>OU342505.1:10721791-12048211 GCA_910589525.2 Ennomos quercinarius | reverse complement strand
AGTCCTGGGAAGTGATGAAAATATTGTATGTACCTAATTATAAATAACATTTTGGCTTATTGTTTAAAAATAAATGTAATAGCATATTTTGAGTGACGATCAGGATCGTTCGTGATTAAAATTAATCTGTTCATTACGTATAAGTAGGTTATATAAAAAAAACATAATTTTTATATTCACTTAAGCGATAAGACCGCCCATTGCTCTACCTTTTGTATAAATTTTGCTCCTTAGGTACTTATCTACACCTCTACACCACTATTATAAAGAGGAAAGATTTGTATTTTTGTATGTTTGTAATGAATAAACTCAAAAACTACTGTGCCGATTTAAAAATTCTTTCACCATTGGAAAGCTACATTCACCCTGAGTAACATAGGCTATATTTAGAACCCGTGCGAAGCCGGGGCGGACCGCTAGTGTAGTATATTTTGTGTGTATTTTCAATTTTGGTGTGCAATAAAGTGTATTCTATTCTATTCTAAGTTTTTAACTGGTTAACACTGCTGGCTCAGTTGGCTGAGTGGAGTATAGTACAGTAACAATTCAAAACTACAAACTTGTAAAGCCATGTTAAAAAAACAAACATAGCCAGTCAAGCTTCGTATCCAAGCGGAGGCTCCACTGCGGCCCCGGTCGACCGACGACCTGGTGAAAATCGCGGGGAGCCGATGGATGCAGGAGGCAAGCAGCCGCTCAAGGTGGCGCTCTGTGGGGGAGGCCTATGTTCAGCAGTGGACGTCTTCAGGCTGTTAATGATGATGATGATTTTTTTTCTCATATTACTCACTTTAAATTTATTAAAATTTATTAAAAGTAGTATAAAGACGGATTTAAGCTGTCGGGTCTGAATAATAAAAATAAACCCCACGCCTACCTATGCAACATAGAAATACAATATGAAACATGTTCGACCTGAAAATGACTCCGACCAATATCGACAAGGGGAACAAAAACATGGGATGAATATTAACACTGTTAATTATTCTGCTATTACGTTTAATTAATATGTAAATTCTTAGGAGACAGATTGGTCGGTCTTGTTTCAAGTTTTAAAAACCTCGTTTCCAAGGCACTACGCTGGCATGTCATGTGCTCTTTATATCCAAGCAGGGCAATTCCCACACACTTTTTGGTGACAGACAAATTTGCGTGGTAGTATATATAGCGAACGACTTTAAAATCCACCCAAACTGGCTTCAGCTTCACAGCAAACTCCTCTCTCGCTTCACATTCGTAGAACACTCTCCGAACTTATATCGGTCGGTCATGTTTTTGTGTTCAAGACAAAAGAGTTATCAATACCAATACAACAGTAACCGTAGCATCCCTACTCCGATGGCGGCTTGCCAAATTCTACTTTAGTGTAATGTTTACCTTCACGCCGTGGACTTGTGTGTGAAGCAAAACGCTAATATGAGATTTTAGCGGAATTAGTACGGTAAAGTGGAAACAGTGTCAAATGATAGACGGAGAAGAGTGAGTTGTAGTTTTTCGAATGTTTATTTTGAGCATGTGATTCGGCGTTAGCGAGTGAATGCTCGGCTATCCAGTGTTGTGGCGTTTTTTATTTGTTTTGCACGTGAGTTTGTTGTTTTAAAACTGTGGTTATGGCAGGAAAATTCGATGTGAACGCAAGACGGTAAAATTTTGAAGTTCTTATTGTATTTAGTTTTTCATTCGAAATGCTTTTGTTGAGAAATCACATAGCAATAGCGATTTATACAGCTTATAAACATGCTCAGTAACATTCCTAAAATATTGTTTATTGTCGGGATATCGGCAACCCGAAACAAATAAATTACAAATTGTAAATATCCCGCTAATAAGAAAATTATTACACAGTATACAGCTTGGCTAAATGTTCAAGGAATTGGAGCACATCTCGTTCTCGTTTAAAATTAAATTAAGACTGTGATATCATACTAAATGGCTTTCTTATTAGTTCAGTTTTGTTAATTTACTGCAAACATACATGTTAACTAAGCTTATAATGACGCATGATCTCTACAAGTCATCATTCAGGAATATTGACAAAAAAAATTAAGAGTTGAAGTTCATTTATACCTCCGTATATTTCCGGTACTAATTCTATCACGACATATCTGGTATTTGTATTCTGTTGCCAATATATCTAATCGGAAGGTCGGCTATTGTCATTGCATCATGTGTAATTAATTACCTTACGTAGATAATATTAAGGTTTCTTATTCGTTGTTAATTCTTCCTCGTTTGCTTTAGATCAGAGTTCAAAATGTTCCCCGATATGTACAATCTGGAACTCTTCATGTCGCGAGTAAATAGGTATCTTCTAGGCAAGCATGTGCCATCGTAGACCGCATCGTCACTTTCCATCAGGTGAGATTACGGTCAAATGCGGGCCTATTCAATTATAAATTGCAATTTTCAGGCCGCCCAAAGGCTTCTGACTTTGCTTAATGACTATTGTCTTACGACAACAGCCGAGCCCGACGGATTAACGTGCCCTCCGAAGCACGGTAGCGCTCAGTTGTAAATACCATATTTTGCTGTTGCAGTCACATATCAGAGTAGTGACCGCAGCGAACGTTGCTTAACTTTACCGATCGGTTAGAAACGGCTAGCCGCTATGAGCGCCACTATATAATAGGGTTACAGTTTCACAGCGTTCTTACTAGATTTTACGTACGTGAATTTGGTCTAGGTATATTTGAAACGTTTTCTTACTAAAATTGCGTATTCCTTATTAGAAACAGCAATGTCTACAGTAGAGTAGGTATTTATACTACGCCAAGGAATAGCGCACAAAAGATTTAACTTTGGCTACTAGATAAACTCTACCTACTCGATTTTACGGTAGCATGTTTTGGCTTATTAAAAAAAAGAATACAAAAATATAAGCTTATGCTAAATAGCAGCAATAACTAATTAGTGGCCTTAACACTGAACATAATCAAAAAGAGAAAAGTCGGTTTTGGGCAATGTCTGCATTAATCCGGTTAATTTGAATCCAAATGCTAATTTAGATATAAACCAATGCAAATTTTCGATTTAAAATGCGTTCAAGGAACGCAAAAAACTTACCTGTTCCTATTTGCTCGAACGGTACACAAATTAAGTGCCTACATTCATCCCGCCGCAATGACGGCCATGACCCTAGGTTATCGCTCTCGGCATTCTAATTTACGGCAATGTTTATTAGTGCTATATTTTGAGCTACCCATAGTTTATACGCTATTTGTGTACTATATATTCTATGTATTGGCCGCGTCTGAGGTATGTGAGCGGCGGGGGCGGGTGCCGAAACATGCGTACCACCCGTGATAAAACTAGGAACTAGAAACTACAAGCAATATTTGAGCCAGAACTCCAGAAAATACTGGAAGTCTTCTTCTGTCCATTCATGTGTCAGGCACATGAATGGACAGAGGAAGACTTCCAGTTAATATGGTCATACGTGGTCCATCAACAGAACCTCTTACGAAAAGACCTTTGCTTTCAGTTTCTGTAAAGGATCGATCGCACCCAACAGAGAACCAAGGCTACCGATATAGCAAACCGAAGTAGCGCAGACATATACACTAATACACTAGTCGACCGTCAGTCAAATTAAACTAACCAATTAACTCTTTTCGTTTCAGATATACGTTGCCAGCACGAGCAGATGCCGTGGTGGAGCTATGGCGGACCAAGATGGCAGAAGGGGTGCTATCCCCGGCACACTTCCAGGATCACTGGCGAGTGGTAGTCCCCAGGATATACTCGCCGCAGCCGAACAGGACCTGTCTAGGTAACTTTCAAAGTCTTAGTATGTAGTTTTATCATTAAGAGTTGAGTGGTACTGCACCTGCAGCAGCCGCGACGGTGGACATCAGGGACAATTTCCTCGTCACGTCTTTGCTTTACATAAAAAGAGTATGCCAAATCCCAAAAAGTTTGGAGGGTACTCAATCCTCTTTGCCTTTTCCCGTTTGTTATTGGGGTCGGCTCCCAATCTAACCTGTAGCGGCGAGCTACCAGAAGTACACGAGTGACTGCCATCTGACCTCGCAACCCATAAGGGACTAATGGGATGGTTAGACCAGGTGTCAGATTCTATCAGGCGTTTGACTACCCGTAACGTCATTAACATTTAAAAAAATGCTGCTGGAACTTGTTTGATTCTAACGACCTTCTTCTTATGATCGATCTTCCTCCTCCAGACTGGTCGTTCGATGAGCAGCTAGCGTCGAAGCTTCTAATGGAGCCTCTGGAGCAGTTTGTGTGGGGCTCGAGTTCCGGCGCGCCTCCGCCGGCGCCGCGTCGCTCCACGCTCTGCGGCCGCGTGTTCAAACAGGGCGAGCCGGCTTACAGCTGCCGCGAGTGCGGTGAGTGACCTTTCGTTCCACTACCTGACTGGCATTTGTTTATCACTAGAACCGCGGCGAAATTTACAGGTTTTTCTGCGGGGACTCTTAGTTTTCCGGGAAAAATGGTATCCTTTGTTAATCTCGGTATTATAAACAACCTGTGTACAAAATTTCATCTTAAAAGTTAAAATTTTTTTAACATTTAGATTAATTATTTTTAAAAAGCCTCCATGGTTTCATAGGCCATGCTTATAGTTTTTCAGGATTAAATGTATTTCTGCGGATCTCGGTAGTGCAATCTGTGTACAAAATTTCAACCAAATCGGTTCAGATGTTTTTTCGTGAAAGCCGGAAACAAACAACGTTTCAGTTATTGGTTGTAGTACACATAATATGGATGTAGGAGAAGATAGAAAAGCCAGCTAGCTAATTGCAGTAACAGCACATGAGATATTTATCTGAAGTAACAGACTTTCGTTCCAGGTATGGACAACACATGCGTGATCTGCGTGGAATGTTTCAAGGTGTCTCCCCACAGACATCACAAGTACAAGATGGGCCAGTCGGGAGGTGGCGGTTGCTGCGACTGCGGTGACACCGAGGCTTGGAAGCGGGACCCCTTCTGCGAAATACATAAGGTAGGGCCCATAACCTCTAAATATTTTACTTATTATTCCTGGCTCGTGTTACATAATAGAATTTAGTTTACAAATAAGATAAATTTAATTCGAAAATATATTTATGCGCATTTCATGCAGCGCCATCTAGTGCCAAACTAAGCAACTAAGCTTGGAGCTTTTTGTTGCTGTTTCTTGACAAGTGTTATCGAAGCACAGTTTCATGTCTTACAGAAATAATAATAGTACAAGTAGCTGTACCGGATATCTTTGCATCCGTGACAGAATAGGAAACTTTATGGCCTTAAAATATTGGGTGCATTTTAAGTTCTATAAAATATTGTAGAAGGTAAGAAGAGTACAACTGCGATGCGTATAAAAGCGGGTGTTAGCACATGCCCGGCCTCTTCACCCCGTCGTCGCTGCCCAAGACACGTCATGAGTGTCCTGGATGATCCTATAGCAGCCGTTGTTTCGGCTGCGCTAGGATCACCGGAACAGTCTAGCCCTTCTGGCTCAGGTACCGCTTTCAGCACCGGTATATGATACCAGCGTAACACAATCAGACACTGACCCCGCCGGCGAGGTTGACGTACTCCCCGTAGGTTAGCCAGAACGGTCGCGACTTTCCATAGGGTCTCTTCCAGTGGACGTAACCTTCTCGATCCTCTCATTCCGGCAACGGCCCAAGCCAAAGCTCGCACCCCAGGGGTGCCCTTGAGCTAGTTGCCTTCCAATTTTGTCGGCTGGGCGCCTTAAGCGCCTGCTCTCCCGCCCGGTGACGCTATAAAGGTTGGTAGAGACCACAAGCATAACAGCATTAGCCGGTTCAAAAAAAAACGCCCGGCCACTTTTCGCTGCGAACCTCCGCCGTGGAAGCATCGTCCCGCCTGTCATACGTTAATAGTTATTTATAATATTAGGGCGGTAAGTTGGTTCTTACAAACGAGTAGACAAATGTATCTTACCATAGTCACGAGTTTGTAGAAACCAATTTCCGCACGTGTATCATACAACGTTTTTCAACACATTTGCGAGAAAACAGTACAATAGGTAATGAATACAAACTTTTGTTTATTAGTGGGAATGTCGCAACAAACAATCTTTGATGTTTCTATTCCGATATGAAAATGGGCTAAAATGGAGCGCATTTACAATTCAAATGGCGCTACGTGCGTGTGGTGAAAATTAGAACTACATCTTTAGTATTAAAGTGAGACAAACGTATTGAACAAAAACGCTTCCAAGGAGTTTCGATCATTCAGCTTATTTATTCTCGTTATGTGAAACTCTATGGTGGAATTCTCATATCTTTTTTATGGAAATTAAAAAAAAACCGTAAAGGTTACGCACGGCGCTATGCAACGGAGGATGCGGTATAATAGGTACATAGGTGAGAGTACCTATTTTACCGCACGCTCCGTATGGTGCGTAATGTTTAACTTTCGAACAATGTATACACACTTTGTAAATGCATTTTTGAGCAAGTGTGTCGAAAAAATTATTTAACTGTTAATTGATTGAATTATTCAAATATTCGTCCCAGGCTGGTAAAGACGACGATGGGGCAGAGGCGAACGTCAGTGCGGATGTGATAGAACGCATGAAGATTGTCGCGACAGTCTGTCTGTCTTACTGCCTCCGACTGCTGACCCACGACCATGCGCCCGGCTTGCCCAACGACCTCCGGTGAGTAAAAAACACATCACCACACACACACACACACACAGTACTCCGGTGAGTAACAAACACAGTACACATTAAGGCGCCGGGTAGAGGCCAGATAAGCAGGTCAAAACCCGTCCAAAGAAACATCGACCTTAATGTCGTAGACTAAATATCAATTCAGTCTTAACTTCAGCGCGGCGCTTACGACAAAGACAACGCACGTACTGACTGATTTTGATGGTTTTTAATCTATGTTTATTAGTTATTGTATATAGTATTTTTCAAAATTATGAAGTCATCGCAACAACTAAATGATTGTTGGGAATACACTTGTAAAAATATATTCGATAGAAACTGAGTAAAATTGGTACAATTAATTTTTTCTGCCAATTTTTTCCTTAGAGCTAAATTTATTTATCTTGTGTTTGCGAATATCACGGTGTACTTAACGATATGAATTACATCATATATTCAATTCAGAGCTCCACATGGCGATAGCTCAATTAATCGGAACTACACTCGCTTCTCGCTACTTGCCAATTCGTTCTAGTTTTTTTTTAATGAAACGATGAATGATCTAGTCGTTTGCCTGATGTTAAGCGTCACGGCTGCCCATAGTTCCACACGCTTCTTGCTCGTCGTCGTCGGTGGGACAACTGCCTAACTTTAACACATGTTTTATCTGGACTAATTAGTTGGGTAAGATTATGACTAATAATTTCAGACACGGTCATGATGATGATGCTTATAATGATGATGATGATTATCCTGATTATGATGATGATATTCTTCACAGGTTAAAAGATGCAGAGAGGGATCTGCAGCAGATATTGGACCAACCAGACTGTTACTGCACAGTTCTATACAACGATGAGACACACACATTTGAACAGGTAAAAATAGAATAGAAAGCTCATATTTTTAATTTAAAAAAAAGTGTTTTAATGTTTGTAATGTTTATTAATGTTTTTTTTTTCTAGTAGCTAGTGTAGCTAGGTATTTAGTATATTATTGTAGTAATTAGTCAAAACATTCGATAAAGACACTATGCCCGTTTAATAAAAAAAAAATTAAAAAAAAACAATAGGCCCAATTTTGAAGGGTTTAGTTGACAGTCCTTAACTTACTAAAAATATATCCATCTCTTACATTGCCGTCTATTTGACAAGGACAGCAACAGTTTTAGGAGTTTCAGATCTATCAACTAAAGCCTCTAAAATTGGCCCTATTATACCGATTAAAAAAACTTTTTTTATTTTAAAGGATTAACATTATACTCTCAGATTGGTCCCGTAGAAGTGTCGTCAAAATCGGTTCTCTACTTTGGCTTTTAATTCGAAATAATTAACTGAAAATGTATGATAATACCATCCAATTATTTATCAGTATGAAATTAAGGCGTTCGGTTTAACCCGTATTTTTAAACGTATATAATTTTAAAAGTATCATTTTTGTACTACAGTTAAACACTGCATTTCACTAGGATAGGACTTTACTGCAGAGTTCGTCTAGGTAGGTACTACCGCTTTGCCAGTTATTCTGCCGCCAAGCAGTAGTGTGCAAGCACTACTGTGTTCTGGTTTGAAGGGCATGTAGCTAGTGAAATTACTGAGCAAATGAGACTATAATGCTGACTTTATGATCACACAGTCTAGTAATCTTATTACTAAACTGTGTAAAGTCTCAGGATGACGTGCGCAGTGCAGTTTCACGCAAAGCTATATATATTTAGAGTTCCGAGTGATACTATAATCTGTTATGGGTAGCCGTGACGCTTAACATCAGGCGAACGACTAGCTCGTCATGTCATTCATCTACATAAAAAAAAACACTTGCACAGACTATCTCATGAAGAAACACGTGAAAATAGTAAGTAAAAGTAATACTGCCAAACAGGCACGCCTAGTGCGGGATCTAGGGCTTCGGAATAATTATGGAATCCTTACTTAAGTTGTACTATGTAATACCATGGAACAAGGAGCAGAGGAATGCCAATACACCAAGAAAACAGCGTAGATCAAAAATATGCCTAAAACTAGATGGCGTTGCAAAATGAGCGGGTTATTGGTTGAGCGCAGATCAGAAATGTGCCAAAAAACCGTTTTAAACCTAACCCGCCGTAGCTACCCGTATAGCCCGCTCATTTTGCAGTGCCATCCAGGCTTAAAACGGTTTTTGGCATATTTTTGATCTGCGCTCAAGTTTTAACCTGCTCATTTTGCAACGCCATCTAGTTTTAGGCATATTTTTGATCTACACTGTTTTCTTGGTGTATTGGCATTCCGCTCCTCCTTGTTCTATGGTAATACACAGTTCTGTATATTTATTTCCCATAACACAGGTAATAAGTACCCTAACTCGAGTGATGAAGGCGAACCATCGAGATGCCGTTGAACTGGTGACCTTGATCGACCGCGAGGGTCGGGCGCTGGTCAAGTGTAACCTCTTCCAAGTGTGCGACAAACTTAAAACGGATATCGAGGTGTAAGTATAATACAAGTGTGGAGTTATATCAGCAATATTTATACAGGGTGTTACAAAAATGGTGTGGTAATAATCTATAGGATGTACAAGACCGATAATGATAGTTTGACAGTGGGACGAGAAATCGCAAGAAATTATTTTTTTTATTTTTTTTTATTTTTTGACAATTCACACAATTTAAGAAATTGTGCATGTGAAAAAATGTTTTTTGTTTTTTTCACATGCACAATACACTATTTACTAAATATTGAACCTACTTATAGGCCCCCATAGTTTTTTAAATAAAATAGCAGGCATTTTATTGTCAGAGATTCAAACTTTGAAGTAAAATTGCTAAATAATAAAAAACTGGAACACTGAAATATTGCGATATATCTGAAGGAGCATTCCCAATCTATAGAATAAGTAGGGTTTCCAGTCAGATACAACACCAGAATTAAAAAAAGTTTGTAGTAATAATGCAATACAATTTGTGGTGAATTTGCTGTGACACGTGTAATTGTTCCGGTTGGTATGTTATGTAACGTCACAATCACTCACGGAATAAGATGTTAAAGCTGCAGAAATAGTATTTTGCGCTTTGATATCGGAATTATGGTACATGATCACAAAATGGTCTTGTTCGTGAAACAGATTGTAGTTATGTGCTAATGTTCTCCCAAAACAATGACCCATCCGCCGCTATTTCACTATCTCTTTTCCTCTCAAGCAGTAGTTGATTTGTACTTCTTTCTCCCACGCTTCGTAAATCTTTTGAGAGTAACGAAAATATATTAGGTCTGCGGTAGTAATAGACGTTTAATTTTGATCAATTACAAACAAACTATTATGATTGGTCGTGTGGTGTGGTCCCGGCTTGTGAATAGGATCGCCCCATCTCTTTTCGTCATTGCCTGCTAAGGGAATATCCAGGGAATGTTTGGCAGCATTTTCCTCGGTACATTAAAATCTGCGATCACCAAGCCGCCTGTCAAGCGAGGTGATTATGGCTAATCTTTCCATGGTTTGATGTTCAGCAGTGGAAGTCTACCGACTGATGACGTGTGTGTGTGTGATTATGATTATGTTTAAGAGGCATAGAGAACGGACCCACTAGGTGGACCGACGACCTGGTCGAAACAGCGGGGAGCGGGGGGGGGGGGGGATGCAAAAGGCTAGCAGCTGGTCAAAGTGGCGCTCTGTGGAGGAGGCCAATATTCAGCAGTGAAGTTCTTAAGACTGTTGATGATGATGATGAGGGTAAATAAATCTGAACAACTCTCCCCAAGAAATATGGGTCCAAATATAAAATTTGTATTTGCATGCAAATTAACAAGCAAATTTTATTGATAGGTAAATAAACTTTTTATTGTATCCACTAAAAATACAATAACACAAATAGTGTAACAATGTGCGACCTTATCGCTAAAAGCATTGTCACAATGACAATGTGTGTGATAGAAAAAAAGGGTCAGTTGGGGAAAGTTATTCACATTCATCTACTTTCAAAATAGGAACATATGTTCTCCCGAGCTACATAATATAACATAGTATAAGGTAGTACAATAACCTGCATGGTGTGGTGTCGCGGCCGTACTCAGCCGTACTGCGATGCTCGAAAGGTACACGTCCCGGCACGGACCGAGCCTGAAGGTGCTGGTGATGCACGCGCATGTCATCGCGCATCAACACTACGCCATGAAGCTGCTCAACTGGTGAGTTTACCATACTTCACCCTTGTTTACTATTACACCTTAACAGCATCCTTGTTTTCTGAAAAACATAGTCTGGAAGTTTTCAAGACAAGAGCGAACCGCTGTCGTATTAATTATAAAAATAATAATTATGTAAAAGTTGCAACAGCACTAGCAAAGCGACAGAAAACACTTAGCAATCGTTCGCAAGATGTCACTGGAAATCGAAAGTCGCCCGCCTGTTGCTCTCCTGTCGCTGAATGCACTTTGGCCTTTGATACTAGCGCCACTAGCAACAACAGCAATAGTTGGGATAAAATGCACTTTTTAGTTCATCGATTGTCCGACAGACGGTGATCTGGTGACCGCTCGATCGCTTTCTGCTCTGCCAAAGTGATGTTTGACAGTAATGATTGCGAAATTTACGCCTGTTGCAAACTTGTTGCGAGTTACGTAATTAGCCAGCCGTATCTTCTAGCCAAGCATGTTCCATCGTCGACCGCGTCGTCACTTTCCATCAGGTGCGATTGCGGTCTAATGCGGGCCTCGCAAAGGAAAAAAAACTTTATTATGTCTCAGGTGAAAATGTCCTAGATGTTCTTCCATCATGTCAACTTTGACGAACTTCCCCGAAGTGACGCCTAAGCCAATCGAATTATCTAGAAAATATCAGTCATTACTAATTACAACGGTGAATGAAAACATTCCGGCATTTGTTATCTTTTAACTAGCACTTGGCAAGTGTGGTGGACTACATAATCTCTACAGGGAGAATCTAAATAAGACTCGTGTCCCAGCTGTGGGACGAGTGTGGGCTGATTAATGATATTATTCCAAATTTCGTTTAAATCCGTTCAACCGTTGCTGTGTGAAGAGAAAACCAAGATATTTACACAACTCGAATAATTAACCATTCAATTTAGGTTTTATATTTCCACCAGTATCTCTACAATATCAGAAGGCTTTTTGCTAACATAAGGAAAAATCTATTGAACAAAACTATCGTTCTGCCAAATTTCGTAGAGATCCAATCCATCGCAAGTTATCTTCGAACAAACATGTGCCAATTTACAAACATACAGATGCAGTTGGCCGGTTATTGGTCAACTGAATTTGAAACCGGATCTTAAAGGAATATCGCCGGGTTTCAATCTGATCTGATTGGCTGTAATTTTTTTTTCTGCCAATCACATCAGCTAGATTTAAATCCATCGAAAGTTTCTATCCAATGACACTTTGATTGAAACCAAGGATATATAATCCTCTAAAGCCCGGTTTCAACAATGGTTCTATAGTCATTTTAGTTTGTAACATGTTCAAAATCCAGGCTACAGAACTTCGTAGCTCAAGAGCCTGCGCTTCGGCTAGCAGTCAGCAATGTTGCCCTTGGCATCGAATCATGGGGTACTGCTGCCAACTCCCTAACCGGGTCCGGTGGCATTGCCGCGGCAGTCATGCAGAATGACTCGCGAATGTGGAAGGCGGCAAGGATTGCCTGGCATCGCCTGCTTATTGCCACAACACTTATGGATTATACCACTAAGCGTGCAATGGCGATACTGTTTACGAAGAACTATGGTGAGCATTGTTTCAAATTAAGGGTTTTTTTTTCACAGAAATAGATAAATGCAGTAAAGTAGTTATTGGAGTGGCAGTTACAGTAGTGTGGAGATTTTTAGGGTGAACCATTAAAATTGTACGTAAAGATGGAGTCCACACTCCAAATACCTCTTTATTCCAAACTGTCTACCACATGGTTTATGGTATTGATTATATGATTTTGTTATCAATAGAATGGTAGGAAAGTGAGAAAAGCATTGGAGAATGAGAGGTGTTTGATTCAAGTAGGATTTTGGAGTATGAAACGTTTATCTACATCGTCATGGGAGGCACAGGCGAAGCTTATCTCAGATAGCGCCAGGTTTACAGTTGGGAGCGTTGGTGGCCAAGCGGTAGCGTGTGCGCTTCGCAATCTTACGGCACCGGGTTCGATCCTCGGCCCTGCACTAATCTAATAAGTTATGTGCAGTTTTCGATGCCATCGCTCCGTGCGTCCGAGAGCACGCTAAGTCGTCGCTCCCGATTGTCATAAGAACATCTATGGCAATCGTTACGGGTAGTCAGATGCCTGATAGAATCTGACACCTGGTCTAACCATCCCTGTTACTGGTCCCTTATGGGTTGTGAGGTCAGACGGCAGTCACTCGTGTAATTCTGGTAGCTCGCCGCTAGGGTTGGATTGGGAGCCGACCCCAATAACAAATGGGAAAAGGCAAAGATGATGATGATGATGAGAGTCTGGTTTACGGTTGAAAGTGGATCCTATGGAATAAATGAATAGTGTAGATCCTTATTAGAACGATGCGTGATCTCAATCCAGTATTAATAATGGGCCATAATATATCAGACATTTTCCTTCCAGGCACGATCATGAAGGACTTCATCCGGGATGATCACGACCACTCGTTCTCAATTTCATCGCTTTCGGTGCAGCTGTACACAACGCCGACTCTGGCGCATTACTTGATAGCTCAACATGACGCCTTGTTCATCGTGCTGAATACCTTTATTAGCGAGTGTAATAGAAGATGCAATAATGTGAGTTTATCCTTCTGCTTTGTAATTGTTACTTCCATGAGCATTTGCCGCTATTTCGCATCCTTGGATTTGCCTACCCGCGCCCAGCAAGGGCAGCATGAGCTGCAGAAATCGACACATCTCTCGAGAAAGCGACCAACGAAACTGTTTTTTTGCGGGAACTTTATTGATAGTTGCGGGATGAAATGTATCCTACATTGGTCTTGGCAGCACAAGCAAATAGTGTGTAATTTTTTTAAATCGAAACTTACTTTCTCTGTAGTTAAAAGTATGCTAATACCCGTTTTCTCCTACCCAGGGTCGTCTGGAGTTTGAACGCAGCAACGTCCCAATGGGATTCAAACGAGCACAGTTCATCCTATACGACGTGAAATATCTTCTTGGCTCCGTGCCCACTGCGTTTGACGAGGATTTGAAGCGAGGCTTCCTCCACGGCCTCTCTCTGATGATGAACCTTCTCTGTATGATGCAGGGAATGGACTCCATCGTCAGACAGGTAGAAACATTCCGGTTTACCATTCTCGTATACCAATATTGATATCCCTTGATACACTTTGACAGCCTCTGTTGTGTGGTGGTTGAGCAGGTCGGTTCATAGCCCGGGGGTCATCATCATCAGGTTGAAGGCGTCCACTGGTGAACATAGGCCTCCCCCAATGAGCGGCACTTTAAGCGGCTGCTTGCCCAGTTCTACGAGCGATGTGGCCTGCCCATTGCCATTTCAACTTGCTAATTCTAAGAGCTATATCGGTCACTTTAGTTCTACTGAGGATCTCCTTGTTCTACAAGTATTTCTATCAGTTATCTGGTACTATCGTAGTACAAGCTATGCTTAGTTTGGGGCTAGATGGCGCTGTGTGAAATGTCATATTAATTACGTTTACCAGGTCGGCCAGCACATGGAATACGAGCCGGAATGGGAGTCAGCGTTCAATCTGCACGTGAAACTGGCGCATAGCATCACTCTAGCCATAGAGTGGGCCGCAGCAGAGAAGTCTACCGCCGCTTCCGCCTACTGGATGGCTTTACGACGCTTCGCGGATACCTACCCACCTTTGCCTAGAGGGCTTAAAGGTAACCTAGTCGATAGACAGACATACATACATTAATGATAACCCTGTAGCAGTTGATAGACTAAACTTCTTTAAAATGTGAGGCTGTTTCAAAACAATTATTAATGAAAAGTAGATTATTTTAATACTAGGTAGTAGGACTTTTCTGCAAAGTTCGTCTAGGTATGTATCACCGCTTTGCCAGTTATTCTGCCGCCAAGCAGTAGTGTGCAAGCACTTCTGTGTTCCGGTTTGAAGGGCATTGTAGGTAGTGAAATTACTGGGCAAAATAGACTTTGTGATCTGATGTCGCAGTCTAGAAATCTTATTACAAGACTGTGTGATGTCTCAGGACGACGTGCGCTGTGCAGTGTCACGCGAAACTTTACAGCTCCTAGTGACACTGCATCAGTTATGGGCGGCCGTGACTCTTAACACCAGCCGAACGACTAACTCGTAACGTCATTAGCTTACATTAAAAAAAACAAGAGTTGACAGACAAACATACAGACATTTGGAATACTTTTAAGAGCCCTGTAGTAGTTGATAGACTAAACTTCTTTAACTTGCAGAACAAATATTGGTGAAAAGTAAAATAATTTTTTTTCATATACACACTGGAAATTTCAACTCATTTTTTGTTAAACTCTTATTATGTCCCCAATATCTTTACTACAGCCAACAGCCAGCAGCTTTGCGTCATTTTTCTGTACTCACATTTATAAACTTAATTTTTGTATTGGAACCAGCAACCTTCATAACTAAATTTTCATAACCATCGTCAAACATACACACAAAACAGACGTCGACTCGCCCAAGCTGCCAACAACAACCCATAAAAATATAAACTTTCCATTCCTAGAGCTGGGCAACAAGAGCGCATCAGTGGTCCTTTTCGACGTATCAACACAGCCGGTGTCGATCCACCGGCCACTGTCGCGTTTCATCGCCGGCTTGCATCTGCAGCTGCATCGGCATGGCCTTTCATACCACGGACCAGAGTTTGACAGACCGGATAAACCTAAAACTGAGCCTGAGGAGCTTATGGGTGAGTCTTAGAAAGTAATGGATGAGTTTGAAGAGCTAATGGATGAGTCTGAGGAGCTACTGGGTGAGTCTGAGGAACTAATGGATGAGTCTTAGAAACAAATGGGTGAGCCCAAAAACTAATAGGTTAGTCTGAGAAACCACGAGTGAGTGTGATAAACTACTGGGTGGGTCTGATAATTAAACTATTGGGCTGGGTGAGATCTAACTAACGGGTGAGTGTGAAAGACTACTGGGTGAGTCTGATAATTAAACTACTCGACTGGGTGAGAATCTAACTTACGGGTGAGTCTGATAATTAAACTACTGGACTGGGTGAGAATCTAACTTACGGGAGTTTGATAATTGAAGTGCTGGACTGGGTGTGTATCTAACTTACGGGTGAGTCTGAAAAGCTACTGGGTGAGTTTGATGATTAAACTACTGGACTGGGTGAGAATCTAACTTACGGGAGTTTGATAATTGAAGTGCAGGACTGGGTGTGTATCTAACTTGCGGGTGAGTCTGAGAAACCAATGGATGAGTCGATCGAGGGTACCAGTGTTTATGTTGATATAAGTTGATTAAGTTAAGCCTGAGAAAAAAATCGTGATTACCAAATTCCTGCCTATTCTTTCTGAAAGCACTCCCAAGTTTAAGGAAATTAGCTTCAGGCATCCAAATTTAAGTCAAATGAAAGATTTTTCCATATATCCGAATCCAATTAAATCTAATGTAATTTTTTATTTCAACAGAGCCGATCCTACAAACCATGGCAATGATAGCCCAAGTCCACGCTGGCATGTGGCGACGCAACGGCTTCGCACTCCTCAACCAGCTGTACTTCTACCACAACGTCAAGTGTCGCTCGGAAATGTTGGACCGCGACATCATTATGTTGCAGGTATGTTCCATCCAAAACGTTTCAATTTTTTTTTATTATTATGTAAGTGAATGACGTAACGAGCCAGTCGCTTGCCTGGTGTTAAGCGTTACGGCTGCCCATAACAGGTTGCAGTATCACTCGGAACTCTAAATTAATATAGTTTCGCGTGACACTGCACTGCACACTTAATCCCGAGATTTCAGATCATAAAGTCTCATTTGCCCAGTAATTTCACTAGCTACAATGCCCTTCAAACCGGAACACAGAAGTGCTTGCACGCTACTGCTTGGCGGCAGAATAACTGGCAAAGCGGTGGTACCTACCTAGACGAACTTTGCAGAAAAGCCCTACCACCTAGTGAAATGTGTTGTCTTTTTTGAGTTTTATTTGAAGTAGATGCAATTGCATTGGCTGATGTTAATCTTTTGTGTGCTTTAGTTTAAAGGGGGCATAGCCAGTATAATTAATTATCGAATAAATAAAAATGAGGTCAACATATCTTTTCTTTGTTTCCTAGAGTGCCTATTTGGGCACTCTTTCTATATTACGATCTAGCCATCCATGCGGCTAATAAGCAATTTCCATTTAACATAAACTTGTAAACACCTAATTATCTAAGAATTTAGTCCAATAACACTTATTTTACTGTCTCTATTAAGGCGAAGACACTTGATTCTTGTGTTCTTTTTAGGTAGGTAGCACTTACTTGCACTGCACTACATTACACTATAGCACTTATACCTTATCAAATTTAAGAAGTCCACTATGAAGTTGACATGATTAGTGATTGACACTGTCAGATTAACTGGTCTAGAGATGTGAACTAAATAATCGATATCGGATAAACCCGATTTTAAAGAGTAAAGGATACTGATTCTACATATTTATTCAATAATCGTTTAGTTTTTTCATATGATATGATCTCAGTAAGAGAACTAATGATTGTTGCGAAAATAAAGGCTTTCACTTTCACGCGATAGCTTTCTGCGCCCATCGATGCTGCGATGCATCGCTGTACGCGGCCACATGAGCGTTCAACAGCGAAGATTCGCTGTTGCTCCGCATGTCTGGCCGCGCCGTAACACCAAGAGGCCTTTTTGAATACAAAAGATAACACGGTCACACTATTCCTATACTTGACGTCAATGGCTTGCATTTCAGCGAGGACAGCTAGACAAAGTGACCGAGTTGTACTATTTATTTCTTACATGTTGGCATACCTATTCATAACTATTTTGTTTAATAAATGAAGGTAAAAATATCTGGGCTATTGTGGTGAACTTTTGATGGATTATGGAATGAGATAAAATTTGTCTCATCATATCAAATTTTTGAGGGAGGTGATGACTTGCCACACTATAAATGGGGCACCCGTAGGGGCTACTGGCTACCGAGGAAGCAACATCGGTGTGGGGCGGCTTAGGGTGTGGAAAGGTGTGCTGCACTTTCATTGAACGCTACTCGCGGCGTTATGCCCTTTAACATTTCCACCCTGGAGCTTTAGGATTGTATACTATATAATTATTATAATTAAAATCACCCTTTCAAAGTAGATAATTAGCGAACTGCACAAGATTATGTCACTGAATTATGCTCGCCCAAAGATTTGATTCGATTAATTACCTTATACGAAAATTTCACCGATTAATCGAATGTGTAATAGTCGCATCACTATTGTTAGAATAAAAGTGCTGCCAGTTCCTAAAGATTTTTTTCCCTAGATAACTTAAATCCCCTAAAAACCCCTAAGCTTTTTTTGTATTCCTAGCATATTCATTGTATGTTGCAGGTATATAAGTATTTGAAGCTCATAAAATAAAGCAATAATTATACAATGTTTCTTAATAATATCTAAAACGCAATAGTCGTGACACGGCGACCTCAAATCCTTATGCTATAGGAACATTTGTAACATGAAATAAAAATGAAAGATTTTCTCTATATGGTTATAGTTTTTATATTCTTTACGTTACTTCCTCATTTATAAACTGATTTGAGAAATACATAAATTTTTAAATTAGTACCTTTATCTTTTCTTATTCTTGAATGCGTACTGCTTCATGCGTCATCATTAAAACATGTTAACACTTATAGTTATATATTCATGTAAAAAACAATTCGTTGACCACAGCATGAACAACAGATGTATATTAGGTGATATACATCGGTTGCATCGCCTGATCGCACGGATAATTTTTAATAAATAGACTTTTTTCCTTCTCATGAGATGAATAATCTTAAAGTGCGAAGATTTCTGCAGCAAAAAAACGTAAAGCAATCTTGCCATCAATTTATTATTATTATTTTTAATCCCCTAAGAACCCCCATTCCTCTTTTACCTCAAAATTTAGGGAAAAAATCTCTAGCTTGGTATCCCTCGAAATGTCATACTGTACCTATTAAATTTGTGTAAGTATAATGCACTATGACACTACACTGACTCAAAAGGGTTTCTTCTTTTCAATCTTCTTTGATATCATTATTATGTTTACCAGAAAATTAACGTATCCATTTCCACGTAGGGTAAACTACTCATTAGTAAGTAATTCCTATACCACAAGGTTTAACGATGGCGATTGTGAAAATACATTTATTAAATATACCATGAGTGTGGTTTACACATTATCGTCGTCAACAGCCTGAAGACGTACACTGCTGAACATAGGCCTTCCCACAGAGTGCCACTTTGAGCGCCGGCTCGCCTGGTCCATCCATCGGCTCCCCGCAGTTTTGACCAGATCGCCGGTCCACCTAGTGGGGGGGCCTACGTTTCGTTTTCCGGTTTGCAGTTGAAATGGTAATGGGCAGGCCACATCGCTCGTAAAACTGACAACCGATGGGGAAGAAAGGTTCTCGAGTGGCGACCACGAACCGGAAGATGAAGCGTAGGCCCCACTAGGTGGACCGACGATCTGGTGAAAGCCGTGGGGCCGAGGGGAGGAAGCTGATGGATGCAGGAGGCAAGCAGTCGCTCAAAATGTTGCTCCATGGGGAGGCCAATGTTCTGCAGTGGACGTCTTCAGGCTGTTGATGATGATGATGATGATGATGAAAGCGTTATATTGTCCGCAGATGGGAGCATCATTGATAGAAAACAACGAGTTTGTGATCCACGTCCTGAACAAGTTCAAGCTGTTAGAGTGGGCACACCCGGAGTTCGAGTCCCGAAGCATCGAGGACGACACGCTACGTCACACCATCGCTATGCTGGAAGAGTTCTTGGGACTGCTTATTTCAAGTTAGTACACTACTCGGTCACAGATAACATAATACTATCGGTCCCCTTTTTTAGGGTTCCGTCGAAATAAATTTGTAATTCATTCATTTCATTTCAAAAATTCTTTATTTAAATAATATTACATAATTGTTATCACGTACAACCCAGCGTTAAAAATCTAAGCTATAACTATCTAAAAAAAAAATTAATACGTTTTAACGAACGCCTTTTTTAAACTTTTAGTACAAGCAATCGAGGGTAGTTACATATGGTTTTAAAATAATTCATCTTGCGTACTACTAAGCTACTTCATACGTTTATATCCTGGAGAAATAGTTGGATACTCGTGTAAATAAGTATATTTAATTACAACAATCAACAACATTTGTAATTACAACAAATAAAATAAAATGAACAAGCTTCGTTGCCACAATGTCACAATCACTTTTGCAGGATGGGTTCCGATGTTGATTAGGTTTGTTGGAGAGGCTAACAGCATTCACCCATTTAAATGTAAAACTACAATTTTTGCGTAGTAATCGGATCCCGTTACGTGCCGGGCGTTGGAGAGGTGACCAAAGAGGATAAAACCAAGAAGGAGATCATACAGATGCTGTGCGTCAAACCGATGCCGCATTCTGAACTAAACAGGTATGCACGGCCAAAGAAGATTCCTTTATTTGTGTGTTACACGATATATTCGTCAGTTGCAGCAGTAGTGTGCAAGCACTACTGTGGTCCGGTTTGAAGGGCACTGGAGCTAGTGAAATTACTGGGCAAATTAGACTTTACGAACTGATCTCACAGTCTAGAAAACTTTTTTAGACTGTGTGATGTCTCAGGATGACATGCGCAGTGCGCAGTGTCACGCGAAACTAATTTAGAGTTCCGAGTGACACTGCAATTTGTTAAGGGCGGCTGTGTCGCTTAACACCAGGCGAACGACTAGCTCGTCACGTCATTCATTTACATAAAAAGAAAAGTTGTAAGCTGTTTTTTTTAAATATAATTTTTATACTGGTTTTGATGATTCTTGTTTTATTCTATAGAGGTATTTCCAGAGTGGTATCATATAAAGATGAGGGATCTGATTTTCGAGTACCAGATAGAAACCAAATACAGGCATCGTGATGTGATTATATGGGAAATCGCTATAGGAACATATTAGTGGTCATTTGACCACGCCTGCCCATGGACTATGAAGAAACCCTACGGAACTCTTTTATTATGGTCAATTCAGACAGAGTAGCAAAATGCTCGAGCACTTTTAAGTGCTATTGGAATATCAACCTTATTCCAATTAGACAAAGCTGAAAACAGTATGCAACATTTAAAAAGGTAAGATTTTAATGTTGCATACTATTTTCAGCTTTGTCTAAATTAAATAAGGTAGATATTCCAACAGCACTCAAAAAGTGCTCGAGCATTTGGCTGCTCTGTCTGAATTAACCCTTAGGGGGCGTTCATTGATTACGTGAAGCAGGTTTTCGACTCCCCCCAGCCGGCCTAGTACGGGCGGTAGAGAAAATTGTCTTTCCTCGCTTTATGTCACTTTCTTCATACTTGCTTACTTGTCGAGTGGAGTAAAACAGGGGAAAGACAATTATGTCTACCGTTCGTGCTAGGGCAGCTGTATCTCCTTGGTGAGACATCCTGAGATAAGCTCAACCCCATCCCCCCTTATCGCCTCACGTAATTAATAGACGACCCCTTGATCTTATACTAGAGATAGCATGTTAAGGTACCTGACAGTTGGTCGGTCTTGATAGCTTACAGAAATCCTCAAGCCCACAGGATTTGATCGCAAAAAGGCTTCGATTATCACTTTTCTCCCCACTGTCAAATAATATACTCCATAGTGGGGCCAAAGGCCATACATTTGTTTATTTGTCCCATTCTCCCCACTAGAGGGACACAGTGGTGGGGAGAAAGGGAACAACCCATTTTTAACACTTTTACATGAGATTACTTAAAATGACTTCATATTGAGGAGTTTCGTAACGTATCTGACTTATGTTTTTGTGCAATACAGCATTCTTCTAATTCTAATTCTAATTTGGCATGGGGGCGATAAGACCTGCACTGACGTCCCGCTTGGGGTGTATTGTGCATTTCCCCCGCCAGCATCTACCCAAGCCATCCCAGCTCCTTGAAATAACGGAGCACGGCTCTGGGGTGCTGGCACAACTGCTCCAGTGTTGGCGTCGCCGATGTTGACGATGATGAATGGGTAATAAGTTTATGCGCTTGTTCACGCAATCCGGTTTTAAATCTTATTTCTTCCGTGGCCTCGCAGTGAAACATCACATGCTCCACGGTCTCGTCCTCCTGCAGACAACCACGACAAAGCGGGCTGTCTGTCGCTCCAGTTTTATTCAAATGATAATTTAAGTTGCAATGGCCCGTAATAAGGCCTGTGATAAGGCGGAGATCATGCCGTGTAAGCCGAAGTAAGCTGTTTGTCACTTTTCTATTGAGAGTAGGAAAAGCTGACCTAGCATGTCTGCAGTCCGTTCTCCTTTCCCATAGCTTCTGCTGTTCTTTTTCCGTGTGACGGCTCAATAGTTCTCGCACTTCCATCGCTGATGGTTAGCATTCTTCTATTCCTCTAGATCCCTTCCAGAAGACCAGCTCCACGAGACCGGATTAGAAGCAGTGATACACGAGGTGGCAGATTTCGTAAAGCCATCCGGTAGTAACGTGCGCGGAGTTTACAAGCTGAAGCCGCACTTGTATGATGAATACGACACCTTCTTCTACCACTACACCAGAGAAGAGTTGTCCAGGAGTGAAGAGGAGCAGAGGAATAGGCGGAGAGCTGCAGGTAAGTTGTCAACATTTACTTATGTACATCACGGTTTCTTGCGGTAATATTTCTCCAGAAGTTATGGCGTGTTGGGACAGTATCTTAACAATGCTAGCAATATATACTGTTATATAATTTGATTTCTCGTTGTTATTCCAACCTTTATATATTTTTATTTTAAATTTTAATGTGGTACCAGATTAAGTGGATTGATTAGTTCTATTGGTACTTAAAGTATTTCATAATTTCTTTAAATCAACAAGGCGAAGCGGAGAAAAACTGATTTGCTAGATCAAATGTTTCAGGTATTTACTATTAAATAATGGTCTTACTAAAAATATACGACGCCTGGATTTGCTAAATTTTACTCGATCTTATAAAATCCTAAATATAGATTAAAATAACAATCTAAAACGAATTATTAGTTTTTTTTAACATTGCACATAATTTTTATCTAGAATTATTACTCATTTAGAACTATGGAGAACCTGCTAAATTTTGGTTTTCAACCGATGTCCTGTATGTATTAAATTCTCTATCCTGGAACTAGAACGTTTTGCAGCAGTTTCACAACATACTGCGCCGCCAGCTGCCTGCCTCGCCCGAGAGATCATAAAGTATCGTGTCCCCAGGTGTCCCCGAGTGCTGTCCCCCGCCCGCGCTGCCCCGGCTGTCCCCACCGTTCAGCATCCTCGCCAACCTGCTGCAGTGTGACGCGGCGCTGCACGTCTTGAAGTGCGTGCTGGAGCGAGCGGCCGATCTTCGGGCGAGGTCGTTCTCGGAAACGCAGTTCCATAAGGTAAACTTACATATTGGACTATTCAAATATGCTCGATACTAGCCCTGCCCGTCTAGAATGCGCACTGCGACAAAATTTTCTCGTGAGAGACCGTGACAAGTCTATGGTAGCGCCTTAGTGTGTCTCACTCTAACAACGACGAGAAGTTTTCTCGCAGTGCGCATGCTAGGGGGTCTGGTAAACGAAACAACATTATTATTCATTATCATTATTTTTTATTAATTATTGGACAATTATTAATCCCCCCACTAGGTGGACCGACGATCTGGTAAGAATCGCGGGGAGCCGATGGATGCAACAAGCAAGTGGCCGCTCAAAGTAGTGCTCTATGGAGGACACCTATGCTCACATTTCAAGCTGATGATGATGATGAATGGCAAACATATTGTAAAAGTGCTAATATAGCCCATTTGGAATAAGTTTTTTGAATTTTTTGATATCACTTTTATGAGGTTTGGTGAATATTGATGTATGTGTTGTCAATGGCAGGCCCTCCACCTGATGGGGTACGCGCTGCGCGACGAGGAGAGCGGCCACTACGAGTTCCTGGCGTTCGCGGAGAGCGCGGCCCGCGCCGGCCTGCTGCCGCTGCTGCAGCGCCTCGCCGCCAGCCCCAGGGTCGAGGCTCACCGACCGCTCGCTAAATGGGTGCTCGCTAAGATGAAGTACGTATATCTTATACATTCATATATTTTTCTAGTAAATTAATCATATCTCTTAGAGTTAGCAAGTTGAAGTGGCAATAGGCAGGTCATATCGCTCGCAGAACTCACAACCGATGGGGAAAAAAGGATCTCGAGTAGTGACCACGAACTAGAAGACGCAGCGTAGGCCTCCACTAGGTAGAACGACGACTGACTCAGAACCCCGGGGAGCCGATGGATGCAGGAGGCAAGCAGCCGGTCAAGGTGGCGCTCTATGGGGGAGGCCTATGTTCAGCAGTGGATGTCTTCAGGCTGGTGCTGAATTGAATCAAAAGATTCAAACGCCAAAATGGCTATCCCGATTTGAATTGAAATTCCTAGAGGTTAAAGATTAATAAAACGTCTCTATTTTATAATCTTCCAGGTCCCTACTAAATCAGAGTGAAGAGGGCGGTGGAGACGGTGACGTCATGGAGGCTGACACTCAAGAGAAGCCAACCAATGAGAACGCAGAGGCTGAGAAGACAAGACGGGCCAAACTAGCAGCTGAGAGGCGGGCTAAAGTCATGGCGCAGATGAAATCCCAAATGAACAAGTTTATCTCTAACAATGCCACACTTTTTGAGGAGACCAACACTGAGGTAAGGATCTTCTTAAGCGTCTTTTTTTGTGCAATTTGTACTAGGTTTTTAGATATAACACGCTAAGCTAGTAGTTGAGGGAAATGCTACGGTCATGGAGTAGGTATGGTCTTAGATCACTGACCTCTATAATACAAGTACGCTGGACTTCATACTCTCGGATGTTATGAGAAGCCATTTGATTTTCGCCATTTTGGCGCTGATAGCAGTGTGAGGGTCCATGGAACTAATATTAGGGATGAGACATAACTTTCGATGAAAATACGATATCGATATCACTACAGACTCAGGCAGTTATTTAATTCCATTTGGGTTCGCCGATTCTGGATGAGTCTATCTCACCTTTTGTAGAAGAAAAAATTCAAAAGTTCAATAACGCATCAGACAGGTTACTCAAAATTAACGCCCACATGGCTTTTACAATTATTCGTTTTTGTCTATTTGTCCCTAAATTTACTTATATTTTACGATGTTGTCAACTGTGGAAACACAGTGAGCTCCTTATGGGCTTAGACAGCATTGTAAAAAACACTCTGGTTTCGGTCTTGAATGTTGATATGGATGACAGGACGTGGTCGCAAGCCTCTCTACCTGTGCGCTTAGGAGGTTTAGGGATACGCAAAATTTCGATTGTTGCATTACCGGCATTTTTGTCCTCTGTACATGGTACACATAAATTAATAGAAAAAATTCTTGCTCCATCTTTAGGTACTTTCGAAGTAGCCCATTTGTCTGAGGCCAAGAATGCCTGGGGGTTGGCTTGTCCAAATTCTGATTTCCCGGTGGTTCTTTCCTCACAGAGGCTGTGGGACCGACCGCTCTGCGAACTAGCACGGAAAAATCTTTTAGATACGTGTCCTAGCGTCGCTGATCGTGCTCGGCTTCTCGCAGTCTCTGTGTGGGAGTCAGGACTTTGATTACAGGCCATGCCTTCTTTCAACACTGGTAATCTTTTAGATCCGACTACTTTTCATTTAGCTATCAGCTTACGTTTGGGCGCAAGATGCTGTGTGGCCCATCGCTGCCAGTGCGGTACCGCAGTTGACCAGCTCGGTCATCACGGTCTCTCGTGTTCAAAAAGCGCTGGTCGAATTTCGCGCCACGCTAGTCTTAATGACATCATTCGCCGGGCTTTTACCACCGCCAATGCTGCAGCCATTCTCGAACCGAATGGTCTCATGCGTGACGATGGTAAAAGACCCGACGGAATGACTCTGGTTCCCTGGAAGATGGGGCGGCCTTTAGTGTGGGACGCTACTTGCGTCGATACTATGGCGCCGTCACACCTTCCCGAGACACACGTTAAGGCCGGCGCCGCGGCTAATTCTGCTGAGCAGCTAAAACGGCGCAAATATAGTAATCTCGGTAGCGGTTACATATTTGAGCCGTTTGGTGTTGAGACCCTGGGTCCGTGGGGACCGGGAGCTCATCGCGTTTTCCAAAGTCTATCAGAGCGCCTGGTCGATGCGACGCGTGACCAAAATGCTGGCACTTATTTGGCCCAACGCATCAGCATTGCAATTCAACGTGGCAATGCGGCCAGCATGTTGGGTACGCTACCTACCGGTAGTGGGCTGGAGCACTTGGACTGTCTATAGGCCATCGCGGCTATTATACAGTCCATAAGTGTTCTTTGTAGTAGGTAGTGTAGCTAGTTTAGTTTAGTTTAGCTTAGTTTAGTTTAGTTTAGTTTTTATTATTGTAGTAGTTAGCTTGAGTAATAAAGGCAATTTGGCCGTTAAAAAAAAAATTATATAAAAAATTTAATTCCATGTGCATATACGGGTACCGAGACAAAAAAAACACTATACCCAGTAAAATAAATAAGCTTTTTTTTGTATATTTGCGTTTCAGAAATCTACTTAATTATTGTTAACTAGCTGCACTCCGCGTTAATCCAGCATAATATGTAGCCCATGTGTCTAGGGTTTTAGGTATTCTCAATTTCCGAATTCCATCATAATCAGTCCAGCCGTTTAAGTGCGAAGAAGTACGTGATGTGCACACAACTTCTTTAAAATATTAGATTGATAGCTCGATTTCATAAAGCCAGTTCTCCTTGTTCCTGTTGATTCAGTACTAGTAGGGGTAGGGTACCTGGGTATACTGGGTAATAAAATAAAAAACGCAGATAATAACTTAATAACATTTATATTTTACACTAGCTTCTGTCCGCGGCTTCGCCCGTGTGGCCAATAGGAAATGAATGGCATATTTTTCTGCAGAAACAAACATTATAAATGCTCTCACTCTCTCTCGATATATTATACAAACTGACAATACCCCAAATAATGCAATAATATGAAATTTTCCGTGAAAAACCTCTGGGATGAGAGTAGTATGTTTTTAACAGAACTCAAAACGTGTGTGAATAGATCTATTTATGGAGGTCCCACAGGTCACTTTCGCTACACAGTCGCCGCTTGCAACCCAGCGAACAAAGCAACCTCGAAAAAAAATCGTTAATTTCTACCACAGGTCACCTTCGCTACACAGTCGCGGGCCGCTTGCGGACCAGCGAACATAGTGACCTCAAAATAAAAACGCCAACTTCTACCACAGGTCACCTTCACTACACAGTCGCAGGCCGCTTGCGGCCCAGTGAACAAAGCAATCCTTTTTCATATTATCCACCCATAGCTGCTTAGTAAGAGTGTCAGTGGGAAACCTAAAAGCACAGAGTAAAACTTAATAAAATATACAAAACATTATTAGTACTAGCGAGTTAAATATTTAGTTTATATTAATGAAAAAAAAAATCTGGAGCCAGATATTCATCGTAGATTATTCTGTACCTACGTACATTATTGAGCATTGCCGAAGTTCTGCTAGTAACTCACTATCGAAGAACATTATCGACACTTTATCGATATGAAACGTTCACAACCTATGTACCTATTCCAATAGTATGAATTCATTGAATAACTAAATCCTGCTTACATTTAAATGTGATGAAATTAAATAAACTAAGTATAAAATAGTATTAGAAACCTCCAGACATACAATAAACATAATAATGTAGCATTTTTTTATCGTGAGGTTCACTTACTCCGCTCCGCTTATTCCGCTGCCTTTTCGGTAGCGATTTGTACAAAATACGCATAACTTTATCACAAACATGTATTGTAATCAAACACCAAACACAAAGAGTAGCCTTTTATCATCTTATTTTACGATTTTTCATCAGAGACGCAGGAAACTTACCAACAGCAACTTTGAAAAATGACAATTTTAGTACCCGAGACCCTCAAGAGGGGCGCTTTGAATCGGCACAAAAAAGAACTGTCATTTCCTAGAGAATATTTAGTCCAGCGTACTTGTATTATAGAGGTCAGTGTCTTAGATGAACAAGTTTATCTCTAAAATGCCATTCTTTTTGAGGAGACCAACACTGAGGTAAGGAGCTTGTTGACCTTTTTATTTATACTAGTTTTTTAAAAAGATCTTTATCTTAATAAGTAATAATAATTACAAGACACAGTCAAATAGCAAATAGCCACTATTTACTTAAGGGCTTGTGCAAGGCCAGCGTGAATTCAAGCTAAAGCCACAGAATAGATATATAGTACTAGGCCAAAGCGGGGATGAGCCAGGGGCCGAGCGGCAGGGGCGGTCCAAGTTAAAATGGTTCCAACGCGCAATAGTTTAGGTAATTTATTATTACACTGAATATAATGAGTATTTTAAAAATCCGCTATACATACTCCATCCATTATATTTAGTTCAACTACTACACAAAGTTTCATGACCTTATTTAAAGTATTCATTGAGTAATCGCTGTTTATTTGTACGGTATGGAGGTAACTTTGTAATTTTTTTCTATCGAGGAAATTTTATTAATTCGTGTTTTCACTATACATTTGCAGTAGCATTAGTCCTGAACTTTACCATATATTAATTTCAAAGTCATTGTTGCAATATTGTTGACAGGATACTGCTTCAAGCTAAGCCATTTTAAGCATTTTGGCGTTGTATTGTCTCTTAATGTTAATGAAGTAACTAGACAGGCTAAAACCTTTTAACAAAAATTGATCAAAGTGATATACTGGGTGGCGCAAAAGTAAAGACCCTATTTGGTTCAGCTATAACATTTTTTCTAAATTAGAAAACTAGATTTAGGTTTTTTTAAATGTATATTTGTGCCATTAAATTTCGTACCATTAGGATTTAAAGATGATGTCTTTTAAATGGTGACCTCCAGAGTTGATACACATTTGAGCCCTATTTATGACATTTTGCATAACTTGCCGTAACACTTCCTGCGATATGTTCGTTATTTCTTGACGAATGTTTTCTTTTAGAGCTGCGAGAGTCTGTGGCTTGTTCACATACACCCGAGATTTCAAAAAACCCCAAAGAAAGAAGTCTGGACTGGTCAGATCGGGTGATCTTGCAGGCCAAGGCAAATCGCCAAAACGAGAGATAACTCGGCTTGGAAAAGCGTCCCTCACTAAGTCCATACTGTCGCGCGCTGTGTGTGCCGTAGCGCCGTCTTGTTGAAACCAGATGTGCTCCAGCCCCAATTCGTCCAAACTGGGTATCAAAAACTCACGTAACATGGTTCTGTAGCGTTCTCCAGTGACAGTTATCGCATTGCCTCCAGCGTCTTCGAAAAAATAGGGTCCGATCACTCTGTCAACACAGATGCCACACCATACAGTAACTTTTAGTGGGTGTAGAGGTGTTTCTTGAATAATGCGCGGATTATCAGTGCCCCAGAACCGAGTATTCTGCTTATTGACATGCCCTGAGAGATGGAAATGCGCTTCGTCACTCATAACCAATTTTGAAGGAAAATCATCTTGCAAAATGTCATAAATAGGGCTCAAATGTGTATCAACTCTGGAGGTCACCATTTAAAAGACATCATCTTTAAATCCTAATGGTACGAAATTTAATGGCACAAATATACATTTAAAAAAACCTAAATCTAGTTTTCTAATTTAGAAAAAATGTTATAGCTGAACCAAATAGGGTCTTTACTTTTGCGCCACCCAGTATAATATCATAGAAACTGACGTGAGTAGTATTCATAACTAAACAACTAGTAACCGGCTAGCACTCACGTTAGATGGGCATCTTTACTGCCTGAACACCGGTCGAGTTTGTTCGACTAAAATTATGTGGCTGCTAGCCGGTTACTAGTCGTATAGTTAAAGTGATATATGTCCAGGTAACCGCGGAGGAGCAAGAGTTACGTCCGCTATACTGCGGCGCCGCGCTCGGGGTGTGGGGCGGAGGCGTCCCCGAGCCTTCACGAGTCTGCATCATGTGCCAGGAAGAGGTATGTTAAGGTGGAACGTCTCACTAGCGTGGCAAATCCAAATTTCCCTGCGTTCTTTTGCCAATAATAAGAATAAGAATAAGAATAAGAAGTATTTATTTGCTTAAATGTCGGTATATAAGGTTTTCGGTACATAATTAGTGCCAGATACATTTTGCCACCAGCGGCAGCATGCAAATATTGTAAACATAACAATTAGATACATAATTGAATGAATTTAACAGTTATTATTATTAATGTAAGTATTAGAATAAAAATAAAAATTATGCAATGTCAAAATTAATAAAAATGTCAAAACCATATACATATTATAAACATTACCCCTAAAAATATCTGTCATGTGAAATAAAAGTACTAAAATGTCAAGCTTAGATAAAATTAGGTAACATTATGCATTCATTTAATCAATTCGTAATAACTTAATTACTAAACGAGATTACATTAAAGCTGATTTAACGTAAAGAAATAGAATGTATCAATCAACAAATTACGATTAAAAATATGACCTAGATATAATTGGTTTAGCAACAAATGGCAATAAACAAATTTCGTCTAGGCTTATCAGTCTATTGCCATTTGTCGTCAACCAATGATATGTAGGTGATACTTTTGATTGTAATTTATTGATACATTATATTTATTTGCGCAAAATTAGTTTTCATGTAATCACGTCGAGTAATTAAGCTATTATTGGCAAAAGACCGCAAGAAAATTTGAATTTACCGCGCTAGTGTAACGTTCCACCTTAATAGAATATTGTCTTACTCATATTGTTTATTATTATTTTTTACCAGGTGGTAGGACTTTTCTGCAAAGTTCGTCTAGGTAGGTACCACCGCTGTTATTCTGCCGCCAAGCAGTAGTGTGCAAGCACTACTGTGTTCCGGTTTGAAGGGCATTGTAGCTAGTGAAATTACTGCGCAAATGAGACTACGATCTGGTCTCACGGTCTAGTAATCATATTACTGGACTGTGTGATGTCTCAGGATGACGTGCGCAGTGCAGTGTCACGCAAACCTTTATACTTTAGAGCTCCGAGTGACACTGCAACTGTTATGGGCAGCCGTGACGCTTTACATCAGTTAAACGGCTAGCTCGTCACGTCATGTTTACATTAAAAAAAAACGTTTATATACTAGTAGGATTAATATGTAATTTTTTACCAACATCACATGGAGAATATCCCGTTAATAAACAATATTTTAGAAATGTTAGTCACCTGCTCATCGAATGTTTGAATATGTTCTGTCATGTTTATTTTATTCTGTGCTATTTTTAACTTAGACTGTGTTTTGTGATACTCCACTCAATAAGTACTCATTTTAATATTTGCTTAGAATTTTTATATATTTGTTATTATTGTATTTTTATTTCGACACGTGAATGTGCTGAAAATGGAAACTGCAGATTGCAATAAAATATTTAGTTTTGATTTTTACTATACTACTAACAGTATAATGTCATCTTCTGGGTGTAATTGAATTCATTAGCATCCTTTTAGACTAGGTACTTACTCCTGGCACTGGTCACGGGTAGACCAAAATTTATGAAGTCTAACACTTCATAAATTTTGGTCGTTCACTCTTTAAGACGAGAGTGAACAGGTATCTTCTAGGCAAGCATGTTCCATCGTAGACTGCGTCATCGCTTTCCACCAGGTGAGACAGTGGTCAAATGCTTTGCCTATAAACAATAAAAAAAAAAACCTCGATTGGGTATTTAGGTAATACAAACTTTTCAAAGTATCAAAATCATTCATGCCAACTACGCTAGGTGCCGGCAACCTTCATAATTTTCAACAAAAGATATTTTCATTGTAATCAAATTATGCTATGGAATTCATTTGCACCCTGTAACTATACCTGACTATACATATTGTGTATTTGTATTTTCCGTGAAGAACTGTGTCATATATACAGTATGTTTGAGGATAATGATATTGTATGACAGTTTTGTGCAAAGTGTACTGGGCCCTAATTCTGTATGAAAACTCAGATTCCACACGATACGAAACCACGTCGTTATCGTGTCTTGTTCAAATCGTGTCACAGCATTAGAAATACCTTCACTTTACATTATGTTATTTTTATTTTGAATAAATATTGATATATTAAGTGGTGGTAACTTTTGACGTGTTGATGTTTCGGAACGTGTCTCAGTGGAACATTATGATTATTGACAGTTCTAATCGCGTCATTTCCAAATTCATTTCGCGCGGTTTTGTTTCCATTTCATAGAGAATAGATTTTTGCAGATTTCTTATATAAGACAAGGAATTCGCGTGGTTTCGAAGTAAGGAATCGTAAAGTGGTCATACAGAATTAGGGTCCTGTTTGTTTTATTGGATCTAGCAGCAAAACTCATACAATATTAAAATGATTAGAAAACTCCATTATTTTGATCTTGTCTTACACGGCATTCAGTTTTCGTCTTTATCTATTTTTTATTCTTAGGGTGGGTTTTTTGATTCGTAGTCAAGGTCAAGGTAAACTGTAACAAATTCTCACCAATGATCAAAATTTGTTAGAACTTTTGACCATTACTTTAACCACCGATCAGAAAAAGCCACCCTTAGAGCACTATCCATTCTTTTCCCGCTGGTAAAAGCTGAAACTGTGACGCCTTCTAGTTACAAAATAAAACAGCAGTGAAAATCACCCTTCCAGGCTCGCGTAGACATAAAATCCGAGCCCCCAGTCTTGGTAGCTTTCGCCCAACTGTCCACGGTGCTAAACCGGGCCCGTTCCAACGGGGACGGGCTACTGCCGGCCGGATGGAAGGATGCCCACTTACCGGCCGGCGTGGGCGCACAGTCCCACGTGTCCAGCTGCGGGCATGTACTCCACGCCCACTGCTGGAAGAAGTACTACGATAATGTACTGGATAAGGAGAATAAGCGGTGAGAAACTATCTAATATACCTATAATAATACCATGTTATGATGACTGCGATACCGTGTGGTCCCGGTTTGCAAATAGGATCACCCCATCCCTTCCCGTCAGTGCCGTAAGAGCCGGGTAAGGGAATATCCAGGGAATGAGCAGCATTCTCCTCGGCACATTGAAATCTTCTGCGATCACCAAGCTGCCTGCCAAGCGTGGTGATTATGGCAAATTCTCCCCCCTATGCAAAACGTCCAAAGTGGCGTTTTATGGAAGAGGCCTATGTTCAGCAGTGGGCGTCTTTCGGCTGATAATGTATGACAACTGCTTAGTCGCTACAAAAAAAAGGTTTTCACAGTCAGCGGGCATGTCACCATAGCTCAAATAGGAGAGCGTCCAAATCTTTGTACACTTTAATGAAGTTTTGTTTTGTCTTTTAGTTTTAATGTTTTGGTGTAGGTGTAGTTTCAATAAAGAGTTTATAGTATCTATTTAATAACTTTCTTATTGTGCAGTTAGATGCATAATATTGCTTTCCCAATACGGTCTTCGATAATGAACAGTTTTTTTTTCTCTAAAATATCCCTGGTATCAAAATATATCTTAGCACCAAACAGTTTGTAAGATACCTAGATCCATTCATGTCCTTTTTTACAGGAAATTTAATAGATTTGAATGTGCCGAGGAGAAAGCTGCTGCTAATTCTCATCACGGATATCATAAGATGTAGACATTGACATATCTATTTTCTCAAGGAAGCGTTTGACCAATGACCGATCAGACGGATCACGTCATAAACCTTTTGTTGCGCTTTCATTGGACAAACGCTTTCTCCAGAAAAGAGATGTGTCGATATCTACAGCTTATGCTACACGTGCTGGACTTTTCTGCAAAGTTCGTCTAGGTACCTACCACCGCTTTGCCAGTTATTCTGCCGCCGAGCAGTAGTGTGCAAGCACTACTGTGTTCCGGTTTGAAGGGCATTGTAGCTAGTGAAATTACTGGGAAAATAAGACTTTATGATCTGATCACACAGTGTAGTAATCTGATTACTACACTGTGTGATGTCTCAGAATGACGTGCGCAGTGCAGTGTCACGCAAAACTTTATTATTTTAAAGTTCCGAGTGACACTGCAACGGTTATAAGTGGCCGTGTCGCTTAACATCATGTGAATGACTAGCTCGTCACGTCATTCATTCTCATAAAAAATATATCTCTTAGCTAGGTTTTATGACAGCTGCGGGAAGACATGGGGTACCAGTCTTATCAGAATACAAGTTTTACTAACGCTTATTCCATTTAACGTAATACAGCCATCCTCCGTGCGAACAGCGCAATTTCCTGACAGTAACTTTAGCCAAATTTCCAGGCCGTACCGCGTTCGGCAACCGGCCGCATTCGACGTTGAAAAGCGCGAATACCTCTGCCCACTGTGCGAGAGGCTGTGCAACACGGCGTTGCCCCTTCTGCCCGCTCCGGCATTCCCCAGCAAGCCACTGCCGTCGCTCTCTGAGGAGTTGTACTCGGAATCTGTGCAGCAGATACTGGAGTTGAAGCATCAAATTAGTGAAGAAGCTGTGCATGTTTGTACGGAGATCTGCGAGGATATATTGTGTCAGGTATGTTGGTGTTGTTTCACGCCAGCACGGGTAGCATGAGGTGTAGAAATCTATGCATCTCTTCTCTCGAGAGAGCGTTTGTCCAATGAAAACACAGTAAATAGGTTAATGATGTGATCGCGTGATCATTCATTCTAATTCTAATTTGAGGTGGGGTAAGGCCTGCACTGGGCCATAACTCTGTATGAAAACACAGATTCCACACGATACAGAAACCACGTCGTTATCGTGTCTTGTTCAAATCGTGTCACAGCAAGAAATCGTCAATTTTTGTATTCTGTATAGTCTAAGACAAATTATCTATGACAGGTTTTGGATCCGTCGAGTGCGTCCCGAATTAGAGCTGAAGGATTTCTCATGCCAAAATCGGTAAAAAATTAAAATAAAGGAATGGCTTATATTTATGTTGTGAACTTGTGATATAACGAAGCAATGGGTAATTATTAAAATATGACAGAAAACGTTTAGAAATACCTTCGTTTTACATTAAAATTAGTTTTATTTTGGATAATTAATATTGAAACAAGTGGTGGTAACTTTTGACGGGTCGATGTTTCGGAACGCGCCTCAGTGGAAAATATGATTTTGACAGTTCAAATCGCGCCAATCCCAATTAATTCCACATTCATTTCGCGGGGTTTCGTTCTCATTTCATAGATAATAGATTTTTGCAGATTTCTTATGTAAGACAAGGAGTTCGCGTGGTTTCGAAGCAAGGAATCGTAAATTGGTCATACAGAATTAGGGTCATGACGTCCCGCTTGCGGTGTATTTCCCCGCACCAGCATCTACCCAAGCCATCTCAGCTCCTTAAAGTAACGGGGGGCACGCGGATCACGAGCGGTCCTACCGCTCGTGATCCCCGTGATCGTTCAGTGGTCAAACGCTTTCTCCAGAGAAGAGGTAATGTTGATTTCTGCAGCTTATGCTACCCGTGCTGAACTACTGTTTATTGCGAAAGAAAAATCCATTTTTTTCTCCAAGTCTTCATCAAGATCTGTGAGACATCCACTGCTGAGCATAGGCCTCCCCCATGTGATATTGTTAGAGGCTCTGAGTAATATGTTTAGTAGTCTGTGGCTCTGCTAATTGTTTTATTATTCCAGGCGCGAGCCCGCAGCGTCGGCGCAATGTCATCTGATATGGAGGAAGAAGCTTCAGACGAGAGAGAGGTGTATGTTTCCACTCACGCGGAGAACATACTGACTCCCGCCTTCCTGGCGCACTTCGAGAGTGACGTGCCGGCTTATAACGTGCTTACTAAGACGCTCGTAGAAGACTTCACTGCGGTAAGAAACTCTAATCTCTACAAATGTCTACGGAGTGTTTTAAAACGCTTTAGATTCTGCCATTTTTGGGGTTTATTTTTTGCGCTGGTAACTTTTTATGCTGGTTTCGAGTTGGCGAAAATCAATTTTCAACAACAAATTTCCATGTATTGTTACGTGGAGACCTCGTAAAGTTAGTTTTCGTTTTATAGGCTTCAAATATAATAAAAATAGTCGTAGGCAAACGAGCTCCACCATAAACCAGATACTATAAAAACATACCCTGGTAAAGAAATCTATGCAGAATGTTTTTAGGCAATTCTTATTAAAACAAAAAGGTCTTTCTCAAATCGCTGACCTATTTCCAGGTGTTACCAGTATACGGCGACCTGCAAGCCAGTGCCGCCCTCTACCGAGCGACCGCATACACAATCCTTAGTTCAAACTCAGTGTTGCAAGCAGAAAACAGGCCGCTACTTGGCGATTTACCCGCGAGGCATAGAGATGCACTCCAGGCTCTTATTAGACTGGCCGCTGCCATGCCATCTATATGGTCATCACCTAAATATCTAGCTCATCACGCACTCAGTTGCTTGAATATTCTAGAAAAAACTTCTCCGCTAACTCATGAACCGTTCGGAACTATGGTTCCTTTAGTGCTTACCGCTCCGAGCTTGTTCTGCAAAGTGGCTGGACCAGCAAGACCTACCCATCTAGCGAGACAGATCACCATACAATGCTTCAGGGCGTTAATTGCAAGATTTTTAATATCAATGGACGTGTCTGATTGTGTGAGCGAACCGATGGACGAGGATGAGTGTAGGGTTAAATCGGACTTGAAGAGTTTGCTGCCGATTATGTCGGCTGCTAGAAGAGGATTCGATACGACGGGTATGTTACTTTAATTTAATTTTGATTCTAGGGATTGATTATTTTAATTTTCATTGAAGCGGAACATACTAGCGACAATAGAGTCAAGAAGAGGAAAAATGTTTCACCTTATACGACATGACAGCTTCATGAAAAACGTCATAGATGGAAAGGTAGAAGGGAAAAGAGGAAGAGGCAGACCTGGAAGGGCTTAAACAGATCAAATAAAAGATAAGATAAATGTCATGTCGTACGGGGAAGTCAAAGCATTGGCTGAAAATAGGAAAAGATCGCGATTACTCCACCGACATCTTAACATCAGGCGAACGACCAACTCGTTATGTCTTTACTTAACATTAAAAAAAACCGAACTGCCCAAGTTACGAAGAGACCTCCCTTCGGTAGTGTTGCCGAAATATCGATAGTTTTCATCTGAAAAGCCATACTGTCGACACTACATAGTATTGATAGTATCGATAGCTCAGAACGAAACAATACTATCGATAGTATCGAGACTATCGATGGTTTATTCTTCGCAAGCAACAATACTATCGATGGTATATAGTATTCTGAGCTATCGGTAATCTCGCTACTATCGATCGGCAACGCAATATTTCGGTCAACAATAAATACATCTTTCCCTCAGGTCTCAACCCGACAGAAGTATGGGATAAGATCAAGAGTCAATGCCGCACTTTCCTACGCTGCTGTTGTCTGTTCTACCATTTCCTGAGCGATATAAACCCGCCCGAGGAACTGACTGTCTTCAAGGGGGACACGTGGGAAACTATGTGCGCTTACCTGAATCTACCCAACACGTTTAGGGAGCTGATTGATACACCCTTGGGAAGGCAGAAGGTGTGTATGAATAAATTCTTCGTAATTGAACCATACGCAATAGTAGTTTTAATTTTAGACGTGTTTTATTTAGTATTTTGTTTTCAGGACAAAAAGACAAAATATGATTTTAAATAGTTAGTAGGCTAGTGTCCTGCTACTTAAAATGAACAAGTAAATATTATTTTCATAAAGTAGGTTAAAAATTAATGCAATAATTGAAAAACTAAGTAAAATCGGTCAATGAATCAAGGAGCAATAAGCTTTTAAGGTTTCTGGAGGGGGCATCGCCTGTCCTTTTCTCGCAAAACAGGAGATTCCCCACAGTTATTGTGTAAACGCACGCTGTGACGTCACATGCCAAAGAGACTGTATGTAAAGCTACCACAGCTTAGTAATGAGGGAGGGAGCAAGAGTGACGTCACTGCATGTTTGAGTTGTCTCTTTCTATTCCTGTATTTTAAAATTCTTGTAACTTGGTCACTTTTTGAGATATTTCATTTTGGTTTTCACGACTGTTTATTTTTTGAGGAATATTATTTATTTATGCAATAAAAAAAATAGCAGGACACCAGCCTATTTAGGATCGCAGGGCGTTATAACAACAATGGCAACGTCTATAACATGCCGATGTCATAAAAGCTAGATAAAATAGAAAGTTGCACAATAAATAAATAAAGGACATTGACAGGATCCGGTCCAAATACTGCCCAGTGATGAGAGTGCCTACATAACGTTCCTTACATCCATTTATAACTACACGTTAAATATTTTCGAAATCTGACCATGGGTTTTTTTTTATTTAATTTTTAATACTTAATTTGGTACTATGGGACCTTACCCGACTTTTAAGAGGAGGCGTTTTGCACCTTCTCCATCCTCCATAGTGGGGTCAGCGGCGGATATTCTGGGAACTCTGCGGCACCTACACGGCCCACACGTCTGGTTGGGGTAACCGAGGTTGAAGGTTACCCACTCACTGGCGCAAAATATTTGGAGTGAATTAATCGTTTTCCCGTAAAAAATGGATGAGATAAGTTTTTCGCGGTTTCTGTAATTTCTAGTACTCATACCTTAAATGGTCCTGTACAATATTTTGATCCCTACATGAAATAGGATCGTTTGGCGTAAAAATTTTTTTTTGTATATATTTGCATTTCTTTTTTGCTGACTACATTTTTTCCAAAATCTGTGAATGCAGTTCAGAGTATCTCAAAACTTCATGTTCAGTCTTCTAGAAACGTTTTCCAGTAGCTATAACGGTTAGGTACCTGCCCTAGCTGGGCCGTTTCAAAAATCCACCCTGTATAAACCTAATTTTTTTTATTCCATGGTCAGATTTTGAAAATATTTTGTGTACAAGTATTTATTTATGTCAGGAGTCTAAAAATGATACTCTTTTCTCTGGGCAGTATTTGGACCAAAACCCATACTAAGACTGTCAATGTCCTTTGCTTTTGTATAATTTCACCATATGTTTTTTCATCATCAAAACACCAATGATGAATCATCATCATCATCATCATCAGCCTGAAGACGTCCATTGCTGAACATAGGCCTCCCCCAGAGCGCGCCACCTTGAGCGGCTGCTCGCCTCCTGCATTCATCGGCTCCCCGCGGCTTTCACCAGGTCGTCGGTCCACCGAGTCCAATGATGAATAACGTTTAAAAATTCCCTTCGCCTTCAAATTCCTTAACATTTTTCATATGCAACATCTCATAAGTAAACAATCATTTCTTTCGCTTCTAAAATTGATATGTCAATACCTAGGTATCAGAATGGTCTTCAATATCTGACACATGGTTCCTGGGCGAGATTCCCCCCCACATAGTGACGGAGCCGGGCGAGCCGCCCCATCTCATCCCGCTGCCGGACGACTTCTCGGAACTCATGAACCGAGTGTCCGAGTTCTCGTGCCCTAACTCGGAACGGGAGGACTCCAAGAATCCGACCATGTGTCTAGTTTGCGGACAGATATTGTGCTCGCAGAGCTATTGCTGCCAAGCGGAGATACCCAAGGTAAAGTATCTTTTTTTTAAAATTTACTACATTTTTTTGTAAGTACTGAAATTCGAAGACTATTTTTACTATATTTACTCTGAGACTATATATTGAGATTAAAAAAACATACATCAGATTTTTATATCCAGTATTTTTCAAATGATTATTAAAAAATAAAGTGAAGCTGAATGATAATCGACGTGTGAAGCGGCGACATGTGCGTCCTAGTTTGCGTCAATAAAAAAAGCTGCCACAAAAAAAGAATCCGAAACAATGGAGTTGATTTCTTTTTTCTACTGGATTTCTAGAAGATTTATTTAGCCAACAATAGCCAAAATTTTTAAAAGTTCTACATATTCAAATATCGCAAAAAAAAAACAAAAAAAAAATACATGTCTGTTATGTTTCAATAACTTATAATAAAATTAATCTTGCCTATTTTAGAAGATACTTGTTCACTCTTTTGAAGAGTCTTCCTGGATTATAGTTAGCTGGAAACAAGGATAAGCTTTTATTCATTTTTAATGTAACTTTTATTAAAAGCAATAAAAACTGGGGTTCAACATTTTTTAATGTTGTCAATTACATAATTAAAGTACATTAAATTTCGTACAAATAAGATTCTATTAATTTTTACTGTAGGATCAATACTTTCGAAGTTACAGGATGTTGGGAAATAGATTGTACAAATTGAAACGTTATGTTGTACTGGGCAGCCCGGTCGCGGCGGCGGCACGGAGCACGTGGGCGCGGGCGTGGCGCACGCGGCGGCGTGCGGCGCCGGCGCCGGCCTCTTCCTGCGCGTGCGCGACTGCGAGCTGCTGCTGCTCGCGGCGCCCGCGCGCGGCGCCAAGCTGCCCGCGCCCTACCTCGACTCCTACGGCGAGACCGACCAGGTCAGTCCACGTTACTGGTGAAGGTCTTTGAACAAAATCCGACAATGGCGGTTGTGAATTTTGAATTTTTTACCAAAATCTGTGTATTTTTGAATTTTAATGTGTAATAAGGGTGGACTATTATTCCTTAAGTGTTCGTAAACGTGCACGAGTATTGGCAAATGGTTCCAAGTTTATATAACCATCCATTTTCGTTTTCTCTTCAACGGCTTTTTAGTGCCTTCAGTAAAATATCCACCATTTTACTGATGGCATTTTCACTGACAAAATAGGACTTTGACATGCTATAACCGTACAAACTTATACTCACTTGACATTGGCAGAATTATTGCTAAAAAGCGATAGAAAGCCATTCACAAAGAAGAAGAATGTTACTGGTGTACCGCAGCGGTACATCTTACAGGTGGCTTGGTGTGCGCCAACTTACAAGTCCGTGAGCGTGAGACCACACGATCACGTGACTGCAGTAGGCTAGATGCCTGATATTAAAAATATATTTTTTTATTTATTCATTAATATTATTGTATTCATGTACATCATTGTAATAGGTAATATACAATAACAAGTATTATATAATACACAAGACCTTAAATAAATAGTTAGTAGGTTGACATGAGCCTTGGGGGCGTACCGTGAGCTCTTAGCGCGATTCAAAACAGAGCCTACACTGGATCGCTTGTCAAAATAAATTTTTTCCCCTTTTCCCTTTCCTTTTATTTCTCTTATCGTACAATATTGTTAAAGGTAGTATATAATTAATGTTTACTCAATTATTGTATTGTAATCGCACTATTTACTCCTTCCATATTTCATTAGTAAGTACCTACTTAATTTAATAATAATAATAATAATAAATAATATTTATTGCCAAAACTACAACTGACTTAAGACAATTTGTTATAGACACTACAACACTATTCTTAGCTGGCAACAGGAGTATGCTCAGCTCTGTGCTGCGTAAACAGCAAGGTCTACGCAGGGCTGATTTTAAGCATACCCCTGTTCTCGAACACAGGTGTTTACGGTGAGAGTGCGGGTCAATACTCAACATCAACTCAAAAATGCACAGCTTACATAAAAAAATATTCAAACTATGTAGAAACAATTCTATGATTAAAATACATGTTTAGTAGTAGGTGAAGTATTTTTAATATTAGGTATAAGCCGATTAATTTTAATGTAAAGGAAAACAAAAAAGAAAAAGAAATATTAGTCATCTGCGGGATAAAATTAAAAAGGTACTAACATGGACTGACTGTGGTGTAGTTGTAGTGTGCTTGTGATTATGATTATGATTGTGTGTGTGTGGGTGTGTAAGTGTTTGTATGTGGTGTGTGTGTGTGTGTGTGTGTGTGTGTGTGTGTGTATGTGTGTGTGTGTGTGAGTGAGTGTGTGTGAATGGGTTGTATATGTGTGGAAGATGCCATCATTCATTTTATCCAGATTTAAATGTTGTTTCAAACAGCTTTTTGTAGCGCTCCAAGAGTAAAACTTTATACCGTATTTTGAATATACTGGGACTCATTCTTTTTCTACTAGGAGGCGGAATATTGTTCCAAATCTTGGAGGCACTGTATTTGAAGCAACCTTTAAATCCGGCGGTCTTGTGTTTAATTTAATCAAGTTTAACTGGAATGTAAGGATTGTTCTACCTGTGAAAACTGTTAAGGCTAGTTTTTTATCTTTTTTTAAGCTATAAGATCAAGTTTTTAAGCTGTTTGTTTTCCAAGAAATAAATAAATAAATAAATAAATACCCATACAAAAAAAAACAAAGCGATCCAATATAGGCTCTGTTTTGAATCGCGCTAAGAACTCACGGTACGCCCCCTGGAAGGGTGTTTGCAAGTACTGGGTGGCGCAAAAGTAAAGACCCTATTTGGTTCAGCTATAACATTTTTTCTAAATTAGAAAACTAGATTTAGGTTTTTTTAAATGTATATTTGTGCCATTAAATTTCGTACCATTAGGATTTAAAGATGATGTCTTTTAAATGGTGACCTCCAGAGTTGATACACATTTGAGCCCTATTTATGACATTTTGCATAACTTGCCGTAACACTTCCTGCGATATGTTCGTTATTTCTTGACGAATGTTTTCTTTTAGAGCTGCGAGAGTCTGTGGCTTGTTCACATACACCCGAGATTTCAAAAAACCCCAAAGAAAGAAGTCTGGACTGGTCAGATCGGGTGATCTTGCAGGCCAAGGCAAATCGCCAAAACGAGAGATAACTCGGCTTGGAAAAGCGTCCCTCACTAAGTCCATAGTGTCGCGCGCTGTGTGTGCCGTAGCGCCGTCTTGTTGAAACCAGATGTGCTCCAGCCCCAATTCGTCCAAACTGGGTATCAAAAACTCACGTAACATGGTTCTGTAGCGTTCTCCAGTGACAGTTATCGCATTGCCTCCAGCGTCTTCGAAAAAATAGGGTCCGATCACTCTGTCAACACAGATGCCACACCATACAGTAACTTTTAGTGGGTGTAGAGGTGTTTCTTGAATAATGCGCGGATTATCAGTGCCCCAGAACCGAGTATTCTGCTTATTGACATGCCCTGAGAGATGGAAATGCGCTTCGTCACTCATAACCAATTTTGAAGGAAAATCATCTTGCAAAATGTCATAAATAGGGCTCAAATGTGTATCAACTCTGGAGGTCACCATTTAAAAGACATCATCTTTAAATCCTAATGGTACGAAATTTAATGGCACAAATATACATTTAAAAAAACCTAAATCTAGTTTTCTAATTTAGAAAAAATGTTATAGCTGAACCAAATAGGGTCTTTACTTTTGCGCCACCCAGTATATGTGACTTGTGAGTAGGTGCAAAAACAATAATTTATACATGTGTTAATATTATTATTCTATGTTAGTTTTAACATTTATACACATGGTTTTTCATTCAATCTGCGCTTTTGGGATTAATTTTCCTAGTCAATTTCAGTAAATTAATTATATTTACCTAATAATTTGTTTTAATAATATATTCTTCCAATATAAATTTACATAATTATATACTATCTGAGTTTTAATTGGTATATTATCCCGAAAGGGGATAAATCTACTCCCCAAGGTAGACAATGTTTCCCCTACGACTTTTCTAAATTAATAGTTTTACATTGCAGAAATGCCATGTAAAGTTTACGTACGAATATAGCCCTAGCGCAGCTGGGTGGTTAAACTTCATCCTTGACCGAATGCACTTAAATGAGTTTGACGACCTGTGTTTAGACATGATTTTTTATATTTATTTTAGTATCTTGTTAACTCTCGTAGCGATCGCACGTGCAATATTGTGAGTGGATTTATTTAGTTAGTATGGTGTAACGGTCCCCTTGTGCGCAGGGCCTGCGGCGCGGCAACCCGCTGGCGCTGTGCGCGGCGCGGTACGCGGCGCTGCGCGCGCTGTGGCTGGCGCACGGCGTGCAGGAGCGCATCGCGCGCGCCGCCGACACGCACCTGCTCGTCACCACCACCTGGCAGAACTTGTGATCCTTGGTGCCCGGTCAGTATACCACTAGGCCTGGATCATATGCTGACGGCTGTTACCATCGTTATTCATATTCTTCTGTACAGGTGTAATCGAAGCTCGGGAGTTTTCTGCATTGTGCCGGTTTGCTTGCACTAGTTAGTGGGAAAGAGACCTCCTCTTTTGTTATAATAGACTTAAGGCTTAGGTGAGGAGCCGATGGATGCAGGAGGCGAGCAGCGCTGAAAGTGGCGCTCTCTGTGGGAAGCCTATGTTCAGATGATGATGATAATACACTTGTTATATTTGCTATAAAGCACTTTTATATATAATTTTATATGCTTAAAACACTATCATTAATACGGTACCTACTTAAAGTTTTTTTGTTTTGGATAAATGCTAAAATTAGCCTATTTACATTAAATTGTTTGCACCAATAATTTCGGGCTTGTTATGAAACAACCCCGAGACTATTGGTGGTTGTTTCAAAAGATATATCCAGGTAATGGACAGCAGCATTCTCCTCGGTCTTCATTATTATGCGACTGGCCTGATAGCTCAGTTGGTAATAGCTCTGCCTTCTGAACTGTAGGCTGTGGGTTCGATTCCCACCCGGGACAAACATTTGTGTGATGAACATGGGTGTTTGTTGCGTGTACAACAAACACCTATGTTCATTGTAAGTATTGTATCAGTTATCTGGTTCCCATAGTTCAAGCTATGCTTAGTTTGGGGCTAGATGGCGCTGTCTGAATGTTCACACAATGTGTCATTTATTATTATCTACTGCGATCACCAAACCGCCTGTCAAGCGTGGTGGTTATGACAACCCCAATACAATAAGCGTCCAAGGTGGCGTTTTATGGGGGAGGCCTATGTTCAGCAGTGGACGTCTGCCGGCTTTTGATGTGTCAACGAGTAATGATTGCATTCTGGAAGTGTCAATAATGTTTAGAATACGTAGCGCTCATAGCGAAGCACGACTAGCCGTTTCGTAAAGTTAAGCAACGTTCGCTGCGGTCACTATGATGGGTGACCGCTACAGCAAAAAGTGGTATTGACAACTGAGCGATACCGTGCTTCGGAGGGCACGTTAAGCTGTCGGTCCCGGCTCTTGTCTTAAGACAATAGTCGTTAAGCCAAACAGGAAGCCTTTGGGCAGCTTAAAAATTCTGATACCACGGCTGACCACTTGCCAAAGATTATAAAGCCCGTTGATAGCTCGTGAACATAATTTCTCGCACAAACACGACTCACCTGCGCGGGCAGGGGGCGAGGTAACAAAACGAGACAAAGCTATACGAAATTACAAAGGACAGAGCAGGATGGAACAAAAGACATCAACGGGTTCCCGTGATTTATTACAAATTAGTGGTTGAAGTACACCACTAATTTTCGCATGAGGGGAAGTTGTATCAATGGTCAACTGGATTTATAGTCAATGCCACCGCCTACACGAGAAGAAGAAGAAGAAGTATAATGCTTTAACATTTTCTATTTAATTGCAGGTGCCAGGCACTGGTAAACTGCAAGTCGCAGGGAATGGTCACATCTCTCCTAGTTCACGGACCGGAGTGAAGTGAACGGAGCGGAACGGATCGAGCAATCTCGTACACACGCACAAATTGTTACTTTAGCGATTCGGACGATCGCCGTGTCGCGTTTGCTGTCTCTTTCTATTCCAGGCCGTTTTATTGCTGTCTCACCTGTGTGATCGCGATCGATGTAGAAACAATCCAGATGGTACTTAATTACTCGATCGCGGTTCGAGGTTTATTGCTGTTCGTTCGGAAATAAGCTAGTGTCCTGCTATTAAAAATTAAAAAGTAAATATTATTTTCAAAAAGTAGGTTAAAAATTAATGCAATCATTGGAAAAATAAGTAAAATCGGCAAATAAATCACGGAGTTATACGCTTTTAAAGTTTCTGGAGGGGGCATCGCCTGTCCCTTTCTCGGGAAACACGAGATTCCCCACAGTTACTATGAAAACGCACGTTGTGAAGTCACATGCCAAACAGGCTGTATGTAAAGCTACCACAGCTTAGTAATGAGGTACTATGAAGAAGCATGAGTGACGTCACTGCATGTTTGAGCTGTCTCTTTATATTCCTGTATTTTAAAATGCTTGTAACTTTGTCGTTATTTGAGAAATTTAATTTTTGTTTTCACGACTGTTTATTTTTTAAGGAATATTATTAAATTATGCAAAAAAAAAAATAGCAGGACACTAGCCTGTTACTCTGTGACGTTCTCAAATTAATATAGTTTTTAACTTGTTCACTGTTAAAATCGGCGTGTTGTGAGTTGTGATCGGCTAGGCGATCATTTAACTTAGACTTTGATCGCAATCGTGGAACAAGGAGGAGAGGAATACCAACACACCAAGAAACCAGTGTAGACGTTTTCATTAATTCCAAGGTGATCATTAAGATGCCGTTAGGAGTATCAAAACGTAGTTTAGATGAACAAAAACACAGAATAAGATAACAGTTACTACTGCGGCTTTTTAGTAGCAAATTATAGCCCGCTCATTTTGCAGCGCCATCTAGGTTTAAAACGGTTTTTGACATATTTCTGATCTACACTGTTTTCTTCGTGTATTGGCATTCTTCTCCTTGTTCCATGATCGCAATTCAACAGGCAAAATTTCATTCTTAATTTTAAAATTTCCTAAAATTTTAAATTGTCCCATGCACATAAACTGCATATTGAAACATTCAAATCCATACAAATTTGTGTTTCTATCGGTTGCAATCGGGTTACATGATTGCCTAGCGGGTTTAATTTGGTTCCGGTTATACAATATTGTTTCTAAACTCATTTATAATTATTTACAATGATTTTCAATTCTTGCTTAATTTTTTTATAATTTTAGTGCGACATAGTGCGATTATCTGGATTTAGCCTAAATTTAGACATGGTTTAAGTGTGGTCTTTGGCATTGGTGTTACGCAACATGTTGTGTGTATTGTTGCAACATGTAGCAAAGCAGCGTCGAGCGTTTCGTAGCATGACGCTTGTAACATCTCTCGCAACTAGTTGTTCTTTATTCGTAACAAGACTTACAACATTACCCGTAACAATCGACGTGTCATGTTGTAACATTCTTGACCCTAAAAAGAATTGTTGAAATTGTAAGAGCCGGTCTTATACGTTCGTTTTGCAATTATACAAAATAAACTCAAATAATTTCGTCGTAATTCATTATTTTACTTTAAAGTTGATATTTGACCAACGGGAAATATACAATACAATACAATACAACAACTCGTTATTGCACACCAAATCAAAAGTAACTGACAATAACAAAAAAACATAAATAAATTGATATTATTAACTTTACAATGCGAGCAAAAGAGATGTAACCGGTCTGAGCAGTCCTAAAGGATCGTATAATGAACTTTAAGGCCAGCTGTAAAATTATGTTACGTACATGCCGGCTTTTAGGAAGTAAGTGTTGCCATCTTAACACTACCGCGGAGTGGATCAAAACTTACAGCTAGAAGTCGCAATAGTTCAAATACCTCGTAAATAACAATAAATAAAATAGTTTGATCACTTAGTTCCCCAAATTCTGTAACAATCCCGTTTATAGGACGATAAAATAGGACAAATAAAACCGGCCAAGTGCGAGTCGGACTCGCGCGCGGACGGTTCCGTACCATTATCTACCCCTGCCATCTAGTGTTGAATAGCAGTACTATTGAAAGCAGCGCCATCTATGACTCATATGGCAAACGACTACACTATATTATATTTGTAATTCCTTTTCTAGTGCGAAATTTGAGTATAATGCGTAGTAACTTTAAGGCTTTAGACTTTCCAACAGTATCAAAAAAGTAAAACACTTATAGAGGTTCCTTGTAGTTACTACGGAACCATAACAGACAATTTTGTCATGTCAAGATCTTCGTCTCCCAAATAAAGTAAAAAAACGAGCATTTTTTTATACCTCGCGAAATCACATATTCTGTCCAGGGCCCAGGGTCCTAGGTTCTGTATGACTAATTTACGATTCCTTGCTTCGAAACCACGCGAATTCCTTGTCTAACACAAGAAATCTGCAAAAATCTATTCTCTATGAAATCAGAACGAAACCGCGCGAAATGAATGTGGAATTAACTGGGATTGGCGCGATTTGAACTGTCAAAAATCATATATTCCACTGAGGCGCGTTCCGAAACATCAACCCGTTGAAAGTTACCACCACTTATGCCAATAGGTATTAATTATCAAAATAAAACTAATTTTAATGTAAAGTGAAGGTATTTCTAAAGTTTTTCTGTCAATTTTTAATAATTACCCATGGCTTCGTTATATCACATAAATATAAGCCATTCCTTTATTTTAATTTTTTTAGTGGGTTTGGGATGAGAAATCCTTTAGTTCTAATTCGGGACGCACTCGAGGTATCCAAAACCTGTCATAGATAATTTGTCTTAGATTATACAGAATACAAAAATTGTAAATTCCTTGCTGTGACACGATTTGAACAAGACACGATAACGACGTGGTTTCTGTATCGTGTGGAATCTGTGTTTTCATACAGAATTATGGCCCAGTACATGACCTCGCGCGCACTAAAGTTAACCTCGCACACCTACATATGTATCACTAATATAATATTTTCATTCTAATAAATACACACACAATTACGTTTTAAATGTTTACACTTCCTTAAACCTATGGCAATAAAGTTTAAATTGGTTGTTGGTGATTATTGATAACTAATATTTTGATGATAGTTTTTGAGACGTTTACGAGAAATGGCTGTGGTTCTTGTTAGAATATTTCTCGTGTAGATTGCATGTTTTGGCACCGTGTCGATGTGAGAATTGTGGCAGTACCTTCTCTCGTTACATTAATGCTGTAACTCTGATTTCGACAAAGTACTAAAGTGGCAATTATTAGCTGTTAGAACAGTTACTATACATAACCCAAATTCAAGATGCAATATTTATTAACATTGCACTGATAGTAGAATCAGCCGATAGCAGGGACTGCAAACATTTTTAGCTGTGACGTACTCGCCCATGAAAAAGTTTTCATACCAGCTTCATAGAGTACCTCTTGGTTGCTAGGGGCGACGGGTAATAGTCTAAAAGTAACCAATAGTTTCCTACCTAGGACGTCAAATCTGAGATTCATTATGGTTGGCGGTGATAAATTTCTGGTGATTTTAGTCTTCGTTTCTGATTACCTATTGAAGATTTTTTAATACAAGTGGTTAGATTTGTCATAGCATTGACGTAACTTAAAAATTGTGACACTTCTGATAGAATTTATAGGTAAAGTCATCGTAATTCTGATATCGCTCAACCATTTCGTGGCGACAACCCTAAAAATGAGCTGATTCAACTGTCAGTGTAATGTTAGTAAACATTGCATCTTGAATTCGGCTAGTTTATAGTTACGTCGAATGAATTTTATAAAGTATTATTTTGACTTAGCACTCTGTTTGGTGAATCTATGCGAAACGGAAAAGGACGGAGATATTTCCGCATAGCCGTGTCCTCTTCGGACATAGATTCGCGGACAGTCGGATTTATATTAATATAGTTGTATGATCTTATGTTCGTAGTAATTTTGTGCAATCATTGTAACTCGTTGCTGGAACGTGTGTCTTTTCGTATATTCTGTTAATTAACTTAGTTAATAAATTAATAATAAAGAAGAGAGGCCCTTATTGTTACTAAAATAAGGCTTTTATTTCTATAGGAAATAATAACTTACTTAAATTAGTTTTATAATAAATCTGTTATTAAAACTTTAAAGATAGACCAAAAATAATCCACTATATTATTAATAATGTATTTATACAACCAATATGTGATTCTATATACTTAGTTAGTTTTTTTGAATTTAGTTTATTTAACTTGCCAGCTTGTATTGCGAGTACGTAATTTACGCTACGTACGTAAATACGTACTAAAGTTTAAAAAAAACGTGTGTGACATAGGTAGTGACGCTCATTACTTAAACACTGCGCATAAACCAGGGCTTGTAATCGGTACCAAAAGTACAGGTTCTGTGTCGATACTTAGCAATTAGAGGCGGAATTCCGGTATCAGTGTGAAACCTGTGCTCATCGGGTATCCGCCGCTTGCGAGAGCGATGTTACAATTTCGTACAGGGCTCGGTCTCACTCATAACTATATAACGTAAATATTTATTTGGTACCGGTATGCATTACCATGGGTACTACGTAGTCTGGTACCATATATACCGGTTTTCAAAATTACCGGTATTTCAAGCCCTGGTCACAACAGCATAGCCTCAAGTGTTTTTCAACTCACGGCCGTAACTCAAAAGGTCGGTAGTTGTTTATCACATGCAATAAAGATACCCACAACTTTTCGTAAATAAAACATCGAAAACAGTTTCGGCAGCTATTTTGCGTTTTGTTTTTGTTAATTTTTTAATATGTTACGCACTATTATAGGGCGTTTTAATTTGTTATGTTCGCTAGATGAAGTATTTTCAAAGGTTTAAAAGTTAAACTTACCATAAATGTAGTAGGTTTAATACAAAGCATAACATTTTGTAGACCGCCGCGTAAATGAGTTAAATGTTATTTAAATGTGCTATAATTATAACCACAAAGGTGATTTTTTTATGCAACTTGTTATGCTGTGTATTGTACAGACTGTACAGTCAGGTACACGGAAAAATAGAACTAAAGTTAGTGTGTTTCGTGCTTTTGAAAAAAAAAATGCTGTACGCTGAAATCCTACTTCACTTAGAACTTTGAAATCCGGTTTGGTTATTTCCACAGAGCATTAAAAAATATGACGCTTCACAGCGTATTTTTTTTTCTTGCTCTGTGGTTATTTCTGTGTATAATTGATACTCGTGGATTAGACGCAGGTAGTTCATTGGTTGAAGTCTAGGCGAAAGTACCTGTTAGCAGTTTTGATTTACATAGTATTTATCGTTTTCATTTATATAGATTCATCTCATTATACCGGTGATAATTTCCCATGACGGTTGTACGTTCGTCAGTCATACTGCCGTGTTCGATTTAAAGTGATTCGTATAAATAAATGATTGAAAATGCTTTGAGACTTTTCTTTTAAGCGTATTGTAGTTATAGTACTAATTTTGATGAAACACTTAGTAAATTTGAAAGCATTTGTTTTGTATTTCTTCAGTGTGTGGACCTTCATCATGTGACAATGCTAGTATTAGTATAGAATCCCAAAAAGTATATCTACATTGACCCCGACGTGATTTGAACACGCAACCTTCTGATCTGGAGTCAGACGCGCTACCGTTGCGCCACGGAGTCGATACGTAAGAACTCCAAATTGCATTATGAATGAATGGAAGATAACTACACAGATATAGATAACCTACAGTCATAGATAATTACCAGTAAGTACCTAATAATTAATAATCAGCTATCAATATAATTAACTGCTATCAAAATAATCAACGCTAATTTGTTCAAACAGATATGCAAGTCTCTAGCTACAGGATAATATGATAACGCACGAAGTGTTTTGCGTTTCCGTGCTTGCATGTTTCGTGTTTTAAATTCAGGAGCATCTGGACGGAATCTACATTTAAATGTAAACATTTTTAAGGTAAATTAACAAAACCAGCGAGATGATTCCAAGGCGCTATTCTGGAAACTATATTATACCTCTCGCAACACTCAATTCCTCGTACTATCAGCGCGCAAATTTAGTATATGTAGAATATTTTATGCTACATCCAAAGGGTGGGTGAATTAATCCGTAGTTAAGATAACCAATGGTTAAAAACTAATAGTTAAAAAACAAATTTTGACCATCAAAAAACCCTAGTCTATGCTTGCTATATTTTACGTTAACTTAACTAACTACATTGAACAATTTTTTTTGTCACCCACATCAGGCTTGTTGAAAAATAACGGCTTGATGAAAGAACAAAACTGGTAGACTAAAAAATTAAACAATAAAACTACTTAAAAGTTTGTATGTTTAGTAGGTAACCCTAAAGTAAGAATACTACGTCTTTGAAACAAAAGCAGAGATTAAATGCCTCTTATAATGACTGATCCTAGACTACAAGTTGTTGGTGGAAGAAATGAAAACTAAAAACTTCCTGAACAAATATATTTTATTTAGATTCAGATTGCAACCTTTTCTTAAATACCCTACACTTAACATAAAAATAAATAGTCCATTTTCATAATTTATTCATAGCCACGTAAATGCTTTTTTGGAATGAAAATTTTTTAAAAGAGCGCTGACTTAGCCAAATAGGTTGCGACTGTTTTTATTTTGGCGTAAATGAATAACCCACTGCCCATACTAGATTTAAAGATCAAAGATTTTACTATTATTATACATAATATTTATAAAAAGATCTTAATTATGGACCTAGTTATATGTTTGGAAACTATTTTCTAATATATGCAAAGTGTCGCTCATAGAGCCGAACTTAACTAAGGCCCATACACGTTCAATTTTATTGATCAATAAAATTGACTAGTCTGCTTCCGTCAATGTTTTCTCCATACTGTAAACCGAAAAGCATTGACCAATACTAACACACCCCTACACATCCATAAAATTGATCAATCACAAAGATTGATCAATAAAATTGAACGTGTATGGGGGGCCTTATTTATATCACCTTAGATTTCTTTCTACAATCGTATTGTAATCAAAACAAAAACAACAGCTAAATAGTTTGTATTTGTTTTTCGACTCGGAGTCAATCAGCCGCAAACTGCTTGCCTAGTGTAACCATGCCATTAGATTCAATATTAAATGCACGAACATGAAGCTTTTATACAATCCTTGTGTCACTAGTTGTACTTTTCATTCCATTGGCACTTCACAAAATGTATGTATTAAGTAGGTACATAAATATATTTTCACTTACACACTAAATCACTAAAACGTTGTACAAAAATACTATTTTTAACTTTACATATCAATTCAAGAACCTCGATCACAAACAGCTAAGTGTATCATGAATATAATTTATTGTAAATTATTCAATTTCCGTTGTTGTTGTCAATCAAAGCAACGTGTGACCAAAATGCTCGCCTCGTTTTGCCCGAAAGGTTGAGCATTGTCATGCAACGTGACAATGCTGTTTGTCTCTTTCTATCGAGTTTGAATTTATCAAAGATAACACGAGAGAAACCACTTTCTAGCCTTTTCACTAGTATATAATGTTGTATGCAGAACTGTATTGATGAACACGATACACGTCTTATATAATAGCGTGGAACAAGCAGGAGAGGAATGGCAATACACCAAGTAAACAGCGTAGAACAGAAATATGTCAAAAACCGTTTTAAACCTAGATGACGCTGCAAAATGAGCGGCATATACGGGTAGCTACGGCTGGATAGATTTAAAACGGTTTTCTTGGCATATTTCTGATCTACCCTCAACTTATAGCCCGCTCATTTTGCAGCGCCATCTAGGTTTATACCGGTTTTTGGCATATTTCTGATCTACGCTGTTTTCTTGGTGTATTGGCATTCCTCTCCTCCTTGTTCCATGATAATAGCTACATTAAAAATAAATAACTAACTTTTTCTAAGCAAGACATATTATCACCGTACATAGAAAGTTGAAAGAAAAAAATCGGATAAACCTAATTTAATTTCCGTTTCTTTCTCACTTTCCTAAAATACTAATTGCTAAAGCGAGACAAACGCATAATAGGCATTATAATTTTCTGCGAATACAGAAGATGCCTTTTCACTCACACTAAACTCGAATGAATGGTGAGAGTGAAAGAGAACACTAATATTAAACTTAATTTGTAACCATTTCTATTCAAGTATAATTAGATTCTTTACAAATCTACATTAAAAATCCTCCAATTAGAAAAACATATAGACTCAGCGCTCAACACTAAAAACTGAAGCAGGAACAATTCAAAATCGAAATCATTAAAATTCCAAGACGCCAGCCAAGTGTTTTGATTATGGCAACCCCCTCCCCTATGATAAGCGTCCAAAGTGGCGTTTTATGGGGGAAGCCTGTGTTCAGCAATGGACATTGATGCTTCGATGTATTAGATTCACATTATTCTTGAGCTACGATTGGGACCGCAGACTAGAAAGACGATATAACTAGATTTATTAGATTAGACGTTGTTCCTGAATGCTCGAGAATAATTTGGGCGGGATGGTATGACATTTTGTATATTTGTTTCTGGCTTCACTTTCTAGTTGTGATCGCGGAGCCTATTTTGTTATTGTAGTTTATGGATTTGCCATTAGGGCCGTATAACTGACGCGCGCTCAGTCTTCGATCGGTGCTCAAGTCGAGGTTTCATTCATGGAAGAATATGATTTTTTAAAGTAAGTAAAGACTTATTTCTAATGTAAGATCAATATGCACATGTGGAAACAGAATAAATGAATATGAATATGAATATGAATATTCTTTAGTTTGGTATTTTGAAATCAATATAATTGAAAAAAATGCATAAGTATAATATGATAATACTACCCAAGTATTTCTCAGTCACCGTGTGGTCCCGGTTTGCGAATAGGACCACCCCATCTCTTCCCGTGAGTGCAGTAAGAGCCGGCTAAGGTATATCCAGAGAATGAGCAGCAGTATTCTCCTCGGTACATTAAAATCTTCAGCGATCACCAAGCCGCCTGCCAAGCGTGGTGATTATGGCAAACCCCCTATGATAAGCGTCTAAAGTGGCGTTTTATGTTCAGCAGTGGACGTATTTCGGGCTGATGATGATGTTTTCTGTGTGAAACTAAGGCGATTGCAGTTGGTTTAACCCCGTTTTTTAAGGATACCTAATAAGTGAAATAATGGACTCTCAACTTGAGCACCACTGATCCATGACTGACTAAGCGTTAGGCCGCCCATACACGTTCAATTTTATTGATCAGTAATATTGACGAGACCACTTTCGTCAATGTTTTCTCCATACTGTAAACCGAAAAACATTGACCTATACTAACCCTACACGATCAATAAAATTGAACGTATGGGCGGCCTTAGTTCTGTAATACCGTAAAGGCCTATTCAAACCAGCGCGTTATTCGCTACCGCTGTGGGTAACGGTATACCGCGCGGGATTCCGCCCAGATATTTTGTATGGAGTTTCGTTCTAGCCGCGGAACTTCATACAAAATACCGCGCGGTATAGAATAGAATAACGTTTATTCAGTTTCACAATGTTTCACACATAGGTACACAACAACGAAAAAATAACTCATACAAAATCTAGATTAATTAACTTTAAGCTATTGAGCACACAACTATTTAAAAAACAGTTTTAATGGTGAAGCTGAAAGGGCTTTTTCGGCTACTTCGGCTCACCATAAATGTCAACCTACCCTCGGTACCAGACGCTGATTTTCAGCTGAAACCCCGCGGGCGGCTAAATATTATACATACACTTACAAAGAACGGTACTTACTAGGCATGGAAATGATTGCTACTTTAAAATCATTTTCATTTCATCATATGATTTACTTATGTCACTGTGATTTCACCTGCTATTTTTCACTGACTGTGATTTTTCATATGCCTAATGAATTTATTATCACTGGTGATTGGCAGTGCTTTATGAAATGGAACAGAGATATAATGTAGGAGCAACCTAGTGAAGTTGTGACCTGCTATAAATGATTACTAAGAAATCTAACGCGACTCTCTAGATCAAAGTTCACCGCTACGCACAGTGTTTATAAAATTATACTCTACAGGTCTCAGTTTGTTTAGTGAAACAATAAACAAAACTATATGTTTTGATACTCACCGCTGATGTGCTACTATCGTATTATGAAATCCGAAGTCACGATTCATTAAGTGATTATCACACAGTGATTAGTAGCAGAGTGTGTGACAAAAAGTAGCAGAATGATTTATGAAAAATAAAATCATATGATTTTTGACCTACAGCGGTAGCGAACAACGCGTCGGTTTGAATAGGGTTTTATACGGGTTTTATAGGATAGGAACACATATTATTATAATGATGTAAAACGGCTCATATTGCGTACGGCAGTATGGATGGAAAGGTCATGGACAATATATATAATCCTAGAGTATATGGAGTTAGCTGCAGCCGCAACGGTCGCCCCCGGGGCTTGCGGCCGGCCTCCTTTGCCGCGGTAATGTTACTACTCCGAGGGAACTATCGCCCTGGAAAATTATATATACACCCTGTATAAATACGATATTAAATACCACCACATAATATAACTGATTAGTCGTAAATTGTAACATAATATTTTTTTTTAGAATTTAAAACCTATTTTCAATGAGCTATAAAAGAGACGTACCAAAATAGACCACATAATGTGTAAAAAAAAACAGAAATTTTGAATTAAAAAAAAAACACAATTAGCACTGCTGTATTCCTCAAAATAATATTTTCTTTATGCGAATGAATGACGTGACGAGCAAGTCGTTCACCTAATGTTAAGCGACACAGCCGCCCATCACAGTTGCAGTATCACTCGGAACTTTAAAATAATACATTTTCGCGTGACACTGCACTGCGCACGTCATCCTGAGACACCACGCAGTCTAGTAATCAGATTAGTAGACTGTGTGATCAGATCATAGTCTCATTTGCCCAGTAATTTCACTAGCTACAATGCCCTTCAAACTGGAATACAGTAGTGCTTGCACACTACTGCTTGGCGACAGAATAACTGGCAAAGCGGTGGTATCTACCTAGACGAACTTTGCAGAAAAGTCTTACCACCTAGTAAAATTCAACCATATTTAGGCTAGATTATCAATATGACATCTTCCGCAATGCCTGCCAATAGGTAATTGTATATACTCTTTGATGCTCATGCTCGCCACGGTTTCGTACGTTTGTTAAAGTTTTTATTTTTATGTAAAGGAATGACGTGACGAGCTAGTCGTTTGCCTGGTGTTAAGCGTCGCGGCTGCCCATTACAGATTGCAGTGTCACTCGGAAATGTCATGTTAAACTTAAACAAAGTTAAACTCATGTCAACTTAAAAATACTATACGGTCATTGGTTGCCTGTAGATCATTGTCCGTCTTCAACCAATGAGCGTACAGTATTTTTAAGTTGAGATGTACGAGAAACCGGCGGTTAGCGTTGCGAGCATAAACATATCTTTTTTACTTAATATTTTATAAAAAATGTATAGTGCAAAACGTTTTTCTACAGTACCATAACCGTTTTTATAATACAGCATATAGGTGTAAAGATATTATAGTCCTTAACATTTTTTTTAGCGACCAGCGGGATTCGAACCCGCGCCTTCCAACTCACCGGATTAGACGCCCTACCAATTAGGCCATGGTCGCATGACCGCTGACCGCGAAAATCTTAAGGACTATGTGTTCAACAACTAAGCAGTCGTGGCGACATCTATAGAACCTGTTTAAGACAGGTAATCTATTCATTAGTAGTAATTCCGATACTATCAAATGACGAGAGATGGCGCGCTTGCTATATCTATCATGGATTGATTTTGTTAATATCTGTAATGTTAAGGGCTATAATATCTTTACAGGTATCGCTGAAGTGTGGTTTATACTTAAAAAAATCAATCCATGATACATATAGGTGGTCCACGCTCCATACATTTCTGGAACGTCTCTTTTATAAAATCTAGTTTTTGGACCAATTTGTTAGTATGTCATCAAAAATTTATCTTGCCACCAACTTATCTGTTCAGTTGAATACTCAGCCGTCTCTTTTTAATGAGGCCGTTCCCTGCACTGTTAGAAAGAGATGACGGAAAATCACTGTACTCACCTCGACTGCTGCAACTCTCAATGGCTGCTTCGTATACAGCTTGTGTGCTAACGTCATGAATATCGACTCCACCGTGTTGCATTCTGTGTCTAGTAGCGCTGATGTTTCGAACAGCTGCGGACAATCAGTAAAGGTAGGTAGAGACCAACAGCTTAACCTTTACCTTTTTTTTTTTTTATGTGATTGAATGACTTGACGAGCAAGTCGTTCACCTGATGTTAAGTGACACGGCCGCCCATAACAGTTGCAGTGTCACCCGGAACTTCAAAACAGTAAAGTTTCGCGTGACACTGCACTGCGCACGTCATCCTGAGACATCACCCAGTCTAGTAATCAGATAATCACCTAATCTATAAGTTTACACTATGATATTTGTCATCAGCAGCCTGAAGACGTCCATGAACATAGGCCTCCCCTATTAAACGCCACCTTGGATGCATATCACCTATTATCGCATAATCGCATTTGGTCTACTATTTTTTTTTTAAGTGAATGAATGACGTGACAAGCTATTCATTCGCCTGATGGTAAGAGTCACGGCTGCCCATAACAAACCGTAGTATCACTCGGAACTCTAAATTAATATAGTTTTGCGTGACACTGCACTGCGCACGTCATCCTGAGACTTTACATCGTCGATTTTTTGATCTGCAGTCAAGGAAACCCATGGTTACCTTGACTACAGATCAAAAATCCCACTCTATGAGAACATTCTAAAAGTATTTCCTTACAAATAAAAAATGAAATAGAAAATGATCATTTATAAAGCCATTTCCAAATGGATTTATAAATGGCGCATGACGAAGTTCTGAGGTCACAAACATTAAAAAAGCGGCCAAGTGCGAGTCGGACTCGTGCACGAAGGGTTCCGTACCATTATCTATCCCTGCCATCTAGTGTTGAGTAGCAGTACTATTTAAAGCAGTGCCATCTATGACTCATCCGGTGAACGAGCAATAAAATCACGTTTGTTGTATGGAAGCCCCTTAAATATTTATTTTATTCTTTTTTTAGTATTAGTTGTTATAGCAGCAACAGAAATACATCTCCTGTGAAAATTTCAACTGTCTTATTATCACGGTTCATAAGATACAGCGTGGTGACATACGGACAGACAGACCGGCAGACAGCGGAGCCTTAGTAATAGGGTCCGTTTTACCCTTTGGGTACAGAACCCTAAAAAACACAACCACAGAGAAAACCTCCTCTTTTTTGAAGTTGGTGGACACAGTCTAGTAATAAGATTACTAGACTGTGTGATCAGATCATAAAGTCTCATTTGCCCAGTAATTTAAACTAGGTACAATGTCCTACTAGGTATACTAACCGGCATCCCGTACTTGTCGGCGAGCCGCTGTGCGTAGGTAGTGGCGAGCCGCGACTCGGTGGTGCCGCAGTCGCATTTGTTCCCGACGAGCACGCGCGGCGCTCGCATCAACCCGTGAGACTCCACTTCACTCATCCAGCTCGATATCGACTGAATTCATAAATAATACATGTATACACATCATGTATATAATGGCTCTGACTGGCCTGTTAGCTCAGCCTTCTTAACTATAGGTTGTGGGTTCGATTCCCACCCGGAACAAACATTTGTGTGATGAAAATCGATGTTTGTTCTGTGTCTTGGTGTTACATTGTATTCTATGTATGTATTTACAAACAAAAAAGTATCTATGTATTGTATCAGTTATCTGGTTCCCATAGTACAAGCTATGCTTAGTTTGGGGCTAGATGGCGCTGTGTGAAATGTCCACACATATTTATTTATGTTTATCCATATTTTCGTTTTTATGTTTGTTACTACAAAACTCCAATCCCCAGACACAGAACAAACATCAATGACCATCACACAAATGTTTGTCCTGGGTGGGAATCGAACACACAACCTATAGTTCAGAAGGCAGAGCTACTACCAACTGAGCTAACAGGCCTGTCACAAAAATACAACCAAATTGAGAACTACCTCCTTTTGCAGTCGGTTGAAAATAATCACAGACCACAAATCGATCTGTAATGATCAGTCTGAGCTCAACTCTCATGCAGGTGCGGATACAGGGCCCCGCCCCTGTATCCGCACCTGCATGAGAGCAGGGGGTGCACGCCCCCCGCCCTTGTCGCAGGCAGTCCAGCACTAAGCGCGGTAATTAGCCAATTTACCAGCAAAATATAAATGCATGGAATTCATCATTTAAAGAAAAGAGCACAAAAATTGATCTTGTATCGTGTACTTGTGTGTTTTACCACCATATCCCGAAATTTCCCTCTTGGACTCCCCTACTATAATGATTTGTGCGCCCCCCCTTAAGAAATTTCTGTATTTGCGCCTGCTCTCATGACATATAAAACAGTGTTCTGCGCATATAAAACAGCCTCAATGGTGCGGTGGTTGAGCAGGTCGGCTCACAACCTGGAGACGGCAGGTTCGATTCCCGCGACAGGACAAATATTTGTGCACAAGAAAAACAGCACAAATACTTGTTCTGTGTCTGGGTGTTGTAAGACCATGGTCCTCGTAGTTCCTAGGTCCCTAGATGTATCTAGATGTTCCCTGTAGGGAATCCCATTAAGGTCCAGAGACTATGTATGTGATCGTTGGGCGTTATTTATTTATTCATAAGAGCTTGTTCTGCAGTTCCTAGGTCAAAGCTTACATGGAACGTGTCCGGTTTGGTGACGTCATACACTATGACGACAGCATGCACGTTCCTGTAGTAATGCTGCACCATTGACTTCCGGAAACGCTCCTGCCCAGCTGTATCCCATAACTGGAGCTGAAAACAACCAAGACATCGAGTTGTTGAAATAGCCAGCCATTGAGGTCTCTCCTATGTTAAAGTATTGAATAAATCCATGTTCAGGGAGGAAAACCGTAATTTATTACTTGGTGATACCATTCACATTTTCGACGCACCCGCCATCGACTCCGTGGCGCAACGGTAGCGCGTCTGACTCCAGATCAGAAGGTTGCGTGTTCAAATCACGTCGGGGTCAACACTTTTAACGTTTTTTTTTTTTCGATTTCAATCAATGATGCTTTAATTATTATTAATTTATAAACATTACATACATCATTTTTGCGACCTTTTGTTTTATGGCTGAAAATTCTTATTCCAAGAACTTATTGTTTGTTAAAATACCTTTCTGTGACTGATCCTGTTATACTTATTATTATCTTATCTTATAATAATGAATGATGATTATTTGCCATCATTTTAATTATTGACTCATGACAGATACTTACTTACTAGGTGGTAGGACTTTTCTGCAAAGTTCATCTAGGTAGGTACCACCGCTTTGCCAGTTATTCTGCCGCCAAGCAGTAGTGTGCAAGCAGTAGTATTCCGGTTTAAAGGGCACTGTAGCTAGTGAAATTACTGGGCAAATGAGACTTTATGACCTGACCTCACAGTTTAGTAATCTTATTGCTACATGGCGATGTCTCAGGATGTCATGTGCAGTGCAGTGTCATGCAGAACTTTATATTTTAAAGTTCCGAATAGCACTGCAACTAATATGGGTGGCCATGACGTTTAGCCAGGCATATGAGAAAGACTGATAGAACTAGCTCCTCAAATCATCCATTAACATAAATAAAGTTCTATACAACAAAATCTATAAATTAATACATTATAAAAAACCATGTGCTGTCTTAAAAGTTAAAACCAATGTTATTGGCAGCAACACTTTGTACTTTTTGTGTACTTTGAAATTTTCATATTCATAAGTATAAGATGCACCATTAACAATCTGAATAAGTGTTACATTTCTGTTGCTATCTCACTTCAACGACACTATCAACTTTAATGGTGGAAGTGAGAAAACAAGATGGCTTTCATTAAACTGAAAATCCAAAATAGGATTCAGGATTGTATGTATTTATTAAAATAATGTAAATCTAAATTATTTTAAGGAATACATAGCTTTCATGAGCTAGTTTTTTAACTGTATTTCAGGAAACAGTGACTTCTCCCAATTTTGTACCAGTATTGAAACATCACATCACACTAATATTATAAAGCTGAAAGTTTGTATGTGTGTATGTGTGTATGTTTGTTACTCCTTCACGCTCAAACGGCAGGACGGATTTAGATGAAACTTGGAATATAGATAGCTTATGTACTGGATTAACACATAGGCTACTTATTATCCGCGGGTGAAACCGCGGGGCGCAGCTAGTTATTTCATATTTAAGAAGTTATATACTTAAACAAGGAGGTGTTTACCAAAGAGCACACAGATCAGAGTACGTGTTGAAACGGAAATATAAGAAGTAAAAATTATTATTAAACTATAAACAAAGTGATTCCTAAATTTTATTGTAACATCACTAGCTGCTGCCCACAGCTTTGCATGTGTGGACTACGGATTATTGCAACAAAAAGTATCCTGCCATTTCCCAGGAATCAAACTATTTATGTACAAAAGAATTAAATTGGTTCCATTATCCCTACTATAATGTTTATTTATTTATTTATTTATTCGGTACACAAAACAGAACACTTTCAATTTTTAAAGTAAAAATAATTATGGTACAAGTTTCAAACCATAAAATGTCCCTAAACATGTATACACAACATGACAAAATTACAAGCATTCCTATTAATTGAGAGAACCTTTTTAAACTAAAAAAGCGGGTAGATCAATCACCACTGCAATAATTAGTAAACTAATATTGAAGCGGTCATCCATCCACCAACCGAACACACACAAAATCAAATAATTTAAAGTAATTTAAAGTTCTGAGAAAATGACAAGTCACACATAAGTGTGACTCGGCATCCACTCAGAAGAGAGGATTGCCAAGACATCCTTTTTAAATTTCATAAAGTTCTGATTGAAAATGTCAATGTTTTTGTTTTTTTTTTTTTTTTTTTTTTTTTTAATGTTATTGAATGACGTGACGAGCAAGTCGTTCACCTGATGTTAAGTGACACGGCCGCCCATAACAGTTGCAGTGTCACCCGGAACTTTAAAACAATAAAGTTTCGCGTGACACTGCACTGCGCAAGTCATCCTGAGACATCACCCAGTCTAGTAATCAGATTACTACACTGAGTGATCAGATCATAAAGTCTCATTTTGTTGTGTAATGTCTATAAAAGTGAAACATTTGTCTATATTTTGTTAAATTAAATTGGTTTCATAACCCCTACTGTCTATAAAAGTGAACATTTGTCTATATTTTGTTGAATTAAATTGGTTTCATAATCCATACTATAATGTCTATAAAAGTGAAACATTTGTCTATATTTTGTTGAATTAAATTGGTTTCATAACCCCTACTGTCTATAAAAGTGAACATTTGTCTATATTTTGTTGAATTAAATTGGTTTCATAATCCATACTATAATGTCTATAAAAGTGAAACATTTGTCTATATTTTGTTAAATTAAATTGGTTTCATAACCCCTACTGTCTATAAAAGTGAACATTTGTCAATATTTTGTTGAATTAAATTGGTTTCATAATTCATACTATAATGTCTATAAAAGTGAAACATTTGTCTATATTTTGTTGAATTAAATTGGTTTCATAACCCCTACTGTCTATAAAAGTGAACATTTGTCTATATTTTGTTGAATTAAATTGGTTTCATAACCCCTACTATTTCTATAAAAGTGAACATTTGTCTATATTTTGTTGAATTAAATTGGTTTCATAATCTTTACTATTATGTCTATAAAAGTGAAAACATTTGTCTATATTTTGTTAAATTGGTTTCATAATCCCTACTAAAATGTCTATAAAAGTGAAACATTTGTCAATATTTTGTTGAATTAAATTGGTTTCATAATTCATACTATAATGTCTATAAAAGTGAAACATTTGTCTATATTTTGTTGAATTAAATTGGTTTCATAACCCCTACTGTCTATAAAAGTGAACATTTGTCTATATTTTGTTGAATTAAATTGGTTTCATAATCCATACTATAATATCTATAAAAGTGAAACATTTGTCTATATTTTGTTGAATTAAATTGGTTTCATAATCTTTACTATTATGTCTATAAAAGTGAAAACATTTGTCTATATTTTGTTAAATTGGTTTCATAATCCCTACTAAAATGTCTATAAAAGTGAAACATTTGTCTATATTTTGTTAGAGTGGCTATCACATCAACAGCTGAACTAATTTGGATTACAATACTGAGATCTACATAGGGTGCTCTTTATACCACAAAATTAAAGAGTATTGCAGAAAATTTGTTTTTAGGTGAAGTTGTGGGTTGGAGTGTAGCAAACAGGGCAGACGCAAAAAGATTTAGAAAAATTTAGATCAAAATTTTCATGTTAGTATGACCCCTACTTTTTATGGTGCCATTTGATGGAGGGTGTAAAAAAAGATAATTTTGTAAGGGTCATCAATTCAAAAGGTCAATAACTTTTAGTATTACATATCAGAAGTCTTGCTTATGACTTTGAGAGGTCTTCAACCGTGACTCAACACCATTGAATTTGAGCTGTCTTCCATCCTGACTTTGTCCTTGAGGTTTCAACATTTAACGGAGCGTAGCGAGCGTGGCGCAGCAGCAGCCGTCAAGGCGCTAAATAGGAAACACAAAATACTAGGTAGGTTACGTTTGAACTGCGACTTCCGACAACGGTTCCTATATAAAAGTCAAATTTATGACCTCAAGATCAAGGTCAATTTTTTACTATGAGTTCAAGGTCAATGACCTCCCAAACCCGTGCGGGTGTTCCCTACCCTTAGTAAACCCACATCCCACCGGGTCCCGAATGTAATAGTGCCCCGTTTCGTATCATCTGACCTACAGTTCTGGGCTGCTATGATGTTGTTATTAAGCCTCTTTGTGTGATGATGCCGAGGAAGAAGTGTAGTGTGTTGTAACTTATCACATTTACCTTTATATCTTCGTTATTAATTTTTATATTCCTTTCTCTGAAGTCGACGCCAATAGTTGCCTCAGATTTGTCTAGGAACTGATTTTCACAGAAGCGATAGGTAAGGCACGTCTTACCAACGCCGGAGTCACCTAAAACAATAATTTTAAACACTTTCCTCTGCTTCAATCCAGGTATTTGTTGGCTACCTTCCGACATTGCTAAATGGGCGGACTGCGGAACGGAAACTGCTAATCTTAATTCACCTTCTTCGGATAGAATCAAAACAAACTAGCTGCATATGTAATTGTATTTATGTATATATTGTCTAATTCGCACTATTTATTCACAGGTATTTTTATTATTTTTGTTTTTGTTTTGTTTTTTTCTTATATTTTGGCTCCACACGTAGTGTATTTAGCCAGTGTCAAGTATTGTAATTTTTTATCGTATTATGGAATATTTCACCCAAAGACTTAGTCACAGTCAGGGCAGTCATAGTCCATAAGTCCAATCTAAGTCAGGTAGTCATAATACAGCCTTAGTCATGTTCTAGTAAAGTGGTGGCAACTTTGGGTGGTGGTGGTGGTGTGTCGAAAAAATCCACAGGTTAGAGAACAAAACAAATGACTATATCTGTGAAAAAGTCACAGTATATGTACGTCAGTTATACGTCGCAGGTTGACATTGAGTGCTTCTGATCTTAGCGTAGCATTAAATACTCTTTGCTTCTGACAAAATGATCAATGTAGCCGCAATTTAGACATCTACTATTTTGTTAGTTTTTACGTCTAAGCACAGATTAGAGCATGGGCGTAGCCAGGATTTGATTTGGGGGGGGGGGGGGGGGGGAGCAGCCCAGAGAAAAATACCTGCATGCATGACAAACAACAAAATTTTCAGTTTTTAAGTAAATGTTGATAAAACACGTAAAATTTCAACCATTTTCAAAATAGGAGTTCCCAATCTTAATGACTGACATGAAAACGCATGCGAAGCCAGCGCAAAAACTTCAGTAGTTCATAATGAAATGTAGAAACCCGATTACGACGAACAGTGCGAAGCGAGCGCCAAAAGTTTGGCACATTTATATGAAAATCGAAATAAATCACATCAAATTCCAGCCATTTTCAAAATAAGAGCTTCCAATCTTGATGAATTGACTGACATGAAAACACATGCGAAGGCAGCGCAAAAAAAATTCAGTAGTTCATAACTAAATTATGATGAATTCAATTATGACGACAGGCACCATCGATAACAGTGCGCGAGTATAGCGTGCACCAAAATTTCTATAAATCTTGATAAAACACGTAAGATTTCATCTATTCCAATCTTAATGAAACGACTGCAGATGACAAACTGTTTGTTTCGTGGTTGACGGAGAAAAAATTGAAACGCGCTTTTGCTTAGACTCAAGCTCACATTATTTACTCTTCAGTTTGTGCTTACCATAGATAACCCCCAATAGATACCGCATGAAAGACGACGACCGCGCACCACGCATTGGCGTAAATGGGTCTATATAAATCGCCGCTTCGCAGCATGGCCTTAGTTTCGACCAAGTATTAGAGTTCATTATTAGGGCGTCACTTGAAACAGCCAATAATAGCGCATTAGCTCCAGTCCCTGCAACCCGCGCCTTCCGCCAGTTTTGGTGAGCTAGGATCTGAACAAAAATCCCGTAATGCGGTATCTATTGGGGATTATCTGTGGTGCTTACCCACAATATGTTGCTCCCCATACCTCGCTACGCCCATGGATTAGAGAAAAAAAATACTATATGTGCTGCAAAAAAGTACTTTTTTTGCAAAGCGCCACTATATCGATTTAAACGCGTAAATGGTAGCGATGCTTTATCACGATAGTAGCGATGCGGGGGGTCTAGCAAAGATACCTTTCCATTAGCGTTAGCGCCAAATGCTAACTTAAAATGTAAGGGAATGATATTGCCTTAGGAAAACTTTTCCGCAGCTAATATCATAGCACAAAAAATAACAAATACCAACACTTAACAAACAATGATAAAACTTAACAGAAAACAAGATAACAATTGAAAAAAAACCGTGAAGTCACTCAATATGTCTCAAATTGGTCTTAAAGTAGTGGCAGCCAATGCTAGCTAGACTAAATTCGACAGAGCCCGGCACCAAGTTTACGGGTCAGCCCGTTGCTAAGGTCCATCACTGATGCCTTATCAGAAAGAGACAGAAGACCACTTTACAAAGCATTGGATCTTTTATCTTTTCTTGTAATGGAGATAGAGCTGTTTACCCTATTTTAGGATTGCCTAATTTGCACTAGTAATAATTGTTGCATCACTATTTTCTTCAATAGGCCTCCTTCAGATATCTAAATTAGAAATCATAGCTTAGCGAAGATAAATTAATACTAGTTTAACGTATTTCGACCCAATTTGGCATTTATTTTAGCAGTATAGTATTTTGAATTTTTATTCATTTCCCCATTACACCCTAATTTGATTCAAGTTAATAAACTTTTAGAATACTTGTAGTATACCATTGTTATAAGGGATAAATAAGGAAGTATTATAAGCCATATGAATTTTTGAAATTCTCGGTTGCATTATGTTTTTTATTAACTGAGTGGAAAGTTTACCCATTAGATTTTTAGTTTTTCATTTTTGTAACATTAAGAGCTTAGAACTTATTATTTTGGTATTGTAGGGATGTAAAAGGATCTAAAAGTGCCTTGAGTAGACCAAAAATACATTTAGGATCATAAATGTTAAAAAAAGTGACCAGAACCACGAACAAAAAAAAAGTGGACTTAAAAGGGTCATTTCGGAAAATCTGAATTAATTATTATTTTAAGGATTAAAAAAAATTCAACACCTAGCGGCCTTTACGCAAACTTGTTATTGTTACTTCTGGGTCCCTCAATGCACTGCACTCTCTAGTGTGCTTGTACACTAATTTATGTAGCAGAGTGTACCATAATCAAACGCAGATTTAGCGATGAAACACATATAATAATAAACTGATAACCAAAGAGCTTTCTTCTAAAACATTATAAAATACACTGGAACTAATAATAATAATCTTTAAAACACAAAACAACTAGAGAAAAAATATTTTTCTGCTACATTTTTTCTTTGCTCAACAGTACGAACACTGACTGTCATGTCACCGGTTCTTTTTTTAACAAACATACGCGACAACTTTCGAATTTATATATTATTAGGATTAACCGCAGCTTCATCAGCTTTGATCTTGTGAAATAATTGTCGTTGACAGAACAGAGCAGCTATAAAAAAATGCCTACTTCTACTACTCCTTCTACTTTCACCTTCGCTACAAACTGCGGGCAAGCGAACAGAGAATCATCGAAAAAAAACGCTAACTTTTACCACAGGTCATTATTGCTACAAACTCACTCTTGCGGGCCGCTTGCGGCCCAGCGAACAGAGCAATGTCGAAAAAAAACCGCCAACTTTTACCACAGGTCATCATCGCTACAAACTCACCTCTCGGGCCGCTTGCGGCCCAGCGAACAGAGCAACCTCGAAAAAAACCGCCAACTTTTACTACAGGTCATCATCGCTACAAACTCACTCTCGCGGGCCGCTTGCGGCCCAGGGAACAGAGCAAGTTCGAAAAAAAAACGCCAACTTTTACCACAGGTCACCTTTGCTACAGACTTGCTCTCACGGGACGCTTAGTACCTGATAATGGTATCCCACAGGAAACATTTTTTTTTCGGGATAGAAAGTATTTTATTTTTTAGTAAGTCTAGAGCGTATATTGCCCTTAATATCATCGAATCGGATGTTGAGTAATAATTCTATCCTACAGGAACCATTTATTTATCCGGAATGGAAAGGATTTCATTATTTGTAGGTATCCATATACTGCGGCCTCCGGATTTCCTAATTTTGACCATTTTAGTTGCGTCATGTCGAAGCTAAATGAGAACGTTATCCCACAGGATCTATCTATGTTTCCAGGATAATACTTTTTCACCGTTAGTACATGCTACAGTCTAGTTAATTTAAATTCATTGCCTATTTACGAAGTTGAGTTTACAAAGTATTCCTACAGGAACGGCTTAATTTTCCGGGATAAAAAGTGTCCTATGTGTTAATTCAGTACATAAGCTATCTATATTCCAAATTTCATCCAAATCCGTCTAGCCGTTTGAGCGTGAAGAAGTAACAAACATACACACATACACACATACACACATACAAACTTTCGCCTTTATAATATTAGTGTGATGTGATGATAGTGTGATTAGTGTGATGTGAAGTGTGTGTGGTGGTGTGGTGTTCTGATGGCAGCGCACTGGTAGATTTTGTTATGTCTGGTGTCTGGTAATTTTCGTATGGTAATTGAATGGTAGTTTTTTTAGAAATGTCGGTCGAGCTGTCGGGTATCCACGACGACTGTTACGAATTTAACTATTTTAAATATTGTAGTAAACCGTAAAATCTGCCGTGTTTTGATTTACGTTTCTTTGACAATCAAAATTATATTTTCACTGCAATACTGTAGAAGCCTTGCATTTTCTTTTACCCCTCACTGAAGTCTTAACCTCCACATCTGGCTGGACTATCTTTATTTTGAGAGCTTATTACATTATAATCTTGTCGCAGTAAAAGAAAGTCTTGTTTACATTCGGTGGAGTTCGCAAATTGGTTCTTTTACTTACCGATTGTTGGATATCCAGTGTGTGGTTAAAAATGTGGAAGTCCTTTGGTTTGTGTGTAAAATGTGTGTAAATGTGCATTGAAACGCAATTTTGCGGTGTATGTGAATTGTGATCGGATGCTGTCCTAGGATTGCCATGTCCAGACTCGTGGACTACTTTGTGATAGTGGGATTCGACCACGAGAAAGAAAGTAAGTACCAATCTTTTGTAATTGGTTCATGGTCCACTAAGTGTCCACAACAACCTGTAAAAACAGTAATCTGTGGTGCTATATTTTATGGTCACACAGTCTACGTTTGTTTTGTTCTAGTATTAGTAGGTAATCTTTATATCATGCCAGAAATGAAAGATTTATTGCAACCATCAATAATTATAATCATTTATATCAATAATTATTTACACTACATACATTTAAATTACCATACAATCTCCTTCGTTTGATGGTCTATCCTAGTACACGACATTGGCGAAATTGTGGTGAAATTGCTGCAGAAGCCACTAAGATTCAATTCAATTGATTCTGATCCTAAACTAAGGTTCTATGTTTATAGTGTCAAATCTTAGAACATACAGTACAACAACCATTAACTGAACCCAGGAATACAACATAAGTCCAACTTCAAGTCTTGGTTATTGGCCTTTGTGGAGTATTAATGGAGCATGTTCTATGATCCTCAATACCTATATATTTGGTAAGAAATAAATATTGTTAATGATTCATTATAAAAATACACAGTTCCCACTCAAAGGCTGGTGAAGCTGCAGTACAATATATACATTTAGGTTTTATAAATAAATAAAATAGCAGTCATTCTGATGAACTACAACATTCCTATGTACAGGGTAACCATTGCGTTAGTGACACCTCTAGTGTTACAATAATGTCCTAATAGGGTACAGTGACTGCTTTGTATCAAGTGGACCAAATGCTTGCTGGAAGCAAACAAGCATAGTCCACCTGGTTGGATGAAAGCTACGGATCAGGGTTTTCTATTCAGCTTTGTGCCAGATTGCTTCCTTCTGTTGTGGGAAGGAGAACTTCTTTTCTTTTTCAAACTCGTATTGTAATAGGCTTGCTAAATAACATTTTGACATTAAGCGCTGTGTAATGTTGCTTATAATTATTGTGCTTGCTTAGTATGTACAATAATTTATTTTAATATTTTTAAAAATCTTGTCTGATTATTGACTTGCAAAAGTGCTATTAATAGCCTATTTGCAATAAAATTATTGAGTTTTGAGTTTTTTGGATGTAAAAAAATATCATATTGGTATATAATATAAATACAAATCATCGTCATCATCTTCCACGTACTCTTATCTCATTTAAACGGTGTTGGTGCCGTATGTGTCTCTCTTCCATTCATAATTAGAAATATAACACAAAATTTATTGCTGTATTGTATAGGTTGGTTACACATTTTAATGGATCCATAGACTCTGGATGTTTTGTATGTTGCATAATAAAGAACAGCACACTTGTGTTTATAATAAGGAGGAACCTGCCTGGCATAAGTAATAACTTTTTTGAAATTAATAAATTATATTCACTCCACCTAGACAGAGGGTGTCCTATTCTATGTTTGCCAAGTTTTATATGTAGGCAACTAAGTTACATAAGGTCAATGACTTCTGGCTGATAGGATTGCTACTATCAACATAGGTAGTTCATATCTCTTGCATACCATTAAGATTGTAGAATATGCTAATGTGCTACTTTATAACACCTAATTTAAGTACCTATTAACTATGTTATTATTATTACCTATCAACTAATGCACTTATTTATCATTGTAATAGTATGAATGATAATTATAACAACAGTAGATAGATAGTAGGCACTAGTTATAATCATAATCTTAGTAGGCTTGTACTCTAGAATAATACTCACTTGTAAATTGGATGCTCTTATGGAATATTGGATCAAGCGACAAAACCACAAAAAAGTTAATGATGCGGATCAATTGTAAGAGACCTTAAATATGTAGAAAGTTGTTTTTTATCCAAAAGGCATCTGATCTTATAATAGGGGGTGAATCAAGCAACATTTGGTAAATTTAAAGAACATGTTCCTTTTATTGTTATGCAATAAGAAATCAAATACCAAAGTTACTATGCCAAAACGCAAAAGTTTAGTTTTCATTGTGTAAAAACGAATTAAGTCCATAAATATGCTTCTTATGATAGCTACTTCTAAAATGCATTATTTAATTATTATTGGTGTTCTGCCAGGTTGAGATTCAATACATAAAATAATCATGACCATTCACAAAACTCAAAAAAAGATTAATTTTAACATGTATTCAGAAAATATACTATGATTGCCAAGTTCTTTATTTACCATATTCTTATATCAATGAGTTTTTATTTAGTTCAACTATTATTGGACTAATTTGTATAGTAAAAATTTGAATCACAAATCACGTAAGTTGGTTGTGAAAGGTGAAGGCTTAAGTAAAGCATGTCCCGGCTTTAGAGATTGACAGATACAGGTTTAAATCCCATTAGTGATTAAAAAATGTTGTTTACAAATTAATCTGTAGGTTGTTCTAGTCACAGGTATTAATTACCAAATAGTGAATAATGAATAACAAAATTATGTAAGCAACAAGCCAGCTCCTCGCTAAATTGGTACCTAACTCATTCAGCCTTGTGGCCCACAATACAATGAATTTTCAACAGTCATACTGTAACTGATGATTGGTATGGATTCATCTATGCTCTCATATTCAGCGGTTATGTTTGAGTAAAATGTTGTTCAGATATTTAGCTGTGAAAAATCGACTACAACTTTGATTTTGCATTTAATTTTTGTCAGACAATAGTGTTATTATAATAATACTGTGAATAAGCCAGTTGCATTCCATTTTTGTATTGCATAAATTAATAATATTTCTCAAAAAATAAACAGTTGTGAAAAGATATATTAAAAAAATTACAAAGTTACAAGCATTTCAAAATACAGGAATAGAAAGAGACAGACCAAACATGCAGTGACGTCAGTTCTTGGTCCTTCATAGTACCTCATTACTAAGCTGTAGTAGCTCTATATTATATCTTAGGCATGTGATGTCACAATGTGTGTTTTCATAGTAACTGTGGGGAAGCTCCACACAATCTCTGTTTTGCAAGAAAGTGATATAGGCGATGCCCCCTCCAGAAACTTTAAAAGCTTATATTACTCCATGATTTATTTATCGATTTTACTTATTTTTTCAACTATTGCATTATGCGCAATACACCCCAAGCGGGACGTCAGTGCAGGCCTTACCACCTCAAATTAGAACTATTGCATTCATTTTTAGGGTTCCATACCCAAAGGGTAAAACGGACCCAAGGTTACTAAGGCTTCACTGTCCATCTCACCACGCTGTATCTCATGAACCGTGATAGTTAGGCAGTTGAAATTTTCACAGACGATGTATTTCTGTTGCTGCTATAACAACAAATACTAAAAAACAAAATAAAATAAATATTTTTCAGGGCTCCCATACAACAAACGTGATTTTTTTGCTCGTTTTTATAGTAAATTGTATGGAAACCTTCGTGCGCGAGTCAGACTCATACTTGGCTACTTTATGAAAATAATATATTGAAGTACTTGTTAATTCATAATAGCAGGCAACTAGCCTATTATTTTTTCTTGCGAAAGTTTTGCATTCATGCTTTTTTAAAGGTCTGTCTGATGTACATAATATGATTAATTTTTTGTTAACTTTTGATTCTCTGCTGGAATAATACATATGATGTAGTACCATCATTATAGCCGCTAGTAGCTACACAAGGAAGTTCGTCATTACTAACTATGCAGTCTGTGGCTTTGAATTGGTGTGATGTGATTGACCTATTTCTGGGGCGCGTGCCGGCGCCCTCTAATAATAGGGATTCACCTCCTGAAACCGAAATTGGAAATTCATTTACCATTCTCGATGTTAGAAAAGTACCTAAGGGAAGTTTATTAAATTGAATGCCTGAAGGGCCTTAAATAAATATTTTGATCAAATTAATACTGAATGTAAATCACCGTTGACAATGAAAATGTTCGATTGTTAAATTATAATCGGAGTCCGGCATTCATATTTGTTTCATATTTTATGCTGACATATGTTTATATAGACTGTAGAGCAAAAAATTCTGAAAAACTCATGCCGCCAAAATTGTTAAGTTCCAGCATGAACTTGATGGTCAACCGAAGTCACCCAAATCAATCATCAGACAAGACATTGAAAATGAATCACATTGTTTTGAAGTTATGGTTGACATTCAAACAACTCCCGACAACCAACGTTTGTTTAGTCACACACGGCTTACACACTAGCAATGTGACGTAAGGATTCAGTGGAACACCTCAACTAAAAGTAGCTCATTGTTAAAATGGACAAAACAAGTCGTGTTTTGGCGTAGTCATAAATGGGATCGCAAGTTCTAGCAAATAATGATTCTTATCATCATAATCGATTGATTAATTTTATAATTTTTCGTCGGTATATGGAGGTAGTCTGCAAAAATGTTGATCAGGATGAGGCTGTACCCGCCTGGTCATCTAAGTATACTCTATTTCATCCCCCACAAGCTGAAAAGTATATCTACAATAATGGGTAAATGTGTAAATCTTCAACAGTTCGCATGTCGAATGAAGCGAATAGCAAGATAGGAACCACAGTTCCTCGTAAATCGCCGTCCCAATCACGCAATTCACGCACACTTGCTTGGCAGTACGTACTTGGTATAACTTGGGATGTTGTTGCGAGTATACTTCTAGTTGTAATATATTTCCCCAACCCAATCTATCCAATCTAAGTGGGCTCGCTCCGATACATCCAAATCCTGCAAGATTCTCATAGGGTTTCTTGGTTGGCTTGCTCGGCGGGTGGCGTTGGCAAATTCTACTGATCTATACGGTCTATAGTCTATACACAATGAATAGGAAAATCACAGCCGTTTAAACATGGAACCCTCGTTTGTGACGAAGTTATGCCGACAGTCCTGTAATCACGTCAACGCCCGAAAGATATCTACTGCTGAACACAGGCTTCCCCCATAAAATGCCACTTTGGATGCTTATCATAGGGGGGTGTTGCCATAATCTCCACGCTTGGCAGGCGGCTTGGTGATCGCAGATTTTAATATAATACCAAGAAGAATGCTGCTGTCCATTCTCTGGATATTCCCTGAGCCGGCTCTTACGGCACCCACGGAAAGAGAGGGTGTGGTTCTATTCTCACACTACCGGGATACGGGACCACACGGCCACGGACCTGGTATATATTATGCGTTATGAAGGCGGCGTTTGACGTTGATTTAGTCTTCTTACTCTTAACTAGCATTACTACAGGAAGTTTCACAAGAACTAGGAACTATTTTCCCTGTTGCCTACGAACTGCGCAGTTAGAGCCGAGCAGTCTACAACAGGGAACCGGCTTGCTAGCCTCCGATCGTGGTACGGTTACCCGTTAACCTTCCACTTATGCAACGCGACTCTGAAACGTGACCACTCTGATATTTCTTATCAACACTTGTTGCGCCCAAACGGTCGATGTAATATTTAAAGTCGTTAGCGGAGAGGTGTTAGCTTGAACGCGTATTGATAGAAATTTTCGAGTAGAAGTTCGTGACTGTTTTACATAAATTGATAAGGTTAATCTGCAGGAAGGAAGGCTTTACCCGGCTCCGTATTATTTTTAGTATAATCGGATATTTACAGCGACGGAACATAAAAACGCAAGTTTACAGAGCCCAGCAGGGCAACATCGTGATAATACAATATACCTACTAGCAGTAGGTTCGATAAAAAAATATTACAAGATATAATCCCAAATGAGACCCGCTTGAGTTTGTCTAATGGAGAGCCATGGGCCCCTCCTAATTTAGAGGCACAAAACCTCATTAAGCGAGGTCAATCACCCAAGATACACAAACCCGCCGACAGAGTAAAAAGGCGTGCTTTGGCAACGAAAAAATATCAAATTCCCTCGGGTAATATGGCTGAATAATTGGAAATCGTGGACCCAGACGTGACGGGAAATATGCATGGAGTCTTTGGAACGTGCTCTCTGATGAATGCGTAATCATGGGTTAGGCATCAACGGGTTCTAATGGACCCCTCTGGTGTTTTGTTTTGTTGAATGGCTTTACTTTAAACATTACAATAGTATGTTGACGTGTCATGTCATAATGGTGACTTTGATGAGCCAAGGCTAGAGATTGTTGCATTCAATGACTAAATCCGGTGATTACGCATAACATTTACATGCAAGAGATAATTATATTTAAATGTAGTTAATGTTGCATAATTTTTAAAACATACGTTGCTGTTGCAGAAATTATACTATTTAGGTAACTGAGTACTGGCTGACCTTAATTTCATTAGCATATCTTCAAATAACTACATGAGCAAGATCACTAATTAACGTTCTGGCTGCGTCCTTGGCTCTATCATGAGATGACTCAGGAGGGACTCTATTTTTAGACGAACCATACACCAGAAGTTTGTCTTTGAGTTGGAGATGAACTGGAGACCGGGGACTGCGAATCTGATACTTTATTTACCCCTTTGGGGAAGGTGGAGCGACACTCGCAAATGGTTAATGCTGGTTGGCTGGCAGCAATATTTTGTATTCGTGGTCAAAAGCAGGTCTATAGGTAACTAAGTTCCATCTTCTTCAGTCATCACGGGTCCTATAAAATCTACACCGGTTTTTCTTAAATGTACAAGTCGTGCAACGTTCAGTTACAGGTAGTTTCTTGGTGAACAAAGTCCTTGCTAAAACTGTTATTACATTGCAAAATTGTTTCGTAAACAGTGGCTCGTGCGAAGATGTTATGAAAAGCTAATTTACAGTTCCGATATCAAAGGTTGGTAGCTTGGCGTATTATTTAATCTGTGGCTCGGCAGTTGATGCACATCGTGTGGGATTTGGTTTATTTCAAATCATTCAGTACAACTACAGTTAAAACATCTTAAAACAATTTTAGGATGTTCGAAGTTTGAATCCAGAGAACTTAGGTTCCAGACAGTTCAGTTTATGCCGTTTCGGCCGTTTTAAATAATGTGTTTTTGCTGGCTATATCTATTTTTTGATTGAGATGAAAGACGAGACCAGTAAGCCATGCATTGATCTGCACTCCTATCGTGTAACTGTTCTGGACATGGACTTAGCTTGCCATCGTGTGTGCGCCAATTTACAAGTTCTTGAGTGCGAGCAAGAGCACACGGTCACGATCTCCACCACAAGACATAAGGCCCCTAATTTTAAGTGCCTATCCTATAGTAATTATTGCAGTATAACACAGAACTTTGCTAAGTTGGACTTCGAACGGCATTTCGCTCGTCACTAATTGATGTTCATCAGGTAAAACGTGGTCATACGCAATACGCAGGCCTATCTAGTAGTAAAAGATTACTGGATGGCTATCAATAATGAATAATTTTATCCATTCCACAAGCATTAATATTCAGAGCAGGAATGACCTTTCATTTTCCCATTCACCAAGAACTAAAGTCGTCAGTTCCTAACAAAAGGACAACATATCAGGTGCATTATTCTTTCATGTTTTGTCACTGCACGTTCCGTTTTGTCCCGCCTTGACGGGTTGACAATAGACGCCGACGGCGTGTTCTTTGATGGAGACTTCTTCAAAACGGTAACTTTTAGGTTTGCATATGGATGAATGGGGCGGTCTACATTCATTGTGGAATATTTTTGATGCGCGACTGCTCGGTGGCGGCGCTGGTGATAGGGCTCTCAAGTTCCCAATAACTGCACATCAATTTTTTCCGAGATTACTAAGATTAAGCAAAATGTCCGCATTCCTTTCGTCTACCATCCTATTAACAGCGTGACAACGCTAACTGGATTATCCTACATAACATAGCTGTTACGTATCCTGCGCTTACTAAGTCGTACAAACAACAGTTAGTTGAAGTTGCCTTTACAAGAAGCCTTATTGTTGTCACCAGGACAAGATTACAAGAGGATACAACAAAATGCATGTTGACTTGTTAACCAAGCGTAACATAGCAGTTTTGTTTTCTAGAATGGATCATCGATTTTGACAGGTTGCTTTCGAATTTGGTCCTAGATCTGTTCTGTAACAGGTAGTCTTAGCTTAGGCTTATATTTTAGAACGACCCACAGTCAAATCTGTTTTGAAACCGTGCCCAAGTGGATTTTTTTTAAAACATTGTCCTCGATCACTGATTTCTGATATTGTAATTTGAGTTGACTGAGTTTGATCTCTTTTTTCCATGGTTTGACTGAGCATTACCTTGATTCTTTATGTGATTAAGCACTGTGTCTCTCGTTTCCCAAGTCATTCAGTGCTTGATCTGGAGTTGGTAATTTTTCTCGCTCTAAGGGTTCTATTCATTTCTCTAAAACCCTAGCACGGGCAATAGGCGGTAGACAAAACTGTCTTACCCTGTTTTATACAAATGGAGTTGAAACAATTTTGTGTACCGACCATTCTAGGGGGACTGATGTTGCTTCAGGTTTCCGGTCACTATAATTAATGTCAGTCGATCTATGACTGACCTCATTATTACCTCGTGTGACATACTACGCTTTTCGCCGCAAAGGGTCAACGAAAAAATTAACATATACTAAACCAGTTTTTAAACTGTCCTCCTTTAGACAACGGTGCCATCTACCGGGTCAAGGCCAGTTTTTTATGTATGTCAGCGGCTCTCTTGACCTAACCATATAACGTGTAATTTTCTAAATTTCTTGTCAATGATTTGCTTTGGTAGAAGCAGTCTGCTAGACTCCTGAGATACATAATAGTTGATAGACTACCGGTCTTCGTCTTGTTTTGTGGCAGCATCCATAATCATTTTTATTTTTTAGTAAAAAGTATTTTTTTTAATATCAGATTTTTTTAAATAGATTCCGAAAGCATCAATTCATTCGTCCGTCCCGCTGCTGGAACAAGGATCTTACAATCCGCCACGATGCGTTTTTCAAGTGCTTGTTGGTTGATCTGCAGGACACATGATCCCGAATTTTGTTATTCTTGAATGCTAGTTTCTGCACGTATCACGATTTTTACCATTGTAAAACTAAATGCAGATTACGCATTTAACTTTGAAAGTTATCGGGGGCTGGGCTGAACACAATTCGTAAATTGAAGTCTCACGAGTTAGCGATAAGCCACACTTGATGTACTACTGCTATCTTCTGTATTACATATATTTTTAACTTAACACCTCCAAAACTGTCTCCGCTATCGCAAAGGGCCAGCTATACCCAAACCAGTATTAAGTGTCCCCGTTTAGACACCGCCACCTGCGGGTCAAGGCCGGCTCCATTTTCCATTCCACTAATCTGAACTAAACTATTCGTGGAACTCGCCGGCCGTACTCAGCTATGCGTTAATTAGTGCGTTCATCCAAAACTGCTGTTCCGATGATGATACAGCTATAGAGTCTGTCTATTAGATACTCTATTGTATGATGCTGTAAACTTTACAGTGTAAAGCTGTAAAGTATGGATTTGGACCTAAAATAACTCTGATTTATTGCAGAATGTTTTCTTTTGAATTTGAGATTGATTCAACGGTTTAACCCGTAGTTTATTTTGATTGGAAATAGATAGAAGGTTACTTTGAAAAAGCCGTTAGAATGAAGTGTTTATTTAATAGATTTGTTGAATAGATTTACATGTAACAGAGAAGCTGAACGTAAAGATCTAGTTAGGTATAATCACTATTAAGTAATAGTTACCGAACACTAAAGTTCTGACGAATGAAGACTGTTCTATCCACTGAAGAGACCAGTACTTCTCTGCAGTGGGTCGGCCAATTTTCTTTAGCAACTTTGATCACGGACTGTATTTTAGTTTTCTCTAGACACAACCACAGAATAGATATAAGTACGTAGTACTATAAATAGTACTACGTACTCAAACGTGAACATAAATCATGTGGAGGCCATAAATCAACCTCAACACTTTAAGGATGCCCATACAATCCTGTAATAGATTGTTACTTGTGCTAAAATACAGAGCTTATAGAGACTGGTCTGCCATCTCGTATCCTAAACAACTCTCCATATTGGGGCAACTCGGTGTTAGTTCCACTTTGTGTGGAAACCTATCAGCCGATGCGTTATGGTTATGGCTAATGTAGGCTTTCTAAAATATACAAAATGTAGTGAAATTGTAATTGGCGATGAGAAGGGGAGTGAATTATAATGATTGTAGTCTATCGTCAAATGATGTTCAATAACACTGTATTCTTATTGTAATGGATGTATTCATTGCTGTGGATCTGCATTGCGTAGGTATGTTACCTTTGAGGTCATCGCTGATTCAACTTGTCGGGAATCTCGTCATCATCGCTTCTACTTGAGATACATATTGTTTCAGAATTTAAAAATAATTATCGAGACGAAGAATTTGAGTTGTTATTTTGAATTTGTTTTTTTAAACATAATTATATTATAGTTCACCTTAGCCACATAATATATTCGCCTTGTTATTTTTGGTTAATGAATGAACTTAGATTTACTAATGATGAGTTACATCACTTAAATTATTTATAATAATATCAAGGTCTTTCATCCCTACGCTCATTAATGACGAAGAATAGCGAATGAAAGGATAGTTAGGCCCGATTTTACCAAAGTAGAACAGATTTTATTCCAAGTACTACTGGCTACTGGTTATAAGCTACTGGTTATTCTCCGATAAAGCTGATTGACAAATGAAATTACATTTAAAAAGACGCCATTTTGTTTGTATCCAAGGAATAAGCTTCTTATTCCTTGAAAATTGGTGGTACAAGGGTTACACTCGTGTAACTCGGTTGTTTCGGAAAGTTATACTTGGAATAAAATTTATTCTATTTTTGTAAAGTCGGCTCTTAGTAGGCTATTCCATCATAGTTACGATTGGCGAAAGTCTCCTAGACCCCAATACTGTATTGTACTCTGTACAGTGTACACTATGCATAGAAGAATGACCTTCTGAGACACCATATCATTGTTGCCTTTTACACAACCTCCTGTATAATTTCTCATATCATATTTTGGTGTTGTTTAAGGAGGCGGTCTGAACAGCGGCGTTGTCCTTCAGCGATTTCCAGAGGTCAACTGGGAAGATACACCGTTCCACGAAGGCATTGGATGGGTAAGAAATGTGCTTTACTATGAGACTTGGCTGAGGATTAATACCCGCATAATCATACCATTCTTCACCATCACTTTGCTTCTGATGGCACTTTACCTAGCTACTAGTATTGTATTAAGATTAATGTTTCATCTACCATGACTGGATACGAACGTCGGATTTTGTACGTGCCCTAGAGTTTCAAGTTTTCAACGGGCTCTATATACCGTGGAATTGAATTCGATATTTTCCTGAAATTTAATTATGTACTCAGTCCATGATGTAGAACAATATTACAGCGTTAAATTAAAAAACACAAATAAAACAAATGCCTTAAAAAATATTTCACCGTTAGCCGAAATGTCTATTTCACACTACGTGCTGCGGGTAAATGTTTCGTAGGTAGCTAAAACACCTGCACCACCCTCCCCGCTATTCCGGAGTGCCAAATTATTACATGTCGTAGGCCTTTTGTTATGAATTTGAATTTGGACAAACTTTATAGTACCTAGTTTTACGTTTTACATTATAGGTACTTTTGTGTTTAGCTTTAAATAAACATTCTAAAGCATGGATTTCAGGAAAATATCGATATTAATTCCATGGTGTATATTTTTTAAATTGGTTTTGGTTTTTTCCTGATAGTGTCAGGGTACAGTTGTTAAATGCACAGACAGCTTTTTTCCTGTAATTCACTAGATAATTACAATACAATACGGATATTCAAAAGACACTTGATGGTTTTGGAAACCTCGCTACTGTATTAGTACGTGTTAGTAAGCAGTAGGAAACGTTCTCAGCAAAAGTGTTTGTAATGCACTTAAGCACGTGGATGTTCGCTAAACTTTCTGGCAAATAGCACTAACTAAAGCCGTCTTCGAACTCGAGCTTGGAGTAAACGCACGTGACCTCCAAAAAAACCAAGGTCTTACCAACTTGCCTTAAATTGAAAATACCTGATACTTGTAATGTAATATAATGGATATCCACATGGCTTATGTCATACGAATACGCACAAACACCATTGTTTTACTTTCCGTCGCGGTCCGTACCCGTGTTGTGGTTTGTGAATTCTTAAAACGATGAGGTTTTTTCATTGTTCTCACTGTCAAATTTATGAACATGAAGATTGTAAAGGTTTCAAGATACACTGTAAATAAGTATGTGTTTAGAGCACATGTCCACACAATTTAAAAAAATGCTTTCATGGATGTCTAATTAGCAAAAGAAGAAGTTCAAGAGAAATTATTTCTAGAGTAAAATATATTGGGTACTTACGAGTTCTTAGATTTTGTTTTTGCTTATTCCAAAAGTATAGATAGAGAATAGCAGTCTGTTGAAAGGTAGCTTAATGTTTAGCATAAGCATAAGTCTTCATCAACATAAGGTAATATCTATTCTATTGAGAGTCCATGCAAGGGAAACATAATACAGATCGAAGTAGTAGCAACGCCAAATAGAGAGTACGTTAGTTATGATAATGAATATAATGATATCTTTATCTCTAAAAAGCCAGCTCACAAAATTACTGGAGCCAACGTAATTTGCAATTGTAAGAGTTAACAATAGTATACCACTGGGATGCCACGGTCCTTTGCGAAGTTCCTATTTACATACTAAACAGGTGTCCGGTAATTATCATACGTTTTTGACGGAGGTTCCATATATGTATGTAGTGTTCACTTGATATACTTGCAACTGGGTTTATCACATCTGTAATGAAACGAGCTGGGGAAGTCGTTTCACCACACTACCAATCAGCCTATGTTGGCCCTGAGAGGGTTCCTTCCTACCTAATATTAAAGGAAATTAAATAAAAACAGACATTAGTTCGACTATATTAAAAATAATTTTCGGCATTGGAGGATTTTAGTGTATGTTTAGGTTTTAGAATAGATAAAAGTTTGGGGCTCTGGAATAAACGTAAATCATGCAACCATTACCTAAATAGGTTCGACAAGGTTTCAGGCACAGTTGTACAGCGATGAACAATGATTTATGCAAAACCCCTCGGTCCTGGAGAACGCCACCACTGGATCACAACAAATATACTCGGCTATCTGCCTTTGAGGTGGAGATATTCTCCAAGACCCCTCAATCTTTGGAGAATATCTTCACTGGTTTTCAACAAATAACCTTTGGCAATCTGCCTTCGAGGTATACTCGAGTGTATTTTATTATAGTTTTTATCAGGTCACGATGCTTCTCTCTCGAGCCTTGACCCAGAATCCACCTGTCCTCCAATTTTCTTTCCTTTTCACTTTTTTAAATTTCAATTCTGAATTCCGTCGTCTCCTGCAATATAATACTATTACCGCAGGCCAACGTCCGACCCCTTCGATTCCGCTGAGGTGATGAATTGGGAATTGAATTTTACCCAGGATATGTTTGTTCCAGTTCTGCCAACCGCAAGGATGGTCGTTGTCTACCGAGCGCTCGGAGCCGCGGTTTTACGTGTCCGTTCTGACGGACGTGGACGCGAACCGACACTACTGCGCGTGTCTCTGCTTCAACGAGACCGTCGCCATCACACCCACAAAGCCCGCAGACGAGGTGAGATATACTTTTATACCCGCCTGCACTAAAGATTGACAGTCTTATCTCTCTATATGACGTAGCTGCTGCAACGCATTTGTGTACGTTCTAGAGATCCTGCTCTGCCTATTTCTAACGCCCCGTCGAGACTTACGGAACTGAAATCATCTGAATTCTAGAATTTCTTCGGATTTTTTCTCGCTTTGCTGTTTGCACTGCCTTCTGGCAGTCGTAGAGTTTAGACTCGCCAAAAATGTAAAATCCAAGTGATTCTTCTTCGGATTGGTGACACAAACAGCGACTAAATTCTCTAAAAGCTAAGTAGTGTGCTACGGAGTTAGTTTTTATTGTCTAGCTCCAAAATTTCTAGTTATCAGACCTTGAATCCCATCGGCATTGACACTATTCCGCTCCGATAAAGGGTTACAATTGTTACAATAATGTCCAAATGTGCGAGTAACACCCACTGGCTGGCCGCATCCGCTTCGAGATAGCTGGGAGCTCAGGGCAGTACATACGCCGTATGCGTCACTGGGTTACCAGTACCAGTCAAGGACAAGCGTTACACAATGACCCTGGTTCTGGTAATTTAAAATGTATTACACGGTAAAATCGTTGCTTGACAAGCCTATTTTAGGGCTATTGTTGCTTGTCAATCAATCATCATCATCATCATCAACAGCCTGAAGACGTCCACTGCTGAACATAGGCCTCCCCCAGAGCACGCCACCTTGAGCGGCTGCTCGCCTCCTGCATCCATCGGCTCCCCGCGGCTTCAATTGTCAATCAATAAGACAGAAGAATTAGTTGGCTCAGAGATCTAAAAATCAAGTAGTCGAATGGCACGCAATTCTCCGATTAGCAAGTCTCTCATAGTATTTTGGTTTAGTATAATTCAATGTAAACAAGCATTATTATTATGAATCAAATCTAAGTATAACTTGGCAGCTTCTAAAGAGCATTACCGCTTGCGTTTAACTTTAATATGTAATGTGATGTCTTATTATTATGACTGGGCCATACAATAAACCGACCCGCATGTTCTGAATACCCATTAAGCAGGTCTTTGTAACCGATTAAAGTTTATTTAATAATGCTGTCGGTGCATCTAGCTACAGCTTTTTATTGTGCTTGCATTCGTTAAATGCTTGCGTTTAATATTATGGCTGGCATCCGGCGTTTGTTTTAGACTAGAGTTTATGTCTTGGTGGTAACTAAGGCGAAGGCGTAAATTACGGAAAAATTACATTCTTTTGCCTACATTGTCAATTTATATTGGTGAATAGATGAACGCTGTAGGTGAGACTCACGCAGGAATGGAACAGATGGTGGGAAGGAGAGGAGGTCTATACCTAGCAGTGAGTTGACTGACACGGGCTGAAATGATGATGATGGTAGTGATGATGGTAATGATAGAAAAGGCGCTGGAAAGTCTGTATCCTCAGTTTTGAAAGTTAAGTAACAATGTCAGCAGTGTATTTGACTGGATAGTTCGAAAATGCACCCTAAATAGGTTCGAGTTTTAAAACCATACCAATAAGTGTTGCGGGTATAAGATTTATTTCTCCTGGAGACTTTTAAACGGTAGTTCTCTAAACAAATGAGCCACATACCATAATACTTCAAGGAGGTAGGTATTTGCATACTGTGTAAAGCATTGACTATAAATCCAGTTGACCAATGATACAACTTCCCCTCGTACGAAAATTAGTAGTGTATTTCAACTACTATTTTCATACAAATCACGGGAACCCGTTGATGTCTTTTGTTCCATCTTGCTCTGTCGTTTGTAATTTCGTATAGGTTTGTCTCGTTTTGTCACCTCATCCCCTGCCCGCGCAGGTGAGTCGTGTTTGTACGAGAAATTATGTTCACGAGCTATCAACGGGCTTTATAAATCTTTGGTGTAAAGGGTTAGTTTCTCCTTGGGATAAAATCTCATTGAACCCTAGCCAGACGTTCCATCTAACAGTAGTACAAAACATTATCGTATAGTTATTTTAAAAAAACCGTCGCTGTTGTCTTCGTTCGAATGACCATAAAACAAGTTGCCCTATAATGCCAGAATAAAAACGTAGCGCACAGAGAAAACTACATCCAAAGGGTGACACAGCACAAGGTGAAAATAATGCACAAGATATTACAAATGTGTATCTTTGACTGGCATAAGACAATTATATGCTGTTCCGGCGTAGCCTCTACACTCGCTGAACGTGAACCGACATGATTGTCCAATGAATGCCTAAGCCTATGCCTAGCCACGATCAATGACAAACAGTATGTGGGAGTCGGTGTCTGGTTGCATGTACGCGGGTGCGGTTACCCGGCCTTGCCGTATTTTATATCTATGTTCTATTCTATATACCCACTGGAGGAAGTCAAAGTCAAATCACTTATTGCAAATAGATTATTCGTAGCACTTTTAAAAGTCAAAATCAGATGACTTAAAATAATTTAAATCAAACGTGTGATTCATCAAATTACAAAGTGCTTTAATGTCAAAATATACGGTAATAACGCATCATTACCTTCATCAGCATTTTTCTTATTTCTATGCAGCATGATACAAGAAGATCTTAGTGTACCTTTGTGAAAACAAATAAAGCCGCCGCTTATTGTCAATCAAATTTCCTATTTTTTAATTCACCATCATTCCAACTTTTCTATTCAGAACAGATTTTATATATTTAAACCACCAGTTAAATATAGAAGCATAAGTAACTGTTATCGTAAGTGTTGTAATACTTTTGTTATGGAATGTTCGTAGATAAAACACATGCCTATTACCTACCTACTCAACAGAGTGGAATAAATGATAATTTATTCCATGACGCCACTCACACACAATAAATGTATACCAAAATCTTTTAAACTAAACGATAATACGACGAATCAAGCTTATGTTACACTAACTGTGGCTTTATCGATTCATCTGTAATGGCCGTTACTGATGGACTTACAGTAAAAAAGCTTATTTAGATCAGTATGTAATGTACAGTGTTCTTCATAGTTTCTGAGATCTGAAGTATTCAACTATTCACTATCAAAATGTAATATTTAGTGTGTGCAATGCAATCTAGCGGTTCGTTCTTTTTCGCACTATTATTTATTCTGGTATCTTGTGTTTTTTCGAGTAATTAAAGACGAGGTAAATTGCTGTTAAGCGATTTCTAGCAATTAGTTCATAGTCAATTATTTTTGTGATATGTTTCCAAATAATTGTATTACTGTTTTAGTTACTTATCTTGGCATTGATGTTTGGAAAACCATACCACGACTCCATTTCTCAACAAAAATAGTGTCACTAGGAATCGTCTGCTGAGCTGTCCTTTATTTGATCATCTATTAAAACAAAATAGATTTTATTACAATCCAGGTAAGCTCTACAATCGTAAAAAGTAGTGAAAGAAACCATAAAGCTGTGTTTGATTCTCATTCCCATTATTCTACGGCAAATGATTCCGTGACTCATATCCTATGACTTGACTGCCTTTATTTGCTCGCACGGTCACTGCTTTTCCATTATTTTCTTAATAATATCTACTCTATTCAATTGAGATTTCGTAAAAAACTTTGTTGTTGTGTACGTGAGTCATAATTTGTTTTAGGACGTACGCTAATGATACTCGTTTTTTCGAAGATGTCAGATTCGTGTTTTACAGAAGACTTACTGTAATATGTTCTTTACGTTGCGCCTATTCAGTTTCTACATCACCTGACTATCCCATTCTTTTGTGATTGGGAATTTTGGGACGGGATTTCCAGCGTTTGATAGCCTAATTAGAGGCAGATGAGGAATAAGTTATCCATAATATTTCCCCTCATTGCTGTGTCAGCAATGTTATTATGTTACAGTGAGTACGAGAATACTCAGAACTAACTAAGCATGATGTAGTCACTACTTGCTTAGTTCTGCGTATTCTCCTACTCAAACAATCATAATAGATACATTTGTGTACTCTTGAGTTCCATAACTAGTAGGAATAATTTCTTCCTCCCCTCTACTATCTATCTACTTACTCCCTCTGCGAACGTAGTACCCGTCGTTTCTGGAATACTTTCCCCAACCGATTCATGTCCGTTCGACGCTCGTAAACTGCCCTATAAATAATACCAGCTCCCCGAGGAAACCGCTTTATGGCAACACATTTTTGTTTATTTTGCGTCCATAAGTGTATGTTTTTATCATGAGCCTGGACTGGACATATGAGGAAGGCAAGTTGTAAATGTGGATATTACTTCCTTTCTGATGGTGCTGAGCTTGAAATTGGTCATGTCAATCAGCACACTCCAACATCTGAGATGATCTCACGCAGTGTTAGTCAGATTATGGAAGAAATTATTTATTAAAGATTCGCTTCAGAAACTTAATTACCTACATGCTAAGTATTTATTGCTTTCAAAAAGTAATAATCTCCAAGCAAAGGCTTTGGGAAGATGAATGTTTAGAATACGCTGTACGTAATGATCAAAAAACATTTTTAACATTAGCTGGCATACTCTAGGCCCGCTTGTACTCTAAACACTTCTTTTTGTTGCATTAGTCTTCATTTTATAAGCCATAGGTCGTGATATCACCCACTACAACCATTATATTAAATCACTAAAATGACATCACTCTTACTGTTACCTCTAAATTGCTAACCGGTTTAAGCTCTATCTGATTTTAGTTTGGCCACCTGCATCTGAATTCTAACGACTGAATCAGACTATTCCGCAAAGTCACATTCACAAGGCTACATGTCCATATTATGTAGTAGGCAGTGTTAGTGAGTTGTGTTTTATTTTGACGACCTTTTATACCAACTCTATGTAGGCACTGTAATTAATATGACGGAATAAGTAAGCATGATATGTTCAACGTTCGACGATTGCTTTTACAGCACTTAGCATGTCGGATTGGCGGTACGTGAAATTCTATGATAAACAAATAGCTAAACGATAGAAAAGCTATCCCAAAACTGTGTTAGCTGCAAGGGCATAGGCGACAGTCCATCCAAGAATGAGAACTTGAGATCTCGGAGTGATTTTCATCACCATCATTATCAACAGCCTGAAGACGTCCACTGCTGAACATAGGCCTCCCCCACACAGAGCGCCACTTTGAGCGGCTGCTTGCCTCCTGCATCCATCGGCTCCTCGCGGTTTTCACCAGATCGTCGGTCCACCTAGTGGGGGGCCGGCCTACGCTGCCTCTTCCGGTTCGTGGTTGCCACTCGAGAACCTTTCTTCCCCATCGGTTGTCAGTTCTACGACTGATGTGGCCTGCCCATTGCCATTTCAACTTGCTAATTCTAAGAGTTTATATCGGTCACTTTAGTTCTCCTGCGGATCTCCTCATTACGGATCTTATATCGCAGGGAAACACAAAGCTCTCTTTATAGCTTGTTGAGTGACTGTGAGCTTACTAACGTGTCTCAGTTCCATAAGTCATCACTGGCAACACACTGTTTGAAAACCTTTGTTTTCAGGTTCTGCGGTATTAGTGGTCACATGTTTTCCCTAGTTGCACAAAGACGTAACGATCACCATAAAGGAAAGGAAACGTAAATCCAACAGTAAAAACCATAGCTTTAGGCTAGATGGTAGATGCGAAATACTGAAATTCTGTTATATTTTATCAGCAACCAGTTAATCCGGTTTAGGCATGTGTAATAGTGGATCATTAAAGGTCATATTGTATCGAGTGTGTGCATAAGGTGTCAAGGTACTGCTGTTTTCGCTTGATATTCTGTTACTAATACCTAGTACCCGACTTATCTTTGTGAATGTGTTTATTTTTATTGAATGTATGTAGGTAGAGTAACCTGCCAAAGTTTGCATCTGCAGTGTCATCATTACTTTTGGTGTTGCATTTAAAGGCCAGTGTAGTATTTCTACCAAAACATAAAAGATTGTGTCTTGGTAATGAGTTTTTTTTATGGAAATGATTGACGTGACGAGCTAGTGGTTCACCTGATGTTAAGCGAGACGGCTGCCATAACAGTTGCAGTGTCACTCGGAACTTTAAAATAATAAAGTTTCGCGTGATACTGCACTGCGCACGTCATCCTGAGACATCACACCGTCTAGTAATCAGATTACTAGACTGTGAAATTAGATCACAAAGTCTCATTTGCCCAGTAATTTCACTAGCTACAATGCCCTTCAAACCGGAACACAGTAGTGCTTGTACACTACTGCTTGGCGGCAGAATAACTGGCAAAGCGGTGGTACCTACCTAGACGAACTTTGCAGAAAAGTCCTACCACCTAGTAAAATGCACAGAAATCACTGATAATAGTATAAAATTGTAATGTTAGATATTCAATCTGCTCTATTATGATTATTTAAGATCATAATTACATATATTTATCAACCTGTCAATACTTGCATGTTTTTAAACTCATCTTGCAATTATTTTTTTTTTGATGATTACAACGCCTCATAAGCAACGTTCGGCGATTGGTTTTACAGGACTACACACTAAGCTACCGACTCATTTCGCGTCATTGTTTTCTGCGTGCTTGTTGTTATTTGCAGATGTTGTCATTCTTTTCCACCGTGGTTTTGCTTGACTGATTTCAGTCGACTCATTGTTAGTTGTAGAATAAACAAGTATGTATTAAAAAATTGAATTTCATATGCATTCACTGCGTTCTGTTTAGAAAAGTTTATTATATTTCCTAGTAAACAGTGTTTTCTTTTTGCATTTGCTTTTGTATTTGTGAATCAAGCAAACTTTATTGTTTCTATTTCCATCGTTATAAATCTAATATGGCTTCCCAAGTTCTCCCCTCAGTATATGCGCCTGGTAGCTGGTACACAAGTTATTGCCGGTCACGCTCCATATCTATACCCACTTGGGGGAACAGTGCAAGGTGCATATCATTCTACCTACGTGTCGTAAAGGGCGGAAGGGAGTAATCAAATCTGTCAGGTGCGTTAGTTAATTCCCCTAGTGCATCGTAGGATTTGTAGGGGAGTTTCTATTTCATGCGACTATTTTCTGAGATTGAGTATGCCTTGCGTCTTATTTCTTTGTTTCGGGAGTAAGGCATGGCTCTCATTATTGGGCATATACCATTATCTATAGACAACAAACCACTGTTGAATTGTTGGTAGTCTGTTATAGTGAAGTTTAATAATAAAAAAACCGGCCAAGTGCGAGTCGGACTCTTGCACGAACGGTTCCGCACCATTATCTATAGAAACGAGCAAAAAAACACGTTTGTTGTATGGGAGCCTTAAATATTTTTTTTATTCTGTACTTTTAGTATTTGTTGTTATAGCGGCAACAAAAATACATCACCTGTGAAAATTTCAACTGTCTAACTATCAAGGTTCATGATATACAGCTTGGTGACAGACGGACAGACAGACAGACAGACAGCAGAGTCTTAGTAATAGGGTCCTGATTATGATGATGCTAGATTTAGAATATTGGGTTATTTAGAAGGGATCGGTCAGAGCTGTAAGACCGCACATTGTGACACATTCTTTGTACAATTGTCTAGGTAGGTATTCTTTTTTTGTGGTGTTGCAATAATATAATAGATAGTGTTTTATCTGTAAAATGAAATGTAGGTATCTATAATCGTTGGTATTTCTAGCAATACTATGAGTACTACTCCTACTCGTATAAACTAGGTAGCTATAGCTAAGTAACTGTTTTAGATAGGAAACGATGTGCTTATGGTCCAATATGTTTTGTTGAAAAGTAAAAGTACGGTATGTATACTGTTATTTATTCTGCGGTAAAAGTAACTTGGCTTGTCTACAGAAAAGGTTTCCCTAACGCCCTAATCGTATTCCCCTTTTATATTCACAAGACATTTTATGTAAAAATGCGATACAGGCTGTCAGTTGGTATCAGGTACACGAAATACCTTTATTTACATACAACCACCGACTCACATAATCTGAAAGTAAGTAAATTGTGTGACAATTTGACAAAGCTTTCGATTTCTGGTGCCCCAGCCAACTGTTCCTCATTCTGAGTTATAGACAAACCTACAATTTGAATTAACTACGGAGAGCCAAGGCATTCATATTTCCACACGTACTCAATATACTATCTGTCGGTATCTGCTCATGTGTCATGACTGATAAGTAGATGTAGGTATCATAGACAGGTACCAACGTTCTCTCGTCTCGGTTTTCAAGAACTTAAACGCAGTGGAGTCCACAAGAGTGAAGTCGTGGGCAAGAGCCATACGTAGTGGGTGTTGTTAGTATATTCCCTGACAAGAGCATTTACCTATTCTGTGGCCAGAGTAAGCATTTCATACTAAAGTCTCTGGCAAGAGTGAGCATAACATGCTAACGTCTCTGGCAAGAGTGAACATTACATTCTGGCGTAAGCAACAGAACACAGGCCGCTGTAGAAATGATATTCCCGGCCGCGTTATTCCGTTACGTGACTTACGAACGTGAATAAGTATTAGTTCATTATGATTGAGGGGTAGCTTTCTGTACGCTGTTAGGGGATGTTTAAAAAGGGAGCTAATGTTGTCAGTACGTGATGCTTCTGGCATACAATGATAGTGGTTTTAATGCTTTTGAACGAATTACGAGAACAACTTGTCAAACTATCTCGAGCAAACAGGCAGTGCGATGCGACGCGACTTTAAATGAAATATACTATAAAATATTTTGACCAATATACAAGTTTTTAATTCCTATACTACATTAATAAATTATTACCAGTTATCAGGAGTTCTATTTAATTCTATGAATATCAAATTTATCAACTTTAGAACGCGAATTTAAGGAGTTGTTAAAAAAATTCAAGACTTCTTTTTCTCTTTTCAAGACTTTAACTTTTCTGTCTATTTTTGCTTTCGCGTCGTCGTCATAACATTACAACTTTTGCTTTTGATCCAATCAGCGTGCATAAAGTTCTCTACGCACCCGACAGTCGACATAACAATGCAAAACCAAACCATTCAACGTACGACCACGTGAATACAAGTTTATGTGATCGTTGGTCGATTCAGTACGCGAACGGAGCGTATCTCCTGTGCTTGCCATGGTTACAATCCACCGTTTGCATCAATTTATTACCAAGACGGCATAAAACTGTTCTGTATGTAAACATGTGAGGCTTAAATTAGAAGTTGTTGTAAATGGGTTGTAAGGAGCTTAAATTCGTTCACATGTGTTGCATGTGTGTAACTTTATTGGCTTTTCATTCATGATGTAACATCGGCAGGACGTACATTTTGAACATCAGCTTTCACATCAAAGCAACGAGGTTAAAATTTGATAATGACTGTGCGCTTCGCAATCTTACGGCACCGGGTTCGGTCCTCGGCCCTGCACCAATGACGTATCTAGTCAGTTAATGTGCAGTTTTCGATGCCATCGCATCCGTGCCTCGGAGAGCACGTTAAGCCGTCGGTCCCGGTTGTTATAAGAACATCTATGGCAAGCGTTACGGGTAGTCAGACGCCTGATAAAATCTGACGCCTGGTCTAACCATCCCTGTTACTGGTTCCTTATGGGTTGCGAGGTCAGATGGCAGTCGCTCGTGTAATTCTAGTAGCTCGCCGCTACAGGTTAGATTGGGAGCCGACTCCAATAACAAATGGCAAAAGAAAAAGCAAGAGGATGACGATGTTATCGTATGAAGTAATGTTAATAGTGTAATATTGGCACTAATGGAGGTTAATCTGTGACGCGGTTTGTTTAATGTCTTCTAGACATATCTGATCTCGATGACCGTCCGTGGTAGTTGTACCTAAGTATGTGCGCGGAATATCAAGTAGAGCCTTACAATGGATGAAAAACCTTGCGTGTTCAGACTAACCGTTCACTATTTGAATGTAAGATAGCAACCATTCCAATTCATAGCTTAACTTAAGCTTAACTTAAAGTAAGTTCTAGTTACTTCGTAATAGCTATTTCTGGCCTTTTTTGAAGTCGCTAAGTAAGTTTTTATGACAACGCATTTAACTAATAGAGTAGTTTAGTTAGCCAAGGTAACTCCATATTAGCAGTTACATATGTAGCTATAAGTTCCAAATTTACAAAACATAAGTTCAGAGTAACCTTTATTGAGTACCAAAAGCAGGCGTAATCTTTAAATCACGTCACCGCTTCGTAAGTACGGTAACTCATCAGCTTCATAAGATAAAAAACTATACGGCTCGACTAAGCAAAAACTACATTTTCTCATTACGAATTTGGCAGTGCTGCTAATGCTAAGTATTCTGTGGCGGCGTCAGATGACGTCATCCCAGGAGTTCGCACTCTCGGAACTTGTTACCCAAATAGGTATTATAGGAGGTGATGTGTTCATTGGGGTCTGGTGCTTGGGCAAGAAATCGGATAGCACAAGAGCATTGAGGCTCTTTTTGTCTTAGACATTTTTTTTTGCAAAAATAAATAAATAATGCCCAACGATCACACACAGATCCTGGACCCTAACTAAAAATAAAAAAAGAGAAACGAAGTAGAAGAGACGCCAGTGAAGACCAATAAACACAAAAAAATGTCGCCGAGTCATTAAATCGTAGGCTCACACATTTTTCACTAAGACACCCACAAACTACATAATAGTGTAGACCTGTATGCTTCAGAGCTCATCCGGTGTTCCCACATGTTCAGCAAATAATAAATAACGACCAGCCTGAATGGCCCAGATGCGGTTAACGTCGGCGCATGTGTTTGGATGTTTGGATGCGGTACTCCGGGTCGACGGCCTTGCTGCTTACACGGAATTTGTTCGTGAAATATCTAGGGAGCATGGAGCTAGAAAGCTGTTTATGTGGTATTTTATTTGGTTGTTTATGGAATGAGAAGGATATTACGAGGAATAGTGTGATGTGGCTTTGGTCACTGCCCGTGGTCCCCCTAGATAGGTAGTTCACCAGCAGAGCTAGCACTAGAATTAGCTATAAAAATCGCCATATCTCTTCTCTCGAGAAAACGTTTGACCAATGATCACGCGGATCACGTCATAAAACATTTCTTGCGTTTTCATTGGTCAAACGCTCAACTCAAGAGAAGAGATATATGGCGATTTTTATAGTTCATGCTAGCCGTGCGGGCTGAAGCAAGGGATTTTTTTTCTGTGGCCACCTTTTACCGATACGGATTACGGAGCGGTTGCGAAACACTGACACTTGGTGCGTAGTACCTGTGCTAAATATTCAGTTATTTTACAGCCAAATATTTGTCGATTATGGAAAGATAATCAGCTTGAAATACATGCAGTGTGTGAATACAATTCTATACGATTGAGTATATCCTATAAAACCTGCCTGAGTACCTATCCACTTGTAAACAAACTATTTATTTAATATTTTTAAATATATTTCCGCTCTTTTGACCTACAAAGAACTGATACAGTTCAATCACTATGATTTAGATGCTGTTGTGTGTGTAGTGTATTCATTCTAAGCAAACAATCAAAATCTCTCTATTTATAAATTTTCCGTCTCCAATAATCTTCGGTCGTTGCATTACATTACACCTCTAGTTTAGTCCATACATTTAATTGAACTATTCTCGGCTACGCCACAGATTAACTCATAGCCTGTATTAAATGAGGCCACAGATTAGAGCATACTTAATAATCACGCCACAGGCTACTCAAGAGTTACTTCAGATTGGAGCCATTAGCTTTTCCCTCAACTAATAAAGATGCCACAGTGTAGTTAGGAGTTGAAGGAGGCCTTGTTTATTTGATAGCTAATAAAGTATCTACAGTTGAACACGCAGAACGCAGAAGAGCTACTATGCTCTATGGTATATTAGATGAGGTCATTGAAATACCTCGCTTCAGAGTAGTAGCACAAATTATTTGTAGTGTTTCAGTAGGGCTAGCATGAGCTATAATAAAAATTGACATTATAATCTGTTCTCTCGAGAAAGCGTTTGACCGATGAAAAAGGTTTATGACGTGATCCGCGTGATCATTCATAGGTCAAACGCTTTCTCAAGAGAAGAGTATTTTTATTTTTTTTATTCTTGTGTAAACGAATGACGTGACGAGTTAGTCGTTCGCCTGGTGTTAAGTGTCACGGTCGCCCATTACAGATTGCAGTGTAACTCGGAAATCTAAATTAAAGTTACTTAAAAAAAATGTAAATTATAGTTTTTTTTATAGTTTTATAAGTTTTTTTAAAGATATATGTTTATGTCCAATTTTTATAGCTCATTTATGCTAGCACTGTGTGTATCATACCTCGCTGCCTGCAGGAAGTCATAGTTGTCTCGTTTCGCGGAATTCGGAGCAAGGACGGGAAATTCTTTTCCTAATTATTACTGCTTGCTCCAATTGTTGTCTGTAGTATTTTTAATACCAATTGATACTGTTAGCTCTAATTATTGTCCGTGTTATTTGTTCAAGGTGAAGTAGTAAATCTTCAGGAGTACGTAGATTCTGCCAGCTGTCCCAAAATGTTTCTATTTTGCTAACTCTATAACACTTGCGTTCTTGACCTTATATTTGATATTTTGATACATTAATCTAGTCGGTACAGTAAACGTTTATTACGAAATATGATTTGCCAGTTATAACCGCCAAGCATTAGTGTGCATGCACTGCGGTGTTCCGGTCCGGCTTGAAGAGCACTGTAGCTAGTGAAATTACTGCGGAAATGAGACTTTATGATCTAATCTTACAATCTAGTAATCTTTTCCCTATAAGGCTGTGCTAATGTTTTAGGATGCAGTGCATTATCTCATGAAACTTTATTAATTTAGAGTTTTGAGTGACACTGCAAACCTAAAATGAGATTTCGTAATCTTTGTTTTTTGGTTTTGAATTCTAGTGCTGAAATGGGTCTATTATCTATTGATCTTCTGCAATTTAGCATGAGCTATACGAAATGACATAATATCTTTGTCTTCTTTCGAGAAAGTGTTTGACCAATGAAATAGCAAGAAATGTTTTATGACGTGATCCGCGTGATCCTTTATTGTTCAATTTCAAACGCTTTCTCGAGAGAAGAGAGAGATATAGATACATCGATTTTTATAGCTCGTGTTAGCCCTGCTGGGCTGAGTTTTAATTAACATGTGTCACTAATTACACGCACCACATTCACGATCGTTTGACATGCATGACATAAATAACCGTGCCGTTTATCGTCCGATTGTCTAGACTCTAGACGCTAATAAGTACGCAAATACGTATTATCGTCATATAACTATTATTTAGTCTGTGTCTCGGTATGTGCCACATGCTACATATCGGCCTGTGATATTTATCTAACACGTAAATATGGGACGTTGGTATTGTATAAAAACTAATGACATTTCTATTTCAATTCCTTATTATACAAAAATTGAAAGAAGGAGAGAGAAAATTCATTGAGAGGACATATTTTAGCTCTACCACTATATCATCCCTACAAGTATATATATATTCACCGTTCTTAATTTTTTATCGAGAAAATATCAAAATACCCGTGTGATTCACGTAATCTATTTCGAATTTGTTAGTACGAGTTAGATAGAAAATAGTATAGAATTCAATTTGATAACTAATTCAAATTCATTAAAGGAAATTTATGTTTTTCCGAGTAGTCTTATGTCTTCTCTTACTACTAATAATTATATTGGTCGTCATGTTATTACACTCGTATTTACTATGTCCAGTAGTAGTTATTTCGATGAGGCTACTAAAACGAAATTGTTTTATTTCACCATTTCAATTTACAACCAGTGGTTTCCTAAAGCAATTATCATGATCATAACTCAGTTTTATAGCTATTTCGAGCCTTGTTTGGATATACACATCAGAAACCGATCCTCCGTGTTTAGGTTCGGAAAACAGAGCGATTCGTGCATGCGATGTAAACCTTTCTGTGATTTAGGTATTTTTAGAAGTCATTATGTCTTCATCTTGTCCAAGCACCTCTCGCCCTGGTACCAATTAGTGGCTCGGCGCTGTATATCCTTTTCTTCCACTCTCTATCATTTGATTTGCTTCATTTTCATTCATATCAGCGCTTACAAAGCCATCTGTCTTTTCTTTAAGTCTTCCTTTTCTCTATTATCCGATAAAATTCGTAATCATGACTTTCTTGGTAATATACGTCACTTTCATCCCTCATGATAATACCATGTCCATGCCAAGCAAAGTGATTCCCTTTTAACTTTACCGTGACTGGTGGGTGCCACCTTTAAAATTCCGGTCCTTATTTATCCATTCTCGTCACTCCACAACATATCCATCTCAACATTTTCATCTCCGCTGTATGGGCTGAGTCTGACTTTGTTATGTTCAACTTTTGTTTAACATGCTGAGGTCTGGTCCTCTGATTATGGAACAGAGGTGCTTGCTTAGGGCAGGTTTGTAGCGCTGTGCGAGCGGAACTGCACTCTGATGCGTTAGTGCAAGAGTCGCTATTTATTTAAGCGAGTTCGCGGAATGGAGCTTCTATACCTGTACTATTGAGTCTTCTGTTTTGTATACATAAATCTTTGACCCTTTAAGTAGCGTCAACCTGTCAAGCCCCACAGGAACATTTGCTCTTTTTAGTACATAAATAAATATAATTGATCACACCTTCTCACAGTCGTTGTGGGGTTGTGTTGTGACTCATGATTTGTCGATCTGTTTGTTTGTAATCCTGGGATTCGGATGTCTTTGATCACAGGAAGTGCCAATGGGCTACGGCTTTTACGGGCCGCTGTCCTGAATATGCAATTTTTATTCTTAATTACACCGAAATAGGACATAGATTCTTATTTCCTGGAGAAAACATTGTAAATTATAAGTCATTTAGACCTTACTTCGCAGTAATAATGCGCAAATTGCAACAAACTTCCTGCTTTTATGTTGATGTCGCTTTAGGGCAAGTCTATAATAGACATTTTTATATATTAGTAGGGATAATAAATGGGCTCCCTCCACTTTGGGTCCACATGCTTGGATCGGCTCCACATGTGGATCCGTGGATGTATACCCACATATGTATATTTTATTAACATTTTTTCACCAGCAAAATATAATGCCCACATTGAATCGTTTAGCAGTTTTGTTGCAACTAACAAGGCAATTAGTGGTTGCTGGTGGTTGCATGTTGATATGCATAATTCATTGTAACTGCTGAATGAATTAATTGGGAGAACAATTTGCTGACATTCACTTCAAGTGTGTTATGGTTGTACTTTTGGAAGTAACTGTAGCAAATGTTTGACCCAGAGTCTTCGTCAATGTCACAGAATAAATAATACACTGCTCTACATCTGACACAAGATCATACAAACCAAAAGTTGGTGACTGATTGACTGACTGATTGAAAGACGCAGTCGAAACTGCCGGACGAAACGAGACTTGATTTGGAGGGTGTCTTCCTTTTTGTAACGTAGGGGGTGTGTTTGTAGATTATTATAAACTAGAGGAATAAAACACCGAAGACAAACCTAATTTGGTTTAATCGGTGTTTTTAAACATATTTAAAAAAATGGATTATGAATTTGACCCCTAAGGATGTCTAATATGGTGTTAAAGATTGTTCGAAGCTACGGAGACACGTGGTTACAACCGCGGACTGCCTGTTGTTATGAAGACGAATGCTGATTGCTGAGCCCTATGTGCTTGAAATTAAATGCCTATTAACGAAAACACCCAGATATTAAAGACTAGCTGACCCGCTCCGGCTACGCATGGGTTTATTAATTTTACGCCTTATAAAGGAAGAGAGAAGGTAGAGGGGAAAAAGATAAGGGAAAAGGATGATTGGATGAAACGGCGAATGGAGGCAGGTGGTGGTGCACCTGCCTGCTTTCGCCTTCATCCATTCATCCTTTTCCCTTATCTTTTCCCCCCATTCTAGTTTCATTTGAATCCATTCAGTAGTTTCGGCGTGATGCTCAGCCAAGATACAGACAGACACAGACAGACAGACAAAAATGAAAAAAAAAGTATATATTTGGCTTCAGCAAAGATAACAGAGCCCTCCAAAAAAAATTTTTCAAATATCGTCATTGTACAGAATTGGACCTGTTTCAGTTTTATTATAATAGATACTTACCAATAAAGATAGAGATCATACTTTTTACAAAAACTTACCAAACGAAGTCTTACTTAAAAATTTTAGAAACTGTAAGGCTTTTTTAGAGGTTATGTGACTGTAGACCTTGAATTTATGCAAGCTGGCAAAAATTTTTACATATTTTGTAAGTTTCGCTCAATCTCACAACCCAACCCAATAAGATCTAATTTTCCTTTGGGTAGGAACGAATTTCTCTCGAGGGTCCCTGTCCTCACTTTGATCCTCTCTCCTTTGTTGCCGATTCAACGCCCACGACATGTACCCTTGAGATCAATTGTTTTTTGTGCTTTTAGGAAAGAAAACTGGATTCTCCTGCGGTTGTTTTGTTTCTCATAGAGTTTTCTATAACATAGAAGGAAAAATTGGCCCGATGCGCACTTAGCCCGCGGGTCCAAAAGTCTAAAAAAAGATATTTATAATTTACAGTTTCGAAACCAGTGTTCAAAACTTTTTGTTAGCTGTTTCAAGAATGCTTCATTCTTTCTCTTTATTTATTTATTTATAAAGATATCTTACGAGTCAATTTTGTTCGTAATATACGTATTTTTTAAGTCAAGAAGAATCTGGAAAAATAATTATGATCAAAATAAAAATTATGTAACAGTTCCCTGTGACGTCTCTAAATCTAAAAAAAATAAATATGCCATTATTAAAATGTAAACCAGTTAAATGCTTGTTTTAATTTACAGTTATTTATTGAGTTTACGGGTTATTCACATTTAAACACCTGCTATTGTATGTACAATGTACATAAGTGTAAATAGAATAGGTTTAACATCAAAGCAAATATTTGCATTTTGTCGTTGTGTATTTAAACATTAACAGCCTGTGTGGTCTAATTTGTTTAAATAGTCACTTAACATTTACAAAAGCGTGTAAATTAATGGCTATTGAGGACTTGTCAAGCCGACTTGGACTTGTTCCATACTATGTTGACCCATCCATTACTGGTACCATTCGTAAGCTTTCACAGCTCTGAATAAGAGCTTTATCCCAAGGAGATAGAGCAGTAAATGCCTTGATGTTTTGTAGCTGAACTGTTTTTGGAGCTGAGGCTCATTATTATGTTTGTAATTGCTTCGCTTCCGAGGGTCTCCGGCGGAAGTGCGCGTATCTCGAATCTCGTATGAAGTATGACAGATCTTTAGACTCCATGTCGTTATATGTGGGTAGAGATATATTTTATATGTGTGGACATTTCACACAGCGCCATCTAACAATACTTAGATACTTTTTTGTTTGTAAATACATACATAGAGTACAATATAATACCCAGACACAGAACATACATCGATGTTCATCACACAAATGTTTGTCCTGGATGGGAATTGAACCCACAAGCTATAGTTCAGAAGGCAGAGCTACTACCAACTGAGCTAACAGGCCAGATATAGATAGAGGTGTTTATTGTTCCTTTCCTTACTAATATGAAACGTTGGCTGCCTGTTTGTTTGTTTATTCGTTGTGTGGCTGAACTGATTTGGCTGAACTCTGCTTCACCCAATCATATTTTTAGCTTGAACATCAAAGTCTAGAATTTATTGTAAACGAGCTGACCCACCCTGGCTTCGCACTGGTTAATTAACCGTTCAATGGTCACGGAGTTAAGTTCATGAGTTGTACCAAACATAAAGCGAGCGTACCCACGGACGGGAGCTTGTTCAACTTTAATTAAAAAATATATGCATTGGACCTACTTGAAAAAACAACTTCACTTCTTTGTTAGATAAACCTTAAACACTTGGGCATAATACAACATTTTCAAATAGCAATATTTTAAAGCTTCATCACCATTTCTACAAAGAAAATTTATTTTATTTTCCGAATGCTTTAACATAAAACTAAAAGGAACGGTATTATTGCGTACTTAACACGTAAAATGCGAGATGAAATGAAATTCCGTCGGTCTGCGGCAAAGGGTGTCGTCTCCCCCTAAACGGCTGTGGGAAGTAGTGTTGCCAAGATCTAGAACTAAAAGGATTCAAATTTTTTATAAATATATGACCCTTTCGGTACGGTTAAAGCCAATATAACGTGGATACTATAGATGCGTAGGTAAGTTAGGAAGTTTCTACAGATACCAATTTAAGAGAGCATTTGTATATCAAAGTTACGGAATCACCTTGCTGATGACCAAAATATTTGTCTTATTATAATTATTTTCGCATTTATGAAACATTATCCTTTAAGCGATTTTCAGTTGACAAATTTTTCAATCTGCAAAAAATATGCCGCACCTGGCATCACTGGCGGGTGCCATCAAAATTTCTCATTTTCCACTTTAATAACGCGGCAATTTCGTGTTTAATATCCGTGGCGTTATGTGATGTCGTTTACGGATTCGCTGCTCACTCGTGTTCCTGATGAGTTTACATTTGGCTAATTCAGTGGCCGTTTTTCATGTTCTAATCACAGATATTAAAGAAGTAGGCTGCTTTTTCCCCGTGATATTTTTTGGTAGTTTTTGCTTACTTTTTCTCTGCGCTACTGTTCTGTAACATTATATTAAGTTTTATTTACAAAGATATTATAGGTCCTGAACGAATTTGGACCCGCTCCATTGGCTGCAGTGGGAGTGGTGGGGTCGTGGAATTTTCAAGAACTTTCATATAAGTATTTGTATATGTTTTGTCTTCGATCAGGTATACAACTGGTCGAAGTGTTTTGTTGAAATCCATTCCATTATGTTTAGTATAACAATATATAGTTGTGATAAGTTTTTAACAAGACAAGAGAAATTGTAACATTATGTAATCTGTATAACTCGTGGATCTAAAAGCTTTTCCAGCCTCTCAGCTCTTCGATATAATAAGATTCCCACATGTGTCATATGGATGCTTTGGGGCCTTACCTCATAGCGTGTGATTCCAATGAAAACCGAAAGTGAATTTCTACAGTATTTACAATTTGTATTTTCACCCACACAACTTTCGTCAAGCCTTGCTTTCTCGTATAGGCAAGCGGTTCGGTTAGCCGCGTGCGTCAATCGTAACCTAATATGTTGCCCTATTCCATATCCCGGTGTTGGTGCAATCGTTAACATTGTAACATAAACCCAATCTCATCGTCAGACGCTGGGCGACGATAAGCTAACAGCCTGACAGGCACTTTATGCAGAAGCTATTAAATGTTATTGATTTTACATGCGCTCTAGAGTAACCGTAAAACAATTTGCTGCCACCACGCCAGTTTAATTTTAATGGAAAAGAAAATAGTGTCTCATATCATAATGACTTTGATTTTATCCCTCAGGCTGTAATGATCTTTTACTTTCAGCTTTATCCTTGCTGAAATCATCGTTTTACACGACCGCAAATCATGATCGTGCCTGAATGCTAGTGTGTTTATCAAACTGCCAAACTTTAAGTCCTAACCGAATGGACGGCGCGCGGCCCAATTGGCCAATATAACACATTTTAATTCAAAGATGTTATTATGTAGTTTACATAAACTTTAGCAACCAGTATGATTTCACTAGGTGGTAGGACTTTTCTGCAAAGTTCGTCTAGGTAGGTACCACCGCTTTGCCAGTTATTCTGCCGCCAAGCAGTAGTGTGCAAGCACTACTGTGTTCCGGTTTGAAGGGCATTGTAGCTAGTGAAATTACTGGGCAAATGAGACTTTATGATCTGATTACTCAGTCTAGTAATCTGATTACTAGACTGCGATGTCTCAGGATGACGTGCGCAGTGCAGGTTCACGCGAAACTTTATTGTTTTAAAGTTCCGAATGACACTGCAACTGTTATGGGCGGCCACGTCGCTTAACATCAGGTGAATGACTAGCTCGTCACGTCATTCAATAGCATTAAAAAAAAAATTATTTGAACTCTCGCCTTCCCTTCTAACTCACCGGATTAGATGCTCTGCCAGCCAAGCTATAGTCGCATTCCCCAGTCATTATCATCATCATCATCATCATCTTTGCCTTTTCCTAATTGGGGTCGGCTCCCAATCTAACCTGTAGATGCGAGATAGCAGAATTACACGAGCGATCCTAAAGATTTACGCATTCCCCAGTGGCTGCGAAAATCTTTAGGACTATATTTTTGAATGAACTAAGCAGTTGTGGTGATATTTATAGAACCTGTGTCAGAACTATTCATTACTAGTAATTCCGAAACTACTGAATGAGGTGAGACGAGTGATGATGATGGTTTGAGTTCTTGGAAGTTTACAGAATTCCAGAAATGTGAACTTGTGACGTGTTCCAGGTTTAATGTGATCAACTTGGTTACAGGACGAAGAATCCTTGGAGTCGACGCGGCCAGTACCGAACATCACCCACCACAGCATCATGTACGCGCCAAAATGTCTAGTTATCGTCTCAAGGCAGGACTACATCGATACCTTCAGAGTAAGTTGGATTTATCTTTCTCTAAAGTACTCTACGAACCATTCAATCCGTCACGCGATTTGTTGACTCAATTTGCTGCATGGGAACCGCAACACGCTTTCACACGATGCAATTTGACTGATTGAGTCAACAAATCGCGTGACAGATTGTATCGTGTGTAGAGTACTTAATTCGTGATTCGTTGACGGGTTGTGTACGGTTTCAATCATTGAGCGGTAACGGTGAAAGAAAAACGTTACTTGCATATGCGTAATGATGATATATCTGCACATAATGGTAAAGATGATTTTGCTTTCTCAAATAACATTTCTTATTGTCTACTTACCTCTTGTTATTGTGTTCCGGGTGTCGCGTAGTTGCGGCTTATAGACCCACCCCCCATCTCTTCCCGCGGTAGAACCGGTTAATGGAACATCCAGAAAACGGGCAGCAGCATTCTCCTCGGTCTGCATTTTAATCTACTGCGGTCACCAAGACCTGCCATCCGTGGTGATTTAGGCACACCTTCTCCTAATGAAGGAGGCCTATGTGGCTATGTTCAGCAGTGGACGCTATAAAAGCCTGATGATGTGATGCGATTGTGTCAAACTAGGCGAAGATACTTTATTGTTGTGTTCCTTTAAAGTTACTAACTTTACAATATGACAGTACAGTACACTAACTCAAATGAACATACGCAATAATAGGAGATTATATCACAGGGGACCAAAATAATATATTTAGGGCGAGAGCGATTGTTTGAATCCAGAGCACAGCTGCTTTTCATACACCTCTATGAGAAAAGCCATTTTGTCAGTGTTATTAAGTGCGCCTAAATTACCCATTTTAGGCGCACAAATCAAAAGAACCCTTCGCTCCTTCGAAAATCATTCAAACTCTCCTGAACAGAACTAAGCAAGCTGGTGCCTTTTTCCAGAACTGCCTCGGCATAATCTACACGGTGTGGGTGGAGAACCTTGGCGTGCCCCTGGAGACGCTGGTGGGTAACCTGGTGGGCGGAATCATGGTCCCCCCGGCGGGGGGTCCCATGGTGCGGTTTAGTATCGGCGCGGGGGACCGGCAAGCGCTGCAGCCGCCAGCCGCGCCGCCACTGCCACTCACCCACACAGCTGTGCACATGCTGTTGAGACTGCTAGGTACGTTATTATTGTTTTGTACACGAGTTAATATGCTTTACTGTTGCGAGTGAATAGGTGATTTGATGTAGGGCTGCCTTACAAAATAATGAGTCCAAATCCTACTATCCTAGCTCCGTATGTGTGGATTTGTAAGTAATATTGAGAAAACGAGCATTCTATGTACCACAAAGTTCAAGGGCATCTACCAACCTAAAAAGCGACGCGGGAGACGTGCTCATATTTCTTCTTTCTCTGTCGATGCTCAATAACAACACTTTTTCTGCACACCCACACCTGTTCAAAGGAAGAAAGGCCGCTATAATGCCACCTTAGCAAAATACCAACTGCCGGCAGAACACCAATGTCTCATAACGCCAACTTCTCAAAAATACAACTACTCAAATTTACAACCAAAGTTACAACTTCTCAAAATGTACTATGTTTTATTGACTTCTTACATTCAAAATTGCAGGTATCCACAACTCGGTAACGCTATGGTGCGCAGTGATGAGCGAGCACAAAGTCCTGCTAGTCTCTCTTGCGGCAGCCCGGCTGGCCGCCGCATGTCGAGCTCTGGCCGCGCTGATGTTTCCTTTCCGTTACGCTCACGTTTACATACCGCTGTTGCCGGCGGGATTAGCTGAGGTTTTGGCGACGCCGACACCCTTCCTCATCGGAGTCCATTCCAGCTTGAAGGAGGAGGTCTCTGAACTGGTAAGATTTGCGGCTTTTGAATGGTAGTTGTTAATATAGAGTTATAATTGGTTCTCTGGTTCTTGGTTCTTTCTTTCTTTCTTTCTTCCTGGTTCTCCCATAGTACAAGCTATGCTTAGTTTGGGGCTAGATGGCGCTGTGTGAAATGTCCACACATATTTATTTATTTTATAAACGAATATTGTTTAGAGATGTTGAAAAGGCTATTCTGAAGCATTTTGATAGTACTTTTCTAAAAACTGTAGTTGCTTCGGTGCTTCTTAATGTCATTGAGCTTATTAAAAGTATTTTACGTATTTTCTTTTTTAAAATAATTTTATATGTGATCACGGCTATGCTTGTCTGTGGCACTATCCCAAATGGATGAACCAATTTCAATGCGGCTTAGCAAAGCTGGTTGCATAACCATCATCGGGGGTAGCGTGAGTTGTAGAAGTCGACATTGTCTCTTCTCTCGGAGAAAGTGTATGACCAATGAAAGCTCAACAAAAGGTTTATGACGTGATCCGCGTGATCGTTGATTCGTCAAACGCTTTCTCAAGAGAAGAGGTATATCAATTTCCACAAATCGCATGCTACCCGTGCTGTAGTAGTGTTTACGGTTTATAGTTGTAGTCTTATTTTATCTTATTTTATTGCATGATGTCTTAAATACCTGCTTACCTATTTTGTTACCTTACTCTATTTAATTATTGTAATTGGTCTTTGTACAGTTTTAATTAAATTAAATTACATAGTTTCACAAATTACTGGTTAAAAGGATGCTGTAATCGGAATGTTTCTTAGATTTTTTTATTGTCCAATAATTAATCTTTTTTAAATTCCAGCTGGACGTGATAGTAGCAGATCTAGACGTGGGTTCCCTCCACATCCCGGCCGGCGTCAACATCCCCCGTCCTGAAGGCAAACTGCTCTCCTCGCTCCAAGATTCGTTGGCGCTGGTGCTGCAGCCGGAGCTCCGGTCCGCGGACTCGGCCTTCGCCCCACCACCGCCCTCCGCGTCGCCGGCACATATGCTGGATAAAGAAATCCGGGCGGTGTTTATGAGGACGCTGGCTAAACTTTTACAGGGTTATAGGTAAGACAGGCTTTTTGTCCCTACCAATAATCACTGTGGGATAGATACTCGGTATTTTCTCTTGCTTTATCTTTACCCATTTCAAACTCAACAGAGAAAGACGTAACACTAAATAACTATTCTTCCGCTACACAATGTTTATTAGTAAGGGCACAGAATAGATAATAGTACTACGTACAGACGGCTCACTCCGCGAAGTCACTTAAATAAATAGCGACTCTTGCTGCAACACTATAGAGTGTAGTTCAGCTCGCATAGCGCTACAAGCATTCCTTAAACAGTTGCCTCTCGTTCTATCGCTATATCGCTGCTCTTCTGACGCGTTACTTGTACGGACCGACCCGTCTAGACCCCGGTCCCATGTACTTGTAAGCTTCATGCCTAAAGCGCGGTGTGAGACAGGCCTCGTAAGGCTCAATTCAGACAGAGCAGCAAAATGCTCGAGCAGTTTTGAAGTGCTATATGAATATCAACCTTAATCTCTTTAGACAAAGCTGAAAGTAGTATGCAATATTAAAATAGGTAAGATTTTAATGCTGCATACTGTGTTCAGCTTTGTCTTAATGGAATAAGGTTTATATTCCAATAGCACTTAAAAACTGCTCGAGCATTTTGCCGCTCTATGTGAATTGACCCTAAGGGGGTTAGTTATAATGGCATAGAAACTTACGTGAGTAGTATTCACAGATATAACTAGTAAACGCCTAGCACTCATGTAATTTTAGTCGAACAACTCGACTGGTGTTCAGGCCGAGGTTCCGCGGGTTCGTGGCCCATACTCCGTGATGATGCGCATCTATATTGCCTAAACACTGGTCGAGCTGAGTGCTAGCCGTTACTAGTTGTGGGGGTTAGTGTTTCCAACTGACTTCAAAAAAAGAGGAGGTTCTCAATACAGTTGTAGTTTTTAAAATAATGTTTATTACCACAGAACCCGGTCATTTATTAACCGATTTGAAAAGATATAATTTTTTTATTGGTCCCATAGAAATATCGTCCAAATCGATTCAGTAGGTTGGTTTTAAAATCAAAATTACTGGAAAAAATGTATACAGCCCCAAGTATTTTTCAGTGTGAAATTAAGGCCATTGAAGTCAGTTTCAGTTTTTAAAGTTTTTTCTGTTTGTTTCCAGACACTGCCTCACAATAATCCGCATCCATCCGACGCCGGTGCTAACATTCCACAAGCTGGGTTTCGTGGGGTCACGTGGTCTCTCGCAGTGTCCCTTCGCAGCGCGACTGCTTGACTCCATGTTCTTTAACGGTTTGGTCGCGGAGCGAGGGGCGCCCTGGAGGCCCACCGATATATGGGACGAACTTGTACAGTTAGTATATTTACTCCAAACTTATTGACAAACTATGTTTGCTCGTTATATATACTATCTGAGTTTGAATTGGTATATTATCCCGAATGGGGGTAAATCTACTCCCCAAGGTAGACAATATTTCTTCTACGACTTTTCTAAATTAAGTTTTTCTTTGAAGTAAAATTTACGTTCGAAGATAGCCCTAGCGCAGCTGGGTGGTTGAACTTTGTCCTTGACCGAATGCACTTAAATGAGTTTAACGACCTGTGTTCAACAATTTTCTGAGTGGATTTATTTTTTAGTATGGAGGTTTGGAAACACGCAGTTTCAAGTAAGGCTCTCACAACTTGTGGGCTATCATGGTCCCAGTCCCCCCCTTTCGGGATAACATACCAATTCAAACTCACCTTGTACATTCAGAATAAAATTAATAAAACAAAATAACGCTCAATGAGCACTTATATAGATCCTGGCCTGGACCCTAACTAAATTCTATTCCTGAATCTTAGATATTTTATGTAAACAAAGTAATGTCACGAAAAGTCACTGTCAAAGTGACATGCCAGTTGCTCAAAACATTTTTTACTTGTGAAAAATATTTTTATTAAATGGAGTTAAAGAGTATCAATCTTACTGATTAACAAGCAAAACTTTGCATACACAATATTAGTAGGATATGAAGTATGATTTTGCAATTCCAAAGTTCTAAAGGCAAAATTTTAGGAAGACGTAAATAAAACATACATTACTTAAGTTTTTTAACCAACCAGAAACCTTATAAATTATTCAGACAATCATTCCATAATTTTAAATCGAGAGATTTATTCATATTTGATCAATAGATATTTAGTTTGAACTGTTTTTTTTTATATTTTACATACTTTTCATCATATCTCGAAAAGTGCACGAAAGTAGCACCATGTGTCTTTGAAGAAAATATGGCATATAATGGTATGATACCATCATATAAATCCCAAAACGAAAACGAAAAAATGTTTAGATCCTCTGCAGTCTTACCAGTCTATTAAAATATTTTCTACCAAAAATTGATTTCTTTATCATAAAATTTTATATATCAGATATAATGTTAAAATAGATAGTATAAAACGATTTTTATTTTATAATTAAGCAGATTATGACTAGACAAATAATATTTAATATTTTTTTGGTCAAATATAGTAACCTATCTTTATAAAAGATATTTTTTGCACTGTTATCCCCTTTGTTTACACAAAATATCTAAGATTCAGGAACAAGATATAGGATTTGTATCTAAGGACCCACGAACTACGAGGACCACGGTCCCACAACACCCGGACACAGAACAAGTATTTGCGCTTTTTTTCATGTGTACAAGTACTTGTCCTGTCGCGGGAATCCAACCCGCCACCGCCAGGTTATGACCCGACCTGCTCAACCACCACACTAAATAGGCTGCCAAAATATTTAATTTATATTATGTAATTTAAATAAAGTCGAAATAAAATTGTAGTGTAACAAATGTGTTCGGCTACGTGGTTGCGAATATGATCACCCCATGTCTTCCCGTGAGTGCCGTAAGAGCCGGCTAATGGAATATGCAGCGAATGGGCAGCAGCATTCTCCTCGGTACATAAAATTTTTCTGTGATCACCAAGATGCCTGCTAAGCGAGGTGATTATGGCAAATTCCCCCCCTATAATAAGCGTCCAAAGCGGCGTTTTATGGAGGATATCTGTGGTAAGCAGCAGCAGACGTCTTCCGGCTGTTAAGTGTGTGTGTGATTCGATATTATGTACCGTAAAGTAACTTTAACTTTAACTTTATGTATACTCTCCATTCCAGGAACCTTCCAGAACAGCAGCGGTTAGAAACTCTCAACCCCGACCTGGAGTTACAGCATATCCAGGAGCTAGCCATGCAGCTTCACCTCAACGAGAACCCCAACCCTCAGGTACTCAGTAATGAGGTATTAATCAACTTTTACACTTCTCCGTGTGCGCTTTATGTTTTAGTTAGTAAGGGCTGTTACCCAACAAAACGTAGATTCGTCAGATGTGTTGCAAAATAACCAGTAAGAATTCATTGTTTTGACATGTCTTCATTTTCGAGATGGTATTTCGTATTTCATCATCACTGTGTTACTTCCACTCTGAAATTCTGAACGCAGATAGCGACGCTCGACTAGCTGTTTTTAAACCACTGGTATATCAGTATATCAGTATATTATACAGCACGGTATTTCGAAGTCATTGTAAATGGATGATACAAAATTTTCCTGAACCAAAATCGGTACAGGCAATTTTGTACGACCCGTGTTGCACCGCCCTGTAATTCAAAGCCATGTACACGGATTCCTGGCAGTACATATCTAGTCGTACAATATGGGCTGTGCTGTGCATTTTTGCCTTGTATGGATGGATTGCTCCCGAAATGTGATATTCGGAACTGAGCACTACCGTGCTTCGAACGGCACGTTAAGGCTGTCTTAAGACAACATCCGGTAAGCCAAGTCAGGAGTCATCGGGTGGTTCTAGAACACAAGAAGGAAAGAAAATCTGAAATCCTATTGGTTGTTTGCATAATATTTGTCATCATGGCACATCTTAGTTTTGTTGGATAATGCTTCCAAGCCTGGGGCATTTGTTCTGTATTGAACTCTATTACAATATAATTTAAAGTTGAAAATTGAGTATAAATATGACGCTGCAATAGTCACGCGTTACAAGGTAACTAAAACGACTTTGAACCTTATGTGTTTATTGTAAAGTCTCAAAATTTAAAATCTGTTCTTGGAAAGAATATGCAGAGAGCTACGGGACAATGCAATGGCTGCAGCTTTTTGTTTGGTAACTTGTATGAAATGTATTGCTTTTGGTTGCAAAGGGTTGCTGTATGATATATTATGTAAGTTTAGAGGAGGCTATATCGAGTTATGTCCCTTATTCTTGCACCCCTAGAGAGGACAAAAGCTTTCACCCCGGTTTTTTATCCACTGGCGGAACAAAAAGTGAATAAAAATAAGGGATACTTACTATTTTCCCCCCAGTTGTGTGTATGGAGCAGGCTACAAATATATACGATAATATAACGGTGAAAGGTTTGTTTGTTTGTATGTTTGTCTGGATTTCACTGGTTTGACTGAAACTACTTGAATACAATTTTGCACGCACATGTCCAGGATCAGTCTAGTGTACTTAGTATGTTTAATGTAAAAAAATACTGATTTACCATTTTCATTTAATCGTAAGCTTAAACTACTTTTGAAGCTATATGCACACACTTGCTTTTATTCTTCGATCTGCATCCTGGTTCAGCCTGCCTTACACTGTCTCCTATATCTACATTCAGGATGAAAGAGACGGAAAATGTAGATTCCAAATAGAACTTTCCTATGGATTTGTGAATCACCCCTGATCTTATTTCTATTTTCTTGCTTCTATGAGGTAGATCGAGTTATGCCATGAGCGGGCACACGTTGGTAGATTTCTGTAGGCTTAGTATTTCTCTCTAATATATAAGGCTGTAATATATAATATAATGTAAGGCTGGGTGCTACAAATGCTTTCTTTATTTTATAAGACGATCAAGTAGCAAAATATCAGACTTTATTTATTAGACAGCGTTTGACCCGTTAGTCTATGTTCAGCAGTGGACTTTTCCTGGCTGATGACAATAACATTTAATTTGAATCATTTTAGTACAGTATTCTGATTTCAAAATCTTCTTGACAAAAGTGCAAAAAATAGCCTATTTGCAATAAATCATCCATTGCTTGTTCTTCACCACAGATAATCCCCAATAGATACCGCATTACGGGATTTTTGTTCGGATCCTAGCTCACCACAACTGGCGGAAGGCGCGGGTTGCGGGGACTGGAGCCAATGCGCTATTATTGGCTGTTTCGAGTGACGCCCTAATAATGAACTCTAATAATTGGTCGAAACTAAGGCCGTGCTGCGAAGCGGCGATTTATATAGACCCATTTACGCCAATGCGTGGTGCGCGGTCGTCGTCTTTCATGCGGTATCTATTGGGGGTTATCTGTGTTATTCACTCTATGTGACATAAGCAAATTGTGGTAACCGCAGAAGCCACAAAAACAGAAGCTGAAGTTAATTTTGACAAGACACCCAAGTGCAATACAAGTCGTTTTTTTTATTACTGTATAGGCCCGCATTTGACTGCGGTCTCATCTGATGGAAAGTGACGATGCGGTCCACGATGGTACATGCTTGCCTAGAAGATACCTACTCACTCGCGACTTGAAAAACTCCAGATTATACTTATCGGGAAACAAACGCTGGTAAAGTGTTCCATTTCTTTGCTGCTCGGATTATAATATAAAGTTACTGGCCCCGTAGCTCTTGGTAGTAACTTTGCCTTCTAAACTGTAGGCTTTGGGTTCGATTCCCACTCAGGGGAAACATTTTTGTGATGAACATAGGTATTTGTTCTGTGTCTGGGTGTTATATTGTATTCTATACATGTATTTAAAAAAAAAAAAGTATCTCAGTATCGTATCAGTTATCTGGTTCCCATAGTACAAGCTTTGCTTAGTTTGGGGCTAGATGGCGTTGTGTGAAATGTCCACACTTTGTACGAATCGAAGGAATATCAACCATGAGTCGTTCTCTGTTCGCAGCCGTTTCAGCAGAGGATCCTCCGTCCACCTGAGGGCGCCTCGTCCCGCATCCACCAGCCTCCGCTGCCGACTCTAGACGCTGCCAGGGTTGCCGAGCTTATCGCCGTACTCACAGCCAGGAGCAATACCAACCCTAAGTAAGTACAGAACCACTATCATCATTATCATCATCATCGCTAACACCTGCGATACCGACCGCGGCACTGGCAGTTGTGCCAACACCCGAAAGCCGCGCCGTTATTTCAAGGAGCTCGGTTGGCTCAGGTAGACGCTGGCAGGGGAAAGGCACAATACACAGCTGGACGTCAGTACAGGCCTTACCGCCCACACGTCAAATTGGAATTTTAGAACAGCCTGAAATCGTCCACGGCTAAACATTGGCCTTTTCCGTCCTCCTGCATCCATCGGCTTCCCGCAGTTTTGACCAGGTCGTTGGGCCACCTAGTGGGGAGCCTACGCTGCTTCTTCCACTTCGCAGTCGCCACTCGAGAACCTTTATTTCCCATCAGTTGTCAGTTCTACTTGCCATTTCAACATCCTGATTCTAAGAGCTATATCGGTCACCTTAGTTCTCCTGCGGATCTCCTCATTTCGGATCTTTCGCAGGGAAACACCGAGCATAGATCTCTCCATAGCTCGTTGCGCGACTTCGAACTTACGACAACAGCAACCCTACCATAGTACCATTACGCGTATTACCAAAAGTGTCAGATCCATTTCTATTGTCATCTGGTTGTATCACTCACTAGGGCCAATTTTAAAGGCTTTAGTTGACAGATCTATAACTTCTAAAACTGTTGCTGTTCTTGTCAAATAGACGGCAATGTAAGAGACGGATATATGTTTGGTAAGTTAAGGACTGTCAACTAAAGCCTTCAAAATTGAGCCCACTGTGGGCTTATAACTTTCCCACTGCTGGGAAACTGACCCTGAGAGAGTTATGGCCATAGTCCACCGTGAATAGGGTATTTGATTGAGTTATTTATTGTATAATCAAATTGTATTACTTATAATAACACAGGAAGTCGTGAAAATAAACGTACAATATCTAAAAAAAACTCCTAGGTTCAAAACATTTTAAGATACAAGTTAGAAAGAGACAGCTCAAACACGCAGTGACGTCATAAAATTATTATGTTGTATGTAAAAGGCCTGTGTGGCTGACTGATTGACTGACAGGCTACAGGCAACATACAGCCCAAACCGCTGAACCTTTAAAGGCTAGGCTGTCTTCTTTTCATGGCGTAGGCGTGTACTAAGTAATAATTTTTGAAAATTCTACCCTTAAATGCGTCAAAACGTAATCGCCATATTATTGCTACGCAATGTGCGACCCTATGAAATACAAAATAAGTTCTATGTTCGACTGCTGTAATAAACGTACTTGCATCGGGTGCTGTCATCGTCTTGATAGTATGAAGAAACTCGAGTAAAACTGCGGGTCTCCAGTCTGTAGGGTTCCGTACCGAAAGGGTAAAACAAACCCTGTTATTAAGGCTCCGCTGTCTGTCTGTCCGTCTGTCACCAGGCTGTATCTCATGAACCGTGATAGACAGTTGAAATTTTCATGGATGATGTATTTCTGTTGCCACTATTACAACTAATACTAAAAAACAGAATAAAATAAATATTCAAGGGGGCGCCCATACATATAGACATGATTTTTTGCTCGTTTACCAGATGAGTCATAGATGGCGCTGCTTTAAATAGTACTGCCACTCAACATTAGATGGCAGGTGTAGATAATGGTACGGAACCCTTCGTGTGCGAGTCCGACTCGCACTTGGTCGGTTATTTTTTATACAATGGTTTAGATTATCGATTGTTTACGAGTGAAAGGGTTATTGTATGCAAATTAATACTATTTCTATTGAATTAACTTAATTCAAATCACCAATGTTAAAGCTTAACTTAACTAATTACTTAACACATAAATACACATACTAAAATCTAAATGTCTTTATGTTTTCCGTTTGAAATACCATTTTGGTTTTTTAAATTGTGCTCTAAGCGACTGTGTCCATTTGTCGTTTCTTTTTTCACTGTCTCATTTCCATTAACCAATCCATTTTGGATAGGTTTCGCTTTGGTTTTGATGTAGTTGGCAATGAAGAACCTTCCGAACAGATGGATGAAGAGCAATGAGTTGAATGCCATGGCTATGTTTAAGCCTTTTGGAAAGGAGCAGTCGGTGAACAGCGGTATTGTGTTGTGGACCAAAATTATTACAAACTGGACCTGCAACAATAAATATAAGTAACTTTTAACTTAGGCGTAGTTTTCGATAATGATATTTAAATTGCAATTCGAACCGATCATTTTTATTTTGCGTTAAAAATAAAATAAAAAACATTTCTGTTCAGATGTTGATTTATTACTAGCGGTCCGCTCCGGCGTCGCACCGGTATAATAGTTTTCGGAGCGCAGGCGATGTATATTTTAGGTAACTTTTTTACACCTTGGGTCACATTATTGGAGTTTTAGTAAGGATCCCTAATTTAAAAAAAAATATAATATAGGCAATGTCATCCGGGGATAGTGTAGCTTCCTAACAGTGAAAGATTTTTTCTAATCGGTTCAGTAGTTTCGGAGCCTATTCAATGCAAACAAACAATCAAATCTTTCCTCTTTATAATATTGGTATAGATGACCATACATAAAACCGTTTTTCAGTGCAATAATGCGGGCTCCTGCTTTATTGGTAGGCCATGACGTCATTCAACAAGAATAAATAACGTAGATTATGATTAAGCACCTATGTCAACAGTAGAATAGTTGTTTTATTAATTTATTTTTCACACATTTGCTCAAAAAATGCATTTACAAAGCCTGTATACATTGTTCGAAAGTTAAACATTACGCACCATACAACGGAGCGTGCGGTAAAATAGGTAAGGTTTTTTTAATTTCAATAAAACATATATAAGAATTTCACCAAGGAGTTTCACAGTACGCGAATAAATAAGCTGAATGATCGAAACTCCTTGGAAGCGATTTTGCTCAATACGTTTGTCTCACTTTAATACTAAAGAGAAATGTACCTATGTAGTACAAGACCTCATGTCCTTATATTTTGACAACCTGTTAACCGCTTTTTCTCATATTTGACATATTTGTCATGTTTGTCAAGAATTGAGTACCCAATATTTTTGTCAAAGATAATAAAAATCGGCCGTTAAATGGCGCCGCAGCGAACTTCCCTCTTTTTGGGGGGAAATACACGTCCAATCAAAAATCGCCGACGGCGAAAACATTCTATGAACTTGTAGAACCTGTATACCAAGTTCCGTCAAGATTCGTTGAAAAATAGGTTCCCAAAAGAGCTGTTCCCAAATTTCATGAGTTAAAGCATAGACTTCGCTCGCTTTGTTTGCTCGTTCAAAAAGTGAAGCGTCTTTATATGAAAACTTGTTTTTGGTAATAATATGATATTTTTGTAACAAGTTGAGGGCCGATGTAAGCCACACTTTTCGTCAGTGCGTTCAGTCATTTTAATATGATAAAACTGACCCGGTGGTGTCCGAATAGGACCACCCCATCTCTTCGCGTGGGTGCCGTAAGAGCCGGCTAAGGCCGGATTTCCACCTGCAAGAAAACTTCTGCAAGAAGTGTCCGACCGTCTATCAGACTGTAGCTTGAACGTGTAAACTATTGTAATTGTAATTTACACTAGTTTAGGTACATTTATAAGCTACAGTGTAATAGACGGTCGGACGCTTCTTGCAGAAGTTTTCTTGCAGGTGGAAACCCGGCCTAAGAGAATATCCAGGAAATGGGCAGCAGCATTCGCTTCGGTACATTTAATTCTTCTGCGATCACCAAGCCGCCTGCCAAGCGTGGTGATTATGGTAAAACCCATTATGATAACCGTCCAAAGTGGTGTTTTATGGGGGATGCCTGTGTTTAGCAGTGTACGTCTTCCAGCTGTTGATGTGTTGAATGTGCGTGCGACATGGAGGACGCAGGTATCATGGATGGGGTGCTAATACTCACCAACTGTAGGAGGGTGAGATGCTTCTTCCACCAGATGTACTTCTGGTATTCAGGTCCCAGGCCCGCTATGAAGTAGTATGTGTACATCACAATGTGCACGAAAGCGTTGAGTGTTCCCATCACCACCGCTTGACCACCTGGAAACGACCGGTACTTTATTCATTACCCGATACAGTTTTAGTTTAATCAATCAATCACTCGTGCCCATCTGCCGCTCTAGGACGTACACAAATAACATTTTTTTATGAGAATGAATGACGTGACGGTCGTTCACTTGATGTTAAGCGACACGGCCGCCCATAACAGATGCAGTGTCACTCGGAACTTTAAAATAATAAAGTTTCGCTTGACACTGCACTGCGCACGTCATCCTGAGACATCACACAGTCTAGTAATCAGATTACCAGACTGTAAAATCAGGTCATAAAGTCTGATTTGCCCACTAATTTCACAAGCTACAATGCCCTTCAACCCGCAACACTAGTGCTTGCACATTACTGCTTGGCTGCAGAATAACTGGCAAAGCGGTGGTACCTACCTAGACGAATTTTGCAGAAAAGTCCTACCATCAAGGTACGTCATAGGGGGATAAATGCGATCTTTGGAGCTGACAAACTGTTGTGCAGAAGGGCATCTGACACCCTCGTACAAGCTTTGCTTAGTTTGAGGCTAGATGGTGCTTTGGTGAAATGTCCACAAATATTTTAGGTAGTTATTATTGTTAATTCATTCTATCTTTGATTCCTAACGTAGTTGTGTGTGATTTGATGAGAGGTTTTCTAATAACTTTTTCACCCATCTTCTTCAAAAATTGTCCAATTTACTATTTGAACATATATAATCTATACTTTCGATACATGCAAGTTTCATTTAGACACGCGGCTTCTTTCTGCTAGGCTGAAAATGCATAGATCTGCCATCCTTCTTTGCAATGACTGGCGTTTTAAAAGTTTTGTCAATTGATTTATCAATGAGGAGTTTTATTTAAAAAAAAGAAATAGTGTTTTATGTATGACCCAATAGATGGCGCCAGTTGTGGTTTTACCAAAATCTGTCACTGTCACTGTTTCAAGCATAGACCACAGGTTATAGGAAATGTGTCATGATACTGACTGACAACTCTAAACTGTTTCGTTTGTTCTATTTTCGTTGCGCGATAGCTCGGCTTAATTTTGGATCATAATATTAACGTTTATCTGTCTCGCAGTTCTGCTCTACTTCAATTTACTTAAGAATAATGCACCACAGACTACTTAGGAGATACTACAGACAATGTACTCGTGGTCCACTCAACTGAATTTGACATTTCTTTGTAGGTACTCTAAGCATTTTCTTATGTTTAAACTACTCTGTGGTTTGAAAGGTTTAAACTATGTACTTACACTGCCATCTAGAAAAGAAGCGGAACTAGTGTTATTTTTTAAATAAAAAGCCTCATTGAATAATTCTTTAATTAAAGAATTTAGTAATCAATTAACTAATTAATTATTCAAGGAATCTAATAACAAATTAATAAACTTACTAGGTGGTAGGACTTTTCTGCAAAGTTCGTCTAGGTAGGTACCACCGCTTTGCCAGTTATTCTGCCGCCAAGCAGTAGTGTGCAAGCACTGCTGTGTTCCGGTTTGAAGGGCATTGTAGCTAGTGAAATTACTGGGCAAATGAGACTTTATGATCTGATCACTCGGTCTAGTAATCTGATTACTAGACTTGGTGATGTCTCAGGATGACGTGCGCAGTGCAGTGTCACGCGAAACTTTATTGTTTTAAAGTTCCGGGTGACACTGCAACTGTTATGGGCGGCCGTATCACTTAACATCAGGTGAACGACTTGCTCGTCACGTCATTCAATCACATAAAAAAAAAAAAAAAAAAAAAAAGTACATAATGAGCGTATGCTCAGCCTTGGCCGTGACTGGCTATACTGGACGTGACTGACTGGATTTTAAAGACTGGAATAGCTATATATGCGTATATAAATTTAAATTGGGCTAAATACACTATTGATAGATAGATAGATAGAAAATGCTTTACTGCACAAGAGTAAACCAATTATATAGGCGGACTTAATGCTAATTAGCATTTTCTTCCAGTTAACCGTTAACTATTAACGTAGAGCCAAACTAAAAAAAAAATATATCTACTTCCAATGAAAACTTAAGGCAGCATTGTTGTAGGCCCTCTTATTACATAGTTATCTATATAAATACAAACAACAAGTATTAGAAGATCAGAAAAGATCAGACATTTCTATCATGTCTCACTGCCAGCGCTCTTAGCGAAGCACGACTAGCCGTTTCTAACCGATCGGTAAAGTTAAGCAACGTTCGCTGCGGTCACTACTTTGATGGGTGACCGCTACAGCAAAAAGTGGTATTTACAAATGAGCGATACCGTGCTTTGGAGGGCACGTTAAGCCGTCGGTCCCGACTGTTGTCTTAAGACAACAGTCGTTAAGCCAAGTCAGAAGCCTTTGGGCGGCATAAAAATTCTGACACCAGGGCTGACCACCCGCCTACACGAGAAGAAGAAGTGCTCTTAGCAATAATAGTAAAAGTGGGATAACAATATTTTCTAGCTTTCGTCAGAAACGGGTTTTCATGACATTCGTTTCACTAGGTGGTAGGACTTTTCTGCAAAGTTCGTCTAGGTAGGTACCACCGCATTGCCAGTTATTTTGCCGCCAAGCAGTAGTGTGCAAGCACTACTGTGTTCCGGTTTGAAGGGCATTGTAGCTAGTGAAATTACTGGGCAAATGAGACTATGACCTGATTTCACAGTCTAGTAATCTGATTACTATACTGTGTGATGTCTCAGGATGACGTGCGTAGTGCAGTATCACGCGAAACTTTATTAATGTAAAGTTCGAGTGACACTGCTACTGTTATGGGCGGCCGTGTCGCTTAACATCAGCTGAACGGCTAGCTCGTCACGTCCTCCATTCTCATAAAAATAATGAAAAATATTGTGTTAGGTACCTAGGCAGTACATACCTGGAAAATATTTAACGCCAAACCACATAGTAAGGGCCATCACAGAATGGTGGTACACATGGAGGAAAGACACTTGATTGTTTTTCTTGCGCAGCACAAAGAATATAGTGTCCAGATATTCAATAACTTTCGAGAAGAAGTACCACCAACCCGCATTCGCTATCTGAAAGTTGCATTGTGAAGTTGGTGAAAGACTGACATAACAAAAACACTTAAATTTGACCCTTGCTATATTGGTTCCATCTATCTATAATTATAATAAAACTGTAACAGGTCCAATTCTGTACTTCGAAGATATTTTGAAATTTTTTTTTGGAGGGCTCCCGACCGACAGTATGATCGACAATCTTATGAAAACCGCGGGGAGCTGATGGATGCAGGAGGCGAGCAGCCACTCAAAGTGGAGCTCTGTGGGGGAGGCCTATGTTCAGCAGTGGGGACGTCTTCAGGCCGATGATGAACCACTAAGCAAAGTGATAATCCCTTTAAACTCTCATTTGAATTAGCTAATAGGCCAGCATGTTTCCTCATGCTGATTCTATGAGTGAGTGTAAAGAGTTGTTAAGAGAAGCGTATACCCCTCTTCTCCATACAAAAAGTACCAACGCTTTTTCACCTCTAAATGTTATCCGACTTTGATGATTTTTTTACATGTTGTCTATCCAGTAAAGAACTATGCTGATACGTCTTCCATTTTTAAGTTTTTACAATATCTTCGTGTTTATAGCCACCTAAAATTACGAATTTTTGGCGTCAAAATTATGATGAAGAAAAGTAGTTGGGAAACATGTTTTAAAAAAATCAAGACTTACAAACATAGATTATAATCTATCCAAACGGTTGACACCAAAATCAAAAGTTTTTGTTAAGTTTCAGAGGGTGAAAACCGTTGGCGCCCGAAACGCTAAAATGTAGCTAAATTCACTCATAGGCTCTATTGTTTCTATCATACGTGTGGAGAGCAGAGTAACGGCACTAACATTTTCAAATACCAGGACGGTCCTCCCGGTCCTAATTTGGTATGGAACTTGAAATCTTACCAAAATCGCTCTAGGCTTGTCGGAATAGTCCACAGTTTCACAGGCGAAGCTGTACTCGGCCGACCACATGTACTGAACACCCTGGAATTAAATAATTAATCATACATCAATGATAACAAATAAAATTTTACCTACAATATCGTCGATATATTAAACTGGCCTGATAGCATATAGTTGGTGGAAGCTCTCCCTTCTGGACTGTAGGTTGTGGGTTCGATTCCCACCCATGACAAAAATTTGTTTAATGAACAGGTGTTTAGGTGGGGTTTAGGTGGTTGTTCTGTTTCTACTTTTAATTTTTTTTTTGATAGTCATAGTGACAGCCAAAGATATTTTACTTAGCGATACGTTAATGTAGGTACAAAATAAAATACAAATAACGCCTTAAATTCGGTCTCGTTAGCCAGTTTCTCCGGAAAGTGGCAAAGAAAATGCGTGTAGAGCGACAGTAAGGGTGGGCGGGCTATTTGATCCATGGTTAAGGTAAACAATTGCCAAAAATAGTAACAAGTTCTTACCAATGATGGTAATTTGTTAGTATTTTTAACCATTGGTTACCTTAACTGTACGGATCCATTCACCCACCCTAAGAGCTTTGTTTATTAAATAGTAGAACCAAGTACATAGACGTATTTCTGCGATGCAATTTAGACATAGTCCTTATCTATAGTATCTATATTCCTTATTAGGGAATGTCAGAGAAACGGGCGTCAAGTGGCTGTGACTATATGTATACTTTTCTGACGCGTTACATTTAAAGAGGACGGTAGAAGGTAAAGCGTAAACATGCAGTTCATTTCTAGCGGTACACCTTTGGTACACATTGTAGACAGATGATCCAAATGTCACTTCGTCTTATGTGACGTACTTTACGTGTTTTGGAAGAGCTTGAGCAACAGAATAACAATGGCGCAACTCTGTTAACAAGGCCGTGAGAAATGTAAAGCTCATCGACTAAAAGACCTTGATGTCTTTTTAATCAAACCCGTCCCAAACCTTTCTACGTTTATATATACAACTATTCCGGTAAACTGCACTATGTAATGCAACAGTACTTTCAAGAGCAAAGGAGAATGGCCAAAATGTACGGAAACTGGTCTCATGCCCACTTATGCACATGTGACGTTCGATATGTCATAAAGTAACGTATCGAATATCAGTGACTTACACGTTTAAACATTTCCGCAGTCATAACTAAATTATCACTAGTCTGTTTTAGTCCATTGCTGGCATATAGGCCTCTCCTAATCACACTAGTCACAGGGCCCGATTCCTAGTGAGCGGTAGTTAGAGGGCGTCCTACACTATATTTGCGAAGTCACGGTCTCCACTCAAGATCGAGTCAACCCTCAACGGTTGCCTGTCCTAATGTGACCAGCATTAAAAATCGACATATCTATTCTCTCGAGAAAGCGTTTGTCCAATGAATGATCACGCGAATCACATCATAAAACCATTTGTTGCGTTTCCATTGCTCAAACGGTTTCTCCAGAGAAGAGATTTATGTCGATTTTTGAAGCTTACGCTACCTGTGCAGCCCACTGCTAATTCTGTTGGTTTCTAAACTAAATAAATAGCCAATAAGCTAACAATTTATTATCCAGTAAAGGTCGGCCAGCTTATCGCCTTCGTAATAATATAAGCGTTTGTTCCTATACTTATTAAAAAAGGCTAATAGATTGTGGTGATGCCATTTGATTGTTTAGGTGCTCTCGCTTGTCAGTTTCGTTTGTTTTACTATATATTTTATTACTTGTATTTGTCTTTCGTATGTAGATAATAGAATTTTACAATGGATGTTTTCGAATAGGATTTTATCAGAATCACATTCTTTGTAGCCCGTTAGTGCCACAAGATTCACTAAAAAGATTTATATGTACTTTAATAGATCTATATGATCGCGGAAAAGCCACGGACCTCGGTTTCATCATGGAACAAGGAGGAGAGGAATGCCAATACACCAAGAAAAATCGTAGATCAAAAATATGCCTAAAACTAGGTGGCGGTGCAAAATGAGCGGGAAATGTGCCAAAAAACCGCTTTAAACCTAGCCCGCCGTAGCTATCCGTATAACCCGCTCATTTTGCAGCACCAGCCAGGTTTAAAACAGTTTTTTGGCATATTTCCGATCTGCGCTCAACTTATAACCCGCTAATTTTGCAACGCCATCTAGTTTTAGGTATACTTTTGATCTGCGCTGTTTTCTTGGTGTATTAGCATTCCTCTCCTCCTTGTTCCATGGTTTCATTTACCTGAGAAAATAGATACGTGCTCATCAACACTTGAAATATGTTGTATCCGAAGACAATATTCTTCAAGTTGTAAGGTTTCCTGTCGCTCATATACCTCTTGCCGTAGAATGTGCAGAAATACAGGTAGAAGCCGGTTATAGTGATGATTGGTATTGGACTGGAAATTAGGAAGTAGTTGTTTGTTCTCGGATCTGGAATGGAAGCAGAAGGGAATCATCAGTATCAGTCACAGATAACCCCCAATAGATACCGCATTACGGGATTTTTGTTCGGATCCTAGCTCACCAAAACTGGCGGAAGGCGCGGGTTGCGGGGACTGGAGCCAATGCGCTATTATTGGCTGTTTCGAGTGACGCCCTAATAATGAACTCTAATAATTGGTCGAAACTAAGGCCGTGCTGCGAAGCGGCGATTTATATAGACCCATTTACGCCAATGCGTGGTGCGCGGTCGTCGTCTTTCATGCGGTATCTATTGGGGGTTATCTGTGGTATCAGTACAAGTATCAAGCACCGCGATCTCTTTCTAATGAGTGTAATAAGAAGTTTTTTGTCCCGTCTATTCGAAAAGAGGCGAAGGGTTCTTCGATGAGTGCGCTTAAAATGGGACATTTAGGCGCACTCATGACTTAATAACAGTGACAAAATGACTATTCTAATAGAGGAGGATGCACAGCAGAGTGTGCTACACGGTACCAAAATTATTTAACTTCGATCGACGAACTTTGAATATGCTTAGGGTTCTGCTCTAGAATCCTTCGCGTCGTTCTGGATTCAAACAGTCAGATAGACAGACAGACAAAAATGAAAAATTGACAGTTTGGCTTTCATTATCGACTATAGAGTGCCCTCTAATAAAAAAAAGCAAAATATCTTCAATGTACAGAATTGGGCCTGTACTTACAGTTTTATTATAAAATTAGTTTTACGTCCTAACCCTGTTTATGGGTAAGAGGGAAGCGAAAGGGGAAAAGGATGAATGGATGGGCCGGCGAAGGTTGGCTTCGCCTTAGAAGGGATCTAGTGCCGTCCTATCCATTCATCCTTTCCCTATTTTTTCCCTTTCCCTTCTCTCTTCCTTTCGACACGGTGATAAATAAATAGGTAAATAAAAAAACAATTTACAAACCATCCAATAAAAAAAACATGCATATAAAATTATATCCTTGTTTCTTTGTGCAACCCGCACTTTGCCGTTTTAGAAAACAAACACTCTCCTAAATGTTATTCTGAAAAAATTAGCTATAACCATACCAAATTTCAGCGGAGTCCGTTCAGTGGTTCCAGCGTGATGCGTGTTCAAAGGGACACACAGACAGACAAAAATTAAAAAACTAAATGGTTGCTATTTCTATATCGATTAAGAAGTGTAATGCAATCAAAATTTTCAAAAAATATTCAATGTACAGATTTAGCCCAGTTACAGTTTTATTATATGTCATCATCATCATCAACAGCCTGGAGACGTCCACTGCTGACATAGGCTTCCCCCAGAGAGCGCCACTTTGAGCGGCTGCTCGCCTCCTGCATCCATCGGCTCCCCACGGCTTTCACCACAGCTTTTACACACAGCTTTTTTTCGCGGCTTTATTATATAGATTAAGTCTGTATTTCGCCACGTTGTACGCCATGTTCTAATTATGTAAATGTAGACGAATAATTATAAATAAACCGTGTAATATATACAGTTTAAGTAATGTAAAATAATAAGTACATTTTTTTTGAATAAATAAACGGTACCACCTTAGTAAACATATTAACTCTATCACGTTATTATTATTGAAAATAATTTATTTCTAAATTTGAATATGGGTATTTATTCGCTTTCTTATTTGTTATATCTTTCCTAGATATTATGTACATATTTTTAAAATCGGCTGCATGTCGATTATGTTCGTGCCACCAATCTGGTTTATAATATACTCTTTGGTGTATACAAGCGCCCGTGCATCGCCGTGGTGGCGTGCGATAAAAAAACCCTGTGCTGTTTTCCACGAAAGTTAATATAAATACAATTATATTTTTTTCCTCGCAAGTGTGATGAAAACAATGAAACGTGTGGTCATTACACGTTCGGCTCCCTTATCGCGCTCGGCTCTGGCTCGTGCGCGGCCTCGAGTGTAATGATCAGCATAGCACATTTTTTGTATCATAAAAATATAATGTACTATTATGAAATTAAAAAATCGCCTTTTTGTTTTGTTTATATATTCTTGTTTATTCCTACGCTCTGCTTCATGCTGTTCTTTCTCGTGATATTTAAATTCCTAGCTATTTATTTTATTCGTGCGGCAGAAATTTAAAAAGAACACTACCGCACTAGTAAAATTACAATGCACGGAAAGTATGAGTTGTAGAGATCGAAATAAATAATTATCTTTCTATTTTTTTTTCTTATATTTTGGCTCCACACATAGTGTATTTAGCCAGTGTCAAGTTTTGTAATTTTTCATCGTATTATGGAAATTTTCACTTAAAGTCAAGTCATAGTCACAGTCAGAGTAGTCATAGTCTAGTCTAAGTCATAATCCAGTCTAAGGCATGCCCTAGTAAAGTGGTGGCAACTTTACTAGAGGCTTCTATGGAATTTTGGAAGCAACACGAAAAACCACGTTTCACTACATAATATCACTTGCCCACACTCATGCTCGTAATTCAGCACTTAATGCGTAAAACACCACCAATTTTAAACATTAACACTGGAAAAAGCATAAGTTTTGTAAAATAATACAATGCACCGACGTGAACTTTTCCGCGTTCCCGCCAAAACTCCCATAATTATCTTTTCTCTCGAGAAACCTTTACCAATGTAAACGCAACAAAATGTTTATGGCCCACGTGATCGTTCATTGGTCAAACGCTTTCTCTAGAGGAGATATGCCGACTTCAACAGCTCATGGTGCCTGTGCTCTGGCGTTGAAGTTTTTTTTTTACAAAATATTGGTCGTAAAACCGGTGCACCAGTATCGATTTTTTTAACGTTTTTTTCCGGGTGGCTTTGATTAGGTACCATCTGTAAAGTCTAAAGGGGTCTGTATTTTTTAAGTTAACTAAGATTAACTTGTCAAGGGCCATGCTTAGTACGTAGGGTCCGTAGATGCAAACCTTTTAATTATAAACATTACTAAAAACATACCTAATAAAATATTTTATTGTTTTGAAACAAAAGTCCTAAAAAAAGATCGAAATCTTCAAGTGAAAAGTTCAGTTTACCAGCTTATCTAATAAAGTTATTGTCAGTTTTTGTTTTTTGAAATAATAAAAAACAGAGATTTTACTAAGATCTATCGAACATGGAAGATGATAAAGGGGGAACTTGGGTCGTAATTTTCGTTCGGTTTTTTGGTTTTCTTTTGTTTTTTTTTTCATATACTTACATATGTTTTTTTTTAATATTTTTTTTTTCAGAATCGGTTTAAAATTACGGTTTGCTTAGTCTTTCAAAATATTGTCATTTATGGGAAACAAAAATAAGATTATTTATATATTTTGGCCCTTGAGAGTTGTGTGCAGATTTCATGCATACAACGTAGTTACGATATCTGTCCACCTTGGTGGAATGCAATGCCCCCGTACCGCCGATGTGATGTCATCGAGCCGGGTGCACCACAGCGACCTAACTTAAATTAAGGTCTGTGGGGTGCACAAATATTTAACCGCGCGTTTATTCGGAACCCAATTGTTTTTAAATGTAAACGAATGACGTGACGAGCGAATCGTAAGATTTCTAGACTGCGAGATCAGAACATAAAGCTTCACACTAGCTACAATGCCCTTCGAACACAGTAGTGCTTACACGCTACTGCTTGGCGGCAGAATAACTGGCAAAGCGGTGGTATACCTACCTCGAAAAACTTTGCAGATAAGTCCTACCTGCTAGTAAAATGATTGTAGTTACCTATAGATAGATAAAACTATTGTACACAAATAATATAAGTTAACTTAGTTTTTGTTAGAGTGGAATGCCGTTTTCTGAATTTGATTCTGATTTAAGGGGTAATTTTCGTGGATTAATGTTATCTTACAATGTATAACAATATTATAAAGAGGAAAGATTTGATTGTTTGTTTGTTTGCATTGAATAGGCCCGAAACTACTAAACTAATTTGAAAAATTCTTTCACTGTTGGGAAGCTACACTATCCCTGGGTGACATAGCCTATTATATTTTAAAAAAAATTAGGGATCCTTACTAAAACTCCGATAAAGTAACCCAAGGTGTAAAAAAATTACCTAAAATATCCATTAACTCGCGTGGCTGCGAAAACTATTATACCCGTGCGAAGCCAGGGCGAGCCGCTAGTACATTATAAAGCGACTAAAACTATGAAAACATTCTCTACTTCATAGGTGGTGGTGGGTGGAGGTGGTGGGTGGGTGGTGGGTGGGTGGTACTTCATAATTCACTTTTTGTTTTATTTTATCCATTGAATAACTTTTATCTGGTTATTGAGAAACCGCGCTTAAAACAAAAATAACCTTTTTTGAGTAAAACCGTGCTTAAACGGTTTAAATGTGTTAAAAATAAAACGTTTACACCAATTATGTCTATAGTATTACGTACCATACCCAATTATAGTTATTTTGCAGGTTTTATTTTTGAAGCATTCAAATCTAATTGATCGCTCCGAGTATATGCACGTTGCTCTTCATATGTCTATATAGCTAGTCTGTTCCGGCCAAGAAACTACCGGTACAAGGAGAACATGTGCTCCATTATTACTATATTTTGATAAGTGTTATCATTATCAACTTACTAGGTGGTAGAACTTTTCTGCATAGTTCGTCTAGGTAGGTACCACCGCTTTGCCAGTTATTCTGCCGCTAAGTAGTAGTGTGCAAGCAGTAGTGTGTTCCAGTTTAAAGGGCATTGTAGCTAGTAAAATTACTGGGCATGTGAGACTGTGAAAGGTCACAAAGTCTCATTTGCCCAGTATACTAATTTTTAAATAAGGATTTCGCAGTCTAGTAATCTGATCACTGGACTGTGATTTATTACTGATTACTAACTTTATTATTTTAAAGTTCCGAGTGACACTGCAACTGTTATGGGCGGCCGTGTCGCTTAGCATCAGGTGAATGACTAGCTCGTTACGTCATTCATTCCCATAAAAAAAATATATCAAAAAATTATATTGTGCAGCCAGTAGTATAATAAATGTCACTTTTATTCATCCTTGCGAAAAGAACTTGTTTTATTTAGAAATACATGCTTGGAATGTTTCTAAAACTACTCAGAAAATTACATTGCTCACCTGCCAAATCATGGTTCACGTGGTTGTATTTATCAACCAGTTCTTTTATTAATGATGCCATCGTCCCAAAACCTTAATTATTAATAACACTTAAAATAAATAACGGAAATCTAAAATTTTATAATAAAATTTGAATAAGTTCAGAACACACGTTGTACTACAGCACACCAACAAAGCTCACTAAATACAACTAACTGCGGTGTTAAAATACGCGTTTAATTTCAATTTTAAATTATCTGTAATAATTGATTTTGTTATGGCGTGTCATGTGAGAATATATAATGTTGTTTTTAGTTATGCCACGGTAGAAACTTGATAACAACGATTGTATCTGCCAATACGAGTAATAGTGTTCTGTGGCCAATACGGGTGGTGGTCGCGTAGGATCTGGAACTCGCTCGCAAAATAAATGGCCACCGCTTTCCGACAGGACGGTATGCGCCAAAGTCCCGCAGCTTGACGTAGGCTTTGTGAGAGTTTCAAGGTTGTCTTTTAGCTGAAAATAAATTGTAAGCTTTATTCGAATAACCTCGCGTTTACTGAAGGACTAGATTGTATTTAAAACACATAATAGCGTTCTCCAGATAAAAGTTTTAAATATCCTTACTACCTTTTCCATTCCTTTGTCAAAGAAAAGACATGTATTCAGGACATCACAGAAGACTACATGCTTATACTAGCAGGTACCTAAACTATATTTAAATTGAGAACAAAATATCAATGTATATACGTAATGTTGTTTGATGTCATGCCATAGGCCCGATACCTCTTATTATCGCGAAAATAATTCAAATAGGTAAATACAGGACGTCTCAAGAGTTGTGGTCTCGAGTTGTAAAGGCTGCTTATGGATTAACGAAGTCGCGTCCTGCTATTATTTATGATGGGTCAATAAGAGAGTCACCGAGTCAGTTATGTAATTTTTAGGCAAACGCTAGAAGTTCCTATAAATTTACTGTGATAACCGCAACCAATAGCTTTTGCTACTCTATTTCTAGGTTATGCTATTAAATGATAAAAAAAATTTAATGAATATTGCGTTACGGTTCACTGTGATCCATAAAACTTAAGGCAACCTAAACATGATAATACATAATCATGGTCATATATCGAATATTCAATGTAAATTAGCTGCCTGATTAAACTTGTTTTTTATTACGTAAATGTGGATGACTAAAGTTTGCCTCACACAAAATTTTATGTTGTCAACATTGAGATTTCTTTTAAATATTGGACGCGCGAAAATGTATCTCTCCAAACGTTAAAACAAAAACAAAAGCATTGTGGTGTATTAGCATTTTTACTCGATTACAGAAAAAAGACAGGTTTACAAGTTTAACTGTTTAGCATGTTCATTTTTTTTTATGTAAACCAATGACCTGACGAGCTAGTTGTTCGCCTGGTGTTAATAATTTTTGTTAGTGGATAGGCGGCCGTGACGCTTTAAACGGCTTACACTCGTGTTTCATTCAGGTACATGTGTCCTATTTGCAATAAATTAAGTACCTACTACGTAGGCTGGCCCTCATTAGGTTGACCGACAATCAGATGAAAAACCGCGGGGAGCCGATGGCTGCAGGAGGCGAGCAGGGCGCTCAAAGTGGCGCTCTGTAGGGGATGCGCATGTTCAGCAGCGGACGTCTTCAGGCTGTTGATGATGAAGTACCTAATTATTTGAATTCAAACCAAAAGTCTGGATACGTGCCTGCCTCGGGCGCGACACTTCTTACGTGGATGGCTGGCTACGTAACGCTAGCGGTGGCATATATCTCATTTTACGATCACTTCCATCCTTCGAAAAGACATTAAAATTAAAACAGCTGCAAACTTACTATATAAACTTCAAAGCATATGTAAATATATTACGATAAATTGAGGAAAACTCTGAAAATTCCAACTCTTGATTCGTTACTTTCAGTAACTCCAGATGTGCAAGTGGGCCGCCAAATTGAGGGCTCATTTGCAATTTTCTAGTTGCCCAATCACACCAGGCAGGTCCCTACATTATAAAAGTTTAAAAAACCCACAAATATCAATCGGCAATAGTCTGCCAGAACTACCAAAAAGTCGTATATAAAACCGAATTCGTTCAACTAATTGTCTAAATATCACTAACCAGAGGCAGTGCGCTTTCATCCGCGTTTCTTCATACGAACTAGTTGCGCCCCGTGGTTTCACCTGCAGATAAAACGTATCCTATGTGTTAATCCAGTATATAAGCAATATCTATACCAAATTTCATCTAAATCCGTCAAGCTGTTGTGGCGTTTAGTTAGCGCTAACGAACATTCACACACACAAACTTTCGCATTTATAATATTAGTATGATTGAACGCCCCATTTTACGCTCTTAGGGGTTGAATTTTCAAAAAATCTTAACACACCCGTATACCCTAAAAGGAACAAACTCTCCAAATATCAAGTCTATACGTCCAGGGGTTAGGTCAATATGTTGTTTGACAGTCAGTCACTCGGGACAAAGCGCACCCCATTTAACCTCTTAGGGGATGAATTTTCAAAACTTTTTTATACACCTGTACACCCTAAAAAGAACAGACCCTCCAAATATCAAGTTTCACGTCCAGGGGTTAGGGCAATATGTTGTTTGACAGTCACTCAGAACAAAGCCTTTTATTAATGAAGATAGATAGAAGATTGCGTTTTTTATATAAAAATAGTCGTGAGTGTCGTGACCAATTATTTTTATAGTCACATACATAACATATAAGGCAAGGCAGGATATAGCACCACCGCTTTGCCAGTTATTTTGCCGCCAAGCAGTAGTGTGCAAGCGCGATTGTGTTCCGATTTGAAGGGCATTGTAGCTAGCGAAATAACTGGGCCAATGATACTTTATGATCTAATCTCGCAGTCAAGAAATCTTAAGATTAGCTAGTCACGTCATTCGTTTATATAAAAAAAAAAACATCTGGGTTTCGAATAATTATGATTTCGACGCATTTCAACAAAACGAAAAAATTGTGTTGTAGGGTTGTAGCGATGCACTTTATAAGAATCGAGGTGATGGACCCAGCACGCTGCTTAATCGACGACCAAATCGAGCAGTACCTGCGAAAGCCTTTGACCCGAGCCGGTTTTGTGATTCGTGTACGAGGAACACAGTCAATACCTTACGTCAATACATTGGTTACGTCATGGCCTTGGAGCGTGTGGCTTAGCGTCTGTTCTTGCCGCTTTGAAACCTATGCACCCTGGTTCAAATCTTACCAGGCCCGGCACCAATGACTTGCATTTTTGTTTTCTATGGAACGAGTGGCAAACAAGAAGGTGGGGCACCCGGTACTTAGTAAGTGGTCACCGTGGCCTATGTACATCTATAACACCGACGGCATTGCCAGTGCGTTGTCTACCCTTCTAGTTCTAATTTGGGCGTGGGCGCGGTTAGGCCTGCGGTGAGCGACTTTAGGGTGGTGGCACAACTGCTATGTCGGTGTCGCAGGTGTTGACGATGATGAGTGGGTTGCCTACCCTTAGAGACGACTGGTAACACTTATCTAGAAGCACCCTATACTGTAACTATGCGGCAAAATCGTTTACCTTTAAACCGTTTCAAGTTATGAGAGGACTTTGCAATCGCTTTTATAGCGGTGAAGAAAATTTCTTCAAGAAATCCGCTTGTCGTCACAAAATTCGAGGACACGTTTGTGTCATCCAGCAACCAGCGGGACGATTATGGTTTACACTCTCTGTGAGAGAAGTCCCGTCTCCAAGCAGCGGGATGGGAACATATTTACGCTGCCCCACGGCTTCTTAACTTTTCTTAAAGGACAGAATAGGTATAATTATAGCTTAAAGTCAAAGCGAAGGTATACCATTTTTTGGAGTTATCAATACCAATCGATGCGTTTAATTTCATAAATTTTGGTTCACACGTGACCGGTGTCGGGAAGGTCTCTAGTTTTAAAGGATGCTAATGAATTCAATTAGACCCAGTATTTTAGAGTTCCGAGTGGCACTGCAGCTGTTATGGGTGGTTGTGATGCTTAACATCAGGTGAACGACTCGCTCGTTTCTGTGGTTTACCGTGTCGTTGTTGTTTACAGATTGACGGCGCTGCGGCCGCCGCAGCCGCGCATAGTTCCGCCCGCGGCACCGCCCACCGGCGCGGCTGAGCATGGAACCATGCTGCTTACCAACTCCGTCCGAAGGCTCGAGGTAGGTACCCTGCCGATAGGATCCGTCCGTACTGGGATACCCCAGCTACGCGATCACGTAACTTGATTATATAAATAAATACGTAACACCCAACGATTGCATACATAGATCCTGTGCCCCAAGTCTACTAACAAAATTGCGATTCCATTACTTTACAATTATTGTCGATTTTTGTCAGAATTTCTATGGAAAATCCGTCAAAAATTAACAATTTGATTGTAGTACAAGTCAATTACTCGGGGCCCTGGACCCTAACCAGGATTCCCTGTATCTAGGGATACTGAAACTACGAGGACCATGGTCTCACAACACATCGAGTATTTGCGATTTTTACTCCTGTGCACAAATATGTACTGTCGCGGGAATCGAACCCGGCGCCTCCGGGTTATGAGCCGACTCAACCACCACACCACAAAGGCTGCCAATGTATTAAATATTCTTTAAAAAAAAAGGTGTTAAACCTACTTCAAAATGGGTTCATAAATAACGGAATTCTGAGGTGACATTAAAAAAAACATACAACCGAACTGAGAACGTTTTTCTTTTTCAAAGTTGGTTAAAAACTGTTAAATTACTGTCGAGGCAGCAATCTGAGCGGTATCCCAATTCAGTCTTCTTCGTTTTGACGCGGAAGACAAACAAACGTACCTTTTTCTTGTATATATTAGGGAAGGAAGTATTGAAGGGCATTCGAGGGTAAGACGATTTTTATTTTGAAAAGGTATGTATCCTTCACTACCTTGCGTTCATTATGATAATGACTTTAAAATCGCCTTTGGGTTGTTTTGTCTTCCGGACGAAACCGTTCGTTGACCGTACATAACTTGTTTTGTCAAAATAAAAACACATTTCAAATGTTGTCCATTGCGCGGTTAACACGGCGTAATTTGAAAATTTTTGACCCCATGTATTAATGTTTTACTAAAAGTTAGTTAAAATATTACAGACGCGCATCTTTTTATTTTGATTTCATTGCGCTATACAAATGTCTATATTTGTTAAAAATTTTGGGTAAATTGAGGCTAAATGAAGATTAAAATCTCTCTCTCTCTCTCTCTCTCTTTCTACCTCGCTACCTCTCCTCTTGAGCTCTTTCGAGAGGCTAACCTCAAAATTTTTTGAATTCCGGTAGTTTCGAAAATATTTAATGTTATCTACGTTAAAGTCAGCTAAAGCACACACCGTCAACAGATGACGTTGGTGTTCTAATTTAGCGTATTTTATTTTTTAATAAATAAATGGTAATTTTATGTTTACCGGTAAAAGCATAATATTTGTAATGTAACCAACAATATTTCAGGTGTTTCAAAAATACTTTTATTACTACGCATAATTTTGTAAACATAAACTGGCTGAGTGGCTACCTATTATGGCTTAAGGTGCTGAAGGCTCTCAATCGACCTAACTTGAATGTAATTTTCTCAAAATGTATATCATTTACAGAATTGAAAAAGGCATGTTAATACTGGGCATATCTTCTTTCCAACTGTTGAAATCAAAACACTCTTACGAAAAGGTTTCTCGATAGAAAAAAATCGTTAAGTGACCTCTAAAAAATTACTCATATATGCAAAAAATGTGACATTGTAATAAGATGCCCCATTGTAATAAATCATAGTACTGTACACTTTATTTTTATTTTATTACACTAAGTATTTCTTTTATAATTAATTATTTGTACCGCAAACAATGTGTTTGCAAACACACAGCTGCGTCGTCTCGGCGTAAGAATAGCAATAGGACCACCCCATGACCTCTTCCCGTGCGTGCCATAAGTATCGGCTAAGGGAATACCCAGGGAATGGGCAGCAGCATTCTCCTCGGTACATTCAAATATTCTGTGACCACCACAGACGCCAAGCGTGGTGATTATGGCAAACCCTCTATGATGAGCGTCCAAAGTGGCGTTTTATGGGGGCGGCCTATGTTCAGCAGTGGACGTCTGCCGGCTGATGATATGAGCAGCAGCATTCTCCTCGGTACATTAAAATCTGCGATCACTAAGGGTGGGTTTTTTATCCGTAGTTAAGGTAACCAATGGTTAAAAATGCTAACAAATTCTTTTTTTTATGCGAATGAATGACGTGACGAGCTAGTCGTTCACCTGATGTTAAGCGACGCGGCCGCCCATAACGGTTGCAGTGTCACTCAGAACTTTAAAATAATAAATTTTCGCGTGACACTGCACTGCGCACGTCAACCTGAGACATCACACAGTCTAGTAATCAGATTACTAGACTGTGTGATCGGTCATAAAGCCTCATTTGCCCAGTAATTTCACTAGCTACAATGCCCTTCAAACCCGAACACAGTAGTGCTTGCACACTACTGCTTGGCGGCAGAATAACTGGCAAAGCGGTGGTACCTACCTAGACGAACTTTGCAGAAAAGTCCTACCACGCAGTCAAAATTTGTTAGTATTTTTAACCATTGGTTACCTTAACTATGGATCAAAAAACCCACCCTAAGACGCCTGCAAAACGTGGATGGTTATGGCTAACCCTCTATGATAACCTTCCAAAGTGGCGTTTTATGGGGGAGACCTATGTTCAGCAGTGGGCGTCTTCAGGTTGATGATGTGTGACGTGTGTTCAGGTGCTGCGAGCGTGCATAGCGGCAATATTCGAGTGCCGGTACGCGGACGCTCGCAAGTCGTTCCCGGCGGTGCTACGCGCGCTCCGAGCGCCGGCCGCGCGCGCTGCGCTCGTCAGGGACCTGCAGCAGCGGCTGCCGACCAACAAGCATCTGCTGCACCATCACCAGTTTGAGCTCGTCGTCAGGTATGTACTAAGTACCCTGCGCCATCACCAATAATGCTGACACAAATGGACGCTGATCCCATAGGAGACTACAAGGCGCATGTTTCGTTTCGTTCCACCCCTATGATGAAGATTTGCCAACAGGGCAACATGGCATGGTTTGGGAGTTACAGGGCAAATGAGACTTTCTGATCTAGTAATCTTGTAGACTGTGTGAAGTCTCAGGATGACGTGCGCAGCGCAGTGTCACGCGAAACTATATTAATTTGGACTTCCGAGTGATACTGCAATCTGTTATGGGCAGCCGTGACGCTTAACACCAGGCGAACGACTAGCTCGTCACGTCATTCATTTACATAAAGAAAATGCCGCATTAAGCGTTTCGCCGACTTTTATGTAGTTTATTTATCTATTTATTTTTAAACAGATAGTGGGGCCAATTTTAAAGGCTTTAGTTGACTGATCTAAAACTTCTAAAACTGTTGCTGTCCTTGTCAAATAGGCGGCAATGTAGATGGCTACATTGTTAGTAAGTTAATGACTGTTAACTAAACTAAACTTCAAAACTGGGTCTAGTAAGCTTACAGCTTATACGCGTACTACTAGGGAATGAAATGCACTCCCGGCTTCCTTGTTTCCTGACAAATAAATGAAATGAAATGAAATGAAATTAACTTTATTCCTAACATATAACACACAATATCGCATAAGTAACATTACTACAAGGACAAGGACAAAAGAAACTTTCAATTCACACTCCTATGCGATACTGCGCGATGTCAGGAATAGGTCCCGGCTCAGCATACAACTAAGGCTGCAAATAACAACCTCAGTCACTGATTTTCAGCCGGAACCCATGCCATGACATCACGGACGCAACACACATTATACGACTACAAAGTACAAAATTACAATTTACAAACATAATAGCAAAATAAATAAAACTTAAAACACACAGCAAAGAGTACACAAGAACAAAGAAGAAAAAAACAAAAAAATGTAATGAATAAATATAATCTGAGTCTCTTTAAGACTGGAGTGAATAGGGTCTTCATAGGTCATCGTGCTACACCCTCGACTGCCTCGTCGCATAGCACCAGGTGAGTTGCAGTCAAACGTTGACCTGTTCGTACATTAAAAAAGCCTGCCATCAGCAGCCTGAAGACGTCCACTGCTGAACATAGGCCTCCCCCATAGAGCGCCACTATGAGCGACTGCGTGCCTCCTGCATCCAGCTCCTCCCGGTTTTGACCAGATCTTCGGTCCACCTAGGCCTAGGCTGGGTGTTCCGGTTCTGGTAAAGTAGCATGTATTTGTATAGGTAGGAGACAATATACAAACACAAATGTTAAGGTGACGAGTAGAGCGAGCAGGTCCAAATTCGTTCAAAGAAAGATCAACCTTAACGTCGTAGTCGTAAATATCAATTCAGTCTGCACTTCAGCGTGGCGATTACGACAAAGACAACGCACGAAATGACTGATTTTGACGGTTTTTAATTAATATCTATTTTTATATAATATTTTTCATAGTTATTAAGTCATCAAGACATCTGAATTTTTGTTGGAAATACACTAATTTATTTTTTGTAAAAATATATTCGGTAGAAGCTCAGTAAAATGGGAACATTCAAACTTTTGGAGGGAGGTTTGCGATTTTTTTCTATAGAGCTATATTTATTAATCGTGTATTTGCGGTCATCAGACACGACTTAATGAAATGAATTACATGATTCAATATTCAATTCAAAGCGCCACATTTCTAATTACGCCAGGAAACATCCCAAAAAACACCTTGCTTGCTGTACTCTTCGCCTTAAGTGATATAGATACCTAGAGTGTGCAATGATTAATTAATAATGCAGTAATTATGTCTACGTATATACGTACGTGTATTATGTATTACGCATTCTATTGTATTGTAATAATAGTTAGCATTTATTAAAAGACAGTATAAACACTATCCGGTTTGCATGAAAAATTCGCTTTAATTAATTACTTATGATCACAAGGTCTAGTTACGTACATACCCACTTGAATAAATATTTTTTCTTTGCGATATGTATACACGGTGGAATTCAATTGGTTCTTTTCCTTAAATGTATGTACTCAGCCCATGCTATAGAATAATTGTACAAGGTGCATTTAAAAAAAAATTAAAAAATTAACGCCTCTTTACTTATCTGGATAACAGCCGAAATGTCTATTTAAGGGCTTGTGCAAGGCCAGCGCGAATTCAAGCCAAAGCCACAGAATAGATGTATAGTACTAGGCCAAAGCGGGGATGAGCCAGGGGCCGAGCGGCAGGGGCGGTCTAAGTTAAACTGGTTCCAACGCGAAATAGTTTAGGTAATTTATTATTACACTGAATATAAAGGGTTATTTAAAAATCCGCTATACATAAGCCCTCCATTATATTTAGTTCAACTACTACACAAAGTTTCATGATCTTATTTAAAGTATTCATTGAATACTCGCTGTTTATTTGTACGGTTTGGAGGTAACTTTGTAATTTTTTTCTATCGAGAAAATTTTATTAATTCGTGTTTTCACTATACATTTGCAGTAGCATTAGTCCTGAACTTTATCATATATTAATTTCAAAGTCATTGTTGCAATATTGTTGACTGGACACTGCCTCAAGCTAAGCCTTTTTAAGCATTTTGGCGTTGTATTGGCTCTTAACGCTACACACAGCGCGGGCACCGGCTGAGCGCTTTGTAAATGTTTCGAAGGTAGGTAATAAAACAAAAACACCTGCGCTGCCCGTCCCGCTCTCACACAGGCAAAAAACAACGCGAGTGCGGCTTATCTCTTATCTTTGCTAATAAAGACTCCCAATTTTCCCTTCATACTTTATCGAGCTTAGGACCGCCAGAATTACTTACCTACTAAGAAAATCAGCTACGAACAAAAGGGTACGACAGGAACTTGTGGATCCCTTATGCCATGTGCTCGTAAAGTGTCCAAGTGTTGTGGCTGTGCGTACATCCGCCTAGCCTCTGCTAAGTTGTACCTTGACAGCGTATAAAAACGCACCATGTCCAACCACTCAACATTTGAATAATTGTAATGTCGATCCGTTGTCCAAAATCGCGATGCGCGCGCGTAAACGGGACACAAGTTGTGCCCCTAGAAGTTTTTGACCGACTGACCTATTTTCTGGTAGACTGGTACTTGTTTTCGGAAGCGGCCCGCGCGCATATCTGCTGCACAAAAGAAAGGGGTGGGGTATTCTTTTTGTGCTATTGGTCACCGCGGGCGGCGCTGGCGCAGCGGTCGCTGTTTGAACCAGTATTTGGTCGGGCGTTTTATTACGTTGTACTATTATCTATTCCGTGCTTTTGTTCAATGTCGCAGGGCTTTTCTTTAGAATTTGAATTCGCAGTAATTTGATAATACCTAGATTTAAGTTTTAAATCCATAGTTTTAGTTATATAGGAGCGTTCTATAGCATGGACTGAGTATGTACATTGAAGGAAAAGAACCAATTAAATTCCACCGTGTATATTATACACATATATTGACAGCCTCTGTTGTGTGGTGATTGAGCAGGTCGGCTCATAACCCGGAGGCGGCGGGTTCGATTCCCGCGACAGAACAAATGTTTGTGCACTTAAAAACAAGCGGAGATACTTGTTCTGTGTCTGGTGTTGTGGGATCATGGTCCTCATAGTTCTGGGTCCCTAGATACAGGGAGTCCTAATTAGGGTCCAGGATCTATGTATAATATGTAATCATTGGGCGACATTTATTATTTATTTTTATTTATATATATATATCTGAATTATAATATAAGTATTCTATATCTGGGGGTCTACAAAGATACCATTCCATTGGCGTTAACGCCAAACGATAACTTCAAATGTACGGGAATGGCATTACCTGCGGAAAAGCGACATCCACAGGAAAAGTCATTCCCATAAATGTTGAGTTATCGTTTGGCGTTAATGCTAATGGATAGGGATCTTTGCTACACCTATTTTGTGATGTCCTAAGTAAGTAAAGAAGGAAGCTTTAAACTGATCAGCCAAATCAAAGTTATAACTTGCACGAATTTATTTTTTATCGTGACTAAAGTAGAATGTTAAATGATTATTTCAATAAAATAAATATATCAATTGCATAATAAGTAATGAATGTCTCACGAAATATGATATGTTAGTTTTTTTCGTTGATATTTGTTGCTGATTTGAAACGCGAGTCCAGTAACGCCATTTATTTTAACGCCATCTGTAGGTAACGTTGATGAGACTGACATGAGAACAGACGGTATGTTGACTTTGACAATCAAATCACATGAAATTGGCGGTAAAGTGTACTTACTTAGGGCGTCCCGCACTGTGCATAGGCTTTTACGGGTAACGTGATAAAAATTGAGATTTTATTTAATAAAATAAAAATATTACTTAACTCAGCTCAAAACTCAAAAATTTCATTGCATATAGGCTTGGCAATTAGCACTTTTACAAAACAAATTTAGCTAAGGTATTTAAAAATATTACTATAAGTTATTGTACATACTAAGCAAGCATAATAACTATAGGCAACATTACATAGTGCTTGATGTCAAAATGTTTTAATTATAGCAAGCCTATTACAATACGAGTTTGATAAAAAAAAGAAGTTCTCCTTCCCGCATCAAGCGCAAGCAATCCGGCACAAAGCAGAATAGACAACTCCGATCCGTTGCTTCGATTACCATAACGAGTCATACATAATAATAATAAACATGAATAAACATTTTTCCACACATGAAGGGATATACAGTTAGAGTGTACAATTATTCGTCTTCGTCTTCTAAAGGTGTGAAGGTGCAATATACAATAGTGCAGCCCACTTTATTTGGACCTTCCATTATGTTGACGAATGCCTTGTAGTCTCCCACCTTGCCTTGAGTCGGTAGCTGGGAGTAGTCTATCACGAAGTTGTTCAGGCTGAATGGTCCCTGCATTAAAAATTTAGCTAAGTGCTTATCTATTTTTAGGGTTCCATACCCAAAGGGTAAAACGGACTCTATTACTAAGGCTCCGCTGTCTGTCAGTCTGTCCGTCTGTCACTAGGCTGTATCTCATGAACCGTGATAGTTAGACAGTTGAAGTTTTCACAGATGATGTATTTCTGTTACCGCTATATCAACAAATACTAAAGAACAGAATAAAACAAATATTTAAGGGGGCTCCCATACAAAAAACTCGATTTTTTTGCTCGTTTACCAGATGAGTCATAGATGGCACTGCTTTCAATAGTACTCCTACTCAACACTAGATGGCAGGGATAAACCATTATTTATGCTATGGCACAAAGGGTTCCGTACCATTGTACGGAACCCTTCGTGCGCGAGTCCGACTCGCACTTGGCTGGTATACTATGTACGGTTTATGCTAATTTTTTTTAACGGGCCAATTGTGGTTTCTCCACTCCGATTTTGTAATCATCTCTTGAAGGACGTTTATGTCTACTTTTACTATACGATGTTTGTTTCGATGTTTGCTAGAGGAGCTATGTTTTACCTGGAGTTTACTTATCGGTTTTCCAGCGGGAGCATAATAAAAGAGCTTAATTTTTCCGGATCAAAATCATCCCTAATTTGGCCTCGGCAGGCAATATGTTTGCTTCGAGTCGCGTCTTCGCCGCCCGTTTAGATAGAACAGTTGTGACAGTTGCCACTACTTTCAATGGGGTCTACTCTTCTATGTACCGGTGTTTTCTCCCCGCAACCACAGATGACTAAATATGTTACTTGCCGCAACGGCCCAAGCTGATGCTCGCACCGCGCCCCTTTTAATTCTTTATTTATGTATTAATGAAATTAACAATGGGTATCTGCGATTACACCTTGACCCAGTTGCCTCTCATTTTTGGACTGCAGGGAGTCAGGCGCCTTTTTGTTAGAGTAGAGAAAAAGCATTAGTCCGTTAAAAATTAGCAATAGGTACGTGTAAAAAATTTCTAATCCTCTCTCGTTTAAACTACAGAGAAATACGAATACCTTTGGAACTGGACAGTTCGGTGGGTTGACTCCGGCTGCGCTTAGCAACCGTTCCCAGTCGCTCTTCGCGTATTTGTTTACCAAACCGCACATGCTTACGTCAGTCATGTTCTCCGAGAATTTGTACCCGCCTTCGCACCGGACGTATACTTCGATGAGTATCTTAAAATGTTGTAAAATTGGTTAAATCAAACTTGACTATACACAATAAGTATCATAGGAGGTTTTCCACTAGGATCTTCGCCATCTGACACGTACTCATGTGCCTTATACCTAAATGACGAAGTTCACTTTTGAAATGTTCGTCCGCTCAACGAAACTTGAAACTTTAGAAGTACAGAATATTAATGTAAGAGCCCTGAGCTGCGGATGGGCCAGACCGGTAGCAAGGCGGGTCGAGCTATCCCAGCATTCCCAATTTCCCACAATTATCGCTTACCATCCGATGAACATTGGACAGACATCAGCTTTAAAATAAATTCTTAACATACCCCGATAGCATTGTTTATATCCTCTGGAAACTCTCCATCCACAGAGAACCCGTCGTGTGTTCGATTCATCTTCCTCTTCTCGAAGTTTAATTTGAATGGGTACTGTTCAGGGTTCTCGCATTTCTCCACATGGTTCACCATCCAGGTTCCGTCGCTCTAACACACGCAGAAAGATACTTTGTAATATACAATGCTTATATTTTGATGACGTGTTTACCCGGATATCGAAAGAGCGATGGTGGCCGAGCGATAGCATGTGCGCTTCGCAATCTTACGGCACCGGGTTCGATCCTCGGCCCTGCACCAATGACTTAATCTAGTAAGTTATGTGCAGTTTTCGATGCCATGGCTCCGTGCCTCGGAGAGCACGTTAAGCCGTCGGTCCCGGTTGTCATAAGAACATCTACGGCAATCGTTATGAGTAGTCAGACGCCTGATAGAGTCTGACACCTGATCTAACCATTCCTGTTACTAATTGCTAAAGGGTAGCGAGGTCAGATGGCAGTCGCTCGTGTAATTCTGGTAGCTCGCCGCTACAGGTTAGATTGGGAGCCGACCCCAATAACAAATGGGAAAAGACAAAGAGAGGACGGACGACGTGTGTACCCGGATACAAAGTCTACATTGCCTGGAGGCTGTTTAACAGGGTTCACTGTCGAAACTCATAAAATCGTTTGTCATAATTTTGTTACAAATAAAAATGTTACTTATAATCATCATTTCACATAATGTGATTTATTATACTTTCACTACATCTAATTTTCTTTATTATAAATCAAAATTAATAATAATCCAAATTTATAAGAATGAAACTCATAAGGCGTATATAACATAACAGTACAAATTTATAATGTTCTTTTACCATAACTAACTTTAAGCATAAAACAAAATATCAATAATACTGTAAATTAATGTGACTAGAACTGTTGATTGTTATATATATCGTAATCAGTTATAAAAACGTAGTACGGCAAGCCAATTTGCTCTTCAATCTATGCAGGCACTTCATCCAGTCAAAACAAACAAAATTAACGTGTGGACTGTGGGTAATTGTAAAATAACTTATATTTTCTCATGTTATGTTGATTTTGGTGTTGTTGGTGAACTTTGTGCATTATTTTAATAAATAACTTGAAATGTCTAATAAAAACACGTGTAAAATATTTAAATCAAATAACGGTAACCTGAAACTTAATATAGATGGTTTCTGTAATTTTTTAATATAAGGATAAGTGACTTCTGGCACTTCGCCGGCCGCTGCCGCGGCACGCTCGCTACGCTTCGCTTCGCTCGCTCGGCTCGTGCGTCGTGTGGTCACAGTTAACCTAACGCTCCTCCTCGCTTCGCTCGTCGTCGCACCTATTTATGACTTTGCCTTAGACTAGTATCTTAGTATCTTTAGGGTATACATGCATATGTATATAATGATTTAACTACCTCAAAATTATTATTATGTTAACTAAAAAATATGAAAAAGTCATTATGAACAATACAATTATGAATGCTGATTATTATGAAATTATAAGTAATGAAATTTATAATAAAAAAAAGTATGATAAAAAAATTCTTAACATTAACATTATAACATAATTTTTAATAAATTTAAACATTATTTGAATAAATTGTATAAGAAAAGATCAATATAAAAAGTAACTATTATGAACAAAGTTATTTATAAATAACCACCATTATAAATTTCATCATTATTAAAAATGAGGTATGTGAAATGAAATTATGAATAATGAAATTATTAGTACAGACGGTATCCCGTTTAACAGATTAAAGTTAATTGTAAGTGAGGAAGCAATGCTTACTACAAAATTTTCTGCGCTGCAGAACAATACGAGTCCAGTAGCGGCAACGCTGACCACTAACGTGCGGGTGACAGTGTTTCTGAACGACATTTTGTAATAATTTAATATTCCTATCCAATGGCATAGTATTTAAATCACACGCGTGACATGCAATTGTGTTGTTTGATGCTATCATTTCCAAGCCCTTTGTATAAAATTCAAGGCGTGCACGGTAAATAATGAAATGAGGGACATCCCACCTATTAGCTACCGTTTTTAGTGACAGAGAGATTACTATTCGGTCAGCCTCCGCGACTACAAGCAGACGTTTATTTTACTACTAGCTGACTGAAACAGTTGTAAAATAATGAAATAATCTGTCGACAGAATAAAACAATTTGATAACTAATATGTCCATTTCTGTCAATTAAGAGCCCCTGTCACCAGATTTTCGTTATGATATCGACTTATCAGTGCCTTCAATATGGCTTATAATATGGCTATCTTATATTAGGGTTCTCGGTTTATAGTCAAACTAGCGTATGCCAGCTCGCGGCTTTGCCCGCGTGGACTATCCCCCAAGAACCGTTTATCGGACAAAGCCTTTTATATAATAGAAATGTTATCAATTAATGGCAGGTGTTTCTGTCTTGTCGATTGTAGAAATCTTAGACAAAGCCACAATGATTAGTACACAAAGCAAGCTACAGGCACCTATACGAAAAGCGGCTCAGGCAGTGACAGTATTGACGTATTATATTATAGCAAAAGGACAAAGTTGCTATTTGCGTCCCTCAGGGCGTGCTGCGTGTCAGTTTTTTTTCTGGTTCCGGCTGAGTTTTTGCTTGGCTGACCTGTTATTGTGCTGCTTATTTTGACACTTTTCTACGTTTAAAACTAAACATGTAAACTTACCTGTTTTTGGCAGTGAAGAGGTGTTGGTGTATTTAGTTCCTTTCTTTTATTATGGCAGCAGTGGATTCTACGGCTATGTTGTGTTGAAGTATGACGAGTGGCCCTGACCACACTAACTGTAGCTAGTTACTGACAATACTCTTCGATGGAAATACTTCTATCAAATAACGATGATTAACCTAGCTGGATAAATGAGCATGACTCCCCATTTAATAAATCAGTATTTTGTTTTATTGGTGTTGAAAATTCGAGCGAAAGAAGTTGTATTGTTGTGATTCGGATTACTGATTATTCTTGTAATAATGGTACTGGAGATACAGCCTGGTGACAGACGGACGGACAGACAGACGGACAGACGCACGGACAGCGGAGCCTTAGTAATAGGGTCCGTTTTACCCTTTGAGTACGGAACCCTAAAAAATACAAACCAACTTTATCATAATCATTATATTGGTTACAAATCACTCGGGCTAATTATTCTTAACATATAAAAAGTGTTATGCAAAATAACAGTTATAACAAAAAAATCCATACTTAACTACAAATAGTTAAACCTGTTATTAAAATATGTAATTGTACACAATTATTTTTTTTCACCATCGTCCTCTGAGGGCGAGAAGGTGACATCTACAGCGGTGCAACCCATCCCCTCCTGGTCTCGCGTTAGGAGCAGTTCCACCTCGAATATACCATAAATTGCTGTTTTAGAATCGTAATCAAACAAAAATTCTGGAGGTTGCAATGCAATAGATCCTGCACGCTGAGTTGATAGAGTTTATTAAACACTAGCTTCTGTCCGCAGCTTCGCACGCGTGGCATTAGGATAAAGAGTACCTAATGTTAAGCCTATAATCTGTATAGCCTGCTTCTTTTCACCGTCATCCATTTTCCTATATATTTATCCTCCACCTTCTCTCTTCCCAAGGAGAAGTAGTGTCTTCGTCTTCGTTGCCAACGATATTTCATCGTAGCGTATGAATCAAGTCATGTAGGTATAATGAAATACCATACCATGAAATTACCGCGAGGTTCAAATTAAATAATTTTGTCATTTTTCGGCTCTTTAGGAGCGCCATCTGACTTTGACGATATTAGCCTATATTATAATATCCATTAGCCTATAAAGTACACATGCCAGTTTAAGATGAGCTGTGGTTCCAAGGTTCCTGTACATTCCGGGTTTTAAGTAATTTGAACCTAATACTGAAGGTTGGATGTCTGTATTTTATGTACTACAAAACCGACGATCTTGAAATATTTACGGGACAATGTTTACAGTAGCTCCTTACTAAAAAACAGGAATGGAACCTAAGGGGTGAATTTTTTTTTCGGTGCTAAAAAATCGATGCAATACAATAACTCTTTATTGACACCAAAATAATAATAACATGTAGAAATGAGAATCACATAATAAGATAGGTACAATGGGCGGTCTTATCGCTAAGAGCGATCTCTTCCAGACAACCGTTGGATGGTCAGAGATATGAGACACTATGAGCATGGACGGTGGCATCACGGCCGCCAATAACAGTTGCAGGTTGCAGTGCCACTTGGAACTCTAAAATATAAAGTTTCACTGCGGTCCAAAGTCCAAACTCTTTTTCGAAATAAACTTAATTAACAGAGAGCATATAACCACTATGTACATATACGTATACATAGAGGTCTTTGGTCTCCTTCTGAACTGTGCGCTGCGGACCGAGCTAGGCTGCGTTCAGCATTACACCGTATCGTCACCTTGACACTATTCATCGTCATCTTTGGTCACGAAGGATATGTCCACTCGCGCGCAGGCGATTTTCTCGCCATCCTTCAATAGGAACGTATCTGCCTTGAATTCGCCCACCATCCCATCTTCGGGCAGTTCGTCGTAGTCGAACACAAAGTCGCTTATCTTGTAATGACCCTGAAACAAGAAATATAAAATCAACGTAACGTTATTTGCCATTTATTTATTTGCAACATTATCATTTATGGACGAGTTTCATACCAATATTTTACGATACTCTGTATACATATAATCGAACTTCGACTATCGACGTTGACGGTAATATGAGTACTGATATCACTTAGTCAAAAACATGCCTTATCGGTATCTCTTGCATTCCACCTTATTGCAAAAAGATGTACTGTATTATTTTTCTTTTACATAAAAAAATATTTATTTTGGTGATACTGCTATAAATTATAAATCTTTAGGACATTTAAAAAAGTTATTAACCGATGAAATACTGCCGTATTGTGTAACAACAGATTAACAATTAAAAGACGAACAAATGTCGTAACGTCCCCACTCGGTGGACCGACGATCTGGTGAAAGCCGCGGGGAGCCGATGGATGCAGGAGGCGAGCAGCCGCTCTGGGGGAGGCCTATGTTCAGCAGTGGACGTCTTTAGGCTGTTGATAATGATGATGATGATGATGAATGTCGAACGTCTGACATTCCTTGGATTCAATTTACGTAACGTGTGCAAGAAACGCCGCAACTGTTTTAATTATCATTGGATATGATACCTTTGGGATCGGGCAATCCTGCCCCAGGCCTGCTAATTCCAGTGCTCTCATAAAGTTATTTTTTGCGTGCTTCATGAGGAACTTGCATACGCTTGCATCTTCGAATGTTTGTACCAGCCTACATCCGCCATCGACTTTTTTGCAAGCTATTATCATAACCTGGAATTAAAATTTTCTAAAGATATTATGAAAAAATACAGAGTTTTTTTATTTTGGCGTAAAAAGGCTTTCAGTCCTGGCCTTATCTTGAGCCGCTACCGGCTTTGCACGGGCTAATTAATTTTACTCCTAAAATCACATTTTCCACTCAATACGCCCTCTTCCCTTCTATCTAAAATAGATACGTTTGATTCTACTATGAATGTTTTTACAACTCTTTTCTATTATAAAAGGCAGGTCGTTTTAGCTTTTCATGGTCCTACCATATTACGTAGTTTTAAGATAGCTTACCGCATAATCATCCTTCAGTTCCGTCGGAATCTCCCAATCCGCGTCAAAGGCATCGTGAGTGCGGTTAAACTTCTTCTTCTTAAAGTTGAAGTCGTGCCGGTACTGTTCTGGGTTGGGGCACTTTTCCAAGGTGTTCACCAGCCATTTCCCTTGGCTCTGTGAAAATAAATCATCTCGTTTTGGTGTCACATCTTACTGAGTATGTACCATTGCTATTGCTTACCATTGTACGTTCAACACATTGTGATCATGGGACATTTTACACAGCGCCATCTAGTCCCAAACTAAGCAAAGCCGTAGCTTTGCTTAGTTTGGGGCTAGATGGCGCTAAATGTCCACAAATGTTTAATTCATTGCTATGCTGTTTGTTTTTATATGGATTATTTTGAGGACACAATACTTCAATGCTGAAAATACCAGATGTAGTTGTAAACAGGTTCAATATTTATAGACGTTGATACACTGCCAATGCTGAACTGGAATCAATAAAAAAATATCATAACCGAAATAATTAAACAATTTTTAGTACTTATTAAAAACAGGCATATATTATGCGCGGCTCTCGAGCTCATGAGCGTCCGAGCGAGAGCCGCGCGGCTCTCGCTCGGACGCTCATGCAACTTTAGAACCTACCGCGCTGAGGTCGCCCGGTGCCGCTTTTGTTCATTCTGATACTAGAAAGTATTCTATTTTGAAAAAGCAATACTTAACTATTCAGTTGCTATTATAAAACTACAACAAAAAACACCTTTTTAAGTCCTAAATTTCAAAAGCTTTAAGGAAACGTTTAATAAAAACCTACATCTGGAGCATAGCTTTGTATGGAAGCGAGACATGGACGATGACCTAAAAAGCCCGGGAAAGGCTGGAAGCATTTGAAATGTGGTGCTGCAGGCGCATGAAGAGAATAAGCTGGACTGAGCGAATAACGACCGAAGAAGTAGATACTTATCCTTGTTCAAGAAAAGCGGAACATACTAGCGACAATAGAGTCAAGAAGAGGAAAAATGTTTGGCCACCTTGTAAGACATGACAGCTTCATGAAAAACATCATAGAAGGAAAGGTAGAAGGGAATAGAGGAAGAGGCAGATCTAGAAGGGCATATACAAATCAAATAAAAGAAAAGATAAATGTCATGCAGTACGGGGAAGTAAAAGCATTGGCTGAAAATAGAGAAAGATGGCGATTACTCCACCGACAAGAGCAGGCCTCTTAAATAAGAAAAAGAAGATTATAATACTCTAGGTGTTTTAGTATGGATAGATAAGCAAGTGTCCCTATAGCTAAAACTTACAGCACGCACGAAAAGTATTGAACTTTTTGAAACCACCGCTTGTAGATGTTGCTTTTTTTTTATGATTGATTGGTCAGATGAAGCTTTACATGTACAAAGGCTTATAACCAACAGTGAGATGACAACGATGATAAATGATAAGGATGATGACTATTGGTCATGCGCGTCGATCTGTTTCAGGATATGGTAGCTTTCTTTTCCCGCGGCTGTGTTAACTATGCACACTGCACAGCCTTGGCGAGTACCATCAGATGAACGTCGCATTTCACTTATCCACCCAAAAAAGTTTGCCATAGCATAAAGTAATTACTTACGATTATTTTATCAAACATGCCGACTCCCAGTACACCGCACGCCAGTACACTATACATAAATATATGTCTCCACATGCTTGCACTCCTGTGGCGCTTTCTACTTAAATAGCCATATACCAGAGCCACATGGCAATATGCATGGAATATGGCAATATTTGTATGTTCAAAGTCACTGTCGATACTATCTAAAATATAATTATAGGGCTACTGTACTATTACTACTATTCACTACAATTCCATAATTATAGGGCTGTTGTCGAACATAACAAATGTTACAGATAGCAGTCGGTGTTTCAAGCGTTTGATGATTTAATAAAACTATACGATCTGATGGGTTATTACAAACCTTTGATTATATCGCAGCTCGTGAATCTCTGTCTCTGTCAAATTAAAATTGAAACTGTCAAATCCGAATTAATTTGAGTTTCAATCAGTTTCAGTCGTCGTTACCAGCACATAAGTCCTCACTGCTGGGGCACGGTTATCCTCGTCGGTAGTCGCCGCCTAAGACACGTTATGAGCGACTCGGATGATCATATAGCAGCCGTAGTTTCGGCTGCGCTAGGATCACCGGACCAATCTAGCCCTTCTGGCTCAGGTACCGCTTTCGGCACAGATATAGGATACCAGCGTATCACAATCAGACACCGACCCCGCCAGCGAGGTTGACGTACCCCCCGTAGGTTAGCTAGAACGGTCGCGACGTTCCATAGGGTCCACTCTTCCAGTGGACGTAGCCTTCTCAATCCTGTTATTCCGGCAACGGTCCAAGCCGAGGCACCCATGGGGGTGCCTTTGAGCTGGTTGCCTCCCACTTTTGATAGCTGGGCGCCTTAAGTGCCTGCCCTCCCGCTCGATGACGCTGTAAAAGTCAGTAGAAACCAACAGTACTAGCATGTTAAAAATAACTGCTGGAACACCGGCCTTCCTACTGATAACGACGCACACGCCAAAGTGTACCACAGTACTAGAACAAGTGTACGCTGTCAGTTCTTCATATTTTATCTACTGTACATATTATTTGAAGTCTGCGAACGCGTGTGATTAGATAAAGTCATTAGAAGTGAGATTGCTATAAGCTAATGGTACTTCCTTAACCTTTGCCAATCTTAGCAACCGGCGGGTCTTTCCCAATCAGTTGCATGCTAATAGGTCGGCAATGCCGAGTGGAAAAATATTATGCTAAAAATAATAATTATGTGTCCTCATGCAATGTCCGATGATATCTCGTAGCGTGGTCATAAATTTCATAGAACTAGCTCACGTGTTGCCCGCGGTTTTATACGCATGATCTACATACAAGTCTTCGGTGTTTTCTAGTTTTAAATACGTCCTTGCAGAGATTAAATTCGTTCCGTGGCAAATTGTATCAAGATCGGTCCCGGAACTGTATTTGGAGGGGATTTGGAAAAAACATTTTTTTTTGCAGTAATGACGCGAAACATTGTTTATCGTTATTTCAAGTAGTAGAATAAAAGAAACATATTTGGCTATTATAAAATAAATACAGTTAAAGTAATCTTTATTTATGTAACGATACTGAAGCCATTACAAAATCCGTCGACACCAGTGCGATTTAAAATAATCGGCGTAAATTGAAATGTCTATTCATCCTCTTCGCTCTTTTCGTATATAAGTTCCAAAATGAGACAGCCGACTTCTTCAACAAGCTCTGTGACGCAGCATCTGGCGAGGAACCGTCCGTAAGGGCACTCTTCTGGCATGCTGTTCCAATTCCACATGTAGTTTTCGATCTCGTACGTACCCTGGTAGAATATATTAAAATTATGATTCATCATCATCAGCCTGAAGGCGTCCACTACTGAATCTAGGCCTCCTTCATAGAACGCCACTTTGAGCGGCTGCTTGCCTCCTGCATCCATCGGCCGCTCAAAAGTATGATTGATAATCACTAATACAATTTCTTTTCAAACGAATTCTCAGAGAATAGATAGCATTCGTATCGCCAAGCAATTAATAGTGTGTTCTGGCCTCACTTGGGCGTCAGTTACTAATACTGGCGTAGCTAGGCGCCACCTTGGGCCATATTATATTATCTCTTGGCATGTGGTAGATGGATAGAGGTCTAGCGCTAGGAGCCAGAAGAATACTTTTGTTAACGATATACCCGTTTAAAAAAGTAAGACGCGGCGTTTAGAGAAACGTGGGAGATAATTCCGAAATGTTGATGTAAAAGTGTTGGGTAGAACGGTTTCAATAAGTTTCGCTATATAAAACCATGATAGATAGTTCTTAAAACATGCATATTATTTAAGTTCTCATGGAAGAACCATTATTTTTTATGTTAATAAATTACGTGACGAGCTAGACGTTCGCCTGATGTTAAGCGTCACGGCTGCCCACACTCGGAACTCTAAATTAATATAGTTTTGAGTGACACTGCACTGCGCACGTTATCCTGATACTTCACACAGTATAGTAATAAGATTACTAGACTGTGTGATCAGATCGTAAAGACACATTTGCCCAGTAATTCCACTAGCTACAATGCCCTTCAATCCGGAACACAGTAGCGCTTGCACAGTACTGCTTGGCAACTGAATAACTGGCAATGCGGTGGTACCTACCCAGATGAACTTTGCAGAAAAGTCCTACCACCTAGTCGTATATGTTAGTAACCGTAACCCAACCGAGACCCTTTCATTTTCCATTCGTCATCAAACCCACTTCAAGTAACTCACCATAGGCACAGGGAACTTGGCGTTCTTCATGCCGGCAATAGACATCATCTCCATAAAATTATCCTCAGCGTACTTTCCGACGAGGCTCCCGAACGAGTCGTCGTTGATCACCATGAACGGCTTGCAACCGCCGTCTACGTACGTACACACTTCTATTTTTGCCTGAAAGGAGTGTGGCTGCTGGGTATTATACTGACTGAGGAAATTATGAGCTATGAAGAGAGCTATGCTCGGTGTTTCCCTGCGAGATAAGCTCCGGAACAAGGAGATCCGCAGGAGAACTAAAGTGACCGATATAGCTCTTAGAATTAGCAAGTTGAAATGGCAATGGGCAGGCCACATCGCTCGTAGAACTGACAACCGATGGGGAAAAAAGGTTCTCGAGTGGCGACCACGAACCGGAAGACGCAGCGTAGGCCGGCCCCCCACTCGGTGGACCGACGATCTGGTGAAAGCCGCGGGGAGCCGATGGATGCAGGAGACGAGCAGCTGCTCAAGGTGCCGCGCTCTGGGGGAGGCCTATGTTCAGCAGTGGATGTCTTCCGGCTGTTAATGATGATGATGATGATGATGATGAGGAAATTATGGGCATAATAATTCTTATCATTATAAAGTTGAAGACTTATTACTGAACATATGTCCATATGTCTCCATTGTGCTACATCGAATCGTAATAGTGTATTCCACAGCAATTACTCGGTACAGGGCTCTTATTCGCTATGACCATCTAGACACGTAACGCGACGCGTTACGATGTCTTCGTGGAATGGTTTTAGGTTTTAAAATATACTAAATGCTATTCTGTATGCCGTTGTCAAATTTGACAAACGCAACTAGGCTACGTCGAAACCACGTCGAAACATAGAAAACACTAGCCACAAACAACCTAACGCGTGGCATACAGAAAAATACAATATTTTCATTCCATGTCGTAACGCGTTATAGCGCGCTATTGGCAAAGAATCTCATGTGGCGCAGCGAATAAGGCCCCAGACCATGTTGTGTTCTATGGGTAGTAAATCTGAGCATCACGTAACTTTGATAAAAATACAACTCGTTAAATAGGTACCTACTCTTCCTAATCAGATGGCTTTTTCTAGGCTGTGTGGTCCCGGTTTTCGAGTAGGACCACCCTATCTCTTTCCGTGTGTGCCGTAAGACCCGGCTAAGGGAACATCCAGGGAATCGGAAGCAGCATTTTCCTCGGTACACTAAAATCTTCTGCGATCACCAGGCCGCCTGCCAAGCGTGTTGATTATGGCAAATTCCCCTGATGCTAAGCGTCTAAAGTGGCGTTTTATTGGGGAGGCCTATGTTTAGCAGTGGACGTCTTTTGGCTGATAATGTATTTAATGTATGTAGGTGGCTTTTAAAAACAGCAAAAGAGATTCATACGCCAAACAATTCGTTTAGATCCTCATGAAATGTCATCACTCCTTGGAAGATGTCGAATGTGCGGTTGTACTTTCTCTGGACTATATCGAATTCAAACTTGTCCAAATCACTCTTCTCCCTTTCCATTTTAAGCATTTTCCATTTTCCTGGGCCCTGGAAACAACACCTGTATTCAGCTCAAAACATGAATCGTGGACTTTTCCGTTTGTTTTTTGAACGTTTTGAATGATAGGGTTTCACCGCTATCAAACCATTTTCCGCTTTCCTTTTGTTAAAAGGAATTAATACTATGTGATCAACACAAAAATTCTAAGAATACTTACTAGTAAAATAACGCACTTACAATTATATCATCAGCGGTCACTGCAAAAAAACTGTTACAAACAACTAAACAAAATGAAATTATTTTTAACATGTTAAGAATCCAAGCTAGAATCCGGTGCTCAAAATACTCCACATAAAATGAACTGGCGCTGCTTTTCCGATTGTTTAAATAATATCATTCAAATATGAAGATTCCATGTCAAAATACAATAAAGATGGTATCTATGACTAATAATTGCAATTTTTACTAGTTCAACGATATGTGATGATATAAATTAGCTGAAATTCCATGTATATTTAACAGCGTTCTGTGATTCACAATGAATGATAATAGAATTGTATACAGATGACACATATTAATTATGTCATTACGATAAATTCTAGGGTTTGCGTACCTGTCATGCCTGTCTCCATATTCCGCACTTGCAAAATCATTATTTGAACTACCGCAGGCTTTAAACTGCTCTCACGGACCGAAAACGTCCGTGGGAACAGTTTAAGGTCTGCGGACAGACAGTAACATTTTAGCTATAAAATATGTTACTGTCTGCCCCTAGGGACGTTGGTGAACGTAAGTGCTGATTATAGGATCAGTCTATAGATTGCTTCTGAATCTATTCCACTACCGTCAATGGGCTATTTGACTACTATTAAAAATGAACAAGTAAATATTATTTACTTAACATAGGTAAAAAAAGAACGTAATAATTGAAAATAATAAGCGTGATCGGTAAATAAATGACGGAGTAATACGCTTTTAAAGTTTCTTGTATGGGACATCAGCTGTCCCTTTTTTGCAAAACAGAGGTTGTATGAAGCCATGGAATGGTACTAACTCACAGCCACTATGAAGTTCATAATTTGTGATGTCACGTGCCAAAGAAATTGTATTAGAGCTACCATAGAGGTACACAAATGAATGCAACAGTTGCCTGTCGATATAATGCCCGCAGGTCTGCGGCGCTGATTCAGGTATTCCATGTCAGGAAGATTTTGGGAGTGGTCTTCCGTGTACTATAGTGGTTCCAGACTGTAAAACCCTACCGTTAGTTCACGAATGTTATTTTAATTGTTACAGACTAATGAACTGCGCGCTGCAGTCGGCGACGGCGATCGACGAACACAGCATAGCGGCTGCCATGTTACCGCTCGCCACAGCCTACTGCCGGAAACTCTGCACAGGCGTGATACAGTACGCATATATGTGCATACAGGTTTGTAGACTTTTGATACAAGAAAGAACAGCATATATTCTGTCACCGAACCAATCATCATCATCCGCCTACACTTATTTTACTGTGGAGTTATTGCAGCGTATTTATTTCACCCCAGTTGCTCGAACATATGCGAACAGTTACCTTAGCTGCGAGAAATCACTTAGCAAAATCGTGTTTCGCTCACAGAAACGCTTAAAAAAGCTTTGGTTGTTTTTTACCTGTACTTAATTATCGTTGCTGAGGTGAAAGTTGTATATGTCAAAGTTTTTTGCATCTCGTGCCATTGATGGCCACTGCACAAATAACTCCTTCCACTGTTCCTGAATAGATTTGCTTTTTAAGATTGGTCGCCTGCCTGACTTTAACTCTCTTTGGGAATTGTCTTGGTGGAATGATCGCTACCAGTCTGGTTATTTCTGGATATTTTTAGTTATTGTCGAGTACCCATGATTTATTACATCCACGGGTAGACATCGAAGAGTTCTATAAGCAGGAACTGGCACGGATCTGTGAACAAACCATTTACTAGTGCAAAAGATCAGTTCCTGGTTTTCCACTGTTGACTATATTAGCACCTTTGCCAGGCCTATCTCGCTCCTCGCTTAGGTATGAAGCTACAAGTACATGGGACTGGATGTCCTGACAGGTCAGTCCCTAACGCGTAATGCGTCAGAAGAGCAGCGATATAGCTATAGAACGAGAGGCAACTGTAGGAAGGCTTGTAGCGCTGTGCGAGCTGAACTACACTCTATAGCGTTGCAGCAAGAGTCGCTATTTATTTAAGTGACTTTGTGGAGTGAGCCTTTTGTATGTAGTACTATTATCTATTCTATCTTTGCGCAGATTTTTAGATGCTAATCTAAACTAATCCGTAGGAACACCCAGTGTGGACGAGTCAACCGTTCTGGGAAGCGGCGTTTTACCAGGACGTTCAGAGGGAAATTAAGGCTCTCTACCTCCCCAGTCCAACGCATCAGAGGGTACCCAGCCCCAGGTAAAATACAATTGCAGTATATGTTTCATTTGGTATGTTGGTGATAAGAGTGTGTGAGTTGGTTTCGAAGAGCATGATTTATCTGTGTAATATCTTTATCGAGCTGCTAGAATCCGTTTAGATTGAATGACTGCCTCCCGTCATCATCATCAAGATCAGCTTGTAGACGTCCACTGCTGAAACTAGGCCTCAACCATGGAGTGCCACTTTGGGTGGCTGCTTGTCTTTTGCATCCATCTAGCACTTCCTATGCACTTTCTTTAGTTCCTCTTAACATTTCTCTACTTACATCAATCTTTCGATAAAAAGTCGTTTTCACCAATCCTCAACCACCTCAAGGAGTTGAAACAAACCGAAATGACTTATTATCGAAGGCCACATTTTGGCTCACGCCATCAACATCATCAACAGCCTGAAGACGTCCACTGCTGAACATAGGTCGCCCTCACAGAGCGCCACTTTGAGCGGCTGCTCGCCTCCTGAATCCATCGGCTCCCCGCGGCTTTTACCAGATAGTCGGTTCACCTAGTGGGGGAACGGCCTGCGCTGCGTTTTCCGGTTCATGCTCGCCACTTGAGGTCTTTTCAACTTGTTAATTCTAAGAGCTATATCGGTCACTTTAGTCATTGAAGTTATTAGTGATGAAATCTAATATTATCATTTAACAAGGTATCGCAATTTCAGGGACGACGAAGAATACATATCGTTATTAAAAGCCCAGGAGCCGAGTGCGTTGGAAATCGCAGCGGAACAGATGCGATTATGGCCAAGCTTAGCTCCAGGTAACAATACGCTCATTTAAAGCTTATACAATGGTAAAAGTAGATGGCGCCACCGGTATCTTTAGTAGTATATTACAGGCATGTTCTAAATTTATTTTAATTTATTTATTTTGAGTTTAAATTTAAAGTCTGCTAGAATGTTTGTTGCACTACTATGTCGAAATACAACCATATGGTGTATAACTTGAAAGTGTAGTGCAAGTGAGACGGAAATAGAAAATGATTTCAGACTGATTTCTTACTTTATATGAAATGATTAACTCCGCTTGTCGTCAGAAAAGCAACGCGAGCTGATAGCCCGGGAGCAGTCGACGCTGTACAGTCAGGCGATACATTACGCCAACCGGATGGTTTACCTGCTGCTACCGCTAGATGGCGCGGGGCGGCGCTCTGAAGCGAGAGGGGACGATGCTGACAGAGCCAGCAATAGTATTACTAATAGGTAAGCAGGTAGCTGGCTTATCGTAGTAGAACCACAGAGCAGGAGAAAAGTACAATTCAAGTATGTCATAGAATATGTAATAAGTAAGTATGGATAGAATAGTTTAGTTTTTAGGTTTAGTTTAGTATAAAACCTATACAAGATGAGTGTGAATTGGTATGTTATCCCGAAAGGGGGGGACTGGGACCATGATAGCCCACAAGTTGTGAGAGCCTTACTTGAAACTGCGTGTTTCCAAACCTCCATACTAAAAAATAAATCCACTCGCAAAATTGCACGTGCGATCGCTAAACAAGATACTAAAATAAATAAACAAATTCATTTCTAAACACAGGTTGTCAAACTCATTTAAGTGCATTCGGTCAAGGACGAAGTTCAATCACCCAGCTGCGCTAGGGCTATTTTCGAACGTAAACTTCACATGACATTTCTTCAATGAAAAACTATTAATTTAGAAAAGTCGTAGAAGAAACATTGTCTACCTTGGGGAGTAGATTTAACCCCTTTCGGGATAATATATCAATTCAAACTCAGATAGTGTAATATATAACAGTATGTCACGTTATAGAATTAAACTGCTTACATGTTCGGCACGAAACTCGTGTAGACTGTCGTCTCTATTCTGCGGTCAGTACTTGGATTGGCGACTTGGTGTTTGGTATTAAAAATGTTGCGGTGTGCTTCGGAGGACATTTTAAGTCATCGGCCTAGTAGTTGTTGTCAACCATTGACTATCAATCCAGTTGACCAATGATACAACTTCCCCTCATATGAAAATTAGTGGTGTATTTCAACCACTAATTTCTAATAAATCACGGGAACCCGTTGATGTCTTTTGTTCCATCCTGCTCTGTTCTTTGTAATTTCGTATAGCTTTGTCTCGTTTTGTTACGTCGCCCCCTGTCCGCGCAGGTGAGTCGTGTTTGTACGAGAAATTATGTTCACGAGCTATCAACGGGCTTTATAATCTTTGTTGTCAGCCGTTAGGCGATGCCAATGTCTTGTCATGAGTATCTAGAATCGTGATCAAGTAAAATCAAGACACTGCATACTTATTTAAGATTTTAAAGCACTTATTTTGTCATATCCGAGAACTGAATGGACATGTATAGAGACATACTTATATAGTAATCTGTGCCTGCATTCCCAATTTTCCATGGTTCAGTTCCACCTGCATAACCACTAAACAAATGTGGCTAGCGCACATAATTATTTTTCCCGTTCGTAGTGTAGCAGAATCAGACAGTGTGGACGCCGAATCGGGATTCGAAGAAGCAGATCCTGGCGAGGCGGGCAACAATGTCATCAAAATGGTCTCAAGATTTGTAGATAAGGTATGTTTGAAAATACGACGATACGTCATTTATTTTTCATTAAAGAGGGTCTTGAATATTTTCGCTTGAAGCCTAGTGTACCTACTACTGTCTGCCATCTTGAATTTTCTTCAACCTGCAGTTATTTTTATTGCAATAAAAAATATTACTCAAAAAATAAACTGTCGTCGAAAAAATATCTTTAAAAATGTGAAAGCTGCAAGCATTTTACAGTACAGGAATGGAAAGAGACAACTCAGACACTTAGTGACGTCAGTTATTAAGTTCTTCGTAGTACTACATTACTAAGCTGTGGTACCTTTATTGTAGCTCTACATATACAATCCCTTTGGCATGTGCACTGTGCAGCAGCATTTTCTTTAGTCTGCTTTATTAATCTACTGCAATCACCAAGCCGCCTGTCGAGCGTGGTGATTATGGCAAACCCCTATGATAAGCGTCCAAAGTAGCGTTTTATTGGAAAGGCCTTTGTTCAGCAGTGGACGTCTTCCGGGTGTTGATGTGATAAACCCCCAATGATCACGGACGTAGATCCTGGACCCTAACTAGGATCTTTGTATCTAGGGACCCAGAACTACGAGGACGATGCTCCCACAACACCCAGACATAGAGCAAGCATTTGCGGTATTTTCACTGTCCTTATGTTTCTTGTTCTTTTCTAGGTTTGTACAGAAGGCGGTGTGACGGCAGATCACGTCCGCTGTCTGCATCAGATGATCCCGGGCGTTGTTCATATGCACCTAGAAACGTTAGATGCCGTCGCTAGAGAAAGCCGACGTTTACCTCCCGTGCAGAAGGTAACAGGTCTTGTTTTACATATCTGTCTCTCTCTCTCTCTCTCTCTCTCTCTCTCTCTCTCTTTTCGTTTATTTATCTCACACGGTGGAGGGTCAGATTTCTCTTAAGTTCTTGTTCCACCTTGTTCCACCTGTGCAGGTACTTAAGAGGCACTCTAAAGTAAAATTAAATGAAATTGTGATTCTAGTTACAAGGCAACAAAGTGCAATCCAGCTCGCAGAGCGCTGGAAGACTAAAATATATATTCAACTGCTAACCTCTCTTTCTAACGCATACCTCTTATCTCTTCTGATACGTTAACGAGGATGGGCCAGACCGGCCGGTCGGCTTATCTACTTGTAACTTCTTTGGTGCAAAGTGCACCAGGCCTGCAAACAGGAGAGAAAGAAATAGAGGGCTATTTGTCTATTTTTTTATGCCATTGAATGACGTGACGAGCTAGTTGTTCACCTGATGTTAAGCAACACGGCCGCCCATAACAGTTACAGTGTCACTCGGAACTTTAAAACAACAAAGTTTCGTGTGACACTGCACTGCGCACGTCATCCTGAGACATCACACAGTCTAGTAATCAGATTACTAGACTGAGTGATCAGATCATAAAGTCTCATTTGCCCAGTAATTTCATTAGCTACAATGCCTATCAAACCGGAACATAGTACTGCTTTCACACTACTGCTTGGCGGCATAATAACTGGCAAAGCGGTGGTACCTACCTAGACGAACTTTGCAGAAAAGTCCTACCACCTAGTAAAAAAGTCCTACCACCTAGTAGAAAAGTCCTACCATCTAGTAGAAAAGTTCTACCACCTAGTTGGCTCCTCTTCCTCGCCTTTTTTTTTGTTTCCTTTTTACTGAACTTTTTCTTGTAGTTCCTCCATTTTAAAGCATCAATCTTCCCTCTCCCCGTAGCCTCGAATAGTGGCGCCAGCACTAGTCCCAGGCGAGGCAGTATCTGCGCCCGCGCTTCGAGCGTACCTTGTAGCTGATGGACGCCTCACGCCACTTTTACCGGCAGAGGGCGCCCTCTTCCTTACCAACTATAGGCTGATATTCAAGGGAACACCCACCGATCCTTATGGTAAGTCACTCTTCGTAGTTCTCTAAGATTGCAGCACGGATAGCATGATCTGTATAAATTGACATCTCTTGTTTCGAAAAAGCTTTTGACCCATGAACGATCGCGCGGCATAAACCTTTTGTGGCGTTTTCTTTGATCAAACGCTTTTTCGAGAGAAGTGACAGGTCGATTTCTACAGGTCATCCTGGGAAGTAAAAGTTATCCTGTATTGGTACTGTAAGTAATTTGTGCGTAAACACCCAAATTGGTATGGCAGTTTTTTGGAAAGCCACACAGATACTATCATCATCCTGAAGACGTCCACTGCTAAACATAGGCCTTTCCTACAGAGCGCCGCCTTGAGCGGCTGCTTGCCTCCTGCATCCATCGGTTTCCCATAGTTTTGACCAAGTCGTCGGTCCACCTAGCTACAAGCTTGGGGGCTATTTTGGATATGAATACCATATTTTTTGTTTCCAGCATGTGAACAGACGGTAGTTCGTTCGTTTCCCATCTGCTCTCTAACGCGAGAGAAGGCGGTCCGGACACACTACCTGCCGCATTTAGAACAATCGCTGCAAGACGGGCTGCAACTGAGGTCGGCCACGTTTCAACTTATAAAGGTATGTTATTTTTTTCACCTCAGCTGGTTGAACAGGCAGTTTTAGAGTGAATAAGGGAATTTCCAATAAATACTTATTGTAATAAAAAAATAATCTTACAGTTGAATGCATTGAAACATAACTTATCACTATGATTTATTTCAATGGGGTGTCTTATTATAATGTAACATTTTTTTGCATCTGAATATTTTTTTAGATGTCACTTCACGATTTTTTCTATCCAGAAAACTTTTCGCAAATGTGTTTTGATTTTTATGGTCGGAAAGAAGATATAACCAGTATTAGCATGATTTTTTTTCAGTCCTGTAAATGATATACCTTTTGAGAAAATTACATTCAAGTTAGTCGATTTGGGTGCCTTCAGCCTCTTAAACAGATTACAGCGTTACAAAGGAGGCGTATGATCAGCAATGGAAGAAAAAGGCTGATAGTATGATGCGATTGTCTTAATGAAGGCTAGGACACTTTATTCCTGTGTCCCACCAAGAGGCGGCTCCTGATGCGGGAGGCCTACGTTCAGGCTGACGAAGTATTGTCGCTAGGTGGCGCTGGACGAGGAAGTGAGCAGCGAGGCGAGCGAAGGCCTGCGGCGAGCGCTGGCGCGCCTGCGCCACCCGGAGCACCCGCTGCTGCACTTCGCGCTCGCGCCGCGCGCCCTGCCGCCGCCCGCCCTGCACCCGCCCAAACACCACACGCTCAAGTAATGTATACTGCCTGTGCCTCGCGCTCTCATCCACGGATATATACTACTAGGTATATCCATCCCTTCCCCATCTCTTCCCGTGGGTATATCCAGATAATGAGCAGCAGTATTCTTCTCGGTACATTAAAATCTCCTGCGATCACCAAGCCGCCTGCCAACCGTGGTGATTATTGCTAACCCCTATATGAGAAGCGTCCAAATAGTTGCGTTTTGATGAGGGATGCCTGTGTGCAGCAGTAGACGTCTTCTGACTGTTCTGCGAGGTATATATGACAAGAAATTAGGTAAACGATCTTATTGCCGTGTAGATATTGAGTTGTTTTGTTTAAATCTATGATTGAAGTGTTTCTCATAATCTAAAATCGACGAGAACATATTTTTCTATCTTACATAGTTTCGGAGGATCCCATACTGACTCTACATCTATGTTACATACTGTATATCATAAAACTGTAACAAAACCAAAGATATTTTTTAAAACAAATTTTAACGCTCGTCGCAAACAGCCCCTCTATCAGTGTGTTGCATCTGTCTGTGGCAAGGAACAAGCTAGGTGGTAGGACTTTTCTGTAAAGTTCGTCTAGGTAGGTACCACCGCTTTGCCAGTTATTCTGCCGCCAAGCAGTAGTGTGCAAGCACTACTGTATTCCGGTTTGAAGGGCATTGTAGCTAGTGACATTACTGGGACTTTAACGAACTGATCTCACAGTCTAGAAAACTTTTTTAGACTGTGTGATGTCTCAGAATGACGTGCGCAGTGTCACGCGAAACTTTAATTTGGAGTTCCGAGTGACACTGCAATCTGTTATGGGCGGCTGTGTCGCTTAACACCAGGCAAACGACTCACTCGACACACGACGACAGCTCGTCACGTCATTCAATTACATAAAAAAAAACATAATACATTATACTCTCTTGGTCACTTGGTGAAGTCTACGCTCCGTCCAAATCCTGTCCAAATCCAAAACCCCGAAGGCTTTCAGCTGGAACTCCAAAATCGCTTCCAGTGCCTAGCCGACTGTAACACAGTGGACGAGCTAAACGACGGGTTGGTGGAAACTGTCCAAGCTGTTGGATCGAAATTCTTTAAGACCCAACGCCGAAAGAAGACTCAAAAGCTCTCAGAAAAAACTCTTGAGCTAATGGCCGACCGGAGCGAAATGAAGCTGCAGTCTTCAGTTGATATGTCAGCCTACGGTGAACTCAATAGACGAATCTGGAGTTCCTTGCGACACGACTTGCGTGCTCTTAGTACTTCACGTATTGAGGCCGCAATTGAGCGGAACCAAGGCTCTAAAGTGTTCGCAAAGGATTCGTCTATTGGGCAACACCAAATGACAAAACTGAAGACCGAAAATGGTAGCATCATTTCATCCAAGCCTGAGATTCTGAGAGAGATCGAGAACTTCTATGGACAGTTATACACCTCGACACGTAAGCCCGCTACTAACACAGCTCAGGACATCAGAGCCAAGTTAGTCCGACACTATACCGAAGATATCCCGGACGTCAGCCTGTACGAGATTAGAATGGCCCTCAAACAGCTTAAAAACAACAAGGCACCAGGTGAAGATGGAATTACGACTGAACTTCTGAGAGCGGGTGGTAGACCGGTACTTTTAGTCCTCCAGAAGTTATTTAATTCTGTCATCCTTGAAGGTACAACGCCAGAGGCATGGCACAAGAGCGTGGTGGTGCTCTTCTTCAAAAAAGGCGATAACACCTTATTGAAGAACTATAGGCCCATCTCGCTCTTGAGTCATGTGTATAAGCTGTTTTCGAGAGTCATTACGAATCGTCTCGCACGCAGGTTTGATGAATTCCAGCCTCCCGAACAAGCCGGTTTCCGAAAAGGCTTTAGCACCATAGACCACATCCATACGCTGCGCCAGATTATACAGAAGACCGAAGAGTATAATCGGCCGTTATGCCTAGCGTTTGTGGACTATGAGAAAGCCTTCGATTCAATCGAGACTTGGGCGGTGCTGCAGTCCTTGCAGCGATGCCAAATTGACTATAGGTATATCGAAGTTTTGAAGTGTTTGTACAGTAAGGCCACTATGTCAGTCCGACTACAGGACCAGAGTACGGAACAAATTCCATTGCAAAGAGGCGTGAGACAGGGAGACGTTATTTCTCCGAAACTGTTCACAAACGCATTGGAGGATGTTTTCAAGCTCTTGGAGTGGAAAAGATCTGGCATCAACATAAATGGCGAGTACATCACTAACCTTCGTTTTGCCGATGATATAGTCATAATGGCGGAATCGCTCGAGGACCTTAGCACCATGCTCAACGACCTCAGTAGAGTCTCCCAGCAGGTTGGTCTTAAGATGAATATGGACAAGACAAAGATCATGTCTAATGCTCATGTTCCACCTATACCGGTAATTGTTGGGAACGATACTCTCGAAGTTGTCGACAAGTATGTCTACCTAGGACAGATTGTCCAATTAGGTAGGTCCAACTTCGACAAAGAGGTGGCGCGAAGAATCCAACTCGGCTGGGCAGCGTTCGGGAAGCTTCGTCCTATCTTTTCGTCCAAAATACCGCAGAGCCTGAAAACGAAAGTTTTCAATTAGTGTGTGTTGCCAGTGATGACTTATGGAACTGAGACATGGTCTCTTACTGTTGGCCTCATTAGTAAGCTCAAAGTCGCGCAGCGAGCTATGGAGCGAGCTATGCTCGGTGTTTCCCTGCGAGATAAGCTCCGGAACGAGGAGATCCGCAGGAGAACTAAAGTGACCGATATAGCTCTTAGAGTTAGTAAGTTGAAGTGGCAATGGGCAGGCCACATCGCTCGTAGAACTGACAACCGATGGGGAAGAAAGGTTCTCGAGTGGCGACCACGAACCGGAAGACGCAGCGTGGGCCGGCCCCCCACTCGGTGGACCGACGACCTGGTGAAAGCCGCGGAGAGCCGATGGATGCAGGAGGCGAGCAGCCGCTCAAGGTGGCGTGCTCTGGGGGAGGCCTATGTTCAGCAGTGGACGTCTTCAGGCTGTTAATGATGATGATGACTCTCTTGGTCTGTGGTCATCGTGGCTGCCTAGATACTTAGATTTTTTGTTTGAAACGTAACTTGATCTTGATCTAGTGTTCCCGGCTATGCATTAAAAGCTTTTCGAGAGCTTTTACATTTTTTATTTAACCTGCAGGCATGGGCATTTTGAAATGAAATGAAATGAAATGAAAGTTACTTTATTGCCTTTTTTTATACAAATATAAATAAAACTAAAAACCATCAAGTTTGAAGCAAAAGGGGTGGCTTCAGCATCGTGCCGCTTGCACGTTTTCACGTGCACGCAGCGCTGTTTTTCAAGCCATCCCTCGCTCGGACTGATGATCGCCGAGAGAAAAAAACCAGTACAAGCGGGTATCATTACAAAATCTCTAACAATAACAAAATCTATAAAATATAAAACAGCTGTTTTATTACGCGTACCATAATAACATTAATGTGTGCATAAATCTTTGTGTGGGTATAAGGTGGGATGTTTGGGTGTGTAAGTGTGAGTAATATTTTTCCAAACAGTTGCGTGTGCGTGCAGGCGATCGACCGAGTGAGAATATGAGTATAACATAATTATATTGCGTACCTATGTGTATGTGGATATTTTGTAGCTAGAGCTATAAAAATCGACATATCTCTTCTCTCTAGAAAGCTTTTGTTAATGAAACCGCAAGAATGGTTTATCAAGTGATCATTCATTAATCAAACGCTTCCTCACTTTTTCATGCAACCATCTGGCCCGACCCGACGCCCTGATAGCTCATAGCTTTGCCCTTTTCTTTTAAAATTGATACTTCTACAGTATATCACTTTCTTGTTAAATTTGCAGTCTTTCATTGTCTATGACTCAATACCATATCATTTTTTCAGTATATTATTCAAATATTAATTCCATCTTTTCCAGGGGCTTCGCAAAGAAGACTCTCTTGAAGACCGCGCGCCGAGCCGGTCTCAAACCCAAACCGTCCAAACGGCAGAAGTACGTTCTGCCGTCAGCTGATGCGAGGTCACTGACCTCGCCGCCGCTCATGTCTTCCTTATCAGCTGATACGCTTTCATGTAAGCACGACTGGATTTTACTTGGGTTGGGTTAACGTTTAACAACAGAGTTTTACGATTTTGAGTAATTTCAGACTTTTACGAAATCCTATCTTAATACGTATGAGCACGAAAAATAAGTTATAATTTAGAAATATTTTAGAATGTTTCTTAACGAAAAGTTTTCTACGGAAATCAATAGTTTTTCGAAATATTTCAATGGCTGGAAAAAGGGCAATATGCGATTTTTGTCCTATTTTTATATTATCACAAATTATTATTTTTAATATTTGATTTTATTACTGGAGCTCGTACTCCGGTACACGCAGAAAAAAAACAACATTTTCGATAAACTCGTAATTTTTAGAAGGTTCTCATTGATTTGAATGCACGCATCTAGCGGCCGATAAGCGTTCTCGTATAAACGTGCAACGTCATTTCCAGAAGTAGTAGTTTTCTCAGAGACTCCGTTACTCAGTACGTGACGTGTTGTCGCTCTAGTACTCCATGCGCCGTCGATCCTCTCGTTAGCTCGATGTGCACTGTGCAGTAGTAACCGGGCGGCCACGTTCCACAGTGGAGGAGCTGGAGCTGGGCTGCGGGGCGGCGCCGGCCGCGCGCACGCTGGAGCGGGTCCGCGAGCGGGCGTACGCGCGCGAGTGGGCGCGCGCCGGCCTCGCCGCGCCGCCCTACCGCCTCGCGCACGGGAACGCTGTCTACACGCTGTGCAGGAGGTATGTCTACTGTACGGGCTCTATGCGGGAGGTATGTCTACTGTACGCGCGCGAGTGGGCGCGCGCCGGCCTCGCCGCGCCGCCCTACCGCCTCGCGCACGGGAACGCTGTCTACACGCTGTGCAGGAGGTATGTCTACTGTACGGGCTCTATGCGGGAGGTATGTCTACTGTACGCGCGCGAGTGGGCGCGCGCCGGCCTCGCCGCGCCGCCCTACCGCCTCGCGCACGGGAACGCTGTCTACACGCTGTGCAGGAGGTATGTCTACTGTACGGGCTCTATGCGGGAGGTATGTCTACTGTACGCGCGCGAGTGGGCGCGCGCCGGCCTCGCCGCGCCGCCCTACCGCCTCGCGCACGGGAACGCTGTCTACACGCTGTGCAGGAGGTATGTCTACTGTACGGGCTCTATGCGGGAGGTATGTCTACTGTACGCGCGCGAGTGGGCGCGCGCCGGCCTCGCCGCGCCGCCCTACCGCCTCGCGCACGGGAACGCTGTCTACACGCTGTGCAGGAGGTATGTCTACTGTACGGGCTCTATGCGGGAGGTATGTCTACTGTACGCGCGCGAGTGGGCGCGCGCCGGCCTCGCCGCGCCGCCCTACCGCCTCGCGCACGGGAACGCTGTCTACACGCTGTGCAGGAGGTATGTCTACTGTACGGGCTCTATGCGGGAGGTATGTCTACTGTACGCGCGCGAGTGGGCGCGCGCCGGCCTCGCCGCGCCGCCCTACCGCCTCGCGCACGGGAACGCTGTCTACACGCTGTGCAGGAGGTATGTCTACTGTACGGGCTCTACTGACCTGTCCATCTTTTATAAGTTGACACGTACCGAGGCCAGTCGCCAAAAATCGGTGTGGCCACGTCACACAACAGGCTAGATTAGCATTAAAAAAAACAGTTATGTAAACAATAAATTAATATCTCAAAAAATGACAAAGTTGAATATAGTTATAGTTATAGTTGTAGTAATAGTTGTATATATTAAAATGACAAGCATTTCAAAAACATAGGAACAAAATATAGGAATAGAAAGAGACAGCCCGAACATGCAATGACGTTAGAGTTGGACCTCATTACTAAGCTGTGGTAACTTTACATACAAGCTCTTTGGCGTGTAAAGTCACAATCACGTGTTTTCATAGTAACTGTAGGGATGCTCTGTTTTGCGAGAAAAGGACAGGCGATTTTCCCTGCAAAAACTTTAAAAACTTTTTACTCCGTGACTTATTCACCGATTTTAGTTTTATTTTTCAATTATTGCATTCATTTTTAACTTCAATACGAAAATTATATTTACGTGTTTATTTTTAACAGCAGGCAACTAGCCCCTATTCTAAAGTTCTTTTTTTTTTACAACTAAATAGTCCCGTATTTCACACGCGACTTGAAGAACTTCAGATTGTTCGCCCATAATGCTTCAAGAAATAAGAATACTACGCGAGAAGCGGGTCGTTACGTCCTTATCATCCGTCTAGCTAATTATCGTAATGAACTTTGCTTTATTCTGCCAAGCTCAAGCATGGAGTCGAGCCTCGCTTTTGCATTATAAACGAGGGAGCAACTTGCTTTGTCAATACGATTTCTTACGAGCACATTCCCCCAGTTACCCGGCAGTGTTCCCGGTGCCCGAGAGTGTCGGCGACGAGTCGCTGCGCCGCGTGGCGCGCTGCTACCGCCAGGGCCGCCTGCCCGTCGTCACGTGGCGACATCCGCGCACATCCGCCTTACTAGTCAGGTAACATTTGGTTGTTGTTAGAAGACCAACAGCTTTTCTTACATCATAGAAGTTTAAAGTATCCACTAGGAAGCCAATTAACCCATTCAGTGCCGGGGACCCTCCAGGAGGGTTCACCTATTTCGCATTCGCGGGCCCGAGGACCCACCTCGAAGGTCCATATTAAAAAAAAAATGTTTGGAACTTTTGGCAAAGTATCATCTTTATAATAACACATATATATTTACGACGTATTGGCGCGTAAAAGCGTATTTTATATCATACAATATGTGCTCACATACTATATTCCGCGAACCATCCTCGTGGGCTCACTCCGGCGCATCTGTGATGCCGAGGACCCCGCGCGCTCGGGTCTGGTGTAATGTATGGCGGCGTGGGGTATGAGCTCTATTAACGGGAGGAGGTTGCGAATGCGTTAAGGATCCTCATGCCTAGATACATGTCAATATGCATGTTTCACTGTATCTCTCGAAAACGTCCACTGCTGGGTTAGCATGGACGGTAGACAAAATGGTCTTTCCCCGTTTTACGTCACTTTCTTCATACTTGCTTGGAGTAAAATAGGGGAAAGACAGTTTTGTCTACCGGCCGTGCTAACCCTACAGCTGTACATAAGGCCTCCTTCAAGGAACACCTTCTAATGAAGGTTGGTGGAGGAGTTTGCAAGCGCCTTGGTGACCGCAGTAGATCTGAATGCAGACCGAGGAACATGTTGCTGCCCATTCCCTGGATATTCCCTTAGCCGGCTCTTCATCACCCACGGGAAGATATAAGGTGATCCTATTCTTACGCCGGGACCATATTAATAACCTTTACTTACCCGCTGTTTGCAAATAAAAAGTTAAAGGTAAAATACAACCCTGTGTCCAGATCAGCAGCATCCCACCACAAAGGCGTGATGGGAATGCTGAAGGCCAGCCATCAGAACCCGGGCGCCGCGCAGAGTGGAACGGAGACCACATCCAGCTTAGAACAGGTATTTACTTGCTGTCACATCAACAGCCGGAAGACGTCCACTTCTAAACATAGGTCTCGACAATAAAACGCCACTTTGGGCGCTTATCATAAGGATGTTGGCCATAATCACCACGCTTGGCCCGGCTTGGTGATTGCAGAAGATTTTAATGTATCGAGAAGAATGCTGCTACCCATTTCCTGGATATTCCCTTAGCTGGCTCTTACGGCACCCACTTGAAGAGTTTGGTTGTTGTATAGATATGTTTAGATTCAAAAACACCCATAGAAAAATTTGCGCCCATCTCCACTAAATGACAGCTCCTAGGCTGGTACTTGTCTAATTAGCCCCCGATTTATTTTACTTGACGATGAAAGAACTAAGCTGACGATGCGCAAAAGAAAACTCATTGAAGACCTAAAATTACTATAATATAATTTGTAGCGATTCTCAGTTTGCGATAAGCGGTAAGGCCCAAGTTTATTGTTTGGTTTCTAAACTACATGTGGTGTATAGGAGCGGTTCCTGGCAACACTGGTGTCGTTGACGCCGGCGCGTGGCTGCCGCGGGGAACTGGAGGACTCCAGCCTCAGCCTCGACTCGCTGCTGCTGTGCTGCGAGGAACATCACCATACTCCGCTGCTCAGCAAGGCGGCGGGCACGCTAGGGTTAGTGAGCTCAACACCTCATCATCATCATCATCATCATCATCACTCCAACACCTAACATCAGTGCCACTGGAGCAGCTGTGCCAGCATCTATGTAGAACAAGAATCATCATCATCAGTCAGAAGACATCCACTGCAGGACATCCTCTCCCATAGAGCGCCACTTTGAGCGGCTGCTTGTCTCTTGCATCCATCGGCTCCCCGCAGTGTGAAGGTCGTTGGCCCACCGAGTGGGGGACCTACGCTGCGTCTTCCGGTTCGTAGTCGCTGCCTTTCTTCCCCATCGGTTGTCAATACTGCGAGCGATTTTGCCTACCCATTGCCATTTCAACTTGCTAATTTTGAAAGCTATGCCAGTTATTTTAGTTCTCCTTTGCTATTTGTAATATATACATTAGCGTTTTTAATTCTTTTGTGGATCACCTAATTTCGGATTTTATCACACAAGGAAACCTCTGTAGGGTACTTAAATCTATTAATAAACTACTGTTGTGAAATTACTGGGCAAATGAGACTTTATGATTCTATCACACATCAGTCCTTATTACTAGACCGTGAAGTCTCAGGATGACGTGCACAGTGCAGTGTCACGGATGACGTGCGCTGTGCAGTGTCGCGCAAATATTAATTTAAAGTGCCGAGTGATACTGCAACCTGTTATGGGCAGCCGTGACGCTTAACATCAGGCGGACGACTAGTTTGTCACGTCATTCTTTTATGTAAAAAAAACATTTTTTTCACAACCCTGAGAATTTTTCGTTATTGTTTATAGGCAAAGCATCTAAGGACTGTCTCACCTGATGGAAGGTCATGACCTCTCCATAACATGATCAAGAGTATGATGTGGTAATGTATTTATTCCAGCGTGCTAGGTCGCAACAGCGGGGGTAAAGGTGGCGCGACGGGCGCTACGGCGCGACATTTCGGAAGATGGGGTTCTCTCAAGGACAGGCGACAACCTTCGCATTTAGAACTCTATGTTCCGCGGCAGAGGCTCTCCACTGCTGATGTTGATTCGGGTAAATTAAAAATATCTTTGAGTTTTATAAGCTAATGATATAATATGTAAAATCGGTTGAGTGAATGACGGAGTAACATACTTTTAATATTTCTTGGGGCTTCATCAGTCACTTTCAGAGATCATAACATGGAGCTACCTCACAGCTAATAATGAAGTTCATAAATTGTGACGTCACGGCGTGTTAGAGCTGTCATTTTAGGGCTCCGTACCCAAAGGGTAAAACAGACCCTATGGCTAAGGCTCCGCTGTCCGTCCGTCTGTCTGTCTGTCTGGCACCAGGCTGTATCCCATGAACCGTGATAGACAGTTGAAATTTTCACAGATGATGTATTTCTGGTGCCGCTATAACAACAAATACTGAAAAATAGAATAAAATAAATATTGAAGGGGCTCCCATATAATAAACGTGATTTTGTTGCTCGTTTTGAATGGTGCGGAACCCTTCGTGCGCAAGTCCGACTCGCACTTGACCGGTTTTAATTATTGTACTTTTAAATGCTTGTAACTTTGTAATTTTTTGATATTTAGCTTTTGTTTTTACTCTGGCCTTTTTTGAGGTATATAATTTATTTATGCGATAAAAATATATCAGTCAATACCCTATTATCCAGATATATGGTTAATTATAATACCTATACAGTGCGTATAATACAGATCGTCTAGGCTAGGAAAAGAACTCTTTTTTTAACGTAATGCATCGTCAATTTGTTACTCATTTTTTCCGGGAATTCGGTTTTTATGCTTATAAAAGGCTGTAAGCAGAGTTTTTATTTTGTATCTAAATAGGCCCTCATTTGACCGCAATCTCACCTGATGGAAAGTGACGATGAGTTTATATGAGAATGACTGAAGGTCCGATCCAAATGGGCCTCATTAAGACAGGCCTCTGTCCACCGTTTGTGACCCCACACGGCCATGTTTGCGACAGTATCAGGCGAAGCCCCGGCCGCCCCGCGCCGCGCTGCCCTGTACATAATCTGCGACAAGGGCGCGTCGCTGGCGGCGGCCGCGGGCTGCGAGACGCTGCCCGTGGAGTACCCGGAGCCCCGCGCTACCAGGCACGCGTTCAAGAAGCTGATGCGGGCGGCCGTGCCTTCTGCGCCTTCTGAACCGGACCAGCCTGGTTTCCTCAAGTACGTTTCATTGATACATGATCTTATTGAGAAATTGTATACGCTTTTATAACAAGCTTCCTGATTTCTAGTTTATCAATATATTTCTGTCCATTCAAAGGTTGTCTGGAAGAGATCGCTTTATGCGATAAGACCGCTCATTTTACTACCTTTTATTTTTTTTAGAATGTTCTTTATGTAGGTACTTACTTGGTAGTATCTTTTGTTGTGTATATTTTGGTGTGCAATAAAGTATCCTTCTATTCTATTCTGATACTCTCATTTGTACTCTTTACTCATTAATAGCATCAATAAATAGTGTACAATCATGTACCTACTCAATTTTTGCTAATTTAATTGCACCCTGTATAGAAATTGAACTAGCGTCAACAGCTATGCTTACTAAAATCTACTGGTTTCCTCCAACCCAGGTTAATAGAAGAGTCCGGGTGGCTGTCGCAGCTGAGGCAGCTGTTCCAGTTGTCAGGAGCGGTTGTAGACTTGTTGGACCTGCAGGGGTCTTCAGTTCTACTGTCTCTGGAAGACGGATGGGATATCACCGCTCAGGTAACTCGTTCTCTGCTGATTTTATTCCATGAATGTGTTGTTGATGTAGAAACATGCCTTTTTTTGTAAATTTTTAACGACTTGTCAATGGCGAATTAACATTGACTTAAAAAGCATTGTCCTATCAACTTACAACTGGCCTAAACAACTTGCCATTGACTCAACAAGTAAACATTGACTTAACAAATCAACATTGACTTAGCAAGTCAACATTGACTTATTAACAAGTCAACATTGACTTCATTGACCTGACAACTTACCATTAACTTAACAAGTTAATATTGACGTAACAACATATCACTGACTTAACAAGCTACCCAATGATCCCCCTCCAGATCTCATCCCTCGCCCAACTGTGCATGGAGCCGTACTACCGCACTCTGGACGGTTTCCGGACGTTGGTCGAGAAGGAATGGCTCGCGTTGGGCCACAAGTTTGCCCAACGTTCCAACATCGCCGCCGCTCCCCACCAGGGCTACACGCCAACATTCCTCATGTTCCTCGATTGTGTGCATCAGGTATGTTCATCACTAAATTTGAAGACATAATATTGTTGTCGTGTGAGGCCTCCCATAGACGTTCAATTTTATTGATCATTCTTTGTGAATGATCGATTTTATTGATCGTGTGGGGTTAGTATTGTGCAATGTTTTTCGGAGATAACATTGACGGAAATGGACTTGTCAATTTTATTGATCAATGAAATTGAATGTGTATGGGCCGCCTTATCCACCATCCCGTATCTGGCCAGCGAAATTACAATCTATACTGTCTGTAATAGTAGGTCCATGCCCCAGTAAGGTGGTAGGACTTTTCTGCAAAGTTCGTCTAGGTAGGTACCACCGCTTTGCCAGTTAATTTGCCGCCAAGCAGTAGTGTGCAAGCACTACTGTGTTCCGGTTCGAAATATTCTGTAGCTCTCGTGATCACGGAACTTTTAAGAAGAAACTTCATACCGAATTTTGAAATTTCCGCAGTAACTATGCACATAGGCAACTGCAACATGCAACATTCATGCAACTGTGTCAATTACGAACTGTGTTTCATTGCAACTGTGAAATCTATACATTTTTGTGTTTCTATCGATTGCTTTGTCTCCTAGCCTGATGTCACGGTCTAGTAATCTGATTATAAGACGGTGCTGATGTATCAGGATGACGTGCGCACTGCGCAGTGCAGTGTCACGCGAAACTTTATATTTTAGAGTTCCCAGTGACACTGAAATTGTTATGGTCAGCCGTGTCGCTTAACATCAGGCGAACGACCAGCTCGTCACCTCATTTCATTGACATAACGAGTGTGCAAGCACTACTGTGTTATCAGCTAAATTCGTGAAGCAATCCCAATTTCTCACACATTACCTGACTGTCACATAACTTTGTTCCAGCTACTAAAACAGTTCCCGCTAGCGTTCGAGTTCAACGACTTCTACCTCCGTTTCGTGGCGTACCACAGCGTGTCGTGTCGCTTCCGAACGTTCCTGCTCGATAGCGAGTCGCAACGTGCCGAGTTCGGTATCACGCAGGCGGACGACAAGCGTGCTGACACTAGCCGACTGGTAAGCTTCCCCGACTTTCCCTTTACTAACTTTACTAATAAATTTTAGTTCAATTCAGTTGTTTAATAGTGAGTACCACCAGGCGTTTGGCCAAGCGTCACTTAATATACCTCCAATACGTACTAACCGTTTCGACTCCACTTTTTTAATAAGAACTGCAAAAGTGTGGAATGCCCTGTCCTGGTCGGCGTTTCCTTAAAAATACAACCCGGGGTTGTTCAAGTCAAAAGTGAATAGGTATTTATTATTAGACAAGCGTGCCTACACCTTCGACCGCATCATCGCTTCCCATCAGGTGAGATTGTGGTCAAACGGTAGCCTAGCGGGGTTGTTCAGGTCAAGAGTGAATAGGTATTTATTATTAGAAAAGCGTGCTACACCTTCAACCGCATCATCGCTTCCCATCAGGTGAGATTGTGGTCAAACGGTAGCCTAGTCAATGATAAAAAAGTAAGAAAAGTGTTATTGGACACATTTTTGTATGATCTTTTCTCCAGAGTTCGTCTAGGTACCACCGCTTTGTCAGTTGTTCTGCCGCCAAGCAAGTGTGCAAGCGCTACTGTGTTCCGGTTTGAAGGGCATTGTATTAGCTAGTCAAATTACTGGGAAAATAAGACAATAACCTGGGGGCGTACCGTGAACTCTTAGCGTGATTCAAAACAGAGCCTATATTGGATCGCTTTGTTTTTTGTATGGGGATTTTGACAAGCGATTCAGTATAGGCTCTGTTTTGAATCCCGCTAAGAGCTCACGGTACGCCCCCTAATCTCAGTCTAGTAAGCGTTTTTACTGGACTGGACTGAGACTGAGTCTCAGGATGACGTGCGCAGTGCAGTGTCATCTAAAACCTTATATTTTATAGTTCCGAATGTTACTGTAACTGTTATTGGACGACTTTTATTTATAGCAGTGGTATGAACATTAGTTGTGCCGATGACATGGTGCTGTTGAGTTCATCTTTTTAGACGATATGACCACACTTCACTTGGAAACTCAAGCTGCCTGAAGACCCTGATACTAACGGCATAATATAGCCATAATTTGAGTATGTCTTACCATCTAGCTGGTTTCATCACGAAAGAGCCAAAGACGTGGGGGCCAACGGCTACAACCCTTGTTTTCCTTCACCAAAAGCTGTGTACCTACAACCTAGGGATAGCAAACCGCATTTGACCACAATCTCACCTGATGGGAAGTGACGACGCGGTCTACGATGGTACATGCTTGCCTAGAAGATACCTTTTCACTCGCGACTTGAAGAGCTCCAGATTGTACTTATCGGGAAACAAAGACGCTCTGAACGCTTCTAACATTGAAGTTGTCTATCTCGTAATAGTTCTGAGCGATAGTTCTCCTGATAGTTTTTAAGATTCTTTGTAAGTTGTTTTAACGTGATGTTTTAAAAAGGTGTTTACCTATCTATCTAATTATCTATTGAACTATTTCGCCTCAGGGTGTGGAAACCGGTGCGGGGTCAGAAGAAGAGTGCGGAGGCAGCATATACGGGTCTCTCTCTCGCACGCCGCACGTCGGACACTCGTTGTTTGACTACGTCGACAAGCATCATCAGAAGCAGCCGATCTTTTATAACTTTCTATACACGCCTGATCTCGATAACCCGGTGAGTACATTTTACAAAAATCATGCAATACTAATGAAGTCATAGTAAAACTTTCTAAATCATGTTATCATAAAATAACCGGCCAAGTGCGAGTTGGACTCGCGCACGAATGGTTCCGTACCAAGCACGTTTGTTGTATGGGAGCCCCCTTAATTATTTATTTTATTATGTTTTTTAGGATTTGTTGTTATAGCGGCAACAGAAATACATAATCTGTGAAAATTTTAACTGTCTAACTATTATGGTTCATGAGATACAGCCTGGTAACAGACAAACAGGCAGACGGACAGTGGAGCCTTAGTAATAAGGTCCGTTTTACCCTTCGGGTACGGAACACTGAATATGTGACTCCTTCTACGAGATTTCTTTATGATTTGCCGTCAGTCTTTTATGTTGAAGCCCCATTTAAAAATATATATTTCTGAACAACATTGGATTTCTTATCTTTCATCGAATAATCAAGACACAGTCAAGTTAAAGCGAAGAGGTTTTGTGTTACGAATATGGCACATTGGTGCCGTGTCGTCCCGGCGCTTTGTGAGAATATGACCATTCATCTCTTCCCGTGGGTGCCGTAAGGGCCGGCTAATGGATATCTCGAGAATGGGTAGCAGCATTCTCCTCGGCATTAAAATCTTCTGCGATCACCAAGCCGCCTGCCAAGCGTGGTGATTATGGCTAACCCCCTATGATAAGCGTACAAAGCGTCGTTTTATGGGGCAGGCCTGTGTCCAGCAGTGGACGTCTTCCAGCTGTTGATGATGATTGACACGCAAGATATTTAAGCGAATATTAAATTATCCCCTTAATTACTAATAAACATTGTGTAACAGAGGATTAGTTGTTTAGTTTATATTTATTGAGTTTGGAATGGGTAAACATAAAATTAGAGAATACAATGGGGCCAATTTTAAAGGCTTTAGTTGACAGATCTAAAACTCCTAAAACTGTTGCTCTCCTTGTCTAATAGACGGTAATGTAAGAGACGGGTATATTTTTAGTAAGTTAAAGACTGTCAACTAAAGCCTTCAAAATTGGGCCTACTGAGTAGCTATTTTATTACTAAGGGGGGGTATAGGCAACGGTAAACAACTTAAGCTAAACTCGACGAAGTCGGGGTAAGTTCGCGCATGTACTCTTCCGGACATATTATAATGGTCACTGTCGGCGTTTGTAAAATATATACATATTTTGTAAAATTGTTTATTTAAGTAAGTACCTACCCCAACATGTACATTATTTTATTACTAAAAACCTTAGAAACTTCGACTTAGCTAGAAAATGAAAATGAAAAAGTCGTGATGGTTTACCAAATTAGATTTGCATATCAATTTCGGAGCCAGTATGTTAACACACGCGCGTGTAGTGGGATGCTAGCGGGCGCGTGCGCAACGCGGGGAACAGAGGTCGGCCGACCGGCCAATCGCGTAGACGCATGTCGTTGGAATCCCCCGCGCATCTTTCTTTCCACCAAAGATAGGTACTTTAAAATCGTGTACTGCGCACCCAAGGCCATGGGTGCGCGTCGTTTGCCGCAAACTATAAATGTGTTTACATAATGGTTGTGTAATGTCCAGGTCCTCCGCCCCGTGTCGTCCCTGGCGTCGCTGGAGGTGTGGCAGTACTACACGCACGAGGAGCTGTGCCACGGAGCGCCGTACGACCTGGAGACCCTGCAGCCGCAGGCGGCGCCCGCGCAGGACCACAGGGGGCAGCGCAGGCTGCTTATTGGAGGGTAAGGGGGGCGCTTTTTGTAAATACATACGTAGAATACAATATAACACCCAGACAGAACAAACACTGATGTTCATCACACAAATGTGTCCTGAGTGGGAATCGAACTCACAACCGATTATAGTTCAGAAGGCAAAGCTGCGACTGAGCTAACAAGCCAGTCAATAACATTTAAACCATGTTTTCCCAGATACGACAGCACTACCCGAGCGATGCCGGACGCCTTCAGCGGGCTGCTGGAGCGGCTGCGGCAGCTGGAGCTGGAGCTGGGCCACCTGCCGCATGCCTGGCGCGTGCGCTGGGAACAGCTCGAGCTGCCCAACACGCTCGAGCTGCAGGTACTGCTACTGATCTCACCACCTGTGATGTACTGCATTTCGTAAAGTAGGTTAAAAATTAATGCAATAATTGAAAAAAAAATAAGTAAAATTGTTATATAAATAAAGAAGTAATAAGCTTTTAAAGTTTCTGGAAGAGGCATCGCATGTCCCTTTCTCATAAAACAGTAGATTCCCCACAGTTACTATCAAAATGCACTCTGTGAAGTCACGTGCCAAAGAGACTAAAGAGGAATATTATTAATTTATGCTATAAAAATACACACACCTACTTCTAATACATTTGGGTTCAAATAAAAAAAAAGAAGTCGATCCCAAAAATGTCTTGTAGCCCGCCGTCTGCGCTCAACTTATAACCCGCTCATTTTGCAACGCCATCTAGTTTTAGGCATGTTTTTGATCTACGCTGTTTTCTTGGTGTATTGGCATTCCTCTCCTTGTTCCATGGGTACACCCGTAATGTATAGTATGTCCTTGTCCCAGCGCGTGTCATCGATGTCGTCCGGCGTGGTCCGTCGCGGCGCCCTGGCCGCCCACGCGCGCGGCACGCTGGAGGTGCTGGCGCACGGGCGCGCCGCCGCCCAGCCGCCCGCCCACCGCTGGGCGGCCGCCGCGCCCTCCGCGCCCGCGCGCTGCGACCACTGCCAGGAGCTGCTGTGGGGACCGCTCAAGGTAACGCAAACGAAACGGGACTAATTGGAAAACTAATCTTTTAGGTCATAACACATATCACTGAAACAGGTGCCGTGACCAGGATAGCGGTGAAAGACAGTCATACAAATACAACCTCTAAAAAAATTCCACTTTTTTGAAACTTTAAATTAGCATTCCGTATTATAGTGTTACATTGTTACGCGACAGAATGAAAGGCAACTTCTAGCTGTAGATAATTAGCGCTGTGCGAACGGAAAACTTTATTGTGTCGAAACAACGTTATTTATTTAAATGACTACGCAGATAATCTTCTGTACCCAGTATTATGTTTTCTGTGGTAATAAGTTTTCTTTTGAGGAAATGAAAATAAATATTAGTGTATTTCTGTACTTACTAGAGTGGCGTACGTTGCGTGGAGTGTGGCGCGGCATGCCACGAGCGATGCGCGGAGCTGTTCGTGCCGCCCTGCTCCCGGCACAAGGCGCCGCCCCCGCCAGACCCCGCCCATCATCTGCCGCCACACAACAACAGTACGTATAGCGACAGTACGTGCGTATAAATTAATAGTTGCTGAAAAAATATGAAGACACAAATTAAAAATCTCATAAAATTACAGAGTTAAAACAAGCATTTGAAAATTCGGGATTCGTAAGAGACAGCTCAAACATGCCATGACGTCAGGTCTTGGTCCTTCATAGTACTTCATTCCAAAGCTGCAGCAGCATTATAAAATAACACACTATTATGAGACAATATACTTGCAGGTATGTCTCATAGAAATTTCATCCAAATCGGTTAAGTAGTTATAGGTGGTAGGTTTTTTCTGCATAGTTCGTTTAGGTAGGGACCACCGCTATACCAGTTATTCTGCCGGCAAGCACTACTACGTTCCGGTTTAAAGGGCATTATAGCTAGTGAAGCTACTGGGCAAATGAGACTATGATCTGATCTCACAGTCTAGTAATAATTTTTCAGGATGACGTGTGCAGTGCAGTGTCACGCGAAGCTTTATAATTTAGTGTTCCGCACTGCAATCTGTTACCGGCAGCCGTGACGCTTATCATCAGGCGAATGATAAGCGTTACTGCTGCCCGTAGTGACTGAAATACAATGTTATCACAAGTTCGGGAGTCTATGGACTCACCACCACATCTCTTCACGTGAGTGCCGTAAGAGCCGGCTAAGGGAATATCCAGGGAATGGGCAGCAGCATTCTCCTCCGTAGAAAATCTTCTACAATCAGCAAGCGTGGTGATTATGGCAAATCCTCGCTATGATAAGCGTCTAAAGTGCGTTTTATGGGAGAGGCATATGTTCAGCAGTGGACGTCTTTGATTATGAATCATTTCATTTGGCACAGGTCTCTGGTCTCTAAACCCTTTTATGTCAATCAAATGATTATTTGCTAATGATGTTTGATATAGCATATACTGTTACCACCCAGATGTAGGCACGCTGCAGTCCTCCTCACAACAGTACTACGAGCAGTTCTCGTCCAACGTCGCGGAGAACCGCACGCACGAGGGGCACCTGTACAAGCGGGGAGCCCTACTCAAGGGGTGGAAACAGAGGTCAGTAAAACTACAAAAAACTAGCTCCAGAAATTGCATGGTAAATCCTTCACAATGTTTAGGAGTTCCTAGTAAAGCCGGATAAAGTGCAATCACTATCAGAGTACAAACTCCATCGGCTGTCACGAAACGGTCCAGGTGTGCAGTTGTATTCAAATACAAGATCAGAATCAAGAACAACAACAAAATAGTTTTTAAAATGTAAAAAAAAAGATGACATCTGCAAGACCAGCACTCTAAGTATGGACTGGAGACAAAAACTTTTATGCTTTATCCTTTAGGAACGAAACAAAACTGAGGATGCATTTCGGAGAGTGTGCGACGGAATTGCACAACTTAATTTACCCCATCCCCTTTTTACCATCGTACAACTAGGCGCACGGAAACACGGCATCCGTATATGGTAGATGTTCCTCGAATATGTACAAAGCGTTTTGATTCCTCGTTTATAATTCGGACAGCAAAGAAATGGAACACCTTACCAGAGTCATTGTTTCCTGACAAATATAATCTGGGAGTTTTTAAGGCTAAAGACCATCAGGTGAGACCGTGGTCAAATGTTAGCCTACCGTTAATAAAAAAATGGTTTTTTTTTACCTGGTTCGTGCCCCCATGGCATTAGCGTGGCAATAATGTTCGTAATGGTTTTCAGATGGTTTGTGTTGGACTCTATAAAGCACCAGCTACGATACTACGACGCGATGGAAGACTCGCATTGCAAAGGATTGATTGGTAAATTACACAAAACAGAATAATTACACAATTATTTGGTGTTTCTTGAAACCCCATTTAATATGTTGTAATATTTGTTGTAGATCTCGCGGAAGTGATAACAGTGACGCAGGCGCCGCCCGCGCCCGGACCGCCCAAGAAATGTGACGACAGATCTTTCTTTGATGTAAGTTTTTTTTAAATATTCAAGATTTTAATGGAGTTTTCCCGTTAGGCTTGATTTCTTTTTGTTTTAGTGTTAAGAATAAAATAAAGTGAATCTATTAAAGATAGCAACAAAAATTAAATTAGAAGGCACCTGTAACCGTCCATACCCATTTCTGGACCCTTTAGAAGACTTCGAACCTGACACTAGCCGCTTTCTTACACGAGACTGTAAACTCTTTAACCATAAGCGGAAACGGTTTAATACGGCTTTGTAATGTTCAAAATTAAAACATAATAACAATTAAGCAGGTTTTCCATGTAACATAAAAATAGAATAAATATTGATTCAAAACCCCAAAAAAAGTAGATAACGTGCACAGATGTTTTAAAATTCATAGACAAAAGGACCTCATGGCGTGAAATAGACAATACACAAATAGTATAGTATTATATTATCTGTGGTATTGTCAAATAATTATTATACACTCATAATATTTTTACAAAAAGTTTAATATTTCTCATGTCAAATTACAATAATTATACAATAATAATAAAATTTAAATACCTACATACTTAACCTAACCTAACAGTTTGTTGCATCAAACTAGACGCCACCGTCGGTGGGTACCCCCTCGTTCAAAGGTGCCCATTAGGCTGGCGGCGTTCCCTCGCTGTATGGCCAGCGAAATGTGTTGGACCAGATAGTGGCCCACCTGAGGGTCTCGCTTCCTGTCCCTCAGACGACGTCCGAGGTCCGCGACAAATTTTTTTGCCTCCGAACACCACGGCCCCGACGTCTCAACGGCAAACGGGGCAAACTCGTAGGCTGACTCCAAGAATACACAAATTAGATTTTTTTACCTGTGTTTCTTCTTCCAGTTGCGCACGAGTCGTCGCACGTACAACTTTTGTGCGAGCGACGCGAACGCAGCGCAAGAATGGATCGAGAAATTGCAGGCCTGTTTGCAGTGAATACACTACATCACACGGCCTTACTATCTCAGTAATATTGTATATACACATTACAAGTTATTTATAACTCGGCGTTGAATAGAAAATGCTAGACTTTTTTGAATGAGATTTGGTTACGTTGCAAGTGTATATTTTTCCTGTGACAATGCGCCGGGTTGATGTTCGAGTGTTATCGACTGGGGCCTCTTTACACCCATTTTAAACGCCCGATTTACAAATGTTATTATACATTTTATTATATTTCGAGTAGATACGAAATTGATGAGTTAACCAATTGTTGACAGCTATCACGAAAAAATCAAAGGTTTTGTTTCAATAATATTATACTTCTAAAAAAACCCCTTTGACCCTAAATTTATTTTTAAAGAAATTATATTACTACTATACGCTTGGATCTCGATTGTGCAGACATGCATTGACACAAAGTTCTGCGAACATATTTATATCTTAATAATAAATGGTCAACGGATATATTACAATAAATATTGTTATGTTGAATGTTTGTAAATAATTTATAATTATTGTTGTGTAAAGACTTTTGTTCCATTATGAATGTAACGTTTTTTTTTAATGTAACACTTGTTCGTTTCTTATTATAGTTATGTTAAATTCCATAGCAACAAGGGTTATAATAAGCGAATGTAAATCGCCTATTCCATAATGATATTACTTATATTAAATATCGGGAATCTCGTCCGTGCAATGAGCCACCCAATATCTTATCGTTACAAATGTTCATTCGTGTAAATAAGTACATTTTGTTTGACATATCTATCACACAGATGTCGCTGGTGTTGTGCCTGGTTAACGATAATGTAATTTTTGTATTATTTATATTTTATCGTGTACGTAAAGTTTGTTGTTGTAAATAAAGGTTATGTTTATTCCTTCGGTGTATTGCATTTATTCGGTTCACGTCGGATGAGCTATAGGCACTTTAAATTATACATGGCGACTCACTAAAATAAAATAAAAATCGAAACAACGATGCAGGAGTTTTGGCGGGAACGTGAAAAAGGTCACGTCGTTGCATTGTATTATTTCACAAAACTTATGCTTTTTCTAGTGTTAATGTTTAAAATTAGTGGCATTTGACGCATTAAGTGCTGAATTACGAGTATAAGTGTGGGCAAGTGATATAATGTAGTGAAACGTGGTTTTTCGTGTTGCTTCCAAAATTCCATAGAAGCCTCTAGTAAAGTTGCCATTACTTTACTAGGGCATGACTTAGACTTAGACTATGACTACCCTGACTGACTGTGACTAAGACTTGACTTTACATGAAATATTTCATAATACGATGAAAAACTACAATACTTGACACTGGCTAAATACACTATGTATGGAACCAAACTATAAGAAAACTAAAACAACGTTGCATATGGGTCAATTCAGACAGAGCAGCAAAATGCTCGAGCAGTTTTTAAGTGCTATCGGAATATCAACCTTATTTCATTTAGACAAAGCTGAAAATAGTATGCAACATTAAAATCTTACCTGTTTTAATGTTGCATACTATTTTCAGCTTTGTCTAAATAGATTAAGGTGGATATTCATATAGCACTTAAAAACTGCTCGAGCATTTTGCTGCTCTGTCTGAGTTGAGCCTAAGGCTAATTTGCCCGATATACACAAACCATATATATTACTAGCCGCGATGTGTAATGTATAGCACCTATAACTGTGTAGTTATGTATGGATGTTGTAGCAGCGCCGTATAAATGTTAAATGTTCAAATAGTTGACACAAGCGCAGAGATTATTTGTGCCAAAAATGCACAGAGTGCACTACGCATTTGCTCACGAAACAATCGTATACAAACGCTTATAACGTTGTCATGAATAGCAATGCTCGTTATCGTTTGCAAATAGTATTTAAACCAAAGCAGTTTTATTAACAACTAAAGTTTTTTTTATAAGAATTGAAGACTATTATATTATGCTCAAACTAATCGTATAGATTCTTAGCTTTGCTTAGACATCAACAAATGTGAGAGCCTATTGCTGTATATCTTTTAAATACTTCTAGTACCAGGTTTATTTAAATGCACAGCAGTAGGCTACATGAATCACTCTGTGACAGTGCACTGCGTATATCATCAAATAAACCATTTTAAAATAAGTACCTGCCTTTTATTATAATACTAAAATCTGTACATTTTATTTAAGTAGGGCTGAGTTAGGTTTTATAAATAAATAAAACTCGATTGTATGTAACAATTTTATTTTAGCAATATTAATAATATATTAACATATGTGGTCCAACACCACCCTCACATCTCTCAGATAATAATATATTACAAATAATTTTCACAAGAGGTCTCTGAACCCATAAAAATGAAACAAGAAGCTAAAACTAAAATGTGAACTCACACGTCCGCCACGATCCACAAGTCAACGTGTTAAAACTCAGCCTCCAACTAACGTAATGACTTTCCACAATTACATACGACAACATTTAAAACGAGGTACAAAAGGGAAAGAAAGGGATAAAACATCATAATATATTAATAGAATTAACTAACCTACCGACGCGGGCGCAATCAGCGGCACGCGGTCAACATACGCGTATTTCACAAATAGCACCTCTCGACGACGCAACGCAGGCGAAACCGAAACAAGCTGCAGTCAATGGAAGCTACAAAAACGGCCACTTAGTGTAAATTAGGCCAGAATTCAGTCCCGATTGACCACTGGTGCGCCCCTGTCGCAATAACTAACATATATTTCACATGAACGAATTATACATTATATACAATGGGAAATAAATAATCTATCACGACAATACAATGTTCGCATATGTACATAACCTACGTGCAACCACCGCGTACTTATATCACAAATAATATAAATCCCATTGCCACGTACACGTTTGGTTTGCCTATCGTATTTATATTGGCGCACACTTTTTGGCTTAGCTAAGTTGTTCTAATTTCTATGATACCGCCCCGGATAACAGTCAGGACATTTCGAGATATAATTCTGCTCGTATTATACTTTTTAAATGTTCTGTACCAAAGCATACTTTACAAATTATATGCAAGGAAATGTTCCGGCGACAATACGCTCACAAGTACAAAACGTCACTATGTTACATTTTTGGTTTCCAAGTTGTACATACATACAATTATATCCAAAAATAGACAAACTCCAATCACCTTCTTAATCTCTCCCTTTACTATAGAATACAGTTATAGCAGGAGAGAACATAAGTATAGTACAATCATAAAACGTGTCAAAATTTTGTTTCGAAAAATGTTCGCTGCATGATTGTTGTCAAAAACACCTTGACTGGATAACGGTCAAAGTTCGATGTTTCGAACGAATAATGAACGGTGTTCATCATAGGTCAGGTTGCTTGGTATTTCATAGACTCGCCTCCCCGAGTCGATGCGACACGATTTCTATCTGTTTAGGGTTTCGTTATTGAAATAATTATCTACATTATTATACTGTACTTAATACATCACTATTCCTTTATCAAGAAATGTACTGAGCGTCTTGAAACCTACATTAAATATTCGAACATAGTTTCGTTGTAACTCAATACAGTTCTTGATAAAGCTACTACATTAATGACTACATCGTGACTCGCGCTTCTAAAACGACGAATTTTACAAGGGATTGGTCACGCTTTAGATTTATGTTAATAATTATAAATAAAAAATACTTCAGTACATGTTTAGTCACAGATTATTTTACAAAAGTTGCAAACTTAATACTTGTAGTTTTAACGGACTGTCGTTTTGGAATTTTGTATAATGAAAACGATGATAAAAATTCAGCCAGGAGAATAGTAAAAATAAGAAACTGAGCATAATTATACAATTTTGAAACGCATTATTGCTGGGTGTTGATTTGCAAACCCACACAATATTTACAGAGGTTGATCTACTGCACTTATAGAAAAATAAATACATAATCATTATAGTTTAAAAAGAAAATCTATTTAAAACCGTACGTGTGTGAGACTGAGAGCTTATTAAAAACAAAAATATTTTTTTGAGAAAATTGTGAAATCACCTTTTCTAAGGCGTTCCTTTCCGCGCCACACACACCCACACAAAAACCTAAATTGAAATGATTTATTTCATTTTCGACTAATTAAGTGTGGAATTAGAATTACACTATTAGGTGATTCAGTGTATGCATTACAATGGACCCTTCAAATATGGAGAGGATGCAAAACAACAACCAACTAATTCAAAAAATTAATTATAAAATTAATTGAATAAAATTCGTAAGAAATTAGTTATTGGTATTGGTGTTGTTTGTTTTTACCAATTTTTTTTCAATGATTATTCGCAGTTCATTAGTTTTACCATCCTCAACGTTGTGTACTCATCTACCAGCGGCAAAACTATAGCACGTGAAAGATACAATTAGCAATAATTAAGCAAAAGTTACTAATTTTTCGAGTATTCAAAATAGTACATTTTAAGTTTTTTGAAATATTTGTCACAGCTTAGGCCTCGGCTCTCACTGAGGTGCAGAAAACGCTTGCATTATTTCCATTAATTACTATGTTTTCTGGTAACCCTAACGTGCTACAATGATCCCTTGACAGTGAGAAGGCTGCCCCACGTGGTTCCCATAGGGTTGCCACGGGCTAGTGCCCCACCGGTTCCACGTAGTTAGCTGGGTAAAGCCCCACGCGACCGTCCTTTCGCCCCTTGCACCATCCCTGTTCATCCTCGTCTTCTAGCTTCTCGAATAGGTCACCTGTAGAGAAAAAAATATTTTAGACATAAATCTATTCTGTTTTTTATAGCAGTATCGCTTGCTCAGCGTAATCAACAGATGCATGCAGCATGTCTCGGCTTTAGGGACAGATGGATGGTTCGAATCCCGCTCGTAACTTTTTTTAAGAAAACTTACAGCTAGGTACAAGTATAGAGAAATGAACATATAAAGAAGGCCAATTACAAGTTTTAGAGAGGTAGTAAAAATAATAATTAAGTGGGTACACTTAGAATGATGGATGCACAAACCCAAAACTTAATTATGCAAGTAAGTATAGAAGATACCTACCAAAAAATAAATAAATAAATAAAAATACACCATGACCATCATAATTACCAAAAACTACACTACTCATCAGCTTCTTCAGCTGATTAGCAGTGTTATTAAAAAGGTCAATATCATGTGTCCCGGTCAAGTTGTTGAAACACTTGCTTGAAAGGTCTCATTAGATAAGAATTCCTTCTGTAGTTGGTTCTACCTTCAGCAATGCAATGCAATTGCACACATTTACATGCATTTCGTTCAAAAATATTGTAATTGTGAGTATAGAAAAAAAAATTCTAACATCTGTTCCTGTGGGTACCTTAAATCCGGCTAAGGAAATTCAGGCTATTCAGGGAATGGACAGCATCTTTCTAATCGGTACATTAAAATCTGCGATCTCGCAGACGCCTGCCAAGCGTGGTGATCATGGCAAACCTCTCCTATGATAAGCAGCCAAAGTGGCGTTTTATGTCAGAGGCCGCAAGAGAATTGAGAAGCTGATGATGTGTGTGTTATTCTACTCTTCTATTCTATTCTTTACCTTGTCTAAAGCTGAGCTCGTCACTCTCAGCCCCCGTGTAGTCATACAGAGCGCGGACCGGCACCCCAGGCTCCCCCGTGTCTGTGAGAGCCCCTCCGGACTCCTCGTCCCATTCATCCTCTTCGAACGGGTTGTCCTGCCCCTTGCCTTCCTTGGCAGGCGATGTCTTGTTGGAACTGGGCGCTTTAGGAGGCGCTGTGCCGTTACTGTTAACAGTTTAAATAGTGTAAGTAAAATTTTGTTGTGCAGATGACATGGTACTATTGAGCCCAAAGGCGTTTTTAAAATGTTTTCTACGTAAGTAAGAAAAAACCTATAAATATTATCAATTTACGAGGTCCCAATATTATAATAGAATTGGAAACTAAATGATTACACATATATTATTATACTCATATTTTAACTTTTACTAAACTACCTTTATACACTATTATACAACTATCTGCAAATACACTAATAAAATACTATTTTTACACTGACACACCCTTACTAATAAACACTGCATTAGGGTCTATTCAGACAGAGCAGCAAAATGCTCGAGCACTTTTTAATTCACCATTTAGACAAAGCTAAAAATAGTATGCAACATTAAAATAGGTAAGATTTTAATGTTGCATACTATTTTCAGCTTTGTCTAAATGAAATAAGGTTGATATTCCAATAGCACTTAAAAAGTGCTCGAGCATTCTGCTGCACTGTCTGATTTGCTACTCAAGTGTTTCCTCTTGTTTTAGCCTTGCCTATTTCAAACATGATAGAGCGAAACAAAACACTAAATAACTATTTTATCGTTACATAATGTTTATTAGTAAAGGAGGGTTAGAGACTAACGATGGTATAACACAGTCGCTCATATCAGTGATGGTGAAGCGCGAGTTATTGGTGACGTCAGAGCGCAGCGCCAGTCGCAAGAGATGCGCACCGAGCGCTTCGTCCCCGGACGGCGCACACGCACTCGCGCTTGCGTAGATCTCGAGACGCTCTATACTGGGAGAGGAAGGGGATGGGGTGATGATTTGGGATATTGGTCTTTTGGCGTACATTTTGACATCTCACTAGATGAAATGACGGGAGCACGTTTGCCCATGAGATGACTATTCACTGTAGACTTGAAATGACTCTATTATGCCCAAGAGAAACACAGATACCTAGTGGAAGTGCAAACCATTTTTTTACTCACTGTCTCAGCGAACTAATTATTAACACTAACGTCAATTTACATACTAGAAGCATGCAAATTTGTAAAAAAATACCCCCAGTTTTTTAAAAAAGAAGTAGACCAGCCCCGACGATACGAGACAAGATTTAAACACAAACTCGCCGTACCAAGTTCTAAGCTAAAAATGCATAGTTCAGGCCCCAACATAATGGCAGTAAAAATATATAACAAAATCCCGGAACAAATTCTCGCTCAAGAAAAAGAATCCGTTTTTAATAAGGTTTTAAAAGACTTTCTGATAATGAAATGTTATTATAATTTGACAGATTTTTTTAATGATAAAAGTAAGCCACTTTAGTATTAAACTTTGCCCAAAGGTATTTGTAGATTTTATTTAATGGATCAGCCTGGTATTCACCTAACCTGTTGCTATACCCTTATGGGGTCATATGTTTTGCACACACATACATAACACCTGTATCACTAAATATGTACATATGTTAGCAATAAATAATTGAGTATTGAGTACTATTAGTGCAATTTGACATATCAGAGATCTAGCAAAGATGCCAGCGTGGGGCGTTGACGCCTCACAGTAACTCCAAAATGAATGGGAAATGACATTGCCTGCGGGAGACTTTTCCGCAGCTAATGTCATAGTTAATGATTATACGCTCAGTTGGCAGAGCGTCTAATCCGGAGCGTCTAATCTGGAAGGCGCGGGTTCAAATCCCGCTGGTTGCTAAAATTTTAAGGACTATAATATCTTTATAGATATGCCTCAAATGTGGTTTACAACTTTACACATTAAAATCAATTCCATGAAAGTAGCTTCAGTATTATTCTAACTATGGTCAATATAGAGTATAGACTAATAAAGCATAGAGAGAACTTGATTATGTGTCAAACGTACCACTTTTTTGAACACTTTTTATATGAAGTGGACACTTTGAAGTGAATGAGTCTGACAGATTTGTATAGAAAAAACAGTTGACTCGAGTCGAAAAAATGGTACGGTGACAAAAGTGTCCGAACATTATACTGATTAGCTACGCTTACGAAAACGTAAGCGTAGCTAATCAGTATAATGTTTGTTTCTTTCCTTCGCCACTGACGTAGCGATACGTGTGAGCAGTACAAATATAATATCGTTTTGATGATCTCTCTATGCTTTTAGTCTATACTCCAAGATAGATAGATACTTACGTGACAGCGATGGGAGCGCTGATAGTTTTTTTGTCTATGGTGTTGTTGGCGTTTGTGTTGTTGGCCAGACTGGTCGGCGGAGGGGGCGGTTGTTCCGTATGGTTGGCAGCCTTGATACCCGCCTTGTTGTTCGCATTGATCGGCGGTAGCTCCTGTACCATAGACAACTCCATGTTTTCAATTATATAGACTACATTTTATTTTTTATGTTATTATTTTATTTTTACGTTTTAATTATGGGGTTTATCAATTGATAATGATATTAATTTGAAATGTGGTTACTTTATTAAACGGCTTTTTAATCTGGTATTTTTTATGAAATTCCCAAAAACAGTTTTCATAAAAATAGATTTTTTAGTTGTCACAATTTCTATAAAAACAAGTTTTTGACCATTTTTTGATAAATAAATAAAAAATCTTTGATCAAAAGCCACTCCGCTTCGATATCGAACACATTATTCTAATTAATATCAAAATATCAGATACAATAAGTAAAATATAATTTACACAGATATTATCAAAATATATACGGGACATCATATTTCAATATATAATTGTTAATTTATTAATTAAACATGCCACGAATGCATTTGAGGGTAGAAGCTACATCCATCATGCAACATTGATTAATCAAACATTTATGGGAGATAAATAATATAAAAAGCGCACTTACTTCTAACAAAGATCGAAATGAGAATGACCATAACACCAGACAACTAGAACTAGGATTTCACCGTTTTTAAAATTTAACATGCTGTCAATTGTAAGCCAATTCCACCTCTAAACCGTAAGACGCGTTGACTCATTCTCATTTGAATCCTGCTGAGATTAAAACAAATTTAAAAACAACTTACAATGTCAGCTTTGAACTTGCAAGCTTTGTGATTTCAAATATATGAACCTCTTTTTGTCGAGTGTTGGTTGTGCTACGGCGTTGAGGAAGCCACTGAGTGATGTTGCGACGTCAACGCGGTCACTTACTTTTCTCTTTCTTCAATCATCGTTTGGATTTAGTTGATGGATACCAAATCATCACCGTTGATGTAGATCATACCGCTATCAAGATTTGATCGAAAAGAAATGAAACTTTCTGATTTGCAACACCTAGTAAAAACTAGCGCAACACAAGGCAGTGTTACGCAACGCTTTCAATTCGCTACTTAACAAAGCAACGCGCTACGCCACGCTTTGAGTTCAGTACGTAGCAAGTCAAAGTGCTACGAAACGCTTAGAGCTCACCACGTTGCAAATCAACATGCTACACAACGCCTTGAGTTCACTACGTAGCAAGTCAGAGCGCTACGCAACGCTTTGAGTTCACTACGTAGCAAGTCAACGCGCTACGCAATGCTTTGATCTCACTACGTAGCAAATCAACGCGCTACGCAATGCTTTGATCTCACTACGTAGCAAATCAACACGCTACGCAACGCTTAGAGCTCACCACGTAGCAAATCAACGTACTACCCAACGCTTTGAACTCGTAGCAATCCCCAAACACGTGTTACGCCATGAAACGTATCACCACGATGTAAAAACCAGGACAGTAAGACAAATCGTTCGAAACATCACCAGCGCTTCAACTACCACCGTAGCACAGTACTCCTAGTACAAGTTTATTCGAATGTACTACTGTGCTCGCCATTAAGTATCGAAAAAACAAACGAAGCTGTGGTTTTACATGGGTTCAATATTTATAGACGTAGGTTATACTGCTTAAACTGAACTCGAATCAACAAAAAAATCATAACCATTTATAGCGCGGCTATTTCACTCGCACGCTCGTGCATCTTGTAACACCGCGGCGAGGTCAACGACCTCCCGGCCGCCCGGTGAACTGTACTTTTGCTTATTCTGAAACTAGGGAGCATATTCTGTTTTATATTAAAACATCAATACTCCATTATTCAGTTGCTTTTTAACCTAGATTTTGTTTTCATCATCAGCCTGAAGACACCCACTGCTGCACTGCTGCTGCTGTGTGTGTGTCTGTGTGCATAGACCTCCCCATAGAGCGCCACTTTGAGAGGCTGCTTGCTTACTACATCCATAGTACATCTAGTGGGAGGGCCTACGCTGCGTCTTCCGGTAAGTGGTCGCCACTCGAGAGCCTTCCTCATCGATTACCAGTTTTAAGAGCGATGTGGCCTGCGCACTGCCTCTTCAACTCAACTTGAACTTTGCGATTTTTTTTGGTAACCAAATGTCCCCAGCTAAAACTTACAGTACCTACAAAAAGTGTTGAACCTGTTTAAAACCCCAGCTTGTATTTGTATTCGAATAATATCGTACTAGGGGTACAGGATATAACAAGACGTGACGTACATCCTCGCTGACTGGCCGCTGGTTGAGAAGCGTGATGGGTCCGGTCGGGAGGCTCTCCTTCGACTTGCCCTTGGCGATGTCCCGGAACTCCTCGGTGTACTCCTGGTCACCGACACACCAGTCACAAGCGGTCACGGTCAAACAAACGGCGATACGTTGGGACTATTATACTTTTATATACATGAAAAGGTTGCAGTTTTGAAAGTTCATTTTTCATGCTTGGCGATGGAATATGTCGCAAACTATATAAAACAATACTTTATTAATAGAACGTTTCAATTATAAATTTATTGAATTTTTTTTTCGTCTACCCGCATCAACTGAATATATAGTATCTTGTTACATTACGTCGTTCATTTATTTTTAATTTAAACGAATGATGTGACGAGCTAGACGTTCGCCTGGTCTTAAGCGACACGGCCGCCCATTAAAGATGCAGATTCATAAGTCAGAGAAAGGTGATAATGACGTGTAGTCGATGGTTCATTGATGAAGACCTCAAAATTAACTATTTGTTTTCCAGATTTGATAGATTTTTTTTAGAAAAATGTCCCAACGTCTCGCCGTCCGTCAAATGCAAACTCAAAGTGAAAATAAAAAGGTATTCAATAAATTATAAACAATAAACACGTCCATTCAAAGCCAGTGAACGTTAATATGTAACATCAAGCCAGACGCCATTGCATAGTGTTTCTAATTCACTGTCAACTAGTAGAGGAAAACTAACAGATATATTACTAAAAAGACAAAATAAGAAACAAAAGATTAATGTAGAAAACGACCATTCAGCATTATTTTAAAATTTTAATGTAAACAGACTTACTGTGTGTGGCTGTTGTGTAAGCCACGATAAAAATCAAGTCATTTCTACACACAATCCACAGTGTTTCTTAGTTGTAAGAAGAGAAATTATAGGTCTAAAGTACATGCGATTAGGGATCTAAGTAAAATAATGCTTCAGGTAGGAAAATGGAAATTTATCCGACTTTTTCATGCTACATCGTAATTATTCCTAAAATATGCCTAATTATATTTGAAACTAGCTATAAGTTATCAATTTCAACCTTAACATTATTTTTTTAATTTATGATCGCTTTGATTTTTAATGATTTACATATTTCAAAATGGCGGATCAACTCCATTAACCGTCTTACTAAGCTAGATTTATTGTTTTGTTATTTCGTGCTTCACACGTTTAATCATCGCATTTTATTTTGCTTCCTCTACCATCTTCGGTGCGGATGAGAATGGGATGGGTGCTCGTTTTTCGTGTTTTCATCTGTGTGATCAATTATGATCTTTGTGATCATCTACCACGTTTTATTATCGTGTGACACCCGTCTGTAACCCTTAGTGCTTTTTGAACAATCAATATTTATTGCAATTTTTACATATTTGTTTTGATCGAGTGCTATTGTTTTCTTTTTCTATGATGTGAGCACTTACTTTGCAACCGTGTATCTATGCCGTTTGGAAGGCCAATTTCATGATGTGCTGGACTTACACAAGTAGATTCAAATCTTTCAAACACTCCGAACGTCCAGTGCCACTCAATGGAACCCGGAGCCATCAAAACCCCACCACGGCTCGTGCAAATGCAAACACGCTAAAGAAATTCACAATGTAGTGCACGTGAACAGTCCTAGTGCACAGGACATTGACGATCCTACACCGTGGTCGTGCGAGGTCGTACCATGAGCGGGTTGGCATAGAACCGGGTGCTTCCGAGGCAGTAGCTGGTGGTTTCAGAGGGCGCCACTTTGCTCTCATCGGAGCGGAAGCATAGCGCTGGCATCGCGAGTCGCAGGCGCCGAAGCGCGCGCGTCCACGCATACGCGGTGTTGCGCGGCGTGCGTCGGGCTGTGATCACCACGCGCGCTATTGTTGTCGACGCCATCTCGGGGATGTATTTGGAACTGATTGGTAGCTTGAGCGGCGTATCCGCTGATTCCTCCTTCATTTTAAACGTTAGATCAAGTTGAATGAACAAAAAGTGCGTAGGATTTTGTGTCGCACGTGAATGAGTTTTTTTTTTCTGTGTGGATTGTTCGTATAGTTTTGTTTGTAATATCTGTTCTAATCTAAAACTAATTTTTGACTGGATGCAAACTTATAATTTTGTATAGGCTTGCAATATTTTGACATTTTTAATGATTTTATTTACTTAAGATTAAGTATTTGTATAATTTAAAATATTTTATTCTAACTTTGATCAGTAAACGTGCTAAAACAACCAATTTAAATAAATTATTAGTGATTGAATTATATTATTTCTATCAAGTTTTATATGTGCAAACCTACATAACGTCGAATCAAAGATGCCAGCACAGGGTTACGCTACCTAAATATTTGTCATCGCTTCGACAATTGAACTGAATAGCTATATCTAACCCCAATCATGACAGAATCAACATAGATGTTGATAGAGGTAGATGATCGAGAATTGATAGACTATGTAAATTACTGTCCAAACATCGACCACAGAGCTATCTCTACTCTATACTTAAAACAAATATCTGTGGACATAACGAAAAGTCATCGGAAACTGCTAGCATTATTGTATTTTCGGTGTGTATTGTTGTATACAAACGTGTATTACACAACACGTGTTATAAATGTATTGCCAATTGTGTAGCCACTAAGTGATTTTCTTTCTAGGGTTTCTTTTTTCTATTCAACGTTATTTTACTGCAAGCCTATATTTATAGTCTACGATGCTTATAAAAGTAAAATGGGTAGTAGCAGTGCCTAACATGCGGGGGTTCTCAAGGTCTAATCATTTCAAGTATAGCCCGTATCTGTAATTATAAATAAGTAATGTTTTATTCACCATTGATTTAGTAAATTAAATTTTAAAAGAAAAGTAACTTTGAAATGGTCAGCTAATGATGAGTTATATTAATGACTTGGATGTGACCTGAGATAAGATGAACATCCGAAATGGGATGAAACTAGCGTCTAAAACTTATCGATTGTAAAATTATTTATTGAATGATTATTACTAATTGATGGTTATCTAAAACAATTTTAATAATTAAAAAAAAAATATATAATTAATTTTTCAATTTTTTTTAATTATTTTAGTGTAGACAGATTATACGTTATCATATTTTTTAATTAGGTATTTGGTTTGACAAACGGTGAATAACCTATTCTTACATTGCATGGCCATAACGGTCACATATGGAATAAATAAATGGACAATAATAATAGTTGAATATCAAACAATGACCTTATTTGTTGATGAAAACTGTCGTCAAGTAGTTTTTCTGATGTGGCCAAACGCAACACGGTAAAAAATGTATAAAAACGTGATGGAGAAAACGTTTTACTTTATTTAAACACTAGTAAATAAAACGCTACATTTTTATATCACAGAATGCGGGCGTAAGAAGGAAGATAGTACTGTATGCATCAACCTGCCTAAATATGACTAAATAAGCAAGGGTTAATACATAGCATATCGTATCGTTTAGGTAGTTATGCATTGCGTGTAGGCAGCTGTTTGACCGATTTTGATCAGAAGTGTCGTTTTTATCACAAGAGGTGTAAATCTCTTTCCATTAGGTTTTTAATGTGCGACAGATTTTGACAGGGTCTTCTGAGAAATTAATATCTTGCTTAAGTATTAAGTTACTTTACTACTTTTATATTTTATCTTAATATTCATAATGTATGCTGTTTCCTATTCCTAATAAAGCAAAAATAAATAAAAATAAAATAAAATGTACCGATTCTACGATTGATACATCATGTTATTATTTTTTAACAATGTATCCGAAGATTCTCGGTAGGTACAACAAAGTGATTTAAAATAAAGACCAAATAGGAATATACCAGATAATCGTTTTTTTAGTAGATACGACTTTTTTACCTTTCCATAAAATCAACAAATAGACGTCGATATTTTCTCGTTTTTTACCTAATAACCCTGATCTTTTCTCGGTATTTGTGTAACCCTGATCAAAACGGTCAAACATCACAGTGTCGAGTACAGAGGCGGAGTGCGTGTCTCCAGCGTGGCTTACCTCGAACTGCGGCCAGTTCATCGCCATGTTGACGCCGTGGTTGTTGGCCCACCACTTGAGGTCCTTGCCGTTATCAGCGTTGTTTATCGTGTGGTGGAACTCTTCGTATATCTGTGGTAATCTGGAAATTAAATAAATTACATGATCAATTTGGGCTGGTTGCCCGATGGTGGAATGGTGATGGCGGAATCAGGTTGTGCAATTCCAGTGCGCACTCTCTTAAATCCACCCGATAAAAGACCGATAAACTGGCCACTTTGCGTCTATGGCCGAGGCTCTGTAGCCGAGTCTCAAACAGTTCATTGCCTATGAGCTTCTTGGCGCGTCTTTCAATAGATTTATAAAAACTACTCTTCGTCTTGCTACTTCGTACTTCGAACATTTTAAGGAAATGAATGATAAAACAAGTAATACGGCCCACGCTTGATGGAAAGCGGAAACCGTAGCCTATGGGCATGTGTAACACTAGGGGCGTTGTCGATGCTTTGCCTGCTCTGTAACGAATTTTTTATCATCCTCATCATCATCAACAGCCACTGCTGAACATAGGGCTCTCCCATAGAGCGCCACTTTGACCGGCTGCTTGCCGTTGTCAGCTCTACGAGCGATGTGGTCTGTCCATTTCAACTTGCTAATTCTAACAGCTATATCAGTCACTTTAGTTCTCCATTTTTGAGTTCTTATTATTTCGGTTTGCTATAATCACCACGCTTGGCAGGTGGCTTGGCTATCGCAGTAGATTACGATGAAGAACCAAAGAGTATGCTGTGACCCTGGATATTCCCTTAGCCGCTTTCTACGGCACCCACGGGAAGAGATGGGGTGGTCCTATTCGTGACTGGGACCACACGGCGCATTTATGAATTTTTGATACCCTTTTTGAAAGACCTAGCAGTAAGTAAAATGTACCGTATCTTAAGATATGTAGATTGTGTGAAATAAATAAAAAAAAAAATAAGACTCCCATATTGAAGCATCGGGAGAATACTTTTGGGGGAAGATTATTCCACATCTTGCTTGGAGCGCGTGGTAAGAATGAACGCATGAAGTGGGTCGTACCGTACGACCAACAGAGTTACCACTTGGCTACAAGATAAAGAAAAGAAAGACTAAACGAACTCGAGTTCGTTTCCAATTCAGAACGTAACGTGGTGCCACCATAGGCCATTATCGTCACATTACATCCGGTGACATGTGGACAATGGATAAACCTTAAGTGCGAGTAGGACTCGCGCACGAAGGGTTCCGTACCATTATCTATCCCTGCCATCTAGTGTTGAGTAGCAGTACTATTTAAAGCAGCGCCATCTATGGCTCATCTGGTAAACGAGCAAAAAAGTCACGTTTATTGTATGGATGCCCCCTTAAATATTTATTTTATTCTGTTTTTTAGTATTATTTGTTGTCTTCTTCTTCTCGTTCTTGTCGTGGCAAGTGGTCAGCCCTGGTGTCAGAATTTTTGGGCCGCCCAAAGGCTTCTGACTTGGCTTAACGACTATTGTGTTACGACAACAGCCGGGACCGACGGCTTAACGTGCCCTCCGAAGCACGGTAGCGCTCAGTTGTATATACCACTTTTTGCTGTAGCGGTCACCCATCGAAGTAGTGACCGCAGCGAACGTTGCTTAACTTTACCGATCAGTTAGAAACGGCTAGTCGTGCTTTGCTATGAGCGCTACAGTATTTGTTGTTATAGCGGCAACAAAAATACATCATCTGTGAAAGTTTCAACTGTCTAAATATCACGGTTCATAAGATACAGCCTGGTGACCAACGGACAGACAGACCGACGGACAGACAGACCGACAGACAGACAGACAACGGAGCCTTAGTAATAGGGTCCGTTGTACCTTTGGGTACGGAACCCTAAAAAAGTACTTAAAATTATTTTGTACATAGTTTAGGTACATGAAGTATGAAAATAAGAAAAAACAGTCAGAATTTCAGATGTTTAAAATACAAAACTTAAGGCCGGAACGTTTGTGGTATGATCAGTTATTTTTATCTTATCTCTACCAAATCTTGAATGTCGTACGCAAGACAAATAGACGAGTGTCCCCAATTTAGAATGTGAAAAGTAGATATTCGATCATTTAAATATTTTTGGAGAATACCAGCAGGAAAAATTGATAAATAATTTACCATGGGGTTGGTAGCATCATCGTCAGTTTTGGAAGGCGTTATCTTTACAGCATTTGTCTTAATGTAATTTGCCCATACTTCTTGGGGTGATTCTCAAGAACCTCTCAATAGGTGACCCTGCAAACCCCGTAAGTTGGTTGTGAAAGGGGAAGGATAAATTTGGACAAGATGTCACGATATTACGTTAAGTATCACGGCCTATTCTAGTATGACTAGAAAGTGAATTACGTTAAAAAGAATACTCACGTAGGTTCCTGACTAATGTTGAGGCACTTGTGGAAGCTGAACAAGACATCCTTGAAGAAGGTCAGCCGCTGGGCTTCCATCTGCTGGCACCGGTCGAACACGCCCTGCATGTCCTCGATATACCGCGGGTTGTACGCCGTGATCTCTGCTAGCGCTGATTGGTACTTTTCTCTGTTCTTTGACACTTCCTCGCGACATCTCGAGACGCGCTCCGCCATTTTCTTTACCTGGAGTTTGGGAATGGTCGTATTGAGCTTTGTACGTAATGGTGTTCTAGTTTTGGGAGATGAACAGTTCAGGCGTTACGTGCATATTTAGATATAAAGCGTAGATACGTAATCGTAAGAATTCGGGTAGTCCAATTCTAATTCTAATTCTACATGGGGATGAAAAAGTCCTGCACTGACGTCCCGCTCGGGGTGTATTGTGCATTTCCCCCTACCAGCATCTACCCGAGCCAACCCTGCTCCTTAAATAGCAGAGTGTGGATTCGGGTAGTTTTGGGAGATGGATCGGTTGTCTGGCTGTACATGTATATTTAAATATAAATGTGCGTAAATACGTATTCGTAAGTATTCTCTCACAAAATCGACAAACGATATCGGGACATAAGCTAAGTTCCGTCGATTTCATAGTAGTGCCTGTGATCGAATGAACCAGGAATATTCTACCAGGAACATTCTTCTGTCTACACACACTACCAAGCTGCACTACCATACTGTATATAAGTAAATGTATTTCCCTTTTCGAGGTTCCTATAAAAACGTACTGTAATAATTTGGTTACGAAAGCGGAATATAATCATCAGCACATATCATAAAACTTAGTAAATTGTTTAAAATGAAATTAATTTAGATTGTGCGGTAGTCATAAAATAATTACGCTTACGGGGCTAGTAATTAAACCCGTCGCGCCCAAGGCAATAGCTGTATCCAATCGATATCATAATATGTACTTTTTTAATAGTACAATAATTACGTTAGGTTATTGGCAATTATTTTAAACCTTGTGCACTTGGAACAGAATTAAAAGAAAAACACTTCCCATCACAGGTGAATTTGTGGTCAGGCTAGCCTTTTTTTATCAACGATAGGCTAACATTTGACCACGGTCTCTCCTGATGGTAAGTGACGGCGCGGCCAACGATGGAGCATGCTTGCCTAGAAGATACCGGTTCACACTAGCTTTAAAAGCTTCCAGATTATATTTGTCAGGTAACAATGACGCTGGTAAGGTGTTCCATTCCTTTACTGTCCGAATTATAAACGAGGAATCAAAACGCTTTGTACGTAGGTGTTCTAGGAATTTCCACCATATACGGATGCCGTGTTTCCGTGCGTCTAGATATCGATAAAATTCATTCTATTAGCTTACACAAGGCAGGGGGGTATTTTATACATACTTATAAATAGGAGTATAACTCTATCTACCCAGAATGGCACATGGACGCGTCAGACGCAGGACATAAAACTGTTATGAAAAAGGGGGAAGCTCGCAAATTGGCACGTCCGCCGGCGACGCGCAGTCTACGCAGGTCACAGATAACCCCCAATAGATACCGCATTACGGGATTTTTATTCGGATCCTAGCTCACCAAAACTGGAGGAAGGCGCGGGTTGCGGGGACTGGAGCCAATGCGCTATTATTGGCTGTTTCGAGTGACGCTCTAATAATGAACTCTAATAATTGGTCGAAACTACGGCCGTGCTACGAAGCGGCGATTTATATAGAACCATTTACGCAAGTGCCTGGTGCGCGATCGTCGTCTTCCATGCGGTATCTATTGGGGGTTATCTGTGACGCAGGTTTACGAACTTGAAACTTACGTATTTGTTCGTACAGCTATACATAACTAGCTTAACGAAAGTAGATTGCGTAGGCACTTTTAATATGTGTGAAACGACTATTCTACAAATGAACAAGCCCACTACTACTCACGCGTTATGTTCGTACAAGTTTAACACACGAATATAACATTTTAACCTCTATTTATTAAAGCGACAAATTATTGTAGAAGAAAACTATAAAATATCAGCCTAATACGCCAAACCTGCGTTTCATATGACAAGAAAACTATACGTGACTGATTGTCAGTCATATTGACTGACAATTTTAGATTTATCATGATTTGTCGCTTTGTGAAATAGTCTCTATAACAAGCACTATGAACAAGTATGAAGCTTAGCACTATTATGTGGAAAACGAGCTCTACTAACGTAAGTTTTTTTTAATATTAATGAAGTGACGTGACGAGCTAGTCGTTCACGTAAGCGACACGTCCACCCATAAAAGTTGCAGTGTCACCCGGAACTAAAAATATAGTTTCGCATGACACTGCACTGCGCACGTCATCCTGAGACTTCACACAGTATAGTAATAAGATTACTAGACTGTGAGATCAGATCATAAAGTCTCATTTGCCCAGTAATTTCACTAGCTACAATGCCCTGCAAAGCGGAACACAGTAGTGCTTGCACACTACTAGTTGGCGGCAGGATAACTGGCAAAGCGGTAGTGATGTGTACTTTATTTATTTTTATTTTTTTCAGGGGGGGAAATGCCCTCGCACTTCCCTGCCACCACGGGGGTGATGGCAGGGGGTATGTGGGACTCGAACCCACTAAAACCCCCCCGTGATCCGTCCGCCGCCGGGATGGGGCGAGATAGGGTCGCGCTAGCATTCAGTGATGTGTACCTACCTAGACTAGACGAACCTTGCATAACGTCCTACCACCAAGTAGTAGTTGAACAACTTCCATGACCGTAACATTACACATTTAAATATACGTGTATTACGCATAGCAAGACCATTGCCCCTTTCTGTGTTTTGTTTTAATCTAATAGGCATATATGAAACAAGAGAAAACACTGTGTAGCTCATCCTTGTATTCCACTGTAATGCGGTGTTAATTAGTAAGTGGGTTAATCTTTGGTATAACAAAATCTACAACTAGCCTATATCCTTATTGTATTAATATACCAAGCTATATGGATAAGTATATATATTAATATCCATGTATATCGTAATGGGTAATGTTTTGCACCCTCAGTCAATGTAGGCCTGCGGGAAGATGGATTAAAATACATGGGCTATAATTATGTTCGCGTTATGCTATACTAATACGTGATTGTAATTCTGAGCTAAGGGATGTAAGGAAATACACAAGCAAGCCATTTTAATTAAAACTAACTTTATTTTTGTCATGCCCAAGAAAATGTTTATTTTTTTTGAAGAATTGAGCTGCTGTTTCTTATCTTTATCAAAAAAAAAATTAATTCGTAAAAAATGTATGACATGTAGGACTAAAGATCTAGTGACTTTTAGATCATTTTATAACCAAATGTTAAAATACTTAAAACACAGTTGCACCAAACTTAAAATAAAAACGTGTAATATTGCAACCAATTTACGTAGAAAAATTAGTACCTTAACTAGTAAATGTTGGCGTGCGGGCCTTAATCACGTAGGGTTGTCAATAACGGGGTTAAACCGCCAGGGTTGCCAGTTAACAAGCACTTTAACGAGCTAATTCCCGAACAGGAGCGATGTAATACCTCTTCAAGAGGGCACAGGATTATTACGTGCGAGACAAGCTATAATCTGCCTTAAAGAAAAGAAGCTTAAATATTCCAAGTCTTTAATTTAATGGAGATATATCATAGGTAATTAGGTTCATTACGAGCTTTTAATGAGCTAGCTATATGAGCCGTTTATTTATGTGACTCAAGATGTGGAACCTGACTAATGAGTTTTAGTACTTAGGTAATTTAAGTTAGTTTTTAAAAGCGCATACTGGCAACACTCACTTGCTGTGTTAGAATAGTTCACAAATAGTTTTGGGTACCAAAACTTGTTGTATACTTTACATACAGTCGCCTACATCTCCTTTTAAAATTCCAAAAAAATAACCTAATTACAATAACTTATTTTAGATAGACCAAATCTTTATATCCTTTTACTTTACTTTATTTGATCTGGCAACTTCGGCTTCTTTGTATCAATTAAAACTAGGCTAGCATTACATATTCTGAAGTGCCGTCCAGGGGCCATGTTATTTATACTAATAATATGATATCTAATGTTAGATCAATATGCACAATGCACATGGGGAAATAGAACAAATGAATATGAATACCTGCCCTACTATAAAAACATCGGGTGTGATTTCTACCAAGAAACTCTAGCAACACTTTAGCACGTCAAGCAATGTATCGTACTAATAATAATTATTGAAATGGGATAACAAAAACTTTATAATAATTATGATACTCAACAAGTTTAGTATTTTAGCAGTTTTAATTGTCTAAGATGAAACTGAGCTTATAATAAGAAAAAAAATGCATTTTATAGCTTTTTTTATATCAAGACATGACAGCACTTTTGATATAGCACAAAAAATAAAATAAACATAAACGCTTACCAGTAACACTCTCTTTAAGAAAGCAAGGATAAAACAAAAATTAGTATAACACAAAAATGTATACAGTAAGTTATATAAATAACTATGTATTGTATAATATACCGGGAACACCTCTTTGCGGCCCGATGTGGCAATACTCATTGTAGGAGTGGCATCCACTATAGTGCTAACTCAACGGGATGATAGGGCTGTCCAAAGACTATGCTCTTTGTTATATAACATAAAAACTTTTCTTGTATTCATATTTTATTTTCTTGTTTTTTTTTGTGTTTGTTGTGTTGTTTTATGTTTATGTGTGTGTTTTTCTCTTCTTGTGTTTTGCGTGTTGCATTATTGCAACGAATAGAAATCATTTAAAAATACTAAATAACAACAACTAATTTATGTGTGTGTGTGTGTGTGTGTTTAGGCAAGAATCTTATTAACTCAGATAAATAATTACTAGAAAACCGGTTATATATTTGTTAGTGAGTGTTGAATAAATGTTTTTTCTTTTTTTATTTATTTTTATCTAAAGCACTAACGACTTCAAAACCGTATTTAATTCAATTCATTTTGGACAAACTGGGCTTTTTTAATAAATAGATAAGTACACGAGTCCCTTAAAACTTTTCCTTCACATCCAAAATGTAATTTTATGAGCACGCGTCAACCCTACATCACGATCTTTATCCGAGCCACTTGATGTGTTAGGGGCGGGGATTCAATCGCGCACAAACGCACCCGCTGCCTCTCTAGACGCTACACTTCATTACCTGGTTGAATCTTGGAGTAAAAGAAACGTCGATAGCGCAGTAGAGCTACAAAATGAAATCAGAGACCAGCAAAAAAAAATCGCACTGACATCGCGTCATTGCAAATAATCGCCTGCCAAGCGTGGTGATTATGGCAAATCCCCCTATGATAAGAAGTTAAGAACCCCCATAAAACGCCACTTTGGAAGTGGCGTATTATGGGGAAGGCATATGTTCAGCAGTGGAGGTCTTCCGGCTGATTTTGATGATGATGACTGCAAATAATCCTTGATCACCAATTAATACTCGTATTCCCAGAAGTGTTTTTTTGACCTATACTGTATCACTGCAGAGCAAAAGTCTACTCTGTATCTTTCTAGGCTTGAATGGCATCCAACCCTACTAAGGTATTAGGTAGATTACCCACTGCGGCGTCACAATTTTTGCCCAGCAACTCTTGCGTGATGTCAACAAAATTGGGCAAATTTTTTTCGACTAACTGGAAACAATCCTATACATATGCGACTACTTGGAGTTCTTCAATTAGAGCGCTGAGCGGTCAATGTTTCGTATGAAATCACTGTACGTGCCCCGCCCACTACCAAATTTTACAAAGTAAAGGTAAATCCGGATTTCTCAATAAAGAAGTAGGACCCCTTTCGCCTCTAGCTATAATGATGTGCCTGCCGTCACTGAAGATTGGATTTATTACGAGACATCCCGGCCCCGTCTGAAAGATTCAATTACACAGGCTTACCCTTGTGACAATATTGTGTTAGCAACATTTTGTGTAGAAACACTCAAGGCGACGAGTAGACCAAACAAGGTATTTTTTTAGCACGTTACCTGGCGTAATTAGAACATGTTTGAATTTAATATATCATGTAGTTCGTTTCATTAAGTTGTTTGTGATGACCGCAAATACAAGATTAATAAATGTAGCTCTATAGAAAAAAAATTGCAAACCTCCCTCAAAAAATTTTAATGTCCCCCCATTTTACTGAGCTTCTACCGAATATATTTTTACAAAAAATAAATTAGTGTGTTCCCAACAAACATCCAGATGTCGTGATGGCTTAATATAATAACTTTGAAAAATACTATATAAAAATAGATACTAATTAAAAACCGTCAAAATCAGTCAAACGCCGCGCTGAAGTGCAGAGACTGAATTGATATTTAAGAGTACGTCGTTAAGGTTGATGTTTCTTTGAACGGATTTGGACCTGCTTATCTGGCTCTACCCGTCACCTTAACACAACTGGGTATAGTAAAATGCTTACTGCCGCGGACTTTATGGGATTGCCTTGGAATTGGAATTGATTCTAAGTGCCACACCAAACCACACTAAAGTTGTCACACTACATAGTAAAATTTGAACCCGCGTCTTCCAACTTAAGGTTGAATCTCAGCTGCACTCACGCTATCTTTCTCCTTCTTGAAAAAAACTATCCTGAGCGATAGAAAAGGAAAGAGCATGACAAAATACGATTCCTTGCTGACAGATGAGGTTCCACCCTTAGACGGTTAAACCAACTAAAACATGGTAACACTTTCAAGTCGCTTCGGAAATCTTTAAGATTTAGGTATACCTAAATCATCACGAACGAAATGGCTCGTAATTGAAAGTCAACAACACAAGCAAGGCTATATAATTGTAGAGTTCTGTGTGGCACTCCAACTGTAATGGGCGGCCGTGACTCTTTACACCAGGCCAACGCCCTAGTACCATTCATGAAAAAAAAGATAGAGGGTCACTACAGATACCATATTTGATGTCCTACCCACCTATTCTAATACATGTACACAATCACAACGACCTTATTATAGTAGTAGGAGTACGCCTAGATAAATAATATATAGTTAAGTGACAGTGGCCAGGACACCAAATTCTGATCAGCCACGCTATGAAACCTTCGTCAAGTTTATAACGAAGTTCCGCTAAGTTCTATGAGACATCTAGACAAGTTTAGTATAAAGTTGGGTACTCGTATATTGAAGTAACGTTACACGAACGTGATAAGCTCACAGTGTACCAAAGTACCAAGGAAGTTGTATAGTATATTCTACACTAACGAGAATATACTATAGAACTTCCATGTAGTGTACAAAATAAACATTCGTCGGTTACCAAGGTCCGTTCAATCTGTTTCAACCGTCGACGTTTACACAAAATTGTGGATCAGGTAAATCTTTAAAAAGAAAATTGGTAATTCCGTGATAAGGCACGTACGGGGAGTGGGGGACACACTTTATCGCGCCGATTGGATCGAAATAAATCTTTTACCTGAGTAAAACTTTTTTGCTGCAGCGACAAAGAAACTGAGGCCTAGTTCACCATTATTACACTTACTTTGTTAAACAACAGATAAGTTGTAATTACGAGCATGAGTGTGGGCAAGTGATATTATGTAGTGAAACGTGGTTTTTCGTGTTGCTTCCAAAATTCCATAGAAGCCTCTAGTAAAGTTGCCACCACTTTACTAGGGCATGCCTTAGACTGGATTATGACTAAGACTAGACTATGACTACTCTGACTGTGACTATGACTTGACTTTAAGTGAAAATTTCCATAATACGATGAAAAATTACAAAACTTGACACTGGCTAAATACACTATGTGTGGAGCCAAAATATAAGGAAAAAAAAAAAAAGTTGTAATTAGAACTATATTTATGTACAAAGTTGACAGATCTAAAACTCCTAAAACTGTTGCTGTTCTTGTCAAACAGACGGCATCGGCAAGAGACGGATATATTTTAAGTAAGTTAAGGACTGTCAACTAAAGCCTTCAGAATTGGGTGATATTTATAAGATAAGGGTAATAGATATCATTTATCAATCATCAAGTCAGTCTTTATGCCTTTCACCATTCTGCACGTTGATTTAATTCAATATTAACCACAGAATAAATGTTGGTGAAATCGAGCCCTATAGTTATTTTTCTTTCTGATTAGCGGAGCGAGTGTTTCGGACACTATGAATAGAACTTCTTGCAGAGAGCTCGGAACTCGGACTGACCCTTGCGGGTTGCGGAGCGTGATTGCGTGCAGCTCCAGTTTCCAATTATGTCAAAATAGCTAAGAAGAACGTTGGCCGTGGTATTTTATCTATGTACCTTGGTAAACTGGTTTTAATTATAATCAACTGATATAAAAAGAGCTAAAGATCGGGCTTTGTAGCATGCCTTTGAACTCTTAGGTGAAATTTTATCCAGCAAAAAAAAACTACTAAAATGCTCTGGTAATGATCTAGCACCAAAGGGGAAGGTAACTAAGCACTAAGTAGGCTTTTTATCGCCAATTTTGCGTTGCTTGTTCAATCTAAACGTACGTATTCTGTTATCTTTCTTTATTTGTAAGCCAACGGTAACAGTTAGGAGCGCAAACATTTAGCATTCCCAAATGTAGTTACCCAGGTGGAATTGGGAAATAACTTCATTCCGCGCGCTGAAGGACAGACATCGGCATCCAATTTCCTGGCTGGAGGCGGCGGCGGCGGCAAGGCATTCTAGGTCAATGTGAAGTCTATACTAGGTTGTTTAATGTCTCTATCGAATTCGGAATAATGGTATAACTTTGGAGCTGACAATTTTCTTTTGCTTTGCTTCAGAAAAATTGTAAAAATGAACTCCAGCTGGTTAACGCTTTGACTATTAAAAGACTAACTCCAGCTGGTTAACGCTTTGACTATTAAAAGACTTAACTATTTAAAAGAGCAACTCTACATTCATGTTTTATGAAATTTATGAATCATGAAAAACAACAGGTCAATAATGACATACAAATTATACGATACTCGCTAGTATCGTATAATTTGTCGGGGCGAGTCGCTACTCGCCCCGGCTTCGCACGGGATAAATAATATTTCAGGTAATTTTTTTACACCTTGCGTTACATTATTGGAGTTTTAGTAAGGATCCCTCATTTTTTTGAAATTAAAATATAGTCTATGTCAGCCGGGGATAGTGTAGCTTCCCAACAGTGAAAGAATTTTTCAAGTCGGTTCAGTAGTTTCCGAACCTATTCAATGCAAACAATGATATGTTATAGATTAGAAACAGAAATTAACGTGTATTAACAATAATAACGGAAACAAGATAAAAGGAAGAAATAAGAAAAAGTAAAACAAAGCTAAATACTATAACGTTTTATAAACACATAACTGCTATGAGTTTTAACTGACTAGTTTCTAATTGCAAATAAAATATATGTTTCAGATTAATTTGTAAAGGAAAAATTTGAATCACGACCGGGATTTGAACCCGCATCCATCCGTCCCTAAAGCCGGGACATGCTTTACTTAAGCTACCGTGACAAGTGTTCTCATTTCCGAATTTATCCTTCACCTTTTACAACCAACTTACGGGGTTGGCAGCGCCATCTATTGAGAAATTCTTAAGAATTATCCCAACCAGTAGGGTCAAGTTACATCAACACAAATGCTGTAAAGATAACGCCTCCCAAATCAATATTTATGATTTTTATAGCAGTATCGCCTGCTCAGCGTAATCTACAGATTAATTTGTAAAGGAAAAATTTGAATCACGAGCGGGACTTGAACCCGCATCCATCCGTCCCTAAAGCCGGGATATACTTAGTATATCCCGGCTTTAGGGACGGATGGATGCGGATATACTTAGTATATCCCGGCTTTAGGGACGGATGGATGCGATGGATGTTTTTAAGCTCAAAAAAAAAAGAAAAAAAAAATTCAAGAAAAGTTCAAATTTTTCCTTTACAAATTAATCTGTGGATTACGCTGAGCAGGCGATACTGCTATAAAAATCCTAAATATATATGTTTCATTGACCATTATCGTAAATTTCTAGTGTATGAACTAAATTAAATCCATTATCGTTAACATAAATCAAAACGAAATCATTCGCAATTCTAGATAGGTATGCAATCAAGGACCCAAACATAAAACTCGATTAGTTAATTTATAGAGAAAAGATTTGGAAGCTAAAATATTTTTAGGTCACTGCGATATTCTACCTCTCGACCGAAAAATATATCCAACTGATGATCTGACAGACGTAAAATACTTATAAGCATCTGTAGAATATTATTCCAATTTTTTTGACATAAGACCGCCTATTGCTACACATAGAGTCTGATTATCGATTATTACTGTAATGAGGCTTTTTATTTAAAAAAAAACGCTAGTTCCGCTTCTTTTCTAGATGGCGCTGTAAGTACATAGTTTAAACCTTTCAAACCACCGAGTAGTTTAAACATAAGAAAATGCTTAGACTACCTACAAAGAAATGACAAATTCAGTTGAGTGGACCACGAGTACATTGTCTGTAGTATCTCCTAAGTAGTCTGTGGTGCATTCTTCTTAATTAAATTGAAGTACAGCAGAACTGCGAGACAGATAAACGTTAATATTATGATCCAAAATAAAGCCGAGCTATCGCGCAACGAAAATAAAATAAACGAAACAGTTTAGAGTTGTACAATCAGTATCGTGACACATTTCCTATAACCTGTGGTCTATGCTTGAAACAGTGACAGTGACAGATTTTGGTAAAACCACAACTGGCGCCATCTATTGGGTCATACATAAAACACCATTTCTTTTTTTTAAATAAAACTCCTCATTGTGGTGTTTTTAATGAAGAGTTTATCTATCAGCTATTTGTGCTGTCGAAAAAACTTTATTCCTCTTGATTGATTTAGATACGTTGCTTCCTAAATATAAAGTATATGAGGCAATTAATTGGCTAGTTCTGGCGTGAGAGCCGGCCGAAAGCTTAAGTCATTACATATCAAAATGAATCATATAAGCAATTCAGTTTATTATATAATTGCGAAAATAACACAAAACAAACGTTTTTACAGGAACAAACAAAAGATAAGACCAGCTGGAACATAGATCCATCTCGGAAGTTGATTAAAAATATATGGGTAATGGTAAATCCAATTCCCACAACCCCACAAATAAAATACGGGATTCCCGTTATACCCAAAGTTACATTGTCAAAATATTATTATATATCAAAACTAAGAACGGTGCAGTTGGTGCATGTGGTCCAGCATAAATTAGAAAAGGCCGAATTGGATTGCGTCTGGTAATTGATGCAATTAAACCACCGTCGTGGTCAAATCGTTTGGCAGACATCTGATGACTGACCATTTGATTTCAAGTACTCGGATTGACCCAGCCAGTCATCAGTCAGTATTTTTATACGGTAAAAAGGAGGATTATATTTTCAAAGAGGTTAACAGAGCAAATAGTAACACGAATGCGTTTTCATGTTACTTTTCTGTTGAGATAGGACACTGATCAATATGAAAAACTAAGTATTTTTAACCAATTAATTTATATTAAGCTAGCTTGTTCGTTATTTCGCTAAAGTTACGATCAAAATATTCATTTGTTTTAAGCTTCTAATTTATAAGAGTAACACAAAGGAGAATGTAAATAGAAAATTTACATTCAATTAAATTAGAATTCCGTGCCGGACCTATTTACGTCTGAAACGGTCTGGATAGGTATTTGTCGAGGGGTGGCAAACATACCCCGAGTCGAGATGTCGAGTAAGGGTCCCATGCAAATAGGAGTGACTCCGAATATAAGTACAGTGCGTGGGTTGCTATTTACTTTTAATATCGGTAACGTGGTATATTTTCAGAATAAGGATAATTATGGGCATCTCATCGGCAAACATGCTCCTCCTTAGAAGACCACACCGTCACTTCCAATCAGGTGAGATCTTGTCAAACGTATGTCCAATTGCCCATTGTACTGTAGCATACCAATTTTTTTTATAAGTGAAGTTATCTGTCTAGTTGTATTTCCCTGCTGCCTACTGACCGCAAGAGTTACACCGTAAGTTTAACACCTTTGCGCCAATTTTAAAGGCATTAGTTAACAGATTAAAACTATTGCTGTTCTTGTCAAATAGACGGCAATGTAAGAGACGGACATATTTTTAGTAAGTTAAGGCCCGTCATCTGATGGTTCAAAATCATTTTATTGTGTTACCTGTGCTGTGCCTATCTGTAGCTCCCAAACGGGTGAACCGATTTTGAATTTTCTCCTTTTGTTGATCGACAGTGTTCTTAGCTATGATACCTGTGCTATTAAGTATTCTGTGGTTATGATTCAAAAAAATCTGTTCAGCTGTTTGAACATCATCAGCTCTATTCTAGACGAAGGGATTGTTAGGGTTTTTTTTTAATTTTTACGAAACTACCTCAGTAAACTAGCTTCGAACTGATGACACAGTGAAGCAAGAGTGATATTTATAATGAAGATGATTTTCTCTAACCATGCTACAGTTTTATAACGTCAAATGATAACGAGTAACGAATATAGACGCATTAGTAACAGTTATTGCACGCAAGACAGATGCGACAGATGTATCGAACGTACGGTATCCCCAATCTTGAATGAACACTTTCATCGCACCCGTTACCGTGACGGTAATACATAGTGGAAAATTGAAGATCAACAAATACGACTGCAAGATGGAAATTTTTGATAGTCTCTTTTTTACTCGCTGGATATTAACTTTATGGAGAGAGCAATAAACCACAGCAATAAGCACTGTATTGTAACAGGGTAATAAATGAAAACATTGCTAACACATATTGCATTTGAATGGTCCGGTAGCTCAGTTGGTAGTGACCCTGCCTTCTGAACTATATGTGTGTAGGTTCCATTTCCAATTTTTATAATTATATTGTATGCTATGTATGTATTTACAAACAAAAGGTACTTAAGTATTAAATATTCTATCAGTTATCTGGTTCTCATAGTATACAAGCTCTGCTTAGTTTGAGGTTAGATAGCGCTGTGAGATATGTCCAAAACTGCTGCGTGCTGTGTGAAATATGTATTTATTTTATTTATTAATTATATAAGTATGTTTTGGTTTCAATGGGACATGAGTAAGAAGTATTAAGATGCTCATACTGAAGAAGATGATAGAAGACGAAAATAACGTAAAACCAAAACATTAGTGTGGGAGCGCAGAGTGCAAGCGCAGCAAATATCCCATACGTTGGCCGCACCGCTCCTGTCCTCCTCAGTCGTCTCTCTACCACCAACCGCGTCTTTACGTGCACATATCCGATAAATGTTTTACCGCGTAATAAACGAAAATATGTACCTATTAGGCATGGAAATGATTGCTACTTTTAAAGCATTGTCATTTGATCATATGATTTATTTTTATCACTGATTTCACCTGTGACTTTTCACAGACTGTGATTTTTTATTTGCCTTCTAAATTATGATCGATGGTGATTGGCGGTGCTACATGAAATAGAACAGAGATGTGATTTAGGAGCAACCAAGCGAAGTTGTGATCTGGTACAAATGATTACAATGAAATATAACGCTACTCTCTTCAGTTACACAAGATCAAAGGTTACCGCTATAATCACAGGCACAGATTGTTTACTATTATACTCTACAGGTCTCAGTTAGTTTACTGAAGCATACACTAAACGTAATATGTTTTGATATTCACCGCTTATGTTACTCTTTTATTACAAAAACCCGAAGCCACGACCCATTAAGTGTGATTATCACACTGTGCTTTGTAGCAGAGTATGTGACAAAAAGTAGCAGTGTGAATTATAATAAGAAAATCATATGATTTATCACATGCTCCTTGTGAAATGATCCATGTCTAGTACCTATAATGACTATTTTACTTGGGGTCTTCCGCACCCTGATAAGTAAGTATAGGTGACCAGGCACGCACTACTCGACAATTAGTAACAACAAAAACACAGACAATGTATTGGATAACACATTACATGATTAGAACTAACTCCGTAACCTTTATTACTTCTTGATTTTTTGCTACATATAACTACGTCCCAAAATATTTCAGCAAGTGTAAAGCTGTCTTCTCAGACTTCAAAGATCACGAAATGCTCGGCTTCTTCGAGTTCTTTTGATGTTTGAGATTGGATACAAACTCTTGCTGGAAAAGTTGCGAGACGTGTGTGAAATTAATGCGAGCCCTTTGCATCTCTAACGTCAAAGAACTCCTAGTTTAAGCAAAATATATGCAGAATAATGTAGAAAGGTATGAATTCATAACTTTTTAGACGAAAACTAAATATGAGAGAGTTTAATTAAATCTGCGATGTTAAAAGTACGAAGACGAAGATAAAAATAGACCCTTAGTTTACCTACAAATATAAATAATTAAAAATAAATAAGAAGAAAATGCTGCAGAGGAAAATCACATGCAGTCCACATATTTTTGTTTTAACGCCAGATCATTTATTATGAGATCAAAACCTTCACGGCATTCAGAATTAAACATTTTCACCGAGCTAGCAGCGCGTTCCCATGACATTGTGCTGGTAGCACAGATTCCCGATCAGTTGCTTTCTACCTACCCACATTCAGCCGTCTAGCAAATATAGCGGCGAGCGGTTTATCGAAATATGCAAAGTACAACGTAGTGATCACGACTCGTTATCAATTTGTTTTGAATGACTACTGACAGATTGTTTTTCGTTCTATATACAGTTGGTGAGGCAGCAGTGAAGCCTGTAATAGAATAGATAAGTAACTCCCGAAGCCGGGCCTGGATATAAAAATTTTTGGTTAGTTATTTGGTTTAGTTTAAAAAAATATATTTACAAAGTTACATAACGCTCGACAACAATATTATACAAAATCAGAATTTACCAACACTACAATTTTTCAAGTTGTATGGAATATAATGTGGCATATTTTATGACATATCATTAGCATTTTTTCATTGTTGTTATTTTTGCTAATGGACAATAATGTTTACATCACATTGACGCTTCTAATGTTAAATGGTGACCGTCGCCTATGAACATCACAAGACCAGAAGCGTAGTCAATATAATTGAAGAACTTGTTGCACGACTCTTCGCTATAACTATTCTCAAAGTACATTTTATATCAAATATGCAGTTCGTAGTAACGAGGCCCTCTAGGTCCTCGTTCTGATAACACATGTCACGACTGTCACAATCGTAACGTCTGATAATGATACAGCGTCTTATCTCAGTCAGAGTGCCGTGTTATGGAAAATCGAAGCACTTATAGAAAGTGCTTCTTTGTAAAATTTGTTATTCGTCCAAATTAAAATTTAAAACAAATCTAATATTCCCAATGTCAGGCCCTTAGCATTTTACTGTAGCTTGTGAAATCACTTTATAGACTTTATGATCTAGTCTCGCAGTGTAGTAATCTTATTACTAATAGACTGTGATGTCTCAAGATGACGTGCACATTGCGCAGTGTCACGCGAATTTTATATATTTTAGAGTTCCGAGTGATATTGCAATCTGTTATGGGCAGCCGTGACGCTTAACATCCGGCGAACGACTAGCTCGTAAAATCATTCTATTATTGAAAAATAAATTACTACGGTTTCGGCGAGGTGTTAGTAGATGATACATACTCCAGAGTTTAGAATTTTGTAGTTTTGAAATGTTACAAACTTTAAAAACCTGTAGTTATTTTAAGTTAAAAGATATACCGAGACGAAAATTCGTAGGGTCATGGTCAATGGAATAATGAATTTTATAGCTATTTTGATGCCAAGGCGTGCCCTTAATGAGTTATCGATATCAAATCAACAGATACTATGATACTTGATAGATATCTGACGCAATCATCGTTTGCATAAAAAACAAATGTAAAATATGTTTCTTTATTAAAGAATTTAAGAGTAACTCTAATCTAGGTATTTACACATAAAAACAGTCGAGAGAAAAAAGAGCATTTCAATTTAACTTTATCAATTTCACACATGTCAATCACTTCCGAGCTTAAAGCGACAAAGTCCCATCCGATCACGTTTTAATATACACCTGAAGGCGCGTGGTATTTAATAGAACCGTGTCACATTGCTGCGGGTTATATAATCGTGTATCGGGGACGTCCTACTTACAAGCACCTGCGCTATCTCAGCGATTATAATGATAACATGGTATACAATTGAATGCTTTATTGCGAGCGATTATGATGCATTTTTGTTTACCGATGCGTTATGTTAGGCTAGGTTTCGAGTGTTATGAACGGTTACACTATACACTATTATTTATACTGTGATACTACTCTTGCATTGCATGTGACATTTGTTAAACCAAAAGTTCTTTTAAACAAGTATTTCTAGTATCACAGAATAGTTCGAGCTCGGTTCCCGAAATCACGTAACAAGCCGTTTCAGAACTTGTCCATTCGGTCAATATTGACAGAGAATGGTTGACAGAATTCCCAACTTTGGATGTGGTTTGAAAGCAAATAATAGATAGAAGTTTTGTAAGAGACCATTGAACTTCTTTGCTCCTTGGTATCAAACTAGTTTTGTTGCCACTATTATATTCAAAACTCAAAACAAACATTTTTATCTTTCTATTCCCAGGGTCATTTATGCCACATCAATCTTCCTCGTGTTTTCTTTCCACGACATATGTCTAGCCTAGTTTATAAGCTAAACAACGGATTTACCGGACTAAACTATTGTTCCATACGAAACATGATTTTGAATCCTACCGCATTCCCCAATTTTGCAATTTCACCGAGCCACACGTGCAACATGCATACGAGCGAAAGCACACGTCTCTCGACAGTAATTTCACTTTGAAGCCGTTCACAAAACTGGTCGTTTGTCGCCACCAGGCACAGTTGTTGAACTAGCGATAATTAATTTTGCTCTTAGGGTGAGGGGTTAGAGGGAGTTTGTATTGCTGTTTGTATTCTACTGTGTGTTCCAAGTTTGAAACAATAATTGAGTTCGATTTCATTTGTAGGAGAAATATTTGGGTCAGTGGAATGACAAGCTTTTGTATACGTCTTGTGTTGTGATATATATATTAAATTATACAAATATCTTTGGAAAGCTTTGGTGAATAACTTAATACGCCGAGATTGAAAATTATAGCTACATTTCCTTATTATTCTCTTGAAATATTTAACGTAGAATTTATAAGCTTTTTAATGGTATAAACATTAACTTTCTGTGGTATCCAGTACGTTCTCAGTGAACTTTGGTAACTACTGAAATTTGGTTCTGGACTAAGTATGGCGGTCCCCTGTCTTCTCGATTTATCAACACTTCAAGGTTAAAAGTATCGCTCACCAATACGCCAACCATTTCATTGAAGTTATGGCACTTATCGCAGTTATTGTAAGAATTTAGGCACTGTTTTGTGTTGACGCTTTATTGGATCAGGTACAGTTCACGCAATCATTAAAAAGGTCGTTTTAAGGAGTACCATTTCTATTAAGCAGCAACTGCGACTTGTATGTCACGGCTACCATGGCACGCAAACCATTGTACACCAATAACGACTGAAGTCCTGTACCTGTCTCTTAAATAACTACTAATAAATCAACGTTAAACTCTCTGGTTCGCTGTAGAAAAATAGGCTCTATGAATTGACGAGACATGTTTGAGTTTGATTCATATCTGTGCCAGGGTTGCGGTGTCGTGATTGGCTAAATTGGTTTATGTAATTTAAGTAACCGTGTTGCAGCAGATTATTAACTCTTGCAGCGACACGAAATAACACATTAAAAACAGTTTAATACTATAAACTACGAAAATAAACCAAAAAGAAAATGTAAGTAGGTACATTATTGTAAGTCATAAGCTAGCCACTTGTATAGACAAGTGGCTAGCTTATGACTTACAACTTCCTTCCTTCCTTCATTCTTTCATTCTCGTCTATACGAGAATGAAAGAATGAAGGAAGCGGAAGGAAGTTCCTAATAGGACTTGGTCACGCTAAAACCTACAAACACAACAAAATTCGACAAGGTTCAGTTAAGGGTTAGGCCTACAGCGAAGAGTCCACTGTAAATATTAAAAAAAACAAAAATTAGTCTTCCTTCGTAACTCGATAAATCGAAGCAATGGAACTTTTTACCAGCGTCTGTTTTTCCGGATCTATAATCTGGATGTTTGACAGTGATCGGTTTTCTTATCGTCAACCACTTGTCACTAACATTAGGAGAAATGTGATCAAACGCAAGCCTAGATAGTATTAAAAAAAGGCAACAAAATTGTCCTCATGCAGTACTTATACTCTTGGCTAACGACCTTGATACTGCTTGCCATGGCTCAACTACGGTAATCACGGGGTTAATCAGAGATGGTTTCCATATGCAACACTTATAGCCTGAGAAACCAGTTGCAAAACATGCGCATCTCTAGTTATGACCGCTGACAACACGATTTTATTGCATTCCACAGAAACCCGATGCGATTGAAAGCAATACAAAAACTAGAGTAATTCAATACGAGATATTCTGTACTTTTTATCAAAAATATTCTTTAGGACCATTACGTTGACTCCCAATAGTTAAATGTTTATAAACAATGATTGCTATCACGTCAAATTCATGGCCTCGTGACTCGACCGTTTTATGGGAAAGCTTCTCGAGGCTGGGGAATGGCGACCAAGGGACCAAGGGTCGGAAGACACCCAGGATAGATTCAAGAAGTGGACCGACGAACTGGTGAGTGCTATGAGAAGCCACACACTCGTTTAACGTCGGGAAGAAATGATTAGGAATAATACTGGAACTAATTCAAATTCTATAACGGAACGAGAGAAAGAGATAGAGTTTAGAGGAAGCTTAGAGGTTTATTAGTTACGACTTAAAGTGCGATTACACTAGTCCAGTAAACTAAACAAGTGGGACAAACTGGCTCAACAGCGGACTCGGGTCTATTACTCGTGAATAAGTTATGGCAGTTGGACGGTTTGTTTACGAGCCAGATGGGCTGTGGCACAGCATATTCTATTAACAAATTAGATGGGAAGATTTATGCTGTCGTAATCTGGATTTAAATATTATATCTATTCTATGTTCAGAAATAGGAGAACTATTCCTTGAGCAAACATCTGAGCCACTTCAATTTCATCAATTTACACATGCTATGCAATTAGGAGTTGACTGACTTATGATTATAACCTAAAATAGGTTAATGCTGACATCTACCCTGGCTAAGGGAAATGCACAAAAGCGGGACAGTGCAAGCCTTACCGCAGACGCACACACTACAGCAAAAAAGAATAGTGCATAGCTCCCAGTTTCTAATCGCACATTTGCGTTGCGATTTGAAAATCGTCAGTGTATCAAAGCAAACAAGTTTTTAGAACTCCGTGGTAGCACTACTAAAGCACGGTATTTCGATAACATATATTGTAATAATGTTCGAAATTATAGCATGATATAATAATATGAACACGCTACCTCACTCTCAGTTATAATTTACTTCTACCCACCCACGCACGCAAACTCTCTCCCATATTTCACTACATGTAAATATCGTTTTCATCGATACACACTGTGCAAATAAATCGTACATTATCTCTGTCAGGGTTATCAAATTAGTGGATGATCAAAAAAATTGAGAATATAAAAAGTTAATAATACCAGAGTATAAATCTACACTACCTACTGAGTCTAATGACTAAGGTATGGGTGTTTTTTTTAGATAATTTATAGGCATAGCATTTGACCACTGTCTTACCTGAAATAAAGAAGGCTTGCATGACTTAAATCTTAGTCGTAGGCTTACAATAAGTACAGACCTATCTATGTTTGCAGGTTATGCAACCAAACACAATAAAAAAAGCTAATTTTTTATATTATACATTTGAATTATATGAATTGGTTATCGAAAATAGAACGAAATAAAGAGAAGCACTACCATGTGGGACACAGCCAGGAAGAAAGAGAAAGAGGTTTTTCTATGATCTGTTAGGTGCACCTATAAAATAAAAAATAAAATATTTCTAAGGAGCCGCCAGCTTGAAACGTGGCAACCCTATTCAGGTCAGGAGTCTGGCTATCCCGGAATAGAGGCACTCGTTCCACTGGAATGGCTAGTGATGACGTCATTGACAAGATTAGTTTTACGGTTTGCGGCCTCTAAAAACGTCCATTCATTGTTAATTTTGACACGGCATCCATTCTGTTGAAAGCACTCAGCACTATTCTAGTATCAAATCAAAGTTACGATTCTATAAATAAAGTAAACCTACAAATGAAACACATGAATTGGATAGGTACAAGTAACATTTTCACAGTAATAATGAGATTTGTCCTATATTGAAAAAGATACTTACGTTACGTCTGAGGTAGAAATATACATAGATAAATCAATGAGTATAGATCACAGTTATATAAATACCCCGCCGAAAAATATTCTTTTAGAATTGTCCCTAAAGACAGTTGCGTTGCGCCCCACATGGACGAGCCCTACGACAACTGTCTTTAAATACATAGTAACTGATGAAATTCCACTAGGTCCCCTTTCTCTCCGCTTTGGAGTGGGCACCTGATTCCTTTGCGACTTAATTAACTAAAAACACTTGGGGTCGAAAAGGATAATGTTTTTAGGTCTCAAGGTCTCTTGTTTTGAGTAAACTTTTGATTGGAATGAACGGAAAACAGACTTTATTAATGAGTTCTCTCTCCTTGACCCAATTTAGAAAGTTGATATATTTTCTTGAGTGTTTATAGCCTTTGCTTCCTCTGATGTTGTTTAAAATGTGAATGCTGAAATGTGGAAAAGTTCTCGAGTTGAAAGTTAAGCATATCTACCAAGCATGCTTGCTTCATAAGATATGCTACTCAACTAGATATATTACGCTGGAGTACTCCAACAAATAATATTACTTATGTCGTGGTTACGGACTGATTTTAGAGATCTGATGGTAAAGCGAGCGAACTCTAGAATCTAAAAATCAAAGCGGTTTGACTCGACATTTATAATCCGAGCAGCGAAGGAATGGAACACTTTACCAGCGTCTTTGTTTCCAGATAAGTACAATCTGGAGCGCTTCAAGTCGCGAGTGAATAGGTATCTTCTAGGCAAGCATGTACCATCGTAGACCGCGTCGTCACTTTCCATCAGGTGAGATTGCGGTCAAATGCGGGCCTATTTAGTTGTAAAAAACTAGAGCTTGCTCGCTTGCTAGAGTCTAGCCTGGATCATGATAATATAAACTCAAGCTCCTGACGCCGCCTTCTGTGGGGTGTTTAACATTAACTACACTACGCTAAAATTACTTCTTCGTTCTTTAATAACGAAACTCACGATTTTATTAAGAAATTTCCATATCTAACGGTGATAGGATGTTTATTATTCATTCATTGATATTAAAAGGATCGTGTTAGTTTCTTTAATGCAATAACAGAAAGCTCAAAATCGAACAATGTCAATGGCATTCTTCTCAACTGTGACCCCTATCAATACAATGTAAATGCTATTATAGCGCCAATTGCTTTTTTTGTACGAACAGCTACTTGTTAGTGCCGAGTTGCCGACAAAGACGTCTTGTGTCAACCGCAGTGGGTCAACGCATTGTGTTCTTAATAGGGCCTTTAGAGGGCTCGTTGGCATATGATGTAGCCATTATGTTTGGATACGACAAAATGTGATTGGCATTTTTAACTTTATTCGGGAACACGAGTACGTGGTTCCTCAATGAAGTTTAAAGGGTAGAAACATTTTTATTATTTCATTTAGTTAGGAGAGGCTAAGAAATGAATGTGTAAGAAGGTTAAACAAAAGAAAAGAAGTGAAGTGAATCTTGTCCATCATAACATACCTGATGGAAATCGCTCACTACTGGGCTGTAGTTTTACGTTGGGAGATAGAACTTCTCAATGCCTACTAAGTATGTACATAAGAATTTCACTTGATATTTCTAGTCCATAAATAGAATATTCAAATAGGAAACGATGATATGGACAGGAATACATAATGTAAAAATATAAGAAAAATCCAGCTCAATTTTGACGACAAACAAACAGCATTTAGGCTGTATTTTCTTAAAATGAAACGATATTTCCTAACCGGGAAAATTCTTCATTATATATAAAGATCGAAGATAATAAAGACAGAATAGAAAAAAAAACTCTGAAGTTACACTGAGAAAAATACTTTCATGAATTACGAACAATTTTAAAGGAATTCCGGCACTTTTATCCGTATTCCCGACAAAAAGGGACCAAGAGTTCTTACTAACAATTTGTATGTAAATCATAAAAAACTATCACGAACAGACGTCACCATTAAACATTAGAAAACAGCACGATATTGCTAAGTGCTGTATACTCATGTTTTATCGTTACGCGTCATGACAAATTATCATGACGAACTCTTTAAACACTTCAAACGGTAATGACGAGACATCATGATGGGAATGATAGAAATTGTAGAAGTAATGGTACGGAGTCATTATTTCGAGGTTAAATTAGTCTGTACATCACAATAGTATGAAGATATTTCCTAATAACGTTAAAGGAAACTTAAAAATATTTTTCATTACGGTCATGATGGTTTAACGAGCTTCCTCATATTTTATTCATGGTAAACTCATATGATGCAATGCCCATCAATAATAGTTTGTTGGTATCGTAATGATAACTGTGAATTCCTAGATACCGAAAACTCAAATAAAACTCTGTATTTAACAAAACCTACTTAATTGCTACGAACAAAACACCACCGCGTGCTAACTTTTCTACTAACGCCATCTAGTTTACACAGCCTCAAGTAAATACTTCGATATTGTTCTATATTACTAAAATAGCCCTTAGAATTAGTAAGTTGAAATGGCAATGGGCAGGTAAAACTGACAACTGATGGGGAAGAAAGGTTCTCGAGTGGCGACCACGAACCGGAAGACTCAGCGTAGGCCGGCCCTTGCTAGGTCGACTGGCGATCTGGTTAAAACCCTGGGGAGTCGATGGATGCACGAAGCAAGTGGCCACTCAAAGTGGCGTGTGGAGGCCTATGTTCAGCAGTGGACGACTTCATGCTGTTGATAAGGACTATTATGCACTTAACACATTCCTTTTCCCGTAAAAATCCGTTAAAATGTATTCTATTGTGCCTGTCACGAAAGTTTATCATGAAATCACACTGTCACGATAGCTTATCATGAAATATGATATTTTCTATTAACTTACGGATTCATGCAAGATATTTTATTTATAAATTGTCGTGCTTACATCTCTATCAGGACAAACTTTCAAATTGTCGTAATCTTCTTGATAAAACACCAAGTTAGAACCGACAATTCAATATTATGTAACTTAAGTTTTAAATGATAAACAATAATGATAACCAATCACTAAATTCCCTTAAACTAGTAGTGATGAACTGTAAATTGATTTGACTGACTTATATTTCATCATGCGCATGATAATATTGTAGGCGCCGGGATAAAATATTATTCTTCATGTTAACATTTAATGAAGTACCGAAGTCATTTTTCTCAGTGTACATGAAAATCAATTTACGTAAAGGGAAACTGCAAACCTGGCTGTGTGTACCTACAATATTACTTAGGCCCGATTTCACCAAACTAGAATAAGTTTTATTCCAGGTATAACTTTCCGAGAAAAACCGAGTTACGCAAATATAGCCCTTATACCACCAATTTTGTGAAGGAATAAGACTTATTCCTTGGATACAATCAAAATGGCGTCTTTTTGTGTAATTTCATTTGTCAATTAGCTGTATCCAAGAGTAACGAATAGCCGTATACTTGGAATAAACTTTGGTGAAATCGGGCCTTAGTTGTATTATACTTGTTATCAGTGACATGAAATAGACATTACGTAATGTTCGCCTTGTTATCTGATAGGGTAAAAATATTCGCAGAACGGTTACATCATTTAAGTAATTTGATATTATACGACTTCAAAGCATTACTATTTCAGAATTATATGAAATTATCATAATAAACTACAAAACCGCGTCGTCAAGTACATAATTGTGTACCAATAACAAAAAAAAAACGTAATGATATAATTATATCTTAGTATGTCTGTAAAAATGCAACAATTTAAGGTTTGCCTTAAAATGAGCAAACGTATTAGTAGAAGTAAATCATATTTCACAATAACAAAAATATCGACATTTATAATCCGAGCAGCGAAGGAATGGAATAGTTTACCAGCGTCCTTGTTCCCCGATAAGTACAATCGGGAGCTCTTCAAGTCGCGAGTGTGTAGGTATCTTCTAGGCAAGCATGTACCATCGTAGACCGCGTCGTCACTTTCCGTCAGGTGAGATTGCGGTCAATTTTTTTTTGTTTTTTATGTAAACGAATGACGTGACGAGCTAGTCGTTCCCCTGCTGTTAAGCGCCACGGCCGCCCATTACAGATTGCAGTGTCACTCGGAAATCTAAATTAAAGTTTTGCGTGACACTGCGCACTGCGCACGTCATCCTGAGACATCACACACAGTCTAAAAAAGATTTTCAAGACTGTGAGATCAGTTCTTAAGTCTCATTTGCCCAGTAATTTCACTAGCTACAATGCTACTACAATGGTCAATATTTAATTATAATAAATAAACGTTAGAATACCAACTCTATAAAACCTAGAACTTAGAGCTCATAAATATCTATGTCAGCCGCACCGCTCGACGGTCCCACCCTATCATTATACGGGTACTACTAACCTCAATTCAAAATCTACATAATATATTTCTATATGTATTAAAAACCTGAATAATTCAGACTGTTCGATCGTCCTGTGGCAGTCAGTGGCAAGTGGTCAAAGGGTCCTGAAGTTACGTAGTGTCTATTACCGAATCTATGCCTGGGGTCAGTGAATCGAAGGCGAGCAAGAAGATGGAACTTTTAGTCACTTCGCATGATAGAGCTAGTGATGAGTAATTGTCGATAGTTAGTCAGGTTGATGGTGTCGATAGTGTTACGCATATGCGCTGGACTGTTATGGACCACAGTGGTGTGCTTTTATCTATTATTATGCAAATTAGTGAGTGGCATCTGACGCACATTAATTGTAAGCAATGTCTTTTATTTGTTGGCTGGCTGGTTGGTTGACTTTACTTGGGCTTTACCTAGTTTTCACAAGACAAAACAAGCGATCATGTAGTTCGATATAATGAACGTTTTAGGAAATATGCTGGAATATCTTCTAGCACTCCTAACCTTCGGCCAGCCGTTCCTGGAAAAAGCCTTGACAGACAGACAGGCAAACGGAAAACAAAGTGCTCCTATAAGGGTTCGTTTTTTTGCATCGCTAAAAATTATCGATGTCGATTCTCGCATTGAAATTCTAACCTGGTCGGGTCTAGGAATAGCATGAATTTATATGATGCTGTTCACTTGAAGAGCTGATGCTGCGCTATGCATTTAAATCGCCTTTAATATGTTTTGTAATGAGGCTGTAATTTTATCATCATAAATGTTATGCGTGCGAAAATGTATGCGAAATCTTTAGCTAAAACTAAAGAACTAAAGGGAATGTAATTTTCTTTGTATGATTTTACACATTGATTTTAGAGTCTTTTAAACACTAACTACTACAAGTTCTAGTTGTATCTCTTGGGATTTTGTAAAATGCAATTAAATGATTTTTGTTCCCGAAACAACAAAATTGGTATCATTTTCTCTGCCAGTGTCCGCTAAAATATATCCGAGCATAATAAGTACATCAAACTTTCCAAGGGTCCGTTAATACACTTTTGATTAACTTTCCCTGGTCCAAATAGGCTTTCAAGGACTTTTTGCTTTCATTTAATTAAATAAAAAATGGTGCAGGAAGTTGCGAAATAGCTGTGACTTGAGGGGAACAGTCTTAGTCGATCCGAAAAAATGTTGTCTTCAAAGCCAATAATTTAATTTGATGCATAGACGTAATTGAATGTGTTTTTTAGGATGTAGGTTGTTTTGGGCGTGGTCCCGGAAGAATATGACCACCCCATACCTTTTTGCATGTGACGTAAGAGCCGGTTGAGGGAATCCATGGAATGGGCAGCAGCATTCTCTTCAACGGCTCCCGGCTGATGATGATGAAGGTTGTTTTCGAAATGCTTATAATATTTGTAAGATAAATGCCTATGCATATTACAAATTGGTTATCAAGCAAATTTTTATATTAAGAATAAAGCTTTAAGTTGCATGGAAGTATCGTGATAACGACCTCATCTCTAAATGCGTACTCTCTGCGCTCGTCCCTAATCTTCTTTGTTCAACGATTACTAATTATTTCATTTAGAACGACCTCAATGTCATTGTCTCATCGCATCTCAGTCATACGTTCTAGATCCGCCCAAAATAAAGCATGTTTCAATGATTTCGTTACTTGAGAGGTGATTCATACGCAGTCGGATTCCATCGATATGCGGAAACCGCTCGACCTGGTTACTGAGCATCGGCTTGCTGTTATATAGGCTATATAATACAAAGTCGGCGAGTCTCACTTTAGTTAAAAGGAGAAATGTGTAAAGCTCTAAGTATTTCAATTCTGAAAGTGCTTTAGTGGCATGTATTAAAAATATTTATAGCTAAATTAGCCAAAGTAACTTGATGTCGACATTATAAAGGTAAGAAAAGATATAAACGAAGAGCCTATAATGGCCTCGTACGTGACGATGGTAAAAGGCCCGACGGAATGACCTTGATCCCGTGGAAGATGGGGCGGCCTTTGGTGTGGGATGCTACGGGTGTAGACACCCTTGCGCCGTCACATCTTCCCGAGACACAAAATAAGGCTGGCGCGGCGGCGGATTCCGCAGAGAAACTGAAAAGGCGCAAATATAGTGACCTAGACAACGGTTTTATTTTTGCGCCTTTTGGGGTCGAGACTCTTGGGCCATGGGCACCAAGTGCACACAAAATCTTTAAAGAACTTTGTAAGCGTCTGGTTGAAGCAACGCGTGACCAAAATGCTGACCTCTATTTGGGCCAAAGGTTGAGCATTGCCATTCAACGTGGCAATGCTGCCAGCAATTTGGGCACTTTGCCCACTGGTAGTGGTTTGTTAGATTAGTTTTGTATTATATTGTTAATTTTATAGTTTTAGTTTAGTTTTATAGAATACCGAAAAAGAAACTAAGAAGAAGAACTAAGTAGAAGAGCTATGAAGTGTTTGTAATGTAGACAGGATAGTTTAATTTTTACACTACTAGAAGTGTCGCATTATTTTTATGTCCTCTATGTATTGTCAGATATTAGTAAGAGTCTACGTCAGTTCGTCAGACTCAGATGGCATACATTCAGTTCCGATATGACAAATCAGTTGTGGACGATGAGTCTTAAATGTTTCCGAAATATGGAAAGTACCTTGCCGGTTCGTCTTATTCAATGAAACAGCTACATCAGTTAAATTTAAAGACTAATTTGAAAATCTTATCAAATTAACACGTTTTCGTTTTAATTTTTGATATTTGTTATTATGTTCCTTCAAAACTAAGTGTTTCGTCCGGGGCCGATTGCGTATAGCAAGTAAAACAAATATTCAGGTAACATTAAAAACCCGTAAATTAAATACCTTTCAGTGAACATCCCTCACTAAAATTAGGGCACCGAAGATGGACCGTTTAATTAATTTATTACCCGCTGAGCCCAGGCTCCTCCGCTCGCTGTATTCCTGCTTCCCGCGGGAAATCAACGTTTGTCACGGGATGAATACGATCATGTTTTTCAGAAGTTCGCTCTCTTTTCAGGTACATTGAAAACGTTTGAGTAAAGAACTTACTTTATGGTTTGAAATAATTTTTGAAACCGAAATTTTTAGAAAAATATCTCTGAACTCTATGATTTCAGAATTAGAACTAGAATCTGAAAACTGGATTATAAAATTGAATATTCTGGTTGTATAGTTATTTAAAGACCGAGCTAGATTTATTTTACTTGTGTAGATAGCGTCATCCAAAAATTTTGATGATCTAGTACCTACATGAAGTATGTTTATCACACTCAAGTATTCCGGGAAAACAAGAACTTGGCGATAAGATGCAACATCGATAAAATATTAAGACGATAAGCAAAATGTAAGTACTGATGAATTTTGCACTCATGCTATTTTAACACATGCAATGGAAAAAGTTTTTGAGAACTGATAATATTTTTATGAAGTCTTAAAAATGTGAACGTGCACTAATGACACTGCAGTGCCGTACGTAACCGAATTTCTAAACTTTTGAACGAGTTAGTACATAACATACCTATATAATATATAGGTGCATGGAGCAGTTTCGAAGCCTCAAGGTTTTGATCAGAACTGGAATCATTGGAAGATTAGACAATTCAAATGAGTGATGCATTGTGCATAGTAATATCTAAATTTAATAATGACCAGAATGCATCTTCACTCCACGAATTTTATCAGTTCGCACCTCATGCTTAAACTAGTGCGCGTTCTCATTAAAAAAAAAATTGTTAAAACACGGCAACAAAAGTCTGTGTATTCAAATTTGGTTTTAGATGCTCAAGTTTTTTAAAAGCTGAAAGGTCATCGGCCTTCCATAATGGTTAGTCAATATCAAACAACATTGATGCTAAGCCGATCTTGATTTAAGTTACTTGCATGCGTGTTTCAAAATTTAGTTAGATATTAATGTCGATTCTGGGTAACAATTTCTAAAATCAAACTACCTTTGACGGTATAACTATTTTTGCATTTCAGACGAAAATGGCAAACTACCGCTAGGTTTTGGAAAAGTGTGTATAGAATCGACATTGTTTTCGAGTGAGATCGTGAACAGCCAAAGGCCTAAGGCAACACTCACGTCATGCAGTAGAAATCAAGGTTTACGCACTTTGTCTCCACTGACCTGATCAGGACTGAGCGAGCTGTCACCACTCGCATTTCTCTCCTGATTTTGCGCCGTCCGCTCCTGCTTGCAAGCCGTGTGGTATTCCAGTCTGGTGCGTTCGACCTTCTGTAGCAGCTTCGCCCAGGGTTTCTGTGCCTTTTTGAATGCCTCGTCCATTTCTTTGCGTTCTTTTAGCTGGATCATTGACTGAGGACAAAAAAACGAAAGGTTAAATGAGCATTTAAGCGTGTTTCATCTAATAGTCCAGAATTTTGAAGGGTAATTCACGTAAACGAAATCAAATAACAATAATATTATGATCAGCTTCGTTAACATACTCGCATGCATTTTCGACCATAACAAAATTAAATTTGACAACAGTTTTTCTGCGAGAACAACTTATTTCCGAGCAAATATTCTGGTCAATAACCTTTCAAACGTTTTGTCCATAATTATTTTTGTTCTTTATTTAGTAACGTAGTGTAGATTTGTGACGCTCAAACGTTTGCCATTACGACAATTAGGCAGAACTAACGCTCATAACAAAACCTACCTAATTACGTTTTTGACTTGGTTTAAACTACTTTGTAGAATATACGTAATTGCCACCAAAAAAACATTTATAGAAATAAAATCACTGAACCCGTCTCCTCTTTTATGTGGAAGACGTAGCATAATTATTTATTCAGTGGTGGAAGTCCTCAGACCTGATGTTAGAGTAGGTATAGCATACAGGATAGACGAAGAAGGCTCAAATGCATGGTGGCTAGTTTTAATTCACAACAATCTCTAGAATGATAACAGAAACAGAAAGTAGCCTTCACCTGCTCTCTATGCTTCCAAAATGTTCCAAGTGATGACACAACCGACAAAGTTAGACGTAAACCAAGGTACAAAAACAAATGTGAGGATATAAAATTAAATGTTCAAGTGACTGCAATCACTAATTATTAACACATAGAAGCATTCGATGTTACCTAAAACCCATCAACTCGTTAGCAAGCAAAGCGCGCACCGCTCGCGCTGGCAAGAACCCTGACTTATCACCGGTACGTGGTGTGTAATATTTGCTATTCAAAATAACATAGCATACTTTCTACACTGACAAGTGAGAACTAACGAGGAAAACCGATTAACGCGTAGACACGCGCTCACTGGATAAATCATCTACGTGTTAAGGAGTAAGATCCTCATAGTAACCAGTGTTACCACTAGCCACACCATCATAAACCTATTACGTTCTGCAGCTGTTCTCATGTGCCAAGTTTCAAGGTTTTTTTCTCAGGAAGCGTTCGATAGCCTGGATTGCTTTGTTTGGTAGATGCCCTATATCACATGTCCTTGATGTTTATATTTTTTATCGTGTCTATTGTAATAAGGGTAAATATTGGAAGATTAAGTTTGAATACTGCATATTGCGAGGCGCGTTCGTAACCAAAAGCATTTGTTGACTACTATTCATAATATCTAATCATACAAATAACCTTTTTATGTTGAAAGTTTTTGACTATGCAGTACCCATAACGATATTATAGTTCTTAAAATTTTAGCAACCAGCGGGATTTGAACCCGCGCCTTCTAAATCACCGGATTAGACGCCCTACCAATTAGGCTATGGTCGCATGACCGCTAGCTGCGAAAATCTTAAGGACTATGTGAGTATGCAGTACCCATTGTTGTGTAACTATTTTACCGTTCTTCCCTTCTGTGTTTATATTACACTTTCAACTAATAACATTTACCTAAGCACACAACACAGAGAGAAGACATGCGATGCGCGAGCACGGATATGAGCGCCGCTTTACATACCTAATGGAATGAGCTAAGATGGTGGTATAACCGTTTAAGTAATGTAAATTTTGCACAAGCCATTTGCGCAGTCAAAAAGGCCTAAAGCCACCTCCATTAAATGGAAGAAATGTTGGAGATTGGGTTATAGGAGACATACTGCCAAGTGGATCGAAAATATGTGGCAGTATTATAAAGGAAAATCATAAGAATATACATATATATTTAATATACTTAATAATTATTATACAGTCATAATATTTTTACAAAAAGACACACATTATTTTTTTCTCATGTCAAATTACAATAATTAAACAATAATAATAAAATTTAAATACCTACATACCTAACCTAACAGTTTGTTGCATCAAACTAGACGCCACCGTCGGTACCCCCTCGTCCAAAGGTGCCCATCAGGCTGGCGGCGTTCACTCGCTGTATGGCCGGATGGACTGACGCTGATCCCTTGGCGGAGCGGTCGCTGCCTTATCTGGGATGCCACGTGCGTGTGCACTTACGCAGCATGCCACCTCACTGGCACTCAGCGGGAAGCTGGCGCAGGAGCGGAGGCGGCAGCAGGAGGTAAACACCTCAAATATGCCGTCTTGGAGTCAGCCTACGAGTTTAACCCGTTTGCCGTTGAGACGTCGGGGCCGTGGTGCTCGGAGGAAAAAAATTGTCGCGGACCTCGGACGTCGTCTGAGGGAAAGGAAGCGTGACCCTCAGGTGGGCCACTACCTGGTTCTACATATATATATATATATATATATCCTCCAGAACCTCGCCTTTTAAAAGCATTGCTTCTATGCCTCGCTTACTTCGACAGCCATTCAACTAAAGGATGTATTGAAGAAACGACTCAAAAGACGAACTTCTCAACTGTTTGACAGAGTTTTAAGCGGTTCTCGAAAGTTGGGAGCTCGTTAGCAAACGGAAAAGTTGTGGAGCAGTTAGTGTTTGTGGCAGAAAATTCTGCTGGTGGAGATGCGCTTGTCAATAATCCAACTTGGTTTTAACTTCAAAGAATATAACAAAACGGCTCATAAAAAATAATTACTCGAGAAGACTAAAGAAAAGAGTCGTCGTACTGTTCTTGAGTTACGAGAAATGCCGAACTTTACAGTCCACATTAAAGCAACTGTTAATACTATTATAGATGGTGACTTAAAATGTAGGTATGAGCAGTAATATGCCACGTAACTGAGAGTCCTTACGGTAGGTTACTATAATCTGCAGCTATGGAAGACTGCCGACGCCAGTTCGGTCAACATCTCGTCCATGCCCAATCCTCTCTGTCCAATATCATCCATAGTAACTAAGTGTACTGACTACCAGAACTCCTTGATGATTTCCGGTGGTACATGATAAAAAGTAATTCTGCACCAGGAAGATTAATAGGCCATGGGCACAGACCACAACGTAAGCCATGGGTATGATATGGAGTAGAAGGGATTGCAATCCCTTCTAAATCATCATAAATGGCGGCCCTAGTCTTCTATTACTATTATATATTATTACTACCTCTACCCGGTGTAGTTCTACCTTTTATCATTCTCTCTTATTACCGGAAGTCATAACGTCCCCAATCCCCATATAGTCCAATCCAATAATAAACTGTTCGTGTAATGGAATAAAAAGATACCGATTACAGTCACATAAATCATGGAACAGCGGTCGGCATGCCATGTGATGTCAACTTTCACAGTATCGAAGCAGTGGTTCCTGAGCAAGAAGTCATCTATGTACCCTTTACTACCTACTAGGCATGGATCAAATCACAAGGAGCAGGTGAAAAATCATATGATTTTATGTTTCATAAATCACTCTGCTACAAATCACAGTGTGATGATAATCACACTTAATTGAATCGTGGCTTCGGATTTCATAATACGAGAGTAGCATAAGCGGTAAATATCAAAACATATAATTTAATATATGCTTCAGTAAACAAACTGAGACCTAAAGAGTATAATTTTATTAACATTATGGTGTAGCGGTAAACTTTGATCTTGTTTAACTTAAGAGAGTAGCGTTAGATTACTTAGTAATCATTTGTAGCAGGTCGCAACTTCACTAGGTTGCTCCTAAATCACATCTATGTTCCATTTCATAAAGCACAGCCAATCACCATTGATCATAAATTCATTAGGCATATGCAAAATCACAGGTTGTGAAAAATCACAGGTGAAGTCACAGTGATAAAAATAAATCATATGATGAAATGACAATGATATTAAAGTAGCAATCATTTCCATGCCTACTACCTACCACTGCTTTGAGATACTTTGACAGTATTTCCCACTGCTGGGACACCGGCCTTCTCTCACGTGAAGCTAGTGTAGGCGATAATCCTAACGCGAATTTTGTGATACTTGAATATGACGATTTCCTCACGATGTTTACCTTCGCCGCTGTAAGAGCGAGTGTAATGCCCATTTTCACCAAAGATCCCTAAACTACATCCTAACTAGGAATCCCTTTGGCTAAGGGCTTCCTTTTGACCCTTACCTAAATTCGTTTTCACAGCGCTGAGTCACACTTAAATTGTAAAGTGACAGATTATTCTTTTCTACGGTTTCCAAAAATCGTACGTTGCCGATTTTCCTTATTTTATTTATATATTTTAGAGAATAATCGTCATAAATACAAGCAACAAGCTTTATTGATATTAGCATTAGAGATTTTAACATATTATGCATCAGAAAAAATAAAAACAAATACATTTTCTGGCGTTATGCGGGTAAAAACAGTTGCCACATACAATTGAAAAAAAAACTGCTATTTTAATAATTTAACCTGCCACATAACGCTAAAGGGTCGAGCTTCGGCCCCGTAAACTAAGGGGATCCCTTAAGCTTCAGCTGGGTTAGCATGGACAGTAGACAAAATTGTCTTTCCCCGTTTAACGTCACTTTCTTCATACTTGCTTGGAGTAAAACAGGGGAAGGACAGTTTTGTCTACCGGCCGTGCTAACCCTACATGTGTCCCTTAATCGTCGGTCAAAACAAAATTACTGTCAAATGTCACTTAAATGTTTTTAAGGGTCCCTTAAAATTTAGCGATCTTTGGTGAAAAGTGGAAACGTGCAGAAATCCCGCACATAACTTGAAAGGTCATTGGTGCAACATCAAGCGAATGTTGAATCAGGGTGCTTCAGTTGGAATGATCACTGAGTTCAGGGAAACGCATAATAAAATGACATGTTTAACATTAAATTATGACTATCTATAACCAAGGTAGCTTAATTAGTGCGTACAACAATAGGGGCGTAACAATGAACCAATAAAGGTTTAGGTGTCTGTGAAACAGCACTTATAATGAAATAACAGTAAAAACTAACCAGAGGAGACGGTTGGCGAACACAACACAAGGCTCGCGACCGTCTGTTATAACCAAAATCCGGGAGCTTTCCGGTCGTCTGGGTGGCAAATGCACAAAACCGTAGGCTAACAAAGAGCACTACATCCAGAAATTGCCCTGAAGATTTTTTCGTGGCGAAGCGTAAAAGATTGCTCTTGTCTTTCGACAGTAAATATTTCAAGGTGTATATTTCTCCTCTACATAGTTTACTCAGCGTGCGATAACACTAAACAAACCACGCCAATGTTTGTTCTGGTTACACTTGTGTGACCTTCCGCATATTTGCGCGATATCGCAAATTACGCACAAAAATCTAAGCCGTTTTAACGAGCATTAGACGATAAGGGAGATCTGGAAAATAATTTATGTTTAGGTTTTACTTTCAGCACATTTCTTTTCGCACTTATCGTATGGTCGTAATTCGCAGACATTGCACCACTCATGTATGCCTAGTTTTTGAACAAATTTTTCCGTCCTTCTTCCCTTTGTCTCAAGAGTCTCAAGGTAGTAGTTACGTGGTCCCATCCTCACAAGGGTAGCGGGACGTATAAGGTCACCTGTGTTATTTTCACTCTTTCCCTCGAAAACATCTGGCCGCGTGCCAGGCGAACTTTGCTGGGGCGACGGAGGAAATGGCGCAAGAAATAGTCGTAAAGAAAAATGAGAAATACTCGACAAGCGACGTAGTTTGTGGTGTAACTTCAAAGGGGAAATACATACGCCTACTTGTTTGTTTGTGAGGGTTGCACGCTTACACGTCACCACGTTGCTTGGACCATTGACTCACTTGCCGACTAAGTATCATTATAAGCATTAACTCGAAGGTATATTAATGTAAACGGCGAGTACATCCTTTGGCCTATGTGAGTGTAGCATGTGGTCAAATTGTGCCAAGTGCGGAAGATGGTAAACAAGGTAGTGGATTTACTTAGCTGGTAAGGGTGAAGTACTCCAGCGGCGTAATATGGAACCCAATACTGTGAAAATGTTCAGATGTATTAGAGAAAATACGTAAATGAGTAACAGAGGTGAACAGCAACCCCATACTTGAGATTTGCTGACGACATCATCATTATGGATGAAATGTTGCATGGCTTACAGCAAATGATGATCGGCCTGGCAGCACATTCTCGATGCCTCGGAATAGACACTTGCATTGTCTTTGGTCTGTCGTCGGATGAACATGGACCAAACCAAAATAATGTTTAATGAACATGTATGTATGTTCAAAGGCGGCTGATGTTAATGGAGTTAAGCTAGAAGGTGATGTGTTTGGAATATGTTTACTTAGGCCCTGGTGGGAGGCCTTAGGCCTTAGGTCCTAGGGCAAATGATCCCACCAGGTAAGAACTACTGCCAAAAACCGCTACAACTACCTACAACTACAACGTATCAGAACGTATAAGGTTACGTATATGTAGAGTCTTCTCTTCGCAAATTTTTGAAAACACTACATTTCGAATTCTGTTTAAAAACAGTTTGACCTAGTTAATAAAAATAGCACAACAATGTTGGCAGTGCGCTTATCTACAAGAACAGGTATAATGTACGCGTTGCATATTATCAGACAATATATTTTTATGCAAATAAATTAATTAATATTTAAGTAAGTAGAAAATATTTCAATTACTTAACTAAATTGACATTGAGTTTTAATTATGTTACTAATTTAAGATAATTTAATTCGGTATATTAATTTCAAGGTTCTAAATGTTGCCAATAAGATTTAAATAATAGGATGATTATCATTTCTTGGTCACGCACGCTACTAAAATGCTCATAATTCAAAGCGATTAAATCAGTGATTTACTCGCAAATTATCTACCTGTTACACATACGAGATTCTGTTTAAACTTATTAGTAAAGATATTTATTAAGGCGCAATACCACCGAAACCCATTAATTAGTAAACAAATTGTAAACCATTAATAAAACATGGACAAGATAACGGCGCACACGCAATATTTAGCCGTTTTAGCAAACCGGTTGAGTAGAAAATACGCTGTTTAAAAACTAGAAACGTGTGATTTGTAAAAATAGGTAAATTTTGTATTACACAGCTGTTCTGTTCTGTCTGTTTATGACATTTTTGATATATTTTAAGTGATCTAGGATTGGTTACTAAAAGTGTAGACTTTTTTTTTGCTGAAAACATTTGAGTCGCGCGCGTCATGTGGAGTATGCTAGGTACTAAAATAAAGTGTTATTGAATACATGATTTCATGAATAACATACTAGATGCATTTCGCTGTGATTCGTTGTATGTTTCATCCTTGTGTGACGTAAAATATCAAAATAAACCAGAATAAAGTTACGTGAAACATCATAGTAAAACATAAATATAATTTTAGATGCGTATATTCACTTATCGTGGTCGACCTTGACGATATAATATGTTATTTTGAAACTAGTTTTGTATGAATGAATTTAGTTTGAGATGGCATATGAAAATAATCGTATTTTAGTCAGATCTAAGCCTTTATATTTTATAATATGAGTGGCATAATTTGATCATATCTTCAAGCTTAAAAATATTGAGCTCTGGAAGTCGGATGAGACAGGCCTAGCCCTATCCCATACATCACACACCAAATTAATTTTGTCTGCCAATTGTAATATTCGTTAAAAATAGCTCACCAGCAATTTATCTGATTGCTATTATCACAATATGATAACGCGCTTTTGATAAATTGGTCTCACTTTTATCAGATGATCATTATAGCTGCGCAGCAAGATCGCATGCAATGCCCAACCCTATCCTAATTACCTCTTAGTGTAACTAATTATGTTAATCCTGTAAAATATATGTAAATATGCAGCGAGCTATGGAGCGAGCTATGCTCGGTGTTTCCCTCCGCAGGAGAACTAAAGTGACCGATATAGCTCTTTGAGTTAGTAAGTTGAAGTGGCAATGGGCAGGCCACATCGCTCGTAGAACTGACAACCGATGGGGAAGAAAGGTTCTCGAGTGGCGACCACGAACCGGAAGACGCAGCGTAGGCCGGCCCCCCACTCGGTGGACCGACGACCTGGTGAAAGCCGCGGGGAGCCGATGGATGCAGGAGGCGAGCAGCCGCTCAAGGTGGCGTGCTCTGGGGGAGGCCTATGTTCAGCAGTGGACGTCTTCAGGCTGTTAATGATGATGATGATGATGTAAAATATATGTTATTCGCAACCCCGTCGTATATCAAAGACTAACACTATTCATATCTACAAATCACAAGTTTAGTCACAATAATTGTCCCCTTTACATGTCCCCTTCCTCTATCATCGTCCCATTATAGCACGATGATCGCAGATTTGACCGTCTCCATGTAAACATTTGGCCAGCCTCCAAACTGTCACAGATAAGCGCTTAACGACTACGCAATAAGGACTATATTGCTATGAAGCGGTCATATAATTTGTTTGTTTTGATATCATTTTTACTATAGCTATAAAATGTTACTCTCTTTAATTTTAACGCCTATTCCGTTTATGATATTATTAATTTTAACAATGGGTTTATCGTACTCAAATCTAGCATCTCAATGGGGCCAATTTTAATGGCTTTAGTTGACGATCTCTAAAACTCCAAAAACTGTTGCTGTTCTTGTCAAATAGACGGCAATGTGAGAGACGGCTATATTTTTAGTATGTTAAAGACTGAAAGTAAAGCCTTCAAAATTGGACCTAATGAAGTTGTATTTGGAAAAGTAGTTTTACATCAACACTGCAGCATCTCAAAAACGTGCATCTTATAGGATTTAAGCAGTAATGATCCATCATCGACTACACACGCCACTCACATCACTCACAAGTCAGAGTTTAAAATGGTCATAAGGAAACTTCAACTTTATTTGTTCTTTGTGCACTTGTGTCCTTTTTTATGTATGTTCATCGATATTTTCGTCCCTGGACTGTTTGTTTCGCTCTAATTTTTGTAGAGTATACTTATGGGTGGTCCGATATACATAGATTTGATGAAGATCTGATGATGGAGTACAAGATACAAACCGGAAACATCTCATCGGATGACAGAAAATGCATCGGCTTTTGGTTCTTTTATCGGGTATCACTAGGGCATAGCTTTATTTAGGGGTCTACTATTCGTGAGTAACAGTCGCAAATAATTAATTTAAAATGAATCACACTCATGAGAATCTTAATGGTCATGGTCAACTGACCTAACCGTGCGGAATTATGGCGATTAAAGACGCGTTAACAACTTTTTTTTAGGGTTCCGTACCCAAAGGGTAAAACGGCCTATTACTAAGGCTCCGCTGTCTAACTGCCTGTCTGTCCGTCTGTCACCAGGCTGTGTCTGATGAATCGTGATAGTTAGACGGTTGAAATTTTCACAGATGTATTTCTGTTGCCGCTATAACAACAAATACTAGAAAATAGAATAAAATAAATATTTAAGAGGGCTCCCATACAACAAACGTGTTTTTTTGTTCGTTTTATAGATAATGGTACGGATCCCTTCGTACACGAGTCCGACTCGCACTAGGCCGGTTATTTTAAGATGTTATATTTGACACTGGACCTCTAGAAAAATAAAATTTTTTTTTGGCAAGTACCGAAACAAGATCAAAGAGGTATATGTACTACGTACTAGAGAAGCTATTCAAAGCGCAAATAGTTGTCATTTTTTGTATAATTAAACTAAAATCCGCTACAGCGCTTTACGAGATTAAATCGTCAAACCAACGATCATAACACGCAGCGCTAGTGCCATGGCACATTCGGGTCATAATTTTTACTGCTATTCACTGCTGCACGTGCAGTCGCTTTGAGAGCTGAGCATCGTATGAGCGAGAAGATGCTCATTGGCATATTTGCAGTGGTTGACAATGCAAGTTAGAGATGTCCTGTCTGGTGTATACATAGAAGTCTTTGAACAAGATATGATTTGATTATGCGACGAAATATTATGACACAAATGTGGAATGAAACGTATCACTTTTAACTGACCTGGGGGCGTACCGTGAGCTCTTAGCGCGATTGAAAACTGAGCCTATATTGGATCGTTTTGTTTTTTTTGTATGGGTATTTTGACAAGCGAGCCAGTATAGGCTCTGTTTTGAATCGCGCTAAGAGCTCACGGTACGCCCCCTGCACAGAATGAAATGGCCCAAAGAAATCTACAATTCGTTTTGTCTGAAATCGGAAACCTTCACACCTCTGATAACTGGACCGCACATTCACTCTCCCACTCCATAATTTGTTAAACAGTCATTTTGTTTCAACTAAATTACCTTTTGTCTGTTGTGTATTCAAGCCATGGACCGGCAATAACTCATTCTATACAATTATAGCACCTACGCACAACATTTTATCGCTATTACTACATTTTAGACGAAAGAAAGCGGGCAAGCGGAACGTGATGGCAACTTTTGGCTGTGTAGGAGTAACCCTCCGTATTTTTTATACTGAAACTGTAAGGCGGGTGGTGTTGCCAGGCGTCTTGATTGAATCCGGACAGTTCTGTAAGAAAGAACCGGCCCCCTAATTACCTAACTCGCAACAGGTTTGCGACAGGCGTAAATCTCGCGGCGATTGCTGTCATACATCATTAGTGGTGTCGAGAATGTATGCTTCGCTACTGCTGTCGCATTGCTACTGCTGTCGCATTGCTGTTGCAAATTTTACGTAATTACCCCGCCGGGCTTGGTTTAGGTAGGTCCTCGAAGAGTTCTCCTTTAGATCGATAACGCATCGCTTTCCACGACTAATCATAGTCGCGGAAAAGCGACGCTACTAGCTGACGATGCATTTAATAAACAAAACACTACCAATACTTGGTAGTTATTGGTATTAGTGCTTTGTTTGTTACTAGTTTTTTTACAGACCTAATATGAACTAAAAAAAAAACCAGCAGTTACAATACTTATTCATGTTTACGATACCTATTATAACATTTATGCCCGTCTGCCCTAAGGTTTGACAGCTCTTAAGTTCGCACTTAACTCTAGGACGTACCCAAATGCGTTGCCGTGGATACGAGAGATAAATGTGAACTTAGAAGCTGTCAAACTTTAGTGTAGACGGGCATCAGTGTTTTAAACAAATCCCGAATAAATCTCAATAAAGCCTGGTAATACTAGCAAGACTCAGTCTAAACGATTTAGAGGTCCGCAGAGACGTCAAAGGGTTGAAAATAATTGGGTCCCAGATACTACGATTATCTTTCGAGTATAGAAATAGGGTTCGGTATCTCTAGTAAATACGGGTAGTTTGGTCGGGTTAACTCAGTTTTGTTATTGCCTCTCTTTATTTCGAAATATTTATATACTTGTGTAGAATCACCAAGAGATAAAGAATATGCTTTTTTAGAAGAAAGGAGCACTGTCAGAGTAAAGTTATTGTCAAAGGCACGCATTGAATAAACCTACTTACCGGCGACTCTACAAGACCTTGGCTTACATTGCTACTTATGTTTTACGAAAGAAAAAGCGCCTCGTACAAAATCGGCAATGGTTGTGGAGAAAATTGAGTTTCATCTGGCGGTCGGCTAAAACTACTTTCTCATTAGCGACATCCTGAAGCTTTAAACTTTTTAAACCTTTTCATTTCGCGATGAAAACAGAAGTGTTTTGTAAAAACATTTAAAATAAAAGTTCACGTTATTATAAAGCGGTATTTCGAATTGAAAGAGAGGGTACAATATATATAACCTGTGATAATTGTTCCCACTCTGCAAATTGGTATTTCATTAGGTAGACACTTGCTGTACATGGTTTCGGCACATAAATAAGTATGATTTGATTTATTTATTTTGAAATACACTTCTAGGGTGGGCATTACAGGTTGCCCAATTCGCCCACCACAGGTTTAATAACAAATTTACAAACTAGTACAAGCAGTAGGTAATTATGAGTAATCACTATACTTAATATGGGTATATATATATATATGGGTAATACTTATATTTAATTTTTAGCAGTTTCCTAAAAACAACCCGAAAAAACAAAATAACAAAATTCAACATTTACAGTATTAAAACTCTATCGGGCCAGCTTTGGATCAGCCACAACTAAATCCATAAAAGAAAAGTCCAGGACACAAAAAGGTACCACAATGCAAATGTGGAGAACCATAATTGCTTATGAATTCTGGGCAGGAACAGTGACCGATACCGGTGACCGCAGGGCATCGAACGACCTTCCCCCGGCCACGGTCGCAGATGTCCGCTGTAGGCCGTTGGGTGCGGTTATTTACATACCTACCCACTCCATTAGAGGACACCTTAATGGATTGATCAAATATCATAAATCTTGCGGCACGCAAGTAAATGTAGCGGTAACTTTTGGACAACTTTCGCCTAATCTTGATATCTTTGTAGAAAAAAGCTGTTATTTTCGAGTTAATGCCTACGGCTTGGACGTAAGTACTAAAACGAAATTGACTCCGTTTATAAACACTGTGCCGTTTGGCGGTGTGGTCCCGGTTTGCGAATAGGCTCATCCCATCTCTTCCTGTGGGTGCCGTAAGAGCCGGCTAAGGGAATATCCAGGGAATGGGCAGCAGCATTCTCCTCGGTACATTAAAATCTTTTGCGATCACCAAGCCGCCTTACTGCCAAGCGTGGTGACTATGGCAAACCCCTCTATGCCCTATGATAAGCGTCCAAAGTGGCGTTTTATGATGGAGGCCTGTGTTCAGCAGTTGACGTCTTCCGACTGATGATGTGTAAAAACACTAGCACGATCCAATTAAATCTGATTAAGTCTTGAAATACTATCCTAAGCTTTTGAAAACTAAGCAAATCTTTGTCTTGTAATTACCTAAGCTTTGTGATGCAGATGATTCACTTCAGGCTATTGTTTGTAAAACTATCACTAACTACTTATGTTATAGAAATGTCCAGTGTTGGAGGCCTATCGATACTTTGGTAAAAAAAATATTGAACCCGAACAATGAGTTGTAATATCGATACTATCGACATTGGAAATAACGATAATTCTATTATTAATCCGTTCTAAAATGCAGACATTAAAGTCAAATATGAAAGATTCTCGAGTGGCGACCACGAACTGGAAGACGCAGCGTAGGCCAGCCCCCCCACTCGGTGGACCGACGACGATCTGATGGCCTAGCATGCGCATTGCGCACCGCGAGAAAACTTGTCGTCGTTGTTAGAGCTTACTCTAACAACGACGACAAGTCTCTTAAGTCAAGTGTGTCTTAGACACACTTAGGCGCTACCATAGTCTTGTCACGGTTTCTCATGAGAAAACCTGTCGAGAAAATTTTGTCGCGGTGCGCATGCTAGCCGGACTGGTGAAAGCCGTGGGGAGCCGATGGATGCAGGAGGCAAGCAGTCGCTCAAAATGGCGCTCTCTGGGGGAGGCCTGTATTCAGCAGTGGACGTCTTCAGGCTCTTGATGATGATGATGATGATGATGATGATGATGCAAGTCAAATATTCAACAGCAGTTATAAAACAAAAATTGCCATTTACAACTGAGCGCTACACTACTGACACTTATGTAGTAACATATTTAGTAATCTGTGCCAGAGCTGATCAAGTGAACACATGACTACACGAGAAGAAGGAAATAGGAGTATCGATAATTATTGCTAGTTTTTGAGGTTAGGGTAATATCGATAATATCGGTAATATCTATTTGGTCGCATCACTAGTTAGAGATCATACCACAGTATAATGGGCAAAATTACAATTACTGCCTAACCTAACATAACATGAGTGTTTGAGTAAATATCGTAATCATTATAATTGCGGCGACATGACAATGACAGATTACATTTGCGGTCTGCATGTTGTTGTTGCTGTTAAAAGTGTGGGTATTCATCATATTGGAACTATTTCGTTTAATAAATAATAAACTTTTTTAATTAAAAAAATCGTGCTTGTTTCTGGTTTTTTTTTTATTGTTGAGGGTCTCAGATGTATGTTTAGTCTACTCAAGCACTTTTACATCTCTACAATACCAAACTATGTAATAAGTTCTAAGCTCTCAATGCTAGGAAAATGAAATTAAATATTAAACGATTAAATTTTTTAACACCTAGCTGCTTTTTGCGAACTTTTATATTCCAAATAGATCACCCTACACGCCCACCACGTTTGCCTAACCCTCTACCAAACACCTTGTATATAAAAGAACACTTAGGTCTAACTTTTTAGTGTCTTCATTTCATACACTTCGTGAACTCTAATGTTACTATTCACCCGATCGCTTCGCTGGGGTCTTTACCGTCCCATTACCAACCAACCCATTTATATCTAAGACTCGTATATTTAGACCTACAGAAGTATAGAAGCTTCCGTTCGAGACTCCTTTCAAGGAGTGTACGATACTGTACGTTGTACAACACATGAGCGGAGGAGGAATATGTGGCGCGTGCTTTATGTTGTCCGCGCCTAATTTATGGATGTTACTAAAGTTACCAAATTTTGTTGTTAAAGTCTGACATTGGTTAAGTCTAAATGGATATGTGCCACGTGATAGATGATATTTCAGGCTGGGCCTGTAGTTTGTCTGTATAGAGTTAAAACATTAAACAGCAAGAAGCATAAATTATGGACTATTGAAAACCTTTTTTAATGGAACAGTTTTAGGCTATGAATTTACTATACTATTTACTATAAATCGTTTACAATACAACCCTATCTAATTACACAATGTAGGTTAAAAAAATCAATGACAACAAACTCAATTCGGTCAGTCCCCAGATTAATTAAAAGTGCATCATCATTAAACGGAAGACGTCCACAGGTAAACATATGTCTTCCCTATAAAACACCACTTTGGACGCATATCATATGGGGGTTAGCCATATCACTACGCCTGGCAGGCGTCTTAGTGATCACAGAAGATTTTAATGTACCGAGGAGAAATACTGCCGCCCTTCCCTGGATATTCTCTTAGCCGGCTCTTACGGCACCCACGGGAAGAAATAAGGTGGTACTTGAAACACACGGCGAAAGTGCATCGTTAGAAAGGTATTTTCTATTTAATTTCGCATTCAATGCAAAGGAGTTTAATTCAGATGTGAGCGGTATCGTGAATTATTCAAGTGGAGAAGTGTTAAATTACGTTAGCTCTTACCGAACCTTACCGCATAGTTGAAAGTTTTCTAGAGAAACCTAAATTGTGAGTTAAATACACGATGTGTTCATTCAGGGACTTTAATTTGCAAAGTGAGAGGAGGAATGGTGAACGTAATTGTAACGCGCGTGCCTCACAGGAGTTACCTGATGCGGAGCCCCATCTCGACCAGAACGTTTTGACCAAAGATTGTTAGGATATATTTCATCCCTCAAAAACAGTGTCAAAAAACATCGTGATAAAGCCTCATTCCAAGGGCCACAAAATTATACACGCAAAATAATCGATAACCTGCCTCTGAGTCGATACGTAAACTTAGTTAGGCTAATGTTTGTGAATAAAAACTCCAAATTCGTTTTACTAAAAACTATTTTTTTCATATAGGTAAATAATGTCACACAGCACCATCTAGCCCCCAAACGAAGCATAGCTTGTACTATGGGTAACTAATAACTGGTATGGATAACTGATAGAATACTTAGTTAGATACTATAAAAATGGATTACGATCTTCATGATTAACTGATGCAATAAATGCACACTCAGCATTTGCATCACAAGTACCAACCCTAACAAGACCTGTAGGGTTACTACACTATTACATCCGCATATTTGAATAATGGAAACTAGTTATGTCAGCTATTACTAGTAACTGGCAACCCTGCATTCAAGATATGCAAACACCGATACTTGGAACAAGACGGCGCCAGTTACCGATATCGGTATTCGGTAACCGTTTGGCTAAATTCCAACATTTTCAACCAAAACGTCTGATGACAATTTCAGACCTTTCATTGGGCCATTTGACATTTTGACTAAATTAACTTAAAAAGATTAAAGCTTGTAATCAATGTAGTCATACGTCATATAAACAATAAGGTAATGGTTCGTTGGAATGGCTTCGGTGATTGATTACTCATGATTGCGTGAACTACAGTTGTTGATAGATGATAAGATCTGTGTTTCTAAGACTGACCGGTAACAGTATATTAATGAGTAAGTACTTATATGTAGACGCAACAACAAGCGTTTGAAAGTGTTTCTTGTTACTTTCCTGTAAGACTTACAGTGTAAGTGGTATAAAAGCCTTATAAATATCGAACGCGAACACCGGGAAGTCAGCTATGAATGACAAGGACACAGGCAGGACACTTCCCCAAGTCTTACTGCTTCTACAAATACCTACAGAACTTAACTGCACAAATACCTGTGTATTTGAAAAATGAAAAAAGGGCAAATAATTGTTCTGTGTCTGGGTGTTGTGGGACCATGGCCCTCATAGTTCGTGGGTCCCTAGATACAGGGAATCCTAGTTAGGGTCCAGGATCTAAGTATGTAATTAATAATAACGCCCAACGATCACATACATAGATCTTGGACCCTAACTAGGACTCCCTATATCTAGGGACCTAGGAACTACGAGGACCATGCTCCCACAACACCCAGACACAGAACAAGTATTTGCCCTTTCTTTCTGTGCACAAATTTTTATACTGGCCTGTCGCGGGAATCGAACCCGCCGCCCTCGGGTTATGAGCCGACCTGCTCAACCACCACACCAAAGAGGCTGTCAAAGTAAAAAAAAGGTATGTGATCGTTTAAAAATACTTTTTATTTTATTGACAGGATCATCTCCTTGTGGAATTTCTCTACGGGCTCTACGTTAGGGTTTAATAGCTCCTTATTTAATTAGGTATAAAATAATATTACCTTATGATAGGTATCCTTCTGCCAGTTCTTGATCTGTGCCATGACGTCATTAACTAGCCGGTCCCGCACGCTAAGGTGCAGGTCGGAGAGACGTTCTGCCTCCACCATGCCACCTTTCCACGCCGCCTCCATCGTCCCGTATTCTGGACCTGCCAATTGACCATAGTACAGTTAGTAATAGTTGGGCTCTTCTGTATAAGTAAATGGACAGTTGGCATATTAAAACATTTAATGATGAGAGGAACACAGCTTGTATGCGTCTGTCTACCAGCTATACAAGTCGATAAATAAATGGACAAATGTAAGACAAAAAACCAACAAGGTCATGGATTTATTAAGTTAAGAGATGTCCCTTAATCTCTGCGTACCTACTACAAACAGGAAAATATGATGATACTTTAACTTTATTAATATCAGGCAGGGTAGCTTTTAACCACATTTCACCCGGGGGTAAAGAGTTATATGGCCGAAAATGGCGCAAAGCTACGTCTGGATTGCAAACTGACAATGGCACGCAAGTGACGCAAGAGTCTCAAGTAAAGCTACCGAAATACGCCGTGTTTGGCTACATAGCAGGTATTAGGTATTATATTATCTGTGATAGCAGGTAAGCAATTTCATTAGTGATTATTTGTATGATGGAGCGGGGTTCTACTACAGAATATAGTACTACGGTAAAACCTTGCACCATTGATTGATATTCCTATAAAATCTATGAACTACTTAAGTCTACAAAAACTTGTCGCAATTTTATATATTTCTATTCTATGTAGAATTTGTATGTTACTAAGTACCAATATATGAACATGAAAATGTCATCATGTTAAAAAAAAATATTTTAAATGTAAATTATCAACGTAAAAAAAATATAAAAAAAATTATGAATAATATTTTATGTAAATAAATTTGTAAATTCTCGCGCGGAGAATATAAAAAAAAGTAGCGTATTTGGGAAAAAAATATACAAGAAAAAAAAATGATAAAATAAAAGATAATGAGTAAAAAACGGTGCGGACGTTATGTCTACAGTGATTAATAATCGGGAGAGGTTTAGTCCGTAGGTCGCCTTGGCGGAATTAGTGGAGTCGGACATACCCGCGGGCCCGTGCCCTGTGGGATCCATGAGGATTACTCCCCACCCTCGGTAGAAAAAAAAAGGTAGCAATATATCCCCAAAATGCTTATAAGCACGAGCTTGAGCAAAGCTAGTCCAAGGTTTCACTCCTTTTAACCGGTTTCCACTAATTAGGTACTAAAAAGCGGCCAAAAGGTGTAAAACTGGATACAGCGTTGAGGATACATTCAATCTCTTACTGGAATTAAGATATAATCACGTTTAATTTCAACTTGTTTAATAAAGATCTAAGATTTGAGCAGTCCAGGCTTTCGCAGATGCTATCTGAGAACTCACCGAAGTTGCGGTGAAAACTACATTTAATTAGAAATTGTCGTTAACACTCTCTAATCAAGTACCTACTTCCCGTCATAATGATGTTTTTGACGAGAAAGATGTCCCTCACTAACCTCATTAGTACCTTAGAGTATAGACTAAAGCATAGAGAGATCATCAAAACGATATTATATTTGTTCTGCTCACACGTATCGCTACGTTAGTGGCGAAGGAAAGAAACAAACATAGTAATTAGCTACGCTTGCGATATGCACCGTACCATTATTTTCGACTCGAGTCAACTGTTTCTTACACAAATCTGTCAGACTCATTCAGATCAAAGTGTCCACATCATATAAAAAGTATCCAAAAAAGTGGTACACTTGACACATAATAAGTTCTCTCTATGCTTTAGTCTATACTCTAAGATTAGTACCTACTCTGTATTTATGGTACCCTAGTACTTCATAGTTCATACCTTCAATCATATGAAATGGTACCTAATGATAATAGATAACAGTTACCCGATGGCGAAGAAAGATTCTCGAGTGGGGAACACAAACCGGAAGACGTAGAGTAGATCGGCCCTCAATAGGTGGACCGACGACCTGGTCAAAAACACTGGGAGCCGATGGATGCAAAAGGCAATTTGCCAGTCAAAGTAGGCCTTTAGGAAGTAATTAAACGTGTTCAGCAAGACAACAACAAAATAAACGGCACACTCAAAACTAGAAAAAGACACCGAAATATAGCAAATCGCAAAATCATTTTTTTATCAACGATAGGCTAACATTTGACCACGGTCTTACCTGATGGTAAGTGACGACACGGTCGACGATGGAGCATGCTTGCCTAGAAGATACCGGTTCACTGTAGCCTTAAAAACTCCCAGATTACATTTGTCAGGAAACAATTTATAGTTTTGAATAAATTTATAGTTTCTCATCATTCCGCCCGCTTTAGTCTTGATTTGATATCCGATCAAAACCACGTCCTGTCTATCTTGTATCGGGATTACTCTATGCGGTGATTTTTCATGTGCCTATTCCTTTATTGCTTCACGACATATGACATATTCAGGATTGGTTGATATAACGCGTGCCATTAAAGAAACGAATCTGACGCAAACAAAAAACTATTGTTTTCCCTCTCCCACTGTTGTGTTTAAGTGTAGAGGGCGTGAGACAGAAATGTTTGCTCTTTTCAGTTCTTTTCTTTATTGAATCGCGTTATAACTAGAAACCCGCGGCATTGCGTCGAGAAATTACTAAGTTTGCGTAACGCTTTCCATGTTAACTTCCGATTTCTTTTGGCAAACAAAAAGTTTAGCTTTGCATTTTCTTTGTAATGTTGATTTTTTTGTTAACTAATCGATAATGATTAAGTTTGTTTCCAATATCCGTTTCAATCCAGGAAAAGGAAAGCAGCATTCTCCTCGGTAGGTACATTAAAATCTTCTGAGACCACAAAGCGGCCTGGCAAGCGTAGTGATTATGGAAAATCCACCCAATGATAAGCGTCCAAAGTGGCGTTTTATGGACTCTGCAGTGGACGTCCTCCAGCTGTTGATGATGATTGCGTTTGTTTTGGTTATCAACGCAACGCATGCATTGTTGTATCTATACAAGCGTAGCCGTCACCGCCTTCTACCATCGTTACTAAATATCAGGTGACATCAAGTCAAACCTAAAACTAGTATCTCTACTAGTTTTTTTGGTTTGCCTAGTAGTAGAGCTACTATTGTGATAGAGTTACAAACTACCCTGTATGATTTAACTTACAACAAAACCGATCTTAAAAACACGAAAATGTATTTGTAACATATCATAACTTATAGTCATTGCCGCATCGCATTTAACAATGTAAAAAAAAAAAAAAAAAACCTTTCTTCCAAAGACTCCCAAAAATCTATGAAAAAACATATGCTACTAACAGCCAAGAGATGACCCTTCAATAGGTATAATCTAGGTCTAGGCTGAAAACCAGCGCTGGATGTTTTTTTTTTACATTCAGCAACATGCTGAGCCGAACGCCCATTCAACACTGACTGACTGACTGACATCATATTAGTAAAGCAATGTGTTTAACCAGTGTTGAATAAATGATTTCTATTCTTTTCTATTCTATTCTATTCAATACTATGCAATATGCAAGCCGTTTTAAAGACATTTTAAAAACATGAACCCCAGTTGGAAGCGAGTCAGAGATCTCAATCGACTGCAAGCCCTTTTGTATCTAAAAGTCTAAATTTGTTGACTTTCTCGTACACGACCCAGGTATATGTATAATAGAACAACATAATTAAAAAATCGCGGTGCAATAAACAAACCAGATTACCAGACGCATCGAGAAGGTGCGCCATTTTCGCAAGCGTTTCATAACGTTACGATTTAACTTCACTTGTTACAGATCGTGATGTAACTGTTAGTCTATAACCGCTATAACGTGTAACTGAATGCAGCTGAATTGCCGCCATTCCAAATTCAAAATGCGCCAATGGCGACACTTTCGATTATTAAATCGGCCAATGAGATATGTTAAGCGCGCGCGCACGTACCAAGCGAGTTACGCACGCGGATCGATCCCAATTTTGTTGAAAGAATTTGAAACAATTCGAGATCGTGGTGCGCATACGATATTAGGTTATCGAATCGGGATCGCTCACTGGAATTCTTAATGTAGGTACTTTCGATTTTGTCTGGGATATTGTTATGCTGTTTAAATCGTTGTTACATAATGAAAAATCGCGCCGTGAATGTCAATATTCCTAAGAAATTCAATGACTAAATAGGCTACTTATCACAACCTAATTAATACAGTTATAGATGCATCGATAAAACCGTTGCCGATAACAACTCATTAACACTGATGTTGAAGTCGTTAAGCCGAGACATCCGAATCTCTTATCATTAATAAATCAATCCTTTCATCAAAATATTTTATCTTCGCATATTTTTTTATCTAAGATAATGCGAAATGCGAACACAGTGGAGGTCGCGCCCTAAATACTGTTAGCAAATCTGTCAAAAAATATAATGGAATTCGATTCATTATGCAAAATAGATTTTTATAATCTGTTAAATTCTTTGATGTTACAATTAGCATTGTTACGAACGCTAACCTGTTTGAGATTAAGATTTTGACATGTTATAGAGGCCGTATTTGCTTATTAATCTTAATTTAAACAACCTAGCGGGTAGATTTCTCTTCAGCCGGTGTGGTCAAACTCTACCATGTCAGTTGTAAAACTGTTTAGGGAATCAGAATCATTCGGATCATCATCCACGCAGACACGTAACTGGGGTGGACCGTAAACGGCCCCCAGTAAGTGGACCGGTGACCGGCGAGAGTCGCACGAAAACAAAAGCAGCTATTAGTTGCAGCACTTGCAGCGTCTTGCGACCGATGATAGTTATGATCTTATTATACATGATTTGCACAGAATTATATATTTGTTGCAAATGGAAACTTTAAGCAACATCGAGAAGGCGTTCGCGTCATACTAAAAAGTCACAGTTAATAAAATTTGAGTAAAAATGAATATTAATCTAATGTCTCATAATAACTCATTAACATCAAAGACGAATAAACGGAGCTGACGACAATGTTTGGTAATAGGAAAATACCGCAAGAAGAAGATCTCTTTACATTCAGCTTTCATCATCATTATCATCATCAACAGCCCGAAGACGTCCACTGCTGAACATAGGCCTCACCCAAAGAGCGCCACTTTGAGCGGCTGCTTGCCTCCTGTATTCATCGGCTCCCCGCGGTTTTCACCAGGTCGTCGGTCCACCGAATGGGGGCCGGCCTACGCTGCTACTTCCGGTTCGTGGTCGCCACTCGAGAACCTTTCTTCCTCATCGGTTGTCAGTTCTACGAGCGATGTGTCCTGCCCATTGCCATTTCAACTTGCTAATTCTAAGAGCTATATCAGACACTTTAGTTCTCCTGCGGATCTCCTCATTTCGGATTTTATCTCGCAGGGAAACACCGAGCATAGCTCTCTCCATAGCTTCATTGTTTCTCATTCTGCTTTACTGATTACATTTTAATTTATATGAAATGGAAGACTGAAACTACATATAACAAAGAACCCAACACATTATAGCAGATACAAATATCGTATCACTATTAGGTTCCCCTGATCTGTCTCTCAATTGAATTAAATTATCTCTCTCAATTCAATACAATGTATTATACCATTTATTGGATTTCGTAATCATAAGAGTTATAGATCCTAGAGATTTTCAATAGATGAATTAGCATCGGTCGAGTGATTGAGCATTCAGGCTTTTGAATGCGTTCGGACAGACTGTCTTTGAGTTGGTGTCCTGAATAGAAACGCCTTTTCATAATCAAATCATATCATAATCAATGACGAGACAGTTTGTATAAAAAAAATATAGCATCTAGATTTATTTTAAAGAAATATTCATTTTGTTGCCCTAGTTGAATACTTTCCCATATTAGCAGTGGGACAAAAACTTTGTTTTCCAGAGCAAAATATGTCTGGTTCAAAATTAGTTCCCGATTTACTTTGCTGAAAGAAGATTCATCCACATTATATTAAACTAGTATAAGAAATCGAAAATGGAGAATAAATTCCATGAAATAAAATATTGTCTTGCGGCAATTGAAACAAAAACTGAAAAATGGATCATTGCGGGTCACTGTCACTATACATTTTTTTTTATTTTTAATAACATATTATGTCTGTAAGCGAAAATATGTATAATTTTACGTTTTAAAAGTAGGTAGGTAGTGAAAACAAAGTAAAATCTCAACGATTCAAATAGAAAACAATATTATCTGGCAGAAGACAGCTATGGGAACTTCAGCTGGTTAAGTCACTTGTTAAATGACAGGCCCAAAATTACAATACTCATGACTTGAAAACGACTTACATTATAATTAAAATAAACACTCTGGCAATACCGTACCGTACACTCTAGATTCTAAGATAAAAAAGCTCGTATAATTTTAATGCTAGTTTTCTTAGCTCATCGCGTTTTCTTAGCAGACATTTTTTACGATTTGGCGAGCGCAATAACCAAGATTATAAGAGGTTTTGAGTTCTAGGAATCTTAATCCTATGGAGAATCTACATATCCACGCCCCATTGTAGCAACATGACAATCATCATTTTATCCATTCAGCAGGAATTCTAATACACGCAACAGATGACCGGTCTCCCATGGAAGGCGATAAAAACCTTGTTTATTCACCGGTATAACTGACTATGAATAAGAACGTATATAATCATGGTTATCAATCAATATGGTATCAAGAGCCTCTGGATGCTAAAACGATCTTGCTCTATGTTTCTCTTTTCTTTATTTTTCTCTAGACCAGGTTTCTTACATTTTAAATTCGACTGGCTAAGTAAAGATTCAAACTCATAGCTGTCTCAAGTTTTGACAGAGGGTGGTATAAAATATTCAACTCCTTTTCAGCCGAAAATTATTCTTTAGGAAAGGACTGTCCCTCCCCGTTGTTCTAAAGTAATCCAACTTGGTTTTTATTACTTGCCCTTTTCAATAAAACTGGGCGATTCTTAAAACTTTACGCATACGTCTTCCTTTATGTTGGGATTAAATTGGACACAGGATTAGTTTAAGATGCCTTATTTTATGGTTTTATCACGTTCATTCGGTTACTCGGTACCAACTACCAAGCTCACAGGAGCAGTAAGATGTGTTTAGTATTGAATTTATCTTATTAAAAACGCATGCTCAGATGCTCAAACATTTGTATGAATGTAGCAACAAGTCATACATACCTTTTTCAATTAAATCGTTCCATTTCTTCGCCCATCCTCGTAAACTTTTCGCATAGGTCTTTTCTATATCCGCCCTTTCTTGTACCAGGGCTTGCAGTTCGCCGCATAGCCTGTGTCCGTCGTCGATCCTCCTGGTGGTTCGCTTGTAATTACCAGGCTCCCAGAAGGAATCGGAGGTGACCGAGAGCAGGGCCTGCTCGTCGCTATGATGCGACATGGTGGCGGTGCGACACTCACACACCGCCCCTCTGGAACAAAGAAAGTTTATGTCAGGACAAAGATACTAGCATAAAACATCACAATTGTAAAAATGTGTTCAAATTCAGAACCAGACTCTCTAACTACGAGATCGTCACATTTTTTTCCTTTCGGGCGTAGTGAAGCGAAACCCCACATAATAGTATATTATTTTTGAAAATAACATATGAGATTAAAGTAATCTCCTGTGTATAGCGTTTGGAAGATGCTAATTGGTATAATATTAAGTACATATTATAATTTTATGTGTTTACAGTTTCAGATCTAGGCACTAATCAAATGTGAAAAGCACTCTTATATTATACTTGGCAATCATAATAATGTAAATAATTAAACAGCGTGCGACTCATCTTAATGTGTGTTCTACTGGTTAAAAAGAAGAGATAAACGAGCTGTACAAACCACCAAAGAGTCCGATAAATATTAAAACAAAAACAGAAAGCTACTATAATATAAAAAATAAACTATGACCACTGTAGGTACAAAGCTAATAAAATCTAAGCTATGACAATGAAAGCAGTCATAAAACTGTGAAGCATCACACGACTATTAGCTTCGTTGAAGCGAAAGCTCGCACAGAGCCGGTAAATTCAAAGGTTTAATAAGTCAGAAAGCGACAATCCCGCCAAGTCTGACTCTGCGGTACTCATACTAACCGCTATAGAGTATAGACTGCAAAAGCTGTATTTCACCGGATTTAATGCTCGTAATAATAACTGTTTGTAACCGATGAAAACGTTACTGTCGTTTCCAGAAAACGTCTGCTTTAAAACTGCTTTCCCAACCACAATTCAGTGCAGATTGGAGGAAAAACAACGTTATTGCCATGTCCTTTATTTCTGCCAGTGTTACTAAACTGGGATTTGAAATATTTTCCTTCTTTCAAAACGCACATTAACTTAAAACATTTTTATTTCAACAGACACCATTTATGAGTTTCATCTTTCTTTTCTTTTCTCTAACTCAGATGAAAAAATGAAACTACGTACTATTTATTTTTAAGATCTGAGTTACAATATTTAGAAACACGTAGCCGTAAAAAAGGGAGTACTCTAAGGTCACCTTCATGTTAAACAAAAACTCAATAAAGACAAGTCTGTCCCTGGAGAAATGTGTTGTTTCGACTCGACAGTCTCAAGATCAGGTTATGTTATCTGATGCAAGATAAAGGATACTACAAATTAGTAATACTATTGAGAAGAGATTAGACAACGGAATAACGCAAAAATTACATTTAAATATTTTAAAGTCGAAGAATTCGAGAATTTGGTTAGGAACAATGTCGTATGTTCGTATGTTATTTTCAAGAAAAATAGTACACATAAGTATACAATAATTAAATCATCTCACGTAGATGTAATAAGGCCAATGATGATGATGATGATGATACAATAATTGAACACTTTCCTATTAGACTCATAGGCTTTATATATCTTTTACCGTCTCGGTCGTAATTTCCCATTTTCATCCCGATTAACAACATGATTTTGTTCATCGGGATGAAAATGGAAAATTTCAATTCTAAATCAGATTTTTTTGCAGTAAAAGCAGATCTTTTTAATTTAATAGAAGATTTACAAGACCTCCTTGACCTCTCTATTATATTATCTTATTTACCTACTATGCATAAGCATATTATAACGTAACGTTACTATGATTTTGAGGTTAAGGTGAGACCTACTCCTAGAGGCCTTCGTCATAATATGATTTTGACACTAATCTATTAAGACAGGTGGTTCATGGCTTTGTTTGCTCTTGACAATATTAAACACAAAATGGATTTGGACGAGATAGAACTCACTTTAAAATGAGCTAGTCGGTCATTACTGTACACGTAACATATACTTAAATTTTTTTTTATTTCAATAGTTTTTATTTTTATGGTGGCTATGGAGTGCTGTAACAGGGTAACTTTTTGTTACAACGAGCTGCAGCCAAAATCGTAAAATACGAAGTAAAAAACACCTATCATTATTTATATTTAGATTTAAGTTTCACGAAAGCTTTCAAGTCTCAGCTCAGCTCCACATTGTGAATGAGTCTTGGATCTTAAGCAGTTCGTAGACACAATTATTGTCCTCAAAAGAGATCCATCACAATGGCATCCAGTGACTGCAGACAGCGACGAAACTGTCTAGCGTTTTGTAAGTCTGTCTCAAGTGCAGACGGACCTGACAAAAGTTTCTAGACCGTCTCAGACGGCTTTATAACAAACAATAAGTACATACAAAGTTTCGCACCCTTAGTACGAGATATCTAAGTCTTTTTCAAAGGACGTGGGGTTGCTTCTTGCTTGTAGGAGTTTCAGTGGAAATCGGCTGATTGTAATTTCGCTTGGAAGTCCACTCTGTAAGTTACAAAAGTGACGAAACCTTACCCAATTTCTACTAAATCAATTGATATAAAAACGAAATCTCCTTTAACTATAACTTTATCTCATTGTTTTGGTATAGGAAGCTTTTCTTTTCTGTTGCTCTCTACTAGAAGTATTCTCAATTTCATGTAAAGCCAACCTACTTAAGTCCTTACATATAAATATTTATACTACTATAATACTGTTAATTTCCCAGAATCAATTCACAGGTGAGAGCATCATTTCCAAACTCATCAGCTACATCTGCGCTGTGTTAAAACTTATATTAAGACTGATGTTAGCAATTCTTCCTTTAATGTGATGAGCCTGATTACAATTTTAAATGTACATTTTTACCCGATGAAGCCACGATACAAATCTGTTGATGATGTAACGGCAGGCACCTTTGGAGTGACGCGATTGACTTGTTTGTACTACGGAATACGGTACAGTCGATTCTACTATGATGTCAATATGAATGGTTACAGTTGTCAGATTTGCATTTTGTCGAAAATGTTTCTATTACAACTATATAGTCAACATCATCGTCAGTCAAAGCTCTTCGAACACCATCATTGATTTCTTGTCAAGATCTATCTACATCTACACAGCATCAACCCATTCCTTCATAATCTTTATTAATTACTGTAATGTTACCTTTGCTATTCGATGTTTATTGTTCAGACAATAGGACCCGCAAATAGCAAATTGCAATAGGCTAACATCTCCATGCAAATTAACATAATTATGCACTTGGCTGTATATAAAAAACACACTCAAACTATATATAAAATATAATTAGCGAGTCTGTGTATCATTATGTCGAGGTCACACGGCTAGAGGACGTGGCGTGTAAACACTTAGGACGTACAGTGTCAACACTAGAAGCTTGTGGAATGGTGGATTAGCTTCGGGTTGATAGAGATTACGCGCGACGCGAGGTACTTTGTTTCAGCGAGATGATAAAGGTTTACACAAAATTAAACAAGAATATTTAGTGTAACTCCGCTAAAAGAAAGTATGATTTTAGATATATGCTAAAATGTTTTAATTACAATTTTGTTTATTGTAAAACTGAAAAACATCATCTCATTTTATCATGCCTACTTGTTTACAATCGCTTCTATTCGTTCAACCCAATATAGGAATTAATGAACATAGCAAGATACTTTTTGGTTCAATTATGAATAGAATTTGTTTAATTTGTATTGCTCTCACGTGTCTGTTTATGGTACAATGAAATCCATAGTTTAGACAATGGCACTACAATTATAGCACTGATCACTAATGATAAGAGTTAGAACCACCACGTCCACGATCCATGTCACAGAAAATTATTAAGTTCAAGGCTATCACGATATTAAATCTGAGATTTATTAGGATTCAATATTCAGATGAGCATTCATAAATAATAAATGCAATCGCATACATATTCAGTAGGACATATAGACGGAGTATTACGTGTCATAAACATGCCTTTATGGATGACCGCTGAAGAATATTTAAAAAAAGTCTGATATAAAATATGAATCTAATTCTGATAATTTTATTACTTTACAAAGTCATTTCATCGTCTTCACATACGATAGCTTAAAGAAGGAATGCATTTAATAATACATTTACCTTAGCGAATGCAGCAAATGATGTACTTTCCCTTTGCAGCGTCTGTTCTTTCTATAAGTCATGTTGGCTCACATACAATGACTTGAGACCCCAAGTCATAGATATGTTGGAATCACATTTAAGCAATAGGCAAGGACGGCGTAAAAGATTTAATGAATTCCAAGTTTAAACTTAATAATATAATAATGGTCACTAAGTTATCCTCACTGCAGAAGCAAACAGTAGAATCAGCTAGTGTCACTTCTAGATTTGAGTTTGAATTCAGGAAGAGTATGAGCGAGAGTAAAATATAGGAAGATCACATAATTGCACTTACAATAACTTCATAATAATAATTGTAAATTCTATACTAATTCACTAATACTTCGGATTCCGCAGTCTCACTTAAAACGTAAACACAACTTGTCTTTAGATATAGACATAGGATACACTAGCGAGTGTTACTCTGAATCCTAAGTCGACACTCTATAAAGTACGAGTCTCAGTTCCGAAGTCTGAATCACGGCAAGCCTAGAAGCCGGCCATTCCGCCCACGATCGTGATAACAAGTGGTAAACAAACAACGCGGATCTATTCATAGACGTTACCGCGAGCTCATTGGATGTGATTTAGCGTGATAAGGCCGCTGTGGGATGATGATGATGAGAATCTCTGCTTATTGGATAATGTGATAAATGACAAAGGATTTGAAATAACAGCAACATTCAAGGATGTAAATGAATAATTGAAACCTACTAAACTGTTCATTTCAATTAATTTTATGAGCATCAAAAAGGTATCAAAAACCCATATAAGGTAACCGCTACAAATGAATAATCAAATTGAGCAACTGCTGGATTTATCAAGAGGAAAATACCGAATTAGACCGTAAAATCTCTAACTGGTCAAAACATCTTTCCTTCCTTCCTCCTTTCTTTTCTGTCAGAATTACAAATTACAGACCTTGGTTGCAGAAGAAAAAAATCAATTACATTTGTAACCAAAATTGCACATGAATCAGTAAAAAAGACCTTGTAACTATAAACAATATACTGCATTTAGACACTAAGGTAGATAGGTACTAGTGCGCTTTCAACGTAGATGAAAAAAATTAATTATTTGACACATTTTAGCAGAAAAACAATAGAACATTACGCATACCAAATTGGTGCCTTGAAATAAACAAACAATATGAAATTACACAAAAATGTCAAGAGCAGAAGGTTAAATCAGCAAGGCGAGTAGGCGACACGACTTGAGAAATTCCGTTAATGTGGTGACAAATACTAAGATTAGCAAGTTCTCGGTTTTGCAACTCCATCAGTACAATGCACATAAAGTTAAACTTTACGAGCACATAAATCACGTTCTGCTGCGTCAGATCAACTCTAGCGTTGGTGAAATGCAAATAACTTATTATGCTATACACAATTTCATATGCATTACATGGAAAAAACCATACGTTAGAGATATAATATTATGCTAACGATAATTGCTGAATGTCTGTGTGAAGAGGCAAATTCCATTAATGATATCAAACTCAAATCCAGCCTGTGATATCACAACACAATAAAACCTAAACCAATTAACACTAATCGAAATATCACCAACACTTTTAATTTCGAAAACAATAAACGAGAAACCTGATCCAACGACACACAGACACCAAATGGTAACTAGAATCTAGAAAATAATAAAGCCGAACCAACGCTTTACTGATGAGATAGATTTTTGTAAATTTGATCTTTATCGTAGAGGAAATAGGGAAAACTTTGCTAGAATCGAACGGAAAATATTTGTAGATGTGTGTGGAGAATGACCTTGTTGAGTTGATTCATTCAACAGTTAGCGTATCGAGTGTTTCGCACGCCAAGCTATTGTATTACCTAATAATTGTGAGCAGTGTGAAACAGTACGCGTCTATGGAATAAAATGTTAAGTATGCCAGAAGTCATTCTTAGAATGATTTGTATAAGATAAAAAATAAACAAAGATAAAGTCGTATTACTATCTTCTAGTATAATATAATTACTTTCATGACTAATTCTTTAATTTCTAAGCATATTATTTTAATTTTCGTGTATGATTAATAAATTAATATGAAGTAAAGTATATTATTAAAGTACTAAATAGTGAAAGTAAAAGGTCAAGAACAGTCAGCTTCGATACTATGTGTTCGAAAACTGGTTTTACAATATATTTTGTCATTGTCTACGTGTTTCTTGGAGTGGACATCGTATCTCACAGCCGTGTAGCTGGATAACCGTTAAGAAACAATAAAACTATGTTAAAACCCATAAAAACTGTTTCCCATGAGAAGAGACGTACAGCGTTGTACCAGTCTAGGAAGATACTAAACGACCGCCCATTTTGTCCTTTTCACTCAAAGCTTTCCAGTGATAGTGAAAAAGACTGGTATAATATAATACAGAGATTGTCGTTACATTGTGACTTAAATAATTTAACGACTCAACGCAAGCCCGTCTTATATCTAGACGTAATGGAACTCCACAAAGAATACCTAAATATAAAATAACCTTAAATACAGTATATTGATGATAAATAACAAATTGTGAAGAAAAATGAATGTTTTTCTATTCTATAAGAGACGAAACGTATTGGCGAAGAAGAAGAATTAATTATTATAACTTTGTGATGATTGGAAAAGATATTAATTAGATCAGCTAAAGCTAAAACATAATAGAAATAAAAACGATAGCAAATTAGATAATATTATTATTCCGATATCAAAAAGCAGGTAAATGTATCTTAATGTAAAAAGACATTACACGAGTCCCAGTAGAGTAATGTGATAGGCTATAAACCAGTAGATAAAATAAGAATAACAGCAGTCAATAAAATATTTGTGGCAACATTAGTTACGAGATAAGAAACTGGTGACGGAATCGTGTTAGCGACGAATAATTACTAGCCTAGACTTTAGTCAGTCCGCATTATAAAATACAACATTTGGAATATGCTATTTTGTATGACATTGACATTCCACGACTGGTTAATGCAGGTTGACTTGTGATAGTACTGCTGCTAACTGCTAAGCACCAAGTCATAAATGGCAAATACCATATACAATTTGCAAGTGGTGTTTATTGCACATATGACTACACAGATTTCAGTTGTCGACTACATGAATCACATTACCAACAGTCATACCCATCTAGTTACCAGTCTGGTAGCGAATTTACGACAGTTAGCAGTCAAGCAACTAACCATGCCAGTAGCTAAGTCCATAAATTATGTCGAACAATGTCACTCGCAAATGTCGTCAGGGTATATGTGGTAAGCCACAAAGCAATGTTTATTCTGAAGGCAATTGTTTACTTGGTAGAGAAGCACGAAGGGATGCCAGGGGCGATAATTAAGGCACAGTAATTACAGGACGGGGGAAACTCTGTAGATACAAAGGAAAAACGTGCAGACATCATTTATCATTGAATACGACGAACGCGCGAACCAATACGGTAACTAAAATTTAAAAAATGGCGCGTGCTTGTTATGAACAGGTAATATCACTCCAACTTCTTTTTTGTTAGTTCAGTGTGAGTTAGGTTCACATGATAGCGCAACATGTTGTGACAGTTGATGAATAATGTATTCTGGCATGCATGACATACTTCATGATTAGAAGATCGCTCAAGCCAGTTCTAAATAGAATATTGGACATTGTCAATTTACATATTACTGAATAGTTTTTAATACTGCATAGCCGCTGTGCGACTATCGTGATTTGATGGCTTTAATCTAAGTCGTGGTTACACTATCGACCGAAGCAATAAATTCTTCACAAGGGGATGAAGAGACAGAGCACAGCAAACATTCCCGGCTGTGTCCACACTAGATAAAAGACCTTAGCGATTGATGCCACACAGGGGACAATTGGATCATTTTTCACGTCAAATACAAATAAAGGAGACATGAACACGATAAAGACATCCCGTGAGTACATTTAGGTCAATCACTCAAGTGTGAAGGTGAAGATATTATTTTTTTGGTAGAGCCAGTGAATATGTTGTGTTATTAATGATTTTCTGAATATGATAAATTGCGTTTGTAAAAGGTTTTTTTCTCATAACGTGGACAAAGATTTAGGAGTAATGATAGCACGGTAATTTAATTTAATATGAGTGCGGTATGATGATAGATGGCATGACTTTGATACGGAGTTTTGTAGCAAAGGAAAATCCAAGTTATGTATGGATGGGAATGACCGGATGGAGTGTGTTGCGTGAAATGTGACATGATATTTTATGGTTAGTTAGATATCTATAAAATACTCCTAATTGTATTTTGATAATAAAAATATTGTTAAATATTGAAGCAAATAAACCACAATGACTTTATCTTAAATTTTAAAGTTGGACAAGGACGGATGACAAGCAAGAATTAGGTGCCAACCTGCAACCAACCATGCGTAAACCTTGGAGAAAGGTATAATCTTGTTAAGTATGCAGTCGGTAAACTTTTTAGCAGCATGCCTCTGTTGCCATGTTGCCAACCCCTGTCAGCTTTAGTAATGCCCTAGCATGCATTATTATGAATTTTGATTGAATAATTATGAAGTGTTCATTACATCATTCGAGGAAACCCTGAGGAGAGCACTCTCCATAGCTCGTTGTCATTGCGCGACTTTGAGCTGACTAATGAAGCCAACAGGAAGAGACCGCGTCTCAGTGCCATAACTACCAAATCATCACTGGCAACATTCACTAGTTGAAAACTTACGTTTTTAGGCTCTGCAATATTGCGATACCGAAAAGGTCAATGCTTCCCGAACGCTAGATCGCCGAATCACTTGTACTAACTTGTACCGCCCCTGAGAAGCAGCACATGATCACTTAAAACACAATAGGTGTGGACGATAAACGCCACGCGTCTACTACACAATACCGTCTCATCCCGACAAAACTATTTAATGTGTTGACGTTTGATAAGTGTTCATGCTACTCATTTCATTTCACAGCTGCACCGTGTTAGATTGCCTTGACTGATGAAGAATTGTTTGAAGAGGTAGATTAATATGCGTATGCTACCGTTCCCGCGAATATACAATGACTAATGTAGTACCACATAAATCGTACTCGTGATTAGAGATAAAGTATAAAACGACAAACCATGGTAGCATTCCCACATATGAAATATCAGAGAAGGGCATCCCGCTGCATGTGGAATCCATTTAGAAGAAAAACATTTCCTAGTTCATAGATCAGACTGAATATATTCCATTGTGTAAAAAGTATCGTTAGTTACAAATCTAATCCCAATCGTAAAAAGTCAACCTCAGCACTCTCAAGGCACCCCGCTGCCTTCTTAAAGTCCAACGGAACCCATAACCAGGGCCATCAAAGCCATCATACATAAATTAAGGCCGGCTAAGCCTGGTTTAGCTTGTTCCAAGGCGGAGACCATAAATCCAGTTGGCTTGACCGGATCGGCGATCGCTTCCTTGAGGCAGGTCGGCATTCCTTTCCCTTATGTGTTTAAATTGATGGTGGAAGCAGGAACGTATATTTTAACAGGTATTTGAAGTCGGTGTTGCTAGAAATTGTGAACTGGTTGTGTATTTTTGTGCTGGAATTTGAAATTTAGGAAGCAGGTAGTTTGTATGCCAAGATATCTCAATATATTAAAAAAGTAAATGATCCTTTGTCAAGTAATGTAAGTAATCCAGGAAATCAACTGACTAAGCTGTCTTGTAGTTAAGACTCTTCCCATACTCTAGTAGCTTAATATTTCTGCAGATGAAGCATAAAAGTTTAGGCATGGTGTAATTGCAAATATTAACAAAGGTCAACTGTACCTACCCGAAACTTCTTCCATCAGAGTTTGGGCACACTATTCATAGATGAAAAGACATATGATAGAGGTATGTTTAAGCAAATAAATTTAATTTAATTTCATGAGCTTCTTGTTCTCCTCGGGTCCCATTTTATTCGCGTGTCCAATATTCCATATGTGATTAAATTGAGCTCCGTTAATTGCGCGCTTGCTTTAGTAGTGTGAGGTAAATCACCCTGTTAATTAAATTCTTTGTTGCGTGCACTCAGTTTAATTGTCCTGATAGTATGTTGACGCGTTGAATTTTTAAAATATGCATGCCTTTTGGTAAAATTTATTCATGGCAGATCAGAACATGGCTGAATTTAAATAAATTCATACCAAACTTGGATGAAAACAAGATTGTTAAAGAGTTTTTTTTTTTTCATTGTACTAGAACTATCACGAGATCTGTTCTTTTAATTCTTTTTTTTTTGTTGTTTTCTAAATTAATCAGTATGGCATAGCTTAAGTAAAATAAATAATGGGAGAAGCCACTGACTCCTGAAACACAGTTTCAACTAGTTCGGGAGTCTATGGGTTCATCATAACTTTGTACCTAACCAATATGTCAATAAATGTTGTATTTGTTTTGTTTGTTGTATTTTGTTCCAGAGTGGACGACACGATAAAGTCAATTTTATAACGCAGGAGGCACTTTGTCTTAGTGTAGCGACTAGAGAATGCACACCCGGGTCTTTTTTGAGAGCCGGGTGTTTATCGGGTCTTAATTTTGAGACCATTAATTACAAAAAACAGGATTTTTCTAGGTAAATATGACGCAGATCCATTATGGTTTGAGAACGTTTACCTTTATTTAAATTTACCATCATAAGAGAATGCTTCAAATGTGGAAGATGCTTTATTTCAACGACAAAAAAAAGGAAAACATTACAATATAGTGAGAAGCGATACAGCAGTAACAACCAATGACATGAAAGCACGGCTCAATGTTAGAACACTAGACTAGTGCTGCTGGGGACTATGAAACCAACTAAACTAATGGTAAACTGGTGATGATGATGAGAAAGAAATATAGAAATAAGAAATAGAATACTGTATACTTGTAGAGATCACATTCTCCTAAAACTTGGTAATGCAGTTACTTGTTTGTCACCAGTTCCGGCGTACGTTTCCCGTAGGGAAATCGAATTACCGCGAGCGCACAGCGTGACCGTTCCGATCTCCAGTCTCACTCTATTGAACCCTAACCTTGGGTGCGCAACGTTACCTGTACTGTTATTTACTCTGGGGCAAAGTACTATCGGCCCTTACACATACGCTATTGGTTAACTGAACTTGATTTGACAGTTTTTAAACTGAAATATTTACAGTATCTAAAGGTTCGGGAGCCGACAACTCAATGCTTGCGTTACTTTCGGCTTGTCAACCAAATAGTAATAGTAAAGCGACCAAAAGCATAGATTGCCGGTGTCATTCAAAATATGCAAAGACCTACAAACAAATGAAGAGCACTATAAAATATATGAACGTACTTCTTCATAGCATTTTCTAGAGATATGTCAGCTTTAGAGTCGCGGTTAAGGGCACTACCCATGAACTTGCAACGTGTGCTCGCTGACGCGTAACCGACTACCGCAAAAGATGTGCACCGCAGATTAGAAAACATTGCTATGAAATTGCAACATCCTGCAGAACCGTTACATTCTTTGCCGTTTGTGCTGATACCGTGCTTTGTTGCTAAATGCTGGTCCCATTGCACCCTATTTTCTGATGACATGTATTTGTTATGAAATCGTATATGTCGTCGATTGTGTAATCTAGCGTAGAGAGAGCATTTTGTTCACGTTCTGCTAATGATAAGCTGAACCTACCAGAATCACATATTAGAGCTCAATGCGATTGGAATTGCTGTTTTACCTGACATATTCATTCGAGATTCGATTCCAGTATTTAAGATCCACCGAAGCGTGGACATGGCCGAAAATCCAAATAATGCAGATAAGAGTTAGGAACCATTAACTTCATGCACAATTTTGGTTCCAACTAACGAATATGCGTTGAAAATCGTTAGTATTCGTATAATTTCGACGGTTGTTGTGCCCGCCATTGTGGCGGTCACGGGCCAACAAGCCGCCAAGGGCGCCCTAAACCATGGCGCCTTACAATAAAGACTCTTGATTAGATTCTATTTACTTTTGTCATGGCGGGTTACCATCTATAAAAGGCTTCCTGAATCACCCGAGCCGAAACTCATCTCCTTTCAACAAGCGCACTACTTGCAATCCTATAAAACTAAACAAAAAAATGGCTACTTGTTTTGAATCTACTTCTTCAACCAGAATTAGAGGAGCAAATGTCATATTGATCATAATATACATTCATCGTTTGAGAGCTTATTATTGGTCTTTCTTCTGCCTTCCTTCTTTTCCCTCCTTCCGTATCTCCAAGGGATGGTTTACTTATGGTTATTAGTTACTTTATGTCTCCTATATTGTAATATACTTAATTAGGTGTGATGTCCTGAAATGTCTCTTCTTTCCTTCTTTACGTTCATTCAGGAAACCTTCACATTACTAGTTCCTTCTTTGCACCAAACAAATCCGTGCATTTAGCTTGGAGCAGGACTTGAGTAGCGAGCACGGCGGACGCCTTGAGCCATGATGCCGTTGGAACCGGGAAAATACAGATAGATTCACATATCCACCAAAAACTGCAATGAGCAATTCCAGCAGTCTTAACAACAACACCTCATTTAACTCATATTTAATAACAACGCGTTATAATAAAATCATTAATACAACAAATTCATGAGTGATTCACAGTTTATATCGATACAGTATCAAGGTAAAATTAATTCCAATGCAAACAGTGAGTAATAGTTTTATAACAGTGTTATTGAAGAAGATGGTGTTTATTCATTTGGGATGTGGTAACGGCGACACAGGTGCTTGAAGACGTCATTTTATTAATTACGCCTCAGTTGCCAGCTATTCGGATTTTTAAATATTCGATTATGATAAGTATATCTTGAAAAATTTAGTTTGGCAGTATCCAGACCGAAATATAATTACCACGAAATGGAAACAGAATATTTAAATTGCTTATAAATTAATAATTGTCAATTTCAATGCAAAGATAATTGAATTGTCATGATAAAGGCCTTAAAGGGGAAAGCAAACGCGAACCTTTGAGGCGAGCCTTCGGTCAATTTGCCTTAATTGCGTTTGCAACATCCTATCCGATTGGCGGTATTTAATGAATTACAAATTTTATGGACAGAATAATTTATGTAGGTGGAGTTTTTTTTATAAAGGTTGAGCATCTGTTGCAAAGCCACCACTTCTACTTATCATCGAACGATATCCTGAATCCTCACCATGGTCCTCCTCATCATGATGATCATCAGCTGTTATTAATTTGCTGCTACTTTTAATCCTTTTCTTTATCATGGTGCCTCGAACATATTAAGAAGTTTTAATCAATTTCAGACAACGAAGGTACGAAAAGTCCCGAAAGCGTCTCCTTTGGATAACGGAGAGCAACAAAAGCGGCGGCGATATATTCCGTTCCGATATTGAGAAATGAAAAATTGCCATAACGCGCAGTTAACACTACAAGTAGGTGCTATAATTCACTGGCCTACCGTTTTAAGTAATACATAATTGTTAACAGCATTACGTGTAAGCTATTGCAAACATTTGTAATAAAAGATTACACCATGCCTCCGTTAGCATTGGAAGGTAATGGGCTGTTTAATTATTGACATTAAGTTATATATTTATAACAGCCAGTTCGTTGTGAAATGTTTCTATCGGGCAGCTAGTTTGGAGACCTTGCCATTTAGAAATGATGTTCTTATAATATGCCATCGATGTTTTGCAATTCGATTAATTTGCCAATCGGAATTAGTTTTTATTTGGTGATAGAAGCAAATTGTCTAAATTAGGTATTCTGATAATTATAACTTTCAAAATAGATGAGGCTGTTGATATCAATATCTAAAACGAACCCAGCCACCACGAGAAAACTTGTCGTCGCTGTTAGAGTGAGACACATTTAGGCGCGACGATAGTCTTGCCGTAGTCTCTCACGAGAAAAAGTGTCGAGAAAATTTTGTCGCAGTGCGCATGCTAGGGGTTGAGCCCCCGTATTGTGTAACTCAATCGTAATCGATGAATGGGCTTCATTTGGTCATTTCCGGTTATGTAAAATCCTCATCCATCGGTATTATGGTCCCTAAGGCGAAGAACTGAATAGACAAAACATTGATTAACTATAATAATGAGAAATAGTGAGAAAATACTAATGGATGGAGATGTTACACAATGTCAACTTGCCGGAAATGACGAAATGAAGCCCATTCATCGATTACGATTGGCTTAGACGGTAGCTCCGCTGGTCTCGCGACTGTTCGGTATTGTAGAATAATACCGACATGTAATGATATTCTAAAAAGTCCTGACACCGATATTGGCCACCGCCAATGCGGGTAATTTGCTCAAACCGTACAAATAAGAGTTGTTTGCTACGAAATCAATTGAACGAACAAATTAAATTGATGCCTCATAAAAATCCAGATTGGAACACTACAATTGACTTAGCATACCAATGATGTGTCAATTGACACTCGTGATAATCGTTGATAAACTGAACGTGTCCGCGTTTCAATATCGACCGATAAACGATTCAATTCAGTCAATGCGTCAAAGTAATCTGCGCTGTTTTCTGTTTTTTTTTTATGTAAACGAATGACATGACGAGCTAGTCGTACGCCTGGTGTTAAGCGTCACGGCCTCTCATTACAGACTGCAGTGTCACTCGGAACTAAAGTTTCATGTGACACTGAGCACTGCGCACGTCATCCCGAGACATCACACAGTCTAAACAAAGATTTCTAGACTGTGAGATCAGTTCTTAAGTCTCATTTGCCCAGTAATTTCACTAGCTACAATGCTCTTCTAACCAGAACAGAGTAGTGCTTGCACACTACTGCTTGGCGGCAGAATAACTGGCAAAGCGGTGGTAGGTACCTACCTAGACGAACTTCGCAGAAAAGCCCTACCACCTAGTGATTGGTGACTTATTACTCAAGCACCTCAACATAGAATACATTTCGTTTATATGCGGTAGGTATTGTATATCAGGTTAAAGGGCCAAATAACTTTATGTTACCCTATATAGAGCATAGGCGACTTAGAAATTGACGTATAAAAATGACGGAGAGTCGTGAACTTTGAAATCATTCAAAATTTTGCGTGGTTACGCATTTCGTTAGGCGGCGTGATGCTTACACGGCAATTTTAAATATCAGATTAATATTAGTTTACCTATAAGTTTTAAATACTTAATAGTTGTGTAATAAACTAAAGAACTGACTGGCAATGTGTAAATTCGATTCGCTTAGTTTAATTGCGGGTGTTCGGGCGACAATTGACGCCACAGCTTCCTCAACAGTTACTACACCTATACCGCTATCAGTTGCGCGCGCGCATATTACGTGATCGCGCACCATTCACGCGCACACGCGCGATTTGTATTAATGTTATTCGCAGTGAAATGTGACGTACCGGCATGCGGCACTGGCCGGGTACCTGTAGGAATGCGGTCGTTTACCTGCACTCATAGCTACATGAGAGTATGGTTTTTTTACTTTCAATCCCTAACTTTTAGCTGTTGTATTAAACTGTATCTATTAGAGACAGGGACACTGTTGGTCACTACATCATTTAGCAATGCTATCAGGACGAACAAGAGCAGCGCTGCTGACCTGACACAGGAGCGTTGAATAGCTATTGTATATCCATGTCAAAGAACCATTTTTTTGGTTGCTCTTCAAATCAGGGGGTCTAGCAAAGATTACTTTCCATTAGCGTTAACGCCAAACGATAACTCAAGATCTATGGGAATGTGACATTGCCTGCGGAAAACTTTTCAACTAATGTCATTCCCATACATTTTGAGTTATCGTTTGGCGTTAACGCAAATGGAAAGGTATCTTTGCTAGACCCCCAGTACTTTCATGCCTACTTGATCATCGCTTTACCTTTAGATAACAACTCCATCCTCTTATCAAGTTATCATGTAGAATATAGGTACTAGAAACTACGTTACCTAACGTTACTTATTTGGATTAGCTACTAATGTGATTTAACTGAAGCAAAAATTAGCAGAACTTAATTTAAAATTATCAACTCTATTAAGCATAATTGGTGTCTACATCTGGTTCTTTAAAACCGTAAACTTCGATTACGTGACCACACACATAATAACAATACATGTATACATAATAGTAATACATTACAAATCACGAGCGTTTCGTACGCACTATCGCTTGTAACGTAAGTACCTACAATGAGTAATTTCACTGCCATTCCTTTTTGCCGATATGAAAGTGACTAATCGAGCCTATTGTCGCACGTTTTGGATATCTAACATCAATTATTATGACTCAATTGATATGTTGATTGACTTTTCTTATTGTATGTTTACTGCGAGCACCAAAAATATGCTTTGAAGTGGTTTGCTGATAGTGTCTAATATAAAACGGTTAACGGTAAACAGTTTTGGGTGTTCTATGAACCTATGGTCTCTACTCTAAGTAAAATAACAATATCTGATCTAATCGAGTGAGAGATGGATGGAATGATTTGTATCTTTTGATTCAGAACCATTCAAAATTCAATAAATTTCAATGGTCAAATTTCGAGGTCGACCGTTCGCAGAACTACAAGTTATATTACATACAGATGACTTCAAAACAAACTAAACAGAAATACTTAAAAGATCGTGGGCGAAATCAGTTTAGGTCTCAACGCCTGGGGGAGTGAATGGTGTGAAAACATTTTATCGACAAATAATACAAAGAAGCACAAGGACATTACAGTAAGAACAACACAGTGTTGTATTTCATATATCAACAATTCATGAAATGTGAATGCCTAAGTAATGTTGTACTTTTATCAGAACACGTCCGCACGACTTGCTTAATGTTACCAGCCACCCGAAACATAAGGTAATCAACCGACAAATAAGTGGCACCGTTCTTGATGCATGTACTTTGTGTTTCATTTCGTGAATGTTTGAGGGGTAAGTAGAGAACCAGCCTGGCAGAGGTCCAATGATAACAATAACACCGAAAACTGTTAGGAATAACATACAATAACAATGTTATTTAATTCGGCTTAAATAATTTAGCATCGCTCCTGGGCGTTTCTGAGATATTACGTGATAATACTAGCTCATTTTACAGAGCAATCTACTGAATCGTGAATGCATGAAGTCTTATTGGGCTGTACCTAACCTAGTACTTACTCTACCTATCTATAGAAAACTAGAAGGTGTCTTATTGTTTCTCAAACAATTTACTAGTTTTCCCGTTATGCAAAGTCTGGATTATATCTGAGATAGTTACCGTCACTTAAGCAACGATCTCTTACCATTTGATACTTTCTAGTCTCAAAGATATTCAGTCCAGTGATTTATGAAAATATAATCAGAAGACACACAACAACGCTTGCAACGTTTGGCCACACCAGATAATAACGTACCAAGCCAAGTGATTCAAGTATCAATACATCACACTAGGAAGATAACATCTGCTTAGATCACCAACGCTAACTCAATAAACGATGTTAAAAGCAAAGCATACATTACATGCTTCGGCTCTATAATTACTTTTAGTGTTCCAACTTCCAACGATACTTTACAATTTACATACTGGATAAGTATAAATCTTTTGAGTATGATATTCTGTGTACTTGATACTCTTGAATCGGTACTTAAGATATACTGGACGAGTATAGTATCATAGTTCATCAATATACGCTTCCATTAAACTGATGATCACGAAACATTACCTAACAGTTTTAGATTATGGTCAACATGACAACAACCAGAAACGGATAATGTATTCTACTTTATTTTCCCAAAATCAAGAATACGGTTCGAAGAACTTCAAAGACGCGATATGACAAACTCAAAACGATAGATTCGCAAAATAATAGACCTCCAAACTAAATGAACCATCAGACAACACATTGTTTGAACCAAAAGGTCGTTTATTTCGAAAAGATAAAATACAGATAGTTTGGTTTTCAATAACAAAATACTATAATACCAACAAGTATTAGTATTATGTAGTAAGTATTCTCAAGGTATCAATATTCAGCGGTGGAATAATACGAAGAGTACGAAGTCTACGAACCCTAATTACTGGTGGATCTCGCTCACGAGTCGCAATCGTGACGCCAGTTCGTGTCCGCGGACAATATGAACTCGGCATACCAAGTAATTGATGACAAATGCTCGCAACTATTATATGGTAAGCTGCCTTCCTTATACATAGAGTTATGGTGTGAGCAGTGTATGGAGGTCTGCATAAGCGGAGCCATTGTTTGCATATTAAAACAAGTACGCACCAAATTCCTTCGACTCTAATGGTTTCACGGACCCTTCCACATCGATTACGATGATGTCAGAGAAAAGTTAAGTTAGGTATCTATTTAACTACTGTTTTGAACTTCCGAAGATAGAAACTACAAGAACTAATTTTGGAAGATAGATTAAATATGTTTTTGTTCAAGAAGTCTGTTATTTAGCATCGGCTTAGGATGTTTTAGTATCGAAACCAACATGTGGTGATCAATGCATCTCCATCCATCCGAGACATGCAGACAACGACCAGCCCTGTTCTGTATTATAAGCAGTTCTCCACACGCAGGCAGGGCTGGGAGCAACGACCTTGTTTTATTAGATGATTGTTGGAGTTCTCCGGCCATTTTGTCATTTAGGTAATGGATATGGCGACGTAATTTGATTATCGTATGATGGCTGATCGTTAGGCACGGCTACGCGACAATTTAGCTCATTAGAACGGTATCGCGAAGACAGAAGGGGTAAAAATAGGCGAATGAGGTCAATGGCAAATTGATTTGGTGAAACTGTGACATACAGCGTGGTGAATGGTGGAATAAAGACAGATTGCTGTGGAGAAGAGGACCAACGAAAATTGTAATGAACGTTTAGTACAAACAGTGATGCTGATAAGACTGTAAATAGTAAGTAAGACTTTAAACGTCTCTGTACCGAGTATACCGTAAGTATTACAAATGAAAACTAATGACATCCTGTTCCATTTAATTATTGTACTAATCACACGACTTCAAAACATCACATGATGCCAACTGCAGTCAAACTATTCACGCCAAACAAAGAGATAACGCGTGAAAAGGCCGCAGACAAGCAGAGAACATAGAACCGTTCCGCTAATTACCATCTAGGTGAGTTCTGCGTTCTCAATTGTAATGGCATTAAATAACAATGACAATATTGTGAACATAATGCGGTTGGGCCGCGGTTGTAATGTCAAGGTCAAGTTCAAAGTCATGCAAGTTCCGAATTTACACAGGCGTTTAAGAATAGTTTGAGGATTTGATTTTCGATATGTTCAGCGCAATAGAGGTCTGTTTTTTTTAAAATTAGTTATCTACTCTATTATTGAAGATGTAAACTGCGATGACTATTTTCAGAGTTTCAACTTTAGTGAAACTATAACATCATCGAGAGCGTCTTAAGATTTAAGACTGATTTTGGTTGACATTTAGAATCCTGCATTAGAAACATGAATGTCCTCAAGGTCTTCGGGATCGGAACTCATACATCGTGCTTGAGGTATCCGGACAATTTGGGCCTAAGATTGAAGCAAACCGCGTTCATAGCTTAAGGGTTTTGTGGTTTTTTGGTACTACTTAGTATTAATAGTGTTTTAAATAAAATACTGCTTGAATGAAGAACATGCTATTTTATCACAAGGCGCTGCTATAAGGTCTCCTCTTAGCCCCGGTTTCTCGTAAGTTTGTCAAAGTTAAACTCATGTCAACTTAAAAATACTAAACGCTCATTGGCTGCCTGTTAATCATCGGCAGTCTTCAAACAATGAGCGTATAGTATTTGTTTGAGTTTGACAAGCGTACGAGAAACCACGGGAATCTTAAGGAATAGACCATGGTTTAAAAAACACTATGTACACAGTGCAGGTTTGAAGTGATAACTTAATATGATCAATTGATCATGCGATCTTGAATTTGTTTCTCAGACGTAGCAATTGTGTGTCAAAATTTACACTATGATTTCTATTAGATTTGTTCTAAAACATAAGTAAAATTGTACTTACAAGTTCTTAAACCGAGCAGCGTGGCGTTGCTCTACCTCTACCGGGAACTAGCGGCGTCTCATCGATGCACTTAACACTTCACAATAACTCCTGTGAACAAGGAAAATACGAATCACTACGCGAATTATACTATCTACACCTTCGATCATCTACACAATACAAATAACAAGAGCCATAGTTCAAATATTTTCATTAAAACCACAGTAATGCGCGATGCAAGTAAGAAATGATATTTCCATAAAGTTGATGATATCATCCATGCTATGATTAGGTTCGTCAGAGCCGATTTTACTACTGCTAAAATGTATACTTAATTTTATGAGCATCATCGGAATCATAAACATTTACTACGCCGAGGAGTGTATACAATAGAATTAACATGTCTTACTTTTACAATATCATTTTGTTCTTTTCTCTGGGTTATCTGAATTGTAAAGAGAGATATTGGTGTAGGTTCTGGTTAGTGCCAAATTTTAAACTCACAGTTCTCTAAATATTGCTGTCCCTTTCATATCAATCGAAACAACAAAAACCGCATAAGCCTAAGAACTGTTGAGATAAGATTACTTTAAGATTGTGTGCAACAGATTACACAATTAACAACACTTTACATGGGATGTATTAAACATCCCGTGAAACCATTATCATAGAAACAGAAAACTAGCAGCGGAACATGATCAATTTGCAACAATGGGCTAGTCCAATCCAATGATGGTAAACACTTCCGCGGATTTGCTGGCCGTTCTATCCGTAATAGCCACGCATGACCCAGTGACGGGGCATCGCTCGGAGCACGCAATGTCTGACGGTTTGGGGACAATAGGCAGTCTTGTATGTTACTCGATATTATATATATTGTATGAATACGGAGGAGTAGGTAGGAGATTAGTAGTAGTCACGTCTCACTGGTAAACTGTGTGAAAGAAATGTAACAGTCTGAGCCAAATCTGAATTTCGATGTTGAAGGTCTTTTCGCAAGGCTAATACATTCTATGATGCGTCAGGAGACACTGATAAATAGTCAAAAGTCCTGGTGGGATACTTGAACTTTTAAGTGTCTACAAGCTTTTCGAAGATACTCACAAATCTCACAATAATCTTATACATCAGAGTAATCTCCTCAGTAGCTAAGCTCATCAAAAATCAATACACACTACTGGACTTCTTGAACGAATTTTGTCTTGTGTGAACATTGACAACTGCTTTCTACTTTAAGATCCGACAGTTGAGCATGCTTGTATAGGCATCATTAATTATGCGGCACTCGCTTTGATTTGGGACACAGTTAAAAGTGGAGGCGAAGTGTCTGCTTCGGTTTTTGGTCTTGGAACAATCATTAGTGGCGGAAGTGTGTGGACTACGGACTCATTGTAGACGCCCAGGTCGAAAATATTAATTATTAGAAAAGTTGTGGTTTTAAATTACTCAAGCATGATGAATTTTTCAACTGGGCGGAGTAATTTTTTGACGATCCTGAATAGTTTTAGTTACGTGAATATGAACCTGTTATAATATTTTTAAGTTATCTGGTTCGTAGAGTATAAATGTTTGGTATTATGTTCTTCCCAAGAACTAGAATTCTATCGCAATTTGGAATTCGACGTAACTCCAACATTTTAGCGACACCTCACTATGCTATTACACCCTCGAAATAGACAAATAGAATGTCTATATTGAAAGACTAGTAGGTATCATATTTATTCGTTTTTCTAAGATCGTTATCTTCCCCCTTCCCAAGTTGTTTACTTATTATTTTTCTTACAAACCCTGAAATGTATATCAGTGTTAGTCCCAAGGTAAATCAAGATAAAAATATGAGGATATGTAATCACAACTTCCATTGTTCTATTGTATATCTCTACTTCCCATTTCGTCTTAACATTATCTGTCCAACTTTGTAAATAATGACGACAGCGGACATAAGTTATAAGACTTTCGATGATTCTGTAAAAGCATCAACTGATAATGAACTTTGTGAGCCAAATATCAGCTCTACATTTCAGATTTCGCTAGTCGTGAGTGATATTAGGAATTCGCCTAATATATTTTTTGACCATTCGGTCATTTCAAATTTCGCAAGTGCGTTGTAAAAAGGAACTTATTTAACCCAAACGAAATGTACATGTTTAAATCATAGTCGCATTTATCAAACCAATTATTGAACGTATAGCCACAAGCTGAGAAGAATCTGCTTTTGTCCAATTCTGTTCTACGCCGTCGCTGTTCCCCTGCATATCAACCAGTTTCTCATCAATGCGTCGACGCGACCCTGGCCGGCCCCCTTTAACAACTCCTATAGCAACTGCGAATACCACTAGCCGCACTAATACAATTTGCGGGATTGCGGCCAGCGCTGGATTACTGACAGTTCATGGACCGAGGCGTCGGAAGACGTTGGTAGAGTGTAAACAGAATTTTGCTCGGTTAAACCAAATATTACAAGACAGAAGACTTGGGCAATGTTAAGATCATGACGATGGTGTATTTGTCAATTTGTCAGTAGCTTTATTCGTCACGTTTTTAGTTTTCATCAAACTGATCTCATAATCTCGATGAACTAAATAATACTATAATACATATTCTACGCTACCACGGCCTTCACTAAAAAGGGGTTTGCAGATAAAACCACGGTCATATCTAGTAATCCATAGGAGTTTTTAGTTGTATACTTTGATCGTGTTCACCTTACCAATTCAAGAATGTATACATAACTGCATTCTCGAAAGTAAAAGTCATACCAACCGGTCGTTAAAATTCATATGACTATCATTATGTGATGGTTACTATTAATTGCATTATTTTAAAGTAGAACACACAGACGCTAATTCTAGCTTGCTAGTACATAAATTGCTAGAATCGGTAGTTTTTGTAACCACTTCCTAGAAAGTTTCAAGGAAACGTCTAAATGAATTTAGAATCACAATTCATTCGGTTTCATCTATCTTCTTCCTCCACTTTCCCATTATTATGTGTAATCGGAATAGCAGTCATAATTTCATCTTCGATTCGTTCCGGTGTAGCCATGAATACACTTATTTTTGATCAACAAACATGTCCTGCATGATTGGTATTTCGTTTAATCACAAGAAACCCTTAACGAATCCTGTCTGCTTGCACCTTATAATAATAGCAGACCCCAAACCATCTGCTTGATGGGTATATTCGTAATAATCCCGCGGCTGTTCCACACCGAGTTGAATGTTCCGAGTGGCCATTCCATTGCGTTTCCCCTAATCATTAAGACCGACTGCCTCAGCCCGGACAAGCTTCGTTTTCATGTTTCTTTACAAACTATACTTTGCTACAAAGATTTAAAGTGCATATTTCCTTGTTGGTCGTAGATTATATAATGGTAAGCTGTGAATAGGTGAGATGAGGGTTTGCCAAGGACGTCCATTGTAGATCCGAGGCTGCGGCGATCCGCTATACTACAGGGGATAACATTGATAAATGTAGTCTCACTTAATTATGCTTAGATAGCTAGCCAGATGGGGCTAAGTGTTATTTAAATATTGAGCTTAGTTATAAAATATTCTACTAATATCTTTTCTTAAGACCCCGTACCGTAAAAAGATACAAATTATAGCGAAGATAAAAATCCAATAGTCCAACCACTTAGGATAAGAGATGAAAAAAATACGAAGATGTACAGAATAAGAAATCTCCAATAACTTTATGCCAGAGCGAGGAATGTAAGATTTGATTTATACGGAATAATGAGACGATTGAAAAGTCAAAAAGCGTACTCACTCTTGCGACTTGTAATGAAATCTCGAAAGGGACATAGGTGTTATGGGAGTTATGAATGTATGTTGTTTTTAATAACATACAAAGTCGTCAATAAGCTAATTTTCCTAATACCGACAGCCATCCATATTGCTGTTACACACGGCAAGATTATTCGTAGTTTCTGGAGTAAAGGCACTGAGTGGTACCTAGCATTTAATTTCCCTGGAGGGTAGTCCGAGTCAATTACTGAGTAAAACGATGGATATTGCGGAGATTAAGCTAGAAATAACGTTGTTTTCTAAGTTTTATGCTCCCAAGGGTTATTTATTCAAAACTAAAACTTGTGTTGAAGTACGCTCATAATGTTAAAAAGTTTCCAGAGAATTATTTTATGGTTCAATTTGAAACCTTATCGTAAAGTGCGAGGTTACAGTGATAAAGGTTAATAATATAATAATTTTGGCACTAGTTTAAAGACTATAATATGAATTGAGCTTTGTAATAAATCGGGTCAAAGTTTCGCGCAAAATGTTGCTGATGAATATGTTTATGGACCGAATTACAAATACTTAGAGGTACAATCCGGATTTATCACAGATACTAGAATTTTTGGATCGTAGTAATCAATCATTTTATGCTTTTAATTCAACTACCTTATCGGTTACTTCTACAGAGTCAACGTTTTTATAGAACTCCATAAAAAGAAAAATTCATTGGGTTCACTTTAGTTTCGTTGTCCTGTAACATAATTTTAAATTAAAATTTGTTCACGAAATTTCACATAACGTTTTATCATTGGCAAGACTAAATAAATAACAGACTACATTGCCCGTAAAATATTCAAACCAGAATCACCTGGTACTTCTGGTACCAGCACCGGAAAGCTTGTTCAATAATTCACGAGAACTGAGCATCTTAAACCGTGCGCCGGTGAAGGTAATACACGACTCACCATTTTCTTCAGTATTATAATTTTGGTGTAATTTTGCGCGAGTAAAGATTTCAGCGGTGAACACGGCGTGTAAATATTACATTCGGTGCGGTAGATTTATAATTCCAAGATGATAAGGATTTGTTTTATAATGCATTTTGCAGTAACGAGATCTTTTTAGTCTTCCTGTTGATAAAAGAGAACTAACTGCCGAGCGCAGAATATTTCCAGAAATTGAGCAATGATAGCCTAAGCATGGCCTAAACGAATGATAAATGTTTCATATCACAAAACTGGAACAATTTATCGCAAATAGGGAAATTTTAAGAAATCGGAAAACTTAAAATAGCTTATTTATGACATAAAATTACGAAGTGCTTAATGCCAAATATAGCAAGCCTATTATGATAAATGAGTTTCACAAAAAGAAGCTCTTTCCCAGTACTGGTGCAAGGAAGGAATCCGGCACAATGCAGAAAAGTTAACTCCGATCCGAAGCTTCGATACGTACAGTACAGATCCAGGTAACAATGAAGCAACAACCATTTCAATGTATCCACCCAAACCAAAGGTTAGGAGTTCTGGCAGAAGGACTGTATTGTAAGACTAGCGTCTTAGACTTTATCTTCAATTCATTACTAATGTCGGGTCAGATAATCATCATTACCATCATGCTGCATATTACGTTTGCTAGCTGACCTATTAGTGACAGTGGTCATTAATCAATTTTTATCAAAACTATCTAGACGGAGTCGAGATATCAGGATGACAATATAGCTTGCTCATTACTAGTGAGCAATATAGTTGCATAGCCTGTCGAAGGACTATAATATAATCCGCGATTTGGGTTTATTTTGCTCAGGATACATAAGTATAGGTAAACGGAATTTTCCGATTGTCTTTTTACGTAAGAACCTCGTTTCTCAGAACCAACCAATAGCTCAAATACTTAAGTGCTTACAAATTGTTAAGGTACGCAAGCAATCATTAATTGTAAGGTGATTCTCGATAATTCCATTTCATTAGCGTTATTGCGAAGGACTTGCCTAATGACTCGACTTCGGTATCAGAAACTTATTTTATTAACAAATCAAGAAGGGTTTACACACGCCAAGAACGTAGAATGTCAATTTTGTTATCGTGAATCCTGGTTGATTCAGAGTTTGGATGAATAGTACAATTTACATGTACTTTGGAGTAATACCAAATCTTTTACATAGGTTACAAGTCTACAAGACGAATGCTATGTTTGTGGTGCAGCGTCTCTCAATGGCATAGCCTCGGGTGTACACTATACTTTAATTACAGGTATTAATGACGGACAGCTAATTACAACGGAGCACATGCGTTCACACGTACGTGTCGGTGCCGCGATCTCTCAAACAGGTCCACTTTGCTATAATGTGCACGGTTGAGACACTTTCAATCAATTCCAATGGAAAACACTGCATAATAACTGGTTATATAAATGCGCAGCAGTGATATAAAATCTAATTTCGCAACTCGTCTTTCCGATTATAGGTACATGCTGAACCTATCTTGTTTTGCGGCTGGCTGCCTCTCTCTGACGTCAGTCAACCATCCTCAGGGAACTTCGTTAGTAGAACCCATTTTATCTTAGTTTCTTTTTGAACGAGCTGAGATACCTGGACAGAGATGGAACAGTCCTATACTACAGGCCGAAATGTAATTTTTATGAACATAATTTACAGGTGTTGGATAATTAAAGCCGACTGGCAAACACCTAAATGTAGAACCATTTTCTGCGGCGCCTGTCCTACATATTCAGGTACTAGGCTATCATCACAGGTAGAGAAGATTGGATTTACTTTCCATTTTTCGCTACTGGAGGGGAGGACCAGGTCCACACCTACTGGCCTGTCCCTACTGATAGAAGGTTACTTTGTGGATAACGGTTTCTTTATACACTATGCAAAACCGAGTCATCTATGTGTACTATTTTGATACAGCTATGACTAGTGTAGGTACGAGCTAAGCGAGACACGCTAGAACCACAAAACTAAACACAGAGAGGTAGAACCTGCTGGTGTGTTATTTTTAGTAATTGGCCTTTTTTGTTTAGAGGCCAAGGCTAACATTTTGAGCCACTGTGTTGTGTTTTTGCCATTCCTGTTTTAGTAGATTCGTACATTGTTTCCGTTTCGCAAAGACACAAAAGTTGATAGGGCTCTTCTAAAATCCCCTTTCCATCAAGTTTAAAAGATTACTGGCATGTGATTGAATGCACCGGACATTAAGTAGTCTTTACTGCTGCAATCTGTCTATATCATATCCGTTGAAACCGGCTGTGTACCTCTAGCATGTAGCCTCTCATTCTTAGCTAACGATTTGACCTTTGCTCTTAATGAAAATTATATATCTGGGTAAATCTTTCCGCAACCCAGTTGTAATTAGAGAACTTAACGATTAGAGCTAATTGACTGTTAGAACTTTAGAATTAGAACCGACCCGAGATACTCTAATCGCGGGTGGTCAACATTTAAAACATGAGTTTTATTAGATTTTAATTTAGCAGGCTGTGCCTTAGCCTTTGCAATATATTCTTACTTGTGTACGCTGCGCTGGCTGTTTGACCAATCTTGGTCGACATTCCTGCGGTAAAACAATCACTGCGTATCCGCTAATCTTAGCTGACTATAATCATACCCGATAGCTAAAGTAATTAAGGCTCTACATCTGTATAAAATACCAAAGTTTCTATAGCAACCTTGAAAGATTTGCTGTTTGATTTTTTGCTTAGAACTTACCTGCTGCATTACTAAATCTTCAAGACGTACAATACCAATCTCAAGAAATAAAAATTTCCCAATTACTGTTTTTCGATCGTTGGTATTCGATACGACAAGTTTTCGAGCGACGTGAAGAGCTATTTAAAAAGATATTCGCATCAGCGGGCGAATCTGCCCATAACCATTTCGAAAAGTGGAGTTTCTAGGAGGCGAGATGTACCTTAACCCGTCCCATGTACACCTATTCAATTAAATCACATCACAAGTATCGAATTGTGAACGCTTTAAAATGTGCGTTTAGATTTATTTGATCAGAAAGACTACCTTTCTTATTTTATGCGGTCCAGTGGATTGTATCTAATCTAATAAAACCTTCATAACAGCTTTAAAATTATCAGTCTCTGCACGTTTCAGCCCTTAACCGCGTCAGGAGAAAAGACCTTCAAGTAAAACATCCCAACTGCTATTCCTCCACTTTTCTTGGAGTCTCCGAGGGCCCTTACCGTTCTCACTGGAGGCTCTCTCCAAATCTTTTGTCAAGGTTTTGCTGCCGATTTTTGTATTAAGTGTACAATTTTTCGTTCGAGGGGAGGAAATTACTTTTCGGCATCGTCTTTTTACGAAATAAGCTATACATAGACATTTGAAAGTATCTGTACATGTACAGATACTTTCAAATGTAGCTATGTTAGCTTTTGAAGACCAATAAAATTACAAACATTGAAAATGTTATTTTTTTTAATTTTACAATCAACGCAGTCCTGAAAACCTCGAACATGCGACGGCAGAGCTACGTAATGTTGATATCAACCATAACGCAATATATTTCTGTTGTGATGTTTCAGGACTTTTAGGTGTAGTGGTTAAGTTTTCCAAAGCCCGTCTTTCAATAGCACCTTGTACAAATATTATAAAACTATCGGTGCGGCTGATTTTTCAAAGCATAAAACCAAAAGGTGAAACTTCTTGAGCAACGCTAAGTTACTTTACAAAGTGTTGTCATTACAAAGCCCTGGGGCGGGTAAGGCGATATCCTCGGAATCCATCAATTAGTTGAAAGTAATCCGGCATTAAATAAAGATTACGGTGCTTGTCGACAGGGGCCTCATTTTAGTATCGAGTGTCCAACAAACCATCATATCGTGTGTTTGGTAACATTTATTTTGCGTTTTTTACGTAGTTATGTTTACTAATGTGTCATTACTAGGTGGTAGAGCTTTTCTGCAAAGTTCGTCTAGGTATTAGGTACCACCGCTTTGCCAGTTATTCTGCCGCCAAGCAGTAGTGTGCAAGCACTACTGTGTCCCGGTTTGAAGGGCTTTGTAGCTAGTGAAATTACTGGGCAAATGACACTTTATGATCTGATCACTGTCTAGTAATCTAATTACTAGACTGTGTGATATCTCAGGATGACGTGCGCAGTGCAGTGTCACGCGAAACTTTATTGTTTTAAAGTTCCGAGTAACACTGCAACTGTTATGGGCGGCCGTGTCGCTTAACATCAGGTGAACGACTAGCTCATCACGTCATTTAATGGCATAATAAAAAAATTACTACGTAAAGAGTGCAAAATAAAAGTTGTAGATTTAGAAAAAGCTTTAGCCTGCCCAATGCCCGACAGACTAACAGGCAGACATCGCTAGGTCCGGCCAAACCGATGGACTAGGTAGAGACTTCATCCATAATAGTTTATTATTATTAAATTTATCTCTGTTCATAGACAATACTCTAGTTATCGATACGAGTCGCACCGAACCCAGGAATGCAAAAAGCAAAAAACACGAAGAGTGAATATCTCGTACGGTCTATCTACAATTTACATTTCAATGCTTTCGCTGCAATCTCCACTAGTTACCGGCAAGCCGATCGCAGCGAAGGAACTCTAAAATAACATGTTATGTGAAGTCCGACTGGCCGGTCCCATTAAAATACCACAAACCCACGCAGCCTAGAACGGACACGCTGAAATAAAATTTACCAATTCGACAATAAAGTTTATTTCACGTTATAAAAGATAGAAGGAGCAGGTTACTGTTACGCGATAGAGCATAACAAGCATGGATTTTATATCGATGGAGGAATTGAACTGTTTTGGTTGTATGAAAGGCCTTGAAACAATCCTTTTTAAGGAAAGGTAACACAGTTATCTGCAATCTTGGTGAACGCTGATTTATTAAATAGTTTCAGCAATTTAAAAATAAAAATGTGTAGTCTTGTCTACAACAATTGAACATTAATTAAATTTATTTTAAACGATTATCTAAATAGGAGTGGCTGTAGTACAATAGATCTTATCGGATTATGCGATAAAACATTTACTGCACCAGATAGGCTACCTAAGTAGGTACGTCCACATACTTGCTCCTAGCACTCGAATATCGGCAAATACATCACGATAAAGTGGTAAATTGGTTTCCCTACACTAAATCAGATACCTAGTAGCAATTTACATGAATGTTAGTAACCGAAAGGGTGTCAAATAAGTAATTTACCCGAGGTCCCAAGCTAACTGGAGGGTTGTATTGTACGATTTGTACGTGTCTTCGCAATTTCTAAATGACATTGTTCTTCAATATTTTAAACCTGTGGGCGTTTCACCACAGAATAAAATGCTAGTTTAACCTAGGTTATTGCCCTGCTAAACTTTTATCACTTTTATTTACAATACTAAATAGAGTCAATGACATAGACACTTACGGTTATTGCGATACATTTAGTTACTTAACGATAAATTTCGAAATCCTCATATCATAACATCACACTTATTTATAATTTATTAATGATTTCACTTGCACTGCGTAACTATTGTATTTCCATTTTTCATGTAAAAGTTTAAAGAACCAACTCGCTCTACAAACTTGCGTTACAAACGGCGTACTCTAAAAACTAACCAAATTACAATTACGAATACCGACTGATGGAAGCACATAACTATGTTGCAACCAATACCTTCAACTAATATGATATTTCCGAAAAAAAAAATAGTTTCCATCCCGGAAAGAAGCATTCGGAAGGTTGCCCCAACCGGACCGGACAGGCAAATATGTTAACCCAATTTACAAAACATTTTAACCGGTTTCCGGATAGATCTGTTTGCAACATTGTACCCAGTCGAGCATGCTTCCCCGATCATTAGTCCATGCCGCCGTTTTGAATCGTAGCCATTTCGAAATTGCCTAATGCTAGCAAGGTTGATGTAACATGTATTATACGTAATCATCCGACTGAATTCTTTTTTCTGTACTTCGCTTTTTGCATGTTCTTGTATCATTACATTAGGTTAATAAAGGTCAGTGCAGCGACGGCACGCATGTTAGTTTTGCTTGTTATATTACCTGACGGGCCACATAATCGAATAGAAAATGCTCCAAACATAAGCGTAGGCGTTATGGGGTATGGTTACTCAAACCGGAATGAAGCGGGACTCTCCCAAGAATTAACCTATTGACCAAATAAAACACGGTTCACGCTTTACTTGAGTATATATATTTTAAATGATCTGTTTGATTTGGTTCCGATTTCTAAAACCATTCGATTAGGAGATATTGTCATCGTGGCTGGTGAAGGGAAAAATAAAATCGATTTGGTGTTAGGATGTAGACAAGTTAAGACAAAATTATCTGGTATTTTATCTGGTACATGGGCATAAAAATCATATATAAAAATCAATAAAAATTCTCAACATCAATCTATCACCCCATCTACGGCGATAAAACCATCGAGATGAATAAATATTCAAATTAAACAAAACTAATGTTTTTTTTTATCGTAACAATAAAATCTTTAGATGCGTAGAAAATACCACCCAAGATCAAGGCCAAGAAAACTAATCAAACCAAGTAAGGGCCCGCGGAAATTCCCAAAGCCATAACCAGTTTGAGAATTGGTATCTAAACTGCTAATATGGCTATCGCAATGTGCGAATTTTTTATCGTGCTTAGCATTCTGCCTCGGCAAACCGTTAAAGACATCTCAAGGTATTTAAGATAAGTAATTAGACTGAACTATTTGGAGTGCAGTGCCTCTGTAAGTCGTTGACACTCGTCAAGCAGTGAGGCGGCATGATTTATGGAAGAAGCTTTGCATTTCATTTGCCGAGTTTTTTGATGAGCGGCGTAGCAGTTTGAATCGATTTACACACAACTGTCAAGTAATATTACTATTCTTTTTCTCATGTCTAGTCTAAACAAGTGGTCACGGTCAGCGTGGTCAGAATTTTACGGCTGCCCATAGGCTTCTGACTTTTTTTTAGGGGGGAAATGCCCTCGCTCTTCCCTGCCATCGCAGGGGTATGTGGGACTCGAACCCACTAAAACCCGCCCCGTGATCCGTCCGCCGCCGGGATGGGGCGAGATAGGGTCGCGCTACCATTCACTATCTCGCCCCGGCAATATAGGCTTCTGACCTGGCTTAACGATTATTGTCTTAAGTTACAATAACAGCTATGGCTATTTTAAACAGTATAGCATAGCAACTAATTACAGCAATTACATAATATCAACAATATTTCTGACACATACATTCTCGTGGTTGTATCAACATTATAAACAAATTACTCGCCGTCTTCGCAGCAATCGAATCCTCGTATGAATCATCGGTAGATTATTTTATTTCCTTGCAATTACAATAAAACTGCTACATTAACAACTGGTTTGTTATCGTTTGCTTAACGCGCGTATTTTAATAGTGGTACAGTATGTCTTAAATGCACTGTTTCTAAAATAAGACAGCATCGGGAACTTATGTAGGTGTACTTTGAATATAGTTTCCTAATATTTTTTACGCCTAGATGCTGCCCGCGGCTTCGTGTGCGTGGATTAAGTATATTAGAATACTAGCTGACCCGCCCCGGCTTCGCACGGGTTAATTAGTTTTATGCTTTATCCCAGTCTAAAGGAAGAAAGAAGGAAGAGGGGAAAAGGATGAATGAGATTACTCCTAAAAGTTTTAAGTATGTAGACCATCTAACCTTTTCCCTTTGGGCATGTTCCCAAAGTCGATGCGCTAAGTAGGTAGCCACCGTCTTCTAAAAACATGCCAGAGTAAAATTGACATCCTCTCATTAGATTGCTTCTTCCATAGAAGTTATCTTAACGGGATTTTAATAACATATTCCCTCCCCTTTCCTTCACTCCTACTCCCATCCACCTCCCCTGCGGTGGGGGAAAGAAACATGACAATAGCATCGGACCCCCACACTACGCATACTCCAACCCCTCCAAAAAAAATAAACCTTTTCCCTTTGTAATATTAATAAAAAAAATATCTACACTACACCAAAGCAAATAGCACGTACATAGACCGGTATTCATGGTAAGCGTTAAGCTTCAGGCACACCAGCGCGTCAAGTGGCGTCAGTGAAGCAATTGCCGTGTGCAGGATGGCAGCCGAAGTCCATGTCCAGAACAGTTACGCGATAGGGGTTCATCTAACAAAGATACCTTCCATTAGCATTAACGCCAAACGATAACTCAAAATGTATGAGAATGACATTGCCTGCGGAAAACTTTTTCGCAGCTAATGTCATTTTTTTACAACTAAATAGGCCTGCATTTGACCGCAATCTCACCTGATGGGAAGTGACGATGCGATCTACGATGGTACATGCTTGCCTAGAAGATACCTATTCACTCGTGACTTAAGAGCTCCAGATTGTACTTATCGGGAAATAAAGTCGCTGGTAAAATATTCCATTCTTTGGCTGCTCATTCCCATACATTTTGAGTTATCGTTTGGCGTTAACGCTAATGGAAAGGTATCTTTGCTAGACCCCCAGATTCGTAGACGGCCGCGCCGCGGTCGCCGCCGCGCCGGTGTGCCTGTAGCTTTACTCGATCCGGGCACATAGAAATCTCGTGTATAAGTGGACCGGTGACAGGCAACGACCTTGCCCGAGCCGTGTACGAGCGGGCCCGTTACGTCGATTCCCAAATTCCTTTAATATCTCGCTTGGATATCTAGGTATTTATCGAATAAGCGCAAATCGAGAGGCGATAAACACAGCGTTGATACCTAGAGACGATAATAAATGATAGACGATCATATAACATGACACCTCTTGGATAAATTGCGAGTATTGTAGCTTCGCGGTTGTCCTTGAGGTGATCTCTGCTATACCGCTACAAAAACTACTAAAAGTTCCAATTCAGCGCTACGTTTTCCGAGAGTTGTCCTTCGAAAAAGAAGAAGAAGCAATAGACGAATGATTGGAGGAAGCTAATTGGCTTTATCTTAAAAATGCTACGTCTTGAATCACAGACAACGTAGATATAGCCCAAACCACTGAACCTAGAGACTTGGCATTTGGCTTGTCTTCCTTTTATGGCGCAGGGGTGTAGTAAGGGTTTTTGAAAATGATAAAAATTGTAGAAAAAACGGCGGGCTGCCTATAGTCCATACTAAAATTATACATTAAAAAGTAAGTCTGTTTGTTAACTTTTCATAACATCCTTGATCCTTGATGTATTTTGGTATGTAGGTAGTTTGAACCCTCGGGATACTTTTTATCGCAATAACTGTAGTCCATGCGAAGCCGAGGGCAGCAGCTGGTAGATTTTACTAATAGAAAAGTTATCGCAAAGTCCACGTCAATTTATTTTCAGGTAAAGTGTAAAATAAACTACTACGTGGATTTAAAAGCCCAAGAATGTAACTGAAACGTTCACCTAAGGTACAACCCAGCAGGAGACCACCAGCTTAACCACTCTAAACCAGCCCAAAGACTTAAGCCAGGCCCGACAAGTTAATGTACCGGTACCTAAGCCCATTGTTGTGTTAGTTACGGTTCAGTGTAATAGTCATATTGACCTTCCTGGAAGGTTGCGAGGAAGGATAGTAGCTTATAGATGCTTTAATCTGTAAATAGACATTTGCGGTTTTTCCCATATTACGTCAAAGTGAAAAATAAGGAAATTGATCAAATTGTAATGATCATTAAAAATCGATTTCGAGTTTTCTTACGTCAAATGATAAAAGTTCATGAAATTCCACTAAAGTATACCTCATTTATTAGTGAAATGGCATTGGGCAGGCCACATCGCTCGCAGTACCGTCAACCGATGGGGAAGAAAGGCTCTCGAGTGGCAACCTTGAACTGGAAGAAGCAGCGTGGGCCCCCGCTAGTGGACCGACGATCTGGTCAGAAAGGGAGCCCCTCTTCTGACCAAGAGGATGCAAGACAGTGAGTTGAAGGTAAAATATCATTGGTGCAAAAGGCAAGCAGCCGCTCAAAGCGACGCTCTATGGGGAGCCATAAGATGCTGCACTGTCGATTGCACCTCCTTTATTATTTGAGTATGTGGAACTTCGCTGCCAGACTCACTCAACTAGCAATAGTTAGTAGTTTTATAATAATCCACAGCTCGATAATAACGCCGACGCATAACGTAGACTTAAATTTTCCTCCAATTTGCAGCTCGAAATCAGCCAACCAACAGGCTGCCGCGAACTACAAAGAAAATAAAAAGTATTCTATTCTCAGTATAAGTAAAGTATTCTATTCTATTCATTGATAAATGGGAGTGGGCAGGACACCCAGATCTCTGGGCAAGGTTCATCACGGAGTGGGTACCTGAAGACGGGCGACGCGCCGCCAAGGTAGGCCCCGAAAGAGATGGCGTGATGACCTCGATGCGTTTCAAGAGCAGTGGTCTGAGGTTGCGGGGGACCGAGATATCTGGAAGGATATGGGGGAGACCTTTGCCCAGCAGTGGGACAGTATAGGCTAACAAAAAAAACAGTGGCTGGCGCGTCAGGCCTTATTGTCATGTATCGGTAGGGAAAATTTCCAGCTCTTTGCATGCTTTCTTAGGTCATCACTAATTCACTAACTGCAATAAAATAAATAGGTAATTGTTATGTTTAGTGGTTGCTTTATGAATCGCACCGCATGACCGCAATGCACCAGGCAAAGGTCATAGACGTAATAAAATGATAGTCAGTCGAAGTAAAATCTGCTCGTCAAGCTACGGACCTCGGTGCAAAGGGCTCAGTATGTACTACTCTATGGGCTCAATGGAACTTGAATGTTGCAATACCTTCTATTGGAATTATGATGTTGATTAGGATCTTCATCGATACCGTCCGGCACAGATTACTAAATATGTAACTACGTAACTCCGGGGCCCTGCCAAAACTAGGGGGTGATTTTATAACTTTGATTGCAATGCAATAAGTTATAATACCTTGCCTAATTTGAAAATTTCCATACTAACTATGCACATAAACTGCGTATTGAAACTCTACATGATCGCCTAGCTGATCACGTCATTTTGATAGCAATGCAAAATGTTATTCTTAATTGAAATCTATTCTTATTTTAAACACATTTACTGCATTTAGAACGTGCCTACTTCAATCGGTTGCAATCAAGTAACGCAAGATCAACCATCATAATGCAGTTTCTAAGAAATTAGGTACATGTACAATCTCCATCGCTTGTTCTCTGTTCTACCTACACGACATTGGCAAAATTGTGGTAACCTGCAGAAGCCACAATAATGAAGTTAGAAGCTGAAGAAATTAGGTGAGATTAGTTCTACTATGGTATACCTAGGTAATTGACAGCTGTTTTCAGGCTCGTTGAACTGCTTCTTGTATTTTGGTTAAATGCTCGAAGGCTTCTGGTGCTATTAACTCACAGATAACCCCCAATAGATACCGCATGAAAGACGACGACCGCGCACCACGCATTGGCGTAAATGGGTCTATATAAATCGCCGCTTCGCAGCACGCCTTAGTTTCGACCAATTATTAGAGTTCATTGTTAGGGCGTCACTCGAAACAGCCAATAATAGCGCATTGGCTCCAGTCCCCGCAACCCGCGCCTTCCGCCAGTTTTGGTGAGCTAGGATCCGAACAAAAATCCCGTAATGCGGTATCTATTGGGGGTTATCTGTGTATTAACTAAACTGAGCCAATACCCCAATCACAATAAAATTGTTCATTTGATTTGTTTTCCAATCACGATTTCTTCATTGTTACAAGCGCCGTGATTACGATCAAAAAGGGAACAAAAATAGTCTTGTACTTTGTACCTAAGTGGTGACATAATCAGAAAAAATGCAACCTTTTGTTTCTTTCTACAACAATTTTTTTCATGCCAAATGGATTTCTAATTCTAACTATGTATTACAGCGGGGTGATCATGTAACTTTGATAGCAATGCACCAGGAGAAATTTCATTCCAAATTTGAAAATTTTCATAGGAACTCTGCACATAAACTGCGTATTGAAACTGTCAAATCCATACATTTTTGCACAGCATTTTTGTGTTCATGTGACCTCAGAAAAAAAAAGATTAGTCAAAAATCTTTTCAAGAGAGGTTTCGACTTTTGATTCATCTCTACTCTATCCTCAACACCAAAACTGGTTATAGATAAGTACTGTGCGCTAATAAATCGCTCTGTAGGTACATTATTATACAAATAGGTACGTACGTCTGTCCGCTCACTGGGTAAATGATACACGTTAAAAATTTATTTTTAGTATTGGAATGTGATTTATTTTACGTCGTAAGTATCCCGAGATGGACCGACGAGGCTTTGTCAAAAACGCCGTTGGATGCAAACGGCAATTAGCCGGTCAAAGTGTGCGCTCTAAGACTATGTGCAGCTCCGCAGTGGACGTCTTCAGGCTGATGATGAAGCATAAGCCCGAAATAGACTTTGAGCCTATCACATTGATCATAAAACATGTTCTGTCTGTTTTTTGAGGAGGGGACCCTTTCGCACTTCGCTGTCACCACGGGGGTGATGGCAGGGGGTATGTGGGACTCGAACGCGCTATAACAGTCCCGTGATCCATGCGCCCGCGCCGCCGCACCGGGATGGGCCGAGATAGGGTCGCGCTAGCATTCACATCTCGCTCCGGAACAGTAATAGGACATGTTTCAACCATAGACTATGTATATTAGGGCGAAATCTGTGGTTTCAACTGTGTTTAACTTTTTTAAACATGTAGACTTGTAGAGTAGTAAAGAAAATAATTGTCGATCTTTGTTGCTCTTCCTTCTTTATAAAGTGCGCCTAAAAAAACTAGATAAGGCTACACTTCGTTTCGTCGTACACGGGCGGAGCCACGAATCGCAGCTAGTATCTATTATAGTTATAATCTAATACACATTCATGATTGTTCAGAGCTACACAAATATAAGTGGGTGTTACCATTGTTAGTCTGAAGATACAGGTGTGTCGTGAATTCGGGTACCGTTAACGTGGAACCAGTTTTGAGTACTACTGGTCTTAATTGAAAGTTAATAAATTCATTTTAGTACCTATGTGAGGTACATAGGAAAACCGTTAGTCTGGAGCTGTCAACCTGCCCAGAGTTGTGCATATCCGATTAACGCGTTCTTGTAAAACGTGATTAAGTATATATTTAAACATTTTATTAATTGAAAAAAATAGTAGATTATGCTGTGCTTACAACGTGCTTATGTGATTGTTTGTTTTGTTGCAGATAAAAATCCTTTGAACCTGCAGGTTGGAGTTTGATTCTCCCATTTTTTTACACCATACATACACTAGGTTGTAGGACTTTTCTGCCCCGCCCGGTGACGCTGTAAAGGTCGGTAGAGACCAACAGCATTAGCCCGTTCAAAAAAAAAAAAAAAAAAGGACTTTTCTGCAAAGTTCGTCCAGCTAGGTACCACCGCTTTGCCATTTATTCTGCCGCCAAGCTGTAGTGTGCAAACACTACTGTGTTCCGGTTTGAAGGGCATTGTAGCTAGTGAAATTACTGGGCAAATGAGACTTTATGATCTGATCACTCAGTCTAGTAATCTGATTACTAGACTGTGTGATGTCTCAGGATGATGTGCGCAGTGCAGTGTCACGCGAAACTTTATTGTTTTAAAGTTCCGAGTGACACTGCAGCTGTTATGGGCGGCCGTGTCGCTTAACATCAAGTGAACGACTAGCCCTTCACGTCATACAATCGCATAAAAAAAAAAAGTTGCTCAGGTTATTCTCCGTCGCTTGTCAATCTAGTATAATAGTACGTGACACTGGGGAAGTTGCGACATCAATCCGTAGCACAGGCCATAATCAAGAAGTCAAGTCAAGAGTATTTAATAGAGGCGATGAGAAAAAAGGTGTAAAAAGTGGAAATAATATAGTTAAAAGTGATAATGAAACAGTTAGGTACTAGGAGCATTCTTAACGAGTACATAACAGTAACATTTCACACACAGATGTTGGTCCCATTTTAGTTACTCCCATGTTTTCTTTTCTCTCCGGTCCTCAAATATCTAGTCTACTAGTGGTTTGGACTGCATCTACAGCTCAAGACTTGAAGCCTGTTGTTTTTGTGTAACAAAGTTAATAATACTTTGATTGACTAGATTTTGCAGATGGCACGGTAAATCTATTTTAGCAGTTAGGTTTAACAGAACTGTCCGTCTGTTTGCCTTTGTTGAATACAAAGGTTCTCCATCTTGCACAAGTTAAAATTATTCAGTTTGATTGTGATCCTGAAATAAATTCTCTGATGTTGCATGTTATGATCACCTACTTGGCACAGAGCCATGTTTACAATCAATTCTTTAATAGAACTCTCATTTTAACACTTCTCAGCTTTGTGGGGTGATGTTTAAAGAGGATTGGGAATATGGTTACTTAGCAAACATCTGGATTTGTCTGGACTCTAGACCCACCCACGTTTTTATGGTCTACTATCAGCTAGGCGATCATGTAACTTGATTGCAACCAATAGAAACACAAAAATGTATGGATTTGACAGTTTTAATACGCAGTTTATGTGCATAGTTACGATGAAAATTTTCAAATTCGGAATGAAATTTCTTCTGTTGCATTGCTATCAAAGTTACATGATCACCCCGCAGAGCTTTGTTTGATTTTTTCCACATTTCAACTTGTGCAAAATTTGGGCGAAAATCGTATCACATTCTAAGCTTGGGTTCGATATATGGATACTATGTGTTAAGTAGTAGCATAGTAATCTTCATTCTGGCGAAATGCGAGACCAATCAATTTATATAAGATTTTCATCTGTGATGGTCTCTGATATTCCTAAAATATTGTTAACTCGAAATAAATTAATTTAAGGTAAATATTCCATTTACTTAACAGTGTTTTAGAACTAATTTATAATTGTTATATGACGATGGTAAATAAAGTTAGAAGCAACTGTAAAAATACGTCACACATTGCAATAGTGAAATATTTATGGTAACCAAACAAATTGTATGAAAGTTAATTTAAACAATCAATATTAAATTACAAAAACCTCCTTTAAAAAATCAATATAAATGGGATTTTCAAAGTAATCCTTGCCCATTAACCTGGGAACATTGGAACTTGGCATATTGTATGAGTAAATGTTTTACACATAAATCTCAATACCATGACTTTCTATTCTGCAGTAGATTTACTTATTAACAAGGAACAGTTAATTTGGGAGTCTTCTCACAGCTTTTGTATGAATAAAACTTCAATGATAGGTATGTCGGGTAATTGCCCGCTCCAGTCTATGGATATTTATCAGGCAAGCCTGTACTTAAATTTTTTTTGTGTGGTATACCTACCAAATGTTTGTCACATAGTCAACTTGTTCACCACATTAAAGTTCAACTTGTGGGCCACAGCTAGGCTTCCACAGCAGGGGGTCTAGCAAAGATGCCTTTCCATTAGCGTTAACGCCTCACACTAACTCCAAAATGTATGGGAATGACATTAGCTACGGAAAAGATTTCCGCAGGCAATGTCATTACCATACATTTTGAGTTAGCATTTGGCGTTAGTGCTAATGGAAAGGCATCTTTGCTAGACCCCCTGGACCTCTTTAATCCAAACCATTTCTAAACCGAACACCTCTGTAATCAGAATGTCCCACCCCATGCCTAAATACATGCCTTGAATGGGTTAACCAAGTGGACATTCCTGTGCCAGAAAAGTGAGATAAAAGTTTTTATAATTGCGAGACAAGGCTTTTTTTTGTCATAAAATACCACCCAACAAACTAAAACATTGGATTTCTATTAAAAAGTTTAATAAATGTTACGTTTATAGTTGAATATACATTTAACATTGTGAAAAATATCCCCTATAGATTCTGTGTGCTATAATCCAAACAGGGGGTAAATTTTCGAAGTTCGGATTAAAGAGGTCCTGCTGTATATCCTTCTTAGATCTTTTCTAGATAGTTAATATTCAAAGATTTTACAGATATTATTTTATATAGAAATATAATATAGATTACACATGTTTGATGAGTTTCATTGTAAAATAGATGGAATTATGTAATACAGTATAGATAGAAATGTTTGTGACATTACTTAAATTCTAGGAATAAAGGAAACACTGCAATGCTTTATCAGAATGCAATTCCAGCTAGATGATAAGTTGATATATTTTAATAATTTTAGGTAAGTAAATTCCTAGTAATTTTCCAAACCATCTACACATTCTATTTAAATGTTGCGGTGATGATGTGATGTCTATTCAATTTTTAATATCGGTGTAAATACCAAAACTTATGTATTTGAATGAGTATGTTTATTTAGTAAATTTGTGGGGCGTAACTAAGTGGAGTACAGTGTATGAAATAAGTGATGGCCACATTTATACCTCTCACTGCGATTTCTCAATTTAGATCAAAGTTTTCAGTGGGTAATAGAGCATAAACAGTTAAAAACTAAAAACTTCTTTTACAATTTTTGTATGTTTTTGAATTGGCATGAAGGAAAAACATAGGTATGTATAACATGCAAGTACAATACTGGAAGTTATTGAAGTGAGGAATCTTATCAGAATCTCCGCAATCTGCGGGTTATTCTGCCGTTATCTGAGTCAGCTATGCTGTCGCCTATCACGAGCAAAGCCATCGTGGCATAAAAATAATCACGTACAACTGTTATTACACAATGTCTACAGCAAAGTAAAAGAAAAACTCACCTTTTTTCACAACAGTTAAATAAACAGCGAGCAGTAATCCAATAAAACTATTATAAAATCAACTGATCCTATTACAGGGTGAGCACAACAAACATTCTTTGACAAACAACACTAACAATTTAGTCACAAAAATTTCACTTCATCACTCAAATGTTTTTATAATTACCAATAATCACTTTTTAAGACCGAATTCTATGAAAATTGAATAATTTCAACACAAAAATTCAGCAACCGTCATCAACAATCTACTCAACATGGAACATCGGCCATTACTGATAATGTTGCCAGTTTATAAGTCACGTTATTTCTCCCACTTCTCTCACGGGTATTTAATTGCCTTGCCAGGAACAAATTATCTATTACCCTACTTAATCACGATATTACATACGTTACTTACGAGTTACATAGTTAAGCGGCTACGCTCACGTCGTATAGTCGTATGGTATTAGTATAGTGATAATTAAGTAAGAGATTAAGTTTTTTCATAATAAATGGAGTCGTGTGTGCACGTATTTTTTAAAATACTCAATTTTTTATTGCAATAATCATGGTTTTTTAATACCATATCGTAGGTAACGAGGAAGTTGACCACGCAACAAAGGAAGATTGTAGCGATGGGATCCCCTACACGTGTTTATCACTGCATTGTGAGGTACTTAAGGGCTTATGGTAGGCTAGCACGAATCCAAGCCAAAGCCACAGAATAGATATATAGTGCTTGGCCAAAGCGAGGATGAGGTGGGGGGCCGAGCGGCTCCCCCACCTTCCCCGGGTAGTTAGGGGGGTAGTTTAGGTAATTTATTATAACACTGAATATAATGGGTATTTTAAAAATCCTCTATAAATAAGCCCTCCATTATATTTATTTCAACTACTACTACACAAAGTTTCATGACCTTCTTTAATATATTCATTGAATAATCGCGGTTTATTTGTACGGTTTGGAGGTAGCTTTGTAATTTTTTTCTATCGAGAAAAGTTTATTAATTTGTGTTTTTACTATACATAAGCCTTAGTATTAGTCCTGAACTTTACTTTTTGACAGGACACGGCCTCATGCTAAGCCATTTTAAGCATTTTGGCATTCAGTAGGGTCTTAATCAAGTAAAAGGAATGTGTGGAGAAAACTGGTTAGAATACTTTGACGAACGTTCGCGATCCAAAGGAATCTGGTATAAGACCATACATGATACAGTGCGAACTTTCTCGTTTCACGTGGTTCGATATTGGAGAAATGAATAGGAACAATGTTGTAGCATTATTGAGGCTCCGTTCCGGGCACATCCCGCGTAGCAAATTTAAGCATCTATAGCCTTGTCCATTTATTAATGGTTTTTTGACAGCTCACGCCAGGCGTGGATACATAAATTTCTTAAGGGGGGGGGGGCACAAATCATTATAGTAGGGAGTCCAAAAGAGGAATTTGGGGATATGGTGGTAAAACACATAAGTATACGACACAAGACCAGTTTGTGCTCTTTTCTTTAAATGATGAATTCCATGCTCCTATATCTCCCTGGTAAATTGGCTAATTACCGCGCTTGGTGCTGGACTGCCCTAAAGCGTCCTAAAGCATCTTATTACACATGTAAAAATGCAATAATAATAACAATAAGACTGCCGGGCAGTGCTCATTGACATCACCATTCCGCATGACGAGAACCTCGTGAAGGCTGAGAAGGACAAACTCAGCAAGTACCTTGACTTGGCTCACGAGGTAACCGCCATGTGGAATGTTGACTCAACAAGCATTGTCCCGATAGTCGTTTCGGCGAACGGCCTTATAGCTAAGAGCCTCGACCAACACCTCGAGAGGCTCTCGCTAGACGGTTGGATCAAGGGTCAAATTCAGAAGGCAATACTCCTTGACACGGCACGTATTGTCAGGAGGTTCCTCACTCTGCAGCCCTAACCACCGGTAGCTTGGGTCCGGCCCCGCTGCCGGCGGCACTTTAGGTTTAGGCTTTTTTATAGTATTTTTGTAATATATTTTTATAACAGTATTGTAAAAAAACATAAACTTAAGAAAAATTAATAAATGAGTAAATAATAAGTCAACAATAAAAAAAAATAAAAGTCGAATATCTCGAAAAGGGTTAAGTTTAGGCTAGGGTGTTTTATAGTGAAATAAGTTAGAAATGATGAGTACTTCACGCCCTTAATGGATCAAGCACGATTTTTCCTGTAACCCTGTATCAGGAATACTGATTCAATGCAATTTGAAAATAATAGTAATTGTCAGCCTTATTCTTCGCAAAGTTTTCATCAAAGAAGGGAAATCTATTTTATTTGGTAACATTCTGCCCACATGTCAAATTTTAAACTGTCACTGCGACTGCCAAACCACAAACAGCTATCAACTGTCAAAATTCTGTCATGTACATGTCAGTGGTCAAAAGGTCGTCCTTTTTTTTTTTTTTTTTTTGGCGGGAACGTGAAAAAGTTCACGTCGTTGCATTGTATTATTTCACAAAACTTATGCTTTTTCTAGTGTTAATGTTTAAAATTAGTGGCATTTTACGCATTAAGTGCTGAATTATGAGTATAAGTGTGGGCAAGTGATATAATGTAGTGAAACGTGGTTTTTCGTGTTGCTTCCAAAATTCCATAGAAGCCTCTAGTAAAGTTGCCACTACTTTACTAGGGCATGACTTAGACTGGACTATGACTACCCTGACTGACTGTGACTAAGACTTGACTTTACATGAAATATTTCATAATACGACGAAAAACTACAATACTTGACACTGGCTAAATACACTATGTGTGGAGCCAAACTATAAGGAAAAAAAAAAAAAAAAAAAAGGTCAAGTCAAAACCACAGATTGTTTTTTCTTTTCTTTGGTCAAAGCAAAACGGATAGATAGAACGTGAAATCACAGAAAAGTTTCCCTTGAAAATCCACAGAATGTCTAGTGTGAAATTCAGATCGTACAACGAACGAAAAACCACCTCACCTCAATAACCTGTGCCTATAATCTTTTCTAGTCCACATACTGTTGTTGATAATTTACTCGATTGTCGCATATTTGATGGTAATATAATTATGAGAGTAGATAACATTTATTGCAGTTGGTACTTCTTATAATTTTTTCATTATACACCACAGCCGTAGTGCGGCATACTAAATGCTTATTGGTAGATGGCACACTTTGAAGCGGGAAATTCAACATTTTGCAGTTGTTTTGCTTGCCTTAGTCGTTAGCACCAATATAAGAGTTAATTTCAATAAAAAGGCATTACTTTTTATAGAATATTGAATTTAATTATAACAATTCCTCCGTAACTAAACAATTCGCAACAACATCATTCACGTTTCAGAATATTTATTTCATTATTTTACCCATAACTAAAACTTTACAGATTGAATGAGTTAAGCTTCAGCCACACCTGCGCGTCTGCGAAGCAGCAGCGTCAACAACGCGAGACTATGCGGTACCCATCGCTGCCCACGGCCATCGCGGCACGGCCGTCCACGTACATGGTTAGCGATGAGTACCGAACGGCCGACGCTGACGCTTCGCTGACGTAACTAACGCGCAGGTGGGGCTGAAGCTTATAATTAGTATGGAGCGATGTACGTTCAAAAACATTAAATAAATATTGTGATAATATCACACAAGTCACAATACACTGAGATTAAATAGTTAAACATATAAAAAGACATAGCAAATATCACTTTAAGCGAATATAATATTACAGTAATCAGAGTAATTACAAATAAATTATTGTCCAATATGTTAACGTTAAAAAGGTCTGGTTTCGATCATAACTTTGAAATATAATATTTTAAAAAAACAATTAAAAAAAAATCGCTTGTAATCTTTCGATTATTTGTGTAGTGATTTTAAAACACCATTTTATATGATTGCTAAATAACTCCATTAATGGACAATAATTTCATACTCTGACGCAATCTAATTTAATACAGGCACAAGATTGTTTATACTAACATATAGCTAGACAAGTATTACATGAATAAGATATACACGAGTATAATTAAAACGTATAAAATAAACACAAGTATACATTTACAATTAGCAGCTATGGTAATTATAGTTTAGTGGGGTAGCTGTGAAAGCGCCCTAAATGATTTTTTGGCGGAAAATATTTGGCGCAACTGTCAAACACAGGCGACACCACTATGCCGTTGAAGCCGCCACCATCTCTTTCCAATAAGGCGATTCTTTGCATTGTTAGAAAAAGACGGCGGATAATTCAAAGTACCTTTTAATTTGTAGGTGGCACTGCAACTCTATGTATTGGCTGTTATCCTGCAGCAGAACACTATTTTCTTGTTTAAATAAACACCAATGTATTTTGAAGGACCATATGAATTTTACTGCACACAGCAACATTACATGAATATAAATGAATTAAATTAGAGCGTCTAGTAGTAAAAAAACCGTATAGTAGATTTATTAATTATGATATATGTGATGTTTAACAACAATAATTTACAGCGTTTAATTATAAAGTATTTATTATTGGAATTGAGTGAACGAAAAGCAATAAATACAGAAAACTCAAATAACATTTAAAAATGTTTAATTATTGAGATGTAATATTTTAAAATATTGCAACTGATATTTATTTTACATTATTGTAATTTAGCCTTGGGAATAGTAAAAAAATAAGCCTCTTTTTCTCTGTAGTTTGATATTAGCGCATCTTTTTAACCTCACTCTGAATTTGAGGTAAAATAAGTCAAAATGTAAGAAAAAGACAACTTTTGTTATACAATAGGTAACATAATTAAAATTGATTTAAATAAACTACTAATATTTAAAAACTTATTTACAATCTGATGTGATGGAAAAATAAAACGATATCACACTACTAACAATTTAAAAAAAAAATGCATTTGGTGGAACGTCACACTAGCGCGGGAAATTCAAATTTTCTTGCATTCTTTTGCCAATAATAGCATAATTACTCAACTTAATTACATGAAAACTAATTTTGCGCAAATAAATATAATGTATCAATAAATTACAATTAAATGTATCACCTAGATATCATTTTAATCGCAATTTGTTGATACATTTTATTTTTTCCGCAAAATTAGTTTTCATGTAATCACGTTGAGTAATTAAGCTATTTATTATTGGCAAAAGAACGCAAGAAAATTTGAATTTCCCGCGCTAGTGAAACGTTCCACCTTAAGTACAACCTTTCCGATCATTATTTATGTAAATAATAAAATGAGTCCGCGCGTTTGGCACAAATCAATGTACATTTTTTTATTATTACACTTACAATAATAATGCGATCTTTTTAGGTATACATCAAAAGCTAGGATAATTTTCAATGATGTTTCTATCTACGTAATAAGAATAATCATGAGTTTATAATATATTTTCATATGCTTACAAAATTTAAGGGTAGAATAAATAGGTATATTTTTTAAATGTAACAAGTTTGTGTACTCTAAAATCACGACAATGAGTTAATAAGTTACGGCAGGGAACGGTGCCATGTTTTTTTATTCAACTCTTGAGCGTCACCTTTTACTGGGATAGCAATGATGAAGGAAAAGCCTTCATCATTGTGGGATAGACTAGACCTAGGCAGTGCTTTCCTGAATTATTTGACTCATGACGTATTCAGATAATTTTTATTAATTCTCTTTGGCTATGCTATACTGCGATATTATCCAATACTATGTATCATGGATTGATTTTTTAGTGTAAACCACACTTCAGGTATATCTATAAAGATATTATAGTTCTTAAAATTTTAGCAACCAGCGGGATTTGAGCCCGCGCCTTCCAACTCACCGGATTAGACCTGCCTTAAACAGGTTCTATAGATGTCGCCACGACTGCTTAGTCGGTGAACACAGTCCTTAAGATTTTCGCAGGCAGCGGTCATGCGACCATAGCTTAATTGGTAGAGCGTCTAATCCGGTGAGTTGGAAGGCGCGGGCTCAAACCCCGCTGGTTGCTAAATTTTAAGAACTATAATATCTTTACAATACTATGTACTTTATTAATAAAATGTTGTAAAAATGAGGACAAATGCTTGGTTTGCGTATGGAAATCGTTTTTTACTGATATGCCAAAGGAAGACAACGAATGTGAATATTATAAAACAACTAGTTATATTTTTGGGCACCGAAAAACGTCGGTATATTATGTATAACATTATGTACAACAGCTAAACTAAATGTTTGATTTCTAAGAGATATTAAATGTATAAATAAGTACATTTAGTATGATTAACCATATCTCTAGTAATATAGGTTGGTTAAGGATGGATACTTTCGCGTCGCTATATTTTGTAATGTTTAGTACAATATTTTAAATGTTCACCAATATTATTTTATTTTATTCCTTTAAATGTAAAGATATCGTATATTTATTAAAATCACAATTCCGTTAAAAATCAAATCGTAGATTTAATTTGATCGACAATCATTTTAAACCCGCAAAATAATTAATAATAACGCCCAACGGTCATATAGATAGATCCTGGACCCTAACTAGGATTCCCTGTATCTAGGGACTCAGGAACTACGAGGACCATGGTCCCACGACACCCAGACACAGAACAAGTGTGTGCGCTTTTTTTTCTGTGCACAAGTACTTGTTCTGTCGCGGGAATCACACCCGCCACGTCCGGGTTATGACCCGACCTGCTCAACCACCACACCACGGAGGCTGTCATCTAATAATAGTCAATGAATCCTCACCCGTTTCGTCTTCTGCAAAAATATTAAACATGGTCTGTTTGCTTGTATTTTTGTTTGGATGTGTTATTGCAGAACCAATTTGGATGAAATTTTTCATACAGATTACCAACCTAACCTACCAAGATCAACATTGATTTCAAAAATTGAGTTCTCGCGTATGATATCAGTAAATGCTCTTCTAATTATCGATATTTCATTTCATATGTCTTGCGTTAATTATTACTATTCGTAGTTATTTAGCTGCTGATATAATCACTGGCAAAGTTTAGAATAAAAATTATTTAAAACGTTCTAAGTTTTCACAGATAAAAGCTTTTTGATCTGTTAAGTATACTAAACTAAAAAAAGAAAACTCAAGTATAATTGAATATGTCTCACTTTACTTCGCGTTTTTGGCCACCCTGATCGCTGTGTTGGCATAATAAAATCTCGATTATTTTGCGTTGTGGTGGCAACCTATTAAACAGTTTGAAAGAATCGGACGTATTATATCATAGATAAAAAAGAGTTACAAAATATAAATAAAAACCATTGGAAACAAGGCGACAAAAAAACTGGACCACACTGAGCTACATAGACTGATTTCACGAAAATCACTTATTGTCTGTTATCCATGAGCGTCAGCAGGGTTGCCATAAAACTGCACCTTTCATCACCGATCGACGCCGTAACACTTATACTTACACGAATCTTTTAAATAGGTTTCTGAATTGATTCAGAATTAAACCTACATCCTGGTCACGGCACCAAGTTGTATACTTTCTACTACAACAGATGCCAATGTGGTTAGGGTTGTCGGGGGCGGCAGTTTACGATTGTTGGTCGCCACAGCAGGCGGTGCAGTCGAGGCAGCCCTGTGGCGGACCGCCTCGCGACCGCTATCTTTTCCCGCGACAATTTTGTACTTGTTCCTGAAAAGATAAAATAGAATAGGCTTGTATTGTATCGTGCTATTTTTTTATTGCACAAATTAATAATATTCATAAATAAATAAACAGTCGTGAAAACAAAAATTAAATATCTCAAAAATGACAAAGCTAATTTAGCATTTTAATTTCTTTATCTGTTTATTTTCTCTATTTTTTCAATTTTGCGAGAAAGGGACAGGTGATGCTTCTCCAGAAAGTTTAAAAGCTTATTACTCCGTGATTTATTTACCGATTTTGCTATTTTTTTCAATTATTGCATTCATTTTTAACCTACTTTACGAAAATAATATTAAGTTGTTAATTTTTAATAGCAGGACACTAGCGTATATTTAAGCCATGGTTTCTGTCGGTTGTGATGAAGATTAGCGACCCATTTTCATGAGTATGAATACATTAATAGGCTTGAGCTTTCAGTAAAGAAAAAAATAGCTTGGTTGTAAGGCATTTGCTAATGACCGCCTAGCTAGCTATCACTAACACCCTTCGTTCAGTAGAATCTGCCGCTAAGCACCCAACTAGTGTATTATGAAAACCTGAGCCAGTTCCCAATCATGGCGTAGCGACTAAAGATGCGCGATTATTAGTTATTTCGATAATAGAAAGGTTTGAAACTAGATGCTTATATTAATAATCGATTACAAAATAAGTCGAGTACTCATAATCATAATCGAATGAAATCATTCATTCATTCGTTCAAGATTATCAGTTTTAGTACAATCATCGACCGGATTCGAGTTCCGAATGCGTTCGAAACCGAAAAACGAATGAAACCATTCGAACCGTTCGAATGACCGCCGAAACTCCCTTGTTTCAACTACCATCTAAATTGATTCTTAGCGTTTATGTAATAAAGGCTAAAACACAATTTCGACATAATCGATTATTTTTTCGAACCGTTCAAATGACCGCCATAATCGAATGAACCGAGTACTGTCATTCATAATCGCGCATCTTTAGTAGCGACTGATGAAAAAAAGGGAAGTTATTTTTAATTGTATCTAACCTGCAGGACTCGTATGGTATCCAACAGCTGTTGCTTGTCGGCCAACAAGCTCGCCGCTTCTTGTTGCGCGGCGTGCACGCACTGACGTAATACCGTAGCTTCTTCCACTTTTCTGAAACATTCATGCAGTAACAATTTTAAAACCATCGCTTTAAGCAATTTTTTAGCATCTAGTTCGATGTAGCACTGTGTTTTTGAAACAAGGGGAAAAGTTAGTTGATACTTAAGTGTAAAGTGTGTAGAACTATAATTTGTCATCATCATCATCAGCAGCCTGAAGACGTCATTTGCTTAACATAGGCTCCATAGAGCGCCACTTGGAGCGGCTGGTTGCTTCCTGCATCCATCGGCTTCCCGCGGTGTTCACCAGATCGTCGGTCCACCGAGTGGGGGCCCTACGCTGCGTCTTCCGGTTCGTGGTCGCCACTCGAGAACCTTTCTTCCCCATCGGTTGTCAGTTCTACGAGCGATGTGCGAAGTATAGTTCAATTTACCAAAATCTTCGTATTTCTAAAACTGTAAATAATTTGTACTACTTACGCCCTCAACTCCCGGTTATCATCAGCTATCCTGGCCAGAGTGAGCAGCCTTTTTTTCAATTCTTCATTCTCCCTCCCAAGTCTATCAACCTTTTCCCTTGCCTCATCCAACTCTGGCGTCGGTTGGGGGGTAGCTGGTGACGTCACTGTAGAAGGGGTGGACACTGGAGGTCCAAAATGGAGGACTCCTGTGGTATCCCGCGTCATGCGAAGGCTGGTTAGAGAAAGGTCTAAAGGTTGGGGCGGAGGTGCCGAGATGGAGCGGGTCGGACGGTCTTCTATTAGGTGGAGTTTCACGTCTTCTATTAAAACCTGGAAATAAGTTTTACAATGGTTATGCCTTCAGAACGACGAAAATGAAAGCTCACAAACAATGGCATTGGACCGGGGATTTCTTTCAGCCAAATTTGAGATCAACTAACTTATTTTTTGGTTTTATATCTATCCCTAGTCCCTACTAATTATAATAAAAAGAAAATGTTGTCTATGGCTTTCACTTCAAAACTGATTTGGATGCAGATTGCATATCCATACTGGGTACTGAAAACAACATCATTTTTTTGTTAATGTATGTATACAAGGTGAGTTTGATTTGGCATGTTATCCCGAAACTGGGGGTACTGGGAACCATGATAGCCCACAAGTTGTGAGAGCCTTACTTCAAACTGCGTGTTTCCAAACCTCCATACTAAAAAATAAATCCACTCACAAAATTTCACGTGCGATCGCTACGAGAGTTTCTAAACACAGGTCGTCGAACTCATTAAGTGCATTCGGTCAAGCAAGTTCAACTACACCCAGCTGCGCTAGGGCTATCTTCGAAGCGTTTGGGTAAAACTATAACGTAAACTTTACATAGCATGTCTTCAATAAAAAAACTATTAATTAAGAAAAGTCGTAGAAGAAACTGTCTACCCTGGGGAGTAGATTTACCCCCTTTCGGGATAATATACCAATTCAAACTCAGATTATATAATCATAGGATACTGTTGATCCCAGACAATTAAGAATCTTACGGTAAAACGGTTATATAGCAAAAGTAGCTCCGAGGCGCATAATTTTATAAAACATGTTCAATCGTACCTCTAAAGGCATCGGTGGCATGATGACCTCATCCTCGATCAGCTCTGCCAAAGCCAATGCTGTGCTCATGTTAAGAGCTAAATGAAGGTCCCTAATTCGAGCCTCCAGTAGCTCATCAAATGGCGCCAGTCCGAAGGGTTCTCCCTGTAAATAATCACAGTTAGAGGTATAGAACATCGCATTTCCATCATCATCATCATCATCAGCCTGAAGACGTCCACTGCTGAACATAGGCCCCCCAAAGAGCGCCACCTTGAGCGGCTGCTTGCCTCCTGCATCCATCGGCTTCCCGCGGTTCTGACCAGGTCGTCGGTCCACCTAGTGGGGGGCCTACGCTGCGTCTTCCGGTTCGTGGTCGCCACTTGAGAACCTTTCTTCCCCATCGGTTGTCAGTTCTACGGGCGATGTGGCCCGCCCACTGCCACTTCAAGTTGCTGATTCTCAAAGCTATATCGGTGACTTTAGTTCTCTTGCGGATCTCCTCATTTCGGATCTTATCTCGCAAGGAAACCCCGAGCATAGCTCTCTCCATAGCTCGCTGCGCGACTTTGAGCTTACTCATAAGGCCAACAGTAAGAGGCCACGTCTCAGTTCCATAAGTCATCACTGGCAACACACACTGGTTGAAAACTTTCGTTTTCAGGCTTTGCGGTATTTTAGACGAAAAGATGGGTCGAAGCTTCCCGAACGCTGCCCACCCGAGTTGGATTCTTCGCATTTTAACATTATTTTATAGTGAGGTACTGTTGATTTTAATGTGTAATATGCTGATGACACCATCCTGACATCGTCACTAATCACTAATAATAAATATTTCTTTGTTATTTTATAATTTTACCTTTTCATCCAACTGCCTCGGCAACTCAGTCCGCACAAGCCTAGCGGCAACATTCGGCGTCTCTCGCGTCTTCAACACATCGTACTCATCCACTTCCGGCTCGGTCCACGCTCGCGCACGCATCGAGAATTTGTTCTAACGGGAGGATAACTTTAGTGTTGTATTTCGATTAACAGATGGCGTTGTAATTAAGTTTGTGTAATGAAGAGTAACAAATCGATATGCAAATGGTTCTGAAGTAAAGTAAGGTAGTTCTAATAAATAAGTATTTTTTTTTATTTTTATGATTCGTTTGATTTTTGGAGCCATTATGTTTCATTACTCTTCATTCAACATGTATAAGACTTTTGTATCTAATTCTGTAAAGTGTTTTCCTTTAGAAGGCTATTTTTGTTCATTCATACATGTGACGTCACAGGTGTATCTATTATGATATGAGATGAATGACGATGGCATGACGTATGGACATTCAAAACAATGTTGCATGCACCACAAGGCGGAGAAAAATGCAAACAAAAAGGCAAAAACGCGCTCTGTATAAACTCGAAGCTTTATTTAGAACGGTTTTACATTGTACGGAATAACAAGGCGTCTTTTAAACACAAATTGTAAGTACGAAATTTTCACATTGTCCCTTATTGCTGCTTAAACTAAATCATATTTCAATATCGGCCAAATGTGACTTATATGCGAGAATAGTTCTGAAGCTGTGTAAATAAAAATACTCCAAAAAACAATTCCCTTTTGGGGATTTAGCAAACAAAACTTCTGGTGGCCGGAATTTCAAATTATCATACATATTTGAAGCGTATTTCGGGATGTTGCTATTTCTTTTCTGCAATACTAATATTCTAAAAAGCTGCTGTGGGTTTTTGTGGGACACTAATGTAAGTAATAAATTAACGTGTTCAAATGACGTGATGCGCATGCAAAACACAAAACTGCTTATGCGTTTTGTTTAATAGATGGCGTTTGTGCGGCTACAATGGTGGTCGTAATGTGGGTAACACAGATAAGTAGCAATGAAGCATTTGTAAAGATATTTCACATCACTGGCTCGCAACAAAAGTATGTAACGTTTTCAGAACATTAATTTCCTAATAGATGTTTAGTACTTTTTCATTTCGTAAACTTGTCAATTAAGCATAATAGCCTATTGTTCTGCTATTAAACATTAACAAGTTAATATTATCTTCATAAAGTAGGTTAAAAATGAATGCAATAATTGAAAAAATAGTAAAATAGGTAAATAAATCACGGAGTAATAAGCTTTTGAAGTTTCGGGGGGAGCATCGCCTGTGCCTTTCTCGCAAGACAGAGCTTCCCCATAGTTACTATGAAAACGCACGTTAGTGACGTCACATGCCAAAGAGATAGTAAGAGCTGACGTCACTGCACGTTTGATCAGCCGGGCTAGGATGCGCACCGCGAGATATGTCACGCGCGAGACGACATATTTCCTCGATGTAGACAAGTTTCTCGTTTACTCTAACATGCACGCCGCGACAGAGAAGTTTGTCGTTTTATGTCGCGTAGACAAACCAATATTGCCCTTTCATGACTCCTACTGTATTTTAATGTAGCAACGTAGGTTTCGTTCATTCAATTTTACGGTTTTTTACATGAACGCGACCTTAACACTGACACTGAAAATATACTCTTTGACGAAAGACAGAAACAGTTATATATAGTTGTTTCTGTCTTTCGTAAAAGAGTATTATTATACTCTTTGACAGAATCCGTCAGTTGTAAAATGAAAACAGTGAAAAAATTTTCGTAACTTTCTCTAAAAATTTGGATTTAGATTGAAAATGCTAATTGCAAGCATATAAACGTAAGTAAAGTTTGATTAAGCCTAAATATCGAGACTAGCGGGTCTGTGTGTCTGCCTGCACTCGAGTATTGAGTTAGTTCTTTTGTCACAACGGAACATTCCTTTTCCATCGTAATGATATAATATTAGTCCTATTTCATCATATGAGGCATGAGGAACACTTGTAACTAGCTGGATACAAGTACAAACCTTCTATTCAAGACTACAGTCGGATACTAGACGGCATAATATTATGCTATTGTTGCATGTAAAACTTGTACTTAATTAGCTGCACTATTTTTTCAGAATAAGTACACGGAAGCAGATAAAAGTACGTTTATCAATATATTACTATGGCTCAACATCCAGTTTTCAGCTGGCACAGAATATATAATAGTACCACAGGGGAATATTGTTCACCACAAGGAGCCCGTCCACATAGTACCTAACAATATTGCTTAGTTTATTACTTTATTTGTTCATCTAGAACACTGTAATACCTACAATTGATACCAAAATATTGTTAAACAAGACGGAAGCCTTAATATGTACCTATAAGAATTTATAAGCTATTAAATGTGATCTAAATAAAATAAGCGTTTTTAATAGATAGTACACTGAGAAAAATGACTTCGGTACTTCATTAAAAGTTAACATGAAGAATAAAATTTTATTCCGACGCCTGCAATATTATCATGCGCATGATGAAATATAAGTCAGTCAAATCAATTTACGGTTCATCACTACTAGTTTAGGGGAATTTAATAATTGGTTATCATTATTGTTTATCATTTAAAACTTAAGTTACATAATATTGAATTGTCGGTTCTAACGTGGTGTTTTATCGAGAAGATCACGACAATTTGACAGTTTGTCCTGATAGAGATGTAAGCACGACAATTTATAAATAAAATACCTTGCATGAATCCGTAAGTTAATAGAAAATATCATTTTTCATGATAAACTATCGTGACAGTGTGATTTCATGATAAAATTTCGTGACAGGCACAATAGAATACATTTTAATGAATTTTTACTTGAAAAGGAATGTGTTAAGTGCATAATAGTCATTATCAACAGAATGAAGTCGTCCACTGCTGAACATAGGCCTCCCCCACGCCACCTTGAGTGGCTGCTTGCTTCGTGCATTCATCGAGAGAGGGCGCCACCGTGCTCATGTTTGCATCAGCTCCGTTAATTTATTTATGATTATAGTAAAAAAAGTGTCTAATTATATACAAAAACCTATTACACGTGTACAATTATGTGAAAAATATCGTACAATTAAGTGAAAATACCGGAGTAAAAGGTAATATTGCTCACGTTATAATATAACCTCAAAATCAAAACAGAGTTTATTGGTTATAAGATTTTGGTTTATGACACCCTGAGTGGAAAATGGCACCAATATGTGCGGGATGTAATCAAACTGTTCCTCATAGGCAACACCTAACCTGTTATTTATGTAAGAATTCATATGATTTGGAATGCGCTAATGTATCCGTTGCGCGCTTTGGCACCATGACAATAGAATACAAAAATTCTTGGAAATGTCCGGCTTGCTACTGCAATACCCCAAAATCGGGGAATTTAGAAACACCTGTGAGATTGGCAAAGGATCTTAAAGATGTCCAACCAGATCATCAGAATGTTACTTTTAGAACCCAAAAGACAGCATTGCACAGTGACACTTTGGACTCTGAAGATTTAAGCATTTTTGGAGATACCCAGGTCCCAGACACAGGGAAAGCCATTGCAAATACCGAAACCGAATTGACATTACAAAATTTAAATGATCTAATTATTGTACGACTGAAAGAGAATAATAAAACTATTATACGTGACCTACAGAATACAATAGAAGCAGAAATACAAAAAGCTATATCACAAGTAAAAACTGACATAACACAAGATACCGACATACTTTACGAACAGAATGATTTACGAAAAATAGAAATAGAAACACTTAACAAGAAGATAGAAACACTTACAAAACAGACCCAAATACTAAAAAAAGAAATACAAGAATACAAAATACATGATACGACAAACGATATAGATATCGATAATAAATATAGCCCCCCTGAAAGCAATAGCAAAAAAATAGTACTGTTTGGTTTAGAAGAATACTACAAAGAACCAGATCACATTCTGTACAGTAGAATAGTTGATATATTCAGAGACATTATACATGTAGACCTAGTAGGATATATCGAAGACACCTATAGAATTGGACGAAACATAAATAAGGGGAAGCGTCCCCTTGTTATTGAATTGATAAGTAAGCGTATGACAAAGTATATTCTAGAAAATAGCTCTTACTTTCAAGGAACCAACTTAAATATATCAGGATTTTTAGATGAGCAAGGAAGAAAAGAAAGAAGAATTATGCGAGAGAAAATGTTAACTGCGCGAAAACAAGGCCTATATGCAGTGATCAGGGACAATCAATTGTTTATAGAAGGAAGTAAAAGTAGCATAAAAGATGTGACAAATGAAAATAAAAATAATGAGCCATCTTTGATTTCGGCCACTAAAAATGGAACTCCGCAAGATCATGATAAAGATGTTAACATTGAGAGGAATTCCTTTCGGAACAGTAGTTCCTTTCGAAAATACAGACCAAGAAGAGTTTAAAATACTTTTTCAAAACTTTCAAAGCCTCGGAAATAAACAGCATCTATTAGAAGCATTTACGAACCAAAATCCAACTTATAAAGCCATTTGTATATCTGAAACGTGGATGAAAAAAGAACAATTAGATCTAGTCCAACTCCATGGCTACAAGACTGCTGCATCTTTCTGTAGAAAATGGCGAAATGGCGGCGGAGTATGCATAGCATTACAGGACCACATAAGTTACATAGAGAGAACTGATATCACCGATATGTCCATCGAATATGTTCTAGAAATATGCTCGGTTGAATTGACAAATGCAAATACATTAATAGTTATTATTTACTGGAATAGGAGAGAGGAGGGCGTATTTTATAAACAGTTAAGATTAATTTTAAAGTACCTTAATAAAAAATACAAGCAGTATAAAATCATTTTTGGGGGAGACTTCAATACAAATTTTTTGAAAAACTGTCCGAAAACCAATGAATTACTTGATATAATGTCAGATTATAAATTTACACAACGCATAAAAAAATCTACTCGCACAACTGATAAGTCCTCAACTTGTATAGATTTAATATTTACAAATTTTTCTGATATTTTCTTATGTGCAACGGTAGAGGATTTAGGTTTCTCAGATCATTTAGGAACTAGCGTAAGTGTGTCATTGCCTAGACAAACGAAAAAAACTGTTTGGTTCATAGAAAAAAGGTCATTTAATGACATAAATACAGATAATTTCAAAGCAAAATTAAGTGAAATAAACTGGTCCAAAAAGTTAAATACCTGCAAGAGCATAAACGATAATTACCAAATATTTACAGAAACATTGTCGGAAGCATTGAATGAGTGCATACCTAAACGTCGATTGCAATTAAAACAAAATAAAAAAAAGCATTGGCTTACAGTTGGTTTAAAAAAATCATGCAGAAATAAAAGACTATTAAAAATACATACATTAAGATCAAAAAAGTCCATATTAACAAAATACTATAAAACGTATGAAAAAGTATTAAAAAAAGCAGTCAACACATCAAAAAAAATACAATATATAAAAGAGTTAAAAAGATCTACAAATAAAACCAAAACAATGTGGAAGATAATCAATGAAAGAACGAATAAAACCCCTAAAAAAGACAAGCATAACATAAAACTACAAATTAATAACACAGTAGTAACAGAACCAAAACAAATCGCTAATCACTTTAATAGTTTTTTCTCGTCAATAGGCAAAAATCACTTAAACACAACCCTTCCCTCTGCCTCGCACAATAAACCATCTAGTAATATAAAACCTGTTTGTCAGCCTACTACAAATACCATGTTTTTATCTCCGGTAACGCCTCACGAAACATACAAACTCATAAAAAGCTTAAAAAATAAAACCAGCCATGGAATTGACGAACTTCCACCTAGCCTGTTTAAAAAATGTGCCTATGAACTAACTTTGCCATTCTATCTCTTAATTAATCAATCGTTTAGCGATGGAGTTTTCCCAGATCAACTTAAAAAAGCTATAATCAAACCGATTCATAAAAAAAACTCGAAAACTGATACAAATAACTATCGTCCCATTGCCCTTTTGCCTTCTGCATCTAAGATATTTGAAAAAGCAATGAGCGACCGGGTCTACTCCTTTTGCGAAAAATATAAAATATTTGATGAGTGCCAAAACGGGTTTCGTAAAAATAGGTCAACAGCCCTAGCGGTCTATAAATACATGCAGGAAGTGCTCAATATAATAGATAAAAAAAAGTACGCGGTAGGTGTTTTGCTCGATATGACAAAAGCATACGATAAAGTACAGTTCGGGATTTTGTTACATAAATTGTATGATATAGGTATCCGCGGTGTAGCTTACGAGTGGTTCAAATCATACCTAAGAAACAGAGAACAGCTTGTAGAAATCGTCTATTACAATTATAAAAGTAAAGCCATAGAAAGTGTTCGCTCTGAAACTACGGTTATGAATGCTTCGATTCCCCAGGGAAGCGTCCTAGGGTGTCTCCTGTTTTTGATTTACATAAATGACCTCCCGAAGGTTATAACAGATCCATGTGTTTGTTTCGCAGACGACATTTCCCTACTTACCTCTGTAAAAAATAGCTCAAGTGTAGAACAAAAGCTCACGGCGATGCTCGAACAGACAACTAACTGGATGTACGAGCACAAACTTGAACTTAATTTAACCAAAACTAAAATTATTACGTTTCATCCGTATCAGAAGCCACCACTTCAATTCGACTACATCTTCCACGGCACAAAAATAGAAAATGTAAATGAATTCACTTTGTTAGGTATTGTTATTGACACGCATATAAACTGGCAATCTCACGTTAGGAAAACCAAATCTAAACTTTCATCTCTTACGTACGCACTCCGGGAAGTCAAAAAGACAACTGATTTAAAAACTGCAATCACGACATACTATGCGAATGCACATTCAAGTTTAAGCTACGGGATAATTTTATGGGGAAGTAGCAGCGCTGCATCCGATCTTTTCATAGTTCAAAAAAAATTAATTCGTATACTAGCTAATATAGAACAAATTGACAGTTGTAAACCTTATTTTAAAAAGTACAAAATTTTAACTCTGCCATCTGTATACATTTTGGAAGTATGCAAATTCGTAAGAAACTTTTTATTTACAAAACCTACAAACTTAAGCGAAACAATTCAAGAAAAAAACCGTCTAGTGCTACAAATACCAAAGTCCCGATTAAAAATGCACTCTTCTAGTACATTACCTATGGCTATAAGAATTTATAATGGGCTATCAGATGATTTAAAGAACATAGAAAATTATAATAGGTTTATTCGTACTTTGAAACAGTTCCTCACTCAAAAGGCCTATTATAATGTAAATGAGTATTTAAACGAAAATAAAATATTATGTACAAATGAAAATTTAAGATAATGAATAGTATGTAGGTACCAACATTTGACATTAAAAATTTATATCATATTAGGTATTTAGAATCGATAAGAATGACATTGAATGATAATTAATCAGTTTTATATATATATATATATATATTTATGTACTCCATTGACATTAAATTAATTAATAAATACAATTAAAACATTGCGAGTAAAATTTTATCATAGTCAAACTAATATGTTATTATTCTCTTTGTAAGTACATATTGACTCTTTTGTGAAGTCGTCCTTCTCTCTCCAAATTTGCTGCGCCCGACGGGGTCCATAATGAGCCTACTTAAATAATTTTATACTTATTCCACCTATGTACACTATGGAAGCAATAAAATATCTGAATCTGAATCTGAATCTGAATCGACTCCCTAGGGTTTTAACCAGATCGCCGGTCCACCTAGCAGGGGCTGACCTACGCTGCGTCTTCCAGTTCGTGGTCGCCACTCGAGAACCTTTCTTCCCCATCAGTTGTCAGTTTTACGAGCGATGTGGCCTGCCTATTGCCATTTCAACTTGCTAATTCTAAGGGCTATTTTAGTAATATAGAACAATATCAAAGTATTTACTTGAGGCTGTGTAAACTAGATGGCGTTAGTAGAAAAGTTAGCACGCGGTGGTGTTTTGTTCGTAACAATTAAGTAGCTTTTGTTAAATGCACAGTTTTAATTGAGGTTTCGGTATCTTGAAATTCACAGTTATCATTACGATACCAACAAACCATTATAGATGGTCATTGCATTATATGAGTTTCATCATCATCATCAACAGCCTGAAGACGTCCACTGCTGAACATAGGCCTCCCCCAGAGCACGCCACCTTGAGCGGCTGCTCGCCTCCTGCATCCATCGGCTCCCCGCGGCTTTCACCAGGTCGTCGGTCCACCGAGTGGGGGGCCGGCCTACGCTGCGTCTTCCGGTTCGTGGTCGCCACTCGAGAACCTTTCTTCCCCATCGGTTGTCAGTTCTACGAGCGATGTGGCCTGCCCATTGCCACTTCAACTTACTAACTCTAAGAGCTATATCGGTCACTTTAGTTCTCCTGCGGATCTCCTCGTTCCGGAGCTTATCTCGCAGGGAAACACCAAGCATAGCTCGCTCCATAGCTCGCTGCGCGACTTTGAGCTTACTAATGAGGCCAACAGTAAGAGACCATGTCTCAGTTCCATAAGTCATCACTGGCAACACACACTGATTGAAAACTTTCGTTTTCAGGCTCTGCGGTATTTTGGACGAAAAGATAGGACGAAGCTTCCCGAACGCTGCCCAGCCGAGTTGGATTCTTCGCGCCACCTCTTTGTCGAAGTTGGACCTACCTAATTGGACAATCTGTCCTAGGTAGACATACTTGTCGACAACTTCGAGAGTATCGTTCCCAACAATTACCGGTATAGGTGGAACATGAGCATTAGACATGATCTTTGTCTTGTCCATATTCATCTTAAGACCAACCTGCTGGGAGACTCTACTGAGGTCGTTGAGCATGGTGCTAAGGTCCTCGAGCGATTCCGCCATTATGACTATATCATCGGCAAAACGAAGGTTAGTGATGTACTCGCCATTTATGTTGATGCCAGATCTTTTCCACTCCAAGAGCTTGAAAACATCCTCCAATGCGTTTGTGAACAGTTTCGGAGAAATAACGTCTCCCTGTCTCACGCCTCTTTGCAATGGAATTTGTTCCGTACTCTGGTCCTGTAGTCGGACTGACATAGTGGCCTTACTGTACAAACACTTCAAAACTTCGATATACCTATAGTCAATTTGGCATCGCTGCAAGGACTGCAGCACCGCCCAAGTCTCGATTGAATCGAAGGCTTTCTCATAGTCCACAAACGCTAGGCATAACGGCCGATTATACTCTTCGGTCTTCTGTATAATCTGGCGCAGCGTATGGATGTGGTCTATGGTGCTAAAGCCTTTTCGGAAACCGGCTTGTTCGGGAGGCTGGAATTCATCAAACCTGCGTGCGAGACGATTCGTAATGACTCTCGAAAACAGCTTATACACATGACTCAAGAGCGAGATGGGCCTATAGTTCTTCAATAAGGTGTTATCGCCTTTTTTGAAGAAGAGCACCACCACGCTCTTGTGCCATGCCTCTGGCGTTATACCTTCAAGGATGACAGAATTAAATAACTTCTGGAGGACTAAAAGTACCGGTCTACCACCCGCTCTCAGAAGTTCGGTCGTAATTCCATCTTCACCTGGTGCCTTGTTGTTTTTAAGCTGTTTGAGGGCCATTCTAATCTCGTACAGGCTGACGTCCGGGATATCTTCGGTATAGTGTCGGACTAACTTGGCTCTGATGTCCTGAGCTGTGTTAGTAGCGGGCTTACGTGTCGAGGTGTATAACTGTCCATAGAAGTTCTCGATCTCTCTCAGAATCTCAGGCTTGGATGAAATGACGCTACCATTTTCGGTCTTCAGTTTTGTCATTTGGTGTTGCCCAATAGACGAATCCTTTGCGAACACTTTAGAGCCTTGGTTTCGCTCAATTGCGGCCTCAATACGTGAAGTACTAAGAGCACGCAAGTCGTGTCGCAAGGAACTCCAGATTCGTCTATTGAGTTCACCGTAGGCTGACATATCAACTGAAGACTGCAGCTTCATTTCGCTCCGGTCGGCCATTAGCTCAAGAGTTTTTTCTGAGAGCTTTTGAGTCTTCTTTCGGCGTTGGGTCTTAAAGAATTTCGATCCAACAGCTTGGACAGTTTCCACCAACCCGTCGTTTAGCTCGTCCACTGTGTTACAGTCGGCTAGGCACTGGAAGCGATTTTGGAGTTCCAGCTGAAAGCCTTCGGGGTTTTGGATTTGGACAGGATTTGGACGGAGCGTAGACTTCACCAGACGTGACCTTTCGAGCTTAACATTGATATTCAATGTGCCTCTAACAATACGGTGATCGCTACCGGTTTTCACCTTGCTGATCACAGAGACATCATCGAATATGTGCTTCTTGGTCGTCATGATGAAGTCTATCTCATTTTTAGTGGAACCGTCGGGACTTATCCACGTCCACTTCCTGGATGGCCGCTTCTCGTAGAAGGAGTTCATCATAAAGAGTCCCTCCTTCTCCATGAAGTCAGCCAGCCTCTGTCCTCGAGGGTTCCGCTGCCCGTATCCAAATGGCCCCACTCTCAGCTCATCGCTATTCCTTGTGCCCAACTTCGCATTGAAGTCTCCCATCACAACGGTGAAGTATGTTTCGGAAGTATGCATGGCTTCGGATATGTCCTCATACATAGCTTCTACTTCATCGTCTGAGTGTGCCGATGTCGGCGCATATACCTGTATAACCTTCAACGAATACCGTTTGGTTATTCGGAGTACCAGGTACGCTACCCTGGCCGACACACTGTCGACTTTGACCACGTTGTTGACGAGAGACTTGCGGACGAGAAACCCGACACCTCCTTGGGAGAGTTGGTCTCCCTCCCGGTAGAAGAATAAGTTACCGGAATTTAGGATTATCGTGTCCTGTCCCTGTCTTCGGACTTCAGACAATCCCATTACATCCCAGCGTAACTTACCCATCTCCGCCTCTAGCTCGACCATCCTTTCGTCAGCCTTCAGTGTGCGCACGTTATGTGTTGCCAGGGCCAGGGGTCGTCGTTGGGGTTGGTAGCCGGGCGTCTGCCGGGGATTCTTCGCACCCCTTGCCCTGCCGTTACCGTGGCCGCTACCGTAGCCACGGGATAGCAGAGCTGCCGGGGACTGGGGGCCGTTTTTATTTGTGCTTGTCATTAGGGGGGGGGGTTTGCCATAATCACCACGCTTGGCAGGCGGCTTGGTGATCGCAGTAGGTGAAGATTGATTGCCACCAAGACCGAGGGGAACGCTGCGACCCATTCCCTGGATATTCCCTTAGCCGCCTTCTACGGCACCCACGGGAAGAGATGGGGTGGTCCTATTCGTAACCGGGACCACACGGGAGTATATGAGTTTACCATGAGTAAAATATGAGGAAGCTCGTTAAACCGCAATGACCGTAATGAAAAATATTTTTAAGTTTCCTTTAACGTTATTAGGAAATATCTTCATACTATTGTGATGTACAGACCAATTTAATATCGAAATAATGACTCCATACCATTACTTCTACAATTTCTATCATTCCCATCATGATGTCTCGTCATTACCGTTTGAAGTATTCAAAGAGTTCGTCATGATAATTTGTCATGACGCGTAACAATAAAATATGAGTATACAGCACTTAGTAACATCGTGCTGTTTTCTGATGTTTAATGGTGACGTCTGTTCATGATAGTTTTTTATGATTTACGTACAAATTGTTGGTAAGAACTCTTGGTCCAGTGTATATTGTAGGTATACCTATACCTACGTATGTACCTACACAGTAATGAAAATCCTGAAAGTTCTACCCATGCATCTAGCTTGAGCTTGATCCTTATACCTATACATTTTAATCATGTGACAGGTGAGTTTCAACACGGTCTGTTCGCCGTTTGCCCCCTTCCTGATTTTGTCCATTATTTGTGCCATTCATTGATAGGATAAATACCACAGAATTCGCCCTATAAGTCTATGGTAAATACCTTTACAAAATGAAACAGTAATGTGAGATACCGCCATATTTACGATCTCTTGTTTATTTCGATTTTTTTACGTAACTACTGTATATCAAAATACCACTTTGCCTTTGGATTAAGCCTTCTCTACGTATCTCGACCTCAAAAATTACGACGAGATAATACTCGCGCCAATGTGTCAAATAAAGCTCAGACTATGGTGTGCATGTTAGCGGTTGTCGACAAAACTCGACAAAAGTTCCACAGATAGATAAACATTTGCATTATCTCTTCATTTGACAGAACGAGATGAGTTGCTTGCGCTGCCATGTTAGCACAGGTAGACATAAAGACATATCTCTATTTTTCACGACATAAAGAGACGACAAAATTATCTCACGGCGCGCATCCTAGCCCGCCAGATGTGGCCAAACGCTGACCCATTTGCAATAAAAAAAAAAAAGTTTGAACTGTCTCTTTCTATTCCTGTATTTTAAAATGCTTGCAACTTTGCCATTTTTGAGATATTTAATTTTTGTTTTCACGACTGTTTATATTTTGAGGAATATTATTAAATTGTGCAATAAGAAAATAGCAGAACACTAGCCTATTTTAGCAGTAAATTTGTTTAGGTGACAGAAATATCTTTTGTCTCATTCACTCATACACAGACAAACCCCCTTGGCTACGACACAACTGCTACATCTAATCGGCACTCAACAAAATGATAACACTACATTTGTTTTACATAAACGGTCCTGCGGACCGCTCCAGTACCTTGAGCCGTTTCTTTTCACGATAGCCGAGCGGGCGGGAATTGCCAGAGAAAAAACACACATAGACACATATAGTTAGAGAATAAAATCGGATGCAATCATCAGTTTGTTACAGCAATTTAGACCTTACGGGGAACGAGATACGATGGGGTATGTGGTGATCGGGCGGCCATGCAGATTGATGAGAGATTCTACTATGTTGTGGGGTATCATAATTGGGACTTAGATTACGGAAGTGTAGACAATGTACTTTTGAAAAATATAAACAGTTTACTAAAGAAATCCAATACAAAATGCCTTTAAAGTAATAACCTGAAATACATAGTCTACACTTCCGAAATTTTATGGGATATCATATGTCAAAAATGTTATATCGGTGGTTGAAAACAACTTCAAAATTAGGTACTATGTTAATTTTTTTTTCATTTATAAATGTAAGGACTGTGAATACTGAATAAGGTGTGACATGCTATTACGAGATAATTTTATGAGAAATCAGAGGTTTGATGTTTTAAGTGAAATGTTTAGTCGTATTCTTTACTAGGTGTGTTGGACAGTGATAATTTTCGTACATCCCAAAAGTATATGAGATATTTTATGATTAAGGTGGAACGTTTCACTAGCGCGGCAAATTCAAACTTTCTTGCGTTCTTTTGCCAATAATAGCTTAATTACTCAACGTGATTACATTAAAACGAATTTTGCGCAAATAAATAGTATGTTTCAATAAATTACAATTAAAAGTATCACCTACGTATCATTGATTTAGCGACAAATGGCAATAGGCAGAATAACTAAGGCGAAATTTGTTTATTGCCATTTGTCGCTAAACCAATGATATCTAGGAGGTACTTTTAATCGTAATTTGTTGGTACATTCTATTTCTTTACGTTAAATCAGTTTTAATGTAATCAAGTTTAGTAATTAAGCTATTATAGGCAAAAGAACGCAAGAAAATTTGAATTTGCCGCGCTAGTGAAACGTTCCACCTTAATGTAAAAAACTGCGGTCATAAGTAAAAGGCATTAGAATAGTATTATGCAGCAATGCGGGTTGGCGATCCACGCAGCAGTGTACATCGATTTGAAGGGCAATAGCTTCCCAGTCGCCACCCGGTGGCTACTGGGAATATTATTTCCGATTGCCACTCAAGGGTATGTGGGGCAACTGGGAATATACCTTTTGGGATATAGCTGTTAGAATAAATACTAAAAGAAACTATTTTTTTACGGCACTGAAAACCACCAATTAAATTTAAATTCAACATATTAATTCTCTTTTTGAAATACGCAATAACGATACGTAATTACAATTTTATTATGTAATTTGTTATTTTCCCACTGCTGGACAAAACCCAACTGCTTCTATTCAGAACGGTTCCGTGTTATCACTATAATAAAAAAAACTTTATTCTATAATTTTTTTACAATGTTGATTTCTGACTCTTTCCGATGTGAGAAAAAATATTGGATTATCAGTAATGTCACGCTTGCAGAGTATCTAATCATCTCGTTCTAATATATCGGAGCTACCGTCTAAGCCAATCGTAATCGATGAATGGGCTTCATTTCGTCATTTCCGGCAAGTTGGCATTGTGTAATATCTCCATCCATTAGTATTTTCTCACTATTTCTCATTATTATAGTTAATCAATGTTTTGTCTATTCAGTTCTCCGCCTAAGGGACCATAATACCGATGGATGAGGATTTTACACAACCGGAAATGATCAAATGTAGCCCATTCATCGATTACGATTGAGTTACACAATACGGGGGCTGGTCAAGTGGTCATCCTCACCTGGAATTCGTCCCATGGTATGGCGGTGCACTCGTCGTTCTTGAGGTCATCGGCGATCAGTCGAAGACAAGAGCGGCCGTTACCGCTCTGATGCACTATGTGGATGTTGTTGAGACGCCACGTTGAGGTTGATATCTGAGAATGGAGGGTACAGTATACACCGTGGAATTGAATTAGATATTTTCCTGAAATGTATGTACTCAATCCATGCTATAGAAGTATATTACAGCTAAAATTAAAAAATATAAAATAAACAATTCGCCGTTAGCCGAAGTGTCTATTTCACGCTACATGCTGCGGGCAAATGTTTCCTAGGTAGCCAAAACACCTCCACCGCCTTCGCCGCTGTCCCGGAGTGCCAAATTATTACATGTCGTAGGCCTTTTGTTAAGAATTTGAATTTGGAGTAATTTTTTAGTACCTAGTTTTACGTTTTACATTATAGGTACTGGGTGGCGCAAAAGTAAAGACCCTATTTGGTTCAGCTATAACATTTTTTCTAAATTAGAAAACTAGATTTAGGTTTTTTTAAATGTATATTTGTGCCATTAAATTTCGTACCATTAGGATTTAAAGATGATGTCTTTTAAATGGTGACCTCCAGAGTTGATACACATTTGAGCCCTATTTATGACATTTTGCATAACTTGCCGTAACACTTCCTGCGATATGTTCGTTATTTCTTGACGAATGTTTTCTTTTAGAGCTGCGAGAGTCTGTGGCTTGTTCACATACACCCGAGATTTCAAAAAACCCCAAAGAAAGAAGTCTGGACTGGTCAGATCGGGTGATCTTGCAGGCCAAGGCAAATCGCCAAAACGAGAGATAACTCGGCTTGGAAAAGCGTCCCTCACTAAGTCCATAGTGTCGCGCGCTGTGTGTGCCGTAGCGCCGTCTTGTTGAAACCAGATGTGCTCCAGCCCCAATTCGTCCAAACTGGGTATCAAAAACTCACGTAACATGGTTCTGTAGCGTTCTCCAGTGACAGTTATCGCATTGCCTCCAGCGTCTTCGAAAAAATAGGGTCCGATCACTCTGTCAACACAGATGCCACACCATACAGTAACTTTTAGTGGGTGTAGAGGTGTTTCTTGAATAATGCGCGGATTATCAGTGCCCCAGAACCGAGTATTCTGCTTATTGACATGCCCTGAGAGATGGAAATGCGCTTCGTCACTCATAACCAATTTTGAAGGAAAATCATCTTGCAAAATGTCATAAATAGGGCTCAAATGTGTATCAACTCTGGAGGTCACCATTTAAAAGACATCATCTTTAAATCCTAATGGTACGAAATTTAATGGCACAAATATACATTTAAAAAAACCTAAATCTAGTTTTCTAATTTAGAAAAAATGTTATAGCTGAACCAAATAGGGTCTTTACTTTTGCGCCACCCAGTATTTTTATGTTTAACTTTAAATAAACAATCTAAAGCATGGACTGAGTACATACATTTCAAGAAAAAAATCGAATAATATTCCACGTTGTATAGTGTGATTTAACTCAATGGCTGCTCTGAAGTCGGCGCGAAAAGCTGCACAGTAGCAATAACCGGCCAAGTGCGAGTCGGACTCGCGCACGAAGGGTTCTGTACCATTATCTATCCCTGCCGTGCCTATCAGTGTTGACTAGCAGTACTATTTAAGGCAGCGCCATCTATGAGTCATCTGGTAAACGAGTAAATATTATTTACTTAAAATTGGTTACTAAATAATGTAATAATTGAAAACTAAATAAAATCAGTTAACAAAAAGGCGTATGATGGAGAAATACGCTTTTAAAGTTCCTGGAGCATCGCGTGTCCCTTTCTCGCAAAACGGAGGTCGTATGCATGTGACGTCACATGCAGGCGATTCGAGCTACCACAGCTTAGTAATGAGACACCATGAAATAATCATTTCCGACATCACGTTTAAGCTGTCTCTTTTTATTCTTGTATTTTGAAATGCTTGTAGCTTTGTCATTACTTGAGATATTTAATTTTTGTTTTCAGGACTGCTTATTTATTAAGTCATCATTATTATCATCATCAACAGCCTGAAGACGTCCACTGCTGAAAATAGGCCTCCCCCAGAGCGCGCCACCTTGAGCGGCTGCTCGCCTCCTGCATCCATCGGTTCCCCGCGGCTTTCACCAGATCGTCGGTCCACCGAGTGGTGGGCCGGCCTACGCTGCGTCTTCCGGTTCGTGGTCGCCACTTGAGAATCTTTCTTGCCCATCGGTTGTCAGTTCGAGCGATGTGGCCTGTCCATTGCATTTTTATTTATTAAGTAACTTTATTTATTTACGCAATAAAGTTATATCAGGCAAATACGCTATTACAACGAAGGGAGTAGTACCTACAGGTTAAGCTTTAAAGTGGAATATAGACGAAAGATGAAAGTCAATAGTCAAAAAAAGAACTACAACTGTTGGACAGCCGTGACGCTTAACATCAGACGAACGACTAGCTCGCCACTGACATAAAAGCCAGGTTGTATTATCTGTACTAACCACGTCACGTCTTCTACACGAGCTGGTGACTGAATGGTCGCTGGGCGAGGATGACCGTCCTTCGACCACTTCCGCTGCAACTTCCACGCCACTCGACACTCGACCGTGTTCGAACTCTCTGGAAATATTTAACACGGTTTTATTTATAAAACTACATGGAAATATATAGAACGAATTCCGCTGAAAATAAAAAAAAAAACAATTATATTTGGCTAGTAAGTACCACAGAGAATTATCTTCATCTACACTACTATTATAAAGGGGAAAGATTTTTATTTTTGTATGTTTGTAATAAATAAACTCAAAAACTACTGAGCCGATTTCAAAAATTTTTTCACCATTGGAAAGCTACATTCACCCTGAGTAACATAGGCTATATTTAGACATCGCGAAAACTATTATACACCCGTGCAAAGCCGGGGCAGGCCGCTAGTAATTCATAAAAATAAATAATACAGAAACCACACAGAATCATCACACACACATCATCAGCCAGAAGACGCCCACTGCTGAACATAGGACGCCCCATAAAACGCCACTTTGGACGTTTACCATAGGGGAGAAATTTGCCATAATCACCACGCTTGGCAGGCGGCTTGGTGATCGCAGAAGATTTTAATGTACCGAGGAAAATGCTGCTGCCCGTTCCCTGGATAATCCCAAAGCCGGCTCTCACGGCACCCACGGGAAGAGGTGGGGTGGTCCTGTTCGCAAACCAGGACCTCAGGCCAATGTGGCCATAGTACAGTCATGTACATTCGCATGAACTTGTGCACGCGCTGTGAAACATTTAGAACAAACTCCTTTGTAAAAGCCTTTACCTAAACGCCATGTCAGCGTCATCCGGGGACTCAGCCGCGAGTCCAACGACGACGTAACGCTCAGAGTCAGAGCTCGCTGTGGAGGCGGCGTCACTGCGAGCGTCATCCCGCGTCAACGCACTGTCTATAGACGTCACCAGCGAGCTGAAGCCGCGGCGCATTGACGAGAACCCTGGGCAAGTTGGAAACAGGATTTTTGACGAGAACGCAAAAATGTGCCATGGTTGATGTAATATAGTGCCCAATTTTGAAGGCATTAGTTGACAGTCTTTAACTTACTGAAAATATAGTCGTCTCTTACATTGCCGTCTATCTGACAAGAATAGCAACAGTTTTAGGAGTTTTAGATCTGTCAAGTAAAGCCTAGAAATTGGCCCCAGTTATCCTTTATATTTTATTTTCAGTCTATGTTTCAGACACACCGGCGAAGCGGCAGCGCCAACAACTCGAAACTATGCGGTACCGATCGCTGCCCGCAGCGATCGCGGCGCAGCCGTCCACGAGCACGGGCAGCGATGGGTACCGAACATCCGACACTGACGTTTCGCAGATACAACTTGACGGGCAGGTGGGGGCTGAAGCTTTAATATTCTGATGGGACCTATCAAATCTATACTCCTCTATACTGATGGCGACATCAGCATAAGTCAGTCCACTGCTGCACAAAGGTCTCTCCCAAGCTACGCCATCTATACTCCTTATTTTAGTGGTATTACAATCGTCAAATGTTGAATCGCAAGTAGAACTTACATCAAATAAGCCCGCAGGACTATCTACTTGCCTTCACGACGAAGAAGGAATTTTGAGTATTCGAGTGTGATAAGGATAAGAAAAAAAATCCAAAACAGTTACATACTAAATTCTCTTACTAATAAACGTTGTATAGCGCAAGAATAGTTATTTAATGTTTTGTCTTTCTCTGTTGAGTTTGAAATGGGCAAAGATAAAGCAAGAGAAAACACTGAGTAGCTATTCCACTGTTATGCAGTGTTTATTGGCAAGGGGGTAAGTGAATAATGATGGCTTATTCGTCGTGTTCTCTTCAAAACTAAGTAAACGTATTATTCAGTGAAGTATCCAATATACTGGAACCGGATTTTAACTCGACCATTACCAAACTTGGACGTAGCTTCGTTGATTAACTAAAATTCATTTCATGGTTATATACACAAATATTTGCCTTGCACCTTTGCAAGTCTTGCCATAGCCTGGTAAAAAAGTCGTACCTACTTCCAAAAACACATATCTACTAACATACCACTACTATCACTCTGCTGTCACGCATCTGGTATATCTATACCAGAGCCATATTCAACATGCAATGTTTACTAACATTGCACTGACAGTTGAATCAGCTTGATTTTTAGGATTGTCACCACGAAATGGTAGATTACGATGATTTTACCTATAAATTCTATCAGATTTGGCACAATTTTCAATAGTTACGTCAATGCTATGAAAAATTTAACTACTTCAATTTAGAATGATCTTCAGTACGTGATCAAATACGAAGGTTAAAATCACCAGAGATTTATCAGTGGCACCCATAATGAATCTCAGCTTTGACGTCCTGGGTAGGAAACAATTGGTTACTTTTTGACTATGATCCGTCGCAACTAGCAACCAAGAGGTTATCTATGAAGCTGGTATGAAAACTTTCATGGGCGAGTACGCCACAGCCCTAAATTGTAATCCCTGCTGTCAGCTGATTCAACTGTAAGTGCAATGTTAGTAGATATTGCATCTTGAATTCGGCTGATATATAGACCTGTATACAATTAGACATTAGAGTTAGAGGTAGAGATTAGAGTGACCACTAGGCTATCTTCAACTTGCCTCCAGCGAGTTCTTGAGTACTTCGGCCACAAAGCTCGGAAGAAGAGTGGCAACCTGGAGAAGCTCATCATCACAGGCAAGGTGGAAGGAAGACGGCCCCGTGGACGAAGTCCATTGCGTTGGTCTGACCAAATTCGCACCACCCTCGACATCAAAGTCCATGAGGCCATACACGCCGCTGAAGACAGACCGTGCTGGCATACAATTGTCAGAAGCAAAGTGATCTGTAGAGGGGGTCACGACCCTCAGCATTGAGGAAAACGAAGCAAGGAGGGAGGAGGACACCTAGACATACCTCCAAAGCCAAGTCCAGGGCTGGGTGGTGGTTGATGTCCATGTTCTAACGGCATCGGGAGTGACATCGGCGGTTGCGGATGTGACAGTGGCAGTGACAGCGGACACACGTCTATTGACGTTGCTAGTACGCCGCTGTCACGGTCTTGGAGTGACGGCGCCATGGTGGCTTCTGAACCTGTACGGAGGACTGTGTTATCATCACCCCGTACTTTTATGTAAATAAATGATGACGAGATAGTCGTTCACCTGATGTTAAGCTTCAAAAATTGATCCATGGAAATATGAGCTTTGTTGCGGTTGGAGATAACATTCTATGCAACAATATTATTATGTGACATAGTTATCAATTTGTTGTTTGTGCGTTTGTTTTGTTTATTTGTGTGTTATTAGCTAATTATAGAGGGGCTGCAGCGGGAGTAATAAAGTAAACGAAGATGTGTACTTATTACCTTATATTTAAGAATTTACAACTAGTATTACTATAACTAGATCCTAAAACTAATTATATCTAGATGTGACGAGTCTCGACGATCGAGAGCAAGTGCCGGGGGAGGGTGAAGTAAGCCTCGCGGGGCCGAGAGGGGATCGCGGGCGCGGACGGTGGTCAGGATCTCAGTCTCACGCTTTCGCTGGTCAGCACTTTTCTATGTGTTAGTGGATGTTCTCTAAGTGTGCGAATCTAGCTGACACGGCGGCGACGACACCTAGACGGCGCGATAAGCGGTGTGTCCGATGTACTTGTCGTTCTACGTAACAAGCTTTTTGGTTTGTTTTTGTTATTCGCCATGTTTAAATGGGTTTTAAAAGACATTTCAAAAATGTTTACGGCGTGTCTTTATAGGTTTTAATAGAAGTTTGTTGAAAAATAATAGACACGATTTTTTTATTTAGGCTAAATGCACAAGTTAAAAATAGTTGTTTTTTTTGTTAATGTGAGGCTATATTATAATTTCAGGTATAAGTCGGATGGAAAAATGTGGTGAAGTCTTTATTTGTGAAAGTCGATCGTAATTCCTCTTAATTAATTAATTAATTTGTTTGTTATTTTGCAAGAACTTTAATATTATAAGAGTGAAAAAAGTTTGTGTGTGTGAATGTTTGTTACCATCTATTTTGGTTACTACTAAACCGGTTTTGATGAAATCTGAAATGCAAATAAATTATGTGAAACCACGGGGCGCAACTAGTACTTATCTATTGCTGAAGTGTAAACCATTCTCTCACCTAACTTGACATCCTGTAGACTGCTTGAATCAAGTGGAACACTGTCCAGGTCTCTGGAAGACTCCTGCCCGGGACAGTTGGACGGAAGCACGAACGTTAATTCCACTGCTGGAACCACCAGACCTACTACTATTGTTCTGGAAAGACCACAGAACTAGGTTAAATTATAAATTGGCATATTCTTATCAAAAACATCCTCTAAGCAAACCTGACTCCACACTTTAGGTACGTAGCCACAAGTTCTCTTTCCCATTACTGCTGGGTTAGCACGGAAGGTAGACTGTCTTTCCCTTAGAGTATAGACTAAAGCATAGAGAGATCATCAAAACGATATTATAGTTGTACTGCTCACACCTATCGCTACGTCAGTGGCGAAGGAAAGAAACAAACATTTAGTAATTATAGCACCGCTTGCGATAAGCACCGTACCATTTTTTTCGACTCGAGTCAACTGTTTTTTCTATACAAATCTGTCAGACTCATTCACATCAAAGTGTCCACTTCATATAAAAGTGTCGAAAAAAGTGGTACGCTTGACACATAATCTAATTCTCTCTATGCTTTAGTCTATACTCTAAGGTCTTTCCGCTTTTTTACTCCACTTGACAAGTAATTAAGTATGAAGAAAGAGACGTAAAACGGGGGGGGGGAAAGACAATTTTGTCTACCGTCCGTGCTAACCCAGCTGGTAGAATGTGAGCTTTTTTTTTCAAAGTCATTTATAATAATGGTATTGTTATATTTGACCATAAGCAATTTGTAATTTTATATGCTTAGGACAATAACTAGAATTAAGTTTTGTAAAAGTGCTATGAATAGCCTATTTGCAATAAAATACTTTGATTTTGATTTTAAGTATTCGGATTTTGACTTGTACAAGTGCCAAAATTAGCATATTTGAAATAAATTATTCGACTTTGACGTACATTTACGAGCCAAGTCACAGAGAAAAGTCTACCTCATTAAACGTAACGCTTTAAGGTGGAACGTTTTACTAGCGCGGCAAATTAAAATTTTCTTGCGTTCTTTTGCCAATAATATCTTAATTACTCAACGTGATTACATGAAAACTAATTTTGCGCAAATAAATAGAATGTATCAATAAATTACAGTTAAAAGTACCACCTACTTATCATTGGTTTAGCAATAAATGGCAATAGACTGAAAAACTAAGACGAAATTTGTTTATTGTCATTTGTCGCTAAACCAATGATATCTAGGAGATACTATTAATCGTATATTGTTGATACATTCTATTTATTTACGTTAAATCAGTTTTAATGTAATCACGTTTAGTAATTAAGCTATTATTGGCAAAAGAACGCAAGAAAATTTGAATTTGCCGCGCTAGTAAAACGTTCCACCTTAAAGAGAGATACACGATAACAAGAAAGGCGATTTGTAGTTGAAAATTAGACTCGCGGTACTGTGTGAGCTGAATTACACTTTATTGTGTTGTTGCACGAGTCGCTATTTGTTTAAATATCAATGCAGATTGAATCTACTTATAACTCTTCTGTGTCTATAAGTACAATATCCCCAATAATCCCCACTAACATACCTGACTGTCACACCCACAGATAACCCCCAATTGATACCGCATGAAAGACGACGACCGCGCACCACGCATTGGCGTAAATGGTTCTATATAAATCGCCGCTTCGCAGCACGGCCGTAGTTTCGAACAATTATTAGAGTTCATTATTAGGGCGTCACTCGAAACAGCCAATAATAGCGCATTGGCTCCAGTCCCCGCAACCCGCGCCTTCCGCCAGTTTCGGTGAGCTAGGATCCGAACAAAAATCCCGTAATGCGGTATCTATTGGGGGTTATCTGTGTTCGCACCAAATAGGCTGAACCGATATGACAAAAAAAATAACTTTTTATTCCAGAAAATTAAGCTTTCGCCTCATCATCATCATCATCATCATCAAAGCCTGAAGACGTCCACTACTGAGCATAGGCCTGCCTCATAGGCCATTTGAGCGGCTGCTTGCCTGCTGCATCCATCGCCTCCCCAGATCGTCGGTCCACCTAAAGGGACGCTGCGTTTTTCAGTTCCTGGTCGCTACTTGGGAACCTTTCTTCTTCATAGGTTGTCAGTTTTCCGAGCGATAATAAAATATATAAATATAACTCACCCTTCATCAGCGTCCGGCTGTCTGGCAGCATCATGTGTGAGCCATGCCAGCATCTCAGATAACCTCTCGAGCTGTCGCAGGAGGAATAACATCTGGTAATGGTTCAGCTGAAGACCAGCGAGACCGCACGTTCTGGCCACCACGAATATCCTGGATAAGTTCTCCTCGAAGCACAGCTGGAGAAAAAGACAATTGGCTATGGACAAAATTAACCAAGTGTAAAATTTCCAAATACCAGCTTATTACTTTTGTGGATTTTGGGAAGCCGATGAATGCAGGAGGCAAGCAGCCGCTCAAAGTGGCACTCTGTAGGGGAGGCCTATGTTCAGCAGTGGACGTCTTCAGGCTGTTGATGATGATGACTTTTGTGAACCGATGATCTGGTCGAAACCATGATCCGATGGATGCAGGAGGCAAGTAGCCAGTTAAAGTGGGGCTCGACGAAGGAGGCCTATGTGTAGCAGTGGACGTCTTCAGGCTGACGATGATAGTGGGAATGGCTTGTGGTACACAGAGTGAGAGTAGTAATCATCCATTCATTTATTGAATTATTACTATTTGTATTACTATTAATATAATGATATTTTGTTAATTTTGGTGTGTTACCTGGCTAAAAAAACTCTATTTATTTTCTAGAATGCTCCGTCAGCTATAGGTATCGCAATATATCAGTGTTTCCGTTTTTCATTCAGCAATGTTACTCCAAAGTTTAGAAGGATCTCAGTCAATAAAATACCTGTTTTTTTATTTAAAATCTATGGGGGCCTATAGGTAGGTAGCATTTCGCTATAGTTAACCTGTCGCTGTTCCGAAGAGGCTTTAGCACCATAGACCACATCCATACGCTGCGCCAGATTATACAGAAGACCGAAGAGTATAATCGGCCGTTATGCCTAGCGTTTGTGGATTATGAGAAAGCCTTCGATTCAATCGAGACTTGGGCGGTGCTGCAGTCCTTGCAGCGATGCCAAATTGACTATAGGTATATCGAAGTTTTGAAGTGTTTGTACAGTAAGGCCACTATGTCAGTCCGACTACAGGACCAGAGTACGGAACAAATTCCATTGCAAAGAGGCGTGAGACAGGGAGACGTTATTTCTCCGAAACTGTTCACAAACGCATTGGAGGATGTTTTCAAGCTCTTGGAGTGGAAAAGATCTGGCATCAACATAAATGGCGAGTACATCACTAACCTTCGTTTTGCCGATGATATAGTCATAATGGCGGAATCGCTCGAGAACCTTAGCACCATGCTCAACGACCTCAGTAGAGTCTCCCAGCAGGTTGGTCTTAAGATGAATATGGACAAGACAAAGATCATGTCTAATGCTCATGTTCCACCTATACCGGTAATTGTTGGGAACGATACTCTCGAAGTTGTCGACAAGTATGTCTACCTAGGACAGATTGTCCAATTAGGTAGGTCCAACTTCGACAAAGAGGTGGCGCGAAGAATCCAACTCGGCTGGGCAGCGTTCGGGAAGCTTCGTCCTATCTTTTCGTCCAAAATACCGCAGAGTCTGAAAACGAAAGTTTTCAATCAGTGTGTTGCCAGTGATGACTTATGGAACTGAGACATGGTCTCTTACTGTTGGCCTCATTAGTAAGCTCAAAGTCACGCAGCGAGCTATGGAGCGAGCTATGCTCGGTGTTTCCCTGCGAGATAAGCTCCGGAACGAGGAGATCCGCAGGAGAACTAAAGTGACCGATATAGCTCTTAGAGTTAGTAAGTTGAAGTGGCAATGGGCAGGCCACATCGCTCGTAGAACTGACAACCGATGGGGAAGAAAGGTTCTTGAGTGGCGACCACGAACCGGAAGACGCAGCGTAGGCCGGCCCCCCACTCGGTGGACCGACGACCTGGTGAAAGCCGCGGGGAGCCGATGGATGCAGGAGGCGAGCAGCCGCTCAAGGTGGCGTGCTCTGGGGGAGCCCTATGTTCAGCAGTGGACGTCTTCAGGCTGTTAATGATGAACCTGTCGCAAATACTGAAGCTTACAATCAAAACAACAGATTTTCACAGCGTAAATTTCTTGTGATTTCTTGTCCCGCCTTCAAACTTTCATTGTTATTCCAGTACACCCTAGGTCTACGATAGTACATACCCAGGCGGTGACAGGCGTGGCATCGAGCAGCGGCGCCGGCTTGTAGTTGGTAGCCCGCGCGCCACAGAAGTCGCTCCACAGCGGCTCCACTCGCGCGCACCACACCGACCTGTTCTCCCGCCACAGCAGCTCGGGCGATGTGGCCGTCCCGCGGTCTATGTCGTCCAGATCTGGGTGTAGGGATAACGATTGATTTATCAAATCAAATTGTTTATTTCTGATCTAGATCCATAATATTAGATACATTCCTATTACTATTATTCACTCATTTATTCATTTTTCTTAGGTTTAGGGTTTTTCTACAATATTGTTATAAAAATACATTACAAAAATACTATCAAAAAATCCTAAAACTAGAGTGCCGCCGGCAGCGGGGCAGGGCCCAAGCTACCGGTAGTTAAGACTGCAGAGTGAGGAACCTCCTGACAATACGTGCCGTGTCAAGGAGTACTGCTTTCTGAATCTGACCCTTGACCCAACCGTCTAGCGAGAGCCTCTCGAGGTGTTGGTCGAGGCTCTTCGCTATAAGGCCGTTCGCCGAAACGACTATCGGGACAATACATGTTGAGTCAATATTCCACATGGCGCTTACCTCGTGAGCCAAGTCAAGGTACTTGCTGAGTTTGTCCTTCTCAGCCTTCACGAGGTTCTCGTCATGCGGAATGGTGATGTCAACGAGCACTGCCCGGCGTTGGGATCGGTCTATCAGCACGATATCAGGCTTATTGGCTACAATAGTCCTGTCCGTGATGACGATCCCAATAGAGCAATGCACGGCCATTTTCGAGAACCGGCCCCGGTGTGTACTTGTAGTACGGCACCTCAGATTCGACAAGGCCGTATTGAAGGGCAAGTTGCTGATGGATGATCCTGGCCACTAGGTTGTGTCTGTGCAAGTACTCTCCGTTAGCAAGATGATAACAACCGGAAATGATATGTCGGAGAGATTCTCCGGGACGGCGGCATGCCCGACAGATGTCAACAGTACCGTCCTTCAAAATATATTTCCGGTAGTTATTCGTCTTGATAACTTCGTCCGCAATCGCACAGACAAAACCCTCGGTTTCCCCAAAGAGGTCGCCGAATCGCAGCCAGTTCACCGACGCATGCAGGGGCCACATCGGGCCCTGTCAAGGCCCGATAGAACCGCCCGTGCAGCTCCTTGCCTTTCCATACGTCCCTGCGGTCCTCGGTGCTAAGTACCACCGGTTTACGCCAGTTCTCATTTGCCAAGGAGAGCGGTGTGAGGCCCTTGTCAACTGCCACCACATCGCGATGCATCCCGCACTCGTTGTTGAAGAAATACTCGCGGAGACTGCACACTTCACGGTTATGGAGGGTTTTGGCATTTGAAAAGCCTCGACCCCCCCATTTCCGCAGAATGTACAGTCTGACAGACGAGCGCGGGTGCAGCATGCGATGCGAGGTTGTTGTAAACCTTCATGGTACATGTGGTATGCTACCTAGAAGATTACTTTTTTAATTTGAATTTGTTTTGACATGAGGCATGTCAATCTAAATATTATTGATAGAACCATCCAGGCCCGGGTCAGCTTTAGTACCGATGTCTCCACGAAACGCTCGTGTCACACGCATTCCGACATTTTCTTTGCATCAAGTGACTTCCATAATGTCAAAAGTCAATTGTGTTGTTGTCATGGAAATTATGTACATAACACAACCTAATTAATCGGTATAATTCGTAGTTTTTCTGGCTATTTGTGTATAATTTCAAATTAATATATCATTATCATCATCTTCTTTGCCTTTTTCCCATTTCGCATTTGTTATTGGGGTCGGCTCCCAAGCTCCCAGTCTAATCTGTAGCGGCAAGCTACCAGAATTACACGAGCGACTACAGGATCGGACCGTGAGTTTGCCTAATTCTCAGCTGTTCTTGTTTTTCGTTAATCCTGATAGTTTCAGGTTTCGCACATTTATAAGTAAATCTAGATAAGACCCGTTAAATTTCAGTGGGGGCTGGGGGCCCTTTATCTTCACGGCGCGCTGGGCTGAAGCTCAAATTGCCCTTATACAAGATCTGGCCCTGAGCGACTGCCATCTGATCTCACAACCCATAAGGAACCAGTAACAAGGATGGTTAGACCTGGTATCAGATTCTATCAGGCGTCTGACTACCCGTAACGATTGCCATAGATGGTCTTATGACAACCGGGACCGACGGCTCTCGGAGGCACGGATGGCATCGAAAACTGCACATAACTTACTAGATAAATCATCGGTGCAAGGCCGAGGATCGAACCTGGCGCCGTAAGATTGCGAAGTGCACATGTTACTGCTCTGGTACCATCGCTCTAACTTCAAATTATATACCAATTATCTTAATCAGTTGAGCATGGGCAGTGACTATGGTTATTGATCAACACTATGGCGACGCGAAAATGTCATGTTGAAGCTTGCAACTAATAAAACTCATTGCCTGTTAAGTATCCCAAGGGACGATAAATTACGAGAATCATGGTTGTCTTTTCTGATTCCTACAAATACTGAGCTCAGTGGCCTGTCTTAGTGAAAAACGTGTTCGCCAAAATCACTTTGATATACCCCCAATTTGATGGGATGGGTAACCGTCTTCTGCATGGATATCCTTGTTCACTGCAAATGAAGTGTTGCACGGGATTCCCTTGAGCTTATCTGGTGAGTAAACTCAATTTGAATAGCAAAAATAAATAATTAAAATAAAAATGGTTTCAACCCAAAAAATGGCCTAAAAATGGCAGTAAAAATACAAAGCTTAGGCTAAGAAATAAAAATAAATAAAAGCTATTTCAGTCTCATTTGTTTCATTTAATCCTTATTAGCGGGTGCTTCATCTTCCTGTAGTATTAAAATGTAATAGGTTAAAATAATAATAATAACTTCCTATGTAACTTCCATGTCGATATTTGTTTGGCGTGGCGCGTCACTATGGTATCGATATCGATATTTGAATATGGAGCTAGGTACATCACTATGGCGACACCAGCGTTTCGGGCAGACACTTGAACTAATTTGTCGATGATATAGAGCTGTCCTATCTGTCTTTGACTAGTATAGTAGATATCTGTGGAACCATCAACTGTGTCAATTGAGAAAAAACCTTTGTTCCATGTTTTTATAATATATTTTATTCTAGGCGAATATAGTAAATATCTCTACTTATTACTGTGTTTTAACCACTCCCACCACTCGCGCACGTCTGCTAGCGCAGTGAAGCGCTAGCAGGTTATGGATCCCATTACAATGATCGGGAGTGGTAACGGTAGCGCACAGAATGTGTCGTCTATGAATTTACCGAGTATTGAAAAACTAGATGGAAATTCAAATTACTCAAGTTGGAAGTTTCTTATGGAACTGTGTCTTGTACATGAAGATTTGTGGGAATATACGAGCGTCACTCCTCCAACATCAGATGCAATCGGGACGAGAAAGGATCAAAAGGCAAGAGCTAAGATTTGCTTAATGGTCAAACCGCATTGTTTGGTGCATGTAAGGCATACGAAGACAGCGAAAGATGCATGGGAGTCTTTAAAAAATGCATTTGAAGACAAAGGATTAAACAATCGATGCAGGCTGCTGTCAAAACTTGTCAGTTTGAAATTGGAACAGTTCTCAACGGTTCGAGAATACGTAACAACGATGATGGCAGTTGCTCAGGAATTACTAGACCTTGGAAAAGAAGTAGACGATGAACTTCTGGCGGCGTTACTTCTGCAAGGCCTTACTCCGGAATTCCAACCAATGAGACTAGCCGTGGAAAACAGCAACATAGCACTGACTACCGACTATGTCAAAACGAAACTTTTCCAAATGGAGGACACCTTTACGTCACGATCTAGTGCATCGACGTCTGCCTTGCTATCGAGAAAGCAAACGACGAAGTTTTCTTCCAAAGCAAAGAAAGAAAAGAAGATTAAATGCTACATATGTGACGGACCACACAAAGTGAAGGATTGCTCGGACAATCCAAGGCTGAAAAAGGAAGCTCTACATACCTATGCGTTTGCTACTGCTGGAGAAACCAAAGATGAAGAATGGGTCTTCGACTCTGGAGCCTCTACGCACATGACAAACCGAAGAGATTGGTTTCAAGACTTTCAAAATTTCAGTGTGACTGCTCGAGTGCCTGTGACGTGTGCGGATGGAAACAAGGTGTATGGTGAGGGAAAAGGTAAGGTAGTGTGTAAGTCATTAGGGTTGACTGTTAGTGATGTTATGTATGTCCCGGAATTACAAACGAACTTAATGAGTGTGGGTGCTGTAGTGCAAAAGGGTCACATTGCAGTATTTACAGATAATGGGTGCGATGTTTATAAGAAAGGAGAATGCGAGGTCAAGGGAAAGGCTGTTGTGAAAGGTATAAAAGAGAGAGGCGTATATAAACTTAAAAAATGTTTCCAGGATACTGCTCTCAACACAACTGTCAGTGATGAAATGATACTGTGGCATCAGCGGATGGGACATCTCGGTATGCACAACCTCCTCCTCCTTAGAGATAAACTTGCAACTGGGGTAAGTTTTCCTAATTCTAATGCAAAATTAAACTGCGTAGCTTGCGTGATGGGAAAACAAACCAAACAACCTTTTTCAAAGAAAGGTGGAACGAGAGCTACTGAACCTTTAGGGTTGGTTCACTCTGACGTGTGCGGTCCGATGAGTGAAGGTTCTTTTGGAGGCTTTTGTTATTTTTTGACGTTTATTGACGATTTTACGCGGAAAACTTTTATTTATTTTCTAAAACAAAAGAGCGATGTTTTTGGAAAATTTAAAGAGTTTAAGACGTTAGCCGAGAAACAAACGGGTAAGGTTTTGAAAATCATCAGAACTGACAACGGTAGGGAATTTGTCAATAAACAGATGGATGAATATTTAAAACAAAACGGGATTCAACATCAACTTTCAGTGGAGTACACTCCAGAGCAGAATGGGGTGGCGGAACGTGCAAATCGTACAATATGCGAAAAAGCGAGATGCATGCTTCAGGAAGCAGGACTTCAGAAGAAGTTTCGGGCAGAGGCTGTCCACCATGCGGTTTTCTTGAAGAACAGGTCACCGACTATAGCTGTTAAAAACATGACACCGGAAGAAGCTTGGACTGGAAGAAAATGTGATCTTAGCATGATCAGAACATTCGGATGCAGAGCGTTTGCACGTACCAGATCAGAAAAGAACGAAATGGGACGCAAAGAGCAAGGAACTGCTGCATACTGGATACTGCGACAATTCGAAGGCTTATCGTCTGGTGAACCCTACAACAGGAGAATGTTTTAAAGCCAGAGATGTCATATTTTTTGAGGGTCAAAAATTAAAAGACTACTTAGTGACACCTTCAAATGAAGTTGTGAAACAGTTTTTAGGACAATCTGAAGAAGCGGTAGTGCCCTTGGAGGTGCACAATGAAGCAGATTGTGAAGAAATAAATCGCAATATTTCTGAAAATGTTGAAAATCAGCATCCTTGCGTGGAAACTGAAGCACATGATATCCTCATACCGGAAGAAACTCAGCAGCCTCAGGTAGATACTAATGAAGACAATGAAAATATGAGTTTGGGGGTACCAGCGGATAATGATGATCATGAGGTAGACGATTATATGTCTGCAGAAGAAGATGATGATCAAGAAAGCAGTAGGAGGTATCCGTTACGAAATCGTAAACCAAAGGATTTTCAGGACTACATTTTGTATCAAGCAATGGAATCGAATCATGATCCAAAGACTGTTGGAGAAGCATTATCGAGGAAAGACAGTGCAAAATGGATGAATGCAATTCAGGAGGAGCTGGATTCATTAAAGAAAAACAACACCTGGACATTGGTGAAGCCAGCAACCAAGTGTAACGTCGTTGATTCTAAATGGTTATTTAAAATCAAAGAAGAGGCTGGGAATAAAACGCGATACAAAGCTCGGCTGGTTGCTCGTGGCTTCAGCCAAAGATGGGGTATTGACTATAACGAAACTTTCTCGCCGGTGGTTCGTCATAGTTCGTTGCGGATATTACTAGCTTTAGCTGCACGGATTGGTCTTAAGGTTGACCAGATGGACGTAAAGACTGCGTTTCTAAATGGAGAAATTTCAGAAACGATTTACATGAAACAGCCAGACGGTTTCGAGGAAAAAGGAAAAGAGGACTATGTCTGTCAGTTGAATAGATCTCTTTATGGACTAAAGCAGGCTGCTCGAGCTTGGAACCAAAAGCTGGACCATGTACTCAAGCAACTTGATTTTAAAGAATCGGAGAATGAACCATGTGTCTACACAAGAATAAAGGACGGGAAGATTATTATCTTGGCCGTATATGTAGATGACATGCTAATCTTTTGGAATGATGCAAAAGAACTTTTGAAGGTGAAGAAGGAACTCACTTCAACATTTGAGATGAAGGATCTTGGTCGAGCGGAACTCATTCTAGGAATGAGAATCACCCAGGATAATGACGGAATCAAGATTGATCAAGAAAAATATGTTGAAAAAGTTCTCAAGTCTTTTGGAATGGAGGACTGCAAAGTAGCTGCAACACCTTCGGTTCCTGGTGAATGGCATAAGCTGGAAAGGCCTGAAGTAGGACATCAGCCAGATCCTAGGATACCATACCAAAACTTGATAGGATCGTTGATGTATCTTGCTGTATGCACGCGCCCGGACATAGCAAATGCAGTGAGCTATCTCAGTCAGTTCAACACTTGTTATACTGAAGTGCACTGGAGCATGGCAAAACGTGTCTTAAGATACTTGAAGGGTACAAGGGGTTACGGACTTATGTACACAAGAAGCACACAACAACCTTTTATACAAGGTCATGCCGATGCAAGTCATGCCAGTACATATGACAGGAAGTCGTATACTGGATATGTATTCATATCTCAAGGAGGAGCTGTGAGCTGGGAGAGCAGAAAGCAGAAAACAGTTGCCCTCTCAACGGCAGAGGCAGAATATGTTTCGATTTCTGAAGCTGCAAGGGAAGCGATCTTTCTGCGAAGATTTATTTCAGAAATCACACAGAAAGAAAAGAGCCATATCGTCATAAGGAGTGAGAGTCAATCGGCAATCCATATTGCCGAGAACCCTGCACACCATCAGCGCACAAAGCATATTGATGTGCGCTATCATTTTATCCGACAGGCGGTTGAGAGCAGTACCATCTATTTGAAGTATGAGGATACCTCACATATGATTGCGGATGGCCTGACGAAACCGTTGATGAAAGGAAAGTTTGTGTGGTGCACAAAACAGATGGGTGTAAGAGATGTGGTGCACAAGGATGGATGATGAATGATGTGGTGTGTATGACAGATGGTTACAAGAGAATCCAAATTAAGGAGGAGTGTTGTAAACCTTCATGGTACATGTGGTATGCTACCTAGAAGATTACTTTTTTAATTTGAATTTGTTTTGACATGAGGCATGTCAATCTAAATATTATTGATAGAACCATCAACTGTGTCAATTGAGAAAAAACCTTTGTTCCATGTTTTTATAATATATTTTATTCTAGGCGAATATAGTAAATATCTCTACTTATTACTGTGTTTTAACCACTCCCACCACTCGCGCACGTCTGCTAGCGCAGTGAAGCGCTAGCAGAGGTAAGCAGTTGACGGACCTTTCTAACCAGGGCGTCCAGCTCAGTCTGAGTCCATCTTAGTATGCCAAAGGAGTATATCAGTAAGGGCATCACCCAGCCGTTGAAGACGCGCGTCTTGTTACCTCCCGACAAAAGACTGTTGAGTACTTTTGTCAGACGGCAGAAGATGCGCTCCTTCACCGACCGCTTGACATCCCCTACCGAAACACCCAACGACTCTGACATACCAAGATACCTGTAGGTTTCGGACTCTGAGAGGGATCTGAGAGTCATAGTCTTGGAAAGTTGCAAATTCGTGGAATTTACAACTTTCCCTCTATGTACATGCATAACCGCACACTTATCCACGCCGAACTCCATCTTGATAGAGTTGCTAAAATTCTCAGTGATTTTTAACAACTCTATCAATTGTGGGCGTTGCGGCGCGAACAGCTTGAGATCATCCATGTACAGTAGATGAGATATGATCTCACCTCCTCTCCGAAGCCGATAGCCCAGCCCTGAATCCTCCAGCAAAGTACTGAGAGGATTCAACGCTAGACAAAACCACAAGGGGCTCAGACTGTCACCCTGGAATATGCCTCGCTCTACCCTTATGAAGTCCTGACGAAGGACTGTGGTCCACCGCCTCATGCATGTACTTAAAAAGGATCTTAGAGTTGCATCTATTTTATACAGCTCCAAGATCCTCTCCAGCCATGAATGAGGCACCGAATCATAGGCCTTCTTATTTATTACTATTATTATTATTATTATTCTGCACTTATTGTTACTATTATAGAATTACAATCTCATCATAATTAGAAATCAACAATTAAAATAGGTTACATCAGACTAAACAAAAAAAAACCTATATTATATTATGTCAACAATAAACACGTACTTATTAATATCATATCAAATTTAATTAAATTTTGATTACTTTACAGTTTATGTCGGAATAGAATAAAATATAAAATTTAATAACCTACTTCAATTCTTTTAAAATATGAAGCTGCGCCATATGCCAAATGACGGGACAGTCCATCCGATCCGAAACAATACGTAAGATGCTGTTGGCGCTGCCGCGAACACGCCCCGTATTACGTATTAAGGCCCGATTTTATCGAAGTAGAATAAATTTTATTCCAGGTATGACTTTCCAAGAGCAACCGAGTTACACGAATATAGCCCTTATACCACCAATTTTGTGAAGGAATAAGACTTATTCCTTGGATACAATCAAAATGGCGTCTTTTTTGTGTAATTTCATTTGCCAATCAGCTGTATCCGAGAGCAACGAATAGCCTTATACCTGGAATAAAACTTATTCTACTTTGGTAAAATCGGGCCTTAGACGTAGTTTTACGAACCCCCGATCAAATCTATCGGAAAAGTTCTGGATCAAAATATGCACTCCCCGTCCAACTAGATTCTGGATCAAGGAGACGCAGAGTGTAGATTTTAGACTTTATGTACATTCAGAATGCAGGAAATGGAATGTATAGGCTTACATTTGACCACGGTCTCAACTGATGGTAATTGACGACGCGAACAGCGCAAACAATAAAATAAGGTATCTTATTCTATGAAAATTAGGTAATAAAGTACTTGAAAGTACTAAACAATTTTCTAAAGCAGAACTTTATAAAAATACAAAACATTTATTGTAAAATCACACTTACTATCAGCATGCAAGACAAACTGTTCGTTTATCGGATCCATATCGTCTTCCGAGCACGGGAACTGCCCTCTCTGAGGCGCTGATCTCCTCAAAGCTGAGAGGATTGACGCTAAGTCTGCTCTCGTACCGGGCGTGTCTGAAAAGACAATATATTCCAAATAGCTATACTCTGGATGATTTTTTCTTCTGGATGTTAGATTTAGAAGGCAGCCTCCGTATTATGTAAAAGTTACAACAGCAGTAGCAAAGCAACAGTCAACAACCAATGAGCCAATGAGTGGAACACCTTGCCGGCGTCCTTGTTTCCAGCCAACTATGATATGGGAGTCTTCAAGGTGAGAGTGAACAGTTATCTTCTAGGCAAGCATGTAGCATCCTAGGCTGCATCCTCAGTTTCCATCAGGTGAGACAGTGGTTAAATGCTTTGCCTATAAAATAGCAATCAATCAATCATTAGCAATCGGTCGCATTCGCCCGCCTGTTGCTCGCCTGTCGCTGAATGCACGTTGGCCTTTGATACTAGCGCCACTAGCAACAGAGCAGCAATAGATGGAAACAAAATAATGCGCTTTTTAGTTCATCGATTGTCCGACAGACGGTGATCTAGCGCTCGATCGCTTTCTGCTCTGCCAAAGTGATGTTTAATTTACGCCCGTTGCAAACTTGTTGCGAGTTACGTAATTAGCCAGCAGATCTACTATACTCACTAGCTCTAGGCGATTCCCTGACGTTAGTGAGTGTAGCTCGCGCGGTACAAATCTGAAGCTCTTTCGGTCTATCTCGTTGCTGGGATATGTGCTCCGGACCCGCTTCTAATACTATCTGTAAATAAGATAGATTTTAAGAGATAAATAAAGATTCAAATACATTGATATTTATAAGATATGCGGTCAGTCAGTTCACACTCATTTTTGATCATTCTTATTCTGAATGGGGCACTAAAGCGATCCCTGCGGTACCTGTAACGTTGCTTTTCTAGTCATTATAGCAAGATTAGCAAGTGATAGTATCTTTTGGCTCAGTTGGTAGTAGCTCCGCCTTCTGAACTATAGGTTGTAGGTTCGATTTCCATCCAAGACAAACATTTGTGTATTGTGAACATAGGTGTTTGTTCTGTGTCTGGGTGTTATATTATATTGTATGTATGTATTTACAAACAATAAGTATCTAACTATTCTATCAGTTATCTGGTTTCCACAGTACAAGCTATGCTTAGTTTGGGGGCTAGATGGCGCTGTGTGAAATGTTCACACATATTTATTTATTTAATATTATTTATATTCTACAGGTAACGGCAGGGCAAGGGGTGCGAAGAATCCCCGGCAGACGCCCGCCTACCAACCCCAACGACGAACTGACAACCGATGGGGAAGAAAGGTTCTCGAGTGGCGACCACGAACCGGAAGACGCAGCGTAGGCCGGCCTCCCACTCGGTGGACCGACGATCTGGTGAAAGCCGCGGGGAGCCGATGGATGCAGGAGGCGAGCAGCCGCTCAAGGTGGCGTGCTCTGGGGGAGGCCTATGTTCAGCAGTGGACGTCTTCAGGCTGTTAATGATGATGATATTGTACAGATTTTACAGGTAGTCTTACCTTGGGCATGATGGCTTCCATCCTGACGTCCATATAAGGCGGTGGAAGGTCCGTAGCTTCCGTCTCCTGCTGCAAAGCTCGCGCCACATGCGGTAAGAATGCGCCGAGCCATACTATACTGGCGACGTCGACCGATACACGCACTGGACTTAATTGGAGGTACAGTTTTGGTGGTGGCACTGGAAACACGGAACTGTTATTATTGGATATTTGCAGTTTATTTTTCGTTTTTAAGCTGGAAATACAAAATTATCAGATTTTTATGCTAGACCACCCCGGATTCGCACAGGTTACGCACATTTTTTTCATGTAAATGAATGACATGACGAGCTAATCGTTCGCCTAATGTTAAGCGTCACGGCTGCCTATAATTACAGATTGCAGTATCACTCGGAACTCTAAATTAATAGAGTTATGCGTGACACTGCACTGCGCACGACTTCACACAGTATAGTAATAATAAGATTACTAGACTGTGTGATCAGATCATAGTCTCATTTTCCCAGTAATATCACTAGCTACAATGCCCTTCAAACCGGAACACAGTAGTGCTTGCACACTACTGCTTGGCGGCAGAATAACTGGCAAAGCGGTGGTACCTATCTAGACGAACTTTGCAGAAAAGTCCTAACACCTAGTGAAAAAACAAATTTGCACAAATTCTTGTCCTGTCGCGGTAAATAAGGAACTCACCCGGAAATCGGACATCTCCTGGATAGTAGAACAGCGTGAGTTCCGCGTGAAGGAGCCCCGCGTCTCCCGGTAACGTCGCCTTCTGGGCGCTCACTAGGGGGCGCGGCGCCTCGCGGGACTTCGACCCGGTCGATACCTACCGATAACAGATATTCATTTCATGCACTATATCCAAATAATGCACGCCAGTATTGTATGACCCGTATTGCACAACCCAGCAATTTGAAGCCATGTACACGGAATCCGGGCTGTACATTCCGGGTCGTGCAATATTGCCTGTACCAACATTGCACAGCCAATATTGTACGACCCGTATTGCACAGCCCAATATTTCGAAGCCATGTACACCAATTCCGGGCTGTACAATATTTTGGTTGTACATTCCGGTCTCCCCATTTCATCATCAGGTGGAAGACGTTCACTACTGCACATAAGCGCCATGCAACGCCACTTTGGACGCTTATCATAGGGGCGGTTTGCCATAATCACCACGCATAGCAGGCAGTTTGGCGATCGCAAATTTTAATGTACCGAGGAAAATGCTGCTGCCCATTCTCTAGATATTCCCTTAGCCGGTGCTTACGGTACCCACGGGAAGAGATGAGGTGGTCCTATTCGCAAACCGTATATTTTTAATTCACGAGTGAAACCGCAGGCGCATCTGGTTTTACATAAAAAGAGGCCACTAAATATACCCCACCAAGGCGTTGAGCAGAGAATCAGCCTATGACGTAACAGGGGGTCTAGCAAAGGTCCCTTTTCATTAGCGTTAACGCCAAAAGATAACTCAAAATGTATGGGAATGACATTACCTGCGGAAATAGCTAATGTATAATAAATAAATAATTGTGTAATGTGTGCATTCCCATACATTTTGAGTTATCGTTTGGCGTTAACGCTAATGGAAAGGTGTTTTTGCTAGACCCCCTGAGCAGGCGCGGATACAGATATTTCTTAAGGGGGGGCGCACAAATCATTGTAGTAGGGGAGTCCAAGAGGGGGACTTGGGAATATGGGGGTAAAACACAAGTATACGATACAAGACTAATTTGTGCTTTTTTTTTTAAATGATGAATTCCATGCACCTATATCTTCCTGGTAAATTGGCTAATCACCGCGCTTGGTGCTGGACTGCCTGCGCCAAGGGGAGGGGCGCGCGCCCCCTGCGCCCCCCCTCTATATCCGCGCCTGCCCCTGAGTCCTGAAGCTGTTATCCTAAGTGCAATGCCAATGCCAGGTGCGGTGCACTGTATTGAGTGTTGGACCACACATGTACTGATAAAAGCCAAGGCCTGGCGTGGCGTATTCCGCACTTTAGGAACAGGATAGATATATTACTACGTCTATACATACAGACGGTTCACTCTGCAAAATCATTTAATTAAATAGCAACTCTTGCTCCAACACAATAAAGTGCAATTCAGATCGCACAGCGCTAATGACCTCGCGGAATGAGACCCCCCTGGTTTAGGTACAAAGCTACATCAAGAACATCAACAGGCCGTTGTTTTGGAAAAATATAAAACTATTTTATAATCAATATTCATTCATCAAATAATAGAATGAATAACGTGTTTACCTTATAAACAGTGAAATCGTCTATCCTAAGCACCAGACATGTAGTCATCAACTTGCCAAGTTGCTGCAGTATCCTAGTTCTGGTTGGAGATGCTGGAATATGATAAAATTAACAATTGAGGCCTATAAAATCAAAGGCAGCTAAACGCCATAATATCGTAAAATGAGTTAACTATACTTTGTACTCAAATATACAGGAAGCTTTATTAATTAAAAGTCAGATTATATTTTTAAGTAGTGTGTCTATTAGGTTACGATGGGGCTGGCATAAACGCTGTTTAAAAGCCCCTTAAAAAAATAGATTAAAAAAAAAAAGTCAGATTATTTCTAATATTCACATTCTTTACAAATCTGTCTTAAAATATAGAATATTGTAGCTACCTGAACAAAGTTATCGATTTTTGTAGCTTACTGATTATTTGACAGACTTGGATTTAGCTGCCTTTGATTTTATAGGCCTCAATTATATTATAATCTTTTAACTGTGCAAAAACAAAACATCACCATATTGTTTATTTATTTATTAAGACGGGGTAAACATTTTATTGAAAGTGAGTCAAATAAGTTATCTATACATATAAAATTCAAAGTCCTGACTGACTGACTGATATATCAACCCACAGCCTAAACCGCTGGTCCTAGAGACTTGAAATTGTAAAGTGTAGATATCCACTATGAAAGGGTTTTTTGAAATTCCACCCCTATGGGTGTGAAATGTGGTTTTTTCGTTTGTATGAAACTTTTTTTCTGTAGATTGGTATGAAACTTCGTGCATTTATACTCTTCAGTTATAATAATCTTTGGGGTGTGGCACGGTTTTTGAAAATCACCTCTCGTCAGGGTCAAACGGGGTCCCAAAGTTTCTTCTATGTATACATATAATAAAACTAACTGGGTTAAACCTGTACCTACATTTTATTTTTAATTTTTATGAGATTATAGAGAGAGAGAGAGAGAGAGAGAGAGAGAGAGAGAGAGAGAGAGAGAGAGAGAGAGAGCATTTATGATTTTTGTTTTGGCAGAAAAATATGCCATTCATTTCCTATTGGGCAGAAACTAGTTGATAATAAATCGCTGGATCCGATTAGGCCGCGCGGTTGTTCTAGCATTCTGGTCCATTTGTTCTGTTATGTGAATTATTATGTTGGTGTTCAATAAAGTACTGTATTGTATTAAGAGCCAATACAACGCCAAAATGCTTAAAATGGCTTAGCATGAGGCAGTGTCCTGTCAACAATATTGCAACAATAACTTTGAAATTAATATATGGTAAAGTTCAGGACTAATGCTACTGCAAATGTATAGTGAAAACACGAATTAATAAAATTTTCTCGATAGAAAAAAATTACAAAGTTACCTCCAAACCGTACAAATAAACAGCGATTATTCAATGAATACTTTAAATAACATCATGAAACTTTGTGTAGTAGTTGAACTAAATATAATGGAGGGCTTATGTATAGCGGATTTTTAAAACACCCATTATATTCAGTGTAATAATAAAATATTATCTAAATTATAGCGCGTTGGAACCATTTTAACTTGGACCGCCCCTGCCGCTCGGCCCCCGACTCATCCCCGCTTTGGCCTAGTACTATCTATTCTGTGGCTTTGGCTTGAATTCGCGCTGGCCTTGCACAAGCCCTTAAGATTGAAGCTGCGATCAGGTATTCCCTAGATATCATGTCAGCGCAAAAAAGCCGTCTCGGGAAATAACAGCTCACTTACGGCGTGAGCTCTTATTTCGAATCAGTTCGGTTGGAACCCAGCCAACGTAAACACGTTATTCACACCACATTACGTATTTAAAAGTTGTAAGAATAGTGCCCCAAAAAGCAATATATCGGCCAGAGTGTCTTACTTTCGGTGAATACATGTGGAATAAGTTATATTTTAAGCTTTAAATTAACGAACTATACGAAATTTACACAAAATTACCGATATCAAACCGCCGCTAACAATGTTTGTACAACGCCCAACCCAAGACGTACCAATGCGTATATTTGGCTAACATTTGTTAAACTTAAGGCAGCAACGGGAACAAGTACTTTATATGTAAGCGCTTAAGGTTGATTTCACAATAAATGTTCTTACGTCATTTCATTTTGAAGTGACAGGTAGAATTTGTTGCTTTGCTCGTGTTTGAAAGCGAATGGAGGATTTGTTACTTTATTACCAGGTGCTGTGGTTGTGATTAGGTTGAACTTTAAACTTTTGTCTCAGTCGTTCGTAAACGAATGTAGATGCATAAGTATATATATACGCGGACAGGAAATAGCTTTGATTTTGTATGTGACGCGGGATCTAGTTGTATACATGATCGAAGGATTGAAGTTACCTTGTGAGGGAACAGTGTTAGGGGACGGAGAGCTAGGTTGATGCTGCGTCGCCGGCTTGTGCGCCGTACCATTCGATACCGGCTCACTCGACTTTTCGTGATGGCTACTCTGAAACAAACATATCAAAACTAGTTAAAAATCTAAACTATCGCCAATTCCTATCATCATCATCACCAACAGCGTGAAGACGTCAACTGCTGAACATAGGCCTTCCCATAAAACGTCACTTTGAGCGACTGCTTGCTTCCTGCATCCATCCGCTCCCCGCGGTTTTGACCAGATCGGCGCACTCATAATTTTTCACACTGTCCAACCACACTTTTTTCTATCTTTCTCTACCTTTTTTGCAATCCACATTCACACTCAAAACTCTATCGGTAACGTGGCCTTCATCCCTCCTCATGAAATGTCCATACCACGATAACGTATTTACTTCTCAAGAATTGAAGACCCTCATTATCGTAATAGGCGTGTCCTGCTATTTTTTAACTGCCTAAATTAAGGGCTTGTGCAAGGCCAGCGTGAATTCAAGCCAAAGCCACAGAATAGATATATAGTACTAGGCCAAAGCGGGGATGAGCCGGGAGCCGAGCGGCAGGGGCGGTCCAAGTTAAAATGGTTCCAACGCGCAATAGTTTAGGTAATTTATTATTACACTGAATATAAAGGGTATTTTAAAAATCCGCTATACATAAGCCCTCCATTATATTTAGTTCAACTACTACACAAAGTTTCATGATCTTATTTAAAGTATTCATTGAATAATCGCTGTTTATTTGTACGGTTTGGAGGTAACTTTGTAATTTTTTTCTATCGAGAAAATGTTATTAATTCGTGTTTTCACTATACATTTGCAGTAGCATTAGTCCTGAACTTTACCATATATTAATTTCAAAGTCATTGTTGCAATATTGTTGACAGGACACTGCTTCAAGCTAAGCCATTTTAAGCATTTTGGCGTTGTATTGTCACTTAATAATATTCCTAAAAATAAACAGCCGTGAAAACAAAAATTGAATATCTGAAAAAAATAACTTGCAAGCATTTTAAAATACAGGAATAGAGACACAGCTCAAACATACAGTAACGTCATTTTTGGTCATTCATATTGCCTCATTACTAAGCCGTGGTAGCTTTACATAGTCTCCTTGGCATGTGACGTCACAACGTGTGTTTTCATAGTAACTATGAGGAAGCTCCACACGATGTTTGTTTTGCGAGAAAGGGACAGGCGATGCCCTCTCCAGAAACTTTAAAAGCGTATTACTCCGTGATTGTGATACATTTTTAACCTACTTTATGAAAATAATATTTACTTGTTAATTTTTAATGGCAGGCTACTAGCCTCATATTGGGAAGCATATAAACTATAAAAAAATATCTTTCGTCAGTTTTAAGTATAATATTGTTTGTTACCCATCGACTTAGGACTTATTCAATAAAATCCCTCTATTTGATTAAGGTGGAACGTTTCACTAGCGCGGCAAATTCAAATTCTGTTGCGTTCTTTTGGCAAAATAGCTTAATTACTCAACGTGATTACATGAAAACTAATTTTGCGCAAATAAATAGAATGTATCAATAAATTACAATTAAAAGTATCACCTACATATCATAATGATATCTAGGAGATACTTTTAATCGTAATTTGTTGATACATTCTTAGGTCGGATTTCACCGTTACAAATAAACGCGATCAATTCAAACTAAACTCAGTTCAAGCTTGTGACTGAGTTTAGATCAACAACTTTCATTTCACCAACATAAACAGAACTCAGTTAGAGCCTAAGCGAGTTCAAACTCTGAACGCCCAATTTTCGGCGTTTAGCTCGTTGAACGAGTTTAGATGGTTTTGACAGGTTTTGACTGATTGCCCCTGTCAAACATCACAAACATGACATTTGCCTTTAATTATAGACAATATTCTCTGGTTTATAAAATGGTACTCTGTGATATTCTTGTTTTGCGGCCTTAAACTTGGTTTCCACAAACGCGATCAAAATGTTTCTGGTGAAATTTGTATGATGTAAATCTAGATCAAAATCAACATTTAAACCCGTTTATCCAGAACTTAGTTCTATTAAACTCGTTTTGTGATACGAACGGTGAAATTGGCCCTTATTCTTTACGTTAAACCAGTTTTAATGTAATCACGTTTAGTAATTAAGCTATTATTGGCAAAAGAACGCAAGAAAATTTGAATTTGCCGCGCTAGTGAAACGTTCCACTCCACCTTAAGAAGCCTAATTAATAAACTTGAGCCCGTAAACTAACAAAATACAGATAAAAGTAAATAATTACCATATTAGGAGTAGATAGGGGCCTAGGATCTAAACATTCGAGCAGGGTACCGCAGAAGGTCGAGAGCGACTGAGCCAGCCATTGAGTGTGCGGCGTTGCTGCTTCGCTGAAACACGATTGATACCAATAACCTTATATTTTTTTATGTAAACGAATGACGTGACGAGCTAGTCGTTCGCCTGGTGTTAAGCGTCACGGCCGCCCATTACAGACTGCAGTGTCACTCGGAACAAAAAAATATGGACATGTGGAAACAGAATATATGAATATTGTTTATTCGCGAACAGAAATTTATCAAAAAACAATTTAGGACTAACCTCGACTTTTTTTTGATAAATTTCCGTGCGCGAAGGGACCCGCGGGGTAATTACGTAAAATTTGCAACAGCAATGCGACAGCAGTAGCGAAGCATACTTTCTAGGACACCACTAATGATGTATGACAGCAATCACCGCGAGATTTACGCCTGTCGCAAACCTGTTGCGAGTTAGGTAATTAGGGGCCCGTTTTAACTTTAAATATGAGTTCGAGTTGCAAAAGTTTAAAGCGTTATTGTTTATCAGGTTTTTGAACAACCATATAGCAACTTACCGATACCCTCTCCAATGCCTCCTGTCATCAGATGCCTTGTGATACGGGAATAGGTCTGCCTGCATACTAACTAGTGTCACTTGCAACGCACCGCCGTTAGAAAGAGAAGGCTTTTCCGATCGGCCCACTGAAATGGACATGTTCAAATGAACTGTGAAGTATGTGGTACTGTAGAAGATGGCCATCACTTATTGATGGAATGCAATAGGTTTGGTACGGAAAGAAAGTCACTTATGCGAAAACATACATTTGAACAAATATGACGTCGGTTCATATATTACATTATTAGCGGATACTACTACCAATGCTTCAATTTCATTGTTTGATATTCTTTTGCAAAAGTGAGACGCTTTCTTATCACATCACACTAATATTATAAGGGCGAAAGTTTGTGTGTATGTGTGTATGTTTGTTACTCTTTCACGGTCTAACAGCTGGACGGATTTGAATGAAATTTGGTATGGAGGTAGCTTATACTCTAGATTAAAACATAGGCTATTTTTTATCTCAATAACTGTTCCTGTAGGAACGCGGGTGGAACCGCGGGGCGCTGCTAGTTGCTCATAAATACGATACGTGTAAACTAGGTTAAGGTACGATAGGGCTGCCATACCAGAATAGGTAAAAGCCCCAAAACAAATCAAGATCTTAAAAAAATAATTTTTCTTTTTTCTTTTTTTCATCGCGCTTTCTCAACTTTGTCATAACGCCTGGTTGATGCGACGCGCGACCAAAATGCTGGCACTTATTTGGAACAACGAATAAGTGGGAAGATAGAATAACCGGTCAAGTGCGAGTCAGACTTGCGTATGAAGGGTTCCGTACCATCCCTGCAGCAGTACTATTTAAAGCAGCGCCATCTATGACTCATCTGGTAAACGAGCAAAAAAATCACGTTTGTTGTATGTGATTAAATATGTATTTTACTGTTTTTTTAGTATTTGTTGTTATAGCGGCAACAGAAATATATCATGTGTGAAAATTTTAACCGTCTGACTATCACGGTTCATGAGGTACAGCCTGGTGACAGACGGACAGACAGATAGACAGCTTAGCCTTAGTAATAGGGTCCGTTTTAACTTTTGGGTACGGAAACCTAAAAATACTAGTGATGATGCTTCTGATGATGATGATGATGATGCTACTCACGTCCAGGGTCATCACAAAGATGCAGGTCTATCCGCGGCGCGAGCAAATGGTACGACGTTTCGCGAACATCGTGCTTCGCGAACATTCGCGCCAGTATATCCTTCTCGCCGCCCACCGACGACCGCGTCGAGATTTGTTCGCGAGGTTCGGCGATCTGCAACGAATTGGTATTTATACGACTGGTTGATTAAAAAGGTTCCCGAGTGGCGACATGCCCGACAAGCATGCGCACCGCGCCAAAATTTTCCCGACACTACACCGTGAAATGGTAGTGCCTAAGGCTCAATTCAGACAGCAGCATAATGCTCAAGCAGTTTTTAAGTGCTATTGGAACATCATAATCTTACCTATTTTAATGTTGCATACTATTTTCAGCTTTGTCTAAATGGATTAAAGTTGATATTCCAATAGCACTTAAAAATTGTTTGGGCATTTTGCTGCTTTGTCTGAATTGACCCTAGGTGTGTATCACTCTAACAGCGACGACAAGCAAGTTTTCTCGCGGTGCGCATGCTAGAGGGGCAGGAACAAGATGCAGTGTAGTCCGGCCCCCCACTAGGTAGACCGAAGACCTAGTCAGAACCGCAGAGAGCCGATGGATGCAAGCGCTCAAAGTAGCGCTCTGTCACAGCAGTCTGCAGGCTGTTGATTATTTTTTGTAGAATTAATAAATAAATAAATATATGTGTGGACATTTCACACAGCGCCATCTAGCCCCAAACTAAGCATAGCTTGTACTATGGGAACCAGATAACTGATAGAATACATAAATACTTTTTGTATGTAATTACATACATAGAATACAATATAAACACCCAGACACAGAACAAACATCGATGTTCATCACACAAATGTTTGTCCCGAGTGGGAATCGAACCCACAGCCTACAGATCAGAAGGCAGAGTTACTACCAACTGAGCTATCAGGCCAGTCAATTATTTGGAATCTTCTTCATTTTCTTTTCCCACGCCATTCACCAAGGCGCCTGCCAAGTGTGGTGATTACAGATCCCCCTATGATAAGCTTCCAAAGTGGCGTTTTATGGAGGAGGCCTATGTTCAGCAGTGGACGTCTTCCGATTGATGCTGTTGTAGCGTGCAAGCTGAACTACACTTTATTGCGTTGCTGCAAGAGTCGCTATTGAATAAGAAATAAGTAAGTAAGAAAACCTTACTAAATGTTCACCAAACTTGCGGTGGTGCGTTGCTTACGTCAACCACAGAATACTTAATAGTAACAAGTACAGGAGGTTCACTCCGCGAAGTCGCTTAATTAAATAGCGACTCTTGCTGCAACGCAATAAAGTGTAGTTCAGCTTGCACGCTACAAGCCTACCCAAAACAGCTGCATCTCGTTCGATCGCTATGGCACTGCTCTTATGCGTTACGCGTAACAAACCAACCCGTCTAGACGGGTCGGTATCGTTTACTTGTGGCTTCGTACATAAAGCGCGGAGTGAGCCAGGCTTGCCTAAACAATATATCTAAAAAATCACAATGGCTAACAATCTAGGTAATACAGATCAGAAACTATAGGGAGATATGATAAGACGGCGCAGCAATATGCTCAAAAACATAACACATTTAATGGTTAAAAACACCACGTGGACGTACGGCAGTCGGGATATTGTATGTAAGCAATATAGAATGCTCGCTCTTTGCTACCGACTATTCGAACATTGAGTTCTAATAACGCAATGGATAATGGATACATTAAAACAAACAATAGATTCAATTGCACCTGCTCGCAGTCGCGGGCTTCTAATGCGACACCGGTTTCGTATTGAGCGCACGGGAGTGGTATCTGATGGATGCAGTGATGTGTAATGATGATGATGATGATGATCTTCTTCTTCTCGTGTAGGCAAATGGTCAGCCCTGGTGTCAGAATTTTTAGGCCGGCCAAAGGCTTCTGACTTGGCTTAACGGCTATTGTCTTACGACAACAGCCGGGACCGACTGCTTAACGAGCCCTCCGAAGCATGGTAGCGCTCAGTTGTAAATACCACTTTTTGCTATAGCGGTCACCCATCAGAGTAGATGATATCACCCATGATGATGATGATGCAGTGTAGCAAATTTTTAAAAACATGTTAAAGAACCATTATCTGGCAAATGTTTAACGCTGCTATGTTAGGGTTATGGTATGTTTTTTAGGTATTTATTATGGATATAAGTATGTATGTTAAATATTATAAGTATGTGTATATTATATAATATGTATAATATTTAATATTTATAACTATATATATGTATATATCTTATGTATTAGTTTATTTATTAGGTATAGGTATATCTAGAGTGTGAATATTTTGTTACTTTTTTATTTTCTATTTTAATATTGTTATCATTAAATATTTAGCTTCAAGTAGACTGTTTTTGGATTAATTCTCAATGTATTTTTGATAACTGATTACGTATTGTACACCACCGTCTACTCCTAGTTCAACTAATACTGTCCATCCAAAGGTTGCCTGGAAGAGATCACTTTTAGTGATAAGGCCGCCCAATGTAATACCTACTACAGATATTATGTAACATTAATTAAGTACTTTGTGGTATACAATAAATTTTTGTATTGTATTGTAGTTACCTTCCTCAATGCCTTAGCCCTGGTAGCCGCGGCGGTGGCTCGGCGCACAGGCTGCGACAAGGCCGCTGCGCAAGCGAGCGCGGCTCGCAGCTGGCCGTCTGTCAGCGCCCACGCTACTGGTTCAGGGCATATCGCTAGCCGGGACCCTATCACGGCGCAGTCTGGAATACAGATGCTTCCTGACAGCCTCCGTGGTGTGGTAATTGAGCCGGTCGGCTCATAGCCCGGAGGGGGTTTGATTCCGGCGACAGGACAAGTATTTGTGTACAAGTAAAAAAGCGTAACTTGTTCTGCTGTTGGGTGTTGTGGGGCCATGGTCCTCGTAGTTCCTAGGTTTCTAGATTCAGCAAATCGTAGTTAGGGTCCAGGATCTATGTATATGTGATCGTTGGGCGCTATTTATTATTTCATGTGTCATCATAAGCCGGAATACGTCCACTGCTGAACACAGGCTTCCCCCATAAAACGCCACTTTGGACGCTCATCATAGTTGTAGCAGGCGTCTTGGTGATCACTGAAGATTTTAATGTACCGAGGAGAGTGCTGCTGTCCATTCCCTGGATATTGCCGGCTCTTACGGCACCCATGGGAAAAGACGGGGAATAGAACAAAAAGTTTTAAATAAATGATAGACTGGGGAAAATCTCCGTACTTTTATTTATTTTGTAACAGAATTTCTTTGGTTGTATCTGTTTGTACGTGACTGGTTTGGATGGTTTTTTTTTATGCTCAAGCATGGGCTCACGTTTGACAACATCTCACCTGATGGAAAGCGATGATGCGGTCTATGTTGGAGCACGTTTGCCCATGAGATGCCTATTCACTCTTGATTTGAAGAGACCATGTCATTAGAAGAAGGAATTTAAAGCAATATACTATTTACATATTTTATTTATTTATACTTTAGCACAAAACAATGTACAAGGAGGACTTAATGCTATGAAGCATTATCAACCAGTCAACCTGGATGTGCAAAAAAAGTGGTAGCTGTGCAGAAAAATTATTATTTTACGCCTTATTTCAGTTTCTTATTTTGCTTTACATGTAAAATATCCTGCTATTTGTCAGTTACCTGATAATCTCTTCTTGATGACGATACGGCAGTGCGTATTGCCCAAAAGAAGTCGCAGCGGCGGTAGGTTGGCGTTGGCCGCGCCGTGTGCTCGGGCTTCAATTCTAGCGCTCTGCCATTCTAGTTCCTAGACAAAACATTTTATAAGCAGACCTCGCTTTACAAACCTTCTTATAAATAAACTCTTATTAATTTTAGATTTATTGGAGAAAAGTTCTCGAGTGGCGACCACGAACCGGAAGACGCAGCGTAGGCCCCTCACTAGGTGCACCGACAACCTGGTCAGAATCGTGGGGAGCCGATGGATGCAGGAGGCGAGCAGCCGCTCAAAGTGGCGCACTTTGGGGAGGCCTATGTTCAGCAGTGGACGTCTTCAGGCTGATGATGATGATGATGAATTTTGGATTAGTCACTAGTATCTTTGCAACCAATTTCAAAAAAAGGAGGAGGGCATAAAACTGTTGTATTTTTATTTATATAGAGAGACCCCAAAACACAGATAACCCCCAATAGATACCGCATTACGGGATTTTTGTTCGGATCCTAGCTCACCAAAACTGGAGGAAGGCGCGGGTTGCGGGGACTGGAGCCAATGCGCTATTATTGGCTGTTTCGAGTGACGCCCTAATAACGAACTCTAATAATTGGTCGAAACTAAGGCCGTGCTGCGAAGCGGCGATTTATATAGACCCATTTACGCCAATGCGTGGTGCGCGGTCGTAGTCTTTCATGCGGTATCTATTGGGGGTTATCTGTGCCCCAAAATTAACGTAAGAGTTTTATCTTTAGATAGTAATTTTTTTATTGAATCATGTAGAATCATTTTGTAGTATTGTGTGGAATAGCGCAGCAGGCCCAATTAATCCGATATACTTTCAGATGTATGGAAAGAAATGTAAAAAAAATCAAACGAGTAAATTAAATAAAAAAAATAATAAGGGGCAAATAAGGTATACCTTAAAAATAAGCAGCTGTCCGGTATCAGGGGATTTGATTCTAGTCAGTCTTAGGTCTCCTTTCCGGCCCTCGGGAGTTCTTGACTCCACCGTCACTCTTGATATCTGCAATAACAAATAACAAAACTTATTAAGTTTTCTTTTCTTATTTTCTTTTTACGATTTTTTTATATGTTGTCTATCCAGTAAAAAACTATGCTCGTACGTCTTCTTTTTTTTAAGTTTGTACAATATCTTCGTATTTATAGCCACATAAAATTACGAATTTTTGGCGTAAAAATTATGACGAAGAAAAGTAGTTGGTAACTAAAACACAATACATATTTTCAAAAAAATCAAGACGTACAAGCATAGATTATAATCTATCCCAACGATTGACACCAAATTCAAAAGTTTTTGTTAAGTTTCAGAGGGTGAGAACCGTTGGTGCCCGAAACGCTAAAATGTAGGTAAATTCACTCACGGGCTCTATTGTCCCTATCATACGTTTGGAGAGCAGAGCGGCGGCAATAACATTTTTAAATACCATGACCAGTAAAATGATAAAAGTTTGACGTTACCTGAACACTGCTGGTGAAAGCCTCACAGTTGAAGTCTATTTGGACATGGTTCACAGCCACTGAGATTCCATCTATCACCTGGAACAAATGATAGATCAGGGAAAAGTCTTTTCAATTGAAATCAAATCATACCAATTTATTTGCTCGCGAACATAGATGAACAACAACATGTGGTCTTAAAAGAAAACTTTTCGTATTTTGAAATTGATATTCTTTTGTTGTACTTTTTTTTTCTTATATTTTGGCTCCACACATAGTGTATTTAGCCAGTGTCAAGTATTGTAGTTTTTCATCGTATTATGAAATATTTCATGTAAAGTCAAGTCTTAGTCACAGTCAGTCAGGGTAGTCATAGTCCAGTCTAAGTCATGTCCTAGTAAAGTAGTGCCACTTTACTAGAGGCTTCTATGGAATTTTGGAAGCAACACGAAAAATCACGTTTCAGTGCATTATATCACTTGCCCACACTTATACTCGTATATCAGCACTCAATGCGTAAAATGCCACTAACTTTAAACATTAACACTAGAAAAAGCATAAGTTTTGTGAAATAATACAATGCAACGACGTGAACTTTTTCACGTTCTCGCCAAAACCCCTTGGTTGTACTTATTAATAAGTTTATTTTTTATGTAAACGAATGTCATGACGAGCTAGTAGTTCGCCTGATGTTAAGCGACACGGCCGCCCATAACAGATGCAGTGTCACTCGGAAATGAAAATATAAAGTTTCGCGTGACACTGTACTGCGCACGTCATCCTGAGACATCAGCACAGTCTAGCAATAAGACCCAGACTACTAGATGCTGTCGTGAATTTATTAATAGGCTAGTTGCCTGCTATTAAAAATTAACAAGTAAATAATATTTTCATAAAGTAGGTTAAACATTAATGCAATAATAATTGAAAAAATAAGTAAAATCGGTAAATAAATCACGAAGTAATAAGCTTTTAAACTTTCTGGAGAGGACATCGCTTGTCCTTTTCTCGCAAACCAGGAGATTGCCCACAGTTACTATAAAAGCGCACGTTGTGAAGTCACATGCCAAAGAGACTTTATGTACAGCTTCCCTGTAATGAGGTACTATGAAGGAGCAAGAGTGACTTCACTGCATATTTGAGCTGTCTATTTCTATTCCTGTATTTTAAAATGCTTGTAACTTTGTCATTTTATTAGATATTAAATTTACGTTTTCACGACTGTTTATTTTTTGAGGAACATTATTCATTTAGCAGAACACTAGCCTATTTGAAATTAAGTTGGATAATTTGTTTGTTACCTTGTGTATGTAGCTATATTTCCCCGGTATAGGCATCGCCCCCGTCGCAGTCGGGTTGACTACCCGCGGCTCAGAACACACTTCTAGCGCTATGTGCACCTCGTCCAAATTCTGTAAACAAATACCAAATTACTTAGTAATATTAGCAACAATGTTTTTTAATGCAGCTAATTAAGACGATACGGCGAAGTTCACTTGGCATTGTTGTTTATTCTTCTAATAAATATTTGAATGATATTTTATTTTAGGATATGATGTTATGTAGTTGTAGAAGAACGCGTGCTGAGTTTTTTGTCAAGGCGTTGATGGCAGATGAAAAGCCAGTCACGTGTGGATTCCTCAACAGTTTATATTTACTTTGAGAGAAAGGTTTTAGGATCCTATTATTTTTTGTTTATGATTTTTAAAGCAGTATCGCCTGCTTAGCGTAATCTACAGATTTAATTTGTAACGGACCCTTTAGCCGACTCAAGCCCGTTACCCAAGTTACGCAAGTTGGTTGTAGAAGGTGAAGGATGGTCATAATGCGGGTTCAAATCCCGTTCTTGAATCAAACTTTTCCTTTACAAATTAAGCTATTGTTTTATATAGGTACTTATATTATTATAATTATATTTATAAACGAAATGATAATGATCACGTCAATATTAGCGCACGATAGTCAAAATAGCAAAACACCTAAAAATATAAAATCGAAGGCAAGTCAGGCGAGTCGACGGCTGTAGTCGAGGATCCATAAAACATTGACATGTAAGAGCTGCTCATTGTGGATGCACTGATTATCATTAGAGAGCTTAAATCTAATTTTTTTTTGAGAGATTAAGTCCCAATACAGATGGAAGGACCACAGACCAAATACACCCAACATGAGTATATCTTGATCTTTTTTTTGTGTATGAATGACGTGACGAGCTAGTCGTTCACCTGATGTTAAGCGACAAGGCCGCCCATAACAGTTTCAGTGTCACTCGGACTTAAAAATAATAAATTTCGCGTGACTCTGCACTGCGCACGTCATCCTGAGACTCATAGTCTAGTAATGTTACTAGACTGTGAAATCAGGTCATAAAGTCTCATTTACCCAGTAATTTCACTAGCTACAATGCCCTTCAAACCGGAACACAGTAGTGCTTGCACACTACTGCTTGGCGGCAGAAGAACTGGCAAAGCGGTGGTACCTACCTAGACGAACTTTGCAGAAAAGTCCTACCACCTAGTAAAGTAGTGATCTATAGAAAAACGTACTTTTGAAGGATCTGGGAAGTCCAAATAGGTAGATGCTTGGCAAAAATTTTGCACGATTTCGATGCGAGTAGCGAGCGACTATATCAAAAGACAAGACACATCTTGGGTCGCAGCCCCAATAACTAATGTTAGCTGTTCAACATAATGAATCATCAAGTTATTTGAAACATAAATAGCCTACAAACGGTATTACACTCTGATATCACATTTATCGTGTTATCAATAACGATAGGCGTATTATAAATGAAAGGTTTATTTAACCTTAATCGCTGATAAGAGCGTTTATGAACGAATAACAGTTCGAGTATGTTTCGGTATAAAAAACTGACCACCGGTTTTTAAAGCGGGCATGAGAGTAAGAATAAAGTACCTATTAAACTGGTAAATGATGAAAAAGTCAATTACAAGTTTTCATAACGTTCGGCAAATGACGACTACCGATTACCGGTGACGTTCTAAAATTCTAAAAAAGATACGAAAAATCAAGTCAGACGTAAGTTCGTTAAGGAGGAACGTTTCACTAGCGCGGCAAATTTAAATTTTCTTGCGTTCTTTTGCCAATAATAGCTTAATTACTAAACGTGATTACATTAAACCTGATTTAACGTAAAGAAATATAATGTATCAACAAAATACGATTAAAAGTATCTCCTAGATATCATTGGTTTGGAATGTTTGTTGGAAATACACTAATATATATTTTGTAAAAATATATTCGGTAGAAGCTCAATAAAATGGGAATATTCTGGAGGGATGTTTGCGATTTTTTCTATAGAGCTATATTTATTCATCTTGTATTTCCAGTCATCACAAACGACTTAATGAAATGAGTTGCATGATATATTAAATTCAAAGCTCCACATGTACTAATTACGCCGGGAAACGTGCCAAAAACAAAGAGGTATATGTACTACGTACTGGAGAAGCTATTCGAAGCACAAACAGTTGCCATTTTTTGTATAATTAAACTAAAATCCGCTACAGCGATTTACGAGATTAAATCGTCTAACCAACGATCCCAACACGCAGCGCTAGTGCAATGGCACATTCGTATCATAGTTTTTACTGATATTCACTGCTGCACGTGCAGTCGCTTTGAGTACTGAGCATCGTATGAGCGAGAAGATGCCAGCTGGCATATTTGCAGTGGTTGACATTGCAAGTTAGAGATGTCCTGTCTGGTGTATACATAGAAGTCTTTGGCCAAAAACACCTTGTTTGGTCTACCCGTCGCCCTAGTAAACGAAGAAAAAGAAAAATTCAACTACCACATTACCAGAAGTTTTCATGACGTTCGGCAAATGACGACTACCGCCTACCGGTGTACATGACGTTCTATGTAATTGTAGACAAGATAAATTGGCAGTAAAAATCAAGTCAGACGTTCAAACGTAAGTTCGTTAAATAATTTATTTTGAAATTACTTCTAAATTAATCTTAGGTTAAGAAAAGGTTATCCATTCGGTTGTTATTTATTTATTTTTATTCATACTAATTCCATGAATTTTCAACTAATTTAGATGACCCATTTTGCATTCTGTGGAGTGTACTCCAGGGTCTTCCTATATACAATTGGTGAGGAATAGGCTTTTATTCTGTAAACTAACTACTACAATAATAAAAACTAATAAACTAGCTACACTACCTACTACAAAGAACATTTGGACTGTATACTAGCCGCGATGGCCTATAATAATAGGCATGGTGAGGATTTTTTTTTTTTTATGTGATTGAATGACGTGACGAGCAAGTCGTTCACCTGATGTTAAGTGACACGGCCGCCCATAACAGTTGCAGTGTCACCCGGAACTTTAAAACAATAAAGTTTCGCGTGACACTGCACTGCGCACGTCATCCTGAGACATCACCCTGTCTAGTAATCAGATTACTAGACTGAGTGATCAGATCATAAAGACTCATTTGCCCAGTAATTTCACTAGCTACAATGCCCTTCAAACCGGAACACAGCAGTGCTTGCACACTACTGCTTGGCGGCAGAATAACTGGCAAAGCGGTGGTACCTACCTAGACGAACTTTGCAGAAAAGTCCTACCACCTAGTAAAAAAAAGGATGATGGTATAGTTTAAAAACCTAAAGCTACAAAATGGATAACAGCAATATCGCAATTTAATTACTTTAATATTTGACAGCCTCTGTGGTGCAGGTCGGCTCATAACCTGGAAGCAGTGGGTTCGATTCCCGTGACAGGTCCAGTATTTGTGCACATGAAAATAAAAAGCGCAAATACTTGTTCTGTGCCTGGGTGTTGTGGGACCGTGGTCCTCGTAGTTCCTGGGTCCCTAGATACAGGTTATCCTAGTTAGGGTCTAGGATCTATGTATGTGGTCGTTGGGCGTTATTTTTTTATATTGGAGGATCATTATACAGGGACCAATTAGTGTTCAATTACTGATCTGAACATGGACTTTGACGTCATCAGTTATTGAAGCGGTTGAAGTAATTTTGACCCATTTTTATTCAAGACATGTACTGTAATATTATATTTCCATTTCACAATTAGATTTTCGTGTTCAATCTACGAGTTCACTTCAAACAAAATTTCAGTTGCCTTATTTTTGAACTTTTCGTGCGTCATTCAGCGTATAGACAAACACTGTTCTGAATATTTTCTTGCGCAGACAGGAATAGGTACAGGCAGATCTTTGAAACCCATACTCGTTCTAATAACATCTAGAGATTGTATTCTGAGAAATGTTAATGCATTCTGGACCCACTTCTCGATTTCCAAAAAACAACGACAATGGACTTTTTGATTACTTGCCATGTCTAATTTTAGGTCAGCATATAATAGGCTAGTTGGCGCTATTAAAAATTAACAAATAAACATTATTTACATAGAGTAGGTTAAAAATCAATTCAATAATTAAAAAAATAAGTAAAATCGGTAAATAAATCAAGGAGAAATATGATTTTAACGTTTTTGGAGGGGGCATCGCCTGTCCCTTTCTCGCAAAACAGGAGATTCCCCACATTTACTATGAAAACGCACGTTGTGACGTCACATGCCAAAGAGACTATACCACAGCTTAGTAATGAGGTACTGGAAAGGAGCAAGAGGGACGTCACTGCATGTTTGAGCTGTCTCTTGCTATTATTTTAAAATGCTTGTAACTTTGTCATTTTTTGAGATATTTAATTTTTGTTTTCATGATTGTTTATTTTTTGAGGAACATTATTCATTTATGCAATAAATAAAATAGCAGGACACTAGCCCATTGTAAGGCCCGTATTAAGGCAGTAACTACGCTCAGTCGTGAATCTGTGCTCAAGCCGAGATTTCATTCACAAAATGGTCAAATAAACAATGGTGATGAACGAAATCTCTAGCTTGAGCATCAATCGACTGAGCAATGAGCATAGTTCTGTATTATGTAAAAGTCACAACAGCAGTAGCAAACCGACAGCACACACTTAACAATCGGTCGCAAGGTGTCACTGAAAATCGTAACCCGCCTATTGCTCGCTTGTCGCTGAATGCACTTTGGCCTTTGATACTAGCGCCACTAGCAACAGAACAGCAATAGATGGAAACAAAATAATGCACTTTTTAGCTCATCAATTGTCCGACAGACGGTGATCTAGCGCTCGATCGCTTCCTGTTCTGCCAAATAGATGTTTGACAGCAATGATTGCGAAATTTACGGCTGTTAACTTGTTGCGAGTTCCGTAATTAGCCAGCGGGCCTAAGATAAGCTGTCGGCATAAAGTAGGGGGAGGACTGAGGAATAGGTATATTTTATTGTCTTAGTCTAGCCTATTTTTTGCTTGAATAACTATTCGCTTACGTCATATGTTCACTCGACTGTGTCCAGATTTTATGAATATCAATAAAGTAGGTGAAGTAATTGACATAGCAATTGACTAGGTGGTAGGACTTTTCTGCAAAGTTCGTCTAGGTAGGTACCACCGCTTTGCCAGTTATTCTGCCGCCAAGCAGTAGTGTGCAAGCACTACTGTGTTCCGGTTTGAAGGGCATTGTAGCTAGTGAAATTACTGGGCAAATGAGACTTTATGATCTGATCACTCAGTCTAGTAATCTGATTACTTGACTGTGTGATGTCTCAGGATGACGTGCGCAGTGCAGTGTCACGCGAAACTTTATTGTTTTAAAGCTCCGAGTGACACTGCAACTGTTATGGGCGGCCGTGTTGCTTAACATCAGGTGAACGACTAGCTCGTCACGTCATTCAGTCGCATAAAAAAAAAATGCACCAAGCTAAAGGGAAGACGAGCAATGAAATAATAATGTTTATTCTGCGTAACGCCGTAAGAAAACAATATCGCGAGAGCCGAAATAAGAGATTTTTGAATTGAAAACTGGTGGTATGTTGAATGATGAATCCATATTCTACTACAGAAGTTATGTGGTGCCTCAAAACCTTCACCATCATCATCATCATCAGCCTGAAGACGTTCACTGCTGAACATAAGCCTCCCCCAGAGAGCGTTACTTTGAGCGACTGCTCGCCTCCTGTATTCATCGGCTCCCCGCGGCTTTCACCAGATCGTCGGTCCACCGAGTGGGAGGCCGGCCTACGCTGCGTCTTCCGGTTCGTGGTCGCCACTCGAGAACCTCCTTCCTTTTAGCCTTCTTCCCCATCAACACCTTAAAAAACCTCAAAACCTTAAAACCTAAAAATCTCAAATCCTTACTTCTATACTATTATTTATTCTGCGACCTTACTTCATAGCAAGCATTTTGTTGTGATGACACAACATTTTCCTCAAGTTTTTGTCTGTTCTAGGAAATGTCTGCGCCTCGACTGTTCGAGGTAAAGATATGTAAAATAAGATCGATTGGTAAAAGGCTGCAGGTTTACTATTACTAAAACGGAACCCTAAAACATACACCTGAGTAGAGAACAGGGGGTCTCGCAAAGATACCTTTCCATTAGCGTTAGCGCCAAACGCTAACTCAAAATGTATGGGAATGACATTAACTGCGGAAAAGTTTTCCGCAGGTCATTTCATTCCCATACATTTACAGTTTAAGTTATCGTTTGGCATTAACGCTAATGGAAAATGTAAAGGTATCTTTGCTAGACCCCCGGGGGTCTAGCAAAGATCCCAGCGTGAGGTGCTAACGCCTCAGGCTAACTCCGAAATGTATGGGAATGACAGTTCCTGTGCGGATAACTTTTCCGCAGCTAATGTCATTCCCATACATTTTGTATTTAGCGTGAGGCGATAACGGCTCACGCTGACATCTTTGCTAGACCCCCAGGCTCCTTTTGCGAAGTCGCAAAAAGGGTATCCATACCAGACTAAACCCCTATTGTTCTAAGTACTTGAAATGCACACATACATAAACATGTGTGTGTGTAGCATGTGCATTGCGGTCACGTACAATGGCAATAGAATATATTGCGTGCGAATAACCACATTGTGTTTGCATATTTAATCAGCCAATGGCACGTATTTGATAATTGTTTTAAGGCGCGGTCAGAGCTCAAAATAAACTAAAAAAAACATGTTTTTGTAAGCCCAGTGCGACGTGACATGTAAACATAATCATATGGAAAAAATGTACGAAAAACAGGAATGACCGAACAAAGTCTGAGTACTTTAGTTTTTCTAAAATAAAATCGTCTTGACCCGAAAAATAATACTTTATGCACGTATAGTTTTTCAAATTTTCAGCGGTAACTACACACTTTACTCGAGAACCTTTCTTCCTAATCGGTTGTCAGTTCTACGAGCGATGTGGCCTGCCCATTGCCATTTCAACTTGCTAATTCTAAGAGCTATATCGGTCACTTTCTGTGAATCTCCTCATTACGGATCTTATCTTGCAGGGAAACACCGAACATAGCTCTTACAGGATAAAAAATATATAATTTATGTTGCATGCTTGGTTTATCCACAAATTGCAAAATATTGTCGGTACGGTAAAAACATAAATGACTTTATTAAATTAGTTCTTCAACAAAATGTTAGGTAATTAGTTAGTTGACTATAAATATTATTATGCGCGCAGAGAAAAAACGCATACACTATTAAACAGTGTATTTGCGCCTGGTTGTCTTCAAGACCAGAGTGTATATGCACCTTCTGTATTTACGTACTCTATCTTCGGCCACACCGGCGCACAGTGGTTCGACCCTCATACAAGAGGTTGGACATAAGGTCCTGCAAAAAAAGTCGTAATATCACAAAATAAAATATGCCATTCAATGTCTACATCAAATGGCAACAAATATGACCGAGAGCGGAATTATAAGCGGGTATGGAGTTGGAGCGTGCTGTGTGTGTCCTGTGTTGGAGCTGGACGTATTTTGAGATTGAAGTTACACTTTAGGAGTTAATAGACTAAAACTGTTTTCAATGTATGGAAAGCAACATATAAATATGAATATCGCGGGATTTTGGTCCGGTTTCGTTCTGGGATTTATATGATGGTATCATACCATTATATGCCACATTTTCTTCAAAGACACATAGTGCTACTTTCGTGCACTTTTTGAGATACGATGAAAAGTATGTAAAATATAACAAATCAGGTCAAACTGAATATTTATAGATCACATATGAAATGTCTCTCTAGTTTTAAGATTATAAACTGTACTAGGGTTTAAAAAAGTATTATGTCTAATCCTGCAATGAAAATAATAAAAATTACACAAATAAATTATACTGAATTATGGTATACGATCTTCGTATTTACAGTATACAGGGCTTAGCAACAATTTTTAAAATAATACTAAAACCTAAATAATAAAAAACCCACTAAATATTCAGATATAAACTTTATAAAAGTATGCACAATGAATATAGCTTTTAAAACCTCTTTTTTAAACCGGGCTAGTTCAGCAGTAGACGTCAGGTATCTTCTGGGTATGCGTGTCCCATCTTAGGTTTCATCTACACTTACCATCAGGTGAGATGTGGCCAAACGCGAAATTAAAATAAAAGATTCCCAGATATTCGGCTCTTACGGCATGGAAGAGATGGGGTAGGTATCGGCTACGTATCGGCTGCTAGGTTCACCTAATATAAATACATTGGAATAAACTCACAATAAAATTAAAATGTATGAAATAGATAACTTTACAATGTACAATAAAAAACAGTATTTGTTATTGTACAATTGTACATTGTGGGCTGGAGTATTTGGACTGTCTGCCTACAGACCGTCGCGGCTAGTATACAGACCAAATGTTTCTTTGTAGTAGATAGTGTAGCTAGTTTATTAGTTCTTTTACAAGTCAATAATCAGATCAGATTGTGTTCAGTAAAAAAAAAAAAAAAAGATAAGGTATTTAAATATATCAAAATAAATTATTGTAGGTACATACTTAGCAAGCATAATAATTATAGGCAACATTACATAGTGCTTAAAGTAAAATTGTTATTTAGCAAGCCTACTACAATACGAGTTTGAAAAAAAAAGAGAAAGTTCTCCTTCCCACAACAGTTAGTTTAAGGAATAATATGCCCGTTTTAAAAAAAAAACAAATAACAACCTTTGCATGGTCTTACAGCATTGATAAGTCACGTGTTAATTAGATTAGCGTTATTATATAGGTAGCATATTGGTGTCGAAACCGTTGTGCGAAGATGTAAACGGAAATTAATTTAACAAATGTTGCTGTCCCTCTCATATTGGTAGAAATAACAAGAGCTGCACTAGTTTTAGAACTGTTAAATCAAAGTTTAATATTTTGCACAGCATCAGTGCCATCAGCATGGGTAGCATGAGCTGTAGAAATCGACATAAATCTCTTCTACGGAGAAACCGTTTGGTCGATGAAAACGCAACAAAAGGTTTATAACGTGATCCGCGTGATCCTTCATTGGTAAAATGGTTTCTCCAGAGAATAGATACTTTGATTTCTGCAGCTTATGGTGGGACGTTTCACTCAGAGCGGCAAATTCAAATTTTCCTGCGTTTTTTGCCAATAACAGTTTAATTACTCAACATGATTACATGAAAACTAATTTTGCGCAAATAAATAGAATCTATCAATATATTACGGTTAAAAGTATCACCTAGATATCATTGGTTTAGCGACAAATGGCAATAGATTGAAAAGCCAACACGAAGTTGGTTTATTACCATTTGTTGCTAAACCAATGATATTTAGGTGATACTTTTAATCGTAATTTGTTGATACATTCCATTTATTTACGTTATTAAATCAGTTTCATGTAATCACATTTAGTAATTAAGCTATGATAAAAACATTCCGACTTATGCTACCCATGCTGACACCACATGGTGCTATATTTGTGTAATGCTTGAACTGCCTGCCTATAATAATAGAAAATTGACAAAAAAGCAATGAAATTTTCAGTGGCGATTTCTGTGAAGAGTATTTATGTGTGTGAGAGAGAGTAAGATACTGAAAGTGAAAAAGAGAAAGAGGGTGTGCAATGTGCATTAATGTGACTGACAAATTTAGAAAAGAGGAAGAAAGCAAATAAGATAAAATAAATAATCAATTACTTAATAATTACCTAGATTTTTATTTTCCCCTATTTATGTGCTAAATTAGAGGTACCCTGAGGTTTCCAACTTACCCGTTTTCCGGCGGGATATATAATGTTTCCGGGATAAAATTATCTAATGTTACCCCAGCAATATAAGTAATCTATGAGCTAAATTTCATTAAAATTGAGGCAGTATTAAACCATACAAACAACACGCGACAATGTCAGTTATATATATATATAAGTAGGAACGAATAAGCATAACTTAATCAATAGAATACCACCATTACACTAATTAACCAAAAGCAAAATAAAACACCAAATCCGTTATGGTGCATAAATTGGTTTGTCATTATTTTTTAGAAACAATCAGTTTTTTAATGATGTTTTTGTATTGTATACAGGAAATAAACTACCAGACAAAAAGTAGCTGGTAGTTACAATATAATTGCATACCAATGGCCCAAGGTTACATGTTTTGCTGAGGATACAATAAGTTATTTTAACGATATTCTAGATTCTAGAACACCTATTAGACCGATCTATTCAGCCTTTTTTACGTAGTAAATAAGATGAATACTTTGTTAATAAGATAATCTTAATCTTATACAAATCACACTATCACACTAATATTATAAAGCTGAAAGTTTGTATGTTTGTATGTTTGTATGTTTGTATGTGTGTATGTGTGTATGTTTGTTACTCCTTCACGGTCTAACGGCTGGACGGATTTGGATAAAATTTGGAATATAGATAGCTTATGTACTGGATTAACACATAGGATACTTTTTATCCCGGAAAATGAACCCGTTCCCGTAGGAAAGCTTTGTAAACTCAACTTCGTAAATAGGCAATGAATTTAAATGAACTAGACTGTAGCATGTACTAACGGTCAAAAAATATTATCCTAGAAACATAAATAGATCCTGTGGGATAACGTTCTTTCTTAGCTTCGACATTACGCAACTAAAATGGTCAAAATTTAGGAATATCGGTGGCCGCAGTATGTAGATACCTACTAATAATGAAATACTTTCCATTCCGGATAGGTAAATGATTCCTGTAGGATAGCATTATCACTCAACATCCAATTCGATGATATGAAGGGCAATACGCTCTAGCGTACTAAAAACAAAATACTTTCTATCCCGAAAAAAAAATGTTACCTGTGGGATACCACTAATAGGTAGGTACTAAGCGTCCCGCGAGACCAAGTATGTAGCAAAGGTGACCTGTGGTAGAAACAGGTTTTTTTTTCGAAGCTGCTCTGTTCGCTGGGCCGCAAACGGCCTGCGAGAGTGAGTTTGTAGCAAAGGCGAATTATAGTAGAAGTAAGCGTTTTTTTCGTGGCTGCTCTGTTCTATCAGCGACTATTATTTCCTAAGATCAAAGCATTTGAAGCCGCGGATAATCCTAATATATAAATTCAAAAGTTGTCGCGTAAGTTTGTTCCCGTTTGCTTGACGGTGCAAACACATTCAAATGAAATTTTAAATAGAAATAGTATATACGATGAGTTAACACATACGACTTTTTTTATCCGCGGGTGAAACCGCGGGGCGCAGCTAGTGTATAATATTTATCTTTTGTTTTTTCTTTAAGTTTTTCAGTGGGTGTAAGGTTTTTGATCCAAAGTTCGAAGTTACAATTCAGATCAAATAACTCACCCAATTGTTAGTGTATAGTATATAGTAATATAAATAAATAAATAAATAAATATATATTGATAACTCCTAGTTTATTAACGTGTAAAAATATATATACTTTGTATAATTAAGCTGCATTGTACTGCCACATAAATTTCTATGTTACACCCAGGTTAACTGGAAGATAATGCTCTCTAGCATTAAGTTCGCCTATGTACCTACAATTGTTGTTTGTGCAATAAAGCATTTTCTATCCATCTAAGTGTTCAGGAAAATATGTATGGTTAGCCTTCTGGCTGTAGTTAAAAAGAAATAAGAACTATTTTAAGTTAAAATGTAAACTGTCACATGCTAAATGGGAACAAAGGTATAGCAAGCTAATGAGGGTGTCAAATACATTTGACGGTTTAGGAGGCACTAATCATCTTATAAAAGATAAACACCAAACACAATTTAAATTCTTTAAAGTATTAAACAAATGTGTGAAATAGAAGATTTTAAGTTTATAGGTCATCACAGCTGATATATATATACTTAGCTAAGTATTAAGTATATTATTTTGTAGTAATTTGATAAAACAATAAAGGCACTATGACCATTTATCTGATTGTATTAAAAAAAAAATATTTTAAGCTGCAACATCATGTCATTTTTAAAATATTGATATTAAGGTTAAACGTTTCCCATACAAACTTTGCTTGACTTAGATTCAGTTCCTGGTGTGATTTAAAAGTCGCCATAACTTAACATAGCCCTTATTTAGGCTTGTGTATCCGCAAAATCAATAACATTATTGTATAATAGCTAGGAAGTATATTATTTTAGCCTAGTAAATTCGACAAATTTTACATTTGTAGTGGTGCATTGTGCGTGCGACGTTGTCAGTTTGTGCATGGTGTAAGCAAGTACACATTACTTTGCGAGAGCAGAGCGGCGCTATGTCGCAGCGCGCGACGTTGCCGATCCGTGTCCGTGTAACACAAAATCGTAATAACAAAATAATTCAAACTGTGAGGTATTCAACTCAGTGCTGCCAGAACTTTCCAAGTGTACATTTTGAGTTACTTATGATAATTATACCGTTACACCCCCGCTATTTATCCGATTGTATACTATTGGAAATTTTCATAGAGATTACGTATAATTTCTATTGTAGACGCGTTTCCTTTGAAAATGTCATTCATATCAGCAAAGAAAAGTGTTTTGCAAGCTGTATCACTTTTATCAGGAAAGGCAAATACAAGATCCAAGAAACTTTTTGACCGCTGTGCACTGGCAACACAGATTCAGAGTCTGTCGTCTGTTTTAGGTTAGGTATACTGTTTGTATTTTGTAAGTTTGCTGAACAGAAAAATGAATACCTAACTTATCACAATCGAGTATAAAACTCACGGATATTCTAGGCCTAAAAGTAACCGAAAACGGGTTCATGCTCAGCTCAAGCGTTTCCATGGCGAAGATGTTTCGTAAGTGTTGAACCTATACACATAAATAGAACTATTTTTTTTAGTACAAGACTATCCTAGATTCCGAGTGCTTCGTCCCTACTTACTTATTTCTTTTTTTACAGACGGGCAGATGCATTGCAAAAAATCTAAGCCTACCATAGGTACCTAGTTAGAGGTTAGAAATTCAGTAGTGTTTCAGGTTGCCAAGGAAAAAAACGTTTTTCCACTTATATTCATAGATGGAAGACTGAAAATGAATGAAAATCACAATTATTATTACCAGGTATGGTGATGTGGATATTTGGATATGCAGTGTGAATACAAATGGATAATATTACGTTAGTACAGAAAATGTAATCAATATAGCTTTGAGAATCAGCAAGTTGAAGTGGCAGTGGGCAGGCCACATCGTTTGTAGAACTGACAACCGATGAGGAAGAAAGGTTCTTGAGTGGCAACCATGAACCGGAAGACGCAGCTTAGGTCGGCCCTACAAGGTGGACCGACGAAGTGGTCAGAATCGCGGGGAGCCGATAGATGCAGGAGGCAAGCGGCTGCTCAAAGTGGCGCTCTTTGGGGGAGGCCTATGTTCATCAGTGGACGTCTTCAGGCTGATGATGATGATGAAAGAAAATGTTGATGGTGTTGGCAAAAAAGTGTAGTACCTCTATATAATAAATAATAAGTAAAAACATGTCATAATGTATATAGAATTGAAAGTTTGTCGTGGCAATGAAACAATGCGGGCTTGAGGCAGCAAATTCCGGCTGTATTTTCACTAAAACTTATTTTAATTTTTACACCGCAGAAAACAACTTTCACCACCATTAATTCACATCTTGCGTCTCTCTCTCTCCCTATCCGTTCACAAACTCCCACACTTCAGTTACATTTATACGTTCACAAACGCTTAGCTTGCTATTTTTAATCCTACAACTCGGCCATCCTGTAATGTCTGGCCTCCAGACTCAAAATGTTACATTGTATTATAAACATCAAAACAAAAAAAAACTCATCTATCTCTACCTTTTACATATTATAAAGTTACTTTCTGTTATTACAAGGCCGCTTATCTTAACAATATTTTTTTTTTTACATTATGTTTAAGTTATCTACCTATTATTTTATTTATTCTTCCTATCTTATTTACATATTTTAACTAACAATAACACAGCTTCTTAACCTACTTCAAAATAAAGAGCTACTAATCTTTCTTACAACAACTCAACAAAATTATTTATTTCTATCACATATCATTTTTATATCTATTCTAACAGTATATCATATTTATCTACTAACCCTTACTACACAACTACACTACACTAACACAAGTTTTTTTTTCCTTTTAGGTTTTACATTTTCTTTCTAATTATAACTATTTATTCTAATTATATATATTTCATTTCCTTTCATCTTTCCTTTAGTTTTAACACAATAATTATTTTAGTTTTAAGCAATAGATTCTTAGCATAAGTTTTAGGTTTTAGCATTAGGTTAATTTACATCTTATTTCTAGGTTTTTTCACACAATTAGTTTTAAGTTTTAATTAATAGCTATTCTATAGTTAACTACAACAAAATTAGATTAACCTCTGGTTTATATTATAGATTTACACTAAATTAGATTCAAATACAGTAAAAGTTTTGTTCAAAAAGTATTTATACATCCGCTTCATAAACATCTTATAAGTTTATAGGTATTTAGGTAAGTACCTACTTTTTCACACAATAGTTCTATTTTTAGTACCCAAAATACAGTGCCTCACACTCTGTGATTCAGTAAAATAGAATAGATCTTAGGTTTTGGAATAGTTTAGAAATATAAATGAAAGTTTAGGCAATGGTTCAGTCACTCACCTCAGGCCAGCGCTTCATGTGATCTGCTGCAGTGGTTGTTCTCCAGGGACCCTCGGCTGCATACTCAGCTTTCTCCACTGCATACCTATCCCTGCCTATGACTTTCACCACCTTGTACGGCCCTAGATACTTAGCTTTTAACTTCATGCTGGTTCCAAACTGTGTTCTCTTGATGGCGACTAGGTCACCAGTATTGTACTGCTTACTCTCCTTCCTCTTTTTATTGTAGGTCTTCCTGTTCTCTTCCTGCACTTTTAGAATTTGTATCTTAGCTTCTGCTCTCATGTCATCCCTCTTCTGTAAAAACTGTTCTCTACATTCTTCCTGTAATAAAGTAATTAAGTCTAGATCTTCTCTCTGTCTCATTTTGGTTCCTATTAACAGCTCAAACGGACTGGTCCCAATGCTTCGCTGGTATGTACTGTTAATGCACCTCTGTACTCTGCCGACATGCTTGTACCACTGCTTCTCATCTTCTATGCATAACTTGGTAAGTACTGCTATCAGGATACGGTGAATTCTTTCCACTTGGCCATTACCACGCGGAACTCCTGTGGTAATGGTTTTGTGACTAATGTTTTCTGTCTTGCAGTAGTCAGCAAAATCATTGCTAGTAAACGCACTTCCTCTATCAGTAATAAGAAGACCTGGGTTTCCAAATATCTCTTGATGCAATCTCAATTTTTCAATCGTCTCCTTAGCTGTAGTTGATTTAGTTGGAAAGAGCCACACAAACTTTGTAAATGCATCCACCACAGTTAAAATATAATTATATTGTTTTCTAGTCTCAGAAAGCGGACCAATATGGTCACAGTGTAAACAACTTAGCGGGATATCTTCTTTATCAATAGTGTTTAAAAACCCTTCTTGTCTTCCTTCTTTCTTTGTGGCCAATATGCAAGGAATACAGGAAACTATAACCTCCTCTATCTTCTTTGTTATGTTCTCTATGTAATATTCTTTATTTAACAACTCTATCATCTTCTTTCTTCCAAAATGACCATTTTCATGTACTCTTTTTATAATTTCATAATCCATCCCATTTGGCACCACTATTTTCCCTTCTTCTCCTCTGTAAAGTATACCATTCTGCTGATAATAATCTAAGTAGGTTTTTTCTTTTAGTACTTCCATTATAGCTTGTAGCTTATCATCGCTTTGTTGAGCTTTCTTTAGCTGTTCATGAATGCTTCTTGTTACCACTCCAACATAGGGATTACGGCTAAGTGCATCCACATGCCTCATCCTGGTACCTGACCTGTGTTCAATGGTATAGTCATATTCTTGTAAAAGTAGAACCCATCTCGCTACTCTGGTTGTCAAATCCTTTTTTCTTAGGGTCATCTCAAATGCTAAGCAATCCGTCACAATTTTAAATGGTATTCCCAACAAGTACCTTCTGTATTTTTTTACACCTTCCACCACAGCCAAAGCCTCGAGCTCATAGCTTGAATATTTTTTCTCAGCGTCTGTAGTCTTTTTGCTCATATAATATACCGGATGTAATAGTTGATCATTAGGATTTCTCTGTAATAAAATTGCTGAAAAAGCTTGCTGTGAAGCATCAGTGTGCAATTCTGTGCTTAGACCTGGACTGAAAATATTTAGAACTGGTTTCTCTGTCAACTTCTTCTTTAAGGTATTAAATGCTAATCTTTCTTCATCTTCAAAAATAAATTGTTTTTCCTTCTTTAATAAATCTGTCAACGGCTTGGCTATAGCTGAATAGCTTTCGATAAATTTACGGAAATAGGAAGTCAATCCTATAAAACTTTGTACCTGTTTTACCGTCCGTGGTTCAGGAAATTTCATCACAGCATCCACTTTCTCTGTAGCAGGTCTCACCGTCCCATTCTCCACTATATGACCAAGGTATTCCACTCTAGTAGTCAGTAAATCACTCTTCTCCCAGTTTATAATCAAGCCATATTCTGACGCCACAGTCAACACCTCCTTCAGTCTTTGTAACGCCTCTTCATATGTCTCAGCACTAATCAAGAGATCGTCGATAAACACTAGTAAATATCCTCTTGCTATGATCTCCCTGAAAATAATATTAACAAAACGTGTAAAATAGTTAGGGCAAATTGATAATCCAAAAGGTGCACGAGTAAATTCAAACTGTCCTGACTGAGTAACAAAAGATGTATACATTGTACACTCATCATTAATTTTCAGATGAAAAAATGCATCTTTTAAATCAAGTTTACTAAATATCTTCGAAGCTGACAACTTATCGAGATGATCATCTATTACAGGTAAAGGAAACTGATCTTTTACCATCTTTTTATTTATCTTACGATAATCAACACACACTCTGATGGAACCATTCTTCTTTTTGACCAATACCAATGGACTAGCATACTCAGAAAAACTTGGTTTTACAATACCTTTATCCAGCCATTCTTCTACCTGTTCATCTACTATCTTCTGTTCATACAACGACAGCCTCCTTGGCCGCTGAGCTACAGGTATCTCATCCTTCAAAATAATCCTCATCTCAATAGGTGCCTCCTTCACTTGAGCAGGTTTGTATGACTGCACTAACTCCTGGGCTGCTACACGGATGTCATCACTGGGTATGTAACACTTAGGTTGAGGGTGAACTTCTGAAATCAAACACTGCAACAAACCACCATCACTTTGAGCAATGATGTTGACTGAACCTTTGTCAAAAACAACTGTAACTTTTTCTAGAAATGGTTGACCTAAAATCACATCATAAGGCATCGTACTTTTTGGCACTATATAGAATAATATATTTAAGATACATCCATCAATGCTAATCGTGCTGTTAAACTTTCCTAGCACACTAATTTTCGTCGAACCTAATCCAGTTAACTGCAAGTTTTCTTTAGTGAAATGTCCCTCATTTAAACTAAAAAATAGTTCGTCCGTCACAAGATTTAAATCACTGCCTGAATCAATTAAGCTTTCAACTTCTACACCACTTATTTTTATTAATTTCGTCGATTTTCTGTTGTTTTCTTGATTGTTTACGCTCAACACCGCATGACGTTCGCGATAATCATCTGACATTGACGTTTGCGTTCCTTCAATTTCAAACTCTCGCGCCGCCGTTCGCTGCAACTTCGCACACATCGTTCTTTGATTTTTCTGTGGATTTTCGAACGAAGATGGATCGCTTCTTCTGCCATCTTGATTAAACTTCGCTATGTTGGCAGTACCGTTACATTGGAGTGAAGTGTGCCCAAACGCGCCACATTTGAAGCATTTTACTCCCTTCTGGCATGATGTAGATAAATGTCCTCGGTCTCCACATTTGAAACAGCGTCTTGCATCATCTCGATTTTGTGCTGCTGATGATGATGATTGTATTGGGCGTCTTTGCACTTTTATTGGTGTTTTCATCATGTTTTTCTTCATAGCCTCGTAGATAGCCAACTTATCTTTTAAAGCGCTGTACGTCGTAACGCCGTAAAGGATAGCTTTGTTATTCTCGTAGTCGCTGATCCCGTCGACTATGTACTGTATAGTTACATAATCAGCGACTTTCCCTCGTTTACCGTATTCTTTCATATGCAACATGTACTCATAATACGTCTCATCTTTTTGCTTCTTTCTGGTGGATAAGTATTCATGGGCTTCTTTAGAGTTAATCGTATCTGGGAATTCTTTTATAAGCGCGCTCTTCAGTTCTTCAAACGATTTAAATACTTTTTCAGTTTTCAGCCACATAGCCGCTACTCCGGTAAGTGATCGTCGTGCTATGAAAAGAGTTTGCAGTGCTGACCACTGAAAAATTTCTGCATTCTCCTCGACGTCTTGCGCCCACTTGCTCGCCGAATATGTCTTATCAGTACCGCTAAATTTTGGTATAAGTCCATCTTGATAGGAAGGCATTGCCGCACACGCCGTTTGCACTGCCGGCACCGCCATAACCTCGTCACTACGTTTCGACATTCTCGTAGCAAAACGTCTCCACCGCTCAAAATATCTTCTTTGCACCACAATAATACGTCTTAACGCGTCCGTCTTGACGTCTTCTTCAACACCAATAATTGTAATTTCATCTATATTTTCACCACAACGCCGCACAAAATGCCGCCATCACGCACCACGCGGTCGTTCCATCCGACGAATTGAATTTCTCGTTGTAGCCAAATCCCGTGCGTGCCCCCACAATATAGAATTGAAAGTTTGTCGTGGCAATGAAACAATGCGGGCTTGAGGCAGCAAATTCCGGCTGTATTTTCACTAAAACTTATTTTAATTTTTACACCGCAGAAAACAACTTTCACCACCATTAATTCACATCTTGCGTCTCTCTCTCTCCCTATCCGTTCACAAACTCCCACACTTCAGTTACATTTATACGTTCACAAACGCTTAGCTTGCTATTTTTAATCCTACATGTAATATAATGTTTTGTCAATTGTTATATACCTACTCAAGACATTATGCGGCTATAGAAATGAGAAGTGGTAATACGAAAGAAATATGTACTCAGAAAACATAAACCTCCTTGCGTAGCTGGGTAAAAATAAAGACTTGGTGGCGAAACATTTTCTATGTTCTAGCTTATGGTAATGCATAAAATCTTATGTGTTTGAAATAAATATTCATATTCTTTGGATTACAGGTACAAGGCCAGGCTAAGGGTTACAAAAATGCAGAAATATTACTTTGTGTGCTTCATTTCACCAGTGCAACCAATCACTGTGTTAGAAATACCAAGAGACGAAGATGTTATTGAGAAGATGGTCCAGAAATCATCATTTTATAAAAAGTGCGTGCTGCCAATAATCTTACTGAGAAGAGTAAAAAATAAATGCTAAATGTATAGATTTATAATAATTGAAAATAAATCTTTTTGAATGTAATCTGGACTTTTATTTTACTTTTCAATCTAGTGCAGTACGTTGCGTACACTAAGCTAAATTTTTACCTAATAATAGCAATTATTGATATTATTACTCAGCACAATAGATAGCCAATATATAATGTTTAAAAGTTATAGCAAAATAAAACTACGAGTATTGAGATTCGAACTCGAGTTACACGACTGCAAATCTAGCAATGTTACAACTGCGCCATTTAGAAGCTTGACAATGTGGCCAATTTCACAATACACTAACTTCAGTTTTAGTTTCTGCTTATGTGTGCGTTATTCGATTACATTATACAGGAATTGGATTTTGATTGACTTACACTCAAAAGTGTAGGTATTACTAGGTTCAACTATGTCTAATATATGCTAAGAACACAATCAAAAACCCGCAAAATAACTTAAAATGAGTTTATTTCTTGTTATTTATCGTAAAATATATAAAAACATGTTTTCGGGGAAACACCGCCATCGCGCGGATTTTGGTGCTTAGCAACACCTGACATTTAACCTTAACAGGATATTGGGGCCAATTTTAATGGCTTTAGTTGACAGATCTAAAACTTCTAAAACTGTTGCTGTCCTTGTCAAATAGACGGCAATGTAAGAGATGGATATATTTTTAGTATTTTAAGGACTGTCAACTAAAGCCTTCTAAATCGGGCCTATTTACCTTGTAATTTTGTTTTAAGTTGCAGATATTTCAGCGCTGTTGGTTATTTTTTATGTAAATGAATTGTGTGAAGAGCTAATTGTTCTCCTGATGTTTAAAATCAGAATTGCCCATAACAGATTGCAGTATCACATGGAACTCTAAATTTACAAATAGTTTTGCACAACACTGCACTGTGCATGTCATCCTAAGACATCACACAGTCTAGTAATAAGAAGATCATAATGTCTTATTTGCCCAGTAATTTCCCCCTTCAAACCGGAACACAGTAGTGCTTGCACACTACTGCTGGGCTACTAAGTCCTACCACCTAGTAAAATGTGTGATATATTTTAGAAACTGTGAAATGTTAACTTACCAGCACAATTGGCACAGTCTTCAGCTTGGTCCACTGTATTCTGAAGGTAGCTCGGTTGCACCGGGCTGAAGTAAGGCGCACCCATCCTGGAAGCTCCAGCAAGTCTGTCAGCAGCTCCTCATCTAGTGTCAGATCTTGAAGCTCTCCAGATCCTCTTAAAGCTGAGAGTGAGATCTGTTCTGGTGATAGATTCTTAGTAAACCTGTTGATGGATAATTCATTTGGTTGAACACTAGTATGTTATCTCTTATCCACACTCTTTAAATATCCGTTATAATTATGTACAAATATGCAAAGTGTGTGTTGTTTTATCATTATATGTAAGCTTGATTATTTTCTATTACCAAAAATGTTGTGTAAAATATCACAAGTAGGCACATGTATGTGTGATTTAAGAATAAAATTGGTATGTATGGATTGGTCCTAGGACTGTCCTATTATTAAATTAATAAATTAGCAATTTTAATTTCTAATTCAAGATTTTATTTTGGATTGGTGCTAATGAACTGGTTCTTGTAGTCGTCGATCGGTCGATCTAATCATGGAATTCAGAATACAGTCGCAATTATAGTTGGATGATAGCCTGATAGCAAAACTATTAAAACCAAGTACATAAATACAGCAGCGGTATCAAACAAAGACCCATTGTTTTTGGTAAAAATAACAGAAATTAAAAGTTAGTTAGGTATTGATTTGTACTTATTTATTTATAAAAGCTGTTGAAGTCGAGAAATAGATAATATAATCAATTAATAACACGAATTTGGTCAGTCGGAGATTAGATCTGTTTGGCATACGTTTAGATTAATCCGTAGAACACCTACCTTGATAGATGCTTCAATAGCTGGTTCTTTATAATCGTTACCATTTTGAGTTATTGAAAATGACTTGAAACTAGAATTTAGCGCACTAATTAGCGAAAAATCATTATCGCACACAACAAAAATCTTCCTTCCCAGATTTTTGACTTTTTGCGAATGAATGAACAAAATAAAAATAAATTACTCATTCAATAAACGTCAATTTTAAACGAGTTCATTCACTGTAGCTGTCATTGTCACGCTGTGTTATCACGTCATTGTCAACCAAAACCACAGGTCATGTACACTTTTTAACTTTTTTGTGACTGATAATCGACTAAAATAAGTAGAAAACCCCACATTTTTGAAACTTATCGATTAATTTAATGAAACTCCAAACTAAAAACACCGATTAGAGATAAAAACAACAAAATAGCAACAACTCTACGTAACAACAGGATGCGATATTTGTTTGTGTGTTGCTAAGTGCAATATTGATTTTACACATAGATATTATAATAACATTAAAAACTGGCTGCGTATATTTATAAAAAGTATTCTAATCGAAAAATAAATTTTCGATTTGACGCAAAAAGTCTGTTATTGTCAGTGTGAAGTTTTCATGTTTTCTTTGAGCTCTATATTTTCTTTACTGTAATTTATATAATTCGCTAAGTTATTTATGTGCTTTGATGCTTTAAACATTGGTTATTGCAAAATTTGAACAAAGGTTGATAGAATATATCATCGCTGCAACACTGTGCAGGTATGATTATTCTTAAAATAGATGCAAATGCTGTTATAAGAATGAACTTGTTTCTAACTACTTGTAGTCCCTGTAGATGTATGTAGATAGGCATTGATTATTGATATTTATATATAGGTATTTATAGTTAAATGTAAATAGGTAGTTAGCTAATTTTATTATTGTATCTCTGCTCTATACCTCACAAATACCTACTTATCACAATATTCGTTGACAATCTTTGAATTATAGTCCATAATTATGTAGCTCTATACTTATAATAATAATTATGTTGGAAGTCTTGGAAGGTATTATAAATAAACTTCGCAATTTACAACACCTGTAAGTAAATATTAATTAAATAAATGTGTGAAAATAATTATAGGCTTAGTAGTTTACTGTAACTTCTTTATTATATTTTTTATTCCATTTTTAAAAGTAGATTTTAGATTTTAACTTCGCCTACCTTTTACCTTATAGCAATCGATGCGGTCACCCTTGCCTCTGTATTAGCGTAAGGTAGTGAAGTTTACTTTTTATTTCTTTAACAGTTGGTCACACAGCACACGCTTGCACTAGCAATGGCACACAGGGAGAGCAATTTAGAGACGTATATTGACATGCTATCTTCCGGAGATTCTAACAATATGAAATCGAAACAGAGTTCTAGAGAAGTGAACAACAACGAGGTCGATGAACTCTCCAAGGAGTTATCAGAGATGGGGTGCATCGTGGATGCAATGAAAAGACCACCAAACATATGTGTTGAAACCTGCATCTATGAATCAGACTCGGAAAAATCTGAAAAGTCAGAAACACACAACGAAGATGACGCTTATTCTGATGAGTTCGAGGAGGACAAAAGTGAGGAAGAAGCTTCTGTAAAGACTGTATCCAAATCTGAGAAAAGTGAAAGACAAGAGCACACGTCTTCCGTGAAGCTATCTAAAAGCCAATCCTTGTGTAGTAATAAGCCGCCAGCTTCGATTTCTGGGAGATCAGGAAGATCAGACTTTGGGTAAGTGTCGAGACATTTCTCTCAAGTCTATTTGACTGAGACTAACATGTTTTTGATGCTCAGTGACAAAACACAATGTGGTCAGTCAGTCCTTACTAATGTAGTTACTAACCAGCTGGGTTAGCATGGACGGTAGACAAAATTGTCTTTCCCCGTTTTACGTCACTTTTTTCATACTTGCTTGGAGTAAAACAGGGGAAAGACAGTTTTGTCTACCGGCCGTGCTAACCCTGCTGGAGTACCCCAGTGCTGCGCCTCCTATGGCTTCCACCAATGTCGTGCCTTCAAAAATAATTTTAACCCATTCAGTACCGGGGACCCTCCAGGAGGGTTCGCGTTTTCCGCATTCGCAGGTCGAGGGTCCCACCTGGAGGGTCCATATTAAAAATATGGTTTTCATCGTAAATTCACTGTAATAAAATTAGATAAAAAAATGTGGAACTTTTGGCAAAGTGTCATCTTTTTAATAACACATATTTACGACGTTTTTGCGCGGAAAACGTATTTTATATTACGAGCACATACTATATTCCGCGAACCCTCCTCGTGGGCTCACTCTGGCGCATCAGTAATGGTGAGGACCCCGCGCTTGGGTCTGGTGAAATGTATGGCGGCATGGGGTATGAGCTCTATGAACGGGGGGAAGATGCGAATACGTTAATAAAAATTGCGTAAGTAAGATTCCTACCTAGACTTTAATTATTCTTTTATTAGGCTCATGTATATTAGATCCTCAATAAGGTAGGTCCAACTTGTACAAAGAGATCGCACGATGAATTCAACTCGGCTGGGCAGCGTTCGGGAACCTTCGACCTATCTTTTCATCCAAAATACCGCAGAGCCTGAAAATGAAAGTTTTCAATCAACGTGTGTTGCCAGTGATGACTTATGGAACTGAGACATGGTCTCTTACTGTTGGCCGCATTAGTAAGCTCAAAGTCACGCAACGAGCTATGGAGAGAGCTATGCTTGGTGTTTCCCTGCGAGATAAGCTCCGGAATGAGGAGATCCGCAGGAGAGATAAAGTGACCGATATAGCTCTTAGAATTAGCAAGTTGAAATGGCAATGGGCAGGCCACATCTCTCGTAGAACTGACAACCGATGTGGAAGAAAGGTTCTCGAGTGGCGACCACAGCACAGGTAGATTAATAACCTACTCCAGAGCTGCTGGAAAGGACGCATTTTCACACGTATTCATGCGTTCATCAAATTGTGTTTCAACCATGATATTTTTGTATTCCACCCCTGCCACTGCCATCTGGATTTAAACGTCATCTATCTATTAGTTTCTTGTTTCACATATGTATATACGACAATGCAGACTGATGGCTGTAGCCCCAATTTTCGCCCTTCGCTTATACCTCCTAAATATACCTGTCGTCTGCCACGAAATGCCAATCATGGCTAATGCCATGACTGCGCGTAAACCTACTTACAAAGGTGAACAATGTTTTACCTTTCGCATAAATGCCGTAAGTTCGCATTTAGCATTTATATAACCCATAAAAACTAGTCGTCCCCCCTCTAGGTGGACAGACGATCTGGTGAAAACTGTACAAAAACAGAAGGGCCAATAAAGAGTAGGTATAACCGATCCTCCAGGTTTTACGCAACCTTAATGCAAGAACTCCAATAGTCTCAATTGAAAGGCGAGCAAAAAAAGCTCATAGGTGACGATACAATGGTGAGGGCTAGGCTCCAGAGCTTAGAGCAACGTCGTAAATTTGCCAGCCTCTCTGTGTTCTACAGGTTACATTTCGGTGAGTGTGCTGCGGAGCTACACAATCTAATTCCTCCATCTCCGTTTCACCATTGGACGACAAGACGTACAGCTACACGCCATCCATGGTTGATATTCCTTCAGTTCGCACAAAGCAGTTTGACTCAACATTTATAATCCGAGCAGCGAAGGAATGAAACACTTTACCAGCGTCTTTGTTTCCCGATATAAGTACAATCTGGAGCTCTTCAAGTCGCGAGTGAATAGGTATCATCTAGGCAAGCATGTACCATCGTAGATCGCATCGTCACTTCCCATCAAGTGAGGTTGCGGTCAAATGAACGCCTATTTAGTTGTAAAAAGAAACAAGCTCCAAGCGGAGTAACGCATAAACACTAACACCCCATCGTATTATTTTTCAAACCTATTAACCTTGTGGCTCCTGAATTAATACCAGGCCTTCAAAATTCCAGCTCGGTCTCAGTCCCCCACACACGCCGAATCAACATGTCTTTCACAAACGAACGCCTTCGAGAAATTGAGAGGCACAACCATATTCTGCTCACCAAAATCCTGAGCGCACGGAACGCTAAGTCTTCCATACCTCCGCGGGAACAGCCGATGAGGAAACCGGTGCCGTCAGCTGCAGTTTCCAGGAAAAACCAGCAGAGGCAAATTGATCATGATAATATGGTGAGTTTGGCACATAGGTAACTCACGCGTCTTTCAATCCTACACACCATTCGAATCCTGCTCGGACATTACTTTTCAAGTTTTTTGAAATCTTTACTGACCAACAAAAAGGTCTTTTAAGTAGATTTTTATATGTGCAGAATTTGTCATTTGATGATGAATGGCAAACATCGTGACGAATAACATGCACTATCTGGGTTTGAATTGGTATAATTATCCCGAAAGGGGGTAAATCTACTCCCCAAGGTAGAATAGAATATACGTTTATTGCAAATATAAAATAGTACAGTGGAAGCTTAAAACCAATTTATGTAAACACATTTGTTTTCACATTTGTAGACAATGTTTCTTCTACGACTTTTCTAAATTAATAGTTTTTCGTTGAAGAAATGCCATGTAAAGTGGAACTTCGTCCTTGACCGAATGCACTTAAATGAGTTTAACTACCTGTGGTTAGAAATGAATTTATAGTAGGTATCTTGTTAACTTTCGCACGTGCAATTTTGTGAGTGGATTTATTTTTTAATATGTAGGTTTGGAAACACGCAGTTTCAGGTAAGGCTCTCACAACTTGTGGGCTAATATGGTCCCAGCCCCCCCTTTTGGGATAACATAGCAATTCAAACTCACCTTGTATAAGTTTCACTAAAAGTCGAGGATGTTGTGTCTTCCACTAATCTGCACTTAGCCAGCATGGTAGATTATGGATTAATATACTGTATTCCTGGCAGAAGACACGTCATAGTCGTACCTATCCCTATAAAACAGCGAACGTACCTATGTGCTGATGACATAGGTACCATAGTGAGCTGTAGACGAAGATGAGTGAGAGGAGAGTGTACCACAGACGAAGTAGAGGATACTACATTCTATAGAATAAATTAGTAGGGTACTTTTTTATGTAAGTGAATGACGTGATGAGCTCGTCGTTCGCCTGATGTTAAACGTAACGGCTACCCATAACAGATTGCAGTAACACTCGGAACTCTAAATTAGTATAGTTTTGCGCGACACTGCACTGCGCACGTAATCCTGAGACTACGGTCGGAGACGGTCTAGTAATAAGATTACTGACTGTGTGATCAGATCATGAAGTCTCATTTGCCCAGTAATTTCACTAGTTTCAAACCGGAACACAGTAGTCAGTAGTGCTTGGCTTGCACACTATTGCTTGGCGACAGAATAACTGGCAAAGCGGTGGTACCTACCTAGACGAACTTTGCAGAAAAGTCCTCCCACCTAGTAAAAATATTATTTAATAATATCTTTTCTCTTATTCAAAAACAGCGGTTGACTTTGACAATGTGGAAATGGTAGCTTATGTACAAATACAATTTAAACACATACCACGTTTATCAAAGCCCATTATCCCAACTTTACCACTTTAATGCACACGTTTTGGTTACACCATTAAACCTTTCAACAGCAACGCTATTGTCACGTGCGAAAAATAACGTGGAACCATAATGCCCGTGCCACGTGACTCATTTTGAAACCAAACAAACGTAATTTGTGTAGCAAATTTTCCGTAAACACTTTTTTCTGGCTTATTGTGTGGATTAGGAAATGTTTTGAAATTTTCCGGCCAGCAAGCCCGCTTTTTGTTTGGTTTCTGGTTCTGAAGGTTCAGCCCCAGTGGGAGCTGCAAGAGCCGGCTAAGGGTATATCCGGGGAATGGGGAGCAGCATTCTCCTCGGTACATTAAAATCTTATGTGATCAATAAGGCGCTTGTCTGTCAGGCATGGTGATAACCCTATGATAAGCGTTGAAAGTGGCGTTTTATAAGGCATAATTATGTTCAACAGTGGATGTCTTACGGTTAATGACGAGTGTGTGATGTATCTGCCAACAAGAGATCCCTACCAAATAATAATCAGCCAAGTGCAAGTTGGACTCGCGCACGAAGGGTTCCGTACCATATCTATAAAAACGAGCATCTAATCACGTTTGTTGAATGGGGGTCCCCTTAAATATTTACTTTATTCGGTTTTTTAGTATTTGTTGTTATAGCGGCAACAGAAATACATAATCTGTGAAAATTTTAACTGTCTAACTATCACGGTTTATGAGATACAGCCTGGTGACAGACGGACAGACAGACAGACGGGCAGCGGAGCCTTAGTAATAGGGTCCGTTTTACCCTTTGGGTATGGAACCCTGAAAATAAGGAGACGAGTAGTGAGGAAATCTGACGCCATGAGCCCTATTAGAGTTTGAGTTGAAGTTGGATAGATAGATGAACAATGGATTTTAAAGATACCCGCGGAACTCGAAAATGAAGTCACTTATACATTCTTAACCCTAGTACTATAAATATACCCCTTTTCAAAAGGATGTTATGTATGGTATAGGTACTAGTATAGTATTATTTTATCTGTGGTAGAGTTCATGATATGCTTTTGTTTTCCAGATTTTACTGAAGAAGATCCAGCGTGCCAAGTCGTCTGCGCTCAGCATCCGCCGTTGATACACGGCCGCGTCCACGCGCGGACGCATTGTTGATGTTGTTAATACTTTATTATACGAATTTTATATCCAATTGGGTTTTATATTTTGTACACTAAGGGGGATTTTTCAATGGCTGGATAAAGATTATTCGACTAATAAATTATAAACTAGCTAAAACAAAAACATTTCAGTTTTCAGTATTGCGCTTATAAAATTAGCTTTTTATTTTTACAGTGTTTTGTTTTATGAATAACTTTTATCTGACTATTGAAATATCACGCCATAATGCCGCGCGTCCACTGGGTCCGAATCGGAGCGTACGGAGCGGAAGGATTCGTTGCTTTGTATTGATTTGTGTGGTGTAGCGTGCACTGGATCGGCGTAACTGCGCCAGAGTTCGGTATTTCTGCCAATGACGTCATCCGCAGTGAACGCGCCATTGGAATCCCGCCCCCTAATTACGTAACTCGCAACAGGTTTGCGACAGGCGTAAATCTCGCAGTGATTGCTGTCATACATCATTAGTGGTGTCGAGAATGTATGCTTCGCTACTGCTGTCGCATTGCTACTGCTGTCGCATTGCTGTTGCAAATTTTACGTAATTACCCCGCCGATCGCTTTGAGTTCTGACGTGCTTGCGACGCTCACTATTGTGCATACCTACCTACATTTACATTCACGATGAACGAAGAAGTTTTAATTACTTTAGTCTAAAACATCAACATTATCTTCTAATAAATCAATCTATAATGTATAAAATTCTCCGAAAATAGGCCTTTTTAAGTTTATGTTATGAACCGACATCTTTCGTTTCCTTTTGTTTTTCTTTTCATCTGCTGATAATAAACAACTTGTGGCGTTCGCTTTCTGAACGCACGACTTTGACTTTGACTTTGACACATGACAGATCGGTTCGCGCGCCAATAGAGAAAAGATTTTCCCGCGAGAACGAGGTCGCTAATTGGACTCCTGCATCAAAGTTTTCACTACTGTGACTATTGTAGCCAAATACTACCATATGGTTGTGAACCTTGATTATTGTTAGTAACCGGTGCAGTGCAACACGTGCGGACAATATACACCATCTACCTGTACTCGAAACAGTGGTTTGATTGAGAGATATCCTACACCCTACGAGTAGGTACTGCCCATCAGTCAAGAACAGACAACCAGGACCGCAATGGTCCTGCAATGGTGACCCCCAACTTCAACTACGCGACCTTCAGCTGCGAGTCTATCGTCATCTTATTGTTGGATGACCCTTCAACCGCGTAAACTTGTACGTGAGTCGTTCGTCTTCGTCGCCTCAATCAACGGTGCCAGCTCTCCAAGTCCATCGTTACCTCACAGTGACCTCTGCATCACTGCGGCAGCGACTACTCAACGAGCACGACGAGACTTGCACTTTCACTGTGGTGCTAACCAGGAAAGGCAACTGCATTCTGCACAGCTGTGGCACAAGCGGACCAGTGACCTGCACTGTCACATCGTGGCAACCGTGATCGGAAGCCTACAGCATCCTATGGACCTCCAACACACAGCGCAGCATCCTGCAGTACAGGCCTTATACACCTGCAACGGCATCCCACAGGCAGTCTTTCAACTCTAGTGTGATATCCTGAGGACTCTCATCATCACCCGGACTGGTGCACGCACGTACAACCTTCTTTTACTTTCATAACAAAGACTTTTAATTCATATAACTTGGTGATTTGCTCACATTACTAATTTATAACATTTATTCTGTTTGAACATACTGACTTTCATTTTTGTTTGCATAATATGCACTTGCATAAATAGCAGCTGTGTCCAGCCTTGCTATACTAACAAGACTTTGGTAGTATTTACACAATTAAGAAGCATCATTGTTGCTCATACACTTGTTAAGGTGGTGCATTTGTTACTTTTTGTTAAGGTGGTGTGTTACCTTTTAAGTGACAACTTTCGCCACACTTTGCATTGGTTTTTGTTTTGGGGCATTGATTCATCTAACAATATTGTATTGCTGGGGTATTTACTGGGAACATTTTTATTAGGGGCTGCTGATACATTATTTTTTTTTTTTAATTTAATATTTTTATTTCTTTGTGTGTTTTATTGTCTTGTGTTCTTTTTACTGTTTTTTGTGTTGCCATATTTTGTGTTTGTGTTTGTCTTACTGCAGCTATTTGCATTTATTGTTGCTAAAATTTATTTGTGTAACGGTGATCGGTTTTGTTTTAATTTTAAGATTTTATAATTTTAATTTGAAATGGAGCCTAACATGCAAGCTATGAATGAAGCGAATGCTTTGTTGCAGCAGCAAAACGCAATTTTGTTGGCCGAATTACAAAAACTAAAAACTATGCACACAGACAGTACTGAGACTAACACACCCCCCACAGACCCCTTCCCTTCTTCTCAAGCTCCCTCTATATGCAGGGTGGCTCTCAAACTTCCCCCTTTCTGGCCTGACCGGCCCGCTATATGGTTTGCGCAGGTGGAGGCACAGTTTACCATTTCAGGCATCACCGCTGACCAGACAAAATTCAACTACGTTGTTGCTCAGTTGGATACCCGGGTTATTGGAGAAGTCGAAGACATTATTCTCCAACCGCCGCTTGAAGATAAATATGGTAGGCTAAAATCAGAGCTTATTCGCAGGCTTTCCACATCTGAGGAGCAACGCGTCCGACAGCTTGTTAGCGACGAGGAGCTGGGTGACCGCCGCCCTTCCCAGTTTTTAAGGCATCTTAGGTCTTTAGCTGGGACTGCTCTCACAGACGAAAATTTGCTCCGTCAGCTTTGGATGCGCCGCCTTCCACAACACCTGCAAGCGATTTTGGCCGCTCAGTCAGAGCTCTCTTTAAGCAAGATAGCAGAGCTAGCGGACAAAATTTTGGAAGTTTCGCCTGGCATAGCCGCTCCTCGCTCAACAGCTGTTTTCTCAGCAAGCACTCCTGCCGCCGCGCCTTCATCACTCGATGACATTACACGGCGCCTAGATGAGCTTACGCGCCAGGTCGCTGCACTTACAGCTGACCGCGGTAGGGACAGGTCACGGAGCCGCTCAAACCAGCGTGACCGCTCGCAGACTCCAGGTAAATCTAAAATCTGTTTTTACCACCGGAAGTTTGGTACCGCAGCCGTTAAATGTGTAAAGCCTTGCACATGGACACCGCCGCCGCCGTCGGGAAACTCGAACAGCAGTCATTAGCGGCGACCACTGACTGCTTACCGGAGAGTCGCCGACTGTTTGTGACCGAGAACTTTTCCAAGCGCCGGTTCCTGATCGACACTGGCTCAGATCTCTCCTGCTATCCATATCAATGGTTAGCGAATAAGCCAACACGGTCGAACTACACACTGGCTGCCGCCAATGGTAGTGAGATCCGTACCTTTGGCCACATTCAGATGACACTAAATTTGGGACTGCGTCGCGCCTTTCAGTGGCACTTCATCGTCGCTGACGTCAGCACCGCCATTATCGGGTCCGATTTTTTGGCGCACTATCGGCTGATGCCAGATTGTGCCAACAAAAGGCTCGTCGACAGCAGTACCGGATTGTCATGCATTGCCGCCGTCGCAACTTTGGGTCAGACCAGCGTCAAAGTGGTTTCTGCTCCGTCGTCCGAATTCGGTGCGCTTCTGGCGGAATTTCCGTCCATAACCAAGCCGCCAGGACTCATTCGGGAGCCGAAGCATAGCACGGTCCATCACATTCTGACCACTGAGGGTGCCCCTGTCTCATGTCGTCCAAGACGTCTGGCACCTCAGAAGCTTCAGGAGACCAAGAAAGTTTTTGACGATATGGTACAGTGCGGGACAGCTAGACCTTCGAAAAGTTCGTGGTCCTCACCCCTCCATATGGTCCCTAAACGCGACGGCACCTGGCGACCCTGTGGGGACTATCGCGCGTTGAATTCGCGCACAGTACCCGACAGGTACCCGGTCCGCCACATTGGTGATGTTGGCCACAATATCTCCGGTTGTACTATATTTAGTACAATCGACCTCGTCAAGGCCTACCAACAGATTCCTGTTGCGCCTGAGGATATTTGTAAAACGGCCATCACCACACCCTGCGGACTCTACGAATTCAATTACATGACCTTTGGTCTGCGCAACGCAGGCCAAACTTTTCAAAGGTTCATTGATGAAGTCGTCCAAGGCCTTGAATTCTGCTTTGCTTATGTTGATGACATATTGGTCTACTCACGCGATGCTCGTCAGCACGCGCAGCACCTCCGCATACTCTTCAAACGTCTTGAAGAGTACGGAATTGTCATCAACGCAGGAAAATGCGTGTTTGGTGCTCCTGAGGTCACTTTCCTCGGAAACCGCATCTCCGCTGACGGAACGCGACCACCAACTGAGCGCATTCAAGCCTTGAAGGACTTTTCTCTACCCAAGACCGTACAGGGACTCCGCCGTTTCCTTGGGATGGTCAATTATTATCGACGATTTTTGCGTAATGCTGCAGAACTGCAAGCACCGCTAGTCAACGCGATCGTGGCCTCCCAAGGCAAAGGTTCCACTCCGGTCACCTGGACACCTGACCTTGAAGAATGCTTTAAGGCATGTAAAGACAGCTTGTCTTCTGCTGCACTTCTAGCTCACCCATTGCCAAATGCTGAGTTAGGACTTTTCACTGACGCTTCCAGCTCTCATGTCGGTGCCTGCCTTCAGCAGAAAGTTGGTGATGCCTGGGAACCTTTGGGTTTCTTCAGCAAAAAGCTGAACTCCCGACAGTCCCAATCGCCAGCATATTACCGAGAGCTCCTCGCGATATACGAGAGTGTGCAGCACTATCGGCACTTCCTGGCTGCGCAGCACGTCAGGATTTACACGGACCATAAGCCATTGGTTTACGCTTTCGCACAGCGTCGCGAAAGGCTGCCGCCGGTCCAGCTAAATCAGCTCTCGTTTATCTCACAATTCACCACGGACATTGTTCATGTGAAAGGGGTAGACAACACGGTAGCGGACGCCATGTCCCGCATCGAAGCTATCAGTTTCGATGCTGACCATTCTGCCCTTGCTTCTTGCCAAAAATATGACGACGAATTGAAGAAGTATCGTGACGATGCAAACTCTTCTCTAAAATTAGAGAACGTCGTCGTCCCTGGCACTGACACTACCTTGGTCTGTGACATGTCCACTGGACGACCGCGACCATTTGTCCCGGAGCCTATGCGGAAGAAGATCTTTGCCCAGTTGCATAATCTTAGTCACCCTGGCGCCAGAGCTACCATCCGGCTTGTCTCTGACCGCTTTGTGTGGCCCGGTGTTGCTAAAGATTGTCGCCATTGGTGTCAATCTTGCCTAGCTTGCCAGCGAAGCAAAGTGACTCGGCATACTCAAGCTCCACCCGGACATATTTCCAGCCCTTCATCTCGGCTCAAGCATGTCCACATCGACATCGTTGGACCTCTGCCATCTTGTTCTGGCTTCCAGTATTGCCTCACTGCTATTGACCGCTATACTCGGTGGCCTGAAGCGTGGCCTATGAGTGGCATTACCGCAGAAGAGGTGGCGAGCACCTTCGTGGCTGGCTGGATTTCCCGATTCGGAGTCCCTGCTGTCATCACTACTGACCAGGGACGACAATTCGAATCCGACCTTTTCAGACGCCTTACAGATATGTGCGGTGCGAAACGTATTCGCACTACCAGTTACCACCCTTGCGCCAATGGGCTCGTCGAGCGCATGCATAGGCAACTGAAGGCCTCTCTGATGTGTCACGATGATTTGTGGCTGAGTGCATTACCTCTAGTCTTGCTAGGAATGCGCTCCGCATTTAAAGAAGACTTGCAAGCGACAGTTGCGGAACTGCTTTATGGAGAAACGTTAACGCTTCCAGGAGAACTGTTGGTATCTCCCGGACCTACCGGCTACGACGATCCGTCGGATTTCGTCGTCAAACTAAGACGCCAAATGTCCAGGTTGCGACCCACTCCGGCTTCTCAACATGCCAAGCTTTCTCCTTTCGTTTTTAAGGACCTTGCCACAACGTCTCATGTCATGCTGAGAGACGACACTGTTCGGCGTTCTCTGCAACCTCCCTACTCCGGCCCTCATAAAGTCATTTCTAGAGCTGAGGACGGAAAGACATTGTCTCTAGAGGTTAAAGGCAAGCAGATGACGGTTAGTGTTGACAGACTCAAACCGGCCTTCGTCGAGCATCCAGATCCATCTGCTCATCCTGCTCTGGCACCTACACCACGTGCGTCTGTGCCTCAAACAGCGCAGCCGGGTCCTGCCCAAGTTCTTCCTTCTCCCTCCGTGCCTTCTGCACCTCCGCCAGTTGCTCCTTCTTCGCACACACCGCAGTATACCACCCGGTCAGGTCGTAGAGTCCACTTCTCTAAACCTTTTGACCTGTAATTTCCTTCTTTTTCTTTCTCTACGGATTCTCCTTCTCCGTAGGGGGGTGGTGTGGCGTTCGCTTTCTGAACGCACGACTTTGACTTTGACTTTGACACATGACAGATCGGTTCGCGCGCCAATAGAGAAAAGATTTTCCCGCGAGAACGAGGTCGCTAATTGGACTCCTGCATCAAAGTTTTCACTACTGTGACTATTGTAGCCAAATACTACCATATGGTTGTGAACCTTGATTATTGTTAGTAACCGGTGCAGTGCAACACGTGCGGACAATATACACCATCTACCTGTACTCGAAACAGTGGTTTGATTGAGAGATATCCTACACCCTACGAGTAGGTACTGCCCATCAGTCAAGAACAGACAACCAGGACCGCAATGGTCCTGCAAACTAATGATTACAATATCCTCGTTACTATCTTCCATAATGTGAATACGAACTTGATTGCTTTGAAAATAACGATATTGCCGATGCAAAATCCGAATGCAGTGGATGCACCCTATCGGGATTTTGTAAATACCGAAACCTCGTACGCTCCGATTCCGACGCAGTGGACGCGCAGCTTTAATCAATTTAATTATACTGTTTCAACGGTGCTCTATGGGGAAGCCTAACTTCAGCATAGTGGTTGCCTTCTTCGTTGTTCCGTCTGATACACCTTCTTAGGACCACCTCATCTCTTCCCGTAGAAGGCGGCTAAGGGAATACCAGGGAATGGGCTGCAGCATTCTCCTCGGTCTTCATTATTATAATCTACTGCGATTACCAAGCCACCTGCGAAGCTTGGTGATTATGGTAACCCTTCATGACAAGCACAATAATAACCCCCAACCCCCGGCAGTTTTGCTGAAAACCGTGGGGAGCCGATGGATGCAGGAGTTAAGCAGCCACTCAAAGTGGTGCTCTGTGGGGGAGGCTTATGAGCAGTGGACGTTTTCTGGCTATTGATGACGATGATGATGACACCTATCTCTACCAAGGTAACCCTCTGGTAGGGTTGAACGACATTGGTCAAGTCTGATATTCGTCAAATTAGCAATAGGGTTAGGTAAAAAAACCACTTTGATCTACCGGTTGTGATAGGTGCAATGTAAAAGTTCACTATACAAATTTTACAAGTACTACCTTATGCAAATGAAGCACCAGGGTAGCATCAATTAAGAAGAAGTTCAGGACTGCAATTACTCATAGCAAGTACCTTTTGCTATTGAAGTAACAGGACTGCATGTACTCTTAGCAAGTATCTTTTGCTATTGAAGTAACAGGACTGCATGTACTCTTAGCAAGTATCTTTTGCTATTGTAGTAACAGGACGGCATGTACTCTTAGCAAGTACCTTTTGCTATTGTAGTAACAGGACTGCATGTATTCTTAGCAAGTACCATATGCTATTGAAGTAACAGGACTGCATGTACTCTTAGCAAGTACCTTTTGCTATTGTAGTAACAGGACGGCATGTACTCTTAGCAAGTACCTACCTTTTGCTGTTGAAGTAACAGGACTGCATGTACTCTTAGCAATTACCTTTTGCTATTGAAGTAACAGAGCAATAATTTAAAGGTTCAGGCTTTGTGAGAAGTAAATGGAGCCTGAACATCTTCTTAAACTACTAGAACTAGGCAGGAGCAAACACCGTGACATATTCATCATCATCAGAATGAAGACGTCCACTGCTGAACATAGGCCTCCTCCAGAGAGCGCCAGTTTAAGCGCCTGCTTGCCTCCTGCATCGGCTTTGCGGGTTTCACCAGATCTTTGGTCCACCTAGTAGGGGCTGGCCTACGCTGCGTCTTCGTCCATATAGGTACTTATTATTATTTATTTAAATTAGTAATAATAACTGTTGTTTAGGTCATCTACGCCGCTACAAAACTGTTTATGTCGGTAAATGCGTTGTAAGGAGTGATAATAAAAACACTTGTTTACATCATGTGGCCGCAGGAGACTCACAGATAGGTTCAAAGGTCGGCAAAGCCTGTTCAGGCATAAACAAAATGCAATAGGCCTTGGCCGCGATGTATAAACGCGTAAGGTAGGTAGAGGAAAATTATCACTAGACTGGGGGCGTACTGTAAGCTCTTAGCGCGATTCAATTCAGAGCCTATATTGGATCGCTTTGTTTTTAATGTATGGGGATTTTGACAAGCGATCCAGTGTAGGCTCTGTTTTGAATCGCGCTAAGAGCTCACAGTACGCCCCTGATCTCTACTATATGATGTAGGTACCTACGCATTGGTTTAATGGGTGAATAGTAGGTACCCGTAGATTAGTATTTTACTACATGAGCTGTTTGTTCACGATTACGGGGAGAGGGCTTTCCTGTGGTTCACCAACTGAGTCCACCTATATTTTTCACCAAGTCCCTAGGCGGCCTACGCCACCCCCCACTAGGTGGAACGACGATCTGGTGAATGCCGCGGGAAGCCGATGGATGCAGGAGTTGAGCAGCCGCTCAAAGTGGCGCTCTGTGGGGGAAGCCTATGTTCAGCAGTGGAGTTCTTCAAGCTGTTGATGATGATGATGATTACTTTAATTACATATTTTCTGAGCTATGATAATTTCATTTATAAAAATATAAGGTACAACAGTGTGTGGATGGCCTCCGTGGTGCGGTGGTTGAGCAGGTCGGCTCATAGCCCGGAGGCAGCGGGTTCGATTCCCGCGACAGGACAAGTATTTGTGCACAGGAAAAAAAACCGCAAGTACTTGTTCTGTGTCTGGGTGTAATGGGACCATGATCCTCGTAGTTCCTGGGTCCCTAGATACAGGGAATCCTAATTAGTGTCCAGGATCTATGTATGTGTACGTTGGGCGTTATTTATCTATTTATTATTTATCGCCCGCGGGGTGAAAAAAATATAGAATTGTGACTTGTTCCGTACTGGATTTACAAAGAGACGTTTATACTCATATCACAACTTCCCACGTAGTAACCTTCGAATCACTCTCCACTCGCATGATATTTTATATCCAAATAAAACACTTGAAGCAGAATTAATACACCTATAATAACCAGCACTCAATAAACTTGCATATTAGACATTTTCAATAACATGTGATTCACCAAATAATCATACAGGATAACTGATACCAGTAATGTTTTAGAGCGTTACAACCTCAAAATGCTTAAAAAGGCTTAGCGTCATCCCGTGCCCTGTCAACAATATTGCAAGAATGACTTTGAAATTAATATATGGTAAAGGACTAATGCTAAGTCTTATGTATAGTGAAAACACGAATTAATAATCTTTTCTCGATAGAAAAAAATTACAAAGTTACCTCCAAGCCGTACAAATAAAACGCGATTATTCAATGCATACTTTATATAAGGTCATGAAACTTTGTGTAGTAGTCGAACCAAATGACATCTGGGCAAGTATTAAGGACTGCAGGCAGTCGAAGGAGGCGTTTCCGGTTTTGAACTGGAGATACTCCAGAAAACTCTTGAACCTTAAACGGGACAAATTACGACGTGTCGTCGGAATTGTCACCGGTCACTGCTCCCTTAATAAACACCTGTTTACAATAGGTGTCACAGACTGCCCACTGTGCAGAGGATGCCTGGGGGCAGAGGAAACTGCCGCGCATCTGCTGATGGAATGCAGTAGCGTGGCCTTGCAGCGAGCGGCGTTCCTCGGAGCGCCCAGAACTATCCAGGAGGCCTGCGCCGACATCGGAGGACTGTGGGCCTTCCTGGAGGACATTGGGTGGCTGGATTGAGTGCGCCACCTCATCACGCAAAAAGGGCCGCTGTGCGGCCTAGTTGCAGAAAACAGCCCGCGCACCAAGTAAGTCGAACCAAATATAATGGATGGAGTATGTATAGTGGATTTTTAAAATACCCATTATATTCAGTGTAATAATAAATTACCTAAATTATTGCGCGTTGAAACCATTCTGAGACCGCCCCTGCCGCTCGGCCCCCCGACTCATCCCCGCTTTGGCCTAGTAATATATTGCTATTCTGTGGCCTACCATAAGCCCTTAATTTCTTTTTATTATTTTATCAATATATCGTCGCTCGTATGACTAAAGGTCCTATCTCACTTTTTGGCTGTTTTGAGTTAGGACCGCTATGTTAGTCAACGCAAAATTCTCTATCCATCCGACTAATCGGTACCTTGCATGTTAAAATTAAAATAACATTTTGAAATTATTATGATGGTTTTTTTTTTAAAACTGTTAGATTATCACGGGCATTTGAACATTTTTTTCATGTTAGTGTCAAAGTATACATAAAACGTTAAAGAAAGTTATTACCAGAGATATAAAAATACTTATTTCTCAAACTTAAAACCTACCTACCTTGGCAATAACATTCCAATAGCAGGTTTCTAAGTCCTATGTCGTGATATAGCACGTGCCACTATAGAGAATTTCTGAAGAGACACATTCCATTGCTGTCTCCAATGCTGGTTAATAAAATATTTATGTTTGACTATCAAATTACTGGTCTACGATTGGGTATTGTTGATTACTGTTTTGTCCAAATGGTTCCATATCAACTCCAATAAGCCTAAGGCGAATATGCGGCATGTCAGTATAGCAAATCAAGCAGTTGATGGCAGTGAGTCAGGTAAAATATCATCGGTTGATGGATAGAAATAACCGGCCCAGTGCGAGTCAGAATCGCACACAAAGAGGTCCGTACCATTATCTATAAGAACGAGCAAAAAAATCATGTTTGTTGTATGGGAGCCCCCTTAAATATTTATTTTATTCTGCTTTTCTAGTATTTGTTGTTATAGCGGCAACAGAAATACATCATCTGTGAAAATTTCAACTGTCTAACTATCACGGTTTATGAGATACAGCCTGGTGACAGACGGACACGAGACAGACAGCGGAGCCTTAGTAATAGGGTCCGTTTTACCCTTTGGGTACGGAACCCTGAAAAGGTTCACATCGTACGAATGTGCATAGTCAATCGAAGTCTTCCTTCTGTTGGTCAAAATAACATTTAATGACGTGACAAGCTAGTCGTTCACGTGATGTTAAGCGTCACGGCTGCCCATAACAGGTTGCAGTATCAAAATATCAACTCTAAATTAAGTAATATAGTTCCGCGTGACACTGCACTGCGCACGTCATCCTGAGACTTCGCACAGTCTAGTTATAAGATTACTAGACTGTGTGATCAGATCATAAAGTCTCATTTGCCCAGTAATTTCACTAGCTACAATGCCCATGGCATGTATTAGGTACCTAAGTGTATAACTGTGCCAGCAACAAAGAGGCATATGTACTAGAAGTCTTTGGCCAGCAACAGCAATGCTTTCAAATATTTAGGCGCTGGCGGAGAAAACACAATGAGTGAATACTGCAGCAACATTTGAATAAACCGTCATTATTAGTGTTGGGCAAAATATTTACATAGATAAGCCAAATACCTAATAAAAAGGTCTATGAGATAAGCTATATTATATTTATTCATAAACTCAAGTACCTTTTGTGTACTTTGTAGGTAAGGTAAAACCAATTAATAGTTAATAATGTTCTAAAAATATCCCGTGAAGCTAACTCATGCTGATAGGCAACACTGTGAAAAACAACAAGTACCTAGGTCACTATGTCGGATTAATTTCCAGACAGTGCAGCTGGTATACAGCTACGAAAAGCACATTAAATACGCGAGCGAAGCGAGCGCGAAAATTTTTATATATGCCGAATTGTATTTTAAAAAACGCGTATGGCGATTCAAACATGAATTACATGTCAGTCAGTACAAATGCGCTTGCTATAAAACGAAATATAGCTAAAACAGTAAATACGCGAGCGAAGCGAGCGCGAAACTTTTTATATTTGCTGTACTGAATTTCAGAAAACGCGTATAGCAATTCAAACATGAATTACATGTTAGTCAGTACAATGCGGACACGGCCTCATGCTTAGCCATATTAAGCATTTTGACGTTGTATAGACTCTTAAGATTTCATTTTTGGGCCACTGCAGTCGGTCGGACGGAGACTAAGCGGTAGCCGGGCGGCCGCTTGACTCCGATAAACACTAAACACAAATACGCTCTACGCTGGCAAAAAAATGATCGCGATGTTTTGTTTAATTTTTGATGATACTGGCATGTAGGTACGTATGTGTTGGAATCGAGCACTAGGGGCGCAGCGGGAACTTATCAGGAGCAAACCGAAAAAGTAATAGTCCTGCCTGGTCTGGCCATTCTTGCGCCCCCCAGAGTCTACGCCCTGTGCCTGGGCACCGGTGGCACCGCTCTATTTACGGCACTGGGGGGCGCACAAATCATTATAGTACGGGAGTTCAAGAGGGGAATTTGAGGATGTGGTGGTGAAACAGATAAGTATGCGATACAAGACCAATTTGTGCTCATTTCTTTAAATGATGAATTCCATGCACCTATATCTTCCTGGTAAATTGGATAATTACGGTGCTTGATGCTGCCTGCCTGCGCCATGGGGGGGGGGGGGGGGCGCCCCCCGCACCCCCCCCTGTATCCGCGCCTGTGTTGAGCCTTATGGGGCCGACATCGAGGAACTACCCTGCTCGATGCAATGGGGGTCGAAGACGTGGGGGACAACAGGAATAACCCAATGAAATGGAATAATAAATAGTAGGTACCTACAAACGTCTATTAACATTTTCTAAGTAGATCCTACCTACATAAGGCTGCTTTTACAAAATTATGCGTAGTTAGTTGCAAGGTTTTCGTTGTCAATATTTGATGCATAGCTTCTACAAAAGATCAAATATCTCCGGAGTTTTATATTACATCGACAAAATGTTGTTACCAAAATAAAGTTCATCATTTTTCTAAACTACTACAAATTATTTTTTAATTTTAAATGAATGCTCTTATTTATATATCATTAAATGAAACTAGATATATTTGGTCAAACCGACGGACGCTGCGAGCTCTGTATCCCGCGCGCGGTACTGAGCTCGCCAAAATGTAAAAAGCAGCCATACATTAAATGAGCATAATCGTCTAGTGCCCCATCGCGCCACCTCTTATCTGTGGTGACGACCAAACAAATGACTAAACGAGGTATTCATTCTATACTTTGTTATTATCAAATCAACTAAGGGAAAGAGTTGTTGCTACTCGCTTTATCATAATTTGTAATGCTACTTTCACTTCCAAAGCCTTTTTTATAAATACTTGCTGCAAAAAATCCTATTCAATTTATTTATTTTACAACATGTTAATTATGACAAATTTAATTACAACAATCTAGTAAAACTAAACCACTATATACAAATATACAAATTAAAAATATAAATGTTAAAACATAGTTTTGTCTATTGCTGTTTTTACCCGCACCGGCCCCCTAATTACCTAACTCGCAACAGGTTTGCGACAGGCGTAAATCTCGCGGTGATTGCTGTCATACATCATTAGTGGTGTCGCTACTGCTGTCGCATTGCTACTGCTGTCGCATTGCTACTGCTGTCGCATTGCTGTTGCAAATTTTACGTAATTACCCCACGGGAACAATGATCATAGCATATCAATTTTCCGGCGGGGTAATTACGTAAAATTTGCAACAGCAATGCGACAGCAGTAGCAATGCGACAGCAGTAGCGAAGCATACATTCTCGACACCACTAATGATGTATGACAGCAATCACCGCGAGATTTACGCCTGTCGCAAACCTGTTGCGAGTTAGGTAATTAGGGGGCGGGATTGCAATTACCCTAGCATTATGTGTTATTGCATAGTGAGTGCTGAATTTAAAGTATTATACCTACTTAGGTACCTACTTAGGTACTTATTTATACAATTTTCAACAAAATCGGTTAATGCACGTGGTAGAACCCGTAGTTCAACCGGCCCCCTAATTACCTAACTCGCAACAGGTTTGCGACAGGCGTAAATCTCGCGGTGATTGCTGTCATACATCATTAGTGGTGTCGAGAATGTATGCTTCGCTACTGCTGTCGCATTGCTACTGCTGTCGCATTGCTGTTGCAAATTTTACGTAATTACCCCGCGGTTGTACCTAAAGTGATTTTTTACCCGTATGTGGTACAACTGCGACCGTGTCAGTTGTTCCTACATATTTTTTTCCCTCGGTATACATAATATATAACGCATGTCATTAAAGAAACGAATCCGACGCAAACAAGAAACTGTTGTTTTCCCTCTTACGCTATTGTGTTTAAGTGCAGGGGGAGTGAAGCAGCAATAGAAATGTCTGCTCTTTTCAGTTCTTTTCTTTGTTGAATCGCGTTATATAGGTAACTGTCGATTTTCAAATTCCGTTCAGGCGTTTCAGCGCCTAATGCTAACGAACATATGCACATAGGTACCCACCCACACGTACAAAACTTCGCATTTACAATGTTAGTAGAGCCTGTTTAATAGAGCCGTCCTTGAGACGTATAGTATTATATTATCTGTGTTAGAGACTTGCATCGCAATAATTCACAATCGACTCACAAAATTACATTTGGTTTTTAGTTTTTGTATCACTAATGTATTATTTGTGTACTTATACCTATACTTATAAGTATGCTATGTTATTATGTACCATTTATACGCTATCTGTACCTAGATCTAGTAATTATCTAGACATCTTGCATTCCAAATTTAGGTGTGTTAAATTTCGACAAATTGGCACAAAAACAAATAAATATTTTCGCAACTGCCTATTATTACAGTATCTGTGGCAACAGCCCTCTTTGGCAACAGCCGACACTTTGATGTGCCTTTATTGTGCCGAAATCATGACACATTTTTCAGAGTTGCTTTTATTGGTGGAAAACCGACATCATGTTTTTTTTATGAGATCGATAAATATTTCATGCCAATGCATTTACATCAATTCACAGTAAAACAAGTCTTGTAAATAATTGTTACAATATATGGCCTAACAATTCAGTCACTTAGTTAGGATTCAGGAAAGGAAGCTTACTTCCTACCCAGTTAGTTGCCTAATAAGGAACAGATTTAAGAAAATGTGATAGCATTTAGTAATTCACTAGCGTTAAATGGTTACACCTTCCTAATCATAGTGGTTCACTAAATGCTATTACACCTTCCTAAATCCATTCCTAATTAGACAACTAACTGGGTAGCAAGTAAGCTTCCTTTCCCGTGTCCTAACTAGGCGACTTTTGTTGTAATGTAGTTGCGGCATTACCTTTGTTCCACGACGTCATACATTGCGTGCCGTTAAACAGACAACAAAAAATTCCACTGAAAATTACTACACATGTAAAACATCCAGTCATAGTAACACATAATAGGCTATTTGACTCATATAAAAATATGTAAAAAATTGTTATCATCCTAACTAATTGAGGCCTAATTAAGCTGAAAACAATCATTTTAACACTAAAATATGTTTATTTTCTTTAATTTATGCAAATAAAGTTTATAATTTTTTGAAGGATAAATGAATGGTGTGAAACGTTTTGTGATTGGTGGCAACTGTGATGACGTCAGAAAACTGTATTCACGTATCCGCTAATTGAAAATTGTATAGTATTATCTACTGGACCTGTTAAATGGTGCCTACGTTACATAAAAACACTACAAACGGATTTCACTTTATTATTACGTTCTTTGAATAGGTGTCTTTAAAGTTATCAAGTGATCTGCGAGCTGCTTGTTTACATTCTACTACAAAAATGAAGCGGCACTTCGTGCAAGCTAACAGTAGTAATCTACCCAAAGTAGATGCCCTAATGATTGTCTTGTTCTTTAAAGATAATGTTGATTTTTATGCTGCGGAAATAAAAAACGTAAAAACAGCACCGTAAGTATTATTCTTTAACTATCTATTCGAAAATCATTCAAGATAATATCCATGTTTGGAACGCGCGTTTTAGGTTAAGTACCCAGGTACCTAGGTACTGCTAGTATAGGATTTACTCGTCAAAGACCTACCTATGTTAGGAATAGGTACCTACATAATAACATAACATATAAACATACACACCTAAGTACGTACATTAACAAATGGCAGCAATGTTTTATTGTGCCTAATAGTAGGCTGGGTACAAATCAAAGAATTTTAGTATACATACAAATAGGCTATTTTAGATTTTAGCACTTTTAGGTAGGTACTTAAAATACTTTATTTTAGTTGCTTAGACAATGTACAACTTTCTTTGCAGTTTGGACAGATTTTTCAGCTGGTTCTATAAAGTTTGTAGTTGTCTGTTTATTTTGTGTTTTTACAGTACTACAGGCTCCAACTCAATAACTTTCTGTATATCAGTATCATTATTGTGTACACAGGTTTTAGTAATATTATCTTCATTTTCTTTTTCATGGGCTTCCTCACATCCTTGATGATATCTAATCTTTGTCTCTTAAGAAATGCTGCCCAAGAAGTACATACAAGCATCTGATAGCTGTGTTCTGCGATCTGGCTGGCAATAGGTAACACTTTAGAGGCATAACTCCACCTACCAAAACTATTTTCTTGCTAAAGCTCATTTTGAACTTAAGGCGAGACTGGCCCAAAAACGCCCTTGTTTGAATCGTCTTTTCTCTGAGATAAACCACACTTTTAGATATGAAAAAAATATATGTTATTCTTAAGGATGTCTTCAAGTTAAATGATCATACTTATACATAAAAGGAATAACTTCACTCGATCGAAAAAAAATCCAAAGTTACCTCTATCTTAGATTTTTTGAAATGACTTTTCGACTTGTTTTAAACGAATCGTATTATTTAAATATATTTTAATGAATCATGTATTGATCAAACAATTTAAATGATCAATAAAAATGTTAAAAAGTTAATACGGTAATTTTATATGAATATTATATCTTGAATTCATGGCATCCGAGCTCATTTTCGGGGCCGCCAGTCCGCTCGCAGAGCCCGTCGACGCCGGACGTGTGCCAAATTTTTGCGCTCCACGACGCGAAGCTACACTGGCCGTGAATTTTAATAAAATGGGTAACAAATATAATAAAAGAAAAAAAACTGCTCAAGACCTTTTACCTATTTTTGTTTTTTATTGTTTTATTTTCATGATGTATGTTAGGAATGTAATGTTGTGTGATGTCCTGAATAAATGTATTTTCTTTCTTTCTTTCTTTCTAAGTTATGCATTAGGAAAATCGGTAGTTACAATGTAATTCACCTATGCTTTCTAATTATCATTATGCTCACCGTCATGGACAGTTTCTTGCCCTACGCCTCAATACACACGCCTTACTCAATCATACAATCCACACTTGTGTTATTTTTTTGTGCACAAATTCATGTCACGAATCGAACCCATCTCCTCCGGGTTATGAGCCGACCTGCTAAACCCCCACATCACAGAGGCTGTGAATAATCATCATACTCATTTATTTATCTCATACACAAGCAGTTATGTTTGCTTCATAGTATACATTGCGTATACATGGTGTCAAGCAGCACACCGCGGGAAGCCAATGGATGCAGGAGGCGAGCAGCCGCTCAAAGTGGTGCTCTTTGGGGAGGCCTATGTTCAGCAGTGGACGTCTTCAGGCTGATGATGATGATGATGATGATGATGATGATACATGGTGCTAGATAATACGTAACTGGCATGCGCAAGTACGGGCAGGTATGAATCAGTGTTACCAGTTGAGCGGCTGGTGTGAGAAAAAGTGGGCAGGTGTGGGCTGGGCAATTATGGAAACGTGTTAGCAGGCAGGGGCTAGCAGGCAGCTTGTGTGAGCAAATGTCGATAGGCGTGGCCAAGTGTGCAAAACCTATGGGCAGGTGAGCGGGTGGTGTGGCAAAAAATAGGCGGGTTGGGTAAGTGAAAGAAAGCTATGGGGTAGGGGCTTGATCCCATCCTCCCCGGCGGCGCTGCCCCGTTACCGTGGTCGATGGGGAAAAAGGGAAAAAAGTGCCATCCTCCCCCGGAGCCTCAACAACGGCGCTCATGGGGGCCGATGGAACATAAAAATTGTCATCTGCCCCGTTATAGTCGGATCAATGAATTCATCTCGGTGACAGCGGCGCAGATGGGAATAATAGTCTCATCCCCACCCCAGTACGGCCAGTGCTGGTGCTTTTAATGGGGAGGGTTACACAAATCAGTTTCATCAAGTCCAGCATTGAAGGTAGGGTACCATAATATTTAAGAGGTAAGAGGTATGTGGGTGGTGCTCGACCAAATGTCATAGAGGATGACAGGGGCTGTCAGATCGTTGTCATGAAAATCTAAGATGCGAGGCGGATTCAAAATGGCGGCCATTTTGAAAGTTAGTCCGATCAGGGTGATTTTTCGCATGGGGGGGTTTTCGGGGCCGCAGATTCGAAATTTGAAAAAAAATTTAGATTCCGCCATTTTTAAAGATGGCTGCCATACAATTTTACACCTCATTGCATTTGTTATAATAATAATGGTAGGTTCACATTTATCATATATCAATCCAGAACATAAGCTAACTCTATCCTAAATAACAAAGCGGCTTGATCTCCGCTACTGAGTTACATAACGTGGCTGACGCGGGCGAAAGAAGTGCGCGCGGCGCGCGGCGCGGCGCATTGCACACAGCTTTTGGGTCGCGTAAATGAATACGTCGTGCCGTCAAATAGTGCGGCTTAAGGTAGCGTAAAATACCTAAAGTTCCCGAAAAGGCTCGCCTTAATGTAATTTGCCACATCCACATCCTTCTGCATCTGTAGGTAATTTGACAGTAGAGTTAGAAAGTTTTATTTATGTGGAATCATGGATGTTTAAAAAGTTCATGTGTGGATTATAAAGTTTACCCTTTTATACTGGACTAGAATGCATTTGATCTAATTATCTCGATAGGTACCTACTTATGTTTTTACTATAGGGTTAGGGTTAAAGTTTATTACAATTTCGTTATAATAGGTACCTACACAAGGATTCATGAGGTTGTAGTGTTGTAGTAGTTTTGAGTAGGTATAAGTAAATCGGTGTTTAACAGAGCGCGTAAAGCTCAATTTAATGAGTATACGCCTGATCGAAGGGTAACATAGAAGAATTACGCTGTAAGCAGGTAGGTAAAAACAGTAGAAGTGGCTGCTATGCTTTTAGGGTCTCGGCGAACTAATCGTAGCCACTTTCCGTGTAGCAGGATTGAAGGGAACCTGAATAAAAAGTTTCTCTGGTATTTTGATTGAAGTACTGGAGCACTGTGGCACTATACACCATTTACACGACATTATTTTTGAATTTTCTAAGCTTTTCATCACTCTTTGATTCACATAACAATATTACTCTACTGCTTCGAACACTCGCGCAGGAGATAATGCACAAACGATAAAATATTAAGTGCAAGAATGTTCAGTTAGGTTGATGACTAACAGAGAGGAAGATTTTTTACTAATTTGTGACGTCATGTAGGTCACGTGACCGCCGCCATGATGAAAATAGTGTTTGCCGAATGAATTTTAAAATTCAAACTTTAATATCGGTTTTTACCGAAAATACGAAAGAAATCCAGGAAATATTGATTGTAGGGTGCATTAGACATCCCGATTAATAAAATAAAACAAAAACTAAAAAGTAGTCAAATAGCCTATTATGAATGTATGTAGGTACAATTTTCATTGTATTTTCCACAGATTATCTACGTAAGTAAAATCAAGGTGAAGGGCTGCGTCAACATCAGCGCACAAGTCAATATTTATGTAAGAGGACAATAATATTTAACGAAGGTATTTTCAATTGTCCTCGGAGTACTTTCAGAGGTTTAATTTAAACTTTTGTTATCATTTTCACCTTGAGTTCTCTTTGTCAATAAACCAAATAAAACTTACGACCAAGAAACAAATCTAAGTACTCTCTACCACAGACTACATAGGTACCTATACTATAGTACCCTAATATAAGATGAATTGATAGAGTAGGTAAGTACCTATGACTTACCTCGGTTTCTGGCAATGAGGTATATGTACTATTTACTAGAGAAGCTATTCGAAGCACAAATAGTTGTACTTTTTTGTATAATTATTAATATTATACAATTTAGTCAATTTTAGTTACGTATATACTGACAACAATTAATAATTTAGGTTTTTTACTAACATATAATCTACAAAAAATAAAATAAAATTTCGATCTTACAAAATTCAAAAAATTGTTATGTCAGAAAATATAGGTAATTAATTATTATAATTATATTGTTATTCTATCACACCATCTACAATTTATCCTCTAAAAAATTTTGCACATTGTAATAAGTCTTATTTACTAAAAATTCCTTTAGCAAGTTTTTAAATGTGCAAATATTTGTGCAGTCCAAAACAAGCTTTGGCAAATGGTTGTAGATGCGCGGGGCCATGCTGAAGATGCTTTTATTGAGCAGTGTAGTTGTATTTCTGGGAAAACACAACTTACCACAGTAGCGTTTACTTTTGAGTGGTTCGAACAAATTTAGATTGCATCTAACAAATGCTGAAACTTCGTAGATGTACAAACACGTAAGTTGTGCTAGGTGAGTTGTGTATTTTTATTTTTGATCAGGGTTTATTTATTAAACACCTCCCATTTAGTCAGTTATGTGGATACAGATGATTGCATTGGTGTTTATCGATTGAATACACAATGCAAATAAATTTTTAGGTACTAGTAACTGTCTGTTTGAACCCAACACCCTGTAGAGCTATTATGTTTCCAGTCTACATTGACGCACGTTCTATGCAAAACACAAACAAAATACATAATTATTCGTAAAAGTAGTGTTTTCATGTTTTGTCGTGTTTTGAATACAAATGTAGCAAAATAAAAGAAGCAAATGGCGTTTTACGTCAGACCATCATGTTGTGATAGTATGTACATTATTATTCAAAATATTTAGTATTTAGTATCTAGAATGAGCATTGTTACACTTGGCAATTAGTTATATTAGTTTTCTTAGTGATGAACAAATAAAGTCAATGAAAATAGATATATTGTTGCAACAGTTTGTCCGGTATCCGGTTTGTAATGAATGACTCTTCATATCATAAGATTTTAAACTTTCACGGTAAATAACTTTTCAAAATAACAGGATATTTGTTAGGTTAATGTCTAAGTGCGCAGGATTATAATTATGGCTGCCGCCTGCTGAGCTGTTTTTGGTAATGAAATGTAATTAAAATCGTAATTTGATATAATTTAATAATAGTTATAATGATTGTAAGTCTAATTTAAATTTTTGTAATAGTATGATAAGTACAGATTTGTTTGTTTTTTTTTTTTTTTGAGGGTTTTTTTTAGGTTTTAGGTAGGTATATAGATTTTAAGAATGACATTCAAACACGATTTATTAATTGTTCATGAATAAATAATACAAAATAATACAAAACAATGTTTTCCATGCAATTTATCTGTTTCGCGTTGCCGATACTTCGGTGCAGTTGCAAGCACCATGTCACGGATAAACTCATCCGTGATCATCGTGATCCGTGATCATGGTGCTTGCAAGTCTTGCAACTGCACCGAAATATCGGCAACTCGCAGCATAAATTGCATGGTAAATACCGTTAATAAACAATATTTTAGTATGTAGTAGTTTCGTGAAATTACTGGGCAAATGAGACTTTATGACCTGATTTCACAGTCTAGTAATCTGGTTACTAGACTGTATGATGTCTCAAGATGACATGCGCAGTGCAATGTCACGCAAAACTTTATTATTTTAAAGTTCCGAGTGACACTACAAATGTTATAGGCGGCCAGTGAATGACTACCTCGTCACGATATTCATTCTCTTAATAAAAGATATATATATGAAAGTCTTCATATACGTTTTTTGTTCGACTTTAGCCATGTTTAAATGTTGACACATATTTATTTTTAGACACATTATTTTTGATATTAAAGATTACTCAGAATTTAAACCACAATAAATTATCGGTTTTCATAATTGGCTACATCGTAATTTATATTGATATAGGTACTTAGACATCAAAAATTACACACACTATCTTATCAAATGTAGGTACGTATATAGAGGCGCCGGACATAGAGACACGATTAAAATCGTATGTTTGCTGATAAACTAAATGATAACATAGTATTTTATGATAATTTAATAATAACCAGTATTTAAAAGTGCTTATTTTGCGTCGTTCTCATCAAGCTCGAAATGATCTAGAAATTATCGTTCTTTACTTTTTTCAACAGTGACGGTATGACGTTTCTAGATCATTTCTGTTCATTCATTTCATATTCATTTCTGTTAATAGAGATATATCGGTAATTATTACCGATATTATATCTCTTAACAGAGCCATTTATTAACACAGATATGATCTAAGTAGATGTAGGTATATCCTGTGATCTAACGGTCTCAGCTGCAGGAAAAAAGACGTCACTTCCTCTTTTACAGCCCATTGTTATTCGTGAAACTAGTAAAAAACTACGAAAACATGACGTTGATAACCTACGCTTTTGTACTACGTAAATCAACGAAATTATCAACAATGCGCTATCTACGTTTTACACGGTTTATGCGCGCGACGGTACGTCACAACGATCGTCATTTACACCTATAATATAATAAGTCTATTAGTACCTATATTAGTGCGTCGATAAATTTAGCTCACTGCGCATTTTTCACGTAAAACTCATTACAGAGTCGAGAGTAGAGTTAAAGTACTTAAGTAGAGAGAGTGTTTAGAGTAAACACAGAACGACCTGAGATTTCTTGTGCATCGTAGGTCAGATACCTATATTATTTTCTGAAAGCGAACTGTTATAAATAAAGTTCCGCTTTTCTGCTAACTAAGGAATAGTCCTTGAAACCACGTGGCTCAACCGAGGGTATAAAAAATAGATAGGAAGCGTGGTTTCAGTCAGTCAAGAGTTAGTCTTCAGTCGAGTTGATCGGAAGATACCAATTTGTACAGTGGTATTGGCCAATTTTAAAGGCTTTAGTTGACAGATCTAAAACTCCTAAAACTGTTGCTGTCCTTGTCTAATAGACGGTAATGTAAGAGACGGGTACATTTTTAGCAAGTTAAAGACTGTCAACTAAAGCCTTCAAAATTGGGCCTAAAGTCGTGGTAATAAACTAAGTTTATTTGCAGCAGTAAAAAAGTGTTTTATCTCAAAAGAACCCACGGAGTGCTACTCTAACAGAACGATTAGCTTTGGTATACCTATTAGATCGAGTATATTTTGTAGGACTGCCTTAGTATACGGGGCTGGTGCTGAAAGTTAAGTAATTCAGAGTATCGAACTATCAACACTTTCCAATAGTAGTAGGTATAGGTACAGGTAGGTACAGTTCGGTTGTTATTAGGCCAGTCGACCAAACTAGTGCAACTTTTTTTGTGGCAACTGGCAAGACTCCTATTACTCTGTGATTGGTGTACACAGACAGCATTCGTTTGTTTTGTTATTTTGTGGCAAGACTCTGGTTGGTTGGTGCAGTTAATACACAAGACAAAATTATTATTGTTCTCTAATGGCAGTAGTTCAGTTGTTTAGTCTGGTTGACCGAACTAACTTTTTAAGGTGGAACGTTACACTAGCGCGGGAAATTCAAATTTTCTTGCGTTCTTTTGCCAATAATAGCTTAATTACTCAACGTGATTACATGAAAACTAATTTAGCGCAAATAGATATAATCTATCAATAAATTACAATTACAAGTATCACCGGCAAAAGATCGCAAGAAAATTTTAATTTCCCGCGCTAGTGTAACGTTCAATACCCCTTTAGTAGGAATAGATTGGTAAGTACTATATGTTTTAAAGACTATGTTATGTTTTCATTATACCACGGTAGGTACATACGGTATAATGGTACCATAATTATATAATGCGGTAATATTTTCCGTTCACTACTGTATATAGGTATAAACAAACTAATCAAACGGGTTTTACGCGGTGATAAATATACTGGGAAATAATTTTGAGCGTTAGCGTGTGTGTGATTTGATAACAGTTTAATTACTTATTTTAACATTTAGGTAGGTATAGCTTTAGTTATAATTTCATAAATGTACTATTTTAAGTAAATTAGGTAATAATAATCTCAATATTCAATACTCAATAATTTATTGCAAACATTATAGATTATCTATTACAAAGTAAGTTGGAACTTTTAACATTTTTTTATGAGCCTGCGTGTGTATAATTATGTATCTATCTATTTTACTAGGCGGTACGACTTTTCTGCAAAGTTCGTCTAGGTAGGTAGGCACCACCGCTTTGCCAGTTATTCTGCCGCTATGCAGTAGTGTGCAAGAACTACTGTGTTCCGGTTAGAAGGGTATTGTAGCTAGTGAAATTACTGGGCAAATGAGACTTAAGAACTGGTCTCACAGTCTAGAAATTCTATTTAGACTATGTGATGTCTCAGGATGACGTGCGCAGTGCGCAGTGTCACGCGAAATTTTAATTTAGATTTCCGAGTGACACTGCAATCTGTAATGGGCAGCCATGACGCTTAACACCAGGTGAACGACTGGCTCGTCACGTCATTCGTTTACATAAAACAAAAATAATAAAAAATTAACACAGCTATATCTACATCTACGCTATATACTATCATAAAGAGGAAAGATTTGTATTTTTGTATGTTTGTAATGAATAAACTCAAAAACTACTGTGCCGATTTCATAAATTCTTTCACCATTGGAAAGCTTTTTTTTTTGGGGGGGGGGGGGGGATGCTTTCGCACTTCCCTGCCACCACGGGGGTGATGGCGCAGGGGGTATGTGGGGCTTGAACCCACTAAACCCCCCCGTGATCCGTCCGCCGCCGGAATGGGGCGAGATAGGGTCGCGCTAGCATTCACTATCTCGCCCCAGCGGTAGGCCCTTTCGGGCCCCTGCGCCAGTGGGTGGGTAACCTTACACCTCGGTTACCCACCAGACGTGTAGGGTCGTGTGAGCACGGCGGAGAGTCCCCCGACTCTCCGCCGCCGACCCCACTACGGAGGATGGAGAAGGCGCGCGAAACGCCTCCTCCGTCCCCCGGTCCGTCTGCGCCGGAGGGGGTCAGAGTTGGGATTATCCTCCCTGACCCGCTTCGCAGCCTCCTTCTGCGTCATCACCGCCTCGCAGAAGGAGACCGTGGCCTGCCACGCTCTCTCGCTGCCGAGCATGGCGTTTACCACGCTCGGCAACGAGAGATATCTAAATAGTACATATACTTAGTACTTATTATATTTTCTGTGGGTACATAGATATTATTTGATTACGTACCAACGTTGCTATTATTGTTGGATATACAAACTTATTTGTATATCAAACTATGTAAATTTTAATTTAAAAAGAACATAGCGTTCTATGAAAGGCTTGTTTACGTAGATACCGAGTAGTTACGAGAACTTGTGTAACCAATCTTGAAGATGTTTTTGCTATAAATAAATATTATCTCTTATACTCTCTATACACGCTGTTTCCACTGCTGCAAATCCTGCTCCCCCCTTACAATGGTTATGGGAGCCCAGGGATAGCTAAAGTATAAAGCTGAGAGGTATATTTGATGAAAATATTTGAAAATAAAGAAAACGTCGAACAGCCGTGTAGTTGATTGCGTAAAGAAGTGAACTCCATAGTGAAAATGAACCTAGGATTTTCGTCGAGGATTGAACTTCTGAGCAAGGATAATTACGATAGCTGGAGATTGCAAGTAGAGGCACTTTTGATTAAAAACGATACGTGGAAATACGTGAGTGGTAGAAAAAGTAAGCCTGATAATGCAGCAGAGATTAGCAAGTGGGAAGCAGAAGATGAAAAAGCTAAGGCTGACCTGATACTGTCGATAAGTGGTAGTGAATTAAGGCATGTACGAGGCTGTATCACTTCCAGAGAAGTATGGTTGAAATTAGAATCTGTATTTGCTTCGAAAGGACCTGCTAAGAAAGCCATGTTATTAAAACGTTTGATGTTGCATAGAATGAACGAGACTGGTAACGTACATGAACATATAAATTCATTTTTCGAGGCAGTAGATAAATTAGCGGATATGGATGTTAATATACATGATGATTTGTTATCCATTATGCTGTTGTACAGTTTACCTGCGAATTTTGAGAATTTTAGATGTGCTATTGAATCTCGTGATGAATTACCGAAGCCTGAAATGCTCAAAGTAAAAATAATAGAAGAACATGAATCCAGGCAGTCCAATCAGGACAGAATCCGACAAGAGGATGTAATGTATACATATCGGAAGAAGAATTTTAAAGGAGGAAACGCGAAACCGAGTACTAGTGAAGTCAAAACGGAAACTTCTAATCAAAGGAAGAGTGATAAATTTAAATTTCGTTGTTTTAAATGTCACGAACTAGGTCATAAAGCGTCTGAATGCACGAAGAAAACTGTAGCGAAATCTCACTATGTTGATGAAACTATAACAACTTTTAAAATTTCAGATGAAACTGCTCATGCAGTAGTTGTTCAAAAACATAACTGGATATTGGACAGTGGGTGCACTTCTCACTTATGTAATGACGCAAGTAAGTTCGGGGGCAGTTTGTCAATAACGAGCGGAGAATTAAATTTAGCCACAAATGTAAGTACGCAAGTTAAAGGTAAGGGTACTGTTCGATTATCGGCATGCAATGAATACTCGAGGAATACAGTTGACTTATGTGACACGTTATACGTTCCAAATTTAAGGACAAACTTAATTTCGGTAGCTAAGATAACCAATGCTGGTTATGAAGTCACTTTTGACCGTGACGTTGCTAACGTCGTCGATAAACAGGGACAGATTAGATTGTCTGCTTACCGTAAAGGTAATTTGTATTGTGTCAAAGAGTATGAAGCTGTATGTAATTTGAGTGATTCAAATGTTGATATACGTAGTTGGCACGAGCGGTTAGGTCATTTGAATGGGAATGATGTCGCTAAACTTTTGAACAAGTTGGGTGCTGATGTTAACGTGAACGATGTACAACAATTACGGGATTGCGATATCTGTGCTAAAGGAAAAATGACCGCGCTATCGTTTTCTGAATCTAGTGGACCATGCGTTGAGAAATTAAAGATAGTATATTCCGATATTGTAGGACCTATGCGTTGTGAATCGAAAGGAGGTGCTAAGTATTTTATAACCTTTATTGATGATTGTACCCGTTTTTGTCAAGTTTATTTTTTGAGTGCGAAAAGTAAAGCTTTGGATGCATTTAAATATTATAAAACTGAGGTTGAAAATATGACAGGATCGAAGATCAAATATTTTCAAAGTGATAACGGTGGTGAATATAGGAGTGCGGAATTTGATAGATTTTTACAACAAGAAGGAATAGTACGAAGATTGACAGTTGCAGGAACACCACAACAAAACGGAATTGCGGAAAGAATGAACCGAACTTTAGTAGAGATGGCCCGGTGCATGTTACTGAGTTCAGATCTTTCAACTGATTTTTGGGCAGAAGCAGTGGACACAGCATGCTACATCAGGAATCGCTGTCCTACGTCTAGTCTGCGAGGTGATATTCCTTACGAACGATGGTTTGAAGCTCCTGTCAAGATTGACTATTTGCGGAAGTTTGGATCGAAGGTCCATATTTTGAACAAGGATCCAAATAAGGGTAAATTTGCAGCACGAGGTATTTCGGCAATTTTCGTTGGATATCCGAAAAATGCAAAAGCATACAGAGTGTGGATTCCAGAAGAAAATAAATTCACGATTGCGAAAGATGTGAAATTTCATGAAGGTAAGGATTTATTAAATGAAATCTCGAGGCAAGAACAGAATTTAGAGAGAAAAGAAGAAGTTGAAAAACAGTTTATAGATATTGAATTTTTGAAATATACACAAGAAAATGGCGAATCTGGTGAAGTACAGAATACTGAAGAGCTAAACGAGATAGATAACAATGATAATGAAGAGATTTGGAGTGAATGTCAAGAATCTGTTGAGGAAGTAAATGACGATCACGATCAAATTCTACATGACAGCTCTGAAACCAGAATACCGTTGGGTGAACATGAAGATCAAGAAAATCAACGAAGTGTTACATTAAAGAGAGCTCCTGGTCGACCGAAGTTACTGCGAACTGGTAGTGTAGGCCGTCCGAAGAAAATCTATAAAATGGTAGAAGTTCAGCAACAAAGTAGCTCATATGATGTTGCAAACGAAGACGATAACAACATCGTGGATTATGTAGGTTCCGTCCAAACAACTTTGAATGATGCGTTAAAAGGCAGTGAAAAAGTAGCATGGGAGGAAGCAATACTATCCGAAATAAGAAGTTTAATTCAAAAAGATACGTTGGAAGTTGTGAAGATACCGATAAATAGGAATGTTATTGGTTGTCGTTATGTGTTGACGACGAAACTTAACGTAGATAAGACTACCAAGAAGAAGGCGAGACTAGTGGCACAAGGTTTTAGTCAGCGTTATGGAATCGATTACGAGAAAACATACGCACCCGTTGCTAGATTAGATACGCTCAGATTGTTGGTAGCTCTTGCAGTTGAATTAAATTTGAAAATACATCAGTTAGATGTTAATACTGCTTATTTAAATGGTTCTTTAGACGAAGAGATTTATATGAAGATACCAGAACTATTTAGGGAGAGCTTGAATAAACTTTTGAATCACGAGGGAGAGGATCCAGTGGTCGTACAGCGTGTACGAAATATGATTAAAAGTTTAGATGCTGGGTGTGATTCATGTTTATTGAAAAAATCCTTATATGGATTAAAGCAAGCCGGACGTCAATGGAATCTGAAACTGAACAAGAAATTGATCAATATAGGCCTGAAACAAAGTCTGAACGAACCATGTCTGTATTTCAAAGAAAGTGGAGGTAATCACTTGTTTGTATTGATTTACGTGGACGATATTTTGGTGGCTTCTCAACAAGAAGGTTTGATCAAGAACTTTAAGGTTGAATTGTCGAAAGAGTTTGACTCGAAAGATTATGGCGAGGCCAAGTATATTTTAGGCATAGACATTCGACGAGATGACAATGTCATTGTATTGTCACAAGAAAATTATATTTTGGATATTTTACAACGATATTCAATGCAAGACTGTAATAAATGTATCACTCCGATGGAAATAAATTCCAACAAGCCAAAGAAGATTGAAAACTGTGATTCAGTGAATCAAGAGAAATGGCCATATAGGGAGTTGATAGGTAGCTTAAATTATTTGAGCAATGCTACAAGGCCCGACATTGCGAACGCAGTGCGAATACTAAGTCAGAAGGTAAATAATCCTGAACCGTGTGATTGGAAGGCGGCTAAGCGCATATTACGATATCTTAAGGGAACGATAACGTATTCCCTTGTGTACAGAAGGACTGGTAAGTTTGTAGAAGGATATTCTGACAGTGGTTTTGGAAATTGTATGTTAGATAGGCGTTCATATTTAGGCAATGCATTTATTTTAGGCGGCGCGTGTATATCGTGGCAGTCGCGAAAGCAGCGTAGCGTTGCGACTTCAACATGTGAGGCGGAGTATATTAGCTTATCGGAAGCGATGAAGGAAGGTGTCTACCTAAACAGTTTACTCAAAGAAGTGGGACTTGAAAGGTATGCTCGAGTAGTTATTCATGCCGATAATCAAGGTGCAATTTGTTTGGCGCAAGATCCAGTTTTTCATGCGCGAAGTAAACACATTGATATCAGATATCACTTCATAAGGGGAGTTTTGAATGACAATAAGCAAATTGAAGTGAGACATGTGCCCACTGACTCCATGCTAGCCGACGTACTAACTAAGCCATTACCGAGTGTTAAACATAATAAATGTTTGTATGGTTTAGGTGTTAAGCCCTACTAGTTTAGATGTTATTTAAGTTATTTAAACTAAAATTTAAAGGGGCGTGTTGGATATACAAACTTATTTGTATATCAAACTATGTAAATTTTAATTTAAAAAGAACATAGCGTTCTATGAAAGGCTTGTTTACGTAGATACCGAGTAGTTACGAGAACTTGTGTAACCAATCTTGAAGATGTTTTTGCTATAAATAAATATTATCTCTTATACTCTCTATACACGCTGTTTCCACTGCTGCAAATCCTGCTCCCCCCTTACAATTATTATACATAGCCGGCACCGCGCCGCACCGCCTGCCTCCCTTCTGTTGCCCTTTCATCCCTTTCCCCTTTCGCTTCCCTCTTGGCATGAACTGGGTTAGGGCGTAAAACTAATTAACCAGTGCAAAGCCAGGGCGGGTCAGCTAGTAGTTATAATAAGTAATTTATATAATTATAGAAGGTAAGTTTCCAAACGCCTTCTCAAAACGCACGTCACTTTTTTGGTATTTTAGACGATTTGAGCAAGAAAATTAATAGCTTACCAGTGGAATATCACATCAGAACACTTATGCTGATTTTTTGATGTGTTGTGGCACGATTTCATACCTATCTAAAAAAAATCTGGGAGCTCTTCGCCTAGAGCACTGACGCGCGTAAACGCCGTACGTATAAGGCTGCGCCAATTACATTTCGCAAATGTACTGGGGTTCTATGTGTCCTATTCTAAGGCTAGTAAGCAATAATACTATATAATAAGCATACGATAAGTATATAATAAATAAATAAATAAATACGACAATACATGTATTTTCGTTGCCATTGTCAACAAGTCTTCATGTTTTTCTCTGCATTTGTATATGCCCAAAAGTGTCTTTCATTCAGACGGAAATTGGCGCACGTGTCCAATGGACATACAAAGCATGTCCATTTGTGTAACAACTTTGTTACGTATGTCAATTTATTTTGTCTGCGGTCCCAATTGTGAGTAATTTACTAGTAAGTATAGCCAATATTTGCGGCCAAATGAGCAATATAAGGTAATTTTGTTTTTTATTTTATATGTAAGAGAATAATCGTCAAAAAGTCATTAGACTTTTTAATATATTATGCATCAGAAAAAAATGAAAACAAATACAGCCTCTCGACAATGCAAACGGTCCTCTAAAATTAGGTGCAACACACACAATTTAGCGTGCGAAACAGGTAGAGCAATACACATCTGGGGCGATGTGGAGAAAGAGCACATCAGAATATGCAATGCATCGAGACGTGTTTTGCATATAACTTAATCTCCCTCTTTTAGTTAATCTGTGGTGTTGGAGCTACGTGATGAGGATGACATTCTCTAATATTGCTATATTTACGTTAATGATTTTTTTTATCTTTATCTTCATTAATACTTCTCAGGAAGGTTGTGTAATGACGGTAGTAAAACAGCGGTGACTTTTGCCTCGCATTATGAAATGATAAAATGTAGGCATTTGGGATGTTTCAGATGTTTGGTAGGTAAAAATATAGACCTTTGTAAGCTAGGTAGGCACTGCGTTAATTTTGGGCCTTACCTACTTATAAATGCTGCTTAAAGTTAGTCAATGTTTAAAATCTTCTGTCAACTTCTGACTGATTTAAAATGTCACGCGCGAAAACGAGACTGAACCATTTTAAACATTGATTAAATTTAAGCAACGTTTATAAGTAAGGCCTTTATATTAAAATATAAAGGCCATGTAGTCAACTACAGAGACGCGTTTTCCCATCTCAATATCCAAAGAATTCTATGTTGAATCATCGGTCATTTTTATTTATTGGACATTGGCTTTGGACATTTTTCTTTATGGACATTATTCGTGTAGATCATATAAACAACTAGTTGAGCCCCGCAGTTTCGCCCGCGGATAAAAAGCACATGTTAGTCCAGTAAGCTATCTCTATTGCAAATTTCAGATTCAGATTCAGATTCAGATATTTTATTGCTTCCATAGTGTACATAGGTGGAATAAGTATAAAATTATTTAAGTAGGCTCATTATGGACCCCGTCGGGCGCAGCAAACGCAGCGGCGCCGCAGTGGTGCATGAAAGTGTACGGTGCAGAAGCCTCTTCTAAAAATGCCCACATCTCCTTTTTGGATACACTGATTTTGATGAAACAAACAGTTGAACCTGCTCAGAACTCCAAAAAAGCACAGAAATAAACACTATCAAAATCTATCAAGTATACTTGCGAGTGCGTTGTTAGTTTTCATACAGACATAGTAGACACAAAAATTCAAACAACATTTTTTTTTACTACTTTAATATAAGCACAAAGCTATTATATATAGGTATGGTTGATCCATTGACTGGTAGATCAGACGGATAAATCGACACCTTAGTGCCACCTGAATAAATGTATTTTCTTTCAATCTTTTTTTTCAGTGCCCGACCAATTAATTAAGTTTATTATGATATATCGAAAATAAACGTTACGGTAGAGGTGCAGCGTCACAGGTGCCGGCCGGCCCCTTGGACACCTGCCAAAATACACGTCTACTCAGAAACTGATTAGAATTACGGAAAAGTACAAAAAATATAGGTGAAAATACAAAAAAATCCTTTTGTAATGCTCATAATCTTTGGAATTGCTACTTGTACCTATCTATCTGTCTTTTTCTGCTCCTTGATGTGAGCGATACATATGATAGATAGATAGATAGATAAACACTTTATTGTACACACCAAATAATACAATTTTACAAGGCATACAGACATTTACAAAAACGTGTAACAATGGGCGACCTTATCGCTAAAAGCGATCTCTTCCAGGCAACCTTTGGATGGAGAGGATTTATAGAAGTGGTAAAAGACGGGGTGCACAAGCATAACTACATAGATAAAAATACCTTATAAACATACTAAATATCTTTAGCAATATACCTACATCTCTGAATAAAAAATATACCTACATATTATATCTACATACACTTACTTATACATAATATGTGGATACATAAACAAGTAACAGTAATATTATGGTAACAGTTTAACATAGTGATATGGTACTGATGAATCGGACAAACTCACACTGACAAGTAAAACTCTTTGACTTGATCCTTAAAGCTGTGCAATGAGGGTGCCCTTCGTATAGTTTCAGGTAGTCCATTCCAGAGGCGGACAGCATGAATGGTAAAAGACCGATCATAGAAACTACTACGATGTAAAGGCATCTTAAGAGTCAAATTTTCCGACGACCTAAGAGACAAGGTGTGGACGCTGTGCATGAATCTAAAACGTTCTTTGAGATAGCGCGGGGTGGAAGGAGTAAACAAAACACTGTATAAAAAGGACAGGATATGGGCATTCCGGCGCAGACGTATGGGCAGCCACTTGAGCTTTGCACGAAAATGAGAAACATGGTCATATTTGCGCAAGCCAAATATGAACCTAATAGAAAAATTTTGTAAACGCTCAAGCTTACTCAGCTGATCCTCAGTAAGGTCGAGGTAACACACGTCAGCATAATCTAAAATGGGGAGCAAGAGAGATTGCGCAAGTGCAACCTTGGTGGCAGTGGGTAAAAAGTTCCGGAGTCTCCTCAGAGACCCTGCGGAAGCAAACATTCTGGAGCTAATGGCCTCCAGCTGAGGGCCCCAGCTCATACAGCGGTCCATTATCACTCCAAGATTCCTTACAGTGTCGCTATATGGAATGACCACTCCATCAAAAACAATACGTGGAAGCGTCGGCCAGTCCATTTTAGCGATCATTCTTGAGCTACCTAGAATAATGGCTTGCGTTTTGACTGGATTCACCTTTAGTCCGAAAGATTGACTCCACTCAACTATACGACACAGGTCACTATTGGTTGCTTCAATAGCTTTGTCAATCTCATTTACAGGGGATTGATAATAGATTTGAAGATCGTCTGCATATAGGTGGTAGGAAGAAGTAATATTACGCGATATTGAATTAATGAACATAGCAAAGAGAAGAGGTGAGAGGACGCCGCCCTGCGGTACGCCGGCTGTCGTATTACACCAGGTAGAGAAGGACTCTTCAAAGCGAAATGATTTTCGTTGCCATTCCATTTCCTGTAACTTCGGTCGGTCCGCCGTTTACCTCTTTCTGATTTTCTCTTTTATTTGTGCCATCCATACAAATTGTAGATCTTTGCCCCCTTTTTGAAATTTTCTTTTTATTACTTCGTTGACTACTTTTGTCTTTTTAATAAGGACTTAATCATAATAAATGTCCTCTTTACGGAGTGCTGTTGAAAAAGGTAGAGATTGGCCCTATTCTGTAGGTACCTACTGTCGTAAAGAAAATTATTGAACTAGCGTTTAAGGGTAGGATCTCCGAAAACGATGTGTTTTTGAATGGGCAAACGGCGAACAGATCACTTATCCATTGCAAGTAAAATTATTAAATCTTACCAGCATCTTTGTTTCTCGGTAATAACAAATAACTTTTACCATTTCATCTTATTTACATTATCTTTTGACATTATAAGTTTATGATTGCAATTAGGTATACCTACCTACGTACATATTTTGATGAGTGGGCTTTTTTTAAAACCTAAACGTCGGGATCATAACATTTATAACCTTAACCTTAGTAAGTACCACCTCCCTATTATTTTAAACATCAGCCTGAAGACGTCCACTGCTGAGCATTCATGCCCTGCCCCATAGAGCCCCATTTTGAGCGGTGCTTTTTTTATAACCACTCGGGGCGATTGTAAAAAAAACTTAAAAATTACAAAAGCTCACTTCATGACAAAAATAAAATAAATGTGTAGATAAAATTACCAACAAGGCAGAATTAAAAATCGTTTGACCTTTTCGGAAAGCAATTTCAAAGTACAAGCTAAAGAAATCTCGAAAGTTTTCAGAGTGACGCACTTTGGTTTACGCAGAAATGAAATGTTTTCCTCGAAAATTCCGCCTTCCAAGTAAATCCAATGTTCAGAGCACCGCCGAATGATTGACGTTCCATTCTCACACAAATCTTTTTGGGAATAAATCTTATTTTCAATTGGAGCTTAAGATGGAGAATAGCTAATGCTTTCTTGAAGCTTGTTATTGCTTTGCTTCTCAGGGGTATAAAATGAATTCATTAATTATTTCTAAGAAATTATATAAATGTTTTGTGCCAAGGGTCGTAGTAAGAAAAGGAGATGGATATGGAACAGTGAAATTTAACCGCGCTTATAATTATGCTGATGTCAATTCAGCAATTCTAATAGATATAATTATATGCGCTGTTTGATGTGGGTAAGAGGAAAGAAGAGTAGTAGAGACTTTTAAGCTATTTTTAAAGGAGTATTAATTACTAAAATAAGTTAGGAATAACAATAAGGTAATATCAATTTTATTTTAATACTGTTTATTTGTTATAATATTTTACACGAAGAATTTTGTTAAAACCCTAATATGTCCATGAGCTCTACGACTTGCAAACTCTCTCTCTCTCCCTCTCTTCCTCTCTTCTCTCTCTATCTTTCTCATTTTATTTCATAAGCATATTGTGAAAGAACCATTTTCCTGAATAGCCTTGACGGAGAGACAGGTGGAACCCTGAAAATTACACAACTATAAAGTACCTATGTATGAATACTTACACAATTATATTTTTTTATATACTTACAGCTATTATCTTAACCTATCTACTAATTAGCTTACACGAGTAAATACCTAATAGAAATTTCTGACAATATTTATATATTTACCTGCTTGTTTTTGATAACTCTTATCAGGTGACAAGGTACCGCGTGGTCGAAATTCAATTCGATATTTGATAGATACTAGAAACAATGTCTGTGGCCTATTGATAAGCCTTATCAGGATGTAGTTAAGGAATAGGGTTTTTTTTCTTATATTTTGGCTCCACACATAGTGTATTTAGCCAGTGTCAAGTATTGTATTTTTCATCGTATTATGGAATATATCACGTAATGTCAAGTCTTAGTAACAGTCAGGGTAGTCATAGTCTAGTCTAAATCAGGTAGTCATAATCCAGTCTAAGTCATGCCCTAGTAAAGTGGTGGCAACTTTACTAGAGGCTTCTATGGAATTTTGGAAGCAACACGAAAAACCACGTTTCACTAAATTATATCACTTGCCCACACTCATGCTCGTAATTCAGCACTTAATATGGAATAGGGTTGTGCCTAATGGCGCTAGCAAATCCCTACTTCAACCACTTGTCAAAATAATCAAAGAGAAATGTACCGAAGCGATGTAGTAAACAAAAATGTATAGTTAAAGTTCCTACTAAGCAATTTTTTTCGTAGAACAAAAAATATTTTGGCATCTACGTTAAAACGGGGTTTACAGGAATAGACAAAAACTAAAGGCCATAATTCATGAAGAGTTCACAACAATAGCCCAGATTTATTTTTAACCTTTACATGCAAAATAGTTTATAATATGCCATACCATGCCTTGTCAGTTACAAGACAATATACAAAAATAAATATATAAAATACAACAAATTGATCGGAGCCGGATCAAACATACATATTGGCTTTAATTAAGCAGATTGTAACTTTGCAATGAACTGTTAATTACGTACCTACTTATTAATAATGTGTTAAATGTATCAAAACAAAATGAAGAATAATAAATAGGTGGACGATACATTATTGCGTCTGCGATTGTGAGTAATTTTCCACTGGTGACATTTATTATTAATCTTTAGAATGAATTGATAAGGTGAGTATGGCGTCCGGCCGCGATAACAGTTTTATTTTTTGTTTCGCACGAATCGTTTTTGTACGTAGTAACATAACGTTTTACAATACATATAACCAAACAGTTTTTCTCATTTACTTACATGATCTGGGAATTCTGGAATTAACCTTTTACGGTTCTTTTACAATACATATAACCAAACAGTTTTTCTCATTTACTTACATGATCTGGGAATTCTGGAATTAACCTTTTAAGGTTCAATGTCTCTGTGATATTATGTACTGTATACTAATATGCTTAGAATATTTGCATGTCGTAGATATTATGCTATAATAGTTTTCCATAGTTTTCCATAGTCTGGTAATAAAAAAAATCTAATAAAAAATAGCTCTACTTTACAATAAGCAGGTGAGATTCTTAGGTATAAAGATTGAAACCTCTGAGTTTTAGTAAGTAAGAATATTTTTAAGGTTCTGTAAAAAAGTTCTAATAAGGCTTAATTAGAGTGTATTAAGTACCAAAGTTAATGCGAATAATGATAATGCGGTTGTTCAAAATCATGAATTATTAAATTGTCAGCGTAATTACATGTAGAACCTAAGTCGAAGGAATGATAGATACGTCAATTTTTATAGTATTTAATTAGATGCTCACTTTAAGGCGATAGTTAGGTATCAGTTACTAAATATCTTAAGTAACATCTCTCTGTTCTGTTTTCGTTATATATTTTATATCAATCTGTGGTCAGCGTTGTTGGTACATTAACTACTTACATTCTAAGTCTATACTATTTTAAGTTTATTTTTTGTTGTGTGCTGTTTGTTGATCCTAAAATAAATAAAAAAAAAAGTACCATTATAATAGAATTAAACATAGAACCTAAGTATCATTACAATATAATTACGTGTAGAACCTAAGTATCATTGCAATAGAATTACGTGTAGAACCTAAGTGTCATTACAATAGACTTATATGTAGAACCTAGGTATCATTACAATATAATTATACGTAGAACTGAAGTAACATTACAATAGAATTATAAGTAAAATCTAAGTATTATTAAAATGTAATTATATTTAGAACCTAAGTGTCATAACAATAGACTTATATGTAGAACCTAAGTATCATTGTAATAGTGTTGATTCTGTTGTACATAATTCTAAACTAAACTTAATAAGACAGTTCTAAAACTTTCGTCCTTTGTTATTTCCACCAATACGAGAGAGACAGCAACATTTTTAAAGTAGTCAAATTATTTTTTTGTTAGTTAACTCAATGGTCAACACTAATGGATGCAGATTAGGTAGTCATATGGGGTGCAGCATAGCTGATCACGTAAAAGTATGACGTATCAGGCTGATCATAGATTATTTTTATGAAACGTTCACAAACAAGATATACCTAATGACGTTTACTGAGACAATTAAAAATATGATAACGATGCATTGATAATTGACGAATTGCAAATAAAAACTTTTTATATTTTATATTTATTATATAAAAAAATATTAATAGGTATTCTTTATCCTTCTGTACCTTGAGGCATTTTCTCGAACATTTCCCCGAAGTACCTACCTACACAGCGTGATGCCACAACGAAACATTTTCCGACTAATATGTGATTTATTGTGAGAATGGCTGTGCACTGTGCAGTAGCATTTTCCAAATCATTAAAAAATGGGTTTCATATCTCGATATCGTAAGCAATTTTAGCGAAGCCCATTTCCACAACGCCATTATATCATCGAAAGCCCACATCCTCGAAAAGCCATATCATCGAAAAGCCATATCCTCGTCGCAAGGTTATTTAATTTTAATCACTGGGCTATTTCATCGCATAGGCCAGTGTATGAACTTCTATGCCACTGCCACTATCAGTGGATAGTGCCTACATTTATTAAACTGCCATAATATTGAAAATTCAAAATGAAAACAATTTATATTGTGTAAATTGATAATTAGATTAACGGAAATCAGGTAAACTAGGGAAAATTACCGGTACCATGGCGAATAACGTTATCTGTCTGATTTTTACCGTTATTTTGAGAATAACCGTTATTTATTAACAATTATCAAATGGGTATTTACCCATTCAAATAACACCACCACACACCACACACAAATAAAACTAGTATGTCCCGGACTTGAAATACCGATCATGTTACTGCATTAAGGGGGCTTTTACAAAATTATGCGTAGTTGCAAGGTTTTCGTCGTCAATATTTGATGCATAGCATTAATGTCTATACTTAGTAGTCCATTATATGAAAAATACCCTTCATTTCATCTTCTTCGATAATGACAGAACGGATTTTAAGTAATTTATCTATTTATTTAGTAATCATCATTCTCCTGGTGTTCGTTTTGGCAAAAACACACAGAGACCTGATTTGAGAGCTCTAATTTACAAATTCTGTGTAGCGTAAGTCTCCAAACTAAATTATACTCCACTAAATACATTCTGTACTTCCATAATATCAGAACAGATTTTTAATTTTTACCTTTCAAGCAATTAAAAAAAAATTAAATGTTATTTCATTTTTAATCAAAAAAGCTTCAACAAAAGTTCTAATATCTCCGGAGTTTTATATTACATCAAGCTCATCATTTTCCTAAGCTACTACAAATTATTTCATAGTTTTCAATTAATGCTCTTATTTATTTATCAATAAATGAAATTGGATATATTTGGTCAAACCGACGGATGCTGCGAGCTCGGTACCGCGCGCGCGGTACTGAGCTCGCCAAAATGTAAAAGCCCCCTTAAAAGAAATACATTGTTATGTTTCTAGTACATATAATTATTGATACTTTGCCGATATGAATGTAGATAATGAACAAGTAGCAGTTACAATAACTTCCTTATGGAAATTTTATAGAGCAATTTATTCTCATGTAGAAGGTTTCCATATGATTTCAAATCCAATAACATCAATATTATTGCTTCCTCTGCGATACTAGAGGTACAATATGTAGGTATATAGGTTATAGGTGCATTCTTTAGCGAAAGTGTTATAAGTGTTCTAGGCGTAATCAAGAGCAGAATGAGTGTATCTTCTGGGTAAGCGTAACCTACCTTGGACTTCATCTGGACTTACCACCTAGGTGGTCTAGCAAAGATGCCTTTCCATTAGCATTAACGCCTCACGCTAACTCTAAAATGTATGGGAATGACATTGCCTCCGGAAAGCTTTTCCGCAGCTAATGTCATTCCCATACATTTTGGAGTTAGCGTGAGGTGTTAACGCTTTTATGGAAAGGCATCTTTGCTAGACCCCCTGGTGAGATATCCACGGTGAAATGTGGCTAAACGCTGAAACCCTACTATTAAAAAAAAACTAGAGTCGCCTCGTGGTCTTATCTGAAATGTACCTACCCCCGTGTCCCGCAGTTTTTTGTGTGGCTTTCTGCACTTACCCGTGTTCCGTGTAATTTGAAGACACTTCTATGGATAAAACTACGAAAGAGTTATCAAGGAAAGAGATGGAATTTCCTACGCTAAAACGTAGGTACAATACTTGACACTGGCTAAATACACTATGTGTGGAGCCAAAATATAAGGGAATAAAAGACGTAGGTGAAGTTGGCGCGAAACACTGCGCAGTAGCAAAAATTAGATGTGTGCGGGCAGAAGTAAGCGGTGAGCGCAGCGTGCGAGGGCTTGCAGTGCAGCACATTTCACAGCCGCGTTGAGTTTAAATCTCTACAGCCGGCATACATCAATAAAAAAGTCATGAATCAGTCCGGATTGAACGGGTCATGTAGCAGACCACCTTATTAACAATTTAGGATGCCCACGGATGTTACTGTTCACGTTATCACGCATGACTCAGAACGTTTACTGGTTCTAGTCCTCAAAACCTTATTACGGTATTGACACTGGATTTTTTCCATGATGGACTTGTCTGACCGTTATCTCTGCTGATGGAAAGTGTTGGTTGCCTGATGTAGGTAGGTAACTAATAAAAAAACAATGCAGGAATAATGTGACAAAATTGTAAGCTGTCGCTTTAGTCATATTTTGGTCATTATGCGATGCTAAATAATGATTTCACGATGTTAACCTGGTATTTTTTTACGGGCATAGTGCTTTTAATGTTCTAATTACTACAATAATATACTAAATACCTAGCTACACTACTTTCTACAAAAAAACCCTGGCCATTATGCAATCTTAATTAATAATTTTTCAATTTAAATGCAGACATTTATTTGGGTTAGACATTATAGATCATTTAGATGTTTGTACCATGAGCTGTTAGCACCATGCTCAACGACCTCAGTAGAGTCTCCCAGCAGGTTGGTCTTAAGATGAATATGGACAAGACAAAGATCATGTCTAATGCTCATGTTCCACCTATACCGGTAATTGTTGGGAACGATACTCTCGAAGTTGTCGACAAGTATGTCTACCTAGGACAGATTGTCCAATTAGGTAGGTCCAACTTCGACAAAGAGGTGGCGCGAAGAATCCAACTCGGCTGGGCAGCGTTCGGGAAGCTTCGTCCTATCTTTTCGTCCAAAATACCGCAGAGCCTGAAAACGAAAGTTTTCAATCAGTGTGTGTTGCCAGTGATGACTTATGGAACTGAGACATGGTCTCTTACTGTTGGCCTCATTAGTAAGCTCAAAGTCGCGCAGCGAGCTATGGAGCGAGCTATGCTCGGTGTTTCCCTGCGAGATAAGCTCCGGAACGAGGAGATCCGCAGGAGAACTAAAGTGACCGATATAGCTCTTAGAGTTAGTAAGTTGAAGTGGCAATGGGCAGGCCACATCGCTCGTAGAACTGACAACCGATGGGGAAGAAAGGTTCTCGAGTGGCGACCACGAACCGGAAGACGCAGCGTAGGCCGGCCCCCCACTCGGTGGACCGACGACCTGGTGAAAGCCGCGGGGAGCCGATGGATGCAGGAGGCGAGCAGCCGCTCAAGGTGGCGTGCTCTGGGGGAGGCCTATGTTCAGCAGTGGACGTCTTCAGGCTGTTAATGATGATGATGAGATGTTTGTAGGTTTACCACAATCGTACAGTAAATACCTAAATAACAAGTTGCAATCCACAATCCATAGTGTTTTTTTAATCGTGTTTGTTTTTTGTGTGCTATTTTGTTTTCTGTTGTTTTGTTTATTGAATCGAAGAATTATTAAATAATTTTATTGCCTTCAGCTTTTTTGTTTGTGTATAACCGTAAAGGATTATTATTTGTGCATTTTAGAATCATTATCTAATCAAATGTCATTACCGTAGGGTTTAATTCAAGATTGATTGGCTAATTACTTATTACGTAGTAGTGTGGGATTAACGTTAATTAAATATTGTGTTATGATAATTATTTAGCCTGTTGTTACAGATATTGTATCTGCGTAATAAGTTGTTGCGATAAACTTAAAGGATGTAAGGCAGGCATGTCAAACTTGCGGCCTGCGGGCTGCATGCGGGCCTCAATGCATTTGTTTGCGGCCCGATCCAAGTATAAGAATAATTTCAAATAACAAGTACCTATATACCGATAAATAAAAATGAGTAGACTTAAAGCACACTTTGAAGTGCATTTTCAAGATTGTAAGCTCCAAGGAGATAGTTTTTCGTTTTTTACGGGTCTTTTCTCTATCGATGGAGTTCCCACTCGCTTGCAGATAGATATCATAGAAATTAAAATTGAACCAGATCTTTTTTTCTTAGTTTTGCGACCCACTCTTTTTACGGTCCATATGCATGCGGGTCATCAATGACTTTCAGTTTGACAAACATGATATAAGGTATGTCATAGAATACATACCTGTATAAGGCTGAGTAGTTTTGTTAAAAACGTGGAAAATAAATTATAATTAACGCCCACTGATCATACACAATCAAATGCACACTACTGCTTGGCGGCAAAATAACTGGCAAAGCAGTGGTAGGTACCTCTAGACGAACTTTGCAGAAAAGTCCTACCATTTAGTAACATTGTCGGTAAGAGACAGTCATGATGTCAATATGAATTAAATCTATGATCTTGGATTATAAGTAGGTACTTTTAGATAGGTTGCATACATAAGCCACTCCGTCTCTCTCTACATAAGGTCTCATATTTACATAGACTAAAGGAAAACGAAGGTAGGTCGCATATCGAATAACCCGCTACAGACTATGTGGTCTAGGCAACTTCCAAGGTATTGTGTAGTTATTATACCTACTTACATCATTAAAAGTTGATCTAAGGAGTATTCTGATCATGGAACTTTGAAAGCAATGCGCCACAGTCTAAAAATTGCTGTCGAATCCACAAAAACTTTGGTTTTGTTACGTGATAGAAATTTTGTATATTATATAGCTGGTACTTAATTTTTGAATATGTTACAATTATATAGAGTAGGTACCTAGAACCAACCAAGGTACGCGACGATCGTATATACGAATAACATTTGACCAAATTACAATACTTTTAATCACGCGGGTGAAACAGCGCGTTTCAACTACCTTGCCTTACCACCATCATCATCATCATCATCAGCCTGAAGATGTCCACTGCTGATTATAGGACTCCCCCACAAAGCGCCACTTTGAGCGGCTGTTTGCCACCTGCATCTATCGGCTCCCCGTGGTTTGGACCAGGTCGTCGATCAACCGAGAGCGGCCTACGCTACGCTGCGTCTTCCGGTTCGTGGTCGCCTCACGAGAACTGTTCATCCCTATAGGTTGTCAGTTCTACGAGCGATGTGGCCTACCCATTGCCATTTTAACTTACTAATTCTTAATTCTAAAAGCTATATCGGTCACTGCGGAGTGCGGATCTCCTCATTCCGGACTTATCTCGCAGGGAAACAACGAGCATATCTCTCTCCATAGCTCGCTGCGCGACTTTGAGCTTACTAATGAGGCCAACAGTACCACGTCCTCAGTTCCATAAGTCATCACTGGCAACAAACACTGATTGAAAACCTTTGTTCATAAGTTTAGTGTCAACTAAATATAGACAATTTAACTAAAAACCTCTTTTATGTCAATAAATTATGATTAGGTACCGATTTGATTTGATGTCGTCTTCAATGTAACCAATCCAACTCTGCTAATGCGTGCAAAACAAATAAGTATCATTGTTCTCATCATCATCATCATCAGCCTGAAGACGTCCACTGCTGAAGATAGGCCTCCCCCAGAGCGCGCCACCTAGAGCGGCTGCTCGGTTCCTGCATCTATCAGCTCCCCGCGGTTCATTGTTCTGCATTGTGCCTATGAGGGTGGCATGATCATGTATGATCAAACCCTTCATAAATAAAAACAGATTAAAAAAAGAATTGTTCTGCATTGCATAAATTGTCACTTTCGGTGTCATCTCTGCGATGCAACAACACGGCAACAGACAAACAATTAGACGTCTCACAATGCAGAGCACAAACCGGTTGCAATGTTGCATTGAAGGTCGCAGCAAAGCCGGTAGAGTGCTATTTATACTAGCTATATCCTCACTTATCGAGCTTCTGCTAAGCGGGTCAAGCTGGCCTTTATAATATGGAACCATATAAACTGCTCAAATTCTAAACTCTTATGTTACGCTATAAATATAAGTAAAAGGAGAGCATAAACCATATAGACTCTACTAATGTGGCTTATGATCTTTTTTTACTTATTTATAAATATAACTCTCCTTTTACTTATATTTATAACGTAACATGAGAATTTAGAATTTGAACAGTTTATGATTTTGGCACGAAATAAGTAATAGTACAAACACAGATAATATAATAACAATACTACATATATGCAAACAATCATTTAAATATATTTGTACCTAAGAAATAAGTATTCAATCAGTTTAAAAACCACAGTGACGGACAAAACGAATAAAACAAAAATTGCCTTTTAAATATGTAAAAAAAGTTGAATAAATAAGTCTATGACATAACGAATATGCTTTCCATTTTGATATCTCTACGTAGGACCCAGAGTCTATATCAAAATGTAGAGCATAATCGCTCTATCCGACCTATCCGACAGACAAACCACAACATATTTTAAAATGACAACTGCATCTTCGGAAAAGGATACAATTTTATTCTATCTAAGTGTTTACCTACTTACTATACACCCTTTGGATATTAAGGATAATAAAGTAAATTCAGGAAAATGGCTCCCAAAAGCACATTTTTCCCACCAAATTACTACCAGTTATCTTGAAAAACCAATTTTATTATCTACCGGGAATCTCTTGGGGAAAACGAATTTTCACGCTTGTGGGCGACAACGATCGTAGCTACAGCTACGAATACACACACATTGAAAACCGTGACGCCAGCTGCACACACTCACACAACTGAATTATCACGGCACGAGCGAGCGTGAGACTATAAATAAGCCCGCCGCACACCGCTCCCCGCATTCTGCTCTCAAAATTCGCAGTGAACGCACGTTAACAATAATTCATCAACTCCACAAAACAAGCTATCATAATGGTCGTGAAACTAGAAACAGTCGCTACCTTGTACGCGGACGTGTACCCGACGATTAAGACGCGTCGTGATATGGACTCCAGCGTGACTGATTGCTCGCGCCGGCAGAAGTCTCGACGCGCGGCGCTGCCAGCGTTGGTCGAGGACGAAACCGAAGAAGTCTTCGAAACTGAGAAGAGGTCTAATCTGCTACACACAGAAGGACTTCGCCGTCAGAAGTCGATCTCGCCGCAGCGCCGTGAGAGGATGCGCCGCCAGCTCGCGCTTCCTTCCCTATCCGAGGACGAGGAGCCTTGAAACAGTCTCCACTACCACCCAGGAGTGAAGCTAAGAAGCGGCCAGCAGTTCGCTTCATCTTCCAGAAACGTGATGGTTTCTGAAAGTGGAATAGTGAAGCTAGAACCGCCAGTGGGGCAGCCCTGACCCCAACGTCGCCGGAATTGGACACAGTGATACAATAAAATTGAATGCTATTCAAGCCAAGTGTTGGAACAATAGTGATGTGAAACCAAAAACATACGCCAAAACGCTATCAATACCTAGGTGATAAGGTTAAATGTAAGGAATTGTACAAAATGAAAAATAAATTGTGTTTAATATATTTTGATCTTATGATTTGGTACGTACCTTTTTTAAACCCCTTTGCTTTTGAAGAGTTTTTCACTAGGAACATACCATATTGCATGGAACCTAGATAGATAAATCAGGAGAGATAAATAGTATAGTTACATACTTATCTAATTAACTAACGTTAGATAATGGTGTTCAATAGCAAGACATCAAGAGGTATTTTATAACACCACTTGATATTTCACAATAAAATAATTCCATTAGAAAATGTAAACAGTTTCATCACTAATGTTTAAAAACATTTTCACTCAGTTGAGACATTCCTTGGAACGGTAGAATGATTCAGCGGTTGGGAAACATGACATTGTTTACAAAGATAATGACAATGTTTACTGGACCATTGGCTACCAGCGTGATACCAGATACAATTACAATGACAGTTCTAGCAAGATGAGATGCCAGACTTGACATTGAAATTATAATACAGACGTTTTTATAACTGGCGTAAAAGTTAATGGGATTTTCCTGATGATTCAGACGGTTTTATACAAAATTAGTAAACGCGTAATAACGATGATGTAAGCAAACCGGTTTCATAATGATAACAAACTTTAAATTAAACCCACGGGTAGGTACTCTGCCCATCAGTAATTAATGTGTTGATTTAATGAATGCAATGTGTACCTGTAAAGTTCAATGAAACACTGGTAACTGTGCCAAGATCTCACAAATATTGTTCTCAGATTGAAAAAGGCCGGTCATTGGTATACTTTTCTCTAGAATTCTAGATGTAAGTACCTACCTCCTATATCGTAACGTAAAGACCAATTTTATCTACGTTGCAGGAACTAAATATAGAATAGAAAAACAGACCTACCAAGGTTAGATTCAGTTTGTAATACAAAACTTCAGTACAATAGCTCTGATAAATAGAAAAAGCATTTCAAAAGTTATAAGTACTCGTCTAATGTTTCCCAAAACAAAGGTTTTTTAAAGGATCTAATGCTTCTCAAGCTCCGGGCATGACCCGAAATCCAACCCAAAAACAAAAGCCAATTTAACTTTGTGCCAAAAATCAAAGCTTAACTCAAATTGTTGCCTTTTCTGATCAACATAAGTGCTATAAAGTCTTCTTTCGTATAATTCAATAAGTAAGAATAGTATTGTCCCCGTCTTTGCCCTTGTGGGGTATATCAACCCCTTCGTAAATAGGGGTGAGCGAGACCAAGATGGAAGCTGCGTTTTATTCTGTGACGTAGCGACGGTGGAGTATGGATCAATGAAACTGCCCTGTGTTCCTATGTATAATATACACACACATGTAGATGCAGCTTGATTTTCACGAAGTCTGGATGCAAACGACTCACTACCGCTCACTGTGGCATTTTATATTTAACAGCAAGATAAATTATCTACAATTATTTTTTAACATACAAAATAAAAATACATGGAATGGAAGTAATGCGGCTAGCAATGATGATAGTAATAATGATGCTTGCAAAACTTTCCAACAATAAAAAATGCTTTGGTAACACCTTACAATAATATTTTTCTAAGGGTAGTAGAGAAGGTTTGCTTTACGAAATTCAATAATAAGACATTCATTCCACTCTTTTTGACATCTTTATGCCACTGCAGCGGCTATCCGCGGGTGGACGGTATGGCACACCGTACTCGTACATTAGTTCTATCGCAATAAAAATTATTTCATAGTTCCATCTCCAGGGTTTCAACTATAAATCTACATTCAATTTCTTCAATATTTATACAGCCTTTTATCGTGAAAAGGTAACAAACAGACACAGAGAGAGACTGACAAGCTACTTTCAAAATATAATTAGTAGGTACTGTATGTTCAGTGTTCACCAAAGCCCCCAGAAAACAAATAAGTCATCAAGGTAAACAAGGACGTATTTTATACTTTTTCTTCAACCTTTAGAATCCACTCACACACGCATGTGAGATTATAAGAACTAAACTCATATTTTTCTGCAGGTAATCAAGCAAGTGCTAGCATGAATCGTAATTTTAATCATCTTTGTGATTACTAATGTACAATACAGTAGTTATATTGCGCATCTTTAGCTACGCTGTAGTGAAGGTGAACAACTAAGTACCTATAGTTATTATTACTTAGCTAAATAGGTAGGCACTTAATAGCAAATTTAAAGCCAAGTAGAGGACAAGGCCACTGCAATGCTAAACAATCGACTATTTTGTGTAAGTATCACGCAAAATAGGAGTGCACGCTCAGATAAAGAAAAGAGACTGCATTTAATGGCTGCTAATAAACTATACCAATAAAAGAATAGTAAGAGCAAGAAGTATGTTTCAAATAGGTATTTATTTAATTAGAGAGCAGAGTATTGAAAAGAAGAGAACAAAAAAGGGCGAAAAACTCGAAGTACTACTAAGTATTGGCATAGCCAATTAGCCATAGCATAGCAGCATAGCACGCATCATTAGCGTAGGTAGTTAAAACTTATGATAACAAAAGCATAAAATTATAATATCGAGTTAGCCAATAACGTGATTGGGCATTTGGTTTCAGTTGACTCCAATTCCACCTCGTTTCTTTTTTTTAAACGATACGCAGGTGTTGATGATGACCGTCTCGAATCGGTTTGAAAACGTGATCTTGTAGGTCACGCACCGATTCAAAGTCATGCTCGGGAGTAGACAATAGCTATAGTTTTACGTATATTGCGCATATAGTTTCTTGAACGAAAAATAACCATTCTATAGAGCCAGGCCACTACGAATATGGTACCTATTATTATTGTATCAAGTACAGAGCATACGTTCAAAAGTTGGTCTACAAATAATATAGTAGTTAAACAATTACCAATAATAGCATTGTCATTGGTATGGTAGGTACAGGTGGGTGGTTATGGTTACTGGTTAGCTAGACCTAATTTTTCTATAGTTATTATAGACTTTTCACACACTAAGCTAAGCTTGGTGTACAGGGACCCAGGTAGCTGACAGAAAACTTGTGTACTTTGTTGTATGTGACTAATGATACAGTATAACACCCAGACAAGATATTGATTTTCAAATCGAAGCAAACGTGTAAAAGCTAACAAACTTGTGGATGTAGTGTGAATTCCATTCTAATAACAATCGGATAGTACCGACGTTCCGAGTAAATATTTCGACTTATTAGTCAAAACAAGTAGACTTGTTTACGTGCATTTGGAAACGTCACACATCAAAAGCTTGGAGCTAAAAATGAGCCAAATATATTGGACATTCGTTGCCGGTTCGTTGTGATTTAATTTTTACTTCTTTTTTATTTATAACAACAAACAAGCTGATGGTAAGCAGTTACCGTCACCTATGAATAACTGCAGTACCAGGGGCGCCACTCATACCTTGCCTACCCTTTGAGACTTCTTTCACCTGCCTTTCGATATGTTGTAGTTGTTTTTTTTATTTGTATTTAGTTTCACAAATAAATTATTATTCGTTTTTTCTTTCTTTCTTTCTTTCCTTCTTCCTTTATTTTGTTACTAATTACAGAATGAAACTCTTGTTTCAATCAATTTTAAAGTTTTTATGCATTATCTATCGCCTGCTTAACGTTTTAATCAACAGATGGATTTTTAGTGTAAAGGAAAAATAAAAACCATAACAGCTTTAGCGGATGAATGAGGGATCAAATCCCGTTTGTGAACCCATTTTTTCCGTGAGTTAAAAATAGATCAGTCGTTTTTGTTACCAATTTTTTATAACATAGAATAAAGTTATGTAGATCTTTTACTGTTGGTCAATAATCCCATCACAATAATTTAGAAAATCAACCAATTTGAAACCAGAGCACTGAATCGAATCAACTCTGAAGTAAATCGACTAATCGACGTTTACAATAATACAATACACCATAAGGAAAAGATGCAGAAAACCCCAACATGAAAGGTAATGTTTATTCAAAATTAGCATTCAAAAGGTCTTCACTTCTATTACGAACGGTTGTAGGAGGCACAAGGAAAACGAGAGGCCTTTGGTAAGTCCAAATGTAAAGTAAACATTGATTGAATGCAGATGATGTAAGTATAGAATATACTGACCACGATGCGATGAGTCGTGACGTTTGCTAAAACAATGGTTAGGTTGGCATTGCTTAATGATATTGAGTCATCTTATTTATAATACATAAAAATATACATATTTTGTTATTAATTTTTTTATATGGTAGATAGGTAGGTGATTATTACTTTGATTTTAGAAGTTTTGCAGCAATATTAACGTTTTGGCCATACACTAATATTGTATAATTCTAAGTTTTGGCATTAAGGTGGAACGTTACACTAGCGCGGGCAATTAATATTTTCTTGCGTTCTTTTGCCAATAATAGCTTAATTACTCAACGTGATTACTTGAAAACTAATATAAATATAATGTATCAATAAATGACAATGTGTCACCTACTTATCATTGGTTTAGCGACAAATAGCAATAGACTGAAAAACTAAGAAGAAAATGGTTTATTGCCATTTCTCGCTAAACCAATGATATCCAGGAGATACTTTTAATCGTAATTTGTTGATACATACTGTTTATTTCCGCAAAATCAGTTTTCATTTAATCACGTTGAGTAATTAAGATGTTATTGGCTAAAGAATGCAAGAAAATTTGAATTTCCCGCGCCAGTGTAACATTCCACCTTAATAATAATCTGCGGCATTGTCAACCGACTTCAAAAAAGAGGAGATACACAACTCGGTTGTATATTTTGTTTTATGTTTTTTTATATGGATTAGAGAAAAACACAATCGACTATAGTTTAGTTTGTTACCTCCAAGGAAGCTGAACGTACAGGGGGCGTACCGTGAGCTCTTAGCGCGATTCAAAACAGAGCCTACACTGGATCGCTTGTCAAAATCCCCATACAAAAAAAAACAAAGCGATCCAATATAGGCTCAGTTTTGAATTGCGCTAAGAGCTCACAGTACGCCCCCAGACCGTTCACCGTAAGATGTCCCCTGAGTATTATCGTAAATGTAAAGGAATATGTAAGCATTATGTAAACTAACTAAGCATTATCTACACTTGTATGTACCCACCACAGACTATATGTTCTACTTGCTTATTTTTAAATAATATAAGTACATTGAGAGATCTTACGGTGAACGGTCTGTAGGTTTAGGTAGAACTACTTTGGTTATCTCATTCCTCTCTATCTACGTTATTTTTTTTTTCCTTATAGCTTGGCTCCACACATAGTGTATTTAGCCAGTGTCAAGTATTGTAGTTTTTCGTCGTATTATGAAATATTTCATGTAAAGTCAAGTCTTAGTCACAGTCAGTCAGGGTAGTCATAGTCCAGTCTAAGTCAGGTAGTCATAATCCAGTCTAAGTCATGCGCTAGTAAAGTAGTGGCAACTTTACTAGAGGCTTCTATGGAATTTTGGAAGCAACGCGAAAAACCACGTTTTACTACATTATATCACTTGCCCACACTTATACTCATAATTCAGTACTTAATGCGTAAAATGCCACTAATTTTGAACATTAACACTAGAAAAAGCATAAGTTTTGTGAAATAATACAATGCAACGACGTGAACTTTTTCACGTTCCCGCCAAAACTCCCTCTACGTTATTTAGTGTAAACCGATTTTGAAATTCTTTTTTGCTAGAAGTGTTATACCTATAAGACCTCTGTACGTCTACTTACAAGACATTATACCTCCTTGGAAGTACCTACTATCAGTAATACTTTCAGATTGGTTTCCGAGTTCATCAAAATATGTTAAGTAGTTTGGTTCTTAAATCAAAATAACTGGAAAAATTATGTATTATTCCAAGTATGTTCTCAATTTGAAGTCAATTTAACACGTTTTTTATGAAGGATATTATCAATGAATAAATAATTACAAATACCATTACCTAATACCTACCATAAAGACAGGTATGCTGAAAATGTGCAGATACGTCGTGTATCTGCACATTGCAGCGAATCAATTGGTTATTATAGTAATAATTATTCTTTACGATATTATATGCCTAGAGATTTAAAGAGATACTTTTTTACCTGGATTATAAAGACAATACGAAAAAAATGTTGTAAGTAGGTCTAATGAATGGCATACGCGGTCAATGTCGCGGGCAATCTGCTAGTGTGTAATGTCAGTGTATTGTGCATTTCAAACTTTGAATATGTACGAGATTTCAAAACAGGTTAGACTTCTTTTGTTTTATTATTTCAATGCGACCTATGCGGTCACGTTATTCTAGAAACATGGCCTCTGGCAAAATGTTGGTTTTTATAGCAGCTGAAGTATACCTGCCGTGGATAAATAAATAGCACACCAATGTTTTCGAGTTTGACTATGGTATACCATAATAATAATTATTAGTACTCTAGTCTCTTCTCTACCCAATTAGGTAAGTAGTTACCTTTAAAATTTACGTGTAATACGAATAATCTAACGCAATTTTGATTATCAAGTAGCCCAATATCAATGCTAGCTTGATGCGAACTCGATGCGACGCGTTCATTTTATTCTACGCTACGACTACGTCACGCGTCGTGGCGTGGTTAGCAGAGGAAGGGGGTGTGTCGCGGGTGGGTGGGGAAGGGCAACCAACTCGCATAGCAGCAGCCAGCGCACATTCAATTTTCTCGTCAGTCGACTCCCGTCCTACATTGAACGCGCACGTCGCTCTATTGCGCAACAACGAGACGGCGAAATTATTGTTATAGTTTTAAGTCAAGAGTGTTGTGGAAGCTTTGTAACTGTTGCAATTTGTAAGTTTGCTGTCATACGTAGATTTATATGTAGTTTGTAGAATTGTAGATCATGGACCTAGGATATGTGTAGATTAAGATTCGTCTGTAGTCTGTAGGTATAAAAGTTGTAATCTATCTCTATTTATTTTACAGTTTACAATGAGAAGGAAAACACTGCGTAGTCAGACAAGAGAAACGGTGTTCAATGTTTACAAATTTATGAAAAATGAGTCGGAGACTGGTGTCAAAAATATTAAGGCAATACAGCAACGTACGTCTGATGCCACTGGCGTACCGATAAGAACTCTGCAACGTACAATAGCACAATGCAGTTCAACGTCCGACTTCAAAACACCAGGAAAAAAGAGAAGCGGTAAAAAGCGTGTCACGGGAATCGACGCATTTTCTAAAGGAATCATCAAAAAACGCGTACATCGGTTCCACATAACAAACAAACAGTTCCCCAGCCTTGGTCGTATCTTTCATAAAATTCGAACTGAAATAAACTTCAAAGGATCTCAGTCAAGTTTGCAGAGACTCATAAAGAGTTTAGGTTTCGCATGGAAAAAGACGACAACGAACAAGAAAGTATTGTTGGAACACACCGAAACACGGCTGAAACGTATAGAATATCTTGATAAAATACGCCGATACCGCGAAGGAGGCAGATCAATCGTGTTTACCGATGAATCATATTCAACAAGATATGTTGCTGGACAGCGTATTGTAGTAATGCACGCGGGGACTGAAAAAGGAATTCTCAAAAATTGCATGCTGTTGTTTAAAGCAGGCATGAGGACAGGCGATTATGCCGGCGATTTGAATTACGCTAATTACGAAAAGTGGATTCGGAATAAACTGATTCCAAATATAGAACCGGAGTCAGTCATCGTGATTGGAAATGCATCGCATCACAATAAACTACTTGAGCCAGTCCCAAGCCCTTTCTCTCACAGATCTGAAATGATTGCATGGCTAAGAAAACAAGGGATTCAATTTGATGAAGACGCTCTGAAACCAAAGCTGTATAAGCTGATTGCGCTGTATAAAGATCCGATGAAAGCCTTTTCGATAGACAAATTATTGAATGACCATAAACACAGTGTACTTCGTGTCCCACCATATCATCCTGATCTCAACCCTATTAAGATAGTAGTAGAGACGGCTATAATGAACGCAGCAGAAAAGAACCCCGAGAAAGACGTAAACAAGGCTATAGGTTTAGTGAATGGGTTTATAGAGGCTATGAAATCAGAAGAATGGAAGAATATATATCAAAGAATTGTTGGAATAGAATGCGAATATATGTTAAGTGATCCAGCAATTGATTCCTTAACAGAAAAGTATATGGATCGTATTGATGAAGGATCTGAGACGGCGTCAAGTGATGAAGAATTGAGTGATGGGTCCAACACAGGTACAGATAGTTCTTCTGAATCAGATAGCGAGGGCTCAACTTCAAATCGTGATGATATGTCATGGAATGATATATTATCTTGTCTTTAATTAATAAATATGGTAACACAAGCTGTTGCATTTGATTGGCTGTAATGTGTTTTATTTTGTTTATTCCTTTTCCAACTTTCCGCCCGGTGTTAACGCGCCTAGCACGTTTTTTTAGCTTCTAGGTTCACCTTTGCATTGTCTGTCTGTCTCATTAGGCAATTACATGCTTCAACGTCAGCCCAATACGTTACCTCTGTAAGAGCGAGCTCTAATCTCTTGAAAAGTCAATGGTGCAGTGCCGAGCGAACGGGGTTTGAAGCTGGGTACGTCGGGTTGAAAGTCGCACGGGCAGCCATACAGCTCTTACAGGTATTTAGGAAATTACTACGCTCGTACGTAAGGTAAAGTGGTATAGGCGGTACTTTCAGTGGACTTTTATTTACTCCCAACTCGGAGAAACAATGAAATGAAATGAAATGAAATAATTTATTGGCATAAATGGTACATGTAATCAAATTATACGAAAGTACATTTATGGACTCGTCATTAGGTTGTCTTATTTAAAGTTTTAATCATCGACAGAGATGCATTGTCATCGCTGTTTAAATTGTACATTATTAGTTTACGAGCATTAGTTGTTTGTAACTTTATTTAAAAGCTGTAGAAGGGCTTGTAAATTTAATAAAATATAATAAAATATTCGCTGTAAAGAGGCTTCGTCATAAATATTGACATCTAATTTAAGTATCTAATAATTATAAATTAATGAGACTAAAACTGATATAAAAAACAATAGGTAAGTAATATAAATTGATTGCAATTCATGTAAAAATAAAAGAGAGCTCAAGAACACTCATAATCAGATTTCAATAAAGTAAAATTGCGGTAGTCATTATCATCTAAGTATGGTGTGGTAAGTATGTATGATCTTTGTAACATACTCTCTATTCTGTGGCCGCATCAGGAAGGTCCTACAGTTTAATTTTAGCAATGGAAGTCTAATATTAAAACATTAATATTTATAACTAGCTTTTGCCCGCGGCTTCGCACGCTTGTATTGTGTTATTTCTACGTTTAGGTAGTCTAATAATAACTTAGTTCATGCATTTTCTATATACCAAACAACAAAATCCACTAAATCTTTTCGGAGCTCAGCAAGTATTAGCAGATTAGGTAGCACACGTGTAAAAATGTTGTTTGGGTAGTAGGTAAGTATGGCTTTTCACGTGTCATCAGATCACCTACACATTGATAAAACAGTGGATTAGAAACTGCAAATCATAGGTACAATATTTAATTAAATATGTACCTACTTAGACCTACCTTATACTTAGACGTTAGTTTTTTTAAATATACGATAGGTCTAGGCATCTAACTAATGAAAGTTCTATAATATGGTATACCTACATACCAGTGATACGGTCGATCTTTTCCTTGTCATTTTCACTGAAACAGATGCTATTGTGTTTTCACCATAAAAACCGTTCAAGTCTTCATAAGAGGTTCCAGTAAATTTTGTTTAGGTACTAAGTATACCTACCTAAATAATAGGTAGGTAATCTATTATTTAGGCAGTTTAGAAAAATACAAAACAATCACTGTTTTCGTCAGCTTTTCATATCGCGCGCTTTTCGTTTCAAAACCAAAGAGTATCTTTGTTGCATTCACCCAAAGATTAGAGAAAATAACAATTTACTCTGTGCAAGAGTCTTAAAGGGTAGGCAACGCATCGGTAGCGCCCCTGGTGCTACAGGTGTCCATAGGCGACGGTAACTGCTTCCCATCAGGCGGGCCGTCAGCTTGTTTGTCCATCCATGTTATATAAAAAAAAAAAAAAAAAAAAAATTCACCACATAATTTTTTTTTACTTTCTGAAGTTTGGGTCGATACGAATTGAGTATTTAGCCAGTGTCAATAATAAGTTTATAAAATACATACTTTACAGCTGGAGTATTTATTGCATTTACCTATACGATGCGTACATAATTAATTTTGTTAATACTAATTAGAAATCACAAGTACTTACGTACGCCACTGTAAAAAGAGTCGACATTTATATTAAGTCCGCTATTTTTCAGGTTGTTTCATTCCCACTGCACTTTCAACATAGTGGTGGGAGTGAGAAAATAACATGTGTACAAAGCTCTAATCAGATTCGCTTTTGCAAAGAATGTTTCATTTTTAGGGTTCCGTAACAGTTTTAAAATAAAGAAACCCTTATATGTAAAATCACTTTCTTGTCCGTCTGTTTGTCTTTCATAATTTATTGCTCTAACCTGTGGTTTGTCCTAAAGAGAATATAACCGCTCAGTTTGTTTAGTTCATTGAAAAGCCCACAGACCTAAAATATTTTGACTATTAAAACTCATTTACCTACGTGAAAGAAGAAGAAGAAATCAAAACCGAACGGTTTTTTTTTATATTGACTACTGTTTCTGCCAAATACGGCACAATTTTGCCACAAACCATGTGTCACAGACCTACCACTTCTTCGTTAATGGCTTTCTATCGCTTTTAAGCAATAATGAGGCTTTTTATTTAAAAAAAAAAACGCGGGTTCCGCTTCTTTTCTAGATGGCGCTGTAAGTACATAGTTTAAACCTTTGAAACCATAGAGTAGTTTAAACATAAGAAAATGCTTAGAGTACCTACAAAGAAATGTCAAATTCAGTTGAGTGGACCACGAGTACATTGTATGTAGTATCTTCTAAGTAGTCTGTGGTGCATTCTTCTTAAGTAAATTGAAGTACAGCAGAACTGCGAGACAGATAAACGTTAATATTATGATCCAAAATTAAGCCGGGCTATCGCGCAACTAAAATAGAATAAACGAAACAGTTAAGAGTTGTCAGTCAGTATCGTGACACATTTCCTATAACCTGTGGTCTATGCTGGAAACAGTGACACTGACAGATTTTGGTAAAACCACAACTGGCGCCATCTATTGGGTCATACATAAAACCCCATTTCTTTTTTTTAAATAAAACTCCTCATTCTGCCAAAGTCAAGTGAGTAAAAATTTGCACGGTTATGTCATGTCAAAGTCCTATTTTGTCAGTCAAAATGCCATCAGTAAAATGGTGGATATTTTACTGAAGCTCTTACTCTTATTTTACTCTAAAAAGCCGTTGAAGAGAAAACGAAAATGGATGGTTATAAAAACGTGGAACCATTTGCCATCACTCGTGCACGTTTACGAACACTTAAGGAATAATAATCCACCCTTATTAAACATTGAAATTCAAAAATACACAGGTTTTGGTAAAAAAATCAAAATTCAGAACCACCATCGTCAGATTTTCTTCAAAGAGCTCCAACCGAACATTACACGGCCATGTTGCTAATTCGAGGATCTTACCCTAATGTATACAAATGTCGTCTAAAGCCAAAATATAAAAAAAACATCTTCTTTCACACTATTTAATATTTGTTGGTATATGTATCTATTTAACTTCTAAAATGCTAAACAACCGGTAAAAATATAAATAGGAAACCTATAAATTGTTTTGATTTTCTTAGAGTAGCAGTTGGTACTAATATTACTCTTTGGTCATTGTGGCACAGAGTGTAGAAGATTGTTTTTTTTCTAATCTGTGACAATATGTGGTAACTTACAACTTACCGTTAGTAGCAAAAAAAAAACATGAGTCGGCCATGTTGTTTAAAACTCCGATTCGTTTCGTAATGAAATCTCAATAATTGTCATCAATTTTTTTTAACGATATATCAATTTTAATATATCCTATGTTAAGCGCCGGTTATTTCTAAGCATATCAGTGAAAACCGCATGAAAATCCATTCAGTATTTTAGGAGTTCAGTCATAACAAACAAACAAACAAACAAACAGACAAAGTATTTAAAAAGTGGCTTAACGTGATCAGCGGCTAATTTTAAGCCAACCTGTGTAATTTTTTTCTTGATATCTTGCAATTACAGACTTTTTTATCTCTACAGTTTTATTATATGTATAGACATTCGATTTTCATTGCCTTTCACTTCCTTTGCTAGTTTCCGAATATTATTCGGTAGTGCATGGACTTTGGAAGACTGTCCGCGACGAAGGCACAGTTCCATTCAAAAATCCATTATGCAGTGTTAGAGGACAGAATAAATACTCAATATTACCTATAATAAAATTATTATTAATATAGGTACATAGAGACAAGTTTAATGGAATAGCGCAATGTTTTTCGATAGTAAGTCTCGGCGGTGTGTATATACTAAGGCCCGATTTTACCAAAGTAGAATAAATTTTATTCCAAGCATAAAGCTACTGGTTACTCTTGGATACAGCTGATTTATAAATGGAATTACAACTACATTGGTAAACTCTAAACTTGTTTAGTACCTATACTTAGTTAAACAACCGAAAAAATACCCTTTCGTAAGCCTCATCCAAATCGGCCCCATTAGTGGCGGCTCTTGCTACTAATTCTTTAATAATTATTGGTCATTAAGTCATTATATTACCCAACTTGCCAAAATTTCGTTTGAAATGTTTCTCAGTATTGTAGTACATTTTACCTACATAGATATAGATTCTAATCTAGGTGTACTAGGAATTACTTATTTTGTGCTACTGCTGTAGCGAAGTTGGGCATGACATGACGAATACGTCTCCACACTATCATGCCTGCCTAAGGTTCAATTATAGGTAAGGTGTAATGTACGCCACAAATGAAATAATACAGAGCATCATTGAAAGGAATAGAGGACACAATTCTTACTTTTACTTATTAGGTGAGAGTCGCCTTTGATACCATGAAATCACCGAGAGCCACAGCTAAGTGGTCGGATCCTCTCACCAACGAGTGAAGTCATTATCAGATGCGAACTTGCTTCTCCTCACCTTAAGCCTTCAGGACCCGAAGGTCCCGAAGGAGGGTCCACCAGCCTTCCCCATTTGACCCACCGTTACCACCATATAAAACTCATTCTAATTCCTCTTTATTTCCCTTTCAATAACACTCACATTACAAGTTAAACGGCCATCACCAGTTAAGTCTTTGATCACAAGTAATCTTTGAATCACTTACCCAGCCTAGCCAGAATTATTAGCAATTACCTCACGTGATTGTTTCGTTGAGGTTATTCATTGCTACACCAAATTTCCTTGCGCTAATATCATTTTACTTCATCTCTGCTTCGCTATCTCTCCTTAATAATCCCCAAGGCACCACTCCCGCCTTTTTTCCCCATACAATGTTACCAGCACAGATAACCTAAAACTCAGAATCGATTCACTCACCTCTTTGCTTAATAATCGCATTTCGCGACAACTGCTTCTACCTTGTCGGGTATGAATGATAGTTATTGTGCTAACACAGAACTTGTGTTGTAGTTGTGTTAAGGTTGTAGAATCCAGCCCAACAATAGTTCTAAAGGACACTGTATTTTTTAAAATTATGTCTTTGGTGTTGGTGTGTTATGGTAGGTTTGTTGTTTGCAGTTCGTATTTGATTGCCTATATTACCTACCTATTATGTAAAAACATTTATCTAACTAAATTCGATTGTCCATTCACTGACGAAAAAAGTCATTCGATTACTCGACATCTTCGAGAACATGCTTTTTCCATGCAAATAAGGTTATTTAAATATCTTCAAGTAGGTTAAAAATATTGTCCAGATATACATAGGTTTTTGTTTGCATCGGTGTATTTATATCATGCCGTTATCGTTACCGAAAGTAGAACAGTTTCAGTGAGAGCCACAGATAACAGTACCGTACCTATATCAGAAGGTTGCTAAGTGAAATTCTGCGAGAAATTAAGTAGGTACCTACAGATCTAAGTGCCGGGTCATGACCATGTAAAAGGTGTGAAGGTTTATTAATTCAGAGAAGAGCAAATGAAGTAGTTTGTGTGGACCAAAATCGGTTGTCGCTGAAGGTTATTGTGTACAAACTGATGCTGTTGTGGAGTTGTACCTAATTGGAAATATATGTTGTTGAAATAAAGTTGTGATCGTTTACATATGTATGACGCCAAGCATCATCATTCAGCATCAGCTGCCTAGCACTAGGTATTACATTTATTCACTGTTACTTGAAGTAGAGAATCGGGACAAAAATGCATTCAAGAGGTTTATTAAATTGGGATCGGATCAGTATATATGGTATACCAGCTCGTAAAATGTGCTTCAAGGTTTTTGATACCATTCTTATTATTATTTCACTAACTATATAGCAAACAACAAACACAAACAAACAACAAAACAAACAAACAAACAACAAACAACAAAACACCAAACAACAACAAATAACAAACAACAAAAACAACAAACAAAACAAACAAACAACACAACAAACAACAAACAAACAACAAACAACAAACAAACAACGTTTTGTTTTGTAATAACAAATAATAAATTTAATAAGTGTACTACGACAGTGACACTCATTCATACAAACAAACCTTGATTCATCAAAACCATCATGATGGTCGAAGATGAGTTTCCTTATTTACTAGTTTTAGTACATAAACAATGCAATTAGTAGTAAAAGCATGACAATAATAAGGAAAAGGTCCTAAGTATTATATCGCCTACTTACAATATAGGTACCTATTAACTTTAAGAGCTTGAAGGAACTAACATAACGTTTTTCTGCTATACTAAAATTTGTTAGCTGTAATTTGTTTATTTTTTGTGTAGTAATACTTTTCCTAAAATTGAATAATAAAATAAAATAAAATAGTGGTATAGTGGACATTTTTTCCTTTTAGAACCACTTGTGTATTCAGCAATAATATTGTCTCCTTTGATCCACAAAGCAAAGTAGATCTTATGGTCGGCCACACTAATTGATTTCTTGCTTCCATTGTATCAACTTACTGGTAGGTTTATTGATTCAAAAATACGTAGTCTACCTACAGTAAGTCTATTTAGTTAGCACAGTGCATCAAAGAGGAGACAAAACTATTCAATAGTACACAGGTACATCAAAGAGGAGACAAAATTATTCATGAATATACAGGTAGATCAAAGAGGAGACAAAATTATTCGTGAATGCACAGGTAAATCGACGAGGACACAAAATTATTCATGAATACAGAGGTAGAGTGAAGAGGAGAAAATGAAGCCCAAGTGTGTGGTGGAGGGTGATTACTGATTACAGATTTGAGTGACTCATCTATTGTACCGTGACCCGTGATTAAAGTGAGTTTCAAACAGAAACATCAGCACTAGGTAGTTATAGCTAGGTAGTTTGGGTACAGATGACTTAATGGTTGTAGCTCATCGCCATGTTTACAATATTGCTAATACTAATAACATTGGTAACTCATTCAGTAAATTGCCTTCTGATCTCATGTCATGCTTCGCTCGTACCTAGTGCCTACCTGTATTATTTAGGACTGCCATACTGTAGTCATATAATGTGACACACGAAGATGCGCCACTATGTGACAGGCCGACAGCTGTTGGTGCCGACGTGCCGATTTACTAAGGGTGTGACATGGGTGCAATGCAACCCTTAGATAAGTGTGACCCGATTCAATATAGGTACATGACGCAAGCGTTACGCCCTGGTGGCAAATGGCGACCTGCCGCAATAGGTACCTACCATACCAGTGCCATATTCAACATGCAATATTTACAAACATTGCACTGACAGTTGATCAGCTCATTTTTAAAGTTGTCACCACGAAATTGTTGAACGACATCAGAATTACGATGATTTTTACCTATAAATTCTATCAGATTTGTCACAATTCTCAATAGATACGTCTATGCTATGAAAAATCTAACTACTTGAAATTAGAAATCTTCAATAGGCGATCATAAACGAAGATTAAAATCACCAGAGATAATTATCTGTGCCAAGAGTGCCAACCATAATTAATCTCAGTTTTGAGGTCCTGGGTAGGAAACAATTGGTTACTTTTTTCTATAATCCCTGCTATCAGCTGATTTTACTGTTAGTGCAATGTCAGTAAATATTGCATCTAGAATTTGGGTGATATATAGGTATGTATAAAACGATGCAATATAAATTAATAATAACTGCAATCCGCTTAAACCAATGTGAATAAATAAAATAAGATATTTATAAAACAAGTGCCAGAACGCCCTCTAGTGCCGGGACGCTAGACGACGTAATGAGCTATAACAATTTGTTTCGACTTAATGTTGTTTGGCATATGGCGACGTTGTCACGGTTAGTTCTAACTGGATAAAAAAAGAATATCGATTTTCAGATTAATTAGTAAAGGAAAAATTTGAATCACGAAAGGATTTCAACCCGCATCCATATCCGTCCCTGTTTAGTAAGGTCATATTTTCAGTACAGTCACTTTCTATAGGCCTAATGCCCATTTTCACCAAAGATCTCTAAACTATACCCCAACTAGGAATCCCTTTGGCTAAGGGCCCCCAAATTTGACCCTTACCTAAATTCGTTTTCACAGCGCAGAGTGACACTTAAATTGTAAAGTGATAGTTTATTCTTTCCTACGGTTTCCGAAAACAGTACGTTGCCGATTTTCGTTATTTTATTTATATATTTTAGAGAATAATCGTCAAAAATACAAGCAACATGATTTATTGATATTAGCATTAGAGTTTTCAATATATTATGCATCAGAAAAAATAAAAACAAATCATTTTCTGACGTAATACGGGTAAAAACAGTTACCAAATACAATTGAAAAAAAAACTAACGCTAAGGCGTCGAGCTTCGGCCCCGTAACTTAGGGAATCCCTTAAGCTTTAGGTGTCCATTAATCGTCGGTCAAAACAAAATTACTCTCAGATGTCACTTACTACATATTTTTTATAATTTAGGGATTTTTGGTGAAAACGGGCATTAATCATTTGTTTACTTACACAGTAAAGAAGACATTACTCTGAGTGTGTACATACCTACTCCTATTCCATTTACCTATTGTTGAATAGCAAAGAATAGAAGAATCACCACTCCTCTGAAGACCAAATTACTGCCATTAGTAGTTCGTACTACTAATTCAAGGCTCTGTTCGTCTATTCATCTGTTTTATTACTAAAACACCTACAGGTGCTAAATAATAAATAATCTGTGTCTACACGATCTTCATCACCATCAACCGCCTTTCAGTCAGTACGACCTATGCTTAACCTTTACCTGCATCTTTAGGTTTAGGCTCAAAATACATAGCACGATTAATTTCTGTATATGACTGACTGTCGTCCAACTTCAGCCTAGACTACTATACGAATCACTTCAGTCAACTAGAAGTCTTTGCTTTAAAAATGGAATCTCATCTCAACAGTTTTGTACCTACTTACTGAATACAATATAACACCCAGACGCAGAACAAACATCGATCTTTATCATACAAATGTTTGTCCTGGATGGGAATCGAACCCATAATCTATAGTTCGGAAGGCAGAGCTACTACCAACTGAGCTAACAGGCCATTATAAAGATAAAAAAAATAGGTGCCTCCTATAATCAGCTCCGTGACGCACTAGCCTGGATGTCGCACGCACCGTACCTATATTAGTGAGTCGGGTGGGCTGCAGCGCGGTCGCTGTCGCACTATGACGTGTCGCACCTCAGTGTCGCACTAACGTAGGTATAGGGTTTCGACTTTTGTCGGACAGATTGGTCGTCTATAACAGGCCTTACTCGGATTAGTGGCCGAGCCGAGGTCACGAGAACAAAAAGCACTCGATTCGAATGTCATTCACATGGCAATTTCACTACAGCACACAACAATTGCTTAAACTTTAAAGTGAACTTAAAGTTGTTGGTTTGAAACCTTATGATATTAAACAATATAAGCTTAGAAGCTAATAGGCTATTGTATGATGCTATGCTACCATTCCATTTACTAAGAAAAGTGGCCGTTAAGCTCTAAAATTTTAATTACTTAGTTGGAATAGAAGCACATAATAGATACCTATTATGATAGAAGCAAGATTTTCGAAAACTATTAGCTTTTGTCGTTTGATTCTGTAAATGAGGCCGACAAGTTTCTGCCCGTTTTCACCAAAGTTCCCTAAATTTTAAGGGACCCTTAAAAAGATTTAAGTGATATCCGACAGTAATTTTGTTTTCACCGGCGCTTAAGGGACACCCAAAGTTTAAGGGATCCCTTAAGTTTAGGGGGCCGAAGCTCAACCCCTTAGCGTTAAGTGGCACTGTGGCAGGTCAAATTATCAAAACACCAGTTTTTTTTCAATTGTATTTGGCAATTGTTTCTACCCGCATAACGCCAGGTAAGGTATTTGTTTTAATTTTTTCGGATGCTTATTATATTAAATGTGCTATTAAATACTCTAGTGCTAATATCAATAAAGCATGTTGCTTGTATTTTTGACGATTATTCTCCAAAATATATAAATAAAATAACGAAAATCGGCAACGTACGGTTTTTGGAAACCGTAGAAAAGAATAAACTGTCACTTTACAATTTAAGTGTCACTCAGCGCTGTGAAAACGAATTTAGGTAAGGGTCAAATCTAAGGGGCCCTTAGCCAAAGGGATTCCTAGTTAGGGTGTAGTTTAGGGATCTTTGATGAAAACGGGCATTCAAGCAAGTCACAAAGGTACCTACCTACAAATAGATAGAGCTTAGGTAAGGGATATACCTAAAGTAAAAATTAAATAATTGATTGCAGGCTATTATAATGTTTTTACAAGTCTCCCTATCAGTCAGTTAGTCTTGGACGGCTTACATGAACGACTTATTTGATAACTGTTACAACATAATTAAGTCGTTCATGTAATATTATGCGTATATGTATTGTGACTTAACTGATAGAGATTATAGTTAAATAGCAATCAAAAAAGCAGAAAATGATACAAGAATCAGTAATTCAGCTAAAACACCTATTTTAGCGGAACAGATAAAAGAGATCTAAATGGGCCACATTTAGGAGAGTTTTCTCCACAAAACTTTAGGTTTGAAGGATCACGTTTCATCCGCAAATCTCGCATCCGGTGATCAATATCATGGAAGTTGTGTAAATAAACTTACAAACAGACAAAACGTCAGTTATTTGTGAATAACAAAATAACAGCTGATAATGTTTTATTCAGCTCGCGTGTGACCGTTGTGTCGCACACCTGGCGATGGCGGTTAGCACTAGACTGGGTGCTAGTGGTGGAAACTGTTACTAATTGGGAAAACTTTATTAGTAAGGAAGGTCCTTGCTGTGTACGACAAACAGCTGTCACACATAATTCTGCTATGCAGTGCGCCAGCACTCCAAGAGATAATTCGCAATCCACTTGTGGATGACCAGATGTACGAAAATAACCGGCTAATTGAGAGTCGGGCTCCGTATTATTATTATCTATCCCTGCCATCTAGTGTTGAATAGCAGTAATATTAAAAGCAGCGCCATCTATGACTCATCTGGTAAACGAGCATAAAATCACACATTTTACTATATAGTAGTAGTTAATTTGTGTAATCCTGTTTGGCCTTCTTTTATGTTTGTAAATTTGTTATTGTATATTTTACTATTTACGCTGTTGGATTACCTGAATAAATAAATAAATAAATAAATAAATAAATAAATCACGTTTGTTGTATGTGAGGCCCTTAAATATTAATTTTATTCTGTTTTTTTAGTATTTGTAGTTATAGCGGCAACAGAAATACATCATCTATGAAAATTTCAACTGTCTAACTATCACGGTTCATGAGATACAGGCTGGTGACAGACGGACGGACAGACAGACAGACAGACCGCGGAGCCTTAGTAATAAGGTCTGTTTTACCCTTTGAGTAAGGAACCCTAACAACGCCATCGTTACATGCGTCCAAGTTGTTCATGGTTGTTAATTAAAAAAAATATATGACTGACAATCATCAGTAACGTATAGTATTAACTGACATTTGTAGGTTTTATTTGTCTTTTTATGAAATAGGGGCCAGGTGAGATAGTAGCCAAACGCAAGCCTATCAAACAATAAATTACAAAATACTTTTTTTTAATGCACGTGTGATTTAGTAAGGTTTGGCAGTCACCACACGTCCTCCTCTAATTCCTCGGAATATTTTCCTACACTTTTGTACAAGTTTCAAGCAATGAAATTTACCATAGTCTCTTATCCTACCCGGGCATGGGAACCGTTTTTATGAACGTGCAAAAACTGAAAGCAATGGACACAATAGGTGTATTCGGTAGTCGGCGACCAAGACCGTTGCGTCTCTCGAAAGAATGTGATTCTCAAAACCATGTACTTATATACCTACCTATTGTATGAACGGTATCACAGAGTAGGCGAAAAGGCATGAGGTAAGTAGGTAGGTACAGTATCCATAACATTTATAATCTATCTATAACAATGATATAAAGGGGAATTATTTGATTGATTGTTTGTGTGTTTGCATTGAATAGGCTCTGAAACTACTGAACCGATATGAAAAAATCTTTCACTTTTGGGAAGCTACACTATCCCCGGGTGACATAGGCTATATTATATTTTCAAAAAAAATAGGGATCCTTACTAAAACTCCAATAATGTAACCCAAGGTGTAAATAAAATACCTAAAATATTCTTACTATCGCGTGCGCTGCGAAATCTATTATACCCGTGCGAAGCCGGGGCGAGCCGCTAGTTAGATAGGTGCTAGTATGGGTTTTGGGTGAAAACAGACATCTATAGGGTTAAAATTGCACTTTTTTTATTGCGCAGTTACCTACTTAATTTAAGATGAGTTTATAAGTAAGGCCGTTTAGGTACTTATCGACAGTTTCTATCAAAGCTAGCTTATCGAACGAAACCTAACACAGGGCAACCTGTTACATCATTGGCCATCTTTTCATCATCTTGACTTTCCCTCACGACCATCAAAGCAGCACTTATCTTTACTAGACTTTACTTATCTGCGATAAATCATAACAAAGACAGATTTGTCCGAAGCTCGTATAGATTTGCGAATTCACTCCATTTTTCATGATCGATACCGCATGCATGACCAATTTATTAGCGCATCACATGATGCCATTATCGATATCAATAGCGGTGTAGTCAATCGGATACTGTTACTGCTTATTGATCATGTGGATTCAATATATTTTGCTAATATACCTATTTACAATACTTTTTTAGTGTCTGTGTGAGCAGTAGACCTGGCGGGTCTGTCTGTCTTTCAACCCGCCGCAAGACGCCTCACATGCATCATACTGTAAAGGTGCATAATTATGTGAGCCAAAGAGCCAAAGAGTGGAACGCTTTGTCTGTATTTTCTGAAAACTAATACAATCTTGGAGCCTTCAAATTGAGAGTGAATAGGTCATCATCATTTTTTTTTATGTAAACGAATGACGTGACGAGCTAGTCGTTCGCCTGGTGCACCTAGTCATCATCATCATCATCGTCATCATCTGTCTGAAGACATCTACTGCTAAACATATACATCCCCCATATAGAGGGCCACTTTGAGCGGCTGCTTGGCTCTTGCTTTTCATGGGAGAGGGGTTGCCATAATCACCATGCTTCATACCCCTAACCACCACAGGTACCTAATAATCAGATTCTTAAACAAACGCGAGTCGTTCGATCGGATGGTTTTCGACACGATGAACTTTCGAACTGATGACCCATAAACAAAAATTTTCGCAACAGCGTGCGTCACACCAGCGTTCTTCGCAACTACATAGGACTCCCCTTTTAGCTAGGCAATCTCGTTACAGCCTAGATCGCATCGTCACTTACCATCAGGACCCTAATTCTGTATGACCACTTTACGATTCCTTACTTCGAAACCACGCGAATTCCTTGTCTTATATAAGAAATCTGCAAAAATCTATTCTCTATGAAATGGAAACAAAACCGCGCGAAATGAATTTGGAAATGACGCGATTTGAACTGTCAAAAATCATAATGTTCCACTGAGACACGTTCCGAAACATCAGCACGTCAAAAGTTACCACCAGTTAATATATCAATATTTATTCAAATTAAAAATAACATAATGTAAAGAGAAGGTATTTCTAATGCTGTGACACGATTTGAACAAGACACGATAACGACGTGGTTTCGTATCGTGTGGAATCTGAGTTTTCATACAGAATTAGGGCCCTGGGCCCTATATATATATATTCTGTATGAAAACTCAGATTTGAATAAATATTGATATATTAAGTGGTGGTAACTTTTGACGTGTTGATGTTTCGGAACGTGTCTCAGTGGAACATTATGATTTTTGACAGTTCAAATCGCGTCATTTCCAAATTCATTTCGCGCGGTTTTGTTTCCATTTCATAGAGAATAGATTTTTGCAGATTTCTTATATAAGACAAGGAATTCGCGTGGTTTCGAAGTAAGGAATCGTAAAGTGGTCATACAGAATTAGGGTCCAGGTGAGATAGTGGTCAAGCGCACGCCTATCAAACAATAAAAAAATGTAGGTATTATATAGGATGCCATTTAATTCATTAAATTAAATTGAGTGCATGATAGTACATCAGTTATTGATGATTATGATTAGAGTGCTAATGAATATATATATTTTTTTATTTTTAAATTATGAAGATTGCCGCGGCGCGTAACGTAGTTGACACGCATGATTTTGATAATGTTAAAAGTTTTTTTACCTTGTATGCATCAATTAAAAACAGTACTTAATTATTTTAATTTAATTTTGTAGTGTAGCAGTTAATTGAGTAAGGGTGGGTTTTTTCACCAATAGTTAAGGTGACCAATGGTTAAAAACTCTAACAAATTTTGATCATTGGTTAGAATTTGTTAGTTTTACTATTGGTGACAAAACCCACGCTAAGTTATCCTATTTTTGGAGTTATTATCAATACCAAATCGATGCGTTACATGTCCATTTTTTTTAGTTTTTTGTAGTGAAGTAATCAATATTATTGACATAAAAACTCAAATAAAAAAAAATTGGTTCAAAACGTGATCGGCGTCAGGAGTAGGTACCTAGATTCAAAGGATGCTGATGAATTCAATTACAGCGGATTATTATCCAACTATTTTTCTTATTCTATCGCACGCTCATGACATGTGAAGAGTATGTAATGAACTCCGACCGTGATAGTCCAAACAAGGGCCGCTCCACTGACTGTAAACCCAAACAATGAACAATAGCAGTAGCCATTGGCATACCTAAAGTGTCTTCCACGTTCCACGTGTAATATGCTGGGATTTGATGACAGATCTCCATGAGTCAATAGGTTTAAGGGCCATTTATGTATTTGCGCATATTGTTATTGCTAGGCATCTAAGTAGCAAGGTTCATTCCATTGTCTAGACTCCGGACATATTATTTGCGGTTATGTTGGACAGCTATTAGCCTACGGGCAATCAGTCATGGGTTGATGGACTTGAGAACCGCTCCTCGATGTATCAAGTACATAAATACTGCCCCTGTACATACATATTATATTGATCAGGTATTCGTCGTTATTCGAATCGAACGAGCTAGTCGTTCGCCTGGTGTAAAGCAGATTGCAGTGTCACTCGGAACTTTAAATTGAAGTTTCGCGTGACACTGCGCACGTCATTCTGAGACATCACACAGTCTAACAAGTTTTCTAGACTGAGGTCAGTTTGTAAAGTCTCATTTGCCCAGTAATTTTACTAGCTACAATGCCCTTCAAACCAGAACACAGTAGTGCTTGCACACTACTGCTTGGCGGCAGAATGGCTGACAAAGCGGTGGTACCTACCTAGACGAACTTTGCAGAAAAGTCCTACCACCTAGTGAAGGAAGATGCTGAAAGAGTATGTACCTTACAAAAACGCTCAAATTAGTAATTTTTGAATGAAATCCGGCTCCAGAAAGTAATTGACACTTTCCTTAATTGGCCACTACACTACTTTCTCAGATTCGACAGTTTCTTGAAGTGGGCACATTCCTTACTGGACACTTTACTATTTTGATACTTTTCAGTCATGTACCAATAGATGACTGAGAATAAAATATTTTGTTATCTATTACATGAGAATATCAGAATGGTTTCGAATTTCTATACACCCCGTGGCGGTGCCGCCCGCCACCGTACAGAAGAAAAATAAAATAAATTCGAATCGGAAATTGACAGAGTTATATAAGCTCAAAAGCTTATCAAAACAGAGCGCACCGATTGGTCTGTCTAACATAAAATACAAAAGACGTATTAATCTCCCGATCCTAATCCTTAACGACAACTTTATCCCTCGTCCCAAAACAATATCCCCATATTATTCCCAATAACCATTTTACGAGCCACAATCCTACACAAATCTCTATACCTGGCTCAGTTCCAAATACGGTAAAAATACGACCAAAGGATCCAGACAGTCTCATACTGATATCTATTCTGTGGCCTAACTGTCTGACTCTGAGTTCTTTTGACCTTAGCAACAACTGAAATTGGTCATACAAAACAAATCGATACGGACTGTGCTAAAGATCGACCATTTAAGGATGTTGTGTGGATATTATTGAATCTATGTTACGTGTAAATGTGGCAGATAAAATAGTGGATAACTTCACCGAGAATTTAGCTACTTATGGTTAGTTCATCTTAGTACTATGGCTAATGTATGCAGTATGACAAGTGTGCCGTAAAAGGAACTTTACAACTATGCAGCATTGACGAGCGTGCAGTAAAAGGAACTTTACAACTATGCAGTATTGACGAGTGTGCGGTAAAAGGAACTTTACAACTATGCAGAATTGACGAGTGTGCAGTAAAAGGAACTTTACAACTATGCAGTATTGACGAGTACTTATTAAAATCATTTTTGTCTCCAATGAAGTTAGACGGCATGGAATAGTCATTTGCAAGAAAACAAACAAGAGGGTCACGACCCCTTTATCCCAAGGGGTTTCTTTTCCATCGTCATGTTTGATTTCATGTTTTTATACATATTGGGAATGGGATAAATAGTTATTTATGATATTAGGGCAGTAAGTTGGTTTTTACAAACGAGTAGACAAATGTAAGCCCGAGATGAAGTCGAGGGCTTACTATAGTCACGAGTTTGTAGAAACCAATTTCCACACGTGTATCATACAGCGTTTTTCAACACATTTGCGAGAAAACAATACAATAGGTAATGAAACAAACTTTTGTTTATTAGTGGGAAAGTCGCAACAAACAATCTTTGATGTTTCTAATCTAATATGAAAATGGGGCGCATTTACAATTTAAACGGCGCCACGTGCGTGTGGTGAAAATTAGAACTACATCTTTAGTTTCATTTTCAATTTAGTATTAAAGTGAGACAAACGTATTGAGCAAAAACGCTTCCAAGGAGCTTCGATCATTCAGCTTATTTATTCTCGTTATGTGAATCTCTTTGGTGGAATGCTTAAATATTTTTTATGGAAATTAAAAAAATACCGTATAGGTTACGCACGGCGCTATACAACGAAGGATGTGGTAAAATAGGTACTTAGGTGAGAGTAGCTATTTTACCGCACGCTTCTTTATATGGTACGTAATGTTTAACTTTCGAACAATGTATACAGACTTTGTAAATGCATTTTTTGAGCAAATGTGCTGAAAATGTTCTTTACATTACATCATAAAATATTAGTAAACTAAACACACTCAGTAGTTTTACATAGGTGATAGGAACCTACAATTTACCCATTTTCCCGCAGTAGGTACACCTAACTTTCCAAGATAAAACGTTTTATGTTAAACCAGTAGTATTATTAGGTAGTTAGCAATCCTACCTACAAAGTGCAGAATTTCATCCAAATAGGTTCAGACGTTTCGACGGGAAAACCCAGTGAGTTAAAATTATCATTTTGAAAACCGCACAAACATAGAAAAAATGTGTAAGTTAATTGAAATAAGTGCCTACTGCCTACATAATTAAAAGAAGACGGTCTTATAAATATATTTTTTTATTAATATATTTCTTTACTTTACAGTAGAAGGTCATTTTAATTAAGTCCACCAAAGCATTTATTAGTATTAAATTGATACTTACCTAATGGTTTATACCTACTTTGTTAAAGTGTAAATACGTAGGTACATAATATTAGTTGTAATAATATAAATATTCAACTTGCAATTGAGCCAAATAAAGTGAGTAGTAAGTACATAATTAAGCTGCCAAAAGATTTATTTTTATCGATTGATCAATGCATCAATGCTGATCATTACTATTGATGTAGTCACACTTGTACCTACAGTTGGTTGAATCGGGAAGGGAGGGCATGAGAACGTAGGTACAGGTAGGTATAGGTGAGACAGTGGTCAAATGCTTTGTCTATAAACAATTAAAAAAGGTGGAGGAAGGAAAAATAATATGGAAGGGATGGGACATATGATGCTGAAAAGGAATAGATGGTGGAGGGAGTAAGGCTGACCCCACATTGAGCTTGAGCGTTCCTCGAGTGTGTGAACGACGTTTTACCAGCGTGCGAAACTGCGGACCAGCGTGAAAATACGTCGTTTACATGATCGTACGCCCAATGTGAAGTCAGCCTAAAAGGAGACAGATTTAAGCGTGAAATTAGACGTACTGAAGCCGGGGAAGATCCGCGACTAGTTTTATAGATATGTTTATGTTGATGAGTTCACTTTCTACGCTCTTTGCAAAGCAAATAATAATTTCCTTTAAAAAATGGGATATTCTAAGTCTGATGAGTTAAACAGACTTCAACCGCGTTATTTTTATACTGACAAGTACTTGAATGATATATTTTTCCTAGTTTTTTTAAGCTAAAATATCGTCAGTATTTGTTATTAGATTTAAAAACCAACTGATTTTGATGAAATTTTTGAATTTGAATTTATATATGTAATAATAATAGTTTTTAAGTTTATAACATCATCCTAAGAACAATCTTGGAATCACTCTGGAAATTTTCAGCAAGTTAGTCATGGTTCTGGATTTCTGGATTACACACAATTGGGACAAGGTAGTACCTACATTATCATAATAAAAACTGCAACTGATTGATTGGCTGATATGACTATTAGATTAGATTATTTAAATGTACTACACGATTGTTATTGAATGCCTATAGTGTATGTTTACACTTGTGTGGGTGTATGACATGATCTCAATAACAATGCTGGCCTTTATTTGGCATAACCACAGTGCCAAGGAGAGGATACTGCGTATGGTACAACGATTCAGCATACTGACGAGTGTGCGGTAAAAGGAACTTTGCTAATATGCAGAACTGACGAGTGTGCGGTAAAAGGAACTTTCCAAATATGCAGAACTGACGAATGTGCGGTAAAAGGAACTTTTCAAATATGCAGAACTGACGAGTGTGCGGTAAAAAGAACTTTGCAAATATGCAGAACTGACGAGTGTGCGGTAAAAGGAACTTTCCAAATATGCAGAACTGACGAATGTGTGGTAAAAGGAACTTTTCAAATATGCAGAACTGACGAGTGTGCGGTAAAAAGAACTTTGCAAATATGCAGAACTGACGAGTGTGCGGTAAAAGGAACTTTGTAAATAATTATGTAGAACTGACGAGTGTGCGGTAAAAGGAACTTTGCAAATATTCAGAGCTGACGAGTGTGCGGTAAAAGGAACTTGACGAATATGTAGTGTTGACGAGTAGACAAATATTTGTCATTAAGACATTAAGGTGTCTAATGAAAAAACGTCACGTATAAAATTGAGTTTCTTTTTTCATAGAAGTATGAAAAAAACCCAATTTTCTGCCAATTAGCTGTTGCCCGCGCCTTCGTATGCGTGGACATAATTTAAAGATATAAAAAGTATCCAATCATTCCAAACGCAGCGTAGGCCGGCCCCCCACTAGGTGGACCGACGACATGGGTCAAAACCGCGGTGCGGGAGGCAAGCAGCCGCTTAAAGTGGCGTTCTTTGGGGGAGGCCTATGTTCAGCAGTGGACGTCTTCAGAGTGATGATGATGATGATGAATCATTCCGAAAGAGCTAATCCCACTATCTGTAGGGCTAGCATGAACTGTAAAAATCGACATAGGTATCTCTTATCTCGAAACCGTTTTTGTCAAAACTAATGAAAACGCAACAAAAGGTGTATGACGTGATCAGTCTGGTCGTTCATTGGACAAACGCTTCCTCGAGGAAGAGACAGTCGATTTCTACTGCTCATCCTAACCGTGCTGGGTCTACCGCGACAACGTTTAACATTACGGGGGCTCCACTTAATGCTGAGTCTGAGCTCACACTGTAGCCCACCAGTCGTCCGACAATTGGGATAATTTCAAATTATCCCACGTTTAGAAGCAAAAAAATATTCCTAAACCCTACCAGTGCAGCTTGGGTAATGAACGTACATTCTTACCTTCAGGGTTTTGAAGCCACCAATTCAATTTACAACATTTGCTATTATCTTATCAAGATAAACAGCCGCGCTTATTACGTATTGATTGGACACTACATGCTGTTATTTATTCTTTGGCACAGTGACGTCACGCGCCGTGATGCCGGCGGTTGTTCCCCCAATAACAGCGTTTACGTAGGGCCGCCTGTCGCTTTATTTGCACCACACCACTTGCGTTGTTTGCTTGGATTAGATTCATTCAAACAGATGTAGGGTTGCTAATTGCTAAGGAATCCTTCGAATAACGTACAAATGACACTTTACTATACATACTGCTGCATGGTGCTGCTGCTGCTACGAACTGCTATTGCTGCTGCTACGGCTGCTACTGCTGCTGCTACGGCTGCCACTGCTACGGTTGTTGATGCTACGGGAACGTACTGTTACTACTGTTAATGGTAATGTTTACTGCTACGCTTCTGCTGCTGCTGCTAGGTACCTACTGCCAATGATACTGCTACGGCTGCTACCGCTATTGCTAGGTCTGCTTCTTCTTCTTCTTCTTCTCGTGTAGGTAAGTCGTCACCCCTGGAGTCAGAACATTTAGGCCACCCAAAGGCTTTAGACTTGGCTTAACGGCTATTGTCTTACGACAACAGCCGAGACCGACGGCTTAACGTGCCCTCTGAAACACGGTAGCGCTCTGTTTTAAATACCACTTTTTGCTGTAGCGGTCACCCATCAAAGTAGTGACCACAGCGAACGTTGCTTAACTTTACCGATCGGTTAGAAACAGCTAGTCGTGCTTTGCTATGAGCGCTAGGTGTGCTATTGATACTGTTATGACTGCTGCTGCTACGCACTGCTAATACTGTTGCTACTAATACTTGTAGCTGCTAATGATGCTATTGCTGCTACGGCTGCTGTTGATACTTACTGCTACATTTATTTACCTCCTCTTAGACAGATCTGTCTCTGAAAAATCTGTTATTATGTGAGAGATATTCAGCACCAGCAGAACATGAATGTATTTTTTTGTAATTATCAAGGTGTCGATTTCTCAGAGATTCATGAGTATAGAAGTGCCAACCCTAACTAGACCTTAAGCAGATATCGGTATCACCATATTTATTTCCATTTGCCATTTCAATTCGGCACACAGCTATTTATAAAATGACTTATTTATTTACACGGGTGTTTTGGTCCGATCCGGTTTTGCTATAATGTATGTAAATTCAACTGAAAAAAAGAAAAAGAAAAACTTAATTTTGTCTTAATGGACCACGGTCTCCTTTAAGAACCTTCTAGTCTTTATTTTATTATGCAGATGTTTTATGCATTTGGCATTTATGAAAATCGTATTATTTAGTTTTTGTAATTTTTGACACTTATTTATGTTTAGCCTTGATATTTCCGTTGATTATGTAATAGGAGCATTTATTCTATATTAGTGCTTTATTTTGCATAAAATATTTGGTAGATTACCTATTACCTACGTCCACCATTGTCTAACTTAGGCCTGCCCCATAAAACGCCACTTTGAACGATTATCATAGGGGGATATGCCATAATATCACCACGCTTGCCAGGCAGCTTGGCGATCGAAAAAGTTTGAGGAGAATGCAGCTGCTCATTTGCTGAATATTCCCTAAGCCGGCTCTTACGGCACCTACGGGAAAAGATGGAGTGGTCCTATACGCAAACTGGGACCACACGGCGATTATGGTTTATAACTATCCGTCTAGCTAAACTCTCCTATAAAACCAGGTGGTGTTTACAGCGCCAACGGAAGACCAGCGCTGGTTGTATGGCCAGCACTAAGTATGCGGAGTTGGGTTGGGACCAATTCAGGTTGGGACCGATTCGTGGCAACTGACATGACAGTCAAGATGTATTTAGTTTTCGTCATGTTTTTTATTTTATTTTTACGTTTTGCCATGAATAGGTAAACAATTTCATTCTTTCTTCTTTCTTCCTATTTTATCACCTATTAAAAATCCATAATAATAAGAAAATATCGTAAATGGTAGGTGTTTTGACCTGAATGCCCTAAAGCTACTTGTTATGAAGTTATACATACACTGCTTTGTGTTTTTTGTGATGTATTAAATCATTTAGCGAACAGGTCTTTTTAGGAATAAGTCATTCGGTGAATAGTCCTCTGTCTTTTATTAGGTGAACAGGGGGCGTACCGTGAGTTCTTAGCGCGATTCAAAACTGAGCCTAAATTGGATCGCTTTGTTTTTTTTGTATGGGGATTTTCACAAGCGATCCAGTGTAGGCTCTGTTTTGAATCGCGCTAAGAGCTCACGGTACGCCCCCAGGTCTTAATTTTATGGGTAAGCCGTTTTGCGAATAGGTCTAATATCGACTAAACCTGATACATAATATTATTATGTACATACCTACACCAATGTGAAGTTAGGTATAACTATGTACTTTTCATATTTATAAAAGTTGTGTAAGTACCTATGATCAAATATAAAATATTGACGTCACTAACATGATAAACTAACTACTAGAGTAATAAAAATTAATAATCTAGCTACACTATCTACCACAAAGAACATTAAAATTTGTACTGTGTACTAGCTGCGATGGCCAATATACAGTCCAAATGCTATAGTCCAATACCGGTAGGTAGCGTACCCAACATGCTGGTAGCGCTGCCTCGTTGAATTCCAATGCTAATTCGTTGAGCCAAATAGGTGCCAGCATAACATGATAGGATAGGTGAGCAGAGCATTATTAAATAGGGTGTGCCAAATATAGAACTGCGATGTTAGCTGATAGGAAATAGGGTTGTGTAGATGTTGACATTTCTTTTGAAAACTACTAACAGCTGAATTTGGAGCAATGGTGGCTGAGCGGTAGCATAGTGCGCTTCGCAATCTTACGGCACCGGGTTCGATCCTCGGCCCTGCGTCTGTGACTTATCCAGTAAGTTATGTGCAGTTTTCGATGCCATCGCTCCGTGCCTCGTAGAGCACGTTAAGCCGTCGGTCCCGGTAGTCATAAGAACATCTATGGCAATCGTTACGGGTAGTCAGAAGCCTGATAGAATCTGATGCCTGATCTAACCATCCCTGTTACTGGTTCCTTATGGGTTGCGAGGTCAGATGGCAGTCGCTCCTGTAATTCTGGTAGCTCGCCGCTACAGGTGAGATTGGGAGCCGACCCCAATAACAAATGGGAAAAGGCAAAGAGGATGATGATGCTGAATTTGATACAACGTCTTCCAACTCTGTCTTAAGGCGCTACAATGTAGAGGTGTTATTCAGTTTTCGTTTGCTTCCCACAGGTCACATGATGCTGGTACTGGCACTACGCCACCAGAGAAAATTTGAGTCTTATGCTATAAAATTGAGACGTTGTTGACGGCAGTTATATTGCTAAGCGGGAAATTCAAAATTTTGATATTTTTTTACTTTTACAGCAAGCCCAGGTAAAATTTGAACCAGATCATGTAGGCACTCTTTGTTAGGATCCTTTTAACAATTGCAGGCAGAAGATATTATTTATATTCTTTATGGTATAGGTAATTATATTAAAAATAGATTATGTAAAGAATCATTTCCGTTTTTCGTGATCTTCCAACAAAAATTACAAAAATTTTAATTAAGGAATTGTAGTTACCATTTTCTGTGGCATAAATAACACGAAAAAAAAACAATCCTAAGTCATAAATTTAAATAAAGTTAATTTACAAACAAGTTTCTTAATATCCTTGCACGAAAAGATACATTATTCAAGTTTTTATCTTGTTTTTCTTATTTTATCAGCGTTCCTACAACCCTGTCACGTAATCATCACCGTGAGTGAACAGCAGTCAGTAACTCAGTACCGGGACGTCCCGCATCCGCTGCTATTTCTGTCCCGGCACGGCACTGACCCAGAGTCACCCGTAACTATTATTTAATCTGTGGCCACGGTCACGACGAGGGTGTGTCAACATCGTAGTAAACAAGAATTTATTGTCTGCTGATTTCTTGATGGTCCGAGTCGGCTTGGGCAAGGTGTTTTACTTCTACTACATAGTATGGGCGCTGGGCAGTAGGTACTGCTATTTATTCTATGGTTTTACGGAGGAGACTCGATCGTTAACTTTTGTCAGATTTTCAAATGTACATGGAAATAAGTAAATCATATTAGAAAGGTGAGGGAAGGTAAAGGAAAATGATTATTACGATTTTTTTTCTGTGCACAAATACCCTGTCCTGTCGCGGGAATCGAACCCGCCGCCTCCGGGTCATGAGCCGCCTTGCTCAACCAGCTAACCACGGAGGCTGTGTGTGTAATTAAAAGTTAACATGACATTCCTTGAATGACAACGACTGACTGACGATTTGGTCAAAACCGGGGGGAGCCGATGGATGCAGGAGCCTAGCAGTAAAAGAAAGCCAGTACAGCCACTCAAAGTGGCACTCTGTGCTCCCGCACAGGCCTATGTTCAGCAGTGTACGTCTTCAGGCTGTTGATGATGATGATGATGATGATGATGACGATGACGATGACGTAGGTAGGTACTAAAGAAAACTACATCCAACCCAAGTTTTGCAAAGCTACATAGACGAACTACATAGGTAATAAATGATTTATTATACATTCATACAAAACAAGAGGTGGAAAAATGAGAAGAAAAGAACTGAAAACAGCAAACATTTCCATTGCTGTCTCACTCCGCATGTAAACACACTAGTTGAAGGGGGTAAACAATAGTTTCTTGTTTGCGTCAGATTCGTTTCTTTAATGATACGCGTATAGCGAACACGTAGTCAGACAGACAACCTTACTACGACCACATATATTATTTGGACAGCTGATGACATTGGCCGGGGTGATTACCCTAACAACCTTTGAACAAAAGTTTTTTTTTTCATTATTATTCCATACCTGTGAAGGGTTAAATGGTAAGCAAAACATTAGGTGGCGCAGCATGGCGATTTCCCCACGGACGGAAGATAAAATTGTCTTTCCCCTGTTTTACTCCACTTGAAAAGTAAGTATAAAGAAAGTGACATAAAATGGGGAAAGACAATTTTCTCCACCGCCCGTACCGTACTAGGACTAGGCCCGAGTAGCAGACCTAATGGAGTGCCAAAAATAACCAAAGACTGAAAAACAGTTTTTCACTCTTTGGTGCCCTGCTCTCTTTTCTGCATGGTCTACTAAAGCAGTGTCATTTTGAAAAGCAATGGATAGCAATTCAAGTTAGGTTAAGGTCGATAAAATCCTAAATTTAACTTGACAGCTCAAGAAATATTATCGCGGTCATTGTCATATCGGAAACGGACGGCAATATTTTTAGAACTGTCAAATCAGATTTAATTTAATATTTTGTAACATCGACACCAATACTTAATCTAACTTGAACCTAATAATTGCGGTGATAACTATGTAATAATGACCTTATATTGGCCTTATTTATAGATCACAATCATAGAAAAGGGAAAAAGCCAAGATTATAAAGCCCGTTGATAGCTCGTGAACATAATTTCTCGTACAAACACGACTCACCTGCGCGGGCAGGGGGCGAGCTAACAAACCGAGACAAAGCTATACGAAATTACAAAGGATAGAGCAGGGTGGAAGAAAAGACATCAACGGGTTCCCGTGATTTGTATGAAGATAGTAGTTGAAATACACAACTAATTTTCGTATGAGTGGAAGTTGTATCATTGGTCAACTGGATTTATAGTCAATGGGAAAAAGGCACCAGAGTGGAAAAGGGATGGGTAGAATTTAGATAAAGACTCAAGTAGATATTATTTGAACTGTGATTTTGGATCAAATACTTAGGTGTTTAATTTTCACCTACAATTTCAAGGGCAACACATTGTTTTGACGGGCATTTGGCACTCTTGCCAAAATTTCACTGACTTGTGATTTGCTATTGACAACTCGATTCTCAGCTTTAATTTAGACTGAATTGTCTATTGTTATTGTTGTAGAGACGCAAAATACTGCGATTCACTGTTGGAATCACGCGCGCGTGCCCCGTGAAATTAAAAATATAATACATTTAAACATTCACCTAGATTCTGTAATACTTTGTCGCTATACATTTCAGCATATCTCCTTGGGTTTACTAGAGAAATAGTATCTTAATATTTATTATGACACAGTTGCAAAGTTAATTGTGATCGTCGTGTGATTTATCACTTTCCATTGGTATTTTTGGCTTATTATGTAAATTACTACATTATACAACATTGTTGTTATGACAAAATAATTTCAACTGGTAGGTTAACTTGTTTACCTTGTATCACTGTTTTATGTTGCGTAATATTTGTTTTGGAATTTTTAGTACTTACTTGACATCGTCTATAGCAATCATTCTTAACTACAACTTTACATAAAAAAAGTATTTAGTTGTAAAAAAAAGACAAACATTTTCAAGTTCACCCATAGGTACCCCATATTTATATTCTATAGACTATAGTGCATGCACTTTAGATTGTTTTTCGTACATGACTGATATCTATTTGTACTTAGGTATATGAAGTTAGAGACAATGAAAAAATAAATGTGATATTTTAAGTATAAGAAATTCCAATGTTATTTAAAAGACTCCACGCTGTAAGGTCTCCCAGCAGGTTGGTCTTAAGATGAATATGGACAAGACAAAGATCATGTCTAATGCTCATGTTCCACCTATACCGGTAATTGTTGGGAACGATACTCTCGAAGTTGTCGACAAGTATGTCTACCTAGGACAGATTGTCCAATTAGGTAGGTCCAACTTCGACAAAGAGGTGGCGCGAAGAATCCAACTCGGCTGGGCAGCGTTCGGGAAGCTTCGTCCTATCTTTTCGTCCAAAATACCGCAGAGCCTGAAAACGAAAGTTTTCAATCAGTGTGTGTTGCCAGTGATGACTTATGGAACTGAGACATGGTCTCTTACTGTTGGCCTCATTAGTAAGCTCAAAGTCGCGCAGCGAGCTATGCTCGGTGTTTCCCTGCGAGATAAGCTCCGGAACGAGGAGATCCGCAGGAGAACTAAAGTGACCGATATAGCTCTTAGAGTTAGTAAGTTGAAGTGGCAATGGGCAGGCCACATCGCTCGTAGAACTGACAACCGATGGGGAAGAAAGGTTCTCGAGTGGCGACCACGAACCGGAAGACGCAGCGTGGGCCGGCCCCCCACTCGGTGGACCGACGACCTGGTGAAAGCCGCGGGGAGCCGATGGATGCAGGAGGCGAGCAGCCGCTCAAGGTGGCGTGCTCTGGGGGAGGCCTATGTTCAGCAGTGGACGTCTTCAGGCTGTTAATGATGACGCTGTAAGGCTCGTATTATACTACAGAACGATGATTCAGGAATTGCAAATATGACTTGAGCATAGTCGGCAACTGAGTGATTTTGATTTGATTACTAAAGCCCTTATTCAATAACAGTTTTAAAGCAGTTGATTCGTTACCCTGTGCCATAGATAAATGCCCTGTTAGGACATAGTACAAACGTCACTCACATGAAACAATGACGTCACATTTCTCGAAATGAAAACGTATATGAGAAAATGTGTGAATGTCCGAGATAGCTGCCAATCACTGTCACATGTCAGAGCTGTGACAGCGGTCATTCTGTACCGCTGTCACATTCGTCCTGCGGTTGCGGAAGCTCCTGTCTGCCCACTGTCTACCCATAAGATAAGATGGGAGTTCTTTAGGTTGTGATAACATGTTTGTGTTACAAATATATTATGGTGAATAATAAAAGCTTAAACAACTACACAAATTAAAATTGCTTTAAGTTTGGGCATTTGCAGTCATAAATAGCACAACATTTAACCACGTCAAATTCCTTGAATCCCACAAACAATTGTCCACAAACGTCAGTTTTTGGCAGATTTGTGAGGTTAATCTGTCAAATATCGACGATTGTGGAGCGATGGATGCTAAAGCAATTTATAAGCAAGCCTGGCGCACTTTGCAAAGCAAAGCGTATAGCAAAGTATATAGCAAAGCGTAGAAAAGCGCAACAAAGCGTAGCAAAGCGTACCAACGCGTGTCAAAGCGTATCAAAGCGGAGCAGATCGTAGCAGAGCATAGTAGAGCACAGCAGAACGCAGCAGAGCGTAGCAAAGCGAAGCAAAGTTCTATACCCATGTTTTAACCCATAGCAACATGTTTCTAGTCTGGGTAAAACAGGTATTAAATATAATTCTTACAAAATTCATAAATAGACACTGACAGAGAATACCTCCAATTCAACGTCATAAAAATAAAACGTCTCTGATCTTATCAGATATTTCGCTATTATTCAGTTCCCCAATTGGCAACTAAAGTGCCTATTCATATTGTAATTTGTAATGCAAACAATGTATTAAACGTTAATTGTTGTGTTGGATGGAATTATAATTCTATAAACTTTGGGCTTTGCAAAACAAGGTTCAACGTTTCGGTTCAACCCATTTTAACTTCTCTCCTTGCTTCGTCATGGGTTCAACGTAAGCCTAAGTATCTTGAACCCGTTTGGGCTATTCACTCCTGTTATTTCTAATCAAAACTTAGTTGTTTACGTGTAGATGAACTCTTTGCCTTGAGGTGAACACGCCGTGTATTGCCATTAGGCAAATACGTGACAAAATGCTTACATTTAGCAATTGCTGTGTGCTCTCCCTCCCCATAGTACCTAAGAGTATATTCGTGGAGATTACTAAGCAGGCGATACTGCAATAAAAATGATAAATATTATTACTAGGCGATATGACTTTTCTGCAAAGTTCGTCTAGGTAGGTACCACCGCTTTGCCAGTTATTCTGCCGCCAGGCAGTAGTGTGCAAGCACTACTGTATTCCGATTTGAAGGGCATTGTAGCTAGTGAAATTACTGGGCATATGAGACTTTATGATCTGATCACACAGTGTAGTAATCTTATTACTATACTGTATGAAGTCTCAGGATGACGTGCGCAGTGCTGTGTCACGCAAAACTGTATTCATTTAAGTTAAAAAAAAAACAATAATGGTGTATTCTACCAACGGTCAATAAATGAAGGACATGCAATGCAATGGGAAACCGATAATTAAATTATTGCGATGCAAGATTAATAGCTCATAAATGTCATTACATAAGTTTAACCTTTCACGAGGCCCTACTCTTCGCGGTCTAAGTAAAGGTTAATAGCTATCTGATAAATTAAAAATAGGGTATTTTGCACTAATATTATCAAGGTGAAAGTGTGTGTGTTTGTTCCCACTTCACGTCGCAACAACTATGACCACACTACCATGATATGGCAAGATAACACCTAGGTGTAGCCACGATTTATGGCCACAATTATACGATGGCAATCAATTCGCCATAAGACGGTAGGTAATAGCTCTACTAAGCTCTAGTGAAACCTCACCACTTCACGTGACATCAAATTATTAAGTGGTGTTGTTACAATAGAGTTTATCTAACTAGAGCTATTGCCTATCGCCATTATGCCACAATAATTGCCATTGTAAAATTATTGTCATAAATCATGGCTAAGTATACCTAGGTTTAATTATGGCCATAAAACCATCGCCATATTACCCTAGAAAGTCGGCGAAAGCTAGCTGACATGTCACTTCTGCATGGTCTGTGCAACAGTTATATTGATAGTCCTGATCTAGTGTCGAAAACCTTAAGGTTTTGTGTGCCAAGCAAGCGAACAAGACATACGAATCTTTTTGCTGTATCACACTCGGCTACTAATTATGCCCAAAATTCACTCGTTAGTCGATTGCACAGAACTTATAATAAATTATTCAGCTCCATTGATATTTTCAACATTAGCAAATTGCATCTCAAACGGGAGGTTCTCCAAATCCTCAAAGATGAGGGTAAGGTTGGGGACAAAACGGGATAAACCCAAAATCATCACACGCAAAAGTGTTGTTCACACACATAATATAATTGTCGTAAAACCCTACGTAGTTGAACACTAGGCACACTACAAGGAAATACTTTAATTATTAGTATCTACCGTTGTTCTATTCATAGTTACTTAGTTGTTAGGTTTTGTGTCTGATTAGTGATTGTCGTTTTAGCTTATAACAGGATAAATTAATAAAATTTAAATCCGTTATTGGCTGTAAGTGTTATTGTAAGTTTCATATGTATTCGTTTTAAGAGCTGTGGATTTTGTAAATAAATAAATAAATAAAATACGGTAGTGCAGTCAGAGAATGAGTTATCAGAGCTCAGTAGTTGTCTTTACTACACTACACTGCCTGATGATAGGACCAATGACTTTAAAACAGAATGTGTCTTCAATTAGAAGTTAGAACAAGTTACGATGTTGTATAATTATTGAAGTACGTTGACTTTGTATAGAGCATAGAGGTCATTACACACGTCGAAGCAATTAGACTTCCTACAAATGCTTTGAATTTAAAATAACACCAATTAACGGTACCTCGCTGTGCTAAAATATTTGTTCTGAGTTGCTGGATTTTGGTTGCGTAATTCAATCTGTCTAACGTATGTACCAATTAAAAGGTTTGTTTACGTTTACTATGAAAATAAATTAGAGGTTATTATGGGTAAGTAGATAAAGTGGTAGTGTATAAAGTATAATTACTAGGTGGACCGCCGATGGATGCAGGAGGCCAGCCGCTCAAAGTGGCGCTCTGTGGCGGAAGCCTATGTTCAGCAGTGGACGTATTCAGGTTGTTGGTGATGAAATAATAATATTGGTATTACCAATGACCTACTATTATGTATTCTGTGATATTAGTTGTTTTTGAATACTGAGCAATTAGCAAGTAAGTAGTGCATTATAAAGTGAGAAATTATACTTAGACTTTAACAAATAGCCTGATAGCTTAGGTGGTAGTAAGTTAACTCTGCCTTCTGAACTGTAGGTTGTGGGTTCGATTCCCACCCAGGACAATCATTTGTGTGATGTACACAGGTGTTTCTTCTGTGTCTGAGTGTTATATTGTATTCCATGTACCTATGTATTTACAAACAAAAAATTAATATATTTATCCCAGAGCGCGCCACCTTGACCGGCTGCTCGCCTCCGGCATCCATCGGCTCCCCGCGGCTTTCACTAGATCGTCGGCCCGGTCGGTTGTCAGGGGGGGTTGGTTGGGTTGTTATTTATTACTTATAGGAAAAATTAATTATTTAGGTACTTAAAATAAAATACAACTACTTAAAGCATTTCGGTTTTTCCTCAGCGGTTATCATATCAGTATTGTTAAATTATTACTACAGACAGGCGTATACTGTTCATTATTTCCTTATCATAGTGGGAATACCATAGAGAGGAAAATAAAATTAATTCCAACTATAAATATAATAACGTACCTAATTGTGGAATAACTGGTAGAAAATGCATTAAGTCCTCCTTTTGTACTCTTTTAGTGCAATAAAGAATTAAATAATAATAATAGCTAATTGAATATGTTTTATTATTTCAATCTCCACAAAAAACAATTCCAAACTAAACCTAAAACTAAATTGTTCTATAAAACTAGATACTTACTAGATACCATACCATATTATTACAGAGGTAGGGTAAGTATACGTAACCATGGAAGAAGGAGGAGAGGAATGCCAATACACTAAGAAAACGGCGTAGATCAGAAATATGCCAAAAAACCGTTTTAAACGTTTTTAGATGGTGCTGCAAAATGAGCAGGGTATACGGCTAGCTGCGGCGGACTGCGTTTTCACGTGCACGCAGCGCTGTTTTTCAAGCCATCCCTCGCTCGGACTGATGATCGCCGTGAGAAAAATGTGATGATTCGTTGTGACCACTCTTAGATGTTCCTGGGGCCGTACCGTGAGCTCTTAGCGCGATTCAAAACAGAGCCTACACTGGCTCGCTTGTCAAAATCCCCATACAAAAAAAACAAAGCGATCCAATATAAGCTCAGTTTTGAATCACGCTAAGAGCTCACAGTACGCCCCCTGGCCACGTTGTTTCGCCGTGATGATTTTCGGCGTGGCGTGTGGTCAAAGTACTCTGTGTTCGTGGTTTAGTGATTCGATCCAATTCACTGTTCATAATCACAAACATTCGCTGTGTGTGTTATTCGTGGTGTCGATATTTCGTTATTACGGTTTTCGTTACTTTAAACATTCGACGATATGATATTCGCATTTTTGAATTTCGGCACCATTAGCGCACTCATCATAAAATAAACCATCACGCCGTCAAATAATGTACTTACAAAAACTCTTACAAAAGCGTGGTATATTAGGTGTACGTACATTTCAGTTCCACATGCTCACGTCTAACGGTTGTTTTACCGCTGCCCCAACTGAAATGAGGCCGTTGTTTTATTTATTTTCCGACAATGCATTCGCATGAAATATTTATATGTAACACGATTTTTCCTTCCGATTGATTGAAGAGAGCTGTTTATTCTAAATGGCTCGCCCTATATCGAGATACCGTATCCTGAATTTAAAACGGTTGAGAGTGCGTCAATCGCATGTCTTAAAATTTAAATTAGGGCTCTTTTTAGTTTTTAAACGGAGAGTGATAATACTTGGATAATACTATGCTAGCTACACTACCTACTATTAAATCATTTGGACTGTATAAAGACCGCGCTAACCTATAAACAGTCCAGGGGATCTAGCAAAGATAGGTTACCTTTCTCTTTCTTAACTACCATCTGCATAAGACCGGGGCCACGGATAGCCCCCTATGCAGAGGGTGCTTGAGAGAAAACGAGACTGTGGAACACGTGCTAAGATACTGCACAGCCACAAAGGACGCCAGACACACATCAGGAATGTTAACACGAGAAGATGCACAGCATTCTGGCCAAGAAATCTCGAATGCCTCATCATCATCACTCCCACACCCAACATCAGTGCCACTGGAGCATATGTGCCAGCAACCTAGAGCCACACTCCGCTATTTTAAGGAGCTGGGTTGGCTCGGGTAGATGCTGGCAGGGGGAATGCACAATACACCCCGAGCGGGACGTCAGTGCAGGACTTTTTCACCCCCATGTAGAATTAGAATTAGAATTAGGTACCTTTCCATTAGCGTTAACGTCAAACGATAACTGACGTACGTTACCTTTTTTTTATGAGAATAAATGACATGACGAGCTGGTCGTTCACCTGGTGTTAAGCGAGACGGCCGCCCATAACAGTTGCAGTGTCAATCGGAACTTTAAAAAAATAAAGTTTCGCGTGACATTGCACTGCGCACGTCATCCTGAGACATCACACAGTCAACACACCTCACGACACATGGTGCTCTACGATAACTCAGGAGGTCTAGCAATGATGCCTTTTAGCGTTAACGCCTCACGCTAACTCCAAAATGTATGGGAATGACATTTTCTGCAGCTATCATTCCCATAGATTTTGGAGTTAGCGTGAGGCATTAACGCTAATGGAAAGGCATCTTTGCTAGACCCCCGGGGGTCTAGCAAAGATACTATTATTAGCTAATAACATAGCTAATCTCATTCTTTCATGGCATCGTTTCATTACGTTGTTGAGTTATCGTTTGGCGTTAACAGTAATGGATAGGTATCTTTGCTAGACCCCCTGCAACAGCCCCGACCAGCGTACTCAACATTGCAGCTGACATGGACGCATTGCCCCGTTGTTTTGTATTTTATTTATTTACTAACCTCTTGGGGTAATATTATTTGTGGTGATAGTTTAAAATGATTGGCAAAATGTATTTAAATTATTAGGTCGCATAATAACATACAAAATACTGTCACTTGCTACTATGCACATAAAGACACACCTACTGTCAACCTACTACCTATATTTATACTTATAGACCGTAAAAAGCAGTAGTAATGAAATAGTATGTGACAGATTTTTTATTATTATATTTTAAAACACTCATTTTGTTTACATACTTATTATGATGTTACACTGCAGCACTGGGGGCGTACCGTGAGCTCTTAGCGCGATTCAAAACAGAGCCTACACTGGATCGCTTGTCAAAATCCCCATACAAAAATAACAAAGCGATCCAATATAGGCTCAGTTTCGAATCGCGCTAAGAGCTCACGGTACGCCCCCAGAGCCTATATTGGATCGCTTGTCAAAATCTCCATAGAACCGTATTGTAATCAAAGACTTCTATGTATACACCAGATAGGACATCTCTAACTTGTACTGTCAACCACTGCAAATATGCCTAATTGCCTATGCCTACCATCTTCTCGCTCATACGACGCTCAGCAGTCAAAGCGACTGCACGTGCAACAGTGAATAGCAGTAAAAATTATAATCCGAATGTACCATTGCGCTATCGCTGCGTGTTGTGATCGTTGGCTAGACGATTTAATCTCGTAAAGCACTGTAGTGGATTTTAGTTTAATTATACAAAAAATGACAACTATGTGTGCTTCGAATAGCTTCTCTAGTACGTAGTACATATACCTCTTTGATTGTAATGTCATTCCTTTGTAAGGAAACTATTTACATTTACATTAAAATTTTCTTTCATGTAAAATGGCATATTTGCGCCCATTTCTGATGATTTCTGTCAAATTTTCCGCTTGAGTAAAACGAGACGCGCCGTCACCATTTTCCGTGAAAAAATCGTTATGATTTTATCCCGAAATCTCGAACGAAAACAGTTGACCTTAAAACATACTCCAACTTGTGTCTTCGACGAAAAGACATTTCGTCACCTGACATAATTTCTTGCTAACGACTGTAACTGATAAATATTCTGTGATACAAATCCCAACAAGGGAAATTTATTGCAATAGAATAAGGAGGGGAGTAGGTCATTGGATAACTGGATATGTCGATTGCGCTGTCCGTTTTAGAAATGTATCGATAAGTTTATGCGACCTATTTTCACGAACCTAGACACAGATTTGACAATAGTTGTAAGCCTATATAAGCCCTGAAAATAATTGTATTAGAGAATAGGTTGACTTCACTAACTATCAAAAGAAAGAGTTCTAATAGGTATTAGTGGATCAATCATAATTCATACTTACACTACCTAAATATCGTCGCTTGTTTGACTAAGTGACGTATCTGACATTTTTACGTATCTGAAATTTTAAATGTAGCTTTTATCTACTTTCAAAGACGCGTCGAACTGTCTAATCAACGTATTTGTAAAAAACATGTCAGATACGTCACTTAGTCAAACAAGCGACGATATGTGAAGGTTGTTTCACTAGCATGAACCAAACAAATAATCATCATCATCATCATCATCATCAGCCTGAAGACGTCCACTGCTGAACATAGGCCTCCCCCAGAGAGTGCCACTTTGAGCGGCTGCTCGCCTCCTGCATACATCGGCTACCCGCGGTTGTCACCAGATCGTCGGTTCACCGAGTGGGGGCCGGATTACACTGTGCCTGCGTCTATCGATTCGTGGTCGCCACTCGAGAACCTTTCTTCCCCATCGGTGGTCAGTTCTACGAGCAATGTGGCCTGCCCATTGCCATTTCAACTTGCCAATTCAAAGAGCTGTCACTTTAGTCCTCCTGTGGATCTCCTCATTCTGGATCTTATCTCGCAGGGAAACACAGAGCATAGCTCTCTACATAGCTCGCTGCGCGACTTTGAGCTTACTAACGAGGCCAACAGTAAGAGACCACCTCACCAACTTTGAGAGTATCGTTCGAGTATATAGGTATGGGTATAGGTGGAAAATGGGTATCAGACATGATTTTCGTCTTGTCCATGTTCATCTTAAGACCAACCTGCTGGGAGACTCTACTGAGGTCGTTGAGCATGGTGCTAAGGTCCTCAAACCCCTCAAAAATATGTTAAGGAAAATGTAAAGAAAATGCTAAGGATAAGCTAAGAAAATGCTGTTTTCTGTAGTTTTCTTCATTGCAATTCTACTGTATTGAGTTTTAGAGAAACTAAAAAAAAAAAAAATAACAATTGATTTATATTATTTTTTTCTTATTGCTCATAGAAATGGCCACTGTTATTTAAATGAAGTAGGTATATTATAATCCATCGATAAGTAGTGTTGTGACCCAGACTTCAACTTTTATTCGATAAATCCCAGCTCTTCGATGTGCTCATGTTTATATAAAGACAGCCAATTTTATCCGGTGCCAAGAAATCGGAGTAAATTTTTCGGGTAGATGATGTCGCATATTAATTAATATCATACGACGCACGACCATAAAACCCTGCAAAAATGCAAGCTTCTAATTATCAATATAAACAATCCAAAAGTCTATGGTTCAATCTAAAAATCTTTATTTTGGACGAATTTGTAAAGGCAATAGAACATATAGATACTTTACACTATGAAGAAAGGTTTACAGCTAAGTGCAGACTTTTTACGATGAACTAGTTGTTTGCCTGATGTTCAGCGCCACGGCATTCGATAGAGGACGACCAACCCGTCAATGCTGTTCCTTTTTATTCACAGACATAATTTGAACATGCGCAATTGCGCAGTTAATACTTTCCTTGTTCTATTTTTTACATTTCGCCTAAGGCTAATTATAGCAAAAATATATGATTCCTAACATGCGTTTGTATGAATAAGCCTTATTACTTACGGATGGAAGACTATTATATCCTCACTCGGAGAAAGGATTTAAGAATTTGATACATTTTGTCACAGATCCTATAAAAAAAAGTATAAACCTTTTTTTATAGGATCTGTGCATTTCGTTAACTTTGTCTTTTCCGCGCTGAGTCAATGATGTAGTCGGTGAAGCGAATTTGAGAAAAACAATTGAATTGAAAATCGTATTTCGTTTCATATATTTCTTTCTTATGTGAGAATTTGTTGGGTTTTTTAAATTTATTTTTTTACTTGGGGGGCTCTAAAACTGCAAGTAAGGTGCAACAAACTTGAAAAGCAAATAAAGTTTTTTATTTTGAATCAAAGAGCACTGTCGCAGAATAAATAATTAACTCGACTTCCTTGGTTCAATTTTATTTATTTTATTATACTGTCGCAGTTACATTCATATTCTTTGTTGTGGGACAAACAAAGGCGTTTTCAACTCAGGAAATTTAAAGTTAAAATCAGGAAACTCTGAGCGAGCGGGAGGCATAAATTACAGCATTTAAATAGGTCTTAAAACCTTTTAACTCATACATTCGTATGCACAATATAATTATAATATATTATATACTAGCTTTTGCCCGCGGCTTCGCACGCTTGTATTGTGTTATTTCTACGTTTAGGTTGCCTAATAATAACTTAGTTCATGCATTTCCTATACCGGATGTTGATTTGCATTGTCTCCATATTTTTAGAATCCATTGTACTGTGTATATTTAATCATATAAAAATAAAATTTAAATTCCACATTTATTTAGTAGCCGAATATTTGATAAACCATTTTTGTCGTGAATCACAAGTAGCCTCAACTTCGTTTCGGCTAGGACAATAGTAGGACCCCACGCGATGACTCAGTTTAAAGTAAACACTTCTTGTCTCATCATTAGTCCATTGACCGCCCGCGTTTTTGTTCCGCCCATTGTACCTATCTTATTATGTGATTCTCATTTCTATGTTATTATTATTTTGGTGTCAATAAAGAGTTATTGTATTGTATTGTAGTCAAAACATCATAAAAACATTGTTAGAAAATTGCTACATCGAGGAAGGTCCTATTGTCTAATTACCTACAGGGTTCAGGTATTCGGTCTCTATTGTTTTGGCTATGTGCGCGGGGTGCAGTAAACAACCCATGGTAGCTATGACTTAATCTGTGTCAGCAGCTTGCCACTGGGGCGTTACAGTATTTACAAAATTATGTACTTACAAGTTACGTTACCCTAAGATACTGCTCAAAGTGTCCTCCTTCGTTTTCGATGCACAAGTGAGCGCGACGTCTTAGGTTTCGTGATAGTTTTTTTAGCACATTCACGTTTAGTCTCACATGATCAAATGCAGCAATGATTTTTTTCTTTTAATTGCACAGCACTAGTAATTTCGTCCGTGTAAACTAGTCTTTTTATTTCACCCCATAAAAAAAAATCACATGGGGTCATGTCCGGAGATCGTGGGGGCCAGGGTACTGGACCACCACGTCCAATCCACTGGCTTCTGAACACTTCACTTAAAAAATCGCGCACTTGGCGTCCATAATGAGGTGGAGCTCCATCCTGTTGGAAAAACAGGTTTCGTTGAAAGGCCAGTGGTACATCGTCGAGCATCTCGTCAACAACGTGATGCAGAAGCTCCAAGTAACTGGAGCTGGTTAGATGACCTTCGATGATGTATGGACCTAGCACATGCTCTCCAATAATGCCACCCCAGACATTAATACTAAAACGATGCTGAAACGAATCGTTCTTGGTTTTATGCGGGTTATGGTCGCGATGTGCCCACCAGTGCTCGTTGTGAATGTTGTAAATCCCCACACGTGAAAACATGCATTCATCGGTCCACAAAATGTTCACATCCCTGTTTTGTAAAATCCAGTGAGAAAAAGCTATGCGTGAGGCATTATCTTGTGGATGCAGTTCTTGGACTCTCTGAAAATGAAACGGATGCTGAAGTTCTCGTTTCAGTAGCCGCCATACAGTTGTGTGGTGGACGTTGAAGCGCCGCCCAGCATCACGGGTGCTAGCACGTGGGTCCTCTTCAAAAAAGTCCAAGATCTCTTCTTGAAGGCCGGCCGAGAGACCTACACTTTCACGAGCGCGAGCGTGACGAGGGACTTGGAATTGTCCATAATCCCTTAGTCTCTGTGTGGCACCCAGCATCACTTCACGTGTTGGAACATGGCTGTTCGGAAACTGATCGCGAAACATTTGCACAGACTGTGTTAAGCTGTTTCCGCTGATAGCATACAAACGTACCATCTCCACAAGCTCAACATTTGTAAAGTGTTCCATTTTTGTTACGCGATCGTAAGCAAAGTAGGTGCCTACGCAAATTCGGCCCGGCGCCGGTGGCGGGCAAGTGACTGATCGGTCGCTGCATCTGCACGCGTGACATAAGTGCGCTGCGCGGGCGCGGGCGGGTGAGAGAGGGCACCCCGCAGCCCGCCCGCGTGGCTAGTACAAACGGCGGTGGGGCCGGTGCAGCGGCGAGCGTTTGTAGAACTTTGCCGAAAGTGACGGGTGCCTTTGTGTGTTGTCGGCGCGATAGTTTATGACTCTGCGCTCGCACTGGTTGACTTTATAAAATCATGTTGTTTGTTAAATGAGAACGCACACACGTGCTGTTTTATTTTTGTGCAATGTTTTTTTTATAATGTGTAAATTTTAGGTATTTATTTTTTCATTGATTCGTGTTCTATAAGTGTAGCATACCTACCTCTGTAAATATGGAGACAATGCAAATCAACATCCTGTATACCAAACAACAAAATCCACTAAATCTTTTCGGAGCTCAGCAAGTATTAGCAGATTAGGTAGCACACGTGTAAAAATGTTGTTTGGGTAGTAGGTAAGTATGGCTTTTCACGTGTCATCAAATCACCTACACATTGATAAAATAGTGGATTAGAAACTGCAAATCATAGGTACAATATTTAATTAAATATGTACCTACTTAGACCTACCTTATACTTAGACGTTAGTTTTTTTTAAATATACGATAGGTCTAGGCATCTAACTAATAAAAGTTCTATAATATGGTATACCTACATACCAATGATACGGTCGATCTTTTCCTTGTCATTTTCACTTAAACAGATGTTCTTGTGTTTTCACCATAAAAAACGTTCAAGTCTTCTTAAGAGGTTCCAGTAAATTTTGTTTAGGTACTAAGTATACCTACCTAAATAATAGGTAGGTAATCTATTATTTAGGCAGTTTAGAAAAATACAAAACAATCACTGTTTTCGTCAGCTTTTCATATCCGCGCGCTTTTCGTTTCAAAACCAAAGAGTATCTTTGTTGCATTCACCCACAGATTAGAGAAAATAACAATTTACTCTGTGCATTCACCACATAATTTTTTTTTACTTTCTGAAGTTTGGGTCGATTCGAATTGAGTATTTAGCCAGTGTCAATAATAAGTTTATAAAATACATACTTTACAGCTGGAGTATTTATTGCATTTACCTATACGATGCGTACATAATTAATTTTGTTAATACTAATTAGAAATCACAAGTACTTACGTACGCCACTGTAAAAAGAGTCGACATTTATATTAAGTCCGCTATTTTTCAGGTTGTTTCATTCCCACCGCACTTTCAACATAGTGGTGGGAGTGAGAAAATAACATGTGTACAAAGCTCTAATCAGATTCGCTTTTGCAAAGAATGTTTCATTTTTAGGGTTCCGTAACAGTTTTAAAATAAAGGAACCCTTATATGTAAAATCACTTTCTTGTCCGTCTGTTTGTCTTTCATAATTTATTGCTCTAACCTGTGGTTTGTCCTAAAGAGAATATAACCGCTCAGTTTGTTTAGTTCATTGAAAAGCCCACAGACCTAAAATATTTTAACTATTAAAACTCATTTACCTACGTGAAAGAAGAAGAAGAAATAAAAACCGAACGGTTTTTTTTTTTATATTGACTACTGTTTCTGCCAAATACGGCACAATTTTGCCACTAACCATGTGTCACAGACCTACCACTTCTTCGTTAATGGCTTTCTATCGCTTTTAAGCAATAATGAGGCTTTTTATTTTAAAAAAAAACGCTGGTTCCGCTTCTTTTCTAGAAGGCGCTGTAAGTACATAGTTTAAACCTTTCAAACCATAGAGTAGTTCAAAAATAAGAAAATGCTTAGAGTACCTACAAAGAAATGTCAAATTCAGTTGAGTGGACCACGAGTACATTGTCTGTAGTATCTTCTAAGTAGTCTGTGGTGCATTCTTCTTAAGTAAATTGAAGTACAGCAGAACTGCGAGACAGATAAACGTTAATATTATGATCCAAAATTAAGCCGAGCTATCGCGCAACGAAAATAGAATAAACGAAACAGTTTAGAGTTGTCAGTCAGTATCGTGACACATTTCCTATAACCTGTGGTCTATGCTGGAAACGGTGACAGTGACAGATTTTGGTAAAACCACAACTGGCGCCATCTATTGGGTCATACATAAAACCCCATTTCTTTTTTTTAAATAAAACTCCTCATTCTGCCAATGTCAAGTGAGTAAAAATTTGTACGGTTATGTCATGTCAAAGTCCTATTTTGTCAGTCAAAATGCCATCAGTAAAATGGTGGATATTGTACTGAAGCTCTTACTCTTATTTTACTCTAAAAAGCCGTTGAAGAGAAAACGAAAATGGATGGTTATAAAAACGTGGAACCATTTGCCAACACCCGTGCACGTTTACGAACACTTAAGGAATAATAATCCACCCTTATTCAACATTGAAATTCAAAAATACACAGGTTTTGATAAAAAAATCAAAATTCAGAACCACCATCGTCAGATTTTCTTCAAACAGCTCCAACCGAACATTACACGGCCATGTTGCTAATTCGAGGATCTTACCCTAATGTATACTTACCTACATCTAAGTACCCTTTTAAAACATTTTTCATAAAATATTTCGTATCATTGGCAAATACAAATGTCGTCTAAAGCCAAAATAAAAAAAAAATCTTCTTTCACACTATTTAATATTTGTTGGTATATGTATCTATTTCACTTCTAAAATGCTAAACAACCTGTAAAAATATAAATAGGAAACCTATAAATTGTTTTGATTCTCTTAGAGTAGCGGTTGGTACTAATATTACTCTTTGGTCATTGTGGCACAGAGTGTAGTCGATTGTTTTTTTTCTAATCTGTGACAATATGTGGTAACTTACATCTTACCGTTAGTAGCAAAAAAAAACATGAGTCGGCCATGTTGTTTAAAACTCCGATTCGTTTCGTAATGAAATCTCAATAATTGTCATCAAATTTTTTTAACGATATATCAATTTTAATATATCCTATGTTAAGCGCCGGTTATTTCTAAGCATATATCAGTGAAAACCGCATGAAAATCCATTCAGTATTTTAGGAGTTCAGTCATAACAAACAAACAAACAAACAAACAGACAAAGTATTTAAAAAGTGGCTTAACGTGATCAGCGGCTAATTTTAAGCCAACCTGTGTCATTTTTTTCTTGATATCTTGCAATTACAGACTTTTTTATCTCTACAGTTTTATTATATGTATAGATAACGAACATTCGAAGTGGTACGCCATGGAGGAGACTGCGCGGCGGCTAGATGACCTTTAGTTTTATTTAGATTATACTCTGTGACGCAGTTTGTGATTTCTGTCTTTCTGTAGGTGTGTACAGTCGTACCGCTTTAGCTTCCCGCCCAGTGATGCTGTAAAGGTTGGTTGAGACCAAAAGTAGTACGTCAAGGAAAAAACACCACGGAATAATATTCACAGGGACAGGGACGCAAAAGCCAGTAGGTACTGTCCGAGCTATAGATAAAAAATTGGTTGTTTTCGAACTTAGACAGACCTCAGGGGCCATATTCTCAGCCATTCGATTTATCTTCCGTCCCTTTCGAACCTATTATAAAATCGACTATAACGATAAGGACTACAGAAAAGTCGAATTGGTGAGAATCGGGTCTCAGACCTCTTATTATCTTGACAACCTCTTGGACGATTTTGCTCATATTTTAAATTGGTATCTACTTAATTAGAATTGACTTTGAGTGCCTATACCAAATGTCTTGGCCAAATGTTATCAAAATCGGCTGGCAAATGGCATCACAGCAAACTTCCGCCCTTTTTAGGAGAAATACCCATCAAATCAAAAATCACCAAGGATTTTTTACGAAGTTATAGAACTTGTGTGTGTACCAGTTCCATCCTGCTCTGTTCTTTGTAATTTCGTATGACTTTGTCCCGTTTTGTTACCCCCTGCCCGCGCAGGTGAGTCGTGTTTGCACGAGAAATTATGTTCACGAGCTACCAACGGGCTTTATAATCTTTGGTACCAAGTTTCGGGAAGATTAATTGAAAAATAGGAGCTGTACGCGCGTATCAACATCCGGACAGATGAAAGCAAACGGGCGTTGAAGCAAAACTTTCGTTCGCTTTAAAAAAATCTGAGGCGTAGGTACCGTACCTACATTAGTTTCATCCAGTTCGAACGGTGGCACTGTACGTAAGCCGTTTGCTAAGCGTGTCTGTCTGTCCGTCCGCCTGTCCACACATCAACGGTCTTGGTGGTCCGTTTGAATTTGGAACACAGGGCGAATTGACGTTTTTATGTAATGAACGATGAAAACTTTTTCCGCTACTCAAAATTTCTCACACGAAAATGCTGTGCACATAAAAGAGATTCGTGGAAAATGGATGGTAAAATATATAGTGACTTAAGATTTCTTTATAATTTTGTTGGGTAGGTTTTATTTTTCTTTAGAATCGGATTTCAAAAGTATATTAGGTGCAGCTTTTATGATAGTGTACACAATAAACCAATAACCACGTCTTTCTGTGTTACTGGTCTTGTTTTAGGAAGGGGCGTAAATAAAACCGCTCTTAGAAAGAAGTTTTAAAAGTGACAGTTCTTTTCGGTAGTTTACGTCACCAAACATTTGACGTCACAGCAATATTTTTCGTTTATTTCCGTTAGAATACCAAGATTGGTAACTGGCTGTCATACAGGAAAAATTTAGCTCTACGCGATTAGTGTTTTAGGCACAGGTTTTAGGCCACATTTAGGCATAACCAATGTAAGTTTAAAAAGTACTTATTCCATAACAGTCAGCGAGTTTTATTAAGTTATTATTCTGATTAAATCGAGTCAAAGTCACGTCCAAGTCTAGTCTGGTCACGGTGAAGTCAAAGAAGTTTCAGTATGAAAGCTGTAATGTTTCTATGGAGTTTCGGAGACCACAAAACTCACATTTTCGTCTTTACCTAAATGATTTGAAAGAATGTAGTTGATCAGAATTTTTTATCACACCAAAAATAATTATTTATATTATTTAAATCTATGTACACTAAGCCTAAGATAACAAAATAAAAGTTATAAATAGAAAACAGAATTTAGGTCACTATCTGCGGGTAGCGTGCCCAAAAAGCTGGCGACATTCCCTCGTTGAATTGCCAGGCTGATTCGTTGGCCGAGGTATGTGCCAGCCCTTTGGTCACGCGTCAGCTTGACTAATCGTCTAGACAGCTCCCTGACCAGAAGTCTTGCCTGTGGACCCCCCAGGGACCCATTGTCTCAACCCCTACCTTTACATAAATTGATTTGCTTTACACAATACAATTACATGTACACTACAGTTGTACACAAGCTGTATACGAATAATATACAGATCAATATGATATTTTTGTTAAACATTTGTAATGTTATTCATGAGGATATAGTTTAGCCAGATTTTGCGTAAGTAAATTCAGTTATTTAACGCGTGACCAAAATGCTGGCACTTATTTGGCCCAACGCATCAGCATTGCAATTCAACGTGGCAATGCGGCCAGCATGTTGGGTACGCTACCTACCGGTAGTGGGCTGGAGCACTTGGACTGTCTATAGGCCATCGCGGCTATTATACAGTCCATAAGTGTTCTTTGTAGTAGGTAGTGTAGCTAGTTTAGTTTAGTTTAGTTTTTATTATTGTAGTAGTTAGCTTGAGTAATAAAGGCAATTTGCCCGTTAAAAAAAAAAAAATTAAATATTGTAAAAAAAAGTTATTTAATATCTTCAAAAATATCGTAATACACGTGCAAGATAGTGGATCTGCGTATACAGCAGCCTGAGGGCGTACCGTGAGCTCTTAGCGCGATTCAAAACTGAGCCTATATTGGATCGCTTTGTTTTTTTTGTATGAGGATTTTGACAAGCGATGCAGTATAGGCTCTGTTTTGAATCGCGCTAAGAGCTCACGGTACGCCCCCTGGTCTCTATCGACCAACCGGTGCAGCTTGCGTAAGGCGCCCAGCCGTTAAAAGTGGGAGGCAACTAGCTCAAGGGCACCCCTGGGATGCCAGTGCAAGCCTCGACTTGGGCCGTTGAAGAGAAGAGGGTCGAGAAGTACATTATTTGTTTTGTAGCTATGATATGTTACTGTTATTGACCAAAGACTTCTATGTATACACCAGACAGGACATCTCTACTTGCATTGTCAACCACTGCAAATATGCCTATGAGCATCTTCTCGCTCATACGATGCTCAGCTCTCAAAGCGACTGCACGTGCAGCAGTGAATAGCAGTAAAAATTATGATCCGAATGTGCCATGGCACTAGCGCTGCGTGTTATGATCGTTGGTTTGACGATTTAATCTCGTAAAGCGCTGTAGCGGATTTTAGTTTAATTATACAAAAAATGACAACTATTTGTGCTTTGAATAGCTTCTCTAGTACGTAGTACATATACCTCTTTGTTATTGACCGACTTCTTCTAGGTTAGTGACTGCACTTGTGTGTGATAGAGCTTATCTATTATTGATAACACATAAGTACAGTGCGTTAGTTAATTAACACAACAATGCTAATTGAGTACTTACCAACCTATAGATTTGCTATCTATCTATCCATCTACGTAATAGGTATTCATGATATTAGGGCGGTAAGTTGGTTTTTACAAACGAGTACACAAATGTAAGCCCGGGACAAAAGTCGAGGGCTCACAAGCTTGTAGAAACCAACTTCCGCACGTGTATCATACAACGTTTTTCAACACATTTGCGAGAAAACAGTACAATAGGTAATTAAACAAACTTTTGTTTATCAGTGGGTAAGTCGCAACAAACAATCTTTGATGTTCCTAATCTAATATGAAAATGGGCTAATATGGCGCGCATTTACAATGCAAATGGCGCCACGTGCGTGTGGTGATAATTAGAACTACATCTTTAGTTTCATTTTCTCTTAAGTATTAAAGTGAGACAAACATATTGAGCAAAAACCCTTCCAAGGAGTTTCGATCATTCAGCTTATTTATTCTCATAATGTGAAACTCCTTGGTGAAATTCTTATATACGTTTTATTGAAATTAAAAATAAACCGTAAAGGTTACGCACGGCGCTATACAACGAAGGATGCGGTAAAATAGGTACTTAGGTGAGAGTACCTATTTTACCGCACGCTCCGTTGTATGGTGCGTAATGTTTAACTTTCGAACAATGTATACAGGCTTTGTAATTGCATTTTTTGAGCAAATGTGTTGAAAAATTATTGAAGATTTTATCGTATTTTTTGACTTATAGCCTTTGATCCAGACGAGTGATCTGACCAAAGATTATGAGTCAATGGATCCGATGGACTGGCTGACAGCCCATAACTACTAGACCTCTAGACCCTAGTGAAAAAAGTGAAAGTGGGAAAAGGGGTGAGTTGCGGGGTAAATCTCGGGACATGGTTACGCTAGTAGGCACTATCAGGTATTCTGTGGCATGGACGGAAAGTTAAGAGTTCTAGGTTTGTGGGAAAAAGGGTAATTGCGGGGAAAACCTAGGGGCGTGGTTACACCAGTATTACTTACAATACAATACAATCACTCTTTATTGACACCAAAATAATAATAACATAGAAATAAGAATCACATAATAAGATAGGTACAATGGGCGGTCTTATCGCTAAGAGCGATCTCTTCCAGACAACCGTTGGATAGGCAGAGATTTGAGACACTACGAGCATGGACGGTGGTGCAAATAAATAGTATATACTTAAGTACTATATATACTTATACTTATACTACACCACCACTACTACTCATACTTTATACTTTATTACTTATTAGTTATTCTGTGGCATGGTAGGTATAGGTATACAATCTGGTCGTGCCAAGAATCTCCAGGAAACGGTCTCGTTCCACTCCTTTAAACATAATTTATTATTACTACCTACAACTCTGTAATTTTCGGGTTTTCACGGTTTTTCCGACCGTGTTTTGGCGCTTGTTATAAATGTGTACCGTTCCGGCTGAGATCAAAGATTGGCAGGCGTCACGTCTAATGAACATGTTTAGTTTCAGCAATACAGGTTTATTTCAAGCTTGAATTACGATGTAGTTTGTATGGAGTCCAGTTTATAGAACTTTGACCTTTATATTAGAAACAGTAGAGTCTCTCTATAATTTACAATTTCACACCTGCAGTTTGTCAAACTATTTATACTATAGAACTCCCTGGGTCTAACTTCACCGGAACACTTTACTTTCTTGGACAAAAGCACTCTTTGATGAACTTGGTAGCGAGAGCAATCAACACGAACAAACAAATGAATAACGTATCGTATTTAAGTACCAAATATAAATTACTTTGAAAAAGTACTTATGTATATGAATCATTCTCAGAGAGCGATAGTGCCCGAGCGGTACTTAGCATGTGCGCTTCGCAATCTTATGGCACCGGGTTCGATCCTCGGCCCTGCACCAATGACTTATCTAGTAAGTTATGTGCAGTTTTCGATACCACCGCTCCGTGCCTCGGAGAGCACGTTAAGCCGTCTGTCCCGGGTGTCATAAGAATATTTATGGCAATCGCTACGAATAGTCAGACGCCTGATAGAATCTGACACCTGATCTAAACATTCCTGTTACTGGTTCCTAAAGGGTAGCGAGGTCAGATGGCAGTCGCTCGTGTACTTGCAGCTCGCCACTACAGGTTAGATTGGGAGCCAACCCCAATAACAAATGGGAAAAGGCAAAGAGAGGACGGTATATGAATCATTCTCATTTAAGGAAGAGGGCTAAGAACAACGAATTTACCTACTGATGGAATAGGTACCAATTGAGGTGGTAAAGGTATTAAGTTACAACAATAGCAAGTTAGCAAGTAACAGAATAGATTTATAATAATATGTGCTAATCATTCGTCGACTTGATCGTATTTGACTTGCCAGATTATCTCTACCTATAACAATAGCAGATGATGGTCACTATACCTAAAGCTCAGACTATAATAATATATCAGTCCTTGTTTTTCCGCTTTTCTGTCGACGGGTTAAGGCCTCAGGCAGTACGCCCATCGCCCGGGCCAGTACTTCAGAGGTGACTATAACTTCTGGGGCATTGTTCTGCGGGGCTTCTTCTGTTCAAGGGCCGACTCTCCGCTCCACTGTGATCGTTATTTGGTAGATTGTTACTGGTATTATCTCTGGTCTTGGGGTAGTTTCCTCGCATCAAGCTCCAGGGGCCTTGTGTGGAGAGGTACAATATCACGCAGATGCTCGTGAGGGCCATTGTCCGCACTATCGAACATTCCCCTTGCTAATCTGGTAACGAATTGCTCCGCCGTCTCCATATCCAGGTCTTTGTGGATTGTGGCATTCCTTATGTATCTTCTACTGCTAGTGATAGTTCTTAGGGCTTTATTTTGCACTGTCTGTAACTTGGCTTTTTCTCTGGGTCCACACAGCGCGTACCAGGCCTATATATAGTCTGGGTGCGAAGAGAATACGTTTGACAGGTTTACTTTACAGTAACATTGCTTTAGTGACCATCATGGTTTGGTCACAATTATAACGGATTAAGTATGTAATTAGCAATTCATCGAAACAATGGAATGGTTCGACATCAACGGCAAAACCCTCAAGGGTACGGACACCGGATGCCAGTAATTATTAATTATGCAAGACGTCAACTAAAATTAACATTTAATTACCTTAGGTTTCATCTACACTTACCATCAGGTGAGATGTGGCCAAACGCTGACCCATTTGCTATAAAAAAAAAATAAAAAAAAATTGAATAACAGGTTTAATTCTCTGTTTTTTTTATTTTTTTTTAACGGGCAAATTGCCTTTATTACTCAAGCTAACTACTACAATAATAAAAACTAAACTAAACTAAACTAAGCTAAACTAAACTAAACTAGCTACACTACCTACTACAAAGAACACTTATGGACTGTATAATAGCCGCTGTATAATTCTCTGTTGTATTGTAGGTATTGAATAACTTTCTAGAAATAGCTTTTGCTCGTGGCTCCGTCTGAGCCCTTACGGTAATTATTCAGTTAATAAGTGCAACTACTACCTAGTAAACCCCCCCCCCCCCCTCCCCACACTATGTGCTCCGTGGGGAGCCGATGGATGCAGGATGCGGGCCGCCGCTCAAAGTGGCGCTCAGACTGATCATGATGACATCGAAAACTTTGGGTACACTAAGTACCTACTGGTATAGTGCTAAGTGCATGGCTGGAGCACTTGGACCAAAGATTTATGTTCACCGCGGCCAGTATACCCCTGCATCGCTCCGACAACATTTATATTAATTGTACATTTTTGTTTGTGCCCAATTTGTTATTTTATTTTATTTTAATTTATTGTGTTTTAAATATTGGATTTATATCTGGAAAATAAATAATTTCATTACATATAGGTACAGTCCTTAAGTCTTTTGTATTAGGTAATAAAAATGTAGCAATCGGCCATACCTAATTACAGTAGTTGGTATAGATGTAGTACTTATTTAATTAATAGAGGCATTGTTCCCGTTTAAAAAACAAAATTTAATATCTTATCTCGCAATTCCTTGCGAGATAAGATATTAAATTTTGTTACCCCGCCGCGAATTATAGGTACCTAACTTACTCGCTGGGGTTTTCTAGCGTCGAGATATGATCCGGAATGAGGAGATGCGCAAGAGAGCTAAATTTACCGATACAGCTCTTATTGAAATGGCAATTGGCAGGCATTTACTTAGGTGGTAGGACTTTTCTGCAATGTTTGTCTAGGGAGGTACCACCGCTTTGCTAGTTATTCTGTCGCCAAGCAGTAGTGAGCAAGCACTAATGTGTTCCGGTTTGAATGGCATTGTAGCTTGTGAAATTGCTGGACAATTGAGACTGTGTGAACTGATCTCACAGTTTAGAAAACTGTTTTAGACTGTGTGATGTCTCAGGATGACGTGCGTGGTTAATAGAGTTCTGTCTGAGTGACACTGCAATCTGTTATGGGCCACCGCGTCAGGTGAACGACTAGCTCGTCGCGTCATTCGTTTGCATAAAATCAAGAGGCAAGCAGCCGCTCAAAGTGGCGCTCTAAGTGGGAGACCTATGTTCAGCAGTGGACGTCTTCACTGTCTTCAGGCTGTTGATGCGACAACCCTAAGGATTGCATTGACCTATATGGAAATAGGTTTGGACTTTTGCCGGTTTATAGATAGTTCAAGATTCCTTTAGATTGTTATTTTGAGTTTTATATTTTAGTTTTTAGGTATAGTTTAGTTTAGTATATTATTATATGTTATTTAAGTTTTTATTTCGATAAATGTTTGGTACATTGACCCTTGAATCAATTAAAGTTAATGTATACGGCTACGGTATGAATACTGATTAATTAAAATAGAACTGCCGGGAGATTGCACGGTTTGTTTATTAGTGTCGACACTTTACTATTAGATATATTCAATACCTTGACATTCATTTGAGATACGAGTCCGGTTTTGGCCAGGATATGCTGTTGTTAGAAGTATTTTATAAAAAAGGAAATTCTATATAAATTCACTTTGCATTGGCCGTGTGGTCCCGGCTGTGTGCGAATTGGCCCCGGTGTCCCGATGGTGTGCAAAGTGCCCCACCACCACCACCACCCACCACCACCACGCTACCATCTTGTCTTTGTCTGTGGACATTTCACACAGCACCATCTATCCCCAAACTAAGCATAACTTGTACTATGGGAACCAGATAACTGATACAATACTTCGATACTTTCTGTTTGTAAATACATAAATAGAATGCAATACACTCAGACACAGAACAAACATCGATGTTTCACACAAATGTTTGTCCTGGATGGGAATCGAACCCACAACTTATAGTTCAAAAGACAGAGCTACTACCAACAGGCCAGTCAATTAAATCATGTGATAATGAAGGTCAAACAATACAATGTTAGTAAACAAGGAAAACGCGGCCGCTGTTCCGTGAAGACTCGTAAACGACGTGTGAAGATTTAAGATTTCGCGTAAAATTTGTTTATTTTGGACTGGACGTGATTCTTGTTTGTTTTAAAACCGTTCGAATAAAAAAGGGAAAATGACAAATTATTTTGTTAACGTATTTAAAACAAAACTTGCCGCCTACTATACTACTATCCATACGGATAACCGATATTAATACAGGGGGTCTAGCAAAGATCCCATTCCATTAGCGTTAACGCCAAACGATAACTCAAAATGTATGGAAATGACAGTGCCTGCGGAAAACTTTTCCGCAGGTAGTCTAGCAAGATAGCTAATGTCATTCCCATACATTTTGAAGTTATCGTTTGGCGTTAACGCTAAATCTTTGCTAGACCCCCTGATACTTGAACTGATACTGATCCTGATCCTGGGATCCTGTGGGGTGCCTTGTATATGACTAACAAACCAAAACATTTTAAACGCTTGTATGGGTTTACGTTTACAACATCTCACCTAATGGAAAGTGATGATGCGGTCTATGTTGGAGTACGATGACTCAGTCAAGTGGTGGAAACTTTTCCTATAGACTCTATACTCTACACTTCATCATTAAAAGCCTGCAGACGTCCACTGCTAAACTTAGGCCTCCCCCACAGAGCGCCACTGTAAGCAGCTGCTCGCCCCCTGCATCCATCCGCTCCCCGCAGTTTTCACCAGGTCGTCGGTCCACCTAGTGAGGGCCGACCTACGCTGCGGTTCGTGGTCCCCACTCGAGAACCTTTCTTCCCCATCGGTTGTCAGTTCTGCGAGCGACGTGGGCTGCCTATTGCCATTATAACTTGCTAATTCCATAGAACTAGGTCACTTTAGTTCTCCTGCGGATCTCCTCATTCTGGATTTTATCTCAAACACCGAGCATAGCTCTCTCCACAGCTCGTTGCGCGACTTTGAGCTTACTAATGAGGCCAACAGTCAGAGATCACGTTTTAGTTCTATAAGTCATCACTGGCACCACACACTGTACTTAGTAGATATCAATTAATTGTGTCTATGTTTAGGTATATACTTGGACCGCGCAGTTCACAATCATTTACATGAACAGCTAATTGTTCATTATGGATCATCATCCTCTTTGCCTTTTCCATTTGTTATGGGGTCGGCTCCCAATGAAACTTGTAGCGGTGAGCTACCAGAATTACACGAGCGACTGCCATCTGACCTCACAACCCTTATGGGAACCAGTAACAGGGATGGTTAGATCAGGGGTCAGATTCTATCAGGCTTCTGACTACCCGTAACGATTGTCATATATAGATGTTCTTATGACAACCGGGACCGACGACTTAACGTGCTCTCCGAGGCACTGAGCGATGGCATCGAAAACTGCACATAACTTACTAGATAAGTCATTGGTGCAGGGTCGAGGATCGAACCCGGTGCCGTAAGATTACGAAGCGCACATGCTGCCGCTCGGCCACCATCATATGGGTGTGATGATCTATTGGTATACGTTCATGATTATGTGCTATCTATACAATACAAGGACTATGAAGTACATGTTCATATTTGCTTATTTCAATTTACCTTACAGCTGGTCTGTATTTTCCGTAAACAAAACACAATAATTTTCTCGTTTCCAAAAACTAGTACTACACAAGTAAACAGAATTAATAGGCTTTGGACATCTAGGTCATCTAAACAGGAGACCACGAAAACAAATGAAAAACAATCTGCCGTCCTTTTCATTATTGTATCTACAAAGGGAGATGGATGGCTTGCCGACTTGCCCCAAGTTTAGGAGTCGCCTTGGCGCGGCGCCAGTTCCGACCACAGACTATTAACAGTTGTTATGAATAAAAAGTACAAATGATGCTAGTCTGTTTCAGTCGATTAGGCGACTGTGGCCGTGAAGGTGAGCGTAATGCTCTAACTAAATGTTCCGGTGAAAATGACTGGCTACTACGCTGTAGTCGTAGTGTGTATTTACACAGTCATAGATTTAAGGCATATTTAAGGTATGACTACGTCTCAAATTCAAGGCTCATTTCGACTGTATATACAGGGAATAGAGTACATAATTGTACATCATTTATTGATGGTTTTTAATGAGTAGGGGCAAATTAGTTCCTTCAAAATTGTGAAGATTGCCGGCGCCCAACGTAGTGAGCATGAATGATTTTGAAAGAAAGAAAGAAAGAAAGAAAGAAAGAAAGAAAAATAATTTATTTGTGACAATAAAACAATAAATAGTACACATACGATTAACAGCAAATTAAACAGCAGTAAATTGCTATTTGCCACAAATCGGTCCCAACTCAGCTTAATGCTGGTCATGAGACCAGCGCTGGTCTTCCGTTGGGACCGGTTCAGTGTCGTCACGGTGCAGTGACATTACAGCTACGGATTTAACTTACTTATACTTAAATGTAACTAGGTATGGGATGGGATTTTGATACTTTTAAAACTTTTTGTTGACTTGTACCCATGTAATATGTATTTAAAACTAGTAAGACACTTAATTTTTTTTATTGGTTAGATATTAAGGTATAGGGTCCCATCCCTAGAGTTCATAGACACCTAGATTACGAACCATACTTATATAGTCTATGACACGGATTGTTTCTGTGATATTATCATTTGTTACAGAGCGAATGTGGCTTTACCCCTTGTAAAACCTACCTACGTTGAACCCGCCGTTCCGGTCAGGTTTTTCTGACCGTTCCAGCAGAGCTGGACATCCGGTTCCCGTACCGGATTGTCCAGCTATCTACGCGATACATCAATGTCAATGACATTCATTAGTAACCTTAGGTGTGTGAAATTTGGGTCAGTCCAGCAACTTTTCCAATGGAATTTGTTCCACTTGATCGCAATAGCTTTTAGTTACAATCATACATTTCATTTTTTGCAAGGTACCGAAATACGAAAACCATTTCAAGACTATCTTCTAAAAAGCTCATACAAATTTATCAGATTTTTATATTCAGTATTTCCCATTTCCCAATATTAATAAAAAACAAAATAACGAATTGTGAGGATCGATAATCGATGACAACCGACCGATGGCGAAGAAAGGTTCTCGAGTGGCGACCACGAACCGGAAGACGCAGCGTAGGCCCCCCACTAGGTGGACCGACGATCTGGTGAAAGCCGCGGGGAGCCGATGGATGTAGGAGGTGAGTAGCCGCTTAAAGTGGCGCTCTCTGGGGGAGGCCTATGTTCAGCAGTGGACGACTAAAGGCTGTTGATGATGATGATGATGATGATGATATTCGACGTGTGAACCCTAAAATGTACAATGACTGTTATTAAAAAACTTCGAAGCAAAGGCGCTGAATTTTTTTCCGGCGGCTTCAAGCTAAAACAAAATAAAATAATACGTGTCTGTTATTAGTCAACTTTTATTGACACTAAAAAAAATTTAAATGGTGTCCGTTCATAAAATAAAAAAAAATTTGTGGACATTTCACACAGCGCCATCTAGCCCCAAACCGTATGTGTAATAAATACTACTAGTGAGTCAACTCGGCGGCTAGACGGAGCAACGATGGGGTGCGGTATGAAGGAGAGCGGAGGTCCCCCCCTGCCCGCGACGTCTGCGGTAGTACCGACCGGCTTCGCTTGCGGTCGGTACGCCCGTTCAGGCATGTCGCTTACACAGAACAAGTTGCATGGATTGTGTTCAAGCTACTCTTGCGATCCGTTAGTATAGAATATACTATGGAACTACATTGTTTGCATATAATTTGATAAAACTGAATATTTGCTAAGAAGTACCTACCTCTTACCTACCTAGATCCTACTTCAAGAAAATGTGTATGTACTTATGTATCGATTTTAGCCGAATAAAAATTCTTTGTTAGTATAATACTGAATCAGTGAATTAAGAATTCTTCTATTATACGTATATTGAACGTACTACGTAAATAGAAGAAGAATACTTCGACCTATCTTTTCGTCCAAAGTACGAATAACTATATGACGAAGGTTTTGAATCAGTGTGTGTTGCCAGTGATGACTTATGGGACATGGTCTCTTACTATTGGCCTCATTAATACCTAAGCTCAAAGATGTGCAGTGAGCATAATATATGCTCGGTGTTTCCCTGCGAGATGAGATCGTGACGTAAGGAGGAGATATACAGGAGAACTAAAGTGACCGCTATATCTCTTAAAATTAGCAAGTTGAAATGGAAATGGCAACCCACATCGCTCGTAGAATCTGGTGAAAACTGCGAGGAGCGGATAGATACAGGCGAGTAGCCGCTCAAAGTTGCGCTCTGTGGGGGAGTCCTATGTTCAGCAGTGGGCGTCTTCAGGCTGATCATGATGATACTACGTAGTCTACGTATAACTTGCAGTAAAATACTGAGAACTTAACTGAATCGAGATATCACCATAAAACAGTAGTGCGGTAATGTAAAGTAAAAAGCACGCGTCCGTAATATCTTGGATTATGAACCTAAAAGCGGTGTGATAAGAGTAAGAGCCACTGTACGAACAACTGTAACAAAAATAAATTATTACGAAACACAAAATTACTATCGAAGAAAATGTTTTTCTGACAGCCCTTGCTAATTTTTAGGGACTAGACGTCGAGACGGTCTTGTAGGTATTTTGCGGTATAACAAAAGTGTTGACCCACTATTAGTATTTATAACACATATGCCCAAACTAAGCATAGCTTGTACTATGAGAACCAGATATCTGGTAGAACACAGATACTTTTTATTTGTAAATACCTACATACACAGAATACAATAACAAATAAAAAAAATAAAAGTTATTAAAAGTGCTAATGACAAGCTGCATTTTTAATACAATGTATAATGCCTTATTTATAGAGTAGGTAATTGCTCAAGTATTCTTTATTCAGCCAGATGCCATGAAAAAGTATCAAGTAATTCCTAGATTTCCTAGAACCAACATTTAGCGTGCCTTATCACTCACCGGTGTTCAAGGAAACCTAACAATAGGTACAGGAACTAAAAATGAATGATTCTCTCGTCTGCTGAAGGCCAAACATAAGTAACTCCAGATAACTTACAAGCTGTAGATATCGCTTTTCTGTTCGGAGAAGTTGAAAATACGTGATCTTTAGCCGGTTTAGCTAACAATGTAAGCTGAGATAATAAGTTAGGTACCTGTCTAGGCAAAACTTTTGGTAGGTATTATACCTACCTAATTTTAAGAATAGACTTTACTGAATTCTGAGTAGCGCTCATAGCGAAGCACGACTAGCCGTTTCTAACCGATCGGTAAAGTTAAGCAACGTTCGCTGCGGTCACTACTCTGATGGGTGACCGCTACAGCAAAAAGTGGTATTTACAACTGAGCACTACCGTGCTTCGGAGGGCACGTTAAGCCGTCGGCCCCGGCTGTTATCGTAAGACAATAGTCGTTAAGCCAAGTCAGAAGCCTTAGGCCGCCTAAAAATTCTGACACCAAGGCTGACCACTTGCCTACACGAGAAGAAGACCGCGGGGAGCCGATGGCAGCAGGAGGCGTGTAGCCGCTCAATGTGGCGCTCTCTGGGGGAGGCCTGTGTTCAGCAGTAGACTTCTACAGGCTGTTGCGGATGACCTAGCTAGAGATTCCAAATGCTACCAGTAGGTAGCGCACCCAATATGCTGGTAGCATTGCGTCGTTGAATTGCAGTGCTGATTCGTTGTGGCAAATAACAGTAACCAGCATTTAAGTCACGCGTTAACATTGGAAAACGTGATGGGCTCCTGGTCCCCACGGACCCAGGGTCTCAACACCAAACAGCTCAAATATTATGTAACCACTACCGAGATATCTAATATTTGCGCTGCTTTAGCTGATCCGCCGAAAATAAATAAATAAATAGAATAAAGGGACATAAAAAATACTTTACTAGTAGATAGTATTAGATTAGAAGTATAAACCTAATGTTATTTTTATATTTCTGTCAAAATCAATAAAGCTATCTTTATCTATCTTTTATTTATTTGGCGCTTCCTCACTAACCCTATCGCGTTACACGATCTCCATTAGTCAGTTGTTTTTTTCTCTAATCTGTGACGATCTCTTATCAGTAAAACAATACTGCGTAGTTAGACAATTCTTCCTTACACGCGTTTTACGCAATAGTCTCCATTTATAGCCTATCTATCTAGACCAAGGTTCACATAGAGATGTCTGCGCCACAGGTAGCCTAAATAAACTACCTCTGTCGTGTTTTTGGGGGTCATTTACAAACATTTTCGACTGTTCAATTTCATCAAACTGACTTATCCTAAAGGGGAGATGATACTTTTTTATTCTATATTTTTTTTCTCTATGATTTTACTGGTTTTATATGTAAATATAAGGGCAAAAGTCTTCGATTGCAACTGGTTTCGTACGTAGCTGAAGCGGAACCGTCGGACGCTTATCATAAGGGGGTTTGGCATAATCACCACGCTTCATGCGGCTTGGTGATCGCAGAAGATATTAATGTACAGAGGAGAATGCTGCTGCCCATTCTAAGAGACTCTAACGGTGGGTTTTTTTGCTACATAGTTAAGGTAACCAATGGTTAGAAACTCTAACAAATTCTAACCAATGGTCAAAATTTGATACAGATTTTAACTATTAGTTACTTTAACCACCGATCAAAAAACCCACCCTAAGTACATACCTACATATTCGTGGTCCCGGATGTCGAGAATACAAAATGACTAGTACGATACAAACCAACACCCAAGGCAGTTTTAAAGTAGGTACCTAAATCCAAGAGTCAAACGATTGACGTCACAGTTCTATGTACTTAAGGAGTGGTGTCCATTCACTCGACTTTCATTCACTAATTCCGAGAACTAACAAATTAACCGTCACAATTTCCAGAAGTTTCCACGAAAGCTGGCGCGAATTAATGTACTACCCACGGCCTTGTTAATTAACGTGTTCTAGCAATTAGGTGTGGAAACAAACCAAGGACGTTGTTAATGGGGATCTATAATTTTTTTTTTATTGTTTAAAGTACATAGTTTCTTTTTTAACCGCCTCCAAAAAAAGAGGAGATTCTATGTTGGACTATACCTATATAACAGTGGTGACCAAACTTTTGGAGTATGCGGTCTACATTATAATTATAAAGGTTAATTTGGTTTAATCTTCCAATAGCTCCAATAATATTAAGAAATATTGTAAATATTCATAAATTTTAGAGCATGGAAACAGTCTACCACGCAATTGACAATGGCACTTTTTGGCCATATCATAACGTAGCGCAGGTTACATAGCGGGCTACCCGCAACTGCCTCCGTCGACCGGTCGCCCGCGGTCGACGCTTTGGCCACCCCTGGTATATAATATACACTTAGCTTAATTAGCTTCCTAGGGTTTTACATTCTTTGTAACGTGTGTCAAGTAAGGATGCTATTATCATAATTAGAGGTCAAACATTGAGACATCTATTCTTAGATTCAGTTATCTATTCTCGAATATTTACACAACACTTCCTTATCGATATATAAAATAGGGTAACTATAGTTTTTAATTTTTCAACTAAAAACAGAAAGAAGGGAAAACATTGAAACATTTTGTCTATCTATTTATTTATTTATGTTTTTAATCCCTATTTAATACACAAAGGTGAATCATTGTATGTTTGTGAAGGTTTCAAGTCAAAACGGCTGAAACGATTTGGATTTTTTTTGCACATGTGTTGCTTATATTACCGAAGCCGACAATAGGATACTTTTTATCCCAGAAAAATGTATAGATTTCCCGCGGAAAAAACTGATAAGTTGTGGCTGAAGCCGCGGTGTGCCCTCTAGTATTATTAATTATCATTACCTACCTACATTCTACATTTACATACAAGCAAGCGTAGGTGCGTATATCTACACTAAAATAGTAATAAGTACCTATAATCTGTATGCCTTATATAACAGGATATTTAACAAAACTATCCTCCACAGAGCGTGGCTCAGCAAAGTAGCTTTCGAACCGCGACTTTCAAATAGATGCACTCTGATGATTCAAACCCCGCTCAGCCCCCAATGATTTTACAAGTTGCGCTCACTTTTATAACAGTGAAGGAAAATATCGTGAGGAAACCGAACCATAATAAAGAATCCCAAAATTCGGAAACATCGCGTCATCCATTTAGACTGCGTCATCACTTTCCATCAAGTCAGACAGTGGTCAAATGCTTTGCCTATAAACAATCCACCAAACCGCACTTGCCCAGCATGGTGGGTTATATCGCCTCTTCTCTCTCTGTTAGAGAAGGCCCGTGTCCCAGCAGTGGGAACGTATTGGGATGATGACGACGACGATGACGATACCACAAAGATGGGACGGCTATAAAACGAGTTGGGGTCTTTCAATAGTGTCAGACAAAGAACGACTTTCAGACCATAGTTCAATCTTTCCTAAACAGTTTTTTGCCGATTTTGACTTAACTAACTTCGTTGCATGCCCGCCGAAGTCTTCCAACAGTGTCAAGTAAGCAGGATATTTTAGGACCCATTCATTCTGCTTACATGATTTAAAACGACACACGGCGCTACTTAGTGCAAAAATAGATACAGATTTCCTTGTCAAAAATGCGTTGTGAATTTTAAGCGAGCTATTAAAGGCGTGATCTAGTTGTAGACGAGTAGCGATAAGCGATTTTATGAATTCGTGTTATTGTAAAGTAATATTTTTACGGGCGTCGGGAATGCGAACTATTTTATATTTATTTTGTGAAAAACACACATATATTCCATATATTTCATATATTTTTTATTTTTTTTATTATTTCTATATTCGTTTCGGTATTCAAATTCCCTTATTTTTTTTTGTACATAATGATTGTATTAGAATGTTTATATTGGAAGGAGAAGAAATCGAGGCAGAAGCTATACTCTACAATTTTTATATTTTATTTTATTTTATTTTTATTTTTAAATTTTTGGATATAGGTACGTAGGCATGTGATTTTCGAATATGCCGTGAAAATAATCTGTCTGTCTGTCTCTCTGTAACTATGTACGAGATCTTTCTCTGGGAGGGGCGATTCCTTCCAGAGTTTTTCATCAGAGGCTCAAATAAATAGCAAATTAGCAATGCTTTGTAAAATTTTCTTTGTGAGAATTTTGGCGGATATAAAAAAATTAAAAACGGTTCAGCTTACCGCTGTTCGCCAGCAAGCAGACCATCGACAAACAAAAACATTTAATGAACCCAAAATGAATCATAATTATGACTAGAAGTTTAAGGACGTCCGTATCATGGCTGGCGTTAGTATTCCGGCAGTGTTTTGAGCATGAAGGCTTGCTCAAAACACTGCCGGAATACGGCTCAGGAGACTTAGAGTTCCAGAACTTTGGTTTTAAAGAAGAGGGGGTTTATGGATGTTAGACAAAAATACGACGACTATTAGTAGAAAGTGAAACCTCCCTGAAGGTTCATTTGGATATCTCCTGCAGGTACTTAAACCTTGCCCAATGAATATTTATAGAGTGAATTAATTATTCAGCAGAGGAAAATACTTATTTGTATGGGAAAAATTAGAAAAATTCATAATGCAACGCAGTTTTCCCATACAATAAGTTGTGTGAAATAACTCCCCAGTTGACTTTGTTTTATATTATAATGATAATCTAAATCTAAACATAAAATAAAATTCGAGATCGTACGCGCTACGGAACGAATCCATTATAGAGTTCATGTAGATTATTGCCATATAGGGTTCAGCGTACAAAAAATATCGATACCGCGATGCAGAACTTCTTACAAATGATGACAAATTCTATAGAAACTATGCATTAGGAGTTTTGGTGGGAACGCGGAAAAGTTCACGTCGGTGCATTGTATTATTTTACAAAACTTATGCTTTTTCCAGTGTTAATGTTTAAAATTGGTGGTGTTTGCATTAAGCCTTTAAAATAGGCCAAACGCGTCTTTTTAACTAATCATACTGAAGAATCTATGAATTCTACAGACATGAAAAAATTATCACCAATAAGATCATTCTGCACCTGTACTTATCAATTGAACAAAATATTCGATTACTAGGTACATTATGAATAAAAAAAATACTTTAAGAACGCCTTTCCAGTCACAAAGTGTACAATGCCGCGTTAAGGAAGATTGCGTCATTAAATATTTTTACACCCTCGGATAGGAAATTTAAAAATAAACAAACTCATTTAATCATTTTATTTTTAGAGCCAAAATTAAGTCTGTTTAGTAATATTTTGCGTTATTTTGCGGCGAGCCAAGGGCGAGGCCTTGGCGGGGCGTGAATCAGTCTGCCCCGGCATGTGCCAACGGGTGGACGCGCTGCTGTTTTTTATAAAATATTTTACATGTTTTTCTTATTTGCATGAATATTATCAATTAAACAGCCAATAAATAGGTATTGACTATACGAAAAAGTCGGTTTTAGAGCCATTTGATTAGTTCTTAGTGACTTTAATGTCAGTAAAAGTATTTGGAACAATAATAGATCGTATAGTCGTAGAAGGTCAGTATAGGTATTTTAAACTCTTTTGGCAGGGTAGGGTTCCAATCGAACTAAATTAGCGTTAGGCCCCCCATACACGTTCAATTTTATTGATCAATCTTTGTGATTGATCAATGTTATTGATCGTTTAGGGTTAGTATTGGTCAATGTTTTTCGGTTTACAGTATGGAGAAAACATTGACGGAAGTGGTCTCGTCAATTTTATCTATACATATAATAAAACTGTAGAGATAAAAAAGTCTATAATTGCAAGATATCAAGAAAAAAATGACACAGGTTGGCTTAAAATTAGCCGCTGATCACGTTAAGCCACTTTTTAAACACTTTATCTGTTTGTTTGTTATGACTGAACTCCTAAAATTCTGAATGGATTTTCATGCGGTTTTCACTAATATGCTTAGAAATAACCGGCGCTTAAAATAGGATATATTAAAGTTGATATATCGTTAAAAAAAATGATGACAATTATTGAGATTTCATTACGAAACGAATCGGAGTTTTAAACAACATGGCGGATTTATTTATTTTTTCTTGCTACTAACGGTAAGTTGTAAGTTACCACATATTGTCACAGATTAGAAAAAAAAAACAATCGACTACACTCTGTGCCACAATGACCAAAGAGTAATATTAGTACCTACCGCTACTCTAAGAGAATCAAAACAATATATAGGTTTCTTATTTATATTTTTACAGGTTGTTTAGCATTTTAGAAGTTAAATACATACATATACCAACAAATATTAAATAATGTGAGAGTAGATGTTTTTTTTATTTTGGCATTAGACGACATTTTTATTTAGCCAATGATACGAAATATTTTATGAAAAATGTTTTAAAAGAGTACTTAGATGTAGGTAAGTATAATTATACATTAAGGTAAGATATTAGGGTAAATATTTTAGGTCTGTGGGCTTTTGTTTGTTATATAGGAAATGCATGAACTAAGCTATTATTAGACTACCTAAACGTAGAAATAACACAATACATGCGTGCGAAGCCGCGGGCAAAAGCTAGTTGATCAATAAAATTGAACGTGTATGGGGGCCTTAAATTTTCGTTCACAAACGTCTCAAAATTTTTTCCACGTTCCAGCCTAAGTAAACATTAGAAACGCTACTGAACTACGCCACTTATTAGGGCGATGGGTCAAAATGATTGTTCCAGTCACACATTGGCGTTTAGGTATTTTCAAATTTACCCGTGTCTTGACTAAGTAGTATATTAGATATCTGTGCATCAGTGTCATTAAAATTCTGATTCGAAGATGGGGGGTATCAGTAAAGCAGCTAGGCGTAATAGCAATATTGGACGCCAACTGGTCAAGTGGTAACGTGGCTACCTATTATTATTAGTACCTACATCACAAGACATAATATACCTAGTCGTACCTAATCATAGTTACAATTATTATTTTCTTTTTTATCGGTTTGTATTTGTCGTGTCGGCTGGACTATCTAACCTTAGACTAACCTCATCATCATCATCACCATCATCATCATCACCACCACCATCATCATCATCATCATCATCATCATCAGCCTGAAGACGTCCATGGCTGAACATAAGCTCCCCATAAAGTGCCACTTTGAGCGGCTGCTTACCTCCTGCATCCATCGGCTTCCCGCGGTTCTGACCAGTGGCAGGTGCGCCACCTTTCCCCCTTCCTTCTCTCTTTCCCATAGTATAGGATAGGAGGAGGAATTACAACTAAGTTCATATTTTTACTTTTATCCCCTCTCCCGAGGAACCCGTGCTGAATTTCGGGATTAAAAGTAGGTATATCCTATACCTACTTCGTAATATGAACTAAAATCATGCCAAGTTTCATTTGAATCCATTCAGTAGTTTCGGCGAAATGCTCAGGCAAGATACAGACAGACAAACGGACAGACAGACTGACAAAAATGAAAAAATGTATACTTAGATACTTTTTTGATTGTAAATACATACACAGAATACAATACAACACCCATCATAGAACAAACATCGATGTACATCACACAAATGTTTGTCCCAGGTGGGAATTGAAGTCACAACCTATAGTTCAGAAGGCAAAGCTACTACAAACTGAGCTATCAGGGCAATCATAATGGAGCCCTCAAAAAAAATTCAATACATTATCTTCAATGTACAGATTTGGACCTGTTACAGTTTTATTATAAGTAATATAGATAGATATATATTATATAAGTAATAAACCGGGCACCATCATATTATTATAATAGGTAGATATATTTTTCACGGAGTTTCATCTGGAATTGGTTTAATCTTTGACAAACTCTAGCTCATTGTCAAACCTACGAGTGTGGCGCCCCAGGTGGCTCTTATTAATAACTTTGTGTCCAACGCTCAAGGTCATTGGCGTATGTTAAGCTCTTAAGTGCTGAATTACGAGCATGAGTGTGGGCAAGTGATATAATGTAGTGAAACGTGGTTTTTCGTATTGCTTCCAAAATCCCATAGAAGCCTCTAGTAAAGTGGCCACCACTTTACTAGGGCATGCCTTAGACTGGGTTATGACTTAGACTAGACTATGACTACTCTGACTGTGACTATGACTTGACTTTAAGTGAAAATTTCCATAATACGATGAAAAATTACAAAACTTGACACTGGCTAAATACACTATGTGTGGAGCCAAAATATAAAGAAAAAAAAAACTATGCATTATCTATATCAACGCCATCTAGGAATTTAGAACACTATTATTTTTCTCCGCTGATCTAGCGTTGGTTAGCTGAACCAGCTAATCTCCGCAAAGGTTGAACCAGTTTTAGGTACTGAGGTAAGCTTTGGGTAACATATAAACCATCACTGGAACAATTATGTCGGCGACCCTTAACTGTGCTTCGATATTTTAAGGAGTTAGGTTGGCTAGGGTATCTGAGCTGCCAGGGGGAAATGCACAAAACACCCCAAGCGCGACGTCAGTGCAGGCCTTTATCGGCCCTACTTAGAATAAGAATACAAAATGAAAAAATTGTCAAGTCTGTTGAATTTTGTTCTTAGAGTATGTACTAAATCAAAGAGAGGACTTGGATCACATGCGTACCATTTTTGTTGGTTTATCCTACCAACTTAAATTGTTCTGTGTCAGGCGGGATGTGTAGGCCAAAACCTGGTTGTTGCATGCTCCATGGAATTTTGGCGGTTATAATGTGTCTCACAATTTGAATAGGAAAATCATATGACTCGAGTCGAAAAAATGGTACGGGGACTTTTCGCAAGCGTAGCTAATCACTATATATTATGTACATACATACCTATACGTGTGAACAGTACAAAATTCGTTTTGACTGGTTTTAATACTCTCTCCTTGCTTGTTTTTTTGTACAAACTTTAAGATTTCATTGGATGTTTGATTAGAAAATATGTCAAGATGACATTATTATTAAAAAAAAAAAAAAAAAAAAAAATTTGAAAGCCCTGTCAAGTCGTATTTTTTTCGGCCTATTTTTCGATAGGGTTTTTCAGGTTTTTTTGCTGCTTTTTGGACAATTTCTGTCCACCAACTAGCCGTCTACAACACGGGATTCTCGAGGTACTATTTGTAGAGCTGGCGACAGTCTCTACTTATTTTCCATATTCTTATTTTATCACGGTCTACTGCTAATTTGTTATTTTTGTTTCCATGTCAACGCCGCCTGGCGTCGGCACGACGGGCCTCGACGTCGCTCCTGACGGACGTCAAATCTATACAGACCCTAAGTTTATTTATTTACTTACTTTGTAAACACAGCATCTTTTGGAAAAAATGAGTACCCAAAACAACGTGGTGTCGCTGGAAAACAGGATACAGTGTCCCGACTGTCCCCAGGTACGTTTATTCAAGGGCCAAAAGGGCCTTAAAATTCATCAATCGAAATGCCACAGAGTGATCCAAATTCCTCTATCAGCCCCCGTTTCAGGTTCGTTAGTAGCCAGTAGCAGCCCTACGAGCGCTGCTACTCCTTCCAAACCGTTTTGGGAGGTTTTGAGCTCGTACAAAAGATTTATTCCGGTTCTAAAACGCATCCCGCGTGGTGCTCGCATTTCGGTTGCTCAGTCATTATCATCATCCATTAGGAACGTTATATCTAAAAACACGAAACATGCCTGGGAGCATCTCCTAACTTTTCCGTACCATGTACTTTACGTAAAATTAGACCCTACAAACAAATCTTCCCTTACTAAAAGAGTAAAGGAAAACTGCGTAAGGTACAAAGTACTGGAAGAGCAATGTTTGGATCATGAAATTATTGTTCCGCTTAACAGGCGAAACAATATTATAAATTCAAAACAAAATAACGATTCGGCCACCTTTAAAATCGTAGAGAGCAAAATTAGTGACGGCGACATTAAGGGCGCCGCCCGCGTCCTGTTCTCTAGCGACACAATAGCCCCATATTGTTCTGAGACAATTCAATCACTGCAGGACAAACATCCATCTGCAGCAGCAAATCTCCACCTTCCTGAACCACCCCTACCAAATGACGTCACTGTTGAAGTGACCCCACAGGAAGTAGCTGCAGCCGTTACTTCTTTCCAGAGTGGTTCAGCCGGAGGTCTTGATGGCCTTACCCCTCAAATTCTAAAAGATCTTTTATCGGGCATTTCCGGCGAAATTGGCGAGGCCCTCTTGAGAGACTTAACGGCTTTAGTAAACCTGATGCTGTCAGGGCAAGTCAACAGTGACGTCATCGAAATTTTGTATGGCGCAAACTTGTGTGCCCTTATCAAAAAAGACGGTGGTATCAGACCTATTGCGGTAGGCACCACATACCGCCGCCTCGCTGCCAAGGTCGGCTGTAGGAAAAAGGTTGCTTTTTTAAGCAACCTTTTTCAGCCAATACAGCTGGGCTTTGGTTCGCGGGGTGGCTGTGAGGCCGCTGTTCATTCACTTAGAACCTTTCTCAAACTAAATTGTGGTGAAGTGTTGCTAAAGGTGGATGTTAAAAACGCTTTTAATTCTGTCGACAGAGGCGCTCTTTTGACACAAATCAAGGATAAAATTCCCGAACTATATAAATTCCTTTATCAATGTTATGGCAATCCAACAAAATTAAATTACCAAAATAACGCGATCCTATCCTCAGTCGGATGTCAACAGGGCGACCCTCTAGGTCCGGCCATTTTTAGCCTTGCCATCCATCCAATTATTCAACGTCTTCAGTCCAAACTTAATGTTTGGTACTTGGATGACGGAACCCTAGGAGGCGACGTGAACACTGTTTTTAATGATCTAGGTATCATTATTAACGAATTTCGCGACATTGGTTTGGATTTAAATTTTTCTAAATGCGAACTTTTTGTTTGCGATACTTGTCCTGATAAAGATTTGGTTTTTGAAAAGTTTAATAGTCTTGCTCCGAATATCAAATTAGTAGACAAGCGTTCTCTTCGCCTTTTGGGTTCGCCGATTCTGGATGAGTCTATCTCACCTTTTGTAGAAGAAAAAATTCAAAAGTTCAATAACGCATCAGACAGGTTACTCAAAATTAACGCCCACATGGCTTTTACAATTATTCGTTTTTGTCTATTTGTCCCTAAATTTACTTATATTTTACGATGTTGTCAACTGTGGAAACACAGTGAGCTCCTTATGGGCTTAGACAGCATTGTAAAAAACACTCTGGTTTCGGTCTTGAATGTTGATATGGATGACAGGACGTGGTCGCAAGCCTCTCTACCTGTGCGCTTAGGAGGTTTAGGGATACGCAAAATTTCGAGTGTTGCATTACCGGCATTTTTGTCCTCTGTACATGGTACACATAAATTAATAGAAAAAATTCTTGCTCCATCTTTAGGTACTTTCGAAGTAGCCCATTTGTCTGAGGCCAAGAATGCCTGGGGGTTGGCTTGTCCAAATTCTGATTTCCCGGTGGTTCTTTCCTCACAGAGGCTGTGGGACCGACCGCTCTGCGAACTAGCACGGAAAAATCTTTTAGATACGTGTCCTAGCGTCGCTGATCGTGCTCGGCTTCTCGCAGTCTCTGTGTGGGAGTCAGGACTTTGGTTACAGGCCATGCCTTCTTTCAACACTGGTAACCTTTTAGATCCGACTACTTTTCGTTTAGCTATCAGCTTACGTTTGGGCGCAAGATGCTGTGTGGCCCATCGCTGCCAGTGCGGTACCGCAGTTGACCAGCTCGGTCATCACGGTCTCTCGTGTTCAAAAAGCGCTGGTCGAATTTCGCGCCACGCTAGTCTTAATGACATCATTCGCCGGGCTTTTACCACCGCCAATGTTGCAGCCATTCTCGAACCGAATGGTCTCATGCGTGACGATGGTAAAAGACCCGACGGAATGACTCTGGTTCCCTGGAAGATGGGGCGGCCTTTAGTGTGGGACGCTACTTGCGTCGATACTATGGCGCCGTCACACCTTCCCGAGACACACGTTAGGGCCGGCGCCGCGGCTAATTCTGCTGAGCAGCTAAAACGGCGCAAATATAGTAATCTCGGTAGCGGTTACATATTTGAGCCGTTTGGTGTTGAGACCCTGGGTCCGTGGGGACCGGGAGCTCATCGCGTTTTCCAAAGTCTATCAGAGCGCCTGGTCGATGCGACGCGTGACCAAAATGCTGGCACTTATTTGGCCCAACGCATCAGCATTGCAATTCAACGTGGCAATGCGGCCAGCATGTTGGGTACGCTACCTACCGGTAGTGGGCTGGAGCACTTGGACTGTCTATAGGCCATCGCGGCTATTATACAGTCCATAAGTGTTCTTTGTAGTAGGTAGTGTAGCTAGTTTAGTTTAGTTTAGCTTAGTTTAGCTTAGTTTAGCTTAGTTTAGTTTATTTTAGTTTTTATTATTGTAGTAGTTAGCTTGAGTAATAAAGGCAATTTGCCCGTTAAAAAAAAAAAAAAAAAAAAAAAAAAAAAAAAAAAAAAAAGATGACATTATGACTCGTTCGTTCATTCATTCAGTTTCTCATGCGGGTAGCCGGGGCGCCAGCCGCAATACTTGTATATACAAGTATTGCGGCTGGCGCCCCGGCTACCCGGTGTACCCGGTGTGATTAGTGTTGGTGTTAGTGTAGTGTATCTATAATTAACTATATACATAAAAAAGAGCGCTAATTTACTATTTAGAGAGCATTTTGTTTAGTATTACCTTTCGTTCTTCCGTAATCTCTTTTTAAACATCTATAAATACATGAGATGACACAGTGCAGGCGTTGACTCAAGCGCAATCTTTCAAAATAGCCATCATGGAGCAAGAAACCAATGGACTAGATATTAACATATTTGCCGAGTCACGAATCACATGACTACCACTACTACTAGCTCTTAGAATTAGCAAGTTGAAATGGCAATGGGCAGGCCACATCGCTCGTAGAACTGACAACCGATGGGGAAGAAAGGTTCTCAAGTGGCGACCACGAACCGGTAGACGCAGAGTAGGCTGGCCCCCTACTCGGTGGACCGACGATCTGGTGAAAGCCACGGGGAGCCGATGGATGCAGGAGGCGAGCAGCCGCTCAAGCTGGAGGGGGAGGCCTATGTTCAGCAGTGGACGTCTTCACGCTGTTTATGATGATGATGAATCACATAATCAGGAATACAAATAACTACGTTTAGACCCAGTTTTCACAAAGTTATCACGGAGCTGGATTACGAACTCAAGAAAATGTACGCTTTGTACTGGAAATAGGGTATTTGACTGATATAATTTTATTGCATAAATAAACAAAATTTCTTAAAAAATAATCGGTCGTGAAAACAAAAATTAAATCATCATCATCATCATCCTCTTTGCCTTTTTCCATTTGATATTGGGGTCGGCACCCAATCTAACCTGTAGCGGCGAGCTACCAGAATTACACGAGCAACTGCCATCTGACCTCGCAACCTATAAGGAACCAGTAACAGGGATCGATAGATCAGGCGTCAGATTCTATCAGGCGTCTGACTACTCGTAACTATTGCCATAGATGTTCTTATGAAAACCGGCCCCCTAATTACCTAATTTGCGACAGGCGTAAATCTCGCGGTGATTGCTGTCATACATCATTAGTGGTGTAGCGTAGCATACATGCTCGACACTAATGATGTATGACAGCAATCACCGCGAGATTTACGCCTGTTGCGAGTTAGGTAATAAGGGGGCGGGACCGACGGCTTAACGCGATGGCATCACAAACTGCACATAACTTACTAGATAAGTCATTGGTGCAGGGCCGAGGATCGAATGCCCGGTGCCGTAATTTTTTGAATATGCTTGTAAGCATTGTAATCATTTTAAAATACAATAATAGAAAGAGACAGCTCAAACACGCAGTGACGTCAGAAATGATTACTTCATAGTATCTTCTAAGCTGGGGTAGCTCGACTACATACAATCTCCTTGCATGTGACGTCACATGCAAGGTGCTTTTATGGCGGTCCATACAAGCACTTTGGACGTTTATCATAAGTGGGATTTGCCATAATCCCCACGCTTGGCAGGCTGGTGAACGCAGAAGATTTTAATGTACCGAGGAGAATGCTGCTGCCCATTCCTTGGATATTCCCCTAGCCGGCTCTTACGGCACCCACGGGAAGAGATGGGGTGGTCCTATTCGCAAAGCGGGACCACACAGCCTATTATATGGTACATTTTTAGTAGTAGTCAAATAGCCTCTTTGAAATATGATATCATAGACATAGATAATTATTTCCTTTAGGCCCGATTTCACCAAACTAGAATAAATTTTATTCCAGGTATAACTTTCCGAGAACAACCGAGTTACGCGAATATAGCCCTTATATCACCAATTTTGTGAAGGAATAAGACTTATTCCTTGGATACAATAAAAATGGCGTCTTTTTTGTGTAATTTTATTTGTCAATTAGCTGTATCCAGGAGTAAGGAATAGCCGTATACTTGGAATAAACGTTGGTGAAATCGGGCCTTAGACGCGTTAATTATTTATGTCTAGTCTAGATCAACGTACGCCGTCTATAACTTTTTAGCCTGAGAACGTCTGGGAACCATTATTGTATATACGCTGACATATCACGTGAGAGACGTAAATAGAAAGCACGTGTGCACACATGCTTATGTGTGTGTAAGCTTATTAATTTATTTCGTGGGAGGTGCAGATTTCCACGAACCGGAAGTCGCAGCGTAGGCCGGCCCCCCACTAGGTGGACCGACGATCAGAACCGCGGGGAGCCGATGGATGCAGGAGCCAAGCAGCCTCTTAAAGTGGTGCTCTTTGTGGTAGGCCTACGTTCAGCAGTAGACGTCTTCAGGCTGATGATGATGATCAAGTGCAGATTTATTTGCAGAGTTTATCTATCCATGAATGGTCAGTTGATGACAGTGACTCTTTGGTTGATTAAATTGTTTTAATTAATTAAAACCTATGGTGCGATGGTTTACACAGTGATCTAAGTACCAAGCCACCAAACCTATACCTTACTTACAAAAAAAAACTAGTTATCTTTTTTTTTAATTTTTCTCTTCGAACTCTACCATCAACATTCATAGCCCTTAATCAAAATTCTCATTCAAAAGTTAAATTTTTCAAAGCAATTTTTTATTTAAATTATATAACAAATCAAAACCCCATTGCTTAGGAAAATAGTAGTTAATATGTAACTACATAATTTACTAAATTACGTAGGTACGTATAGGTACTACACATCTCTCTTTCGTGAAACCTATGTATTAATGCTATTTAAACTAAGTGGATATTTAAATGAAAAACACATTTACACCCATTCGCAAGTTTTATTAAAGCCTTATGAGAAGAACGGGCAAGAAACTCATAGGCATATCTTTTTTAAAATAGACAAATCATTACAATAACCGCTTTTAAACAGTAATAGAGACACATAGTAAACCACGAGCTAAAATCAGACACAAATCACAAACAATTGTGTTCTAATAATTTTACATAATTATACTTAGCTGTATATAATCCAAAAACGTTCACCAAAATAACTATGCCGAAGTGTCGACTCGACGGCTTGAACTCTGACGATGAACTGAGCTGAACAACTCTGGAAAACGAGGTCTGGTGCTGCCGTCGCGCCATTTCTTGGCGGCCGTTTTACTTGCCTCTGATTGGTTCCCTGGTTTTCATGGACTAGCCGGAAGTTCAGAATATTATTAATTATGCTGTGCTCAAGTGGCGCCATCTTGTACTAGCGGAACTGACGTACTACTTGCAGTTGGTTTAACATTTTATGTAAATTTAGTTCAAGACAGTGTCAAAGCAATTTTTTATTATTATTTAGAGGCATAGCATTTGACCACTGTCTCACCTGATGGTAAGTGACGACGCGGTCTACGATGGTGCATGCTTGCCTAGAAGATACCTGTTCACTCTCGACTTGAAGACTCCCAGGTTATAGTTAGCTGGAAACAAGGACGAATTCATATGTTAACGACACAAGGTTACAAAAATTACTTCATTTCTTATGAAACTCCTTACTGGACACTACCATTTTGATACTTTGGTACAGTCATTGATAAAATTAATAGACAAGACACGCTTATGGCACAGAATAGATAATAGTACGTAATTATGGTAGGGATCTGTAGCCAGTACCTGTTAGTTAATTTATACTGTGTGTAATTGAATTCATTAGCATCCTTTGAAACTAGGTACCTACTTCTAATACCGGTCACGTGTGGACCAACATTTATGAAATCTAACGGATAGATTTGACATTGATAATAACTTTAAAAAATGGGATAACCTACTTAATCAACTGCTACAGTAAAAAACTAAATTAAATAATTAAGAAGGTACTGTTTTTAATTATTAAATACATAATACAAGGCTGCACAAATTTTGAAAAGTATCAAACTCATTTTGCTACGTTAAGCTCCTCATAAAGAGTTTCAATTAAAAAAATATTATCTGTACTCTTTACTCTTAAATAATTTTTAATAAATGATGTACTATCATGTATTTATTTTATGCTAATTAATTCAATTCCACCCTGTAGATTAGACTTGCAAAGAAATTATGCAATATCACTGCGTAAATTGCGTAATATCAATTTCCCTTAGCTACGACGTAGACGCGTAGGCGTAGTCCCCCTCGTAGACATCTCGTAGCCCCTCGTAGACACATTCAGGCCCCGTCTAGAAAACTCGCTGAACTGTAGGTCAAAGGTCACAGACTATGGAAGTAACTCATAACATTTTATGCGCGAACGCGACGCGACATTTTATTTATTAAGTCATTATGCCATATAAATATCGAGTTTATGGCCCTTTGGATTATCAAAGAAAGAATTTATAGCACTACTATTACGGCAGTTTCAACCGTAACTCATTTACGCGATTTGCCAGATTTGCTGCTTTATCATCATCACCACCATCATCATCAAAACTCAAAACTCAAAATTTTTATTGCAAATAGGCTATTAGTACTTACACTTACACATTTACAAGTCAAAATACAGTCCATAAGTGTTTTTAGTAGTAGGTAGTGTAGCTAGTTTAGTTTAGTTTTTATTATTGTAGTAGTTAGCTTGAGTAATAAAGGCACATTGCCCGTTAAAAAAAAATCAAAATTAGCTAAGGTATTTAAAATATTAAAGTAAGTTATTGTACATACTAAGCAAGCATAGTAACTGTAGGCAACTTTACATAGTGCTTAATGTCAAAACTTTATAAGTACAGCAAGCCCATTACAATACGAGTCTGAAAAAAAAAGAAGTTCTCCTTCCCACTACTGGTGCAAGCAATCCGGCACAGACCACAATATACAACTCCGATACGTAGCTTCGATTACATCTGTAAACATTACTGGAACAGTTATGTCTGCGACCCAAGGCTGTGCTCCGATATTTCAAAGAGCTAGGTTGGCTAGGGTATCTGAGCTGGCAGGGGGAAATGCGCAATACACCCCACGGGGGACGTCAGTGCAGGCCTTTATCGCCCCCATTTAGAATAAGAATAAGAAGAGGTAAATAAGGCGAATTATGGGCCTATATCGAGGGCGTAGAAGGGAAATTAGATAACTAACAAAACCATTATCGCGAGAAAACAATGATTTAGTGTTTTTTTTCGACAAATTTAGCAATAAGTTTTTTTGTAAAAGTTAAATTACCGTGGGCTTTTTTATATGTTGTGTAATGGCTCAGTATACAACTTGAGTTCTTTACATAATTTTTTTAAAAATCTGGAAATCCTAATTCATTTTTGCCTCAGGGTAAAACTGAATTACGAGCTTTACTTATACATTTTATGTGACGACAAAATGGTGATACTGTGAAATTATACATTATTTGGTCAGTTATTCACTTCTTCCTCTCAAGTTTTACAGCTATTATTGAAGGTTCATTTTTGTTACAAAAATACCTTTTTTTGAATAATTTTGGCATGGAATAATATATTCGAACTAGGGTAAGACCAAAAGATGCGTCGTGATTTGGGATTTATCGTCATGCCAAAAAGTCGATTTCGCAAAAAAAGTGATAAAAGTGTTAGTTATCTAATTTTCCCACTACGCCCTCGATATGTTAGATTCGATAGAGTAAGCAATCTGTGTCCAAAATTTACGTTACGTTAAATCAAATTGTTTCATATGTTTGTTTACTATGTGGTAGGACTTTTCTGCAAAGTTCGTCTAGGTAGGTACCACCGCTTTGCCAGTTATTCTGCCGCCAAGCAGTAGTGTGCAAGCACTACTATGTTCCGGTTTGAAGGGCATTGTAGCTAGTGAAATTACTGGGCAAGTTATGAACGGATCTCATAGTCTAAAAATCTTTTTTAGACTGTGTGATGTCTAAGGATGGCGTGCGCAGGGAGCGGTGTCACGCGAAACTTTAGAGTTGCGAGTGACACTGCAATCTGTTATGGGCGGCCGTGTCGCTTAACACCAGGCGAACCACTGGCTCGTCCGTCATTCGTTTACATAATAAATAAAATTTTAAAAAAACGTTTTGGCATGCATGCAAACACATACTTTTTTTAATTAGAATCAGAGAGTAGGAATTAGAGATATTATCCCTTCGGCCATCTATTTTATAACCACAACTTCTACGAAAGAACATGAGTTATTCTAAAAATCAAAATGTAAGTTATGATTAATATAATTATAAACTGTGAAAAATCATAAACAACAAGTTCTATTTCAACTGCACAAAAGTTGTTTTAGCGGAACATCAACATCGTTCAATGTAAAGCGCTTTTTTGCGCTCAAAATATTTTTTTAGGTTTACGTAACACCGCTGTAACGGCTGTAAACTCTATCTGGGTCATCCTGGGTGTTCACTAATCTTTTGTGGTATTGCGAGAATCGCATTGACGTCAAGGAACTGTTACTAAAATTACGTATTTGCAAACAAAACTAGGTTTACTAACCTTAAAATCTTGTGTAATCAACTTGTTGGTAAAGTAGGTAAACATATGCGGGAAGTACCTACCATCTTGCTTTTTTATGAGAATGCATGACGTGACGAGCTAGTCGTGCACTCGATGTTAAGTGCCACGGCTGCCCATAACAGTTGCAGTGTCACTCGGAACTTTAAAATAATAAAGTTTCGCGTTACACTGCACTGCGCACGTCATCCTGAGACATCGTACAGTCTAGTAATCAGATTACTATAGACAGTGAAATCAGGTCATAAAGTCTCATTTGCCCAGTAATTTCACTAGCTAAAATGCCCTTCTAACCGGAATACAGTAGTGCTTGCACTCTACTGCTTGGCGGCAGAATAACTGGCAAAGCCAGCTGGTACCTACCTAGACAAACTTTGCAGAAAAGTCCTACCACCTAAGAGTAAAAGTTTTTGAAAACAAGGCAAGATATTGACAGCCGGAAGACATCCACTGCTAAGTAAGCCATCCCCATAAAACGCCACTTTGGACGCTTATCATAGGGAAGTTTGTCATAATCACCACGCTTGGCAGGCGCGGCTTGGTGATATCAGATTTTAATGTACCTACCGAGGAGAATACTGCTGCTCATTCTCTGGATATTCCCTAGCATCAAAATCGGCCATTCGGCACTCATCGTTGCCCGTGTTCATAGACGGCCGCGCCGTGATCCCCGCGGGCAGCGATCGGTACCTACCGAATAGTATCGCGCCACTGGCGCTGCCGCTCCGCAGACGCGCCGGTTGGGCTGAAGCTGGCTCTTACGGCGCCCACGGGAATAGATGGGGTGGTCCTATTCTTACACCACAACACACGGCTAATAATATAATACGGGCGGAAAAAGTCTATTAATGTCTTATTGTTTATGTGCTAAGTGCTTGGACGAATCATCCCCTAGCTACGTCCATGGCTGAGTGGGACTAAAAAGTATTATGAAAATCCATAGTTTTGATATTTTATCATCATCGTCATCAGCCTGAAGACGTCCACTGCTGAACATAGGCCTCCCTCATAGGGCGCTACTTTGAGCGGCTGCTTGCCTCCTGCATCCATAGGCTCCCCGCGGTTCACACCAGGTCGTCAGACCACCTAGTGGGGGCCGTTTTCCGGTTCGCAGTGACATGAAGGAAATATTCAAAGGTACCCTACCAACTACGCTGAAAACCAAAGCAATGAACATATGCCTAGCACCATGTCTCACGTATGCCTGTCAGACGTGGCCTCTAACATCAAAACAACTCGAGAAGATAAGAGTGTGTCAAAGGGGAATTGAGCGAAGTTATTTGAACATAAAACTCAAAGATAAAGTAAGAAATACTACAATTCGGAGCAAAACAAAAGCAAAAGATATAATAAAACAGGAAATGAAACTAAAGTGGAAGTGGGCAGGTCATGTTCAGAGAATGAAAACCAACAGGTGGGCTCAAATAGTGACAAATTGGGTCCCAATGGATAAAAGACGCAGGAGGGAAAGACCAATCAAAAGATGGAGCGATGATATAGTCAAGGTAGCTGGAAAGCTATGGTCCAGACTAGCCAGACAAAGAAAATCCTGGAAGCTATTGGAGAAGGCTTTTACCGCCAAGGGCGGTCCTTGCATAGACGATAATATTGCAAATACGAATCAAATAGTATAAGTAATTAAACTCTGTTATTGTAAATATTGTGTGCGTAAATTTTTAAACTTTGTAAACTATGTAGACGTGTAAGGAAGAAAAAAAACCTTTTTTTTTATATCAGTGACTGTAGTTCTCTCGCGGTTCTCCTCATTTAGGATCTTATCTCGTAAGGAAAATCTAGACACACTCTGGCTTACAAAAGTGCAGCGCGTTTCATTCATATGTATTTTCACACTATAATAATAATAATAATATAATAATAATAATAATATTGGCGTTGAATCCTCTCAGTACTTTACTGGGGGATTCAAAGCTAGGCTGTCGGCTTCGGAGGGGGGGTGAGACCATCTGTCATCTACTGTACATGGATGACCTCAAACTGTTCGCACCGCAACGCCCACAATTGATAGAGTTGTTAAAAATCACTGAGAATTTTAGCAACTCTATCAGGATGGACTTCGGTGTGGATAAGTGTGCGGTCATGCATGTACGAGAAAGTTGTAAATTCTACGAATTTGCAACTTTCCGAGACAATGACTCTCAGATCCCTCTCCGAGACCGAAACCTACAAGTATCTTGGTATGTCAGAGTCGTTGGGTATTTCAGTAGGGGATGTTAAGCGGACGGTGAAGGAGCGCTTCTTCTGCCGTCTGACAAAAGTACTCAACAGTCTTTTGTCAGGTGGCAACAGGGTGCGCGCCTTCAACGGCTGGGTGATGCCCTTATTATATACTCCTTTGGCATACTAAGATGGACTCAGACCGAGCTGGACGCCCTGGATAGAAAGGTCCGTCAACTGCTTACATCGCATCGTATGTTGCACCCGCGCTCGTCTGTTATGAGACTGTACATTCCGCGGAAATGGGGGGGTCGTGGCTTTTTAAATGCCAAAAACCTCCATAACCGTGAAGTGTGTCGTCTCCGGGAGTACTTCCTAAACAACGAATGCGGGATGCATCGCGATGTGGTGGCAGTTGACAAGGGCCTCACGCCGCTCTCCTTGGCAAATGAGAACTGGCGTAAACCGGTGGTACTTAGCACCGAGGACCGCAGGGACGTATGGAAAGGCAAGGAGCTGCACGGGCGGTTCTATCGGGCCTTGACAGGGCCCGATGTGGACCTGCATGCGTCGGTGAACTGGCTGCGATTCGGTGACCTCTTTGGGGAAACCGAGGGTTTTGTCTGTGCGATTGCGGACGAAGTTATCAAGACGAATAACTACCGGAAATATATCATGAAGGACGGCACGGTCGACATCTGTCGGGCATGCCGCCGTCCCGGAGAATCTCTCCGTCATATCATTTCCGGTTGTTCTCATCTTGCTAACGGAGAGTACTTGCACAGACACAACCTAGTGGCCAGGATCATCCATCAGCAACTTGCCCTTCAATACGGCCTTGTGGAGTCTGAGGTGCCGTACTACAAGTACACACCGGGGCCGGTTCTCGAAAATGGCCGTGCATTGCTCTATTGGGATCGCTCTATCATCACGGACAGGACTATTGTAGCCAATAAGCCTGATATCGTGCTGATAGACCGATCCCAACGCCGGGCAGTGCTCGTTGACATCACCATTCCGCATGACGAGAACCTCGTGAAGGCTGAGAAGGACAAACTCAGCAAAGTACCTTGACTTGGCTCACGAGGTAACCGCCATGTGGAATGTTGACTCAACAAGCATTGTCCCGATAGTTGTTTCGGCGAACGGCCTTATAGCGAAGAGCCTCGACCAACACCTCGAGAGGCTCTCGCTAGACGGTTGGATCAAGGGTCAGATTCAGAAGGCAGTACTCCTTGACACGGCACGTATTGTCAGGAGGTTCCTCACTCTGCAGCCCTAACCACCGGTAGCTTGGGCCCTGCCCCGCTGCCGGCGGCACTCTAGGTTTAGGTTTTTTGATAGTATTTTTGTAATTTATTTTTATAGGAATATTGTAAAAAAACTTAAATTTAAGATAATTAAATAAATGAGGTGAATAATAATATTATAAAGCTGAAAGTTTGTATGTGTGTATGTGTGTTTGTGTGTATGTGTGTATGTTTGTTACTCCTTCACGCTCAAACGGCTGGACGAATTTGGATGAAACTTGGAATATAGATAGCTTATGTACTGGTTTAACACATAGGCTACTTATAATCCGCGGGTGAAACCGCGGGGCGCAGCTAGTAGTTTTATAAAAATGAGTTTCAAACCCAAACTTGCAAGACAGAAAGAAAGGACGAAATTCCTTCTAAAAATAATGGAGGTTACGTCTTTATGGCCGCAGGTTGTTTAAAATAATATATCAGTAATAATTATTATACAGGTAGGTATTCTGGTCAGTAACGTAATGTGTGTGACATGTGACCAATAATGTTGGACGTGCACAGCTCGCCTTTAATGTGTGACCTATAAAATGTACTGTGTATTCAAGACTCCAGTTATTTTACGACTGACCTGCATTACTGTTAGTCAATAAATACTTAATTTTACGACCCGTGTAGTAACATTTTACAATGATTTATTTATAGTATTTTGTAAAAGTACCTGTAGAGTGGACATAAAACTAAAACATGGCTGCAATTTTCGAACAAGCCGCCTACGTACTCGGTCTACTGATCTTTAAAGGACAGACTGATGTCAGGTTTACATTCCGAATTATTAATTTTCCAAATTCCAATGTCCACTTTATTATTTTTCCAATATCTGATCTAAACTAATAATCATTTATTTACATAATTTGATCTACTTGCCTCCTCATCATCACGATATGGTAGTAACTTTTTCTATTGGTTTGCGTCATCACCTCATCTCGAACCCTTAAGTGAAATATTATGGGTCATACAAAGGAATTGTTCCCAATTCTACATTATTCCCAATTCTACAGTTTCCCAATTCTACAGATTTCCATTACAACAGATCTCAATTCTAGAGTTTCCCAGTTTTACAGATTCCTCTTTCTACATATTCTTAATTTTACAGATCCTTGAGTGAACGGATCGCTACTCTACAGATTCCTAACTGTACAGATTCCCAATTTCATAAAAGCCCAATTGTACGGATAATCTATTATTACAGTTACAAATTCCCAATTCAAAAGGTTCACATGTTATCGATTTTTGTTTTGATAAAATGTTGAAAAGAAATTATTTTCCAGGGTTATAGGGTCATATTACATTCTATACAGTTAGTTCCGTATTTATACCATGGAACTTCCTTAGGATCATATTCTCAAAAATGGCGATATTCGTCCAGAGATTGGTCTTAATTCAGTACACTTTTCCTAATTTTCTACCTAAGATGTGAAATGAACTCCCACAAGTGATCTTTCCTCAGAGCTACCTACACCATGCAACTCTTTAAAATGGTGGGTCAAAAGAATATTAAGCAACGCATGTACAGTCCCACCACCCCATCTCTTCCCGTGGGTGCCGTAAGAGCCGGCTACAGGAATATCCAGGGAATGGGCAGCATTCTCCTTGGTACACTAAAATCTTCTGCGATCCTGCCAAGCGTGGTGATTATGGCCCCACAATGATAAGCGTCCAAAGTGACGTTTTATGGGGACCCTGTGTTCAGCAGTGGACGTCTTCCGACTGTTGACGATGATGATGAGTTATAGTCCAGTGTTACAGATATCCAGGCTAAGGTGATTCTTCCCATCAGGAAGGCCGTATGCTTGTTTGGTCAGCATAAAACAACTGTTCCTATACCTCCTAACACTGATGATTTAAGCATTAAACAATACTAACATAATAAGCTAATTAATTACCTATTCATATCCAAAACCTAGCCATTAAAAAAGCACGTAAAGGCCGTAATCAAATGCAGCCTTCAGTAAAATAATAATCGTGATGAAGGTATCTAGGACGATCGATACATCTCCAAGGGCACGTTAGTGTGTGATGCTCACCCACACGACAACAGAATAAGAATTACGCCTCACGAGTTCACACGTACTCTATCGCGTAATCTATCTGATTGAGCTCAAGATAGTAAGATAGAGTAGATTGTGATTTAATTTGGCGTGTAATCAGCGAAATTAGAATGAGATTATATCTAAAAGTCGTTTCAGTTACCAGAATCGCCCCACTGTTCTACTATTTAAATATGATAACAAAAAAATTGATGACATCGTTCACGAATCGTCAATTTTTGACAGATTCAGATTTTTCAGATTTGAACTATAACGAATCCTTCAAAAACTGACGTTTGTAGAGGTCATGTATTCGACCATATAATATGGTCGAAAGCTCACGAGGCTCATATCCAATGATCTTGACATGCATCCATCGCTCATTCTGAGTCCTCCCTCAGATGAATGAGTTCGCCGACATGGGCACAATCTTATCACCATTTAAATAGAAGATTAAGGATACTGTTACTGTTTACTCTGTGATAAATCTAATTGATACCTACACATATAAAATATTCATTGAATTATACGTCTACACGACTAACTGTAGAAAATTCAATTCGTCACCCCGAGGCTTCAGACAGGTGACACAATTATACGTACTCTCGTGTTTTCTCACACAACACAATGCATCACGCTCGTGCACCGTGAACGTCATGAAACGTGGTGGTCATGCACGTGTAGCTTAACGATTACGTCATAGTCTGTACGTTCATAGACACACGCTTATAACAGAATTGCACCCCGTCGTCGCCGCCCAAGACACGTCTTGAGCGACGAAGTGTGGTAGAAAAAATTTCGGTCTAATTTCTTTAGTACTCAACTAACTTCAATTTTTAGGCTTCCGTACCCAAAGGGTAAAACGGACCCTATTATTCAGGCTCCGCTGTCCGTCTGTCCATCTGCGACCAGGCTGTATCTCATGAACCGTGATAGTTGACTGGCCTGTTAGCTCAGTTGGTAGTAGCTCTGCCTTCTGAACTATAGGCTGTGGGTTCGATTCCCACTCAGGACAAACATTTGTGTGATGAACATAGGTGTTTGTTCTGTGTCTGGGTGTCATATTGTATTCTATGTATGTATTTACAAACAAAAGTATATAAGTATTGTATCAGTTATCTGGTTTCCATAGTACAAGCTGTAATGCTTAGTTTGGGGCTAGATGGCGCTCTGTGAAATGTCCCACACATATTTATTTTATTTATATTTATAGTTAGACAGTTGAAGTTTTCACACATGATGTATTTTTGTTGCCGCTATAACATCAAATATTAAAAAACAGAATAAAATAAATATTTAAGGGGGCTCCCATACAACAAACGTGATTATTTTGCTCGTTTTTCTAGATAATGGTACGGAACCCTTCGTGCGCGAGTCCGATTCGCACTTGGTCGGTTTTTTATTTATTTGTGAATGTATACGACTCGGCTCTGTGCCAATTCGGTCGGATCATTCTAAAATTTTTACGCGCTGCGTCGATAATGCACTTGAATAACAAGATGACCTTAATTGTCGAGTCACAGAGAAATTAACCACGTGACAACCACTTAACACGTAAGACAACGTGAAACATGCGCTATTTCACAAAAAAGGAAACCCGGCAAAATCAGGAAACTTAAGGAAGCTCAAAGTTTCGCTAACAAATTCATTGTCTGCGGAAACCGTGATCGTCGCGTTTACTGACGAGGCACAGAATAAATAATAGTGTAGATACGTACACAAGGTCAATACACCTCAACACAGATGTAGCTAATTAACGCATTCGAGTCCTCCCCCGTTCATAGAGCTCATACCCCATCCCGCCATACATTACACCAGACCCGAGCGCGCGGCGTCCTCGGCGTTACAGGGGCGCCAGAGTGAGCCCACGAGGAGGGTTCGCGGAATATAGTATGTGCTCGTAATATAAAATAGGCTTTTACGCGCAAAAACGTCGTAAATATGTGTTATTATAATATAAAATAAATAATAAATAACGCCCAACGATCACATACATAGATCCTGGACCCTAATTAGGATTCCCTGTATCTAGGGACCCAGGAACTACAAGGACAAGTGTCCCAAAACACCCAGACACAGAACAAGTATTTGCGCTTTTTTTCATGTGCACAAATTTTTGTCCTGTATTATAAAGATGATTTTTTGGCGAAAGTTCCGATTTTTTTTCTAATTTTATTACGATGAAATAGTTATTTGTTATACTAGGCTGCAAAGTTGGTTTTTGGCGCGAGTACTTGAATTGAAAAACAGCTAAAAGGCTAAGAAAAGATTAGTTTTTAGCATATTAATTTAGTTATGGGTGGCGGTAACGCTTGACATCAAGTGACGTCACGTCACGTGATTCATAGAAAATTAAAGAATTAGTGTTTTTCATCCATTTTCCATGCAGTCGCCGTGCTGGATAGCGTATTGGTGTTATACTCTTTGGTGCTGGACAGTGCGATTATTCTAAAAATGAAGTTGGTGAACGAGCAAAAGATGGTATCTTTTAGGAGGTAGTCTGTGGTATTAAGGGGGAACGTCACACTCGCGCGGCAAATTCAAATATTCTTGCATTCTTTTGCCAATAATAGCTTAATTACTCAACGTGATTACATGAAAACTAGTTTTGCGCAAATAAATATAGTGTATCAATAAATTACAATTAAAAGTATCACCTACAAATCATTGTTTTAGCGACACATGGCAATAGACTGAAAAACTAAAAAGAAAACTGTTTATTGCCATTTGTCGCTAAACCAATGATAAGTAGGTGATACTTTTAATTGTAATTTATTGATACACTATATTTATTTGCGCAAAATTAGTTTTCATGTAATCACGTTAAGTAATTAAGCTATTATTGGCAAAAGAATGCAAGAAAATTTGAATTTGCCGCGCGAGTGTGACGTTCCCCCTTTCAGTGGACTGGCGTATCAAGAAGGTTAAATTCGGGCAGATCTGTGATTAAATCCTCTATTTTTGACGAGAAAATTATTGTATAGAAACGTTCGAATTTTAAAAACACTTTCCACGCTAGCGAGCAAAATGTGTTTTTGCGTCCAGATTTTGAATGACAAAGAGAACCTTTCCGAGCTAGTGAGGTGAAAACCCACCTATGAGGGCCTATGTTCAGCAGTGGACGTCTTCAGGCTGTTAATGATGAGGTGAAAACCATATTTTTAATATGGACCCTCGCGGTGGGTTCTCGGGCCCTCGAATGCGGAAAAGGTGAACCACCCCGGCACTGAATGGGTTAAAAGAAATCACAGTGATTTATATACACTGCGTCTGAAAACTTCGCAAATCCTGTTTACACCAGTTTCATAATTGGAGCATGGATACTTTTCGGATTTGGGACAGGGCCGTAACTGAGATGAGATGAAATGGATAACATTTTCTTGTCAAAACAATTTCGTTACCGAAACACTCAATGTTTTCATTTAGAAAAGGAAAGAGATTCAGGAAGATGACGTATTTGACTGAAAATAAATCTAATTATTTTGATTCCATATTTCATACGCGACATATCATAAAATACCTACAAATGTCAGTCGAATACGCCAAACCAGCGTTGCATATAATAAAAATACTATACATGACTGAACATTGTCAGTCATATTGACTAACAATTGTAGGTTTTTGTAGGTTTGCAATGATTCGTATGGCTTTATGAAACAGGGCCCATGTTATGGTCCCTACATCACATAAAATTATGCGGGCTCAATGTGACCACCATTGTCCAGTCAGTAAGTGGATGGAGGGCCTCCCGGCTGGTAACAGTAATCTTGACAGTAAAGGCGAAGCCAGTACAAAAACAAAGCTACTTCTGTTCAATCAATCCATTACGCTCCCAACCAGGATGTCTCGTTAAGAAAAGTGTATGGCAATTAATAAACTAGTCATGTTACTCCACGATCCGGATGCAGCTGGTTTTAAGCGATTAGAAGAGATTGAAAAATGTACCTAAAGGCTAAACAAGGTCATTTAGCTGTGATGCTTCAATTGAAAGATTGTGCTAAGAATTTCTCTGTACCCATCATCATCGTCAGTCGGAAGCCGTCCGCTACTGAACAAAGATCTTTCCCATAAAACTTATTCGTTTATCATAAGAGGTTTGCCATAATCGCCACGCTCTGCAGGCGTCTTGATTATCGCAGAAGATTTTAATGTGCCGAGGAGAATGCTGGCTGGATATTCCATTAGCCGGTTTTTACGGCACTCATGGGAAGATGGGGTGGTACAATTCTCTGTATGCAGCAGCCAAAACCGTGTAGGATAGTGATGTTATTGTAGGCACCAGTATTCGCAAAGGTTATACAGAAGATTTTTTCTTTGTCATCCGATTAATGACCTATACCCAGGTGGTTTTTTTCAGGGGAGCGTATATTATATCATAATTGCTGGTCAAGTCAGGGTGGATGACACATCATCAACGTCATCACGTGCAATTTTGTGAGTACATTTATTTTTCAGTTTGGAGGATTGGAAACACGCAGTTTCAAGTAAGGCTCTCACAACTTGTGGGCTATCATGGTCCCAGTCCCCCCCCCTCCCCCCCTCCCCCCCCCCCCCTTTCGGGATAACGTACCACTTCAAACTCACCTTGTATACTACTCTAAGATCTACTCTTCCTGTACTTAATGGATGTGTTACGAACCAGATACGCCGTGTATCCCTTTAGAGATCGAGATGCTTCCAGTATCATGCGACTAATTGGGGATTCCAGCTAGTTCCGAAGCTAATTGATGAATCGGATGGTACTGGATCCTTTGGTTAGGAGCTCCATATGTTTTAGTTACTATGGGATAGATAGGAAAGTTAGTTTTTGCTTCGCATTTGACTTGACGTTATTTTAATGCTGTAATTTGTATGGACTTGCGTATAATTTTTTGATAAGTAATTAAAATTAGTAGGTATGGTGATAGATATGAACTACGTGGCATTGGTTGAATCACGCTCCGTCCCGCACCTTTTCAATTTAGGAATTTGCACTGAATGTAGAGTGCGATTCAAACTTAATGGCGGATGTGAAGTCGTCGCTAAACGCTGCGCAGTAGCAAAATTTTGATGTGCGCGGGCAGAGGGAAGCGGTGAGCGCAGCGTGCAGGGGCTTGCAGCACACTTCACAGCCACCGTTGAGTTTGAATCACACTACAATGATAGAGAAATCCAGCACGTTCAAGAAGTCGAAGACGCTTTTGTGTTATCCGAATATCCACCAATCCGCATTGGCTACGTGATGGATTACTGGTTCTCATTCCCTCCCCGTGTGACCCGTGTCTCAGCAGCAGGAACGTATGCTAGGTGTCTGTCGGAGACTTTACTCTCGACTGTTATTCGTACGTCTTTAATTTTTCATCTGATTTTGTGCCTAATTGCATTTTTATGTGAATGAATGACGTGTGACGAGCTAGTCGTTCCTCTGATTTTAAGCGTCACAACCGCTCATAACAGCTGCAACTGGCGTCTGACGAGTTTAACTGATGTCCCAGATTAATGAAATCGAAGGCTGTGCCCCTACATGACCAATACACAAATGAAATACACAAATGTAGGTACCTATACACAATGAATTTCTTGAAGACGCTTCTTGAAATTTTATAGCGTCACTTTTTGGCATGCTGAAATGCTGACATCATTTTTGATTCACTGAAACTTTGCTATTAGTCAGACTTGTAACTGTAATGAAAATATGCTAAATTACAAATACCTAATAGTAGTCATTTAGGTCCTGGAATAAAATAAACTGTTTTACCAACTTCTCCTTCTCACTTGGTGCTTTACTTTCTAGTTCTTTTTGGTGTTCAGCCACTCTCTTCTTTTATTTCGAATCCTAGCTCTTCTTCTTATTTCACTATTTTTTTAATATGGTGGCGACCAGTTTTGAATTCGAACTTCTTTTGTTTCAGTTCTAAAAGGACTAAGAAGAAGAAAAAAGAAGAAGAAGAAAGACAAAACTAAAGATGAGAAGAAAAGGGGCGGTTTCTTCTAAGGAGACGAAAGTGTTTTTTATTTGCTTAATTGGTTTGTTTATTTAATAAGCACTTAATATGAATTATGGCGAAGTGAATATTAACAAAATTGTGGGTTCATGCCAGGGGGATACAGTCTTAAGGGGGCGGGGGTGCACAAATCATTATAGTAGGGGAGTCCAAGAGGGGAATTTGGGGATACGGTGGTAAAACACATAAGTAACACGATATAAGACCAATTTGTGCTCTTTTCTTTAAATTATGAATTCCATGCTCCTATATGTTCCTGGTAAATTGGCTAATTACCGGACTGCCTGCGCCAATGGAGGGTTGCGCGCCCCCTGCGCCCGCCCCCTGCCGCGCCTGGTTTATGCACGTTCTTTTGAGTAGAATACTCTGTTTATCAATACTGACTAGCGTCATCATTGAAACCGAAAAGTTTTGGTTTAGCGTTATATAGGTAATCTTTGGGTTTTACCGCACAGCTGGGTTAGCATGGACGGTAGACAAAATTGTCTTTCCCCGTTTTACGTCACTTTGTTCATACTTGCTTGGAGTAAAACAGGGGAAAGACAGTTTTGTCTACCGGCCGTGCTAACCCTACTGAATGGCGTAGCATACCTTTACATAGGACATGATAGGACCACCGGGCCTTCCTAACAAAAAAAAACGGTCCAGAAATGTCGGAGAAATCGGTGAACATAGTTACATAACAAAACCTCCAACTGAATAATACTTATTCTAAGCTCCTATTTTTTCTGATGTCGGGTTAAAAAATTGTGCACGTCAAACCTATACAGAAAAAATACTTTCGCAATAATTGAAAAGCGTAAGAATAGACATCTCAAGCTTCAACGCTGAAGTGCCGGCGGCCTCTGGTAAGATTGATGACCGCAATGAAGACTGCTCTTACGCACGTATGCTCTACAAATCGTTTTTCTACTAACAGAAAGATGCCATTGCTTTCCGGTTAATCGTTAAGGTAGATTTCAGCTTTTATTTGACAGCCCGGAGGCGGCGGGTTCTGTGTTTGAGTGTTGTGAGACCGTGGTCTTCGTAGTTCGTGGGCCCCACAGAATTTAGCTTTATATAGTTCTATGGCAGGTACAAGGAATCCTAGTCAGGGTCCAGGATCTACGTATGTTGGGAGTTATTGTCTATACTTTAACTTCTGTTTTTTACACGGGATCTACCGCTTTTGGTCTCTACCAACCTTTCCAGCGTCACTGGCCGGGAATATTCAAGCCCTCTTTGAATAGGCAAAGAGGCATAATTTTACTATTTGGCAAAAACAGATGATAAGTGAAAAACAGAGAAAAATGGTAAAAAAGAAAATTACCGCGAAAGAGAAAGAAAAAGAGAACGCACCGCTGCCGAGTGGTCGGTTCCGTAACTGAAACTGGATATTACCTACCTGTACGTTTAGCTACAGAATAGATAATAGTATTAGTTTTCCATTATGTTCATGACGTAGTTATTCAGTTTATGCTTATCAATGTTATAAACCACACAGTGTGATCAAAATGTTGTAGGTACTCGTAACGCTTTAATGAAAACATAGTCTTTAATTTAATGCATAATTCTCTTGTCAAAGTTTTCAGTAATACACACGCGCTATTAAAAACAAAAGAGATGGCTTTAGCCATTTATGTTTCATTTCCACAGCACTTTTGAAGTTCCGATCGATATTGTTGTGAGTTGGAGAAAGCAATATTTTCATGTTTCGTCAGTAGAATATTAATTAATTTTAATGGTTTTGTACGAAATCTACCCAGCATTATAATAGCTTCGTGTTGAGTTCTACTTCCTCATGAGATTGTATTAACAGTATTTATTTTCGCCAGATGGATTCGGCTCAAGGATTCACTGCAACAGCCAACAATATGGTTGTCTTAACCAATAATTTCGACCAGCTTCGAAAAATGAGGTGCTCTCAATTCGTTTATTTAAATGGTTCTTACCTCAACATCATCTATGTATTTCTCAATACCTTTAATTCTCAGTAGTAGTAGTGTTCCTACGAGATAAGATCCGAAATGAGGAGATCCGCAGCAGAACTAAAGTGACTGATAGAATTTGCAAGTTGAAATGGCAATGGGCAGGCCACACCGTTCGTAGAACGGACAACCGATGGGGAAGAATGGTTCTCGAGTGGCAACCACGAACTGGAAGACGCAGCGTTGGCCGACCCTCCACTAGGTGGTTCGACGATCTGGTTAAAACCACGGGGAGCCGATGCAGGCCCCACAGCGCGCCACTTTGAGGAGCAGCCGCTCAAAGTAGCACTCTGTGGGGGAGGCCTATGTTCAGCAGTGGACGTCTTCAGGCTGTTGATGATGTGATTTCTCAGTTTGAAATAAAGGCGATTGATGTCGGTTTAACAAATAAATCAATTTGATTTCCTTTTCCCTTCGACAGGATGAGTATGAATAAAAACATTAAAAATAATAAAAACAAAACATTTTTGCATAAAAATTACATACATGTTTCTTCGTGTAACCCGCACTTGGCCGTTTTAGAAAACAAAAAGTATTCTAAATGTTATTCTGAAAAAATAGCTATAGGTACATACCAATACCATACCATACCAATTTTCAGCATATATAACACTAGCGGCTCGCCCCGGCTTCGCACGTGTAGTGGTGTAGCCTATGTTACTCAGGGTGAATGTAGCTTTCCAATGGTAAAAGAATTTTTGAAATTGGCACAGTAGTTTTTTCATTACAAACATACAAAAATACAAATCTTTCCTCTTTATAATAGTGTAGATTCAGCAAAATTCGTTCAGCGTGATGCGTGTTTTAAGGGAAAGGCAGACAGACAAAAATTTCAAAAAAAATTGTTTATCGATAAAGAAATGATTACATTTCTGTATCGATAAAGAAGTGGAACAATTTTCAAATAATATTTAATGTACAGATTTAGCCCAGTAACATTAGCTAGTTTTATTAATATGTATAGATGCATAGACACCATACTACATATAATGTATCATAATTAAACAATCTGCATATGGTTTTGTTTTCATAATAGAACTAGGTAGGAACTGACAGATTGATTTCTAATATTTTCTCATGGTTAAGTTTATTGTTTTACTTGCCCTAAAATTGTAAAGACCCAAACCACGTGACCAGCTGCTCTATAAATTAACTTGTAAAATGATAACTAAAAATTTAAAGGCATTGGCAACCCTACATTGCTTTTGATTATGACTAACATAAAAAAGACCGTCAATTTGTATTGCATAAACAAACTACACATTACTTATTACTGGCTGGAAATTACGCAGCCATTGCAACTATTACTAATTCTGTGTCCATGATCGCGTGATTCCAGCGTAAGAATAGAATTACCCCCGTCTCTTGATCTCATCCCATGGCTGACGTTAGAGCCGGCTAAAAAATATATTGACAGCCTTAAATCAAATATACTATAGATACGCAGTCTCTATGAAAATCAAACCTCTGAAGTGTCCCCGCGCCAATGCTTACTTATACAGATATACCTCTCCAGCTAATATAAAATAGTCCACAAACGGTTCTTTCATATTAATAGCACCCTGTGATAGCGTTGTAAACAGTAATATGTGAGATATTGTTGATATATCGGCAACTCGAAACAAATAAATTACATGGTAGGTAAATATCCCGTATTCAAGAGCAGAGTGAATAGGTATCTTCTGGGTAAGCGTGTCCCACCTTAGGTTTCATCTAAACTTACCATCAGCTGAGACGTGGCCAAACGCTGACCTATTAACAATAAAAAAAACAATATTTAGTAATGTTAGTGACCGTGGAAGTTTAAAATCTTATAACGGTCACACGCGTCTGAGAATAAAAACAAGGCATATGCCTTGTTAAGACGATGCCCTTTTTGATGCGGTGATCGGGGATCTACCTTATATTTCATCGCAGTTGACAGCAGCATTTTGTTCTGTCTGCATTGTAATCTGCTGCGGTCAACAAGACGCCTGCCAAGCGTGGTGGGTGACTATGGCCGCCCCCTCCTTTATGGATGAAGGAGGAGGAATATGATCACGAAATGAGTACGAATGAAAGTGATGAGCGAAAAGAATGCCTTATACTTTCACTGATCTCTTTAAACATTGTAGAATTTCAATATTGAGGCGTTCAACTTACAGTTTATGAGGATAAATATAAGATAATAAGTTTGAATACCTTTATAACGTTAAAATTGTTTTAACCATTGTGAAACTGTTGTCGATTCTCTGTAACATTCTTTAAACTTCTAAAGCTATGTAATATCTCCATCTTTATCATTTTCTCTTTGTAAGAAGAGTACCGCCATAATCTAATTTAGCTTAGATTAGCGAATGGGGAAAATAAAGGCACTAAAGACCCGGTTGGGGTGTTTTCAGAAGTTCCTCTTGCCAGTCTAACTTCTTAAAATTTCAGAGAACGGCCTTGGGTCACTAACATAACACACACACACACACACTACACACACTACACGTGTTTCAGTGAATGATTTGAAATTCAAAAATGTTTTATGGGACATCAGCACAAACTATAGGTACATTACATACCATCACTCTTTCATGTATATACTTACATACACATAACTTATACAGCTGTGTACCTAAACGTTGTTTTTAAAGATAAAGGTAAAGGTATATAAGTAGGATTTCAAAAAGCTAAAGGGTATTAATAGGAGCATATTAGCGCAAGACGTAAAACACAAAAACAAATATAAAAACGAAAACACAAAAGAAAAACACTAACAAAAGAACACAAAAACGAACAGACATGAGAAACTAAAGAATCATTGAAATTAGAAAGGATAACAAAACTTAAACAAATAAGAGAGAGTGGAATTGGAACCGTGTCTCGCTAAATTTAAAAAAATCGTTAATTTACCAGACATCAACCGTTTCATCTTGCTTTCATTTAGTCTAAAACAACAGGGATCTGCGTAATACCTACGCAAGTATATCTACTAAATATTTGCTCAACTGCATTAGGGAACATTGATATATCGCAATTACAATAATATTTGTGTTCAAAGTCGAAAGTGGTTCACGCACGTGCATAAATTAGTTCTGTTATTGGAAAACTTATTGGTGATTATAATTTATAATCAATTACTTATTTTATTTGTCCGCCGATCGTCCACGTGGAAGCCCCTCCGCTCCCGTTACAGCGATTGTCATTCTCATCCTGTCAGAATAAGAGCCTCACGCCTATCTCTATTCCATCTCGATCTTATCTCACACCTATGCCAAAGCCCGTGTTCCACTCTGGCCTTAATCTCATTCCAGTCCAGTTTAATTTAAACCTCAGTTCTTGCCACAATATTTTACTGTAAAAACATAAAACTTCCTCTCAAAAATTCTAGATCAGAGTTTGCGATTTTTTTCTGTAGAGAGATATTTATTAATCTTATATTTGAGGACATCACAAACGACTTAATGAAATGAATTACATTGTATATTAAATTCAAAGCTCCACATGTTCTAATTACGCCAGGAAACGTGCCAAAAAACACCTTGTTTGCTCTACCCGTCGTCTTAAAACAAAGCATTTTTATAAATATAATGATAACGATTCAGCTTCCTTTATTTGCTTCTGTTGTACGCTATATTGAAACAATTTTCAAACTTCAAATCACTGTAGCTGCAAAGCCAAAGGTACCCCTAAAGGCACACCTATCTAAACTTTTTTCCTTTCCTTTCCTTTTCTCTTCTTTCTTTTTCCTTTCTTTCTTCTTTCATTTCTTTATTTACCTCCTCTTAGCTCGGTCGGTCGGTTGGTTGGTACTTGGATGAATGAAACTCGTAGAGGTCGTTTTTTTCTATAACCTTGAGCTGAAAATAAATTGTTGAATGTGTTTAACCCGTTTCCGCATCCGCTTTAACCCACAAATATCAAATATCTGGGTTTCCCTACCTTGTCTTGTGCTATACTTGGTACCTACTAATAATATATATTGTAACTGCATGCCAAGCCAAGAAGTTACATTTCTAAAACTTGTAAGTACTTTCAAAATAATCGAGGTAGACTGGCGACCTTCAAATGAATAACGTTTGTTCGTAGTGTCGTTATAATACACTGAGAAAAATGACTTCGGTACTTCATTAAATGTTCCTATAGGAAAGCCTATGTAGTAAAGTTCCAAAAGAAGATTTTGAGGCATTATTTCCTGTATTGGGTTCGTCAAGAAATAGATAGATGTAGACAAATTATTTATTTATTTAATGCCACTCAACTTTCAATGAGGCATTTTATTAAAAAAAAAACTAATTTCGCTTCCATTAATAGATGGCGCAGTAAGAACATAGTTTAAACCTTTCAAACCACAGAGTAGTTGAAACAAGAAAATGCTTAGATTACCTACAAAGAAATGTCAAATTCAGTTGAGTGGACCACGAGTACATTGTCTGTAGTATCTCCTAAGTAGTCTGTAGTGTATTCTTCTTAAGTAAATTGAAGTACAGCAGAACTGCGAGACAGATTAACGTTAATATTGTGATCCAAAATGAAGCCGAGCTATCGCGCAACGGAAATATAAAACAAACGAAAGAGTTTAGAGTTATCAGTCAGTATCGTGACACATTTCCTATAACCTATGCTTGAGACAGTGACAGTGACAGATTTTGGTAAAACCACAACTGGATGTCATCTATTGGATCATACATAAAACACCATTTGGAGTTTTGGCGGGAACGCGGAAAAGTTCACGTCGGTGCATTGTATTATTTTACAAAACTTATGCTTTTTCCAGTGTTAATGTTTAAAATTGGTGGTGTTTTAGGCATTAAGTGCTGAATTACGAGCATGAGTGTGGGCAAGTGATATAATGTAGTGAAACGTGGTTTTTCGTGTTGCTTCCAAAATTCCATAGAAGCCTCTAGTAAAGTTGCCACCACTTTACTAGGGCATGCCTTCGACTGGATTATGACTTAGACTAGACTATGACTACTCTGACTGTGACTATGACTTGACTTTAAGTGAAAATTTCCATAATACGATGAAAAATTACAAAACTTGACACTGGCTAAATACACTATGTGTGGAGCCAAAATATAAGAAAAAAAAAAAAAAAAACACCATTTCTTTTTTTTAATATAACGCTTCATTATAATGGAAAGGTGCGTCCTCAGATCGCATCCCTCACAGGCTCAGCACATATTATTGTTAACAGAAAGCTTATTGTAATGTTCGATGTGAAAGGAAACTTTAATAAGTAATATGAATGAGAAAGAAAGGAAACTGCGTAGCTCTTACGGTGACGTGGTTGTAAACGCGGCCTTATATTGTAATAGAATTTAAGCGTCACAGCTGCACGTTGCAGCTGCAATGCCACTCACTTTCGTGACACTGCACTGCGCAGTGCGCACGTCATCCTGACCTGAAGCATACATACTCGGCTATAGAGAAATCAGCCACCACAGTTCAGTAAATGCGATTTCTAAACTGTGGCACCAGTCTCATATATATATGATATGCCCGCACGCCCAGTAACTTACCATCAGGTGAGACCGTGGTCACATGTTAGCATATCATCGATAAAAAAAAAAAACTTCATTAGCTGCAGTACTTAAACTTCAAACCGGAACACATGGATGGCGGCAGAATATATGCCAAAGAGTTATGGTTATCTAGATTCCTCCCACGTAACAAGAACGCTGGCTGGGTTTTTTGATTCCTGCTTATTCCAAAGTGCAAAGTAGTTAGTAAAGTACCTATTATGTATGATACATATAGTTATAGAATCATAATAGGTACTTTGTTGAATAACCGAATAAGCAGGAAATAAAAAGCGGCTTATTGCAAAGGCCAGCTATACTTATAGACGAATGTTTGCAGCATAGTCCTAATACCTAGTAAAAACATGCTTTTTATCACGGCTTTACGCATGCATAGTAGCTATTATTCTCATAAAAATGAATACTAATTAACACAAAATGGATGTTAAAGATTACCTACAGCGATCTTTATTGGATTGAGCTATTACTTCGACAGTTGAAAACTGGTAACGGCCAATAAACATTATTTATGATGATTCAGTATTTTTAAAGATTTTCTGAGATAAACATTCGAGCCTTGAGACACAGTGTTTGTTTAAACTATTCCTACAGGCAAGCTAATTTATATATATTATTTATTTTTATATAATATTATTTATTTTTATTATTATTAATTTCGTATGTATCTTAAGGTGGAACGTTACACTAGCGCGGGAAGTTCAAATTTTCTTGCATCCTTTTGCCAATAATAGCTTAATTACACAACGTGATTACATGAAAACTAATTTTGCGCAAATTAATATAATGTATCAATACATTACAATTAAAAGTATCACCTAGATGATTTAGACTTTTTATTATTGAAGGCAGCAACAGTTACGGTCTCGTAATAATTTATCTACTTAGGCCCGATTTCACCAAACTAGAATAAATTTTATTCCAGGTATAACTTTCCGAGAACAACCGAGTTACGCGAATATAGCCCTTATACCACCAATTTTGTGAAGGAATAAGACTTATTCCTTGGATACAATCAAAATGGCGTCTATTTTGTATAATTTAATTTCTCAATTAGCTGTATCCAAGAGTAAGGAATAGCCGTATACTTGTAGGAGGGTGCCCTGGAAGGTCTCTCACCCTCTTGGAACATGTACATAGATGGTGCAAAAAATAAAACAGGGGCAGGTTGCGGCTATCATTCGCCGGAACTTGGGATCTCGGACTCCAAGGCCCTGCACAAAAACACCTCTGCGTTTCAAGCAGAGAACATGGGTCTGTTACTGGCGGCTAGAGCACTCCTGTCATTGGATGCAATAACTGTCCCACAGCGGCAAAGTGAGAAGGAGATTCTCATTTTCACCACTGATAGCGCAGCAACAGTCTATGCACTCAGAAGGCCCACAACCAGGTCGAGAGTTCTGGCAGAGTGCCACGCAACTCTACAAGAATTGTCTCACAAATGCAGAACAATAGTAAGATGGACGAAGGGCCATGGCTCATGCTCGGGTAATTTTAAGGCGGATCTTCTTGCCAAAGAAGGAACCAAGAAAGAAGTCAATGACGACGTTGTAGGTCTCTGCAAACCATCAGCGATGGAAGTGCGGGACTCATTGCGTCAGCATACTGAAGAAGAGCAGCAAAAAATCTGGGATAAGAAAACAGACTGCAAACATGCAAAAGCTGTTTTTCCGACCATTAACAGGAAAATCACTAATAACTTGCTAAAGTTGCAACGGCAGGATCTTCGGCTTATGGTAGGTCTCATTACTGGTCACTGTAATTTGAACTACCATCTGTATAAGACCGGAGCGACGGATAGCCCCCTATGCAGAGGGTGCCTGAAAGAAAATGAGACTGTGGAACACGTGCTGAGATACTGCACAGCTACAGAGAAAGCCAGATACACGTCAGGACTGCTAACACGAGAAGACACACAACATTCTACCCAAGAAATTTCGAATGCCTCATCATCATCACTCCATCACCCAACATCAGTGCCACTGGAGCAGCTGTGCCAGCAGCCTAGAGCCACACTCCGCTATTTTACGGAGCTGGGGTGGCTCGGGTAGATACTGGCAGGGGGGAATGCACAATACACCCCAAGCGGGACGTCAGTGCAGGACTTATCGCCCCCATGTAGAATAAGAATAAGAATAAGAAGCCGTATACTTGGAATAAATGTTGGCGAAATTGGGCCTTAGTAATATACCGTATCAGTAAGGAAATCGAATTTACGTATACTGTATCAAAGCAAATTTGCTTCCCTATTGCTTTTAACCTCGACGAATATGCCTACTTACATCAAAACCAAAGTTTAACGAATCGATAAAAAGAATCGCATTTGCTGAAAAGTTTCCTTGATGCGAGGCCAATTTCTTTACGTATTTCATTGTTTCATTATGTAACTCTTGCACGTGGAGTTGAAAATGTGTTTTTAAATTATTCCACGCAGTAATAATGACGTTCGATAGCGCAACCAAATTGCTGAAATACGTAAAAATGGCGTGCTCACAAACTCATAAAACTACGATCGTTTGAGTTATCGTGGTAGTAAAATTTGCATCGTAATATCTGTTATCAGCTACCGCTACAGCTACTGCGTGTGGTACCATGAGAGTTGAAAAGAAAGTTAAATAAGTAAATAATTCTGTAAACAAATAATTTAATCCTAAGCTAAGCCTAAGTTCTAAAGTGAGGGCTGTCTTTTTTATAACTCCCACATAGCCACAAAACACCGAGAGTATGTGTTTTGTGAAATAGCGGTATACGGTAACATCTTCCAATGAACAATTAACTCGAGAACAGTCCATCCTTAGAGTATACCTACATAAGCAATCCAAAATAGAAACTTTATGTCGTAGTGTAAAATGTAAAAAAAATTGACAGTTTTTAAATGAGTGCGACTATTTTTTTCTCTAGAGCCTATTTTTGGGTTTTTGAGTTATAAGCAAAAAAATTAAAATTACTGCCTTCCGTTTTTATAATTATTAAACCTACTCACCTCTCGTATACATTTAGCATGTTTATGTAACCTCTTAAGTACCTACCCAAAACCCATACCTGAAATCAAAAATTTGTCATCCTTCCACGCACTCTACTGCTCTACACAAGTAAAATAATTATAATCATTCGTTGACTAGCTAAATGGCAAACCTCTTACTAATGATACGACATTATACTCGTAAGGTGGAACGTTTCACTAGCGCGGCAAATTCAAATTTTCTTGCGTTCTTTCGCCAATAATAGCTTAATTACTCAAAGTGATTACATGCTAATTTTGCGCAAATTAATAGAATGAATCAATAAATTACAATTAAAAGTATCACCTACATGTCATTGGATTAGCGACAAATGGCAATAGACTGAAAAACTAAAACGAAATTTGTTTATTGCCATTTGTCGCTAAACCAATGATATCTAGGAGATACTTTTAATCGTAATTTGTTAATACATTCTATTTTTTTACGTTAAATCAGTTTTAATGTAATCACTTTTTTTTTATTTTTTTTTATTTTTTTATTGTTCGATAGGCTTGCGCTTGACCACTATCTCACCTGATGTTAAGTGTCGATGCGGTCTAGGATGTAACACGCTTGCCTAGAAGATACCTGTTCACTCTCGATTTGAAGACTCCAAGATTGTAGTTCTCGGGAAATACAGACGCCGGCAAAGCGTTCCACTCTTTGGCTGTTTGGCACGTTTAGTAATTAAGCTATTATTGGCAAAAGAACGCAAGAAAATTTGAATTTGCTGCGCTAGTGAAACGTTCCACCTACGTTAGGTGATCCGACATGTCGCCTGAAAACCCTTCACTACAAACACAATGCCACTAGTAAACTCAGTAGCCATAACCAAAGTTGTGTGAAATATCACACTCCAGCTGTCTGTCGTGTGATTGTAATGTAATACAAGATGTTTTGTAAAACATTCGTCGACGCTAGACGGCTTGTGGTGGGAACCCGAGTTATGCAGTGTATGTGGCGTGAAATCTGGTTCACGATTCACAGTGAAGGTGGATTTATGATGGGTTATTTTATAATTTGGTCCAATCTGAAGCGGCTTTCACACAGTTTTTAGATTTTGTAAGTAGTTAGCACAGTTAGTATTTTCACCTTCATCCATTCATCCTTTTTCCTTATCTTTTCCCCTCTCCCTTCTCTCTTTCCCATAGTACAGTATAGGAGTGGCTTCAGACTTAATACTGAAGGTTGGATGTCTGTAATTTCTGAACCACAAAACTTCGACCTTGAAATATTTACGGGACAATATATAAAGTACCCCCTTTCTAACAAAAAAAGAATGAATGAAATTGGACCACAACTAAGTACATTTTTTACTTTCATCCCCTCTCCCGAGGGAACCGTGCTAAATTTCGGGATCAAAAGTATCCTTTTTTTTTTTTTTTTATGTAAACAAAAGACGTGACGAGCTAGTCGTTCGCCTGGTGTTAAGCGATACGGGAGCCCATAACATATTGCAGTGTCACTTGGAACTCCAAACTAAAGTTTCGCGTGACACTGCGCACTGCGCACGCCATCCTGAGACATCACACAGTCTAAAAAGTTTTCTAGACTGTGAGATCAGTTCGTAAAGTCTCATTTGCCCAGTAATTTCACTAGCTACAATGCCCTTCAAACCGGAACACAGTAGTACTTGTACACTACTGCTTGGCGGCAGAATAACTGGCAAAGCGGTGGTACCTACCTAGACGAACTTTGCAGAAAAGTCCTACCACCTAGTAAATGCTACCTATCCTACCTCGTAATATGAACTCAAATCATGCCAACTTTCATTTGAATCCATTCAGTAGTTTCGGCGTGATGCTCAGCCAAGATACAGACAGACAGACAGACAAAAATTTAAAAAATATAGTTTTGGTTTCAGCATCGACAATCGGGAGCTCTCCAAAAAAAATTGAAAATATCTTCAATATACAAAAGTATAATTATTGGACCTGGTATAGGTATTATCCAGCATAAACAATAATACCACCACCTCTGATATTTCTATGAGTATTTATTGTCTCCTCTATATTAATGATTACATTTTGTATAATTAATTAATTACTAATTGAATGTACAATTTATTTTTACAATATAATTCGTCTATGATGATTTTATTTTGTGATTAAGTATACCTGGTTTTCGTTTTTTTTTCTTATGTTGTGTTAGTGTGTAATCTTTTTGTGCATTATACTGTCTAATTCTCGAACTCCTTTTTTTGAGATTCATCTACGTTATTCTATAAATTTCCAAGTTTTCCTTCTTCATCATCGTTGTTGGCTTGGAGTTTTGTTCCGTCATCAATTGAATCTTGTTTTTCTTCGTCTTGACTATCGCTTTCAGTAGTTTCTGTTTCTGCGTTAGCAGTGGCAGTTTGTTCTGAATCTTGTTCGTTGTCTTTCTTATTACTCTCATCTGGATCTTTTACAGACTCTTCTTGTGTTTCATCTTTCTCTATTTGGTTTTCTCCTTCTTGTTCATCTTTCTTTGTGTTATTTTGAGAGTCTTGTGTTTCGTCTTGCGATCTCTCTTGAGGTTCTATTTCAGGTTCATTTTCAGTAAGCTTTTCAGGTATCTCTTCATTTAATTCTTCTGAATCTTCATTTTCTTTTAATGTACATTCTTTGATTTCTTCTTCGTTAGCTGGTTCATTATCTTCAGTGGCAGATGCATAGTCTTCGTCTATTTCTTCAGAACTGTCTTCTAGTGTTTCTCTATCTTCAATATCGCCTTTATCTAGTTTTTCATCTGAATTGTTTTCTGAACGTTGTTGACATTCTAGCTCCTCATCTGCTGTAATTAAATCGTTTTCAGCATCACTTGTCTCGTTTTCTTGCTCAAGTTCATCATCTTTTTTGTCTTCGTTAGTTTCATCTACATCACTTTCATTTGATTCTGGCAGTGCTTGTTCATCCTCGTCGCTTTGTTCTTGAGCTTTGTCATCTTGTTCAATAGCTTCAGTATGAGTATCATATTCTTCATTAAGTGGAGTATTTTCTACATTATCGTCACCTGATTCAACTTCTTCTATTTGACTGTCTTCATCATTTTGGTTTTCTTTTTCTGTGTTTTCGTCAATTGCTTCATTTAAAGTTTCATTTCCTTCTTCATCATTTTCTACTACTGATTCATCATCTGGTTCTGGTTGTACAGTATCATGAGACGGTTCATCATTTTCAGCTTCACGATCATTTTCAACAGCAGTAGAGCGTGATTGTGTGTCACTCTCAATTTCATCGCTGTTATCTATGTCACTTTCATGTCCTCTGTCATCATCAGGATTTGAATGTTCTTCACTGTCATTACCTTTGCTATCGTTTTCTGTGGCAGATTTTAATTGCTCGTTTTCATCACCGTCTTCTTTATCTTCATTACTTTTAGATTCTAATAGTTCTAAGTCTGAGGAGACCGAGGTTTCGGGTTCCATAGTTGGTTCCTTAGATGGCAGTAATTCTTCTGTTTGGTTACCTGATTCGTTTTCCTGTTTAGAGGTTTCGCTTTCCATTGGTTCTGTATCTTCAATGGTTTCAGTAAGAGTTTCGTCTCCACTTTCACTATTTTTCTTCAGCTCATCCTCCTTTGAAGTGTCTAACTCAGTCTTGTTGATATCTTCGGAATTCATTTTATGATTATAATAATTATTTTCTGATGTTTATTCACAAAATAAAAGCCTGTTATTAATAAAATGTCGTGCACTACTACCAATGAGTTCCTCACTGAACACTATATAGAGCTCTATTATTGAATCATAATCAGATAAAGTGGAGATACACTGATCGATTCCAAAATTCCAAACATTATTAGTCACACACAGTTCGTCAAAACTGTGAATAAATTGTCTTATCATCGTAATATACTAACAAAAAATTGTGGGTTATGTCTTAAAATTGTAGTCATAATATTTATGTATAATAACTTAAGGTGGAACGTTTCACTAGCGCGTCAAATTAAAATTCTCTTACGATCTTTTGCCAATAATAGCTTAATTACTCAACGTGATTACATGAAAACTAACTTTGCGCAAATAAATAGAATGTAACAATAAATTATAATTAAAAGTATCACCTACATATCATTTGTTTAGCGACAAATGGCAATAGACTGAAAAACTAAGACGAAATTTGTTTATTGCCATTTGTCGCTAAACCAATGATGATATCTAGGAGATACTTTTAACCGTAATTTGTTGATACATTCTATTTCTTTACGTTAAATCAGTTTTAATGTAATCACGTTTAGTAATTAAGCTATTATTAGCAAAAGAAAACAATAAAATTTGAATTTGCCGTGCTAGTGAAACGTTCCACCTTAAGCATATTACTCGCCATAGAATCGAATGATTTTTAACATTTTGCTTTTAAATAAATTACTGAAATAAAGAAAATATAGAACAACGTATGTACTACTCAAATTGCTATATTAACATTGTTATGTACACGTAATAAAGATCCTCTCATAGTTTTCCTCTGAACCAACATTATATTTTATGCTAAAAAAAAGAATGCAAGAAACACCACGAGAAACAGTAATAGTTAGAGATAAATATATCAATGCACTGTTATCGTAAGTCACAAGACGATAAGTTGATTCGCAAAATACTTTCGTACTAGATAGTTATATACAAGTATTATCATGTGAGGCATTGAATTTCAAAGGAAATTGAAGTGAATGTGTAAGTATGGCTTAGGGATAGTAGGGAAAATATCTAAGGTCTGTGGGTGTGAAATTAAATATGTGTGAAATATAAATGTGTGGACATTTCATACAGCGCTATCTAGCCCCGAAATAAGCATAGCTTGTACTATGGGAAGTTTCTAAAAAAATTACCTAAGTTTCTATCAGTTGTGACAGAAATACATAGATACTTTTTAGTTTGTAAATACATACATAGAATACTATATAACACCCAGACACAGAACAAACATCGATGTTTATCACACAGATGTTTGTCTTGGGAATCGAACCTACAACCTATTAGTTCAGAAGGCAAACTTAACTAAAGTACCAATTGAACTAACAGGCCGGTCAAATTCCCTCCGGTCGGTTTGGTCCACTTCTTAAATTTTCCATTTCCAAAATTGACATCTTCCTAATTTGTCTTGATCCTAACTCGTCAGTTTCCAAAGCCGCTACTTCCAAACTTGTTCACTTCCTGATTAGTCCTCTTCTTATCTCGTCCATTTCCTAAGTTATCCACTTTCTTTCCTAACCTATTTTCATCCTAATTTGACAACTTCCAAAGCTACCACTTCCTAAAATGTTCACTTCCTGATTAGCACTCTTCTTATCTCGTCCATTTCCTAAGTTATCCACTTTCTTTCCTAACCTATTTTCATCCTAATTTGACAACTTCCAAAGCTACCACTTCCTAAAATGTTCACTTCCTGATTAGCACTCTTCTTATCTCGTCGATTTCCTAAGTCATCCACTTTCTTTCCTAACCTATTTTCATCCTAATTTGACAACTTCCAAAGCCACCACTTCCTAAAATGTTCACTTCCTGATTAGCACTCTTCTTATCTCGTCCATTTCCTAATTTACTCACTTCTAAAATCCATTCCATCCATTTAATTGAGGACCTAAAATAAATCGCAGAGCTGAGTAGTGTCAACAGTACAACCGATAACGTCAAGTCAGTTGACATAATTCTCAGGAGAAAGATCGCGTGTGTGCTAGAAGGCGGATATCCTCTTTTTCTACCGATTAAGAAACTGTCTCCGACTGCTGTAATCATCATCATGTTGGAGCCAGTTTGGTGTCGTTACGGCGCAATTACATTAAGGTGGAACGTTTCACTAGCGCGGGAAATTCAAATTTTCTTGCGTTCTTTTGCCAATAATAGCTTAATTACTCAACGTGATTACATTAAAACTAATTTTGCGGAAATAAATAAAATGTATCAACAAATAGCGATTAAAAGCATCTCCTAGATATCATTGGTTTAGCGACAAATGGCAATAAACAATTTTCTTCTTAATTTTTCAGCCTACATACAATCTGTTTGACGTGTGAAGTCACAACGTGCGTTTTCATAGTAACTGTGGGGAAGCTCCACACAATCCCTGTTTCGCGAGAAAGGGATAGGCGATGCCCCCTGCAGAAACTTTAAAAGCTTATTTATTATTCTTTTATAACTCCGCGATTTATTTACTGATTTTACTTATTCTTCCAATTATTGCATTCATTTTTAACCTACTTTATGAAAACAATATTTACTTGTTCATTTTTAATAGCAGGCAACTAGCTTAGTGCTCAAGTCAAGACTTCATTCACGATACCTATTGTGAATGAAATCTTGAGTTCAGCACCGAGCATTTTCTGTAATATGGATCTTGCAATGGATGGCGTCCACTTACCATAAAGGTGGACTAAATGCTATCATACAGAAAAAAGATTGTCTAGCCGGTGAGTAGCGAGTACCTAATCCATAGAAAAAATTGGCACTTAACAAAAGCCACTTTAAAAAATTAATCAATAGACTAACCACGGCTCAAACGAACCATGATAGATGATGATAGCACATAAATCCGATGAGAAACGACTACAAGCACCGTCCTTGATCCCGCCTGGAGCGAACCGAACCAGTTCAAGTGATGACGCGCGAGAGTTCCGAGAACCGGGGAATAGCCACGAGTGGGCGTGTATTTTTCGGTTCATGTAATTTAGGAACCGTGAAATTACTGGGCAAATGAGACTTTATGAACTGATCTCACAGTCTATAAAAGTTTTTAGGCTGTGTGATGTCTCAGGATGACGTGCGCAGTGCACGGTGTCACGCGAAACTTTCATGTGTCGGTCCACCAGGGGGCGTACTGTGAGCTCTTAGCGCGATTCAAAACAGAGCCTACACTGGATCGCTTGTCAAAATCCCCATACAAAAAAAACAAAGCGATCCAATATAGGCTCAGTTTTGAATCGCGCTAAGAGCTCACAGTACGCCCCCTGGACACTAATATAGATCGAGCTACTAATAGAGAGTAATTTATTGACAGAAATCTATCATGTTCATTTTTTGATTTTTGTACGGGGTTAAAGAAAATTCAAATTATTAAATGTTATCCTATGAGAGGCAGATAACTGATAGAATAAGTAGGTAGTTAGATAGATCATCATCATCATCATTAACAGCCTGAAGACGTCCACTGCTGAACATAGGCCTCCGCCAGAGCACGCCACCTTGAGCGGCTGCTCGCCTCCTGCATCCATCGGCTCCCCGCGGCTTTCACCAGGTCGTCGGTCCACCGAGTGGGGGGCCGGCCTACGCTGCGTCTTCCGGTTCGTGGTCGCCACTCGAGAACCTTTCTTCCCCATCGGTTGTCAGTTCTACGAGCGATGTGGCCTGCCCATTGCCACTTCAACTTACTAACTCTAAGAGCTATATCGGTCACTTTAGTTCTCCTGTGGATCTCCTCGTTCCGGCCCCCTAATTACCTAACTCGCAACAGGTTTGCGACAGGCGTAAATCTCGCGGTGATTGCTGTCATACATCATTAGTGGTGTCGAGAATATATGCTTCGCTACTGCTGTCGCATTGCTGTTGCAAATTTTACGTAATCACCCCGCGGAGCTTATCTGGCAGGGAAACACCGAGCATAGCTCGCTCCATAGCTCGCTGCGCGACTTTGAGCTTACTAATGAGGCCAACAGTAAGAGACCATGTCTCAGTTCCATAAGTCATCACTGGCAACACACACTGATTGAAAACTTTCGTTTTCAAGCTCTGCGGTATTTAGGACGAAGCTTCCCGAACGCTGCCCAGCCGAGTTGGATTCTTCGCGCCACCTCTTTGTCGAAGATAGATAGATAGTTAGATAGATACTTTTTAGTAAATACATACTTATAATACAAACTTATAATACGTAGAAGGAAGTTTTGGCGGGAACACGGAAAAGTTCACGTCGTTGCATTGTATTTTTATTCAAAACTCGTGCTTTTTCCAGTGTTAATGTTTAAAATCGGTGGCGTTTTCCGCATTAAGTGCTGAATTACGAGCATGAGTGTGGGCAAGTGATATAATGTGGTGAAACGTGGTTTTTCGTGTTGCTTCCAAAATTCCATAGAAGCTTCTAGTAAAGTTGCCACCACTTTACTAGGGCATGACTTAGACTGGACTGAGACTATCTGACTTAGACTGGACTATGACCACGCAGACTGTGACTAAGACTTGACTTTACGTGAAATATTTTATCATTATGAAAAATTACAATACTTGACACTGGCTAAATACACTATGTGTGGAGCCAAAATATAAGAGAAAAAAAAAATACATAGAAGAAGCATAGTTAGAATGATACTTCATCACACAAATGTTTGTCCCTGGGTGGGAATCAAACCTAATACAGTTCAGAAGGCAGAGCTGCACTGTTAGCTGTGAGCTAGATTTATAGTCAATGGCTGTGAGACACAAAACAGAAAAGGCAGTCAAATCAATGTATTAATATGGTAATCGAATAAACAACATTGTGGAATGCAAATAAACAAACAAAATAAATTAATAAAATATCTAATGTAATAAAATAAATCAATACCTTAATAGGTCAAGAATTCGAGATAATAACCGGTCAAATGAATCTTGAATTTTGTAAACAACTTCTATATTAGTTATCAATTATATTTAATTAATAGTACTTAATTAGTAATTAAATATTCATGCATAGAATTAGATATTAATATTAGTTATATTTATTGCTATACCTATTACGTTTAGAAAAAAAAAATATTTATATATTATTAGCCTTTATATATTATTATTATACCTTCTATCCGGAACACAATATTACTTAATAGATTCCCGCCCGGTGACGCTGTAAAGGTCGGTAGAGACCAACAGCATTAGCCCGTTCAAAAAAAAAAAAAACTTAATGGATTTTTTGTTTATTTTTTATTGGGATGAGTTCCTTCAATATTTAAACTAACTACTAAAATACTTAATGAAAACTACTGCTAATGGCTACTTGCTACTAGCTTCACTACCTACTCTCTTCTTTTCTATTCTCAATCGTGTCGCTCTTGACAGAGCGGTCGTGATCGTCCCGAAGAGTGGTGGGCTGATGTAGCCAGCCATCTCTCCCTACTGGTAGTCATTCTGGTACACTCATGCATGGGACCGCCCACCGCAGGGTCAGTCCATCGCATGGGTGACCTTTTTTTGTGAACGAATGACGTGTCGAGCTAGTCGTTCACCTGGTGTTAAACGACACGGCCGCCCATAACAGATTGCAGTGTCACTCGGAACTCCCAAACTAAAGTGTCGCGTGACACAGCGTACTGCGCACGCCATCCTGAGACACCACACAGTCTAAAAAGTTTTCTAGACTGTGAGATCAGTTCGTAAAGTCTCATTTGCCCAGTAATTTCACTAGCTACAATGCCCTTCAAACCGGAACATAGTAGTGCTTGCACACTACTGCTTGGCGGCAGAATAACTGGCAAAGCGGTGGTACCTACCTAGACTAACTTTGCAGAAAAGTCCTACCACCTAGTAACAACGCCTTCCACGCCAACCTTCCACGCGGTCTGGTGCCCTCCACTTTACACTGTACAACGAGACGTTCAATGGAGCCATTATCCTGCCTTGAGAAGTGTCCGAAGAACTTGAGGATGCGAGTACCAATGCGAGTCACTACCTACTACAAAAACATTAGATAGATAGATAGATAAACTCTTTATTGAAACACACAAATCATTAAAAACTAAGTGAACAAAATTTAACAAAAGTGTAACAATGGGCGGTCTTATCGCTCAAAGCGATCTCTTCCAGACAACCTTGACATTAATAGCTTGCACTCTACTGCCTGTCGAAGGTCGTTATAGAAAACTTTATAGCCCAATAAAATAGTGTTTTAATTATTTTAGTATTTTATTACCAACAAGGAAGAGCGCGCGGAGCCGATGGATGCAGGAGGCGAGCAGCCGCCTAAAGTGGCGCTCTCTGGAGGTCTATATGTTCACCAGTGGACGTCTTCAGGCTGTTGATGATGGTGATGAATAAGGAAGAGTGGCAGAGATACAGTATTATTAGCTGACCTGACCTTAAAACCGCGGGAAGCTGATGGATGCAGGAGGCAAGCAGCTGCTCAAAGTGGCGGCATCCAGCGGCTTCCCGCGGTTCCAGAAGCGGGTAAATCGCACAATCTGGTTTAAGATATTTATTTCTCATAAGAATCAAATTCACTTACATGAGAACAAACTGACTAAAAATATGTTTGCGCTAGAATGGTTTATTAACTATATTTATTTATTTATATAATAGAGATCGCCCAAAATGCATTTTGTGTTTATTAATTTGCATTAAACTGTCTAACACTATCTGCACTGCACTGCACTGCACTGCTGTGCTGTCTGTGTGCACTGGGGTGTGTGTGTCTATCTGTTTTACTGTCTGTCATTGTGCATTCATAATGGTGAAATCAGTAATATTCATTCAAATTGTTTTTTTTCAATATTGAGTCAAATAAGTATTGAAAAAACATTGATTTCAACTTTATGACAATATTATTGACATCAAAGACTAATTCAATCTAACAAATCATTCTAATTCTTTGACTATATCAATATTATTGACATAGTCAAGTTATACCCGTGAATGGGTGCTGCCTGTGGGGACTGGCCAAGAACAAATAAATAAATAAATAAATATGTGTGGACATTTCACACAGCGCCATCTAGCCCCAAACTAAGCATTATAGCTTGTACTATGGAAACCAGATAACTGATACAATACTTATATACTTTTGTTTGTAAATACATACATAGAATACAATATGACACCCAGACACAGAACAAACACCTATGTTCATCACACAAATCTTTGTCCCGGGTGGGAATCGAACCCACAGCCTACAGTTCAGAAGGCAGAGCTACTACCAACTGAGCTATCAGGCCAGTCAACAGCTCCTTGCATCATGTTTGAAAACTGGAAACCCAGCAAAGTCAGTAATATTGTTTGTAGGTAGGTATAATTTCTAGAAAGCCTAGCTGTAATAGTTAAATGTGTTAAAATTGTGTAAATTAATAGACCGTATCTCATATTAAAAAAAATGATTTTAGATGTAAATTATCAACGTATAAAAAAAAATAAAAAAAAGATTAAGAATAATATTAAGTAAATAAAATTGTTAATTCTCGCGCGGAGAATATAAAAAAGCAGCGTATTTGGAAAAAAAAAATATGCAGGAAAAAAATGATAAAATAAAAGAGTAACAATTGGTGCGGACTTCATATCTGCAGTGATTAATAATAGGGAGGGAGGTTTAGTCCGTAGGTCACCATGGCGGAATTGGCGGAGTCGGACATACCCGCCGGCCCGTGCCGGATTACTCCCCACCCTCCGTAGGAAAAAAAAGACTAATTCAATCTAACACAATATTATTGACATAGTCAAAGACAAAGACTAATTCAATCTAACAAATCTTTCTAATTCTTTGGCTATGTCAATAGTTCATTTGCATCATTATTTTTGAAAAAAGGACTCGAATCAAACAAGATTTAACACTGATATTTTAATTTTAATTAAAAAAGTCTTATTGCTAAACTTAAAAACAATTTCCATTACATAAACTTTATGACGTATCACAGATTTATATTAAATAATTAAGTTTAATTATAATAGATTACTAACTCTAATACCTACTTGCATAATAGTTTTAGGTAGATAGCAATGAGCAAAAAGATATATATCTTTTTCATCTTGTTACATAACTCAGTGACTTTAAATTTAATTTAAAAACTAAGTACTTAAGTATGCCTAGGTCAAGTACCTTCTTAGTAATAGGTACACGCACAATATTTTTTTTTTATATAAGTATAAATCTTTATAGCAAACGCCATCTATACTTTCCACAATTAACTTTGCCCTGAAAATCCTTCATTTAGGACCGATCTGTCAATAGTGTCATAATTTATTTCGAGATCATGCAATTGAAATATTGGTAATATAGTAATCTATTGGGTATTTATAATACGAATCGAAACTTTAGTAACTAAATCTAATAACACAATGTATTTTCATTTGCTCTACAAAATTATATTGCACAAATTAAGATTATAAGATTAATTATTGAGTAGAATTTATCTCATCATCAACAGCCTGAAGATGTCCACTGCTGAACATAGGCCTCCCCGAGAGAGCGCCACTTTGAGCGGCTGCTCACCCCCCTACTTTCACCCGATCGTCGGTCCACCGAATGGAGGGCCGGGCTACGCTGCGTCTTCCGGTTCGCGGTCGTGGTGTAGGTATGTATCTACTGGTATTAATTATGTAACAAGACCGAATAATGCCTAGTTTGTATTAATAAACATGCATAACTACCTTCTACGTATTACTTATTACATAACAGTAGTAATTACGATACTAGTAATCTAATTACCTACATTGCAGGTCACCTGAATGCACTTACCGTGCGAAGCCGTAAAGAAAACTGTGTAACAAGGAAAATGTTGGAAAAGTGAGATTTGGAACAACAGTAGAAGAAGTGGCTCCATTCTCATTGATAAAAGAATATAATATATAGGCATATTGAACAATAACAAAGAGAAGAATTTAAAAAAAATAATATAACATGCTTAAATAAACTTGCTTTGACATCTGAGGACTGTTCTCGTATTCAAAACGTGCAAATAACAGTTATGAAAATCACAAAGAAGACTGGCGACTTGCGACCCAACATTTAAAAAACAAACAATTGCCGGTCATGAATGCAACAAGTATCTTCTTTTTATATAGCATTCTTTTACCAATTTTTCTAAACTGTAGGTATATTTTTATAAGTAGGGAATGAATAGCTCTCCCTAACTATAATATTTAGAACTATAATTATATCAGTTGAGTCTTATTATGCAGTTAAACTCCAAAACTTGCGAGTAGGCAGGTAAGATGACAAACATGAGATGAGATTGAAATAATATTAAGATGTGATTATATCTAGTCTAGACTAACCTAAATTAAGAACCAGAATTGCTCCTCTGTTTGAATTATGTTGTGAGGGAAATGCACTAGGAATAAAATGATACCTACAATCTTTTCGAATGGCAAGATATTCTCAAAGATATTCTACGCGGGTACGTCAAATCAAATGTAGGTACCTATCTTTTCTGTAACTAAAAGTCAATCGATATCCAATGAATCATAATAGAAGATAAAATATCCATAACTGATTATACTTATTACTTACCTAAGTCTTATCTATGAAAACTATAGTTATAACTCACATTCATAGACATTACCTAATCAAAATTGCACCTGCTAAATCTAAAGCCTGCCTTTATCACTACGTACATGCTTAACAGTATCTTATCAAAATTAAAAAGTACGTACTAAAACTATCGTTCGGCTTCACACTGGCCATCTACGCACTTCCACTGAAGAAACAAAACTGGGATTCAGCATTCAAATTTCAAATTCAGCATTCAGCACTGTTTGAAACCAAGACTGATCGAGTCTTCCTTCAACTTCAAAACGCAGAGAATTGTTTATACCGTTATTGTTTACGACATTTACTTCAGCACTCGTCATGTTCCGGCAATGCTGGCAGCTTTAGGCATTGCTTCCTGCACTTTCTTCGCCGTGACACAGATGCGCTAGACTTGTTCAACTCGGTGTTACTGCATTCTTTATCTTCGGGTAGAGGAGGCAGACTGCGTTTCGGCCTCCGTGGCAGAACACATTCCGTCGCGAAGTTGTTCATCTCCTTAGATCTCAGCATGTCGACGTCCGGGAAATCGGATGCAAGACACGGGAACGACAGTTTCACCATCATGTTTTATTTTATATAATTGTAAATTAGTTAACGGGCACGCGCGTTCAGTTCGGGGCCGCCGAGCTAACTGGCGTACGAATGATGGGCGATACATGAGCGCTATTTCGTCCAACTGATACCAACTATTTTTAGCCATATTGGCTGCAATGAAAACAACTGAGTTGTGGATGTAATGGTGCCAAATGCACTAGGATATGAAGTGATGCATCGGTCGAGATTGGGTCGCGACGGCGCGGCGGCGGTGTTTGTTGACCTCGTTAGATTAGTTACTTGCTATATTGATTGAATGTTGTTTGAAGTTAGAAATACCTACCCTACTAAACATTATTGCAAGCAACACTGAGTTTTCATCACAGTTAACCCCCTATCTCTCCATATACGATAGTAGTTAGAGGTATGTACTCTCCAATAAAGACACTAGTTATGCTTTATGATCAACAATATTTTACAGAAAATTTCGGCGAAAGTTTAAAGGGACATGGCTATAAGCAATATCGTAAGAGCTCTTCTAGATCCACCTACAATTTTTTTGTTGAATAAAGACGATTCACAAGATACAAATCTTTCTTATTTCGGTACTTGACTGCCTTGTAATTAAAAGATTAACTGACAGGTATCCCAAAAGCAAAAACACCGCGCGGTTTTGCTTTTGGTACAGTAATTATACTGAATTGATAATGGAATGGATCTCATCAGATTTATGAGTATATAGGGTACTATAGATAGACTATTTCTGATATTTTAAAACTACCTACGGCAGTGCATACATATTGTACAAACACGTTTACAAAATAACATATAACTCTAGCACCTACCTATATGTAGACGAAATTAAATAATCTGGTTGTATCACTTTGCAAAATGTAAATGCATGTTTATTTATAAATTTACATAGGTAGGTACCTACTATGAAGAGGATAATTCTAAATTAAGCAGCAAATTAATTTTGTCTAGGTAGCTAGGTACCCTGACTGCTGTTTTATTCGAAGACCTGACTACGTTTTTCAATACTGCCATTGAAAATGTCCCAAATATAAATAAAAATTGTGATTTTCCATGACATTTTGTAAAGTCATATCTTTACGATAATAGAGAAAGATACCAGCATGATAACGTGAACTTGAGAAAGCTATCAAAAAGGTAATATTGATAGCTCTCTCTCTCTCTCTCTCTCTCTACCTATAATAAGTGAAAAAATGTTTCGTTCCGATTTGGCACCATCTCTCAGAGATTAGAGAAAAAGCAATTGACTACCGTCTCTCATGATAAGATTGCAGTGAACATGGAGATGCGATAAACATCTTGACAATAGTTGAATTTCCTGTCAAACGATTCACACTTCAGTTCACCCAGTTTGCAAAATTTTTGCATATGACTCGATGTTCCCCTGAAAATAAACTTTATTAGAAATAGTTTAAAAAAGCACCAAACAAGTGCTAAAATAGTAAGTTAAATATAAAGTTGTCGATATACTATAGGAATAGAACTGCATCAAGTGTAGACCCCTGAAGAAGCACCAGCGCCGGCACGTACTTATTAACTGATATAACTAATTAATTTTACGGGAAGTATTCAATCTATCATAAAATTGTTGTTATAGGAGTATAAAATATGGTATAAAAGTTTATCAGAAATCTTACTTATACAAATATAACGATAAAATTGTCTTGTCAGCTCTATCGAAGGCTTTTGCTATAACGAGAAACATAGCATACTCTGTGATAGTCAGGACTGGACTCGTCAACAGCGCCTAGCTCTTGATACTTATAGCGTAACTACACGTTAAAATCCACACTCTACTGTCATGCTTCCCATTTCACATTATATTCAAAATTGTACTAGGTAAATCTAATGTTGATCGTTAATAGGGTTTAGTTTTTATAGACGAATTCCAAGCCAATAGACGGGATTTTAAGTATACTTAGAATATTTAACTGAATAGACGAGAAATCATTTTATGTTGGACTCATGCACGATTGTCTCTACACAAGATGGACTTGATTAAAATAGGTCAGTAATCAAGAACTTCAAAATATGTTGGGCGCTTTCAACTATAGTCTGAAAGCTCCCAACATATTTCGGTTTATCAACTGTATATATTGTTAATTAATTTACCTTATCTTTTACCTCTATTACTTATTGTAAACAATAAACGCTATGAATAATTACACAACGCTTATCAATCTTATACAACAATGAGCCTAGCGACATTATGACACCATTTAGAAGACACGCGAACAGCGTAAATATGTGAAATGGTGCGAGAGCCCACTGCACAAATACCTACGTCATCGGGTACCCGATTAGGCTATCTTTAGATCGTTAAACGACATCTAAATATGTAAAAAAAATCAGGTCTGCCAGTTCCGATCCTGCCAGGTCATGGAAATAATTGAAATTTTTTGACGTATTTTTTTTGTCCAAATGTACCTGTGAAAGTTCTGGCAACAGTTAACCATTGATTAATTATGTAAAAAAATTGGTCTGCCATTGCGCACCCTGCCGGAAGTACCTGGCAGACCCCTAAGAATGTGCCCTTCACACTCTTTACCTACCTCAGCGAATAACTTAATGAAACCTACGCCCAATAAGAGCCAAGATGCCCCTGATAATAGATTAAAAGGTCTGCCAGGTCTAAACTTAGTGAAACTTAATATTCAAGGCATTTAAAGTTGGTGGAGGTCGATTATTTCCATGATCCGGCAGGATCGGAACTGGCAGACCTGTTTTTTTACATGTTTCATTGTCGGTTAACGATCTAAACCTAGCCTATTGGGGTACCCGATGACGTAGGTATTTTTGCAGCGGGCTCTCGCACCAAAACTGCTGCATAATAAAAACAATAAAGCAAAGTACATCATCCACTGCGCATGATTCATCTACTGTCTCCAATTGGCACGTGAAAAACACACAAGCAGTGCGTGTTTTGTTTGTATGATAAGCACGATTTTAGATGGCAAATACGCAAATACATTCACTGTGGCAGTCATTTCCTTTATCACTAGGCGCCTACGTTTTGAAGACAAAGCTACCTACAATTTTTGTTTGAAAACTATCGTGAGTGTGATGTGTAGGAGTAATGACTGTAAATAGACGTGACTTTTAGCCGTATCATTCACCAATAAATACCTATAATATACAATGTAGTGTCACCAAATTGCAATGAACTAGATGGAAAAAACTATCTAAATGGCGCTGTGTGAAATGTCCACTAATATTTATTTATTGTTTATTTATGACACAGTACTAAGTTCACACTTATCTAGTTATCTCTAAGGCCCGATTTCACCAACGTTTATTCCAAGTATACGACTATTTCATACTCCTGGATACAGCTAATTGACAAATGAAATTACACAAAAAAGACGCCATTTTGATTGTATCCAAGGAATAAGTCTTATTCCTTCACAAAATTGGTAATATAAGGGCTATATTCGCGTAACTCGGTTGTTCTCGGAAAGTTATACCTGGAATAAAATTTATTCTAGTTTGGTGAAATCGGGCCTTAAGCTCTCTTTTACTAGGTGGTAGGACTGTTCTGCAAAGTTCGTCTAGGTAGGTACCACCGCTTTACCAGTTATTCTGCCGCCAAGCAGTAGTGTGCAAGCACTACTGTGTTCCGGTTTGAAGGGCATAGTAGCTAGTGAAATTACTGGGCAAATGAGACTTTATGATCTGATCACACAGTCTAGTAATCTGATTACTAGACTGTGTGATGTCTCAGGATGACGTGGACAGTGCAGTGTCACGCGAAAATTTATTATTTTAATGTTTCGAGTGACACTGCAACTTTTATGGGCGACCGTGTCGCTTAACATCAGGTGAACGGCTAGCTCGTCACGTCATTCATTCGCATAAAAAAATGCTTGTCTCTAGGTGGGAATTGAACCCAAAACCTATTCAGAACCCAGAGCTGCTAACAACTGGCCGATGCGGGCTGTTTAAAAATGTGAACGTCACTGTCAGGGCACAAAACCGGACCCGTGTAAGCTAGCATGTTTAGCTCTAACCACGTTTTGGGTCCGGGAACAGGTCGACACTTTCGCTAATTGGCTACCTTGATTAATTCGCTACTTTCGCTGATTCGACACTTTCCTCGATTCGACACTTTCCTTTCTGGACACTACCATTTTGGTACTTTGGTACAGTCATTGGAATACAATATAACACCCAGACACAGAACAAAGACCTATGTTCCTCACACAAATGTTTGTCCCGGGTGGGAATGGAATGTAGTACCAAAAAGTGTTAAAAATTCTGAGGGGATCCAACCGGAGTAGTAAAGTGATAAAATATTTCAATTTTGTAAAGATCCCTTAGTGGTGAATCAAAGTGGAATAAAAATGAAATATAAATAAATGTTTAATCCTTTAAGGGGGTAGTTTCAGGGGATCAAACCGGAATAGACCATTTTTTTCCTATGTACCTACTTACGTTGATAAAAGAACAGAATGTCACCATAATCATCAATTCATCACTATACTCACACCGGATGATACTGGTTTATATTTTACGGTCCTGCCTGCTGACTCATATCCTATTTACACTTTTAATCATCCAGCTACTTTTTGTTTATACATATATAATTGTATTTAGGCTCTATAAGGTACCAATGTTATCAAAATTTCACTATCATTGTTGTGAAAATCTTTGAATTTACTCATGTAGCCAGTTGCGATAAAGGTTATTAATAGTAGTTACCTACCTGAATCATTACAGGCTTACAAGCTAACTTATCTACTATTTTACGTAGCTAGATCATCATCATCCTCTTTGTCTTTTCCCATTTGTTATTGGGGTCGGCTCCCTGTCTAACCTGTAGTGGCGAGCTACCAGAATTACACGAGCGACTGCCATCTGACCTCGCAACCCATATGGGACCAGTTACTATCTTACTTATATTGTGTTCCATAATCTTAGATTTTTTATGTAAACAAAGGGGATAACAGTGCCAAAAATATATTTTATAATAATAGTTTACCATATTTAACCAAAACAGCGTTCAATTATTTTTTTCTGGTCGTAATCTGATCAACTATAAAATTATAATCGTTTTGTACTATCTATTTTAACGTAACATCTGTTCTATAGAATGTTATGATAAAGGAAACATTTTTTGATAGAAAATATTTTATTATACTGGTAAGACTGTAAAGGTTCTAAACATTTTCAAGAGAACATTTCTGCCGCCATCATTTCTTTTCATTCGTTTTTGTTTTCTCGAACGCAAATGTTCTTGTCCCTGCTTTTGTGCAATTTTATTGTGATTTTTTTGTAAACTGGTTAGTTATTGTTATTAATGTTTAATTTGTTGTTCCGTTTTTTTGTTAAGTTTCATCAACTTCTTCCCGAAAGTGCGCAAAATAGAGCCTCAGCCGGGTCTCTCGATCTCAAGGAACTTATGTAAAGAACAAAAAATCTGTCACCAGTCAAAAAGCGGCCGCGGAAATCTTTTGAGTGCCACGGAAAAACTCGTGGTAATGAACGTTTGCAAAGAGAGACATACAAGAAGTGGCCTGAGGCCGAATATTGGTCACTAACAGACCATGCAATTAAAACAGCTTAATCAAAATAAAAATAAAAATATTTTACACCACGGAAAAATGTTTTGTACAACTGGCATGTCACTTTGACAGTGACTTTTCGTGACATTTCTTTGTTTACATAAAAAATCTAAGATTATGGAACACAGTTTAGCTAGATATTTATTCTTTTTTTCTGAGGGTAGGTCTGCAGGGAATTCCCATGGATCCAATAAATGGCAACAATAATAGTTATTACAGTATCTACTTTAGACTCTATGAGTCTATGTACATTGTACAAGTACCTACATGGCAGTATGTGGTATTACCATTCGCTCACAGGCTCGCTCTGTCACAGTTTTGCAAACCCCTACGAGTCCCGATCAGTCACACTTTTAAAATGACAGCTAATGAGTCGAGCAAAAATAGCAGTAGAAAATCCACATTTTAGCTGCGAAATAAACAAAGAGGTATAATATCTACTACGTACTGGAAGTCTTTGGAAATAAAGGAATTTTAACTAAATTGACCTAGCGTGTTTCCTACAAAATTATATAAGTACCGATTTGTAAGCTGTAGGTACATTCAACTTCAAAGTTCAAACTGTAAAACTACGAAATAATGAACCGTACACAATTGAAATAGAGTCTGCAATTTGAGGTTGCCTGACCGCGTGACATTTTGCCTCTGCAATATTATAGGGACAATGACACGCTTGGACGGTGGCGCGGCGTGGCGTCCTTCGATCCATGACTGGCTGGCGGCAGCGTGGCAGACCCAGACCATAATGCTAGAGGCTGTGTGATTGAGTCTAGTGACCTTTCCAAACAATTATTCATTGCTCTGCCAATCGAAATGTATTTGTGTTCCTAAACAGTGCCAATTTACGCACATGGCTAACCTAACGCATACGATGTTATTAAGTGCGCATAGTCAGTTATACAAATAGCATCCTAAGTTCAATGTATCTAAATACCTATATAACGCTACGTAAGTAGGCAGGTAAATGCTTATGACACGAAACAGATAATATGTCTGGTGCTTATGATGAATTGATCTAAATTAATTTATTTAGAGATAGGTATTTTATGTTGCCTGATAAAATAAAATAAGCAATATTTCGCTAAGTGTGCACGTGCAGCAGTATTGTATTCCCGCAGCTCAGACACCAGTAGGATAATATTGGGCATTCTATCCCACCCTGCTCGTTACACTCGCACCGCTCGTTCCACTCGCTTGGTGGGATAGCATGCCCAATATTACTTTTTAGTTTTACTGTTAATACGTAAAGCAGCATGCTCACGAAATTTTGCTTCAAGTTCATTGTACATAAATTACACAGAATCATAACATGACTGTAATTATGAAAACATGCAGTCATCGCAAAACGATGCTCAGCCACCTGATCACGGGACCGAGCTATCTGCAAGTTTACACAATGTTCGGACAAAATCGATATCCTTTCACTTTTTTCTCGGTGGCGAAGTACCTATAAGTTAGCAGGAAGAATATTCCCCTTATAGTTAACCAACGGTCAGGCGACATTGTTATATAACAATGCCTGAATATGTAGCTAAAAGCAAAACACAATCAAACTATTATTACACGCTGTAAAGATGGGTTAATGATATATAGGTGCTAATGTCATATTGAAACGATTTAGGTACCTACTGCACGAACAAAAATAGGTCAAGTTCAATGCGTTTATCAGCGGTGTTGAATGTATGACTCATCGTCACACGTAATGTAGATATATTTTATACTTAAGTAAGAACTTATTTAGAAGATGATGGGTAAATCGACTTTAACTTAAGATGCTGTTTATCGGTCACCTTAGATTTCAATACTTAGATTTCACATCCTTTTCAGGATTTAGCTTTTGAACAATGCTTAAAGATTTTTAACCAGATTGGCTCGAGTATCCCCTAGTAATCGAGCTTCTATGGTGCAGGACCTCCATAACATATAAAGTTAGCGAAACATTGCCAAAGTGAAATGACCACGAATTGGCTCAAGGTTCCCTTAGAAAATTTATATAAATCATGTTTCTAAACCTCGGATAGGCTCAGGTTCCTTCATAACACAGGTTAGCAAAGCATTGGCAAAGTGAAATGACCACGAATTGGCTCAAGGTTCCCTTAGAAAAATTTATATAAATCTTGTTTCTAAACCTCGGATAGGCTCAGGTTCCTTCATAACACAGGCTAGTAAAACATTGCCAAAGTGAAATGGCCACGAATTGGCTCAAGGTTCCCTTAGAAAAATTTATATAAATCTTGTTTCTAAACCTCGGATAGGCTCAGGTTCCTTCATAACACAGGTTAGCAAAACATTACCAAAGTGAAATGACCACGAATTGGCTCAAGGTTCCCTTAGAAAAATTTATATAAATCTTGTTTCTAAACCTCGGATAGGCTCAGGTTCCTTCATAACACAGGTTAGCAAAGCATTGGCAAAGTGAAATGACCACGAATTGGCTCAAGGTTCCCTTAGAAAAATTTATATAAATCTTGTTTCTAAACCTCGGATAGGCTCAGGTTCCTTCATAACACAGGCTAGTAAAACATTGCCAAAGTGAAATGGCCACGAATTGGCTCAAGGTTCCCTTAGAAAAATTTATATAAATCTTGTTTCTAAACCTCGGATAGGCTCAGGTTCCTTCATAACACAGGTTAGCAAAACATTACCAAAGTGAAATGACCACGAATTGGCTCAAGGTTCCCTTAGAAAAATTTATATAAATCTTGTTTCTAAACCTCGGATAGGCTCAGGTTCCTTCATACCACAGGTTAGCAAGATTCACCAAAAATTACGTTATGACCTGATTCGGCTCAAGGTCGCCCACAGAAACTATTTCACGTCCTGTTAGGATCATGTACTCCGACGACCCCAAAACATTAAAAAAACATTTGATTTTTTTAAATAGTTTGAATCCAGCGTGACCCTGCAGAATTTTATTTTTAATAAAAAATGGAAGTAGTCACATCTTGCAAAATCAATAAAAAAAATCTACGCAAAATTTTCTAATTATTATATTCACCCATGAATTTTTAGCTTTGCACCAATCATTTTGAAATTAAGTTCTTACCTAGAAATATTTGCATAATAAAAGTAGTTTTTTTAAAAGGATACAATCCTGATTCTGGTTTCATACTGCTGAAAACACTGTTGTACACCGCTTCTGAACCTGCAATAAAAAACATGCTCAGGCCCAAAGTACCTACTTGTTTAAATAATTTACAGCTGGCAGACACATTGAATGCATTTATAATCGTTTAATTTTAAACCATCATACAGGCATTTAAGGGTAGTATTATAAATTATGTAATGGACATTTTTAACTGAGTGATTTAAATTTAAGTTTCTTTGCGAACATAATAAATATAATAAATTTATTTACTTAAATCATCAATCAAAAAATAACCAGAAAATTATTACATTGGTACTTTAAAGTAAATCCAAAATCAATAGGTCATGGAAACTTTACATAAACTGTGCATTTTTTAATGTAAGTTTATTTGCAAACAAAATGACAATGTTAGCCAGAATTTAATAAATTAATACTTTATCATGATATTTATGTATATAAATTTAGATTAATACTCACATAAATCGCAAAAAATCCGTGGGAAAATCTCATTTATCACGATCACTTCACAGTTCACACCATTGAATCACATAATGAAATAATGTACTTGTGTATTGCACAGCAATACAACAAAGTTAGTCGAAGAGTCACAGTACTTTCTTTCTCCTCTCTAAGCAGCTAGCCCTATTATTACATATTGGGTTAAAAATATTCACAAACTAGTTTAAATAGGTGGTATATAACCTAATATTTATAATACTTTGATTTAGTGATTATTTGTTGTATTTTTATCACAAATATGATATGGATAATATTAAAACACACGAATGTAAATGATTCACTTACGTATACCAAACTTTATATAAGTACTGATTTTAGTTTCATTCCTTACATAAGTAAAGAAATAACACTTAACGATCACATCTATAACTATTATAGATCCAAGAAATCCTAGTCATGGTCTGTAGAGGGAGCCGTGAACTACGAGGACCATATTTTATGGTTTTACAATACCCAGACACAGAACAAGTATTCACGTTTTTTTCTGTGCAGAAATATACTTGACCTGACACGGGAATCGAACCCGCCGCCTCTGGTTTATGAGTCGACCTGCTCATCCACCACACCATAGAGGCTGTCAATCCTTAAATTAAATTGCATTGTCTCCTTGACTATAACTTCCAAGTAACAATAACATTACTCATGAATCTTCAGTTGTCAGCATTATCGCGTCACTGTGTCTTTCTACATAGGTACCGTCACAGAATAGACAATACTACTAAGTAGTACTGTACAATGCAGACGAGCTTTAAATTAATACACGGTGCCTTAGATGTAAGATGCAAAGTAGGTACCTAAGAGATAGAAGATAAGGCCCTAGCTCTTAGAAAGTGGTCTACTATTTACATAATTAATGCGTAGAACTGTAAAAATTTTTTTTATAGTTTACTGTTTTATTTAAATTCAATGATTGAAAAATATTATTTCTTGATGAAACCAACAAAATAAGTGTTTACACACATTATTTGATTTTACCGGGCTGCATAAAAACGCGCGTTTATAAACCGCTCGTATGCTTCAATTCATGAAAGCGGTGACGGTTCACGTTTGAAGAAAGACACAGGTGATCGATATTGCATAGTAAACAAATTTAGCATTTGTCCTTTTCTTTCCTGAAATGGTTATTGAAAGATGTCAAAATGAGATATCGATAATCGATTGATTGTATGATTTAGCTGTATTCAGCGAAAGCTTATATTTGTATGCTTCGTGAAGATGAGATGGTTAACTTTTGTTAGTGAAGATTATTGCTAACGATGCAATACTGATTGTTTTAAATACACTGTTTTGCCAGAAAAAAATCATTCTTTTTCAAGAAAATAACCTTGCAGCAAGTGCAAAGTACTCAGTGCAAACTAACAAAAAGAAGAACCGGAGTTTTAAAATGTTAGTGAGTATTTATTTTTAATGTAATTTATTTATTTTGTATTCTAAATGTTTTTTTAATTTTTCTCTACTAATATGTTTTTTGTTTTCAGGTCTGACTCTGAGTACGAAAATACCATTTCGGCAGTAGCCCCTCAGTGCGCGCCGCCATCCAAAAAGGCAACAAAACGCGGCGCCCCCGTCGCCGCATCGCCAGCACCGAAAAAACAATCGAAAGCAAGAGCGAGAGTCCAGGAATTGTTCGGGTAATTATCTGCAGACTACAAATACGTGCATACCAAAATAATATTATTTTTTCGTTATCAACTAATGTGTGCTGTTATTTTTAAGGTCTGATTCTGAATCGGAACCCGAGAACCCAGCGGCGACGTCCTCCTCAACCTCATCCAAAAAGAGGCCGCAAAAGTCAAACAAAAAAGGAGCCGGTAGCGAGCAGCCTTCCAGCCTGTAAGTTTTCAAACGCCTGATTCAAAGTAAATTAACCTACGACTGAGTAATGTTCCATTATAAGAATTCTCGTATTAAGTTAAGCTGACAGTCATTATCTCGTTACTGGTGCTTAAAAACTTTTCAATGTTATAGGTACATGTATATTATTATGTATTACGCGTATTTTAACGCGGTAGCACTCGGCAGAAATTTTTATGTATTATTTTACTTTCATTGTTACAGAAAAAAGTCCGGGTTCTTCAACTATATTTTGAAGGCGGAAGAAAAGGCTGCTCGGGAGAAAGAGGAGACGGCCGCGAAGGTTCTGTACTCGTCCTTTACGAGCAGGGTGGCGGCTGGGCGTCAGCGGCGCGCCAAAATAACGGAGGGCAACTTTTACATAGATTTGAAAATTTATAATACTGATGACGCGCTGACAGGGACCTCTCAAACTTTGTACAAAAAGGCCTTAGTGGCCATTAAACTCCAAACTGCAGAGGGCTCCCCGCCTTGGGAAAAAATACAGCAATTTATGGAGGACGCCTACGGCGTCTTCAAAGGCTCGGATCCGGTGGTCTACAAAGATTAGTCACCAATTTTATATAAACCTTGGTGACTAATCTTTGTATCCCATCGTTAAATTAGTTCATAGTAAGTAATAGTTTAGGTAATTTAAGTAGGTTAAGATAAGTAGGTAGGTACTTAATGTTACGATAGTATATAGGTTACCATATTGATACTTCAAATATATTATATTTTCTTATATGGCTTATATTTTTTGATTTTCTGGTTTTAGTTAGGCACAGTTAATAATACTTACAAAGATGCCTTATTGTGCAGTCTGTAGTACTTCCGTTGACGCAAAGTCTTGGATAGGGCACTTGCGAAGTAACGTTCATAGAAATAACAATAATATTTTTGTTGAACCACATAGCGAGGGTGTTGATATTATATCTTCGGCATTCCGCAAACGAATCGCCACTTACAGGTTAATATGTAATGAACAAGCTCTTAGTTCAATTGATGCGTTTTTTATTTCGATTCGCGATAAACTAAGCACTCTTTTAAACGCTTGTCTCAATAAACACATTTGCTTTAAAATAAACTTAGAGTACTTCGCTAAATTTCTTATGTTTAAAAATAACACTGAAGAAATGAAATCATTTCTGACTAAAAATATTATTCTATACAAAAACTCTAACTTTGATGTGTTCTTTTCAGACATGTTAAGTTCGTTAAAAGAAAAAGTAGAGTCATTTGAACATCAAGATTCAGGGTGGTCATTTTTACATAACACTCATTTGGAGGTCAATATTAACAAATATGAACCTCTACGCGGTTCCAGCTATATCGAATTACCGAAAAAAATTAAAAATAAAAAAGCATGTCTCAACATTCAAAATAAAGACAATTGTTGTTTCATGTGGTGTGTTACGGCTGCTTTATATCCAGCTAAGTCACACCCAGAGCGGGTAACATCTTATCCAGACTTCCGCACAGTATTGAATGTAAATGATGTGCAGTTTCCGGTTACGTTTTCTGATATACAAAAATTCGAGAGCAATAATTCGCAGCTCAGATTTATCGTATATGGGTTAAAAAATAACAAAATTATTGTGGGTCCTTTATACAAGTCGGAAAATAAAGAAGAATCTAGAAAGACCATTCATTTGTTGTTACTGGAAAACAACTCGGGAACGCAACATTATTGCTTAATCAAAAGCTTGTCTAAACTTGTTAGAAGTCAAATGACTAAACATCACGGAAAACTTTATTTTTGCGAAACGTGTTTAGTATTTTTTTCTAATGCTGCAGAGCTAAATAATCATGTTTGTGGTGGTGTTGTTACGGTGTTACCCGAGAAAGGATCGGTGATTAAATTCAAACATTTCGAACGTAAGCAGAATGTTCCTTTTGTTATATATGCAGATTTCGAATCTTTATTGGAACGAAACTCTGACCTTGACATTGACACATGTAACACGTCAACATTGCATCATCACTTACCAGCGGCGTTCGCCTATTACATTGTTTGTTCTGTTGATGAAAATTTAAATCGTTTTGTATCGCATCGCGGTCCCGATTGTGTAGAAAAATTCATTAAATGCATATTTGAAGACATGCAAAACATTCATAAGATTTTGAATAAAGCTACTCCAATGATTTACACTGAAAATAATGCACTTGATTTTCAAAATGCCACTCGTTGTCACATATGCGAACATTTTTTATTTTCAGACAAGGTTCGCGACCACTGTCATATCACCGGTCACTATCGTGGTGCAGCGCATAGTCTTTGCAATTTGCAATTCAAACGTCCATCGTTTGTACCAATATTTTTTCACAACTTGTCCGGCTATGATTGCCACTTGTTTATAAAAAAATTAGGGGAAGCTCCTGGTGCAATTAAGATCATTCCAAAGACGAAAGAAAATTACATATCCTTTACAAAAATTATTGCTGTGTCAAAAAACGAATTTATTCAACTCCGATTTGTTGATTCGTTGAAGTTCTTGGGAGCTAGTTTGGATAAACTAACAAAAACTTTGCATAAAGACAGCTTTAAACATTTGCGTGATTTTTTTCATGATGATAAAAAATTCCATCTGCTGTCGCGGAAAGGTGTTTACCCGTATGAGTACATGGATATGTGGGAACGTTATGAAGAGCGGTCTCTTCCCTCCAAAGACTGTTTTTATAGTTCTCTAACAAATGAAAACGTATCCGACGAGGACTATGAGCACGCGCAATTAGTTTGGACAGAGTTCAGAATGCATGATTTAGGACAGTATACGGATTTGTATTTAAAGACAGATGTTCTTTTACTAACCGACATTTTTGAAAATTTTAGAAAAACATGCAAACAGCATTACGATCTTGATCCTGCTTTCTATCTGACAGCACCGAGTTTGTCGTTTGATGCAATGCTTCTTAAAACCGGAGTTCAACTTGAACTCATTGACGATTTGGCTATGCTGAGAATGATTCAACACGGGGTACGTGGTGGAATTTCGCTTTGTTCTCATAGAAATTGTTCCGCGAATCACGCTGCTCTTCCTGGTTATGACCGGACTAAACCGGATTCTTATATCATTTATATCGATTGCAATAATTTGTACGGATTCAGTATGAGTCAGTATTTACCATTATCGGGTTTCAAATTTATGGAGCAAAATGAAATCAATTCTTTGGATGTCACAGAAATCCCAGATGATTCTGTGCACGGCTTTATTCTAGAAGTCGATTTGATTTATCCGAACGAACTGCATAGTGCACACAACGATCTCCCGTTCTGTCCTGAAAAATGCATCCCTCCAGGTGGAAAAACGGAAAAACTTGTACCGAATTTGTATGACAAACATTTTTATGTTATCCATTACATCCATTTAAAAACCTGTCTGAAACATGGATTAATATTGCGTAAAATACACAGAGTAATAAAATTCGTGCAGGGACCGTATTTGAAAAAATATATTGATCTTAACACGCAGTTACGTCAACAGGCAACATCAACATTTGAGCAAGATTTTTTCAAGTTGCTAAACAATAGTATATTTGGAAAAACGCTAGAAAATAATGAAAAACGGGTTAATGTTAAATTAGTCAACGAATGGACAGACAAAAAAAATAGCACTAAAAAGAAAACGACGGCTGCAAAATTGATTGCAAGTCCACATTTTCATAGCGCATCTGTGTTCTCTAAAAATTTGGTCGCAGTGCAATTGAAACCAGATCGCATAGTTTTAGACAAACCAATCTATATCGGTTTTACCGTACTTGAGCTATCAAAAAGTCACATGTATGACTTTCATTACTCGGTATTTAGACCTGTCTATGATAATCGCATTAAGATGTGTTACACTGACACTGATAGTTTTATATATCATATTGAAACTAAAGACGTATACAAAGATCTAAAAGAAATCTTTATTTCGTATTTTGATACGAGTAACTATGCGATAAATAACGAGCACAACATTCCTCTTAAAAATAAAAAAGTTCCTGGCCTTTTTAAGGATGAGATGGGGGGAAAAATGATCACTGAATTTGTAGGTCTCCGTTCCAAACTTTACTGCGTGAAAACAGCTGACAGCATCATTAAAAAAGCAAAAGGTGTAAAAAATACTGTCGTTGACGAACTAGATCTGGCCGACTATAATAAAACCTTATATCACGGAAACGTTTTGAAAAAAACAAATGTTCTTTTTAAATCAATAAAACATGAGGTATTTACACAAAAAGTAAAGAAAGTGGCTTTGTCAGGAAACGATGATAAGCGTTTGATTTCTGCTGATAAGGTATCCACAAAAGCTTGGGGTAACTGCTCAATCCTTTTTAGGACAGGTAAAATTGATTAAAATCATTCATGTACCTACCTACTTTTTTTAAGGTATTCATACTCAAGTGAAATCAAACATTACGGAACAGCAGAGGTTGTAACTGGTCTTAGCTGCAATTATTGATATTGTTATTTTTAATTAAAACATTCACCAAGATTAAAACATGGAACTAAAACGGCCTGCTCATAGTCGTTATGCCCTGCAACAAACTCGTCTGCGGAGTTTTGACTCTTGGCCTAAAGGATTAGCTCAGTCACCAGAAGAAATGGCTGAGGCAGGTTTTTTCTACACAGGACAAAGTGATAAAGTGATTTGTTACTTCTGTGGTGGTGGTATCAAAGACTGGTCAGCTCCAGACCGACCTATGATAGAGCACGCACGATTTTTTCAAGACTGTTCCTATATTTTAATTTTGAAAGGTGAAAGATATATAAAAGATATAATAGAAAAAAAATATGATCAGTATCAAAAATCTGAGGCGTTCAATGTTAGTAGTGATAATATTAATGACGACGATGATATTCAAAGTAAAAAGTACTTTAAAAATATGATTTGTAAAATTTGTTTCAATGATGAGATTTCATTATCGTTAAATTGTGGACATCTTAGCTGTGTAAAGTGTGCACTATCTTTGAAAAATACATGCCCATTTTGTCGTAAAATGTTTTTTAGAGTTATAAGATTATACTTTTAAAATATTGTTACCTACCCTAGCTTAATTAGTTTATAATTATATGTCCTAGGTTTAATAAATGTATGGTACCTATAATACTATTCAAATTGTTTTATTATTTAGTTTTAATATACCTACCCTGAATTAGGTATTAAAATAAACAGAATATTAGTCAGTATACTGCACAGGTGGTATGGTTTCCAATTACCGTTCTTATACACAACCAATTGCTTTGCAAGCAAATATTCTGCCATTGCTGTAACAAGTTTGAACTTGCTGATCTTATGCGCGCAGGTGGTATAGTTTCCAGTTACCATTCACAAACTGCATTGCTAGCAAATAACTGAATCTGAAGTGCACAGGTGGTACGGTTTCCAACTACCATTCTCATACACGATCAAACTGCTTTGCAAGCAAATATTCTGCCATTGCTGTAACAAGTTTGAACTTGCTGATCTTATGCGCGCAGGTGGTATAGTTTCTAGTTACCATTTGCAAACTGCATTGTTAGCAAATAACTGAATTTGAAGCACACAGGTGGTACGGTTTCCAATTACCAGTCTCATACACAATCAAACTGCTTTGCAAGCAAATATTCTGCCATTGCTGTAACACGTTTGAACACGCAGGTGGTATGGTTTCCAGTTATTATTAGCGTAGGTACACAACAAAACTGTATTGTAAGCATGTATGATTCAGACATTGTTAAAGTTATTTAATAACTGTAATGAATAACCGCATTCAAACGGGCGCAGGCAAACGGAGCAGCAGCAAGCAACAAAGCACAGCAAGGGTTATTTTTATTTCAACGAAAACCTATCTACCAAAACAAAGTACCTAATGGTGAGTTTTGTTGTTTTTAAGTTACTTTCTAAATAGTAAGTGTAAGTGTTTAGTAAATGTGTTTAAAATATTTTGTTTGTTTCAGGCTACTCAGAATTATGGTTTCTCGATTTTGTCCGACCCAGAAGAACGCGCTGTTTCACCGGATCCGTTTTCTCAGTGTGCTCAATACTTCGAGCCTCCGACACCGCCGAACTCCCATGAACTCTGCGATGTCATCAAGGCTCAGCGGAAGGCGAAATCTAAGAAGCCCAGCAAGAGAATGGCAAAAGGCCATGTAATAGAAAAACGTCAGCGTGGTTACGAGCCGTCGTTTGTTATTAATGGAGAACCATCTCGAGGAATACGACTAATCAAAATACAAATTTTAAATATGGATAAACCTCAGCGGCATTCGAGTGACTGCAAATGTGAGGAATGCGAAGACAATGTAATGCTTAGTGCCCAATACGTTGTGAGAAATGTAAATGATACTATATATGATCAAACACAAAATGTAATCAATAATATTTCAAAAAACTTATGTGGTTATAGTTATGATTTTTCATAAAATTATTGTAATGTACCTACGTAATTATTTCTGTTTTATGTTAATTAAATATATTAAATTTTAATAATACTTAATTTTTATCATCACAAAATGTACTTCAATGAAGTTATAAATGTAGTTATGTAGTTATGGTTATGAATTTTCATAAAATATTATAATGTTGTATCTAAGTAATAATTTTCGTATTTGTTAAGTAGATATAAGAAATAATATAATCATTATGTGTAATTTAAGCTTACTTATAAAATAAATGGTATTTAACTATAATAAAATCTTTTTTTCCTATTAGAGTAAATTAGGTAGGAAATAAAAAATAATGCTTATAATAGTTAAAATATTTATTACAATGAATAAACAATTTCTTAAATAAATAAGTTAAATTTAAAAATATCATTATCTTCACACCATTTTTTTATACAAATTACATTTCTTAATGCACATTGTTTTTTGTGATTAACACAGTTATAATATAAACTATCATACCGTGAGTGCAACTTCATAAAATTAGGACACCCTTTTTCGCCTATATCAACTACATCACAGGTCTCACAAAGCTCCTGAATCCATTTAATCTTCTCCTGCCCTTTAGTTATAACTTTTTTTCTAATCAAATATGGTACTATGGTACGCTTTAGTTCTCGGTGGTCTATGAAACCTTCGCTCCACATAATTCCACGGTTGTTTTCAATCCATTTCACTTGTCTTTTTTCTTCTTTTGTTAAGTTGTTATAGGAATAGGGAGGCTTCACCAAAAACGTTTGGCTATGATCTTCACTTGTAATTGCAATTTCTTTTATGATAAAATTGTTTCTTGAATCTTTGAATCCTTGAAGATCTACTATGATTGTATCAGGATTCATGTTATCTTTTTCACCAAGTTGCTTAGAGGCTTGTATTCCACAATACAGTCGTTAAGAATAAGACAGTATGCCGAAGTATTAGCAGGAATCTCTGTGTTGCTTTCAAACTCCACGCGTACGTTTACCACAGGTCCTGATTTTATATTGTCACACTGTCTAGAGCAATCAATAACGAAAAGTGGAGCTATTTCCTTAAAATTGGTTATACTTAACAAGGGCACGGTCCCACTACCGTAATAAGACTGTTGAAATCTGACATACTGCTCGTATAATATAGCATATTTGTGATCGGTAAAATTAACATTAAGGCTTTCGTAAGGAAAATACGTAGAATTGAGGTACACTTTCAAATCGCGTAAATTACAATGATCAAACTGTGACATATCTTTATCCCATTGATTTTTTCTATTTGTTTGAAGACCAACAATTACATATCTGGGTTTTTCTATTTGAGATGACGTTTTAATAGACCACGTGTGTTTTGTACTTTGAGGTAATAAAGGATACTCATATAGATCCCAGTTTCTAAAAGCGAGCATAATCGGTCGATCCTTTTCCAAAATTTTCAGTAAATTAATTTTTTCCTTGTCGGATACTTTAACATGTGGCATGCGCCAAATTATTTTATGAATTTCAATATTTTCTATAGTTTCTCCATTATTCAGTTTTACAGCATTTAAGTCTGTATTGCTACGTAGAAGAACCAATTCGTGTTTACAGTTAATGATAATTTTTTTATAATCTTCTGCGAATCCGAGAATATTTCTGAGCGGTATTGATGCTGAAAAAGTTCACTCCTTGTCTTGTTCCATGAATGTCCCATCCCCAAGCTTTTGCTACTCTAGAGTCATCTAAACTCATAGATATCAAAGATTTCATAGTAGTTGATATACCAGCATTTTTGATCTTATCTATTTCCACTCCGTTAAGCTCATACCTAATATCTTGAAACAAGTAAAGCAGAGGATTGTTTGTATATTCAACGTGATCAACCTTCTGTTTTATATCTTTTTTTAAAATATTCACAGTTCCTTCTAAATACAAAGTACTGGCTGACGGTAGCACGTATAAATCTTGCTGATTAATAGGAATACGAATTTCATCATTCCTGTTAAAACTTGTCACATAAGGCTTGTATGAATGGAATTCGATGCCGTCGATTGTGTTGTCGCAGACAGGTGTACTTGTTATATCTAAAATGCTCATTTTAGAAGCCCAATAAATTTCAAATATTTTTTATTTTCTTTACTTATTTTTATTTTCCGTTTAGATGTGTCTTTGCGAATTGTGCAATTAACACTGATTGCTCTTGATACAGGATTCACGTATTTATTGTAGTCAATCATTTCCTTTTAAGATGTAGATAGAGCTGTATTTCCTCACCTCTTAGATTAACCAAATTATCGTTTACGTCCAATACTCTAATATTAATAGAACTGATATTATGTTGATTGACAGGAAAATAAATGATGTTTTTAGGTATTTCTATGATTCTATATCCAGGAGGTACATTTGGCGCAAATTCATGAATAATATGACTTGATTTTCCGTTAATATATGATCCGCTTACTATATCACATTCGATCCTTACCACAGTCGTTGATAAAATGTTCACTGGAAGCTGCGACTCATGTATTATATTAGCTTTTAATACCTGTTTGCCGAAACCTAACAACATTCCAAGAGAACTTTCTTTCTCAAAATGTATGTCTTTAGTGCAATATATAAATGTTTTTAATGTATTGTTGTTGCAGTACAATTTAAGATTTGCATTTTTCATTTTGGTTTTCAAGTAGTCACAAATATCTTGAAGTTCATACGCTCCTTCGGGTATTACTATGATTTCATTATCATCGTAATAGAATTTATTATTTGTAATATCAATATTTGGAATTGAATTAAAAGTAGACAAATACAATAAAGCACACTCGTATTCGTCGTCAAGCTGTAATGCAGGCGAATAACTTGTTGATAAAAGTGATGTACTACCAGTTATGGACAGTGTGAAAGACATTGTAGTAATGACATAAATTAAAACAGTACTTTATATTTTATACATCTTTATTAATGTTTTCTAAATATTTACTCAACACAATAGTGGGGTTTTTCCAAAAATTTACAAGATATTTTATACACAGGTGTCCACAATTAAAAGAGTTAAAGCTTTGATATTTGCTATAATTGTATGTTACATCTTGTTTTAAATAATTAATCAATTCATAGGGTGGCTTTAAGTCACCGAAACTATCAAAATATTCACAATAATCTAAAAACTTAACGTAGGCTACCCAATGAGTTCCTTCGTTCGCCATACTATCCAAATTAACGACGGCACATTCAACTTTTCTAGGATGTTTTGGTAGCGTATCTCTCATATAAACACCTCTGAAGTAAGGTATGCGATGGACAGCATATTCTAGGATGTCTATGTTTGTGAGTGGACGATTAGGTAGCCGTTTCATTAGTTTTTTGATTTAACAAACAATCCATTACCCTTTTTATAAGGTTTCATATACAAGCCCTTTCCTAAGGCTATAGCTTCCATCACTTTATTATGACGCTGAGCTTCCTCCAAGTTGCGTTGAGCTGACTTATAATCGTTTACAGTTTTAGCGATTCCTGCTGCACCACCTGCCGCAGCGCCCAATGCAGATAATCCAGCGAAAATGGGTATTAAAGGTAAAATACCGCCTGTTTTTGGCACTGGTATAATGCGTGGCAGACTCATTCCTTTATTTTTGGAATTAATAAGTTTTTTCGCTGCTTTATATGCTAGTTTAATAGCCGTCGTGTTATTTTTTGGTTTTCTTTTCTTCAAACTGGAGCGAATTGAAGAAACCAATTTTTTGAAAGATTTCACTCCAGCTCCATGCTTTAATTTAGTTTTCATTACTTTACTTACTAGCCAGGAGGCTAGCTTTTCTCCTTTGCCAGCATCTTTAGATTTTATTCTCTGTTTTGCCATATTTAACAACTCCGAATCCGCTCTATGACGATCTTCTAAACTATTGTTAGCCGAGTATGCGATGTCGTGTTTCATACAAGCTTCATCCAATTTATTTATTCCTTTATCACCTCGCTGTAATCTTTCCTTCAGTTTCGTGCCCGGTCCGCAATAATTATATCCAGGTAAATGTAGTTCAAATGGTAAATTATTTATTACACTGTTAATAAGTCCTCTACCTCGCGTAACTGACATTATAATGTCCTCCAACTCGTTGTATCCTGATTTTTATACAATAGCTCGTCTATCAATCCAACTGTTTTCACTATTAGGCAAACCTAACCATTTTACAAATAGTTTGTTGCCTTTTCTTCTTATAACTTTTTCAATTAGATAAATACTTGGACAGTTAGTTCTTTGCAGTTCGTGCTCATAAAAACTTCCCAAAATTGGTTGCTTTTTAATATCTACTACTAAGTAAGTTATAGGGAATGTTTTATTAATTTTTTTAATCACGAACAGTTCTGTCGACCAGTTGGGGGTATAGCCCTTTTCGAAACTGCCTTTGTATTTGCTTATCCTCACATAATCCCCAATGCTAAATTTATTTCTTTTCAACATAAATATCTGTGATTTTCGAATATTATATCTGACAATGTTTTCATTCTCTTTATTTACGTCTACTGGTTTATGTTTGGTAATGCGGTGCTCTGTGTTGTTGTAGCATTTCACAACACTTTCTAAGGGCTTGCCAATCCATTTGTAACTACCGTTTAGACTAAAGTATTTGTATAATTTGTTTTTCAATGTTTTAATTAACCTTTCAACAATCGAAGCTTTTTTTACTGAATATGTAGAATAATGATTGATATTATACAAAAGCATGAGTTTCTTAAAGTTTTCATTGTAAAACTCTTTTCCCATGTCTGTTTGTAAGCTTATTGGAGAGCGATTAGTGATTTTTAAAATGTGTTCGAATGCATTTGATACTTCTGTTTTTGATTTTGTCTTGACTGGAACAGTTAAGCAAAGTTTTGAGAAGCAATCTATTATAACTAAAATGAATCCAAATCCATTATTGTATCGCTTTAAATTCTGTATATCAATAAGATCTGCTTGCCATAAGTCATCGATTCCCTTTAAAACCACAGGTCGCCTTGGGAAATTTCTTCTTGCTGTTTTGTGAATTTCATTTACTACTTCTTCCTTACTCATTTTAAGTTTAATTTTAAAATATTTTCTAACTCAGCTTTAGTACAATAATTTTCTTCAAGTTTACCGACTGAAATCAGTATGTCGTTTTTAATAGCATGAAGTAAATGTTGGACTTCTTGTTTACTGTAATAATTTTGTTTAATCCTGTCCACATAATCCTTGTTAACAGCATCACTATCCGCCGAAGGAGTTCTCACCCCTGTCAATCTTGTCTGTTGTAAATCGAATTCTTCGTTTTCCGTTTTTGTTAAAGTATTGTCAAATATACCTAGTAATTCTGTCAACCGTAAGCGTTTATGTATATGGTTACCAAATTTATCTGTATTCATTGCATCAGGTGAACCGCAATGTTTAAGTTATGAAATGGAAATGAGTTAATTTTGAAAATTTCAATGTATTTATTTATTTATTTATTACACCACTTTCACGCAATTCTTCGATGATTGATATTATTTCGTTATCTACTCCTGTGTTACCAGCATCACGTGAAGCAATTAATAATTTTAATCGTTCAATCAATTCATTTGGATCGTCCCAATATACATAATCAGTAGTTCTCTTCCATTTTTTTAACAGTGGCAATCCGGAACCTTGTCTTAAATCTTGATTACTGCCTTCAGTACTTGCAGAAACTTTTCGTAATTTAAATAATGGTTTTATAATGGCTAAGTACTTTCGTCCTCTGTTGCTTTTCATTGGCTTGTTTGGATCATAATCTCTTCTGTGAGCATTAGTATCTAACAGCATTGACTTATAGTGCATAGTATCTTCATCCGTGACCGCAGCTAAATCTGGGATCTTTCTAAATAACAGCTCGTATATTCCAGGGGTTTTTTTGTATTTACGTCCACTAACTTGTACGTAGTCATCAGTAACAGTAACACGAGATGACCCCATCATTAGCTTTCCGCGTTCATTCCTTACACCAAATGGAATGTTGCTCAAAACGTCTGGAGACAGAGACCAAGAAGATATATTATAATCTTCATTACTTTCACTAGATCCAACTGTCTTAAAAGATACATTGCTTGTATCTTTAGCATCACTTTCATCTTCTTCCTCACTCTCCTGATACTGATCTGAATTATCCGTTTTATCTTCTGAATCAGTGTCTTCATATTTTGTTGTATTGCCAACTGTGATATCAGACTGCCTCTTAATAAGAGTTTTATCAAAGTCTTTTGACTCAATGGATGTGTTGAGCTTATTATTATCTGCACTTGTATTCTCATTTTTCATAATTTGATTAAGTGGGTTAATTATTGGTTTAAAAACGTTTCTGATCACTTGATCATTTTCATTCTCTATATCTTTCATTTGACGTATTTTCTTTTTAACGGCTTCTGCAGCATTTACTATTTGTCTTTTTAGATCTTTTTCCATATTTATTATTTTGAAAATAATATGTACTTATCTTTGTACTGTTTAGTGTATAATGAAGTCCTATGTATGAAACTTTTATTTATAAGTACTAATTAAACTTGACAAATGTGTCAAAGTTTTTTCTGTAGGCACCTTTGTTTTTTTCACAATCTTTGTTAATCACTAGGTAGTTGTACGGTTTGCTCCAAATCCTTGAACACATTTCTCTGAACTCTAACCATGTCATGTCTGTAGTTACATGTTCATCATAAATATGTCTCATGTTTACATCATCTTGTTTAAAGAGTATAATTAAATTTGCATTATCTCTCACCAACTGTTTAGGTATTTTACTATAAGTTTGATTTAAATAAAAACAATCAATGTGTTTATGTCTACCCATAGCGAAATAATCTCGCATGTTCGACTGGTTTTCACATGCAACATCATCAAATATTATTATTGAATTAGGTTTGGCGTCCTGTGGACTAATAACGTCTTCATTAGCTTGATATTTGGTGAAACAAATATTAGGAACCATTTCCAGGACTTTTTCTAGAAATATATATTTCGGTTGATACAAAGTTTTAGAATATACATATATATTACGGTAACGTAATCCTTTTTCATGTAAAAGGAGACCAACCATTAAGTTTGTTTTTCCACAATTAGATGGTCCGATAATCAAACAGCGCATTGTGTTTGGAAGTAATTTTCCATGTCGAAAGATGTTTTTTTTACAATCTTCATATATTTTGTTAAAACTCAATGATTCCGCTTGTTTAATAAACTTCATTTTTATGTATCAATGTTAGGGATGTTTTCCATGCAATGATAATTTTTTCGTTGTTATGGTCGTTATATACGAGTCACCATCAAAGCTTGAACACTAAATTTTCTCGCCATAACAGGATTTCGAAAGCGAAGTAGAATTACTTCATCAACGACAATAAAATAAAATAATATTGGGTATGCTATCCCACCAAGCGAGTGGAACGAGCGGTGCGAGTGTAACGAGCAGGGTGGGATAGAATGCCCAATATTATCCTACTGACACCACTATAGTTTTAAGGTGGAACGTTACACTACCGCGGGAAATTCAAATTTTCTTGCGTTCTTTTGCCAATAATAGCTTAATTACTCAACGTGATTACATGAAAACTAATTTTGCGCAAATTAATAGAATGATTTATTGAAATGATCTATTTATATCCGCAAAATTAGTTTTCATGTAATTTGAATTTCCCGCACTAGTGTAAAGTTCCCCCGCAGAAATGCTTTAGCATTTGCCTTTTTTGGCATTTGACTTTATAAGGCTTTTGCCTAGGTATATTGGTCTTGGAGTCCAGATAAAATGCAAGGAACATAAGTACTCTCTAGTTAGTTTTGGTGGCGATTTCATTTAAAGACCGCCAATTTTAAACATTAACACTGGAAAATGCACAAGTTGTGAAAAATAATACAATGCACGCAACGACGACGTGAAATTTTCCGCGCTCATACTAAAAAACCGTGGTTCATTTTATTTTTTGCGCGTGTTACTGCAACCTAAAATGACTTAATATTTTTTGCACTGGCAATAATAATATTTAAACTGAACAATCTTAGTCGATTATATATTATACTATTCTATCACCTAGCATCACTATAACTTCTGAACGTCAGTGTCAGTGTCAATGTCAAGAAAAGCAACATGGCGTCGTGTTAAAAATGGCGTTGTGTGATTGATTGATGCTCGTTGCTCGGTTCGCCTCTTTTTTCTTTTCTACAATAAATATATTTGTAATATATTCTGCAAGACCACACTGAGTGTTTAGAACCCAGCAATTATTTTCAACTAGTACAGTGCTACATTCGTTTGATTGAATAGCCAAATCAAAACAAACCGGTACCTATTTTCTACGTTCACTTTCATATTTCAGAAGGTAGGTAATAAAGGTTGCTAGATTGCATTGTTGTGTTACTCTATTACATAAATGTATTACTGCTATGTTATGTAGAGATCCCACAGTTTTACTTTGTACAGAGAATACCAGAGGCCGTACGTACTGTGAACTCTTAGCGCGATTCAAAACAGACCTTATACTGGATCGCTTGACAAAATCCTCATACGAAAAAAACAAAGCGATCCAATATAGGCTCTGTTTTGAATCGCGCTAAGAGCTCACAGTACGCCCCCAGGTCGCAGTTTGTTAACTTTTCCATGTTACTAGGTGTTGTGGCTCAAAGGCATATTTATTAGCTACTACACCTAAAGCTGTGTATTTGACCTAGTACCTAGTTATTCATAGTCCGAACGGCCAAGGAATGGAATGCTCTTCCAACAACAGTGTTTCCTCCTGTTTTTATAACCTGGGTCTTTTCAAGTCAAGAGTGAATCATGTTTGCCATGCTCCACCTTAGACAACTTCGTCACTTACCATCAGGTGAGTTGTCAACCATTTACCCTATTTTTTCTTTTTTTTTGTGAGTTGGCACATTTTAGCATAAAAAAGAAGTACTTTGGTACCTACTACTACCACTGCTTCACCTTCCTGGTCTGCTTGTACAAATACCGAATGGACAATCCAAGCACACAAAACAAAAGTTATCAGTTTCACAGCACATCCAAACTTATTTTGCCTATGTAGTACCTAAATTTGGCTACATGTTTTCAGTAATCCTGGCGACCCCCGGCACGATGGCGACACCCAACAACTACAAACAGAATGCATCCATGTCAATGCCGAGCCCTCAGAACAACCCGCGTTTGTATTCCATAATACTCTGGCATTCTTCCTTTACTCTTGATGCACAGACAAACCAGTAGACATTTATGTTATTACCCAATTTATTTGCTATTGATCAGTTTATGCTTCTTATTTGTACTGCTGAGTTTCAAATAATACACCAGTGGTATTATGTAGAAATTTTTTAAGTTATGATTTTTGCCAAAAGAAAAGGTTTGTAGTACTGATGTGTCCATGTTCTAATGACAGTAAATTTTATGACCTAGGCCTCGCTACTGAGATTATTGGGTACATTTTGATTTCTTGATGTAGAAATATTATTGTAAGTATTATTTTTATGAATAACAGGATAACATTGTATTCTGCAAGTGCGAAGCAAAATGTGCACCTACATTTAAATATGTAAAAAAACATGTTGAGAATAATAACTCTTAATTTTCATCTACTATACAGGTTGTACTCAATTTGCTTAAATATTTCACTTTCACCATTCTAATGTTGACATTTTGATTATAATAATTGATTACCAAGTATTAAAATCAAAATGTAAAGAGCAATGGTGGCCGAGCGGTAGCATGTGCACTTCACAATCTTACGGCACCGGGTTTGATCCTCGGCCCTGCACCAATGACTTATCTAGTAGTTATGTGCAATTTTCGATGCCATCGCTCCGTGGCTCGGTGAGCACGTTAAGCCGTCGGTCCTGGTTGTCATATGAACATCTATGGCAATCGTTACGGGTAGTCAGACGCCGGATAGAATCTGACGCCTGATCTAACCATCCCTGTTACTGGTTCCTTATGGGTTGCGAGGTCAGATGGCAGTCGCTTGTGTAATTCTGGTAGCTTGCCGCTACAGGTTAGATTGGGAGCCAACCTCAAATGGGAAAAGGCAAAGAGGATGATGATGATTACCAAGTATTAAAGGTGTATGTAAAAGGTCAATGGACAATGTTCCATGGGAACCCTATAAAATATCCTTATACATTCTTGAGATTTCAGTCTGTGCATCAATCAACTTTATACATTTATTAGGTTGTTGTTCATGTATTAGTTTCTAGAAGTATACTGTTCTGAAAAAAAAAACAACAGAAATCAGAGCATTTGTTTTGCTTAAATATTCAGTATAGTTGAATGTGCCCTAGAATGTTGTTAGATACTAACAGCCTTACTTATAAACGCTAGTTACATTAAACCAAATGCTTAAAATACTCGTATCTTGTTCTCGCTCATGACATTCATGCCAGCAAGAAGGTGACACTTTAATCAAATATACCATAGATACACAGTATGAAAATCAAACCTTAAAAGTGCACCAATGCTTACTTATACAGATATATAAACCTCTCCAGCTAATATAAAATAGTCCACAAGATGTTGATTCATTTTAATAATGAACCATAGCATCCTGTAATAACGTTATAAAAAAATATGCAACTTACATCACTTTCATTAGGCGCGGTCGCATGCGAATGAGAGCAAAAACATGCAAGGCATATGCCTTGTTTTAACGGACGTGGCAATTGGGGTCTACCCTACATTTAATTGTAGAGGAGTGCAACATTTTGATTATTTATTAAATTTAACTAGTGTTTATAAGGAAGGGCCTAACAGTTAATATGCAAGTACTAGAGTTGATGCCTGTGCAAGCTTTGCAGGGCTGATATACTCGATATTGCCGGTATCTAACTGCTGACCCGAGCATGAATCCAACTCTATGCTTATCATCTTTAGAGTATTTTGCTGTAGAAGTATAACACATAGATCCATTAAAAACAAACAGTAAAAGTACTAAGGCTGCATTTTCAACAAGCAAGATAATGTTTACAGATAGTGGTAATTGCAAATAACTTAATGGCCAGAATGGTCAATAAAACCAGATGAAAAAAAGTGCTTACAGAAACAGCTCCATGGTTTTTCAGTAAAATATTGCTATAATTATGTAAAAAGAGTAATTAAATATTTAAATATATAGCCCAAAGACATCTTGAAAAGTCACCACTGGATCAGCATTTTTTTCCGTGATTTTTATGAATGACCCAAAAAGTTTTTTACTGCATTTTGATTAAATTTCAATATCCGGGCTCTGACTTGACTTGACTTGACTTGTGACTTGATGACTTGTGTTATACTTCTACAGTGTATTGCATTATGTAACAAACCTTATAATTTCTACTTATAATTTACACCCTTGTTTTGTAATAGCATTTTACTGTTATGTTGGTTACGTTTCATGTTTTGTTATGTTGAAACAGACTACATGATTGCCGGGCCCCCCATGAGTTTCGGTATGATGAAAGGTAATGCCACAATCTGATTTTTACTATACTTTATTCAAAATTGTCCTCACCGCTCATCTGTTTTGGATTTAGGTACTCTATGGGGTAAATGATACAAAATTTGTTTTAATAGCACCAAAATTTCCTCGTTTCCACATCACAAGCCATAGCACTTATTTTGTTTTCTCCGTTCTGTCCGCTATTAATCCCGCTAGCGCTCGCCTAACTTCTATAGCGTTTGTTTCGTTCGCCCCGCCCCCGCCCTCCCATTCCTTATGCTTCGTTTTTTTTCTTTTCATTGTATTGCCGCCCGGCTGCTTGGCTTGAAGGCGGTATGAATGCACCGCCGCCGCACCATAATCAATACCAGTACCACGGCGGTCCGTATCAGGGCGGTCCGGGACACGGTCCGGGGTATTGGTCGGGGCACACTCAACAGCCTCCGGCGCGTTTCGGTGCAGAAAGCACGCGGCGACCGGGGCCGGCCGCCGCCGCCACGCCCGGCAAGGATGATAAAACGAGCCCGTTTGTCAACACCGTGCATTCGCATCCCGGGTTTCAGCCGCAGAAGATCGGCAAGGGCTGCCCTGCGGTGAGTTCCGTGGCTTTCGTTCTCTTTCACACGTCTCTATTTCTATTAGTCATAAAAGTGTTTTTAGATTGGCCGCGCACGTCGGGTTTTTTAATAGGTTTCCGGATCAGGAGTTCGGATTCGAATACCCTATTGTTTCTAGCACCAGCAGCAGTTATAGCAGCCACCAAATAAGTTTAGTAGTTACCATATAACCTGCGCAAAGGCAAATACGATTAAGAAGTGCTATTCGGTACTAAGAGTGGCAGTTTTAAATGCGTACTGCGCAAGTAAAGGCCGCTACACACCTTCAGTCTTAACTGTGTGATCTAACTGAGCAGCCGGATTGTACAGATGAATCGTTAGGTGTGTAGAACAATCAGTTTCACGGGTTCACTAAAATGTAATCAAAATAGCATTAGATAAATAGGACTGTACAGTTAGAACTATGGGTGTGTAACAGTAAAACTGCGCAGTCTATGCAGACCTGTATGCACGCAGGATTTACCTGTAGGTAGAGTTAATCGCACAGTTAAAACTGAAGGTGTGCAGCGGGCTTAAAAGTTATATACATCTTCACTCATTATTTCAAATCATAGCGAAGCACGGCTAGCCGTTTCTAACCGATCGGTAAAGTTAAGCAACGTTCGCTACGCTCACTACTTTGATGGGTGACCGCTACAGCAAAAAGTGGTATTTACAACTGAGCGCTACCGTGCTTCGGAGGGCACGTTAAGCCGTCGGTCCCGGCTGTTGTCTTAAGACAATAGTCGTTAAGCCAAGCCAGAAGCCTTTGGGCGGCCTAATAATTCTGACACCAGGGCTGACATGTGGTATGGCCTACACAAGAAGAATTCAAATCATTATACATTTTCATTGATCATCAATTCATCAAGTCTAACCATCTCAACGAAACACCTGTCACAAATCCAACCTCTTCCCACAGGGTGCAGGCCTGCCGAAGCCCCCGAAGCCGCCAGAGAAGCCCCTAATGCCGTACATGCGGTATTCCCGCCGAGTGTGGGACTCTGTGAAGGCAAGTCATCCGGACCTCAAGTTATGGGAGATAGGGCGAATCATCGGGGGCATGTGGAGGGACCTACCTGAGACTGAGAAATCTGCATTCGTCGATGAATATGAAGCTGAAAAGGTATTGTAGGATTTTTTTAAATTAATAACTAGATATAACACAACCGATACAAAGAAATGCCCTACAAAAGAGGCTAGTTGCCTGCTACTTTTTTTTTGTATTAATTAACAATATTCTTAAAAAAATAAACATTCGTGAAAGCAAAAGTTCATCATCATCATCATTAACAGCCTGAAGACGTCCACTGCTGAACATAGGCCTCCCCCAGAGCACGCCACCTTGAGCGGCTGCTCGCCTCCCGCATCCATCGGCTCCCCGCGGCTTTCACCAGGTCGTCGGTCCACCGAGTGGGGGGCCGGCCCACGCTGCGTCTTCCGGTTCGTGGTCGCCACTCGAGAACCTTTCTTCCCCATCGGTTGTCAGTTCTACGAGCGATGTGGCCTGCCCATTGCCACTTCAACTTACTAACTCTAAGAGCTATATCAGTCACTTTAGTTCTCCTGCGGATCTCCTCGTTCCGGAGCTAAAGCAAAAGTTAAATATCTCAAAAAATGACAAAGTTACACGCATTTTAAAATACGGGAATAGAAAGAGACGGCTCAAACATGCAGTGACGTCACTTCTTCGTCCTTCATAGTACCTCATTAATAAGCTGTGGTAGTTTTACATGCAATCTCTATGGCATCTGATGTCACAACGTGTGTTTTCATAGTAACTGTGGGGAAGCTCCACACGATCTCTGTTTTGCGAGAAAGGGACAGGCAATCCAGAACCTCCTTGATTTATTTACCAATTTTACTAATTTTTTCAATTATTGCATTTATTTTTAACCTACTTCGTGAAAAAGTATTTACTTGTTCATTTTTAAGAGCAGGTAACTAGCCTATTGGCCTATCTTTGGTTAATATGTTCAAATCTTAGAGGTAAAGGAATTTGTGATTTGCTTTAAAAGAGTGTATGAAATCCTAAACAATATATAATTAACTGACTATTCTAAAAAATGTTGCCATCCTTTTCATATGAATCAAAATGATAAGGACCACGATAGTTTTAGGGCTGTCCAATTAGGTTTCAGATTTTGTACAATACAGTTCCTCTAATAACGTTTTTTTACAAAATTAAATATTGGTAATTAAATAATGAAATACTTACATAAACATAAACAGTTCATTTGCAAAGTCAGACGATAAGAGAATTTAATCCATCCACATAAAGTGCAAAATGATTAAAACCATAGTAGTATTACAAAGCTAAGTTTATTTCGACTCAGGCGCAGTACACAGAACTATTGAAAGCGTACCAATCTTCGCCTGCATACATTCAGTGGCTGGCGCACAAAAGCAGAGGTACAATCAACCTTAAATCCATACACCGAGGGTCCCATTTTGTGTTTAATACTCACGCCACCACCACACGGCTTGAATAACACAGGGTTGTAGAGGTGCCATTGAAAATTGTGTTTTAAATCTATGTGTCGAAGGTTTAATATCGTTTTACAGCAGTATGCTAGAAATATACTGGTTTTGTCCATAGATAATTGTCATAAATCAATGAAAAGTTAAGGCTTGGCCATACAGAATGCGTACTAACCGCGCCGTGCAATCCTCTTGGTGCGAGAGCCCACTGCAAAAATACCTACGTCATCGGGTACCCCAATAGGCTATCTTTAGATCGTTAACCGACACTTAAACATGTAAAAAAAACAGGTCTGCCAGTTCTGATCCTGCCGGGTCATGGAAATAATCCACTTGCACTAACTTCAAATGCCTTGAATACTAAGTTTCGGCAAGTTTAGACCTGGCAGACCTTTTAATCTATTATCAGGGGCATCTTGGCAATTATTGGGCGTAAGTTTCATCGGGGTATTCGCTGAGGTAGGTAAGGGGTGTGAAAGGCATATTCTTAGGGGTCTGCCAGGTATTCCGGCAAGGTGCGCAATGGCAGACCAATTTTTTTTTACATAATTAATCAATGGTTAACTTTTGCCAGCACTTTCATTCGGGTACCTTATGACATAATTTTGCAAAAAAGAATACTTAAAAAAATTTCAATAATTTCCATGACCCGGCAGGATCGGCACTGGCAGACCTGATTTTTTTACATATTTAGGTGGCGGTTAACGATCTAAAGATAGCCAGCCTATTGGGGTACCCGATGACGTAGGTATTTGTGCAGTGGGCTCCCGCAGCATCTAGTAAAATGTAATAAATGTTATATTTGTACACATTGCACACAGCGCCAAAATTAGTAAAGTTCTCTCTCACTCGAATATATTTTTAGTTAATCGCCTCATTTAATAGCCTTGACCACCGCTAAGTGCGCTTTCTATTTGACCAAGTCTTTAGTCTTTTTGCATTGTATGGGCTGCCTAAGTAAATAGAGGTAGATGGCTGTCAGATCAATATAAACTCGCCGCACACGCACAACCTAGTAATAAGTTGTTATGAAAAAGAAAATGCCCTATAAACTTGTTAAAGAGTCACATAGAAAGGCCTGCGTTATATTGAAGCATACTTTTTACTCCAAAATCATTGACTATAAATCCAGTTGACCAATGATACAACTTCCCCTCATACGAAAACTAGTGGTGTTTCAACCACTAATTTCTAATAAATCACGGGAACCCGTTGATGTCTTTCGTTCCATCCTGCTCTGTTCTTTGTAATTTCGTATGGCTTTGTCTCGTTTTGTTACCTCGCCCCCTGCCCGCGCAGGTGAGTCGTGTTTGTACGAGACATTATGTTCACGAGCTATCATCTGTCCTGTCCAAAGTACTTCAATTTAATTTACTGAGCGAATGAGATCTTACTATGTAGTACTTTGAATCAACAGATAAATAGAACTCGGATTGTTTTATTCAGATTTGTGGTAAATACACGTAGAAGCCCTTTACGCTCTTCCTATTTAGAATTATACTTTTAAAATTATTGCACCCATTGCAATGAAACCGGGCACTTTAATCTATGCCAAGATTTTTAGTTCTATTCACGGCATGACTGTTAGCGGGTACCGAATCTAGAACAAAATAAATAGGGTGGTGAAAAAATGAGACACTAATCAATTTGGTCTCTAATTGGTCATTCAAATGAGTGTGTTAATGAATCATCATCATCATCGTTGAGATTTAATGCTATGAGACTTTGATCACCATCCGTTACCATCGTCGTTATATTGGAATAGTTTCCGGGAATCGTGAAATACGGCTTACAAGCATTATAAATTGATACATTTTGAGTGATTGAGACACATTTCACATGTTAATCTGAACGGTAGCCACCACTATTGGTCTTCTTCTTCTTCGTTTAATGGCTTTCCATCACTTTTTAACGATAACTCTGTTAATGTCAAAGTCCTACTATGTCAAGTCAAAATGCCACCATTTGCCAAACCAACATGTTCATGTTTTGACATTTGTTAACTGCCAAGTCGTGAATCGAATTAAAAGGCGTGGCATAGTTTCCTAAGTCTCGAACCCCCACCATACAATGTGACTAACCCACTCACTAAGCCGTGTTTGTCCCCATGCACCCCACATGTAAATAACTCACGCACGGGCACCCATAGTCGGAGTATGAGAAAAGTCTGAAGACATACCACAACTCGCCGGCTTATCTCGCATACATCGCGGCCAAAAACAAAGCAGTAGGTAAGGGGATATGCATGACCTTTGGTACCTTTAAAACATGAAGGAAAAAATTAGGACCATGGATGGAATCAAACTTGAAACAGTTGACTGTATCCAGGGCCTTTGCTTCACCTCTTAGCAATATAATATTGGTATATGTATCAATCTCCAGCAACAATACAATTTGTATGCTGTAGCTATTCATATTAGGGTCTATAATTGAATAGTGAGAGGTGATGTTAAGGTCCCAGATATTGAATTACTTACTCGCTGGAGCTACTGTGACCATTCCACAGTGATCCTAGTTTTTTCTTTCAAAATTATACAGATTACTGTAGCAAGGTAAAAAAAAAACATTCGTTTGGTTGTAATTCATTCATACAATTTAAATAATCTTTTCATATTGCTTGTTAATAAAATAAGAAAATGTTTTATGAAGATATCTTTTTATTTTTCTAATTGAATCTAATAATAACAATAAGTAATCTCGCATGTAAGGGGTTTAAAATTTTTCATAAACTATTGAATGAATTTAGCATGAAAAGGACATAATATGCATTTAAGAGTACAATTCAAACAATAAAATCCCATCAACAGTGGTTTCGATTCCCACAAAATTTAAACAGCGCCATCTCTTTTTTAAAAAACAGACACAATGAAAAAGTCCATAACCCTTAACATCATCATACTCAATTACTTTTCGAATTTCCTTGATTTTAACAAAACCTTACCTTATGTTCTAACTGCTAAATACTAAGTTTCTTTAAATTTGATTTTGAATATAATACATTAACAAAATGTGCGTTAGTAGTAGGTACTCTTGAAGAAGAAAGCTCAAGCAAGAAGGGAAGCTCGCAGAAGGAACAGCAGCAGGACAGACGGATTGACATACAGCCAGCGGAGGATGAAGAAGGTATAGTTTTAATATAAGATTTTAAACAGTCACGTTTAGTAACATTTCTAAAGTATAAGACAAACAAAAGCAATACTTTACCTTTAACTTGTATGTAGAAAATTAGGAATGCTAAAGTTTTGTCGGTAATATTCTTATTTCCAATGTTTAACTGATATTAAGTGATGATGCTGCGGAAGAAGTTGACTTGCAGTCTGTGACTAGCATTTGTGGTTACCTCATGACAGTATAAATAACTGACAGAGTATTCACCTCACACAGGGCGCGTATGGGTGTTCTCGCGAAGCGCGTAACTGACCAAGCTTTTACTTCGCGAAGCGCATAACTGACCAAGTGTTTACCTTGCGAAGCGCATAACTGGCCAAGCGTTTACCTCGCGACGCGCACATTGATATTACCTAGCGATGGGTATGACTGACCAAGTGCCTACCTGGACCCTAATTCTGTATGACCAATTTACGATTCCTTGCTTCGAAACCACGCGAATTCCTTGTCTTACATAAGAAAACTGCAAAATTATATTCTCTATGAAATGAGAACGAAACCGCGCGAAATGAATGTGGAATTGGCGCGATTTCAACTGTCAAAAAAAATCATGTTCCACTGAGGCGCGTTCCGAAACATCAACCCGTCAAAAGTTACCACCACTTAAATTAAATATTAAATATTCAAAATAAAACTAAAATGTATTTCTAAAGGTTTTCTGTCAATTTTTAATAATTACCCATAGCTTCGGTATATCACAACATAAATATAAGCTATTCCTTTATTTTAATTCTTTATCGGTTTTGGGATGAGAAATCCTTTAGTTCAAATTCGGAACGCACTCGAGGGATCCACAACCTGTCATAGATAATTTGTCTAGATTATACAGAATACAAAAATTGAGGATTCCTTGGTGTGACACGATTTGCACAAGACACGATAACGACGGGGTTTCTATATCGTGTGGAATCTGTGTTTTCATACAGAATTATGGCCCTGGCAAGGCACGTAACTGACCAAGCGTTTACATCGCAAGGTGACTCACTGATCATCAGTTACCTCACGAAGCGCGTATCTGATTCAATTTCAATTTATTGTCATATACATTGTGCGTACACTTATGAAAGTCAGTTTATAGCAATACATAATTTGTACTACAACAACAACAATAATTCATTAAATAAAACAAATACAGTTGTACATGTTATGTAAAAATTAAAGCTAACAAGTTGAATTTTTAACAACAACAACAACAAAAACACGAAAATTTAATAGTTATTTATGATATTAGGGCGGTAAGTTGGTTTTTACAAACGAGTAGACGAATGTAAGCGCGAGACGAAGTCGACGGCTTACCATAGTCACGAGTTTGTAGAAACCAATTTCCGCACGTGTATCATACAACGTTTTTCAACACATTCGCGAGAAAACAGTACAATAGGTAAAGAAACAAACTTTCGTTTATTAGTGGGAAAGTCGCAACAAACAACCTTCGACGTTCCTTATCTAACTAATATGAAAATGGCCTAAAATGGCGCGCATTTACAATGCAAATGGCGCCACGTGCGTGTGGTGAAAATTAGAACTACATCTTTAGTTTCATTTTCTCTTTAGTATTAATGTGAGACAAACATATTGAACAAAAACCCTTCCAAGGAGTTTCGATCATTCAGCTTATTTATTCTCGTACTGTGAAACTCCTTGGTGAAATTCTTTTATATGTTTTATTGAAATTAAAAAAGAACCGTAAAGGTTACGCACGGCGCTATACAAGGAACGATGATGATACTTAGGTGAGAGTACCTATTTTACCGCACGCTTCGTTATATGGTGCGTAATGTTTAACTTTCGAACAATGTATACAGGCTTTGTAAATGCATTTTTTGAGCAAATGTGTTGAAAAATAATTTAACATGTAACAAGATGCATAAGCCGTTCTAATAACAAAAAATTAATTAAAATAAGTATAAAATGTAAATAAGTAATTATATTGTAAGTATAAAAAAGTCTAAAATAATAAAAATGAAAAATGATTGAGTGTTTATCTCGCGAAGCCAATGACTAACCAAGCGCTTACCTTGCGAAGTACGCAGTGTTCATTCAATTACTTCATAAAGCGTGTAACAGACCGAGCACTTGTCTCACTCTACTCACGGCTGTTCAATTTTTTTCCCCTGTTTCCAGACCAAGACGAAGGGCTGTCAGTAAAGCACGTGGCCTACGCCCGCTATCTACGTAACCATCGGCTTATTAACGACATATTCTCGGATACGGTCGTGCCTGACGTGCGATCCGTCGTCACTACAGCTAGAATGCAGGTAATTTGTTTAAAATAATCGGCCAAGTGCGAGTCGGACTCGCGCACGAAGGATTCTGTACTATTATCTATAAAAACGAGCAAAAAAAATCACGTTTGTTGTATGTGAGCCCCCTTAAATATTTATTTTATTCTGTTTTTTAGTATTTGTTGTTAAAGCGGCAACAGAAATACATCATCTGTGAAAATTTCAACTGTCTAACTATCACGGTTCATGAGATACAGCCTGGTGATAGACGGACGGACAGCGGAGCCTTAGTAATACGGTCCGTTTTACCCTTTGGGTACGGAACTCTAAAAATTAGACATGTCGGACGCACACCGTGTGTGCAGTTTTCAATTTATAAATCCATTGTTATGCAGCGCATCGTCATTCCACTAGTTCGATAAAATTGAAAAAAACTTTTATAAAGTACCCTAAAAACCTTCAATTTAATCCGTGGCAGTTTTTGTGTGGGTTAAAGATTAATAGTAATTACCATTATTACAGATTCTAAAAAAACAAGTGCAATCCCTGACGATGCATCAGAAGAAGCTAGAAGATGAGCTGCAGCAAATCGAAGAGAAATTCGAAGCCAAGAAACGCAAGTTCATTGAGAGCAGTGAGACTTTCCAGGAGGAACTTAAAAAGGTAACTTTTTACCTATCGTCTTTTTATCTGTGTTTTTATTCACCGGAGAAGATGATTTGATGAACATTTTACTAAGTATTACATCCTTTTTTGATTCGAACTATAAAAAACCTTTTGGGGAAAATGATTGAAATTGGAGGATTTATTTTTCAATTTGGAGAAAACCGAAAATTTGTAATGGCAATACTTTTTTTTAGTTACCACTAAACTCCTTTGTTTATAAACCGATTTAGAGATAGATAGATAGATAAACTCTTTATTGTACACCAACTAAACTTTAATATACAAAGAAACTTAATTGACTTATAATTGCTAGTACAATGGGTGGTCTTATCGCTTAAAGCGATCTCTTCCAGATAACCTAGAGAATTCTTTGTTTATTTGAATCGATATACTTTCAGATTGGTTTCATACATACTTCATTGAAATCGCTACAGCTTTAAAAAAAACAGGAAAAAAATTTGCCATCCAAGTGCGGCTCAGTAGAAAATTAGGGCGGCGATTGAAATCGGTTTACCCCCTTATTTAAAAGGATATTAGGTCCAATTTTGAAAACTTTAGTTGACAGTCCTTAACTTACTAAAAATATATCCGTCTCTTACATTGCCGTCTATTTGACAAGGACAGCAACAGTTTTAGGTTTTCCCATTAGGCACTAATTTAAAGAGGCAGTTGTAAATAGCTGTTTTGGTAAGTTAAAAATTATAAATGGCGCGTTTAATAACTAGCTCAGCAGTTAAAACTAAGCAGTAAAGTAAACAAAAATGAGTAATAAAAAAATAATGAAATGGATCAGTGAATATGTAATTGAGCAGGAAAATAATTTAATGGGCGGTAAAAATTATTGAACGAGCGGTGGTTAATAATAAAAAAAAACCTAAGCTAACTTGATAAAATAACCGACTAATTGATTTTTTATTACTGTCCATGTTTTACTGTCGCAATAATTAATCGACCGCCATTAAGGCCCGATTTCACCAAACTAGAATAAATTTTATTCCAGGTATAATTTTCCGAGAACAACCGAGTTACGCGAATATAGCCCTTATACCACCAATTTTGTGAAGGAATAAGACTTATTCCTTGGATACAATCAAAATGGCGTCTTTTTGTGTAATTTCATTTGTCAATAAGCTGTATCCAAGAGTAACGACCGTACCGTATTGTTAGAGGCACATTGAATATCAATGTTAAGCTCGAAAGGTCACGTCTGGTGAAGTCTACGCTCCGTCCAAATCCTGTCCAAATCCAAAACCCCGAAGGCTTTCAGCTGGAACTCCAAAATCGCTTCCAGTGCCTAGCCGACTGTAACACAGTGGACGAGCTAAACGACGGGTTGGTGGAAACTGTCCAAGCTGTTGGATCGAAATTCTTTAAGACCCAACGCCGAAAGAAGACTCAAAAGCTCTCAGAAAAAACTCTTGAGCTAATGGCCGACCGGAGCGAAATGAAGCTGCAGTCTTCAGTTGATATGTCAGCCTACGGTGAACTCAATAGACGAATCTGGAGTTCCTTGCGACACGACTTGCGTGCTCTTAGTACTTCACGTATTGAGGCCGCAATTGAGCGGAACCAAGGCTCTAAAGTGTTCGCAAAGGATTCGTCTATTGGGCAACACCAAATGACAAAACTGAAGACCGAAAATGGTAGCATCATTTCATCCAAGCCTGAGATTCTGAGAGAGATCGAGAACTTCTATGGACAGTTATACACCTCGACACGTAAGCCCGCTACTAACACAGCTCAGGACATCAGAGCCAAGTTAGTCCGACACTATACCGAAGATATCCCGGACGTCAGCCTGTACGAGATTAGAATGGCCCTCAAACAGCTTAAAAACAACAAGGCACCAGGTGAAGATGGAATTACGACTGAACTTCTGAGAGCGGGTGGTAGACCGGTACTTTTAGTCCTCCAGAAGTTATTTAATTCTGTCATCCTTGAAGGTACAACGCCAGAGGCATGGCACAAGAGCGTGGTGGTGCTCTTCTTCAAAAAAGGCGATAACACCTTATTGAAGAACTATAGGCCCATCTCGCTCTTGAGTCATGTGTATAAGCTGTTTTCGAGAGTCATTACGAATCGTTTCGCACGCAGGTTTGATGAATTCCAGCCTCCCGAACAAGCCGGTTTCCGAAAAGGCTTTAGCACCATAGACCACATCCATACGCTGCGCCAGATTAAACAGAAGACCGAAGAGTATAATCGGCCGTTATGCCTAGCGTTTGTGGACTATGAGAAAGCCTTCGATTCAATCGAGACTTGGGCGGTGCTGCAGTCCTTGCAGCGATGCCAAATTGACTATAGGTATATCGAAGTTTTGAAGTGTTTGTACAGTAAGGCCACTATGTCAGTCCGACTACAGGACCAGAGTACGGAACAAATTCCATTGCAAAGAGGCGTGAGACAGGGAGACGTTATTTCTCCGAAACTGTTCACAAACGCATTGGAGGATGTTTTCAAGCTCTTGGAGTGGAAAAGATCTGGCATCAACATAAATGGCGAGTACATCACTAACCTTCGTTTTGCCGATGATATAGTCATAATGGCGGAATCGCTCGAGGACCTTAGCACCATGCTCAACGACCTCAGTAGAGTCTCCCAGCAGGTTGGTCTTAAGATGAATATGGACAAGACAAAGATCATGTCTAATGCTCATGTTCCACCTATACCGGTAATTGTTGGGAACGATACTCTCGAAGTTGTCGACAAGTATGTCTACCTAGGACAGATTGTCCAATTAGGTAGGTCCAACTTCGACAAAGAGGTGGCGCGAAGAATCCAACTCGGCTGGGCAGCGTTCGGGAAGCTTCGTCCTATCTTTTCGTCCAAAATACCGCAGAGCCTGAAAACGAAAGTTTTCAATCAGTGTGTGTTGCCAGTGATGACTTATGGAACTGAGACATGGTCTCTTACTGTTGGCCTCATTAGTAAGCTCAAAGTCGCGCAGCGAGCTATGCTCGGTGTTTCCCTGCGAGATAAGCTCCGGAACGAGGAGATCCGCAGGAGAACTAAAGTGACCGATATAGCTCTTAGAGTTAGTAAGTTGAAGTGGCAATGGGCAGGCCACATCGCTCGTAGAACTGACAACCGATGGGGAAGAAAGGTTCTCGAGTGGCGACCACGAACCGGAAGACGCAGCGTAGGCCGGCCCCCCCACTCGGTGGACCGACGACCTGGTGAAAGCCGCGGGGAGCCGATGGATGCAGGAGGCGAGCAGCCGCTCAAGGTGGCGTGCTCTGGGGGAGGCCTATGTTCAGCAGTGGACGTCTTCAGGCTGTTGATGATGATGATGATGATGAAGAGTAACGAATAGCCGTATACTTGGAATAAACGTTGGTGAAATCGGGCCTATATTAAATAACTGCTCAATATGGTTTTTTTTTAACGGGCAATGTGCCTTTATTACTCAAGCTAACAACTACAATAATAAAGTTTTTGAACTGATCATAGTAACGTCTCGAATATCTTGCCAAGCTCAAAAAATTAGTTCCCGTATTATAATAATCTTTGTTCCAGCATTGCAAGCCAGCTGTGGACGAGGATACTTTCCAGCGGATGGTGGATCGAGCACTGGAACAGATGCGACGAGGCATCAACCCCGCTTCGCAACCTCTCACCGGCGCCGCCGCAGTCGATAAGAAACCGGTAACTTTATATTTATACTAGCGGCTCGCCCCGGCGTCGCACGGGTATAATAGTTTTTGTTTTCGTAGCGCACGCGATGTAAAGAATATTATAGGTACATTTTTTTACACCTTGGGTTACATTATTGGAGTTTTAGTAAGGATCCCTAATTTTTTTGAAAATATAATATAGTCCAAGGATAGTGTAGCTTCCCAACAGTGAAAGAATTTTCAAATCGGTTCAGTAGTTTCGGAGCCTGTTTAATGTAAACAAACAATCAAATCTTTCCTCTTTATAATATTCTTATAGATTATGATCATCATCATCATCATCATCTGCTTGAAGACGTCCACTGAATATACTGTGAAGGCGTATTTTTTATATACGTTTCCGCAACTCTATAGTTGTAGCTAATGAAATTACTAGGCAAATGAGACTTTATGGTCTGATCTTGCAGTCTAGAAATCTTGTTACTAGATTTCTAGACTGTGTGTGATGTCTCAGGATGACTCAGGATGATGTGCGCAGTGCAGTGTCACGTGAAACTTTTAATTTAGAGTTCCGGGTGACACTGTATCTGTTATGGGTGGTCGTGCCGCTTAACACCAGGCGAACGACTAGCTCGTCACGTCAATCATTTACATTAAAAAAAACAGTTGTTCTATACCATCACATCACATCATCAGCTGGAAAACGTCCACTGCTGATCATTTATGCCTCCACGATAAAATGCCACTTTTAAGGTACCATGGAGAATGTTGCTGCCCATTCCCTGGATATTCCCTTAGCCGGCTCTTATGGCATCCACGGGAAGAGATAGGGTGGTCCTATTCTATATTATACATATATCCGAATTCCCACAGGCAACAGAGACAGATCCAGTCCAGCCCAAGACCGAAGCAAATGGCCCAAACCCTCCCACTCAGGTGGACAATGTTTCCACAACCGATGTTAAGAGTGAAGGTAGCACTGGAGTCACTGAGCTATCCAAGGGACCGGAGAAGGCAGCTGAAGACCATGTCAATGGACAAGATGGGGATGGTAAGTATTAGGAAAGATGTTCATAGCTGAACATAGGCCCCCCATAGAGCGCCACTTTGAGCGGCTGCTTGCCTCCTGCATCCATCAGCTCCCCGCGGTTCTGACCAGGTCGTCGGTCCACCTAGTGGGGGGCCTACGCTGCGTCTTTCGGTTCGTGGTCGCCACTCGAGAACCTTTCCCCATCGGTTGTCAGTTCTACGAGCGATATGGCCTGCCCATTGCCATTCCAATTTGCTAAAAAGATTTTATATATTTTTATTACATAGAAAAATTTCAAAAATTAGGCAGTCGTGAAAACAAAAACTAAACATCCAGGAAAAGGTAATAAGATATTTAATATACAAGACTAGAAAAAACGGCAAACACGCGGTGACGTCACAAATTGTTACTTCATAGTATGTCATTACTATACCTTGTCCATTTCGTTAATGGTTTATTTGACAGCTCACTCCCATGAAGTTTCGTATTGATTGCGTTAAAATTTCACACAAATAATATTGCACTTCATGAAATTCATCAAAATGTACATTTATAGATATCGATTATAACGTTTACATACCTAATGCGATTAGTAATAATAGTACAATCACATGGTATCACATTCGAGAATCTTTAGAACATCACTAACCTGTCAGTCATCGAGCTGTCAAAAAACCATTAATAAAATGGCCACAGTATAAGCTATGGTAGCCTTACATACCTACTCTCTTTGGCATGTAGGTTTGGCACTCTCATTTAGGCTTTTACTAGGTGGTAGGACTTTTCTGCAAAGTTCGTCTAGGTAGGTACCACCGCTTTGCCAGTTATTCTGCCGCCAAGCAGTAGTGTGCAAGCACTACTGTGTTCCGGTTTGAAGGGCATTGTAGCTAGTGAAATTACTGGGCAAATGAGACTTTATGATCTGATCACTCAGTCTTGTAATCTGATTACTGGACTGGGTGATGTCTCAGGATGATGTGCGCAGTGCAGTGTCACGCGAAACTTTATTGTTTTAAAGTTCCGGGTGACACTGCAACTGTTATGGGCGGCCGTGTCACTTAACATCAGGTGAACGACTAGCTCGTCACGTCATTTAATTACATAAAAAAAAAAAAAAAAAAAAAAATGTGACATTACATATTATGATCTTCCCTTGGCTGTGAGGTACTTATAAAGAATGTATAATTAGTGTTTAAAGGTCATGTTTTTTTATATTCCCAGTGGCGATAAAGGAAGAGAAGCCTGTAGTGAAGCCCCCGATGGAAGGGGCCTCCGCGATCCCCCCGGGTGGGCCTCCGCCCTCGCATCAACCTCACATTACATCGCCGCCGCAACATCGTTAGTACATACATATATTATATTGTATATACCTGTTTTGTGGCATAGCATTTTATTGACATAGCATATCTTAGCGCTCCGATGTCACAGATCATCGGTCCACCGAGTGGGGGGCCTACGCTACGTCTTCCGGTTCGTGGTCGCCACTCGAGAACCTTTCTTCCCCATCGGTTGTCAGTTCAAGCGATGTGACCTGCCCATTGCCATTTCAACTTTTCTAAGAGCTATAAATGTTACTTTAGTTCTCCTGCGGATCTTATCTCGCAGGGAAACACCGAGCATAGCTCTCTCCATAGCACGCTGCGCGGCTTTGAGTTTACTAATGAGGCCAACAGTAAGACACTACGTCTCAGTGCCATTTCTTCATTTAATTAATTGATTAAAAGTTATCACTGGCAACACACATTGAGTATAAGCTGATGATAATATAATATTGTGTTTCAGCGATGATGATGCCTCCCAACCCGAATGCCCCCCCACCGGCTCCGGGGCACCCCTCCGCCCCCCCACATGGGGGTCCCCCGCCTGTCGCTGGTCCTCCAGGTAATTTACTTTTCAACACATTTGCTCAAAAAATGCATTTTCAAAGCCTGTATACATTGTTCGAAAGTTAAATATTACGCACCATGCAACGGAGCGTGCGGTAAAATAGGTACTCTCACCTAAGTACATGTTTTACCGCATCCTCCGTTGTATAGCGCCGTGCGTAACCTTTACGGTTTTTTTTTTAAATTTCTATAAAAAATATATAAGAATTCCACCAAAGAGTTACACATAACGAGAATAAATAAGCTGAATGAGTGAAACTCCTTAGAAGGGTTTTTGTGCAATATGTTTGTCTCACTTGAATACTAAAGAGAAAATGAAACAAAAGATGTAGTTCTAATTTTCACCACACGCACGTGGCGCCATTTGAATTGTAAATGCGCGCCATTTTAGCCCGTTTTCATATTAGATTAGAAACATCAAAGATTGTTTGTTGCGACTTTCCCACTAATAAACAAAAGTTTGTTTCATTACCTATTGTACTGTTTTCTCGCAAATGTGTTGAAAAACGTATGATACACGTGCGGAAATTGGTTTCTACAAACTCGTGACTATGGTAAGCCATACATTACATTCGTCTACTCGTTTGTAAAACCAACTTACCGCCCTAATATCATAAATAACTATTTCAACTGACTTCAAAAAAAGGAGGCCCCCAATTTCGTTGTATTTAAAAAAATGTTTGTTACCTCTGAAGTCCGTAACTTTATACAGTAGGTGCATACGGGTCACCTTACGGCGGGCGGTACTACGGCGGGTACGCGGGCTCGTTCCCGCCGGGGTACGCCCCGCACTACTACCCGCCGGCCGCCGCGGAACATTATGCGCCTGCGCATGAGGTCAAACGTGAGTCCAAACTGCACCATATACTTATTTACATACGTGATTGAATGACGTGACGAGCAAGTCGTTCACCTGATGTTAAGTGACACGGCCGCCCATAACAGTTGCAGTGTCACCCGGAACTTTAAAACAATAAAGTTTCGCGTGACACTGCACTGCGCACGTCATCCTGAGACATCACCCAGTCTAGCAATCAGATTACTAGACTGAGTGATCAGAACATAAAGTCTCATTTGCCCAGTAATTTCACTAGCTACAATGCCCTTCAAACCGGAACACAGTAGTGCTTGCACACTACTGCTTGGCGGCAGAATAACTGGCAAAGCGGTGGTACCCCTTACTATTAAGTTAATTTTAGCGTACGAAGTTTTTTGTTTTGTTTCGTTCTATCGAGTTTGGACAAAAGGGAAAACACTGAGCAGCTATTCCACTGATAACAGACACTCGTCTAGTGTGCAAGTAGCAAGCACTGCTGTGTACCGGTCTGAAGGGCACTCTAGCTTGTAATTATTGGCCAAATGAGACTTTATGAAGTAATCTTATTACTAGACAATGACAATAGGATCACCCCATCTCTTCCCGTGGGTGCCGTAACAGCCGGCTGAGGAAACAAATCCAGAGAATGGGCAGCAGCATTCTTCTCGGTATGACAGCCTCTGTGGTGTGGTGTGGCAGGTCGGCTCATAACCCGGAGGCGGCGGGTTCGATTCCCGCGACAGGACAAGTATTTGTGCACAAGAAAAAAAAAGCGCAAATACTTGCTCTGTGTCTGGGTGTTGTGGGAGCATGGTCCTCGTAGTACCTGGGTCCCTAGATACAGGGAGTCCTAGTTAGGGTCCAAGTTATGATAGTACATACTAGTTTCTAAACAAAAATATTATATTTAAATTCTCTGCAATCACCACGCCGCCTGCCAAGTGTGGTGATTATGGTAAACACCCCTCCTATGATAAACATCCAAAGTGGCATTTTATGAGGCCTATGTTCAGCAGTTGACGTCTTCCGGCTCTTGATGTGATTTAAATAGTAATAAAGATATATTTTCGTTAACAGCTGAGGAGCCGCAACCGAAGAAAGAGGCCGAATGATCCCCGCCAAAACGCGTCGTCAAACGACGGCGCAAGTCTGCCGCCAAGGATCCCCAGTAGGTGGACCTATCTGTGAGAACGACACTCTTTACTCGTAGACAGTTGTTTACCTTCGAAACAAACCGAAATTACGGTTTAAGAAATTATTTTCTCATTACAAAAAATCACTTACAGATAAAGTAGTAATATAAAGTTAAAGCGCCGTTGTGTGCGTAACTTTTAGGCTGACCGCACATTTGGCGGTAGCGATCCTCGAGCGATATCGCGGCGACACACGCCGCACGATGGTAAAATGTCGCGGGCGATCACGCGGCGTTATCGTCGGTAAGTCGCTCGAGGATCGCTACCGCCCAATATGGGGGTAGCTTTATCTTCTTTTTCTAAACGATAAAAAAATAATGGAACAAAACAAGTTTTCTAGTGGTCTCTGTGGTGTGGTGGTTGAGCGTGTCGACTCATATCCCAGAGGGTGCGGGTTTAGATTCCCGCGACAGGGTAAGTGTCATAGAAAAGCAAATTGGGTTCAATTCATTACCTGTGAAACTAGTATTAGTGAAATTGAGTGTGTTATATATTGTTATTACATTTCTTTAAATTATTGGCTTCGCTTTATAAACTGTCTATAAGTAAATCGTGACACGGTTATAATTCCAATGGCAGAAAAAGGACAAAGAAAACTGTGAAATTGAAATTAATCTTTCGATTTTGTGCTTCGAACAGACTCTTTATTACTGTAAGTGTAAAAATACACGTAAAACTTAGATTATGGTGGTTTTTATAATGACGACATTAAGTAACTGTAACGTTTAGAATTAGGTTAATTAGCTAATAGATCTACATGTATGTTTGTATAGATAGATATTCCATTTCATGAAGTATCATCATGTTACTATTCCACTACTATTGAACCATGGAAATGTAGGTAAATATGGAGTTCACACTTAAAATACTTTTTTGATCGCATTTCACCTAACGACGCCCTCTTATTCTTATGATGTCCATGTCACATTAAGGTGGAACGTTACACTAGCGTGGGAAATTCAAATTTTCTTGCGTTCTTTTGCCAATAATAGCTTAAGTACTCAACGTGATTACATGAAAACTAATTTTGCGGAAATAAATAGAATGTATCAATAAATTACGATTAAAAGTATCTCCTAGATATCATTGGTTTAGCGACAATTGGCAATAGACTGAAAAACTAAGACGAAATTTGTTTATTGCCATTTGTCGCTAAACCAATGATATCTAGGAGATACTTTTAATCGTAATTTGATGATACATTCTATTTCTTTACCTAAAATTAGTTTTGATGTAATCACGTTGAGTAATTAAGCTATTATTGGCAAAAGAACGCAAGAAAATTTGAATTTGCCGCGCTAGTGAAATGTTCCACCTTAAATTGCCAAATCTCAGAAAAAAAAAGACAAATAGTGGTATTAAAATGGCACAAATCGGTATTTAAGTGTCTCCACCTTTACTGAAGGTACTACTAGCTTCATGGGTTGAATAAACTTCTTGGAATGGAATTATAGTATAAGTAATGTTTGAAATGTGGCAGAACAATCTGCTTTGCAAAATGCCTGTTCACATTATACTGACTAGAAGAATATCCTAACTTGATAATAAAATACACTTTAACATGAAGATGTAAGGTATAGTTTCCATTATCATTAGACTTATATTTACATTAATTTGTAGATATAAAGGTAGGGCGAATCTTGACAAACATGTGCTTACCACTACTGTTTTTAAATTCATGCAATCTTAATTATTTAAGGTCTGTTATTAGTTAATAAATGCCTCAAACAACTTATTTGCTGCTTTTATTTCATAAATTAATAATACCCTCAAAAAATAAACAGCCGTGAAAACAAAAATTAGATATCTCAAAAAATTACAAAGTCACAAGCATTTTAAAATACAGCAATAGAAAGACAGCTCAAACATGCAGTGACGTCAGTTCTTCTTGGTCTTTCATAGTACCTCGTTACTAAGCTGTGGTAGCTTTACATACAATCCCTTAGGTATGTGACGTCACAACGTGCGTTTTCATAGTGACTGTGGGGAAGCTTCGCACGAGCTCAGTTTTGCGAGAAAGGAACAGGCGATGCCCCCTCGAGAAACTAAAAGCTTATTACTTCGTGATATATTTACCGATTTTTTTTTTTTTCAATTATTGCATTCATTTTTAACCTACTTTATGAAAATAATATTTACTTGTTAACTTTTAATAGCAGACTACTAGCCTATTATGACACATCTTTATGAATCGTAGTGTAGGAGCCATATAGTTATCTATCTTGTTCTTCTGAGGAGGTGCCATTTATTTTTCTTACCAAATACTCTTCATATTAATACCCAATTGTCCATCTCTCATCATCATCTAAAAGTTATCTATTGTCACTGCGTCCAAATTGTACGATGACTGGTCTGCCGCTCAGAATGGTGCCGTTTGTCTCTTCTAGTGCTTTTATTGCTATGTCTCTTGCTGGGGATAGAGAATAAAATGCCTTTTTAAAACATACAATACTAGGTGGGAGGACTTTTCCGCAAAGTTCGTCTAGGTAGGTACCACCGCTTTACCAGTTATTCTGCCGCCAAGCAGTAGTGTGCAAGCACTACTGTGTTCCGGTTTGAAGGGCATTGTAGCTAGTGAAATTACTGGGCAAATGAAACTATAATCTGATCACACAGTCTAGTAATCTTATTACTATACTGTATGAAGTCTCAAGATGACTTGTGCAGTGCAGTGTCACGCAAATCCGAGTGATGCTGCAATCTGTTATGGGCAGCCGTGACGCTAAACATCAGGCGAACGAGTAGCTCGTCACGTCTTTCCTTTAAAAGCATTTACAGTATGGATTGATTTTTAAGTGTAAACCACACTTTAGGTATATCTATAAAGAAACAAGAAAATCAATCCATGATAGATTTAGCAAGAGGGCCATCTCTCATTATTTGATAGTATCGGAATTACTACTAATGAGTAGATTACCTGCTTAAACAGGTTCTATAGATGTCACCACGGCTGCTTAGTCAGTGAACACATAGTCCTTACGATTTTCGCAGTCAGCGGTCATGCGACCATAGCTTAATTGGTAGAGCGTCTAATCCGGTGAGTTGGAAGGCGCGGGTTCAAATCCCGCAGGTTGCTAAAATTTTAAGAACTATAATATCTTTATTTACAGTATGGTGCATGTGAGGCCTCTTGCTAATGAGCACTGATAAATTGTCATGGGCAGCATCACAGCATAGTTATATTTCAAGAAATTTCTACTCACTTTGGAAAGAAACAAAAGCTTGTCCTCTCATCCGGCCAGCCAAGAGCCGCACATCAATTGGCCCTCCATTGTCATGAGTGAATTGGTTGAACAACATCAACAACTGTTCTTGAGTGACGGATGGGGCAATGTTCTTGAGGTAGAGGACCTGAAATACCATCTTTTATTCATGTTGGCTTCACTATATTGATTTATTAGCTAGTGTCAAGGAAAAAGTATAAAATAGGGCTTTTTTTTTAATTCGAGTCCTCCCCCCGTTCTTAGACCACGCAACTCACACTCGCATATTCGCCGAGTGTACCTAACCGTCTTTCGAACAAATAAATATAATTTCATTTCAACTTCAAGTCTTTGAACTGATATAACAGTATTCTGCCAGTATTCTGGGAACCTTACCACGCGGTGGTGAGTTGGATGGCGTATTTATGTTGTAAATTTTGTAAATAATGTTTCTAGCTGTAGTTTTTTTTTTTGTTCTTTCAATTTCCTGTATAATTATGTACCACATAATGAGTTAAATTAGTATATTAAACTATGAACCAAAAACTCACAAGGACTTGTGTAATTTGAATGAATTACTTAAAAAACTATGCCTACGTAAATTAAATTTAAAAAAAAACATGATGAAAAAGTTTTCTTTTAACTGAAGATACCTAGTCTGTTTTACGCCGCTATATCACGTAAGTTTTAAACTAAATCTTAACAAACTTTTATGAATGAAGTTTCCACAGAGATAATCATAAGAAGTGTGTAGAATGCCGCCACACACCCGAGCGCGCGGTCCTCGGCATTACATATGCGCTAAAGTGAGCCCACGAGGAGGGTTTGCGGGATATAGTATGTGCTCGTAATACAACTTTTACGCGCAAATACGTTGCAAATATGCATTATTATAAAGATGATACTTTGGGCAATGTTCCGAATTCTTTTTCTAATTTTATTACAAATGAAATCCATGTTTATAATATGGACCATCAAGGTGGGTCCTCGGGTCCGCGAATGCGGAAAAAGTGAACCCTCCCGGTTAACACGGACTGTAGAAAAAATTGTCTTTCCCCTGTGTTACTCCACTTGACAAGTAAACAGTATGAAGAAAGTGACATATTACAGGGAAAGACAATTTTGTCTACAGTCCGTGCTAACCGGGCCTAGGGTCCCCGGCACTGAATGGGGTTAACAATTTCTTTTGCTTAATCATTTAATTCACACAAAATTATGTTAACATTCAGTACATGGTGTAAGTCAAAATCACACTTCAGTAAAGTAGTTGATATTTTCACTGGCTTGGATACTTCCATTACAAGAACTGTTCAAAACTTTTGTTATTACAGTTGTATTATGAACCTATAAAGCAAGTATAATACTAAAGTATCAAAAACGCCATTATAACTTAGTATTTGATATTTAAGGTGGAACGTTTCACTAGCGCGGCAAATTCAAATTTTCTTGCGTTCTTTTGCCAATAATAGCTTAATTACTTAACGTGATTATATTAACTGATTTAACGTAAAGAAATAGTATGCATCAACAAATTACGATTAAAAGTATCTTAGATATCATTGGTTTAGCGACAAATGGCAATAACCAATTTTCTTCTTATTTTTTGTCAGTCTATTGCCATTTGTCGCTAAACCAAAAATAAGTAGGTGATACTTTTAAATTGTAATTTATTGATACATTATATTTATTTGCGCAAAAATAGTTTTCATGTAATCACGTTGAGTAATTAAGCTATTATTGGCAAAAGAACGCAAGAAAATTTGAATTTGCCGCGCTAGTGTAACGTCCCACCTTAATGGATAACAATGAAAACCCACTTGCATACAAACCTTAGATGGGCTGCCAGGTTTATAATCTTTAAATCTTTCAATTTTGATTATATCATCATAAGACATTTTAGTGCCTTCAAGCAACTGAGCTTCGGCAACATTAATGGGCATCACAATATCCACTGCCCTGTATTCTAGTCTTTGTTCCTGATTCACAGGCTCTAGTTGGACAATCTTATTATCCTTTATAGTGTACATTGTTGGCTTTTTTGGACCAATAAGTCTTTCCTGTGCATTTTCTTTAGGCTGCTTTTGTGGCATTTCTTTTATGTCCCAAAGACTGCCCGGCCTAGCCACTTTGTTTGTGTTTTGAACTGTACTAATATTTATATGGTTTTGGAGAGCAAGTATCCGATCCTTTTTTCTTTCAAGCCGTCTTAAAGTCTTTCTTCTTTTACTGATTGACATGATTTCATTGTTTTTCAAATGGCCGAATAGGTTTTGCTCAATGTCTTTGATGCTGTTCATGGGGTGCCCTTCAGGGTATGATGGAATCAGCTTTTTCTGAAGTTTATCAAGGATCTTTTCAGATGATTCTTGCGATGTGCCCGGCTGTTCATCTTCATCAGAACTTTAAAAAGATAAAAAATTATATGTACTTAACAAATCCAAAGTAATGCGTAAATCTAAATTATCTTCATTTATTTTAAAACAAATGTCAATATTTAAAACAGTGTGCCTGACTTGCTATAAAGAGGTTTAGCTAATAGGTCCAATCAATACAAAAAGATATTTTATTACCCAGTTGCCACAATGTCTGCCCATTGGACAGGTACCTATGTGTAAACCATACAAGTTAAAACATTCTTGCACAAAATGTGATTCTTGTAAATAAAATTAAGCTAGATTTTAGAATGGATTTTAGATAGGATGTCTTCCTGTTAATGGAGTAGATAATAAACAAGTACATAATATATTTATATTCACTGCAACATCACCATGTAACCTATACACATAGGATTAAAAAAAACTATACAATATTTTTTTTTTTTTTTATTTTTTTTTTTATGTAAATGAATGACGTGACGAGCCAGTCGTTCGCCTGATGTTAAACGTCACGGCTGCCCATAACAGATGGCAGTATCACTCGGAACTCTAAATTAATATAGTTTTGTGTGACACTGCACTGCACACGTCGTCCTGAGACTTCACACAGTATAGTATTAAGATTACTAGACTGTGTGATCAGATCATAATGTCTCGTTTGCCCAGTAATTTCACTAGCTACAATGCCCTTCAAACCGGAACACATATATGTATACAAATCTTACCTTTCAATTGCACTTGTAAGCTTATTTATTTTGCCATAAATATCAGCCAACTTGTCTTTCATAACATTTGATTCAATATTTTTTCGATCTAATATCCCAGATTCATTATCCTTGAATAAAACTATTTCATCGTAGGTGAGCCCAGCTTTTTTCAGCCATTCCAGATGATGAATGTCTTTCTCAGCCTCTTTGAACTCTTCAATTGATGATAAGCCATAATTCGTGAATGGCAAAACTTCAGTGGTCTTCTCAAACTTTTTTGGGAATGATTCAGACCTGAAACAATGATTGAAATAGGTAGGTACTTAATACTTACATAAATCTAAGTAGGTACGGTGTGAGTTTTCCAGGTCCATTTCTGGTAGAAAAGTTCTCTGTGCAAATTATTTTACTTTTAGATTTCATATTTAGTAGCGGTGGACCTAATGAAATGAAATCATTTGATTCTAGAGATCTATCTACTAGTTCAGAGTTCGAGATCAAAAGGGTAAACAAAGGAGTTAACAGCACAAAAAAATTGATATAAAATTGTGCAATCCACAATTTGATGACAGAAATTAGTTTGACTTATTTTTAAAGAATAATATGGTACAATTGAATTACTTATTATTCTTATTAAATTGTTTCAAAGCCTTTAGTTTTGCATGGTTATCATTTTAAACAAATCTAGACTAACCAAAAGTTTTTTGTGCAGTTACTTTTCTTAGACTGGGAACACTGCCGAGGTTCAAAACATTTCGTGCAATTGCAGCTTTTATTTTTCATGCTAAGCTCTGAATCTGAGTCTGAAGACTCAGGTTGAGTTATTTTATAAATAAAAACGAAAAACTTGGTTGTTTAATTAATTCATCTGTTAGGTAGATATAAGTACACTACTAACTTTTATAGGTACTTATGTTGATACCTAACTTGAAAGTGGTGCACATGAAATTCAGGGTGGCCTTATAATGTCTCATCAATGCATATAAAACCACAAGAGAAATGCAATCATCATAAAAAAAACATTAGGAACATCCATGAAAGCCATTATTATTACCAGAACTAGTATAGTACCTGTTATATAATCTGTGCCAGTACTATTTTATAGCAGTAGGGTTAGCACGGCGGGTAGACAAAACTGTCTTTCCCCTGTTTTACTCCAAGCAAGTATGAAGAAAGTGACGTAAAACGGGGAAAGACAATTTTGTCTACCGTCCATGCTAACCCCGCAGGTATATAAGGTAAAGGTATACCCTGAATCCCCTAAATGTTTGATTTTTTCGGGTGAACCTCTGAAATATCGCTTTGACACTGGCATATTTTGACATTTTTTTGTTTACCTTTTTGATCTCGAAATCTGAACACTAGTATAGTGTTATTATACTCTTTGAGTAGTATAGTGATATAATCCACGGCAACTACGGCGTGGATTTGGATGAAAGCAGGTGCAATCATTTTTCAATAAAGTTAAGACAGTTTTTATGCCGAAGGTGCTGAAATTAAATCGTTTTTTTTACTTACATACCACTTTTAAGGTATAGTTTAGTCATGGTTTAGTCTAGATGCAATGTACTTTTTAGTAGTGTCTAAACCAAGTAACCAAGTTGTGCTTTGTGATAGAATACAAAACGATTTTTTAAATTATTACATAATTTACTTACCACATGTTGAATATTGGTTGAACCACAGAACACTATCTATGAAGTTGAAAGTGTAACTTGTATACAATAACAGAAAAATAATAAATAACATCCAGTCAGTTTTTTTTACTTTTTTACTTGACTTGACCTGGATACAAAGTCTTTCAGTCGCAATATTAAAAAGTCTACAGTCTGCATTTTTCACATAGCCTTAGTCACAGTTTGGGTAGTCACAGTCCAATCCAAGTCAGGCAGTCATAGTCCAGTCAAAGTCATGCCCTAGTAAAGTGGTGGCAACTTTACTAGAAGCTTCTATGGAATTTTGTAACCAACACGAAAAAGCACGTTTCACTACATATTTCACTTGCCCACACTCATGCTCGTAAGTCAGCACCCACTAATTTTAATCATTAACACTGGAAAAGGCACAAGTTTTGAAAAACAATATAATGCAACGGCGTGCACTTTTTCGAGTTTTTTTTTTCTCTTATATTTTGGCTCCACACATAGTGTACTTAGCCAGTGTCAAATATTGTAATTTTTCATAATGATAGAATATTTCACGTAAAGTCAAGTCTTAGTCACAGTCTGCGTAGTCATAGTCCAGTCTAAGTCAGGTAGTCTCAGTCCAGTCTAAGTCATGCCCTAGTAAAGTGGTGGCAACTTTACTAGAAGCTTTTATGGAATTTTGGAAGCAACACGAAAAACCACGTTTCACCACATTATATCACTTGCCCACACTCATGCTCGTAATTCAGCACTTAATGCGGAAAACGCCACCGATTTTAAACATTAACACTGGAAAAAGCACGAGTTTTGAAAAATAATACAATGCAACGACGTGAACTTTTCCCACCAAAACTCCCTTTTTCGAGTTCCCGCCAAAATCCGCAGCAGTCTCTCTGACTGACCACAGGTTAAAGAAAAAACAATGTGAGTCTGGTTCGCCGAGCTGTATGTGAACGCGCATTGTCATGCATTAACGTAAAATCGGAGCCAAAGGTTTGTGCAAATGAATGGACATAAGGTCTAAGAATATCCTCAACGTAATTTTCAGCGTTCATGTTTCCATTTACAAAAACGAGCTCAGTTCGCCTGTTCTTCATAATACCCGCCCATACCATAACTGTTGAGCCGCTGGATGAACTTCCTGAACGCACCTGACCCTTTCAGTATTTCACTCGCACCCTTTTTGTATCAGGCCTAAACCCGAATCGCGACTCATCGGAAAACATAATTTTATCCCATTGTTCCTGGGTCCATGTTATGCGTTCTCTACACCATTCATTTCGACGAGCGCGATTCCCGTGACGTATCGGTGGGCACCTGATTGGGCGTCGAGCTCGTAGGCCGTACTCATGCAGTCGATTTCGCACAGTTTGGGGACTTACATCAACACCACTTGAATTTTGTAGCCTCAAACTTAGCTCTCGAGCGGTTAACATCGGCTGGCGTCTTGCAGTCAGTTGTATGTACCGGTCTTGCCGAGTGGTTGTACTCCTTCTACGGCCTGGGTGCTATTCAGCGGGTTCCCCTGTATTATTGTAGTGCTGCCAAAGACGACAAATTTTAATAACACTTCTATGAACGCCAAAATGTCGAGATACCTGAGATTGATTACTTCCCGCTTGCAACATCCCTACAGCTCTTTGCATTTCATCTGCCGTCATATGACGTCGCTCCATGACGTGAAGAATATCTAACGATTCAATTTTGTCGCTAACTTTATTTAAATGGTTGGTAAAACTATAAAATCAAGAATAAACGTGTCAATTAAAACGCACTTAAATTCAAACAAATTCGCAGTCATTTGAATTTTATGAAAAAACAAAACATAATAGATTTTTTTTGTACAATCAGCCAGTATGTCATCAATAACAAAAAAGTTTACTTACCGACGCACTTGGAGTGAGTAAATACTTAGAAATTAATTAATATAAATGGTAAATTTGTAATATCATGCATGTTGCTTAGACTTTTTTGATGTGTGTATTTCTATCTTTTCCCTTGTATTATTACTATTACAAGACGAGGCATATTTCTGGGAGAATTCAAAGTGTGGGCAGATTTTTAGCTTATTTAGGGCAGACTCTGCAATGTACAGATGGTCACACTGTCACAGCCTTCCCTGCTTTTGCTTCACAGCGTGGACATAGATAGATGCAGAGAGTAGCTGTTTATGGTCTATGCATAAATCCTTTGAATATGTACGAGTAGAACCGTAGTATATGACGTCATTCGTGGACAACAAGGAGAGCGCTATACATTCGGTACTAAGCAAAAAAAAGACGAACGTAATATCTTTGGTCCTTGTCACCGTTACCGGGTTTTTTTATTTGGCTTCGTTTGATCTAAGCCAAACAGGTTAACAATTTTTTGAAATTGTTGTTTTTTGTGAAATAATCCTATTTAAATGGTGATCTACGCAATAAATATTTGAGAAATAATGTGTGTGCAGTGGGTGGTTGCAGCATTTTAAGCAACAGAAGTCGCACTGAGGCGTAAATATGAAGGAATAAGATTTCATAAGTAAGTAGCCATTATTTTGTCTATTTTCCCTTTTTAGAAGTGTTTATTGTGAAAAATATAAATACAGCGTTACATTTCATGTAATAACAAGTCCTCAGCTAAACAGAAAAACAGCTAAATGATTAATTAATGGATAAAATAACCATACCTAACCAAAAAATTTCATTGTCAAGGTACTGCCAGTTTATGATTTTTAATTTCCCATAAAACCAGCTAGGTACCATGTTGATTTGCAAATGTTTATAAGTCAGAAAAAATCCTTTTGTAGGTATATTAGCTAATTATTGGCTTGATTTAACTTAGTAAAATATATCATTTTATATTGAAGGTCAGGTGGGGTAAGTGAAACATACTTGCACATCTATCCACTTTGTGAATTCTGTTAGGACGCTAATTTTTTTACAATGCCTAAATCTGACATGGCAAATGACGGCAATAAATACTTTTCAAGACAATAATTTTTGAAAACTCAATTTGCGTTAATAAAAAAAACACGCACACACACACACATCACTTCAAAAATGGTTCACGGTTTTGACAGAAACGTTCCGATTCAATATTCTGACGGTAAGTTGACATTGGCGTTTGACTATTTTGCAGTTGACTATATTGACAGTTTTGTTTTTATTATATGTTACCCGTAGTCATTATATTAGGTACCTACTTATATAATAATAGCTGCCAGGTATCACTTTATTATATGCCTATGGCATATCTCGCTTCTGAGCCATGTCTACAAGTTGTTTTCAAGGGTCATCACAAACCGTCTTGCGCGAAGGCTCGATGAGTTCCAACCTCTGGAACAGGCTGGGTTTCGAAGTGGCTTTGGCACCATAGACCACATCCACACAGTGCGGCAGATTGTACAGAAGACCGAGGAGTACAATCGGCCCCTGTGCTTAGCTTTTGTGGACTATGAGAAAGCATTTGACTCTGTCGAGACCTGGTCTGTTTTGGAGTCCCTGCAACGGTGCCAAGTCGACTGGCGGTATATCGAAGTGTTGAGATGCCTGTACGATGCCGCAACGATGACCGTCCAGTACCAGAACCGGGCGACTAAGCACATCCACTTGCGTCGAGGAGTAAGACAAGGGGATGTAATTTCCCCAAAGCTGTTTACAAACGCACTAGAGGATGTGTTTAAGACACTGGACTGGGCAGGACGGGGTATCAATATCAATGGCGAGTACATCTCGCACTTACGGTTTGCTGACGATATCGTCATTTTGGCTGAATCGTTGCAGGACCTTCAGCAGATGCTCGATAGTCTAGCTGACTCCTCCCAACGCATTGGTCTCCGAATGAACCTGGACAAAACCAAGGTGATGTTTAACGAGCATGTTGTCCCGAGACCGGTAGCCGTAAACGGAGTCTCTCTTGAAGTTGTTCGTGAATACGTTTACTTAGGGCAAACGCTCCAACTGGGTAAAAACAACTTCGAGAGAGAAGCAGATCGGAGGATACAACTGGGTTGGGCAGCCTTTAGGAAACTCCGTAGCGTTTTCTCGTCGCCAATACCGCAGTGCTTAAAGACAAAAGTGTATAACCAGTGCGTCCTACCTGTAATGACGTATGGAGCCGAGACGTGGTCTCTTACGATAGGACTAGTCCACCATCTTAAAGTCGCTCAGAGGGCTATGGAAAGAGCTATGCTCGGTGTTTCTTTGCGGGATCGTATCCGGTACGAAGTAATTCGCCAAAGAACGAAAGTCACCGACGTAGCTCAGCGGATTAGCCGGCTGAAGTGGCAGTGGGCTGGTCATATCTGCCGCAGAACCGACAACCGATGGGGCAAACGAGTATTAGAGTGGAGACCACGAATCGGTAAACGTAGTGTAGGACGCCCTGCGACTCGATGGAGCGACGATATACGTAAGGTGGCTGGTAATGACTGGAAGAGAAGAGCTGAAGATCGTGCTCAGTGGCGTGCTTTGGGAGAGGCCTATGTCCAGCAGTGGACTAGAGTGGGCTGATGATAATGATGATGATCACTTTATTAGCGCAGAATCTCCATCTCCTTCTTTGGGTGCCGTATAAGAGCAGACTAAGGGACTATCCAGAGAATGGGCAGTAGCATTCTCCTTGGTACATTATAATCTTCTGCGATGACAAGCTACTTGCTAAGCGAGGTGATTATGGCAAACCTCCCTATAATCAGCGTCTAAAATGGCGTTTTATGGGCATGCCTGTGTTCAGCACTAGACGTTTTCTAGCTGTTGATGTGAAATACGTGATTATCGCTCATGGGACATTTACAATGACATTTCTAATGTAGTAGGTATTTGATTGATTTTATTACCTGTGTCGTCTGTGACTGCAAATACTAACCCCACATTACGCGCCGTTTCATGCATTATTTTCGTGTAAAAATGTACATAAACACTATTAAATTGCTTCATGGCATCAGCCGACATGTGTTTTGTAAACTTAAAGATAGCTGATTTCTTTTTATTTTATGACCTAGCAGAAAGATTGTGTGACGCGTGTGCTAGAGCATTGAAAATTTTGAAACCATTTCACCACATAGCATAAAGCTAAACTGCGTGATTTATTGATTACGATAGGGTTTCACTTAGGTACTCCTTCGTTTCACTTACCCCACCTGACCTTACATTTTAGTTTTTACAATAAACAAGCAGTAAACACTGGTAAAACATAAATTCTAGGTATCAAAGTAAATTACTCTATAGATAGAGCTAACGAAATCGCCCATTTTCTACCCAAAATTTTGGGAGACGTTCTTATTCAGGCAGCACCTCGTGTGGAAGCAAGAAACAACTAGGCGGCCACGCGAAATAGATTTCTACTAGTGGGAATTCTGTGCATAAATCACAGTATTGTTTTTTCTCTAATCTGTGGCATAAATCTTCAGAACCACAGACATGGTAGTGATAATTATTCACGCCACGAAAAAAGTCTACATAGGTCTGTGAATCGCGGCCATGTCTCGTCAACGCCATCTTACGGATTTTAAAGAACTATTTTTTTCTAATTTGGTTGCCTGATGAAAACCTTCTATTAATATTAGTAATTGACTCTTTGATTAATATAACAAAGTACTCTGTGTTATATGTTTTTTTCTCTAATCTGTGGTTATATATATACTCATTTTGAAGCCCACGAACCGAACGAAAATCCTCGAACAGGTACAAATAAAAAGCAAAAACACAAAGTGTTAACTAAATGATGAACCAGTGGAGTAACGAACCCTACAATATGATGCCTCCCCATATGATGGGGCCTAACGTGGGACCCGGGCCTAATATGGGTACGCCGGCGTTGTTGCCAACTCCCGTGCTGCCAATGGGTCCGCCTGGCCCTGGCGCTGTACCACCACTTGTGCCTCCCACCTTCTTACTGAATGAGTGGAGTCAGGGTAACGCCGAAGGTCCCGTGGGTTCTGAACCAAGCCCGTTTATAGGCCCAGTGGCCCCCAACAACCCGGATATTGATTTGACAGTTGATGAAAATGAGAAAAAAGACAACGGAAATGTGCAGAATCGCAGTAAAAGTTCGAGAGAGAGCAGGGACTCGAGAGATCGGTCAGATAGAAGGGACACAGGAGACAGAGGTATGTAACAACATAAACATGTTTAAAAACAATTTAAATAGGTCATCAAACACATACCACACAACATTTATTATTCACCTCATTTATTTCATTTTCTTAAATTTAAGTTTTTTTACAATATTCCTATAAAAATAAATTACAAAAATATTATAAAAAAACCTAAACCTAGAGTGCCGCCGGCAGTGGGGCAAGGCCCAAGCTACCGGTGGTCAGGGCTGCAGAGTGAGCAACCTCCTGACAATATGTGCCGTGTCAAGGAGTACTGCCTTCTGAATCTGACCCTTGATCACACCGTCTAGCGAGAGCCTCTTATTGGTTGATAGACGAGCAGCATGACTGCTGATTTATATAAGATTATTGATATATTATTATGTTGTTGTTGTGATTCACCCAAGTTGTTAATCAATTGTTATGCAAAGCATCAGCATTCAACTGATTAAAAATGCGTAAGTCAAAGTCAATTAATGTTATTGCAAAGAGGCTATTTTAATATAAAATGTATATGACACTAAAAATGGAAACCACTCTGATTATGTAATCATTATAATTTCCCCTTCCTCCTTGCTTCATTTTCCTCAGTGCTGTGACCCCCTCCAAGGATCACTTTGTATCTGTAAATTTTATGCCAATGCAGTCTGTCCTCAGCTGAGTGTGTGGCCTTATTGACATTGATGGTGAGTGTAATGCGGTTTTGGTCAGACCAGTGCAATGGACTTTGTCCAAGGACCCTTTTCCGTTCCACTTTTCCAATCAAAAACAAATGCCACCTTTACAATTTTAATTTCTTTTGAATCATTATACTTACCTAACTTCTTTTCCTCTGTTACACACAGACAGGGGACGGCGACCAAGGTCCCCACACAGCCGGAGCAGCAGAGACAGAAATGACAAGAGCCGCAGTGATCGCCGTGATAGGCGCACTCAGAGATGGGATGATGTCAAAGACCACATGCCAAACCCTGGTGGCTTGGGAAGTAATGTGATGATGCCTGGTAAATATTAAATATTTTTGTATATATCCACTACGGAAAAAGAGATTCTGATAAAATATAGAGAACTATTGTTTTCTTACTCCCACCATTTGAAAGTGTAGTAAGTAAGAGTGAGGCAGCAATACAATACAGTGCAATACAAAAATATGTTATTGAACACCAAAGCGCAACAATGCACATGATACAAAACGAAGAATGGTAGAACAATGGGTGGCCTTATCACATAAAGCGATTTCTTCCATGCTACCTTTGAATGGACAGGAATAAAACGATCTAAGAAATACGGTTGGTGCTATTAAAACTTACTACAGTATAATCTCACTAATCCGACATTATATAAAACCAGAGGGTGCCGGATTATTGGGAGTTCGGATTACTGGATTACAGAGAAAAATATGTATATATTATAACAGTGATTATAGCATATTAGTGTGATAGGAGGATACAATATAGGATAGGATTAATTTCAAAATTAAATAAGATAGAATAAATAAACTCACAATAAAACTAATTGTACTATTTTTATCCTGTGACCATACTGTTCTTCGTTTATAGGAAACAACATGGTGCCCTACAGCAATATGATGAACCAAACCCCAATGGAAATGAACAGTATGCAAAACATGGCCCACATGCAGAATATGCCCAACATGTCAAACATGTTACCGGGCATGAATATGATGGCCAACATGATGCCCAACATGATGTCCAACATGATGGACCAGCATATGTTGATGCAACAAATGCCTATGAACAATATGACTATGAGTCAGCCTATTTACATTTCTAGTGGAGTTTTAATGACACCGGTTCCGAATGCCTCAACACCTTCTAGAAGGGAGCGTCCTCCGGGATGCCGAACTATATTTGTTGGAGGACTTCCACATGGGGTTGGTGAAGACCAGATTAGGGAGATATTTCAGCGTTTTGGAGGAATCGATGATGTAAAGCTGCATAAGCAAGGGGTGTGTCATGTGCGATTTGAAAACCAAGATCTGGTGGAGCAGGCATTCTTTATATCTGGTTATCGTTACAAGCGTCATGATCAGATGAATAATGAGGCTACTACAATCTTCATTGATTATGCACTGGTGAGTGTATTTTTGTATATATAGTTACCCCCTCATGCTGCGGCCACACTATCGTGATATGATAATAGGCTAGTTGCCGGCTATTTTTATTGCGTACATTAATAATACTCCTCAAAATATAAACAGTTGTTTGAACAAAAACTAAATAACTTAAAAAATTACAAAGTTACAAGCATTTTAAAATACAGGAATAGAAAGAGACAGCTCAAATATGGTGTGACGTCATTTCTTGGTCCTTCATAGTACCTCATTACTAAGCTGTGGTAGCATTACATACAACCTCCTTTTTGGCATGTCTGTTTTTGTCTCTGATACTTGATGATAAAATCGAGATCACCCTTACTGAATCCTTTATGTACCTTGTAATAAGTATAAGTCAAATTATTTTAAAAATGCACTTATTTGTTTCAATTTCCCGGTTTATTGACCACCTTAATGAAATTTTTACGTCTCTTGTATTAATAAGATCTAAAATCGTTTACAGAACCGCGAGGACCAGAACGAGTTCGACCGCAACAAGCGTATGCGCACCCCCACTCCCCCGCGCATCGAGCCTTACAACCCCGCTGCCTTTGCAACTATCACAGAGAAGATCAAAAGTGACACCGAATTTGCTGAAGCTGCTCCTGTAAGTAGACTATAGGCCTAATCTTGAAGGCTTTAGTTAACAGTCCTTAACTTACTAAAAATATATCCGTCTCTTACATTGCTGTATAATTGACAAGAACAGCAACAGTTTTAGGAGTTGTCAACTAAAGCCTTTAAAATTATCCCCTAAATATAAATATGTGTAGAAATTTCACACATCGCCATCTATCCCCAAACTAAGCATAGCTTATACTATGGGAACCAGATAACTGATAGAATATGTAGATACTTTTTTTTCGTTTGTAAATACATACATAGAATTCAATTTAACACCCAGACACAGAACAAACATCGATGTTCATCACACAAATGTGTCTGAGTGGGAATCGAACCCACAGCCTATAGTTCAGAAGGCAGAGCTACTACTGACCAAGCTATCAAGCCAGTCAGTCCATATGACTATAAACATCACATAAAAAGATTTTAAACTATCATGGTCACAAATACTACTAAAGTAATGTTTATCATTGTTTGATGCTTGCAACAGCATCGAAATATCGGCAATTCGGCAACAAATAATTTACATGGTAAATATCCCGTTTATAAGCAATATTTTAGTAATAGCACATAAAAAGTTGTTCATCTCTTTCTATCTATCACACGCCTTCAGCTGGAAGATGTCCACTGCTGAACATTAGGCCTCTCATATTAGAGGGAGGGGGTTTGCCATAATCACCCACCACTCTTGGCAGGTGGCTTGATGATCACAGTATATTATCATGTAGACCGAGGAGTATGCTGCTGCCCATTCCCTGGATATTCCCTTAGCCGGCTCTTACGGCACTCACGGGAAGATTTGGGGTGGTCCTATTCTTACCGGAACCACACGGCATATTGCTTATAATTTTGGAATATAATACAGATCTAAATGTTAATTATTTCATAAATATATTTCATCATCATCATCAGCCTGAAGACGTCCACTGCTGAACATAGGCCTCCCCTATAGAGCGCCACTTTGAGCGGCTGCTTGCCTCCTGCATCCCGATGGATGAGATGGGGAGCCGATGCTCCCCGCGGTTCTGATCAGATCGTCGATCCACCTACCTCGGCCGGACTACGCTGCGTCTTCCGGTTCGCGGTCGTCACTCGAGAACCTTTCTTTCCCGGTTGTTAGTTCTACGAGCGCTGTGGCCTTACCACTGCTACTTCATCTTGCTAATTCTAAAAGCTATACACCACTAAATTTTAATTACCAAAAATAAATAATTGGGCAATGCAGAAGAGGCAAGACTTACTCATAAGGCCAACACTAGATATATATTTACTTATACGATTGAAATTTGTTATGTGCCATGAATAAATGTCTTCCTGTGATAAGACTTTTACGAATGAACGTAATATTTTTCTGCGTATTATTTAAATTAAAATTAAAGTAGCTTTTTAACCTTTCCAGACCCTCGCCGTTTGGCTAGAACGCGGCGAATGCAACAAAAGGAACGCCAACGCATTCTACTCTCTCATACAAGCCAGCAACAACCAGATCCGTCGCCTGTACAATGAGAAAATGGCGATAGACGATGAGTTTCAAACCTTGAAGAGTAGCTTCAGAGACAAGTTTGCCCACGTCATCACGCAATGTAAGTTTTAGAACGGTTTTAAACTTTATGCTGCAAGCGGTACGGTTTATAATCCCTTGTCATCGCAGCGAGTACTATCTTCTGCTGGAAGCTTCGACAACGGCGACGACGGTATAAAGTAAAGTGTTTATTATTCCTAGGTTATTAGAGTTTGTTTTCGGATGCGCACACACCGTCACCGTCATCATGTTTAGCTGGAAGACGTACGCTACTGAAGTCGGATCTGCAAAGGAAGTTCTTATCAACAGCGTGTCAAGGTCTAGAATCCTATGGCAACATTTTTTGTCCTTTCGTCAAGAAGGGAAATGGCGTGGGAGTCCAGAAAGTTCCAGAAAGTACAAGTCCACAATAGGTACACAGTTACGTCGAATGTTCCTGTCGTCCGGAGCTGTGAAGGTGTTTTCGAAGGAGCTTTTTCATTTTGCCTGGTGTGGTGACGATATGGACAAGCCGTTTTCACATGTTATAGCTTGGCCATATCCATATCCACCAATTACGGTATGCTCGTCGATCCGATATCGGTGACCGCACACACACATGCTCACACCTTAACCTGTACGTAGATATAGCAAATACATGAACAAGAATATATAGCTCTTAGAATTAGCAAGTTGAAGTGGCAGTGGGCAGGCCACATCTCTCGTAGAACTGACAACCGATGGGGAGGAAGGGTTCTCGAGTGGCGACCACGAACCGGAAGATGCAGCGTAGGTCGGCCCCCCATAGGTGGACTTAAGACCTGGTCAGAACCGCGAGGAGTCGATGGTTGCAAGAGTCAAGCAGCCGGTCAATGTGGCGTTCTTAGCGAGGCCCATGTTCAGCAGTGGACGTCTTCAGGCTGTTGAGGATGGTGAGATATTTATAGCAAATACACCAATAAACCGCAATCACCTTCGATATTATAAAAGCAATGATATTGAAGAAAAAGGTGGTGCCGTGCTAGCACGCTACGCCTATTTGATCTCAAGAAGCGATGCTGCCGTAACACACACACACACACACACACAACACACAAACACACATTTCTATTGGTGGCGGCTGATTAATCACCGATAGACAGCTTCTGCAGTTTTTCCATCGGCCACCGGGCCTTGCTTGACCCGTGGTTCGAAACAGGCAGAATATTCATCGATATCGATGTCAATGTGAAAACGCTCAAACATACCTCCCTTTATTGAAAGCCGATTGATGCAGCAGGCAATCAGCCGCTCAAAGTGACGCTCTGTGGGGGAGGCCTATGTTCAGCAGTGGATGTCTTCAGGCTGTTGTTGATGTTGCCTCAATTTTCCCTTAGTCGGCTTCCCAATGCTGGATGTCTTAATCACATCATGGAATGAGTTAAGTACTTTTTGATTATCCATTTCTATTCACTTCGACTTTGCAAACATTCCAAAATGTCCAATTGTAATTTACAGATGTAGTTTTAAGCTTACCTATCATAGCATACGATCCAGCTTTCCTGATAAATTTTAATAACACTGAAAATAGTCTGACTTTCTTACTGAAATCTCGAAGGTATCTGATTGCTACCGAGAAAATCGACAAAAGTGGATCGTGTGCTAAAGGGCATAGGGCTAACGCCTCATGAATATTGTCGGTGACAGTCGAGCAGGTGGGCAAAATTCTGAAGGCGGCGAAGATGCAACGCGTCTCGGACCATTTTAGCAAACAACAGCGCCGGAACATTGAGATGTGGCTCAAAATGACTGAGGTACGTTGGGAAGGCTTATCGTGATGGCCTTAACATCTGCAATCAGAACCGGTACTTTTGCGATATTTTCAAAACCTCCACGTGGCTTTTTGCAAAACTGATGGTTCATTTTGACTCCACACCCCTGGTATCTCGTATATTTGTCAAACTCTTGTCAACTGAACACACCAAATACTGAACGCTCACTGGTTGCCTACTGAATGTTGAGCATCGGCTGTCACCAACCAATGAGTGTATGGTGCGTGTAAAGTTGACATGAGTTTCTCAAACTCATGAGAAACCGGGCGTAGTTTTGGAAAATTCATACCCTTAAGTTTCACTTCATTTCCCTTAATGTCAAGGTGCTTCGGCTTTGGATTTTTTTAATGGAAAACTGTTTGATTGAATGTGAATAAAGTTATCACGATTCGCCATAAGTATATTCGAAGAAGAAGCTGCTGAAACGATTCCCAAACAGCATGTTGAACCCATTATCGTATGTTATATGCTCCATTTCATGGAACAGCTTATAACCATAAATTGTTTTAGTATTGTACCCCAATTCCAAGTTATCAAATACATCAGAATGTGGATTTTTCGACCCTTTCTGTGCGATCTCTTGAACCAATCGGCCACAGTCCTTTTCATCACGCCCGCAAATTGAAAGTAAGCATCGAAACCTGTGTAGGCGATTAAAAAAATGATTTTGGATGAAAACTACAGAATATTGTTTTAGCACTGCTATCCCATCTCTTTCCGTGGGTGCCGTAAGAGCCGGCTAAGGGAGTATCCAGAGAATGAGTAGCAGCATTCTCCTCGGTACATTAAAATCTTCTGCGATCACCATGCCGCCTGCCAAGCGTGGTGATTATGCCAAACCCTTCATAAAGGGTTTGGCATAATAAGCATCCAAAGTGGCGTTTTATGGGGAAGCCTATGTTCGGCAGTGGAAAATTGAAATTGGGATGGAAGCGAGAAACGGCAAAACATCCACTTTTCTTTAATGGCGCGAGTATTACGCTCAAATCGTTAATTCTGGTTCACAGCAGAGACGCACAGCCAGGGTCGTGTATAGAAGCTTTTGGTTCCCAATGCCACTATACTTAATAGGTATACGCAGCGGTATAGGCGTACTGCCAAGCTGATGATCTTCAAGTTCAAGACGCCACAGTCCAGCCAGACATCATTATTTATTTTCATTACCACAAGTAGCTGTTAGAATAAGCTAGTGCCCATTTTGTAGTAAATATTCAAGTAGGTATGCCAGCAAGCAGTCAGCGGGTCGCAAGAAGAGCAATTAGCACGCAGCGTCAGATTATTGCAGTCCAGAAGCTGGTACGGTTTCAAGGTTACGATCTGTCAATGCTGTCACCCAAATGGTCCTGGCCTTACAAGAGTTTCCTATTTTATCCTACATGCAGTTTTACTCTTAGCTAAGCCATCATAGCCTGAAGACAGAGAACAGGTGCGGGTGCACATCAAGGTTCGCCAGCCCTTTGCCTCAGCCTGCCTTGCTTTGCTTGGGGTCAGCCGGAAGACGTCCTCTGCTGAACATAGGCCTCCCCCATACAGCGCCACTTTGAGCGACTGCTTGCCCTCTGCATCCATCAGCTCTCCGCGGTTCTGACCAGATCGTCGGCCCACCTAGTGCTGAAGGGCCAGCCTACGATGCGTCATTCGGTTGGTAGTAGCTAAGGGAGGTATAGGCATTTGACTTATGCATGTGCGTCTAGTTGCTGACCTTTGCATGACTGCAAACTTCGTCCATGCTGAGACAGAGGACCTGGGTAAGACCAAATAAAAACGCAAAAAAGCTCATCCTGATGTTGTAGACACGTGGAAGTCCATACGACGCGATTCATGCGCTCGTTTCTTCCACGAACCTACAAGATGTGTAATGAACTTTCTCCTGAAGGTTTTCCGCATAACTACAATGTTGGAAGCTTTGAGAACGGTGTTAAAAGAGTCCTCTGTTAGATTCTACCGAGGATCCATTTCTAGATAAGTGGTGTCAAATGTAAGTAGCTGGTGAATTCTAAACTAGTAGATGCGGGAAAGACTTCACGTCGTGGACTGCGGATTGTTTCGGTCGAGTTTGGCGTGACACTCAAAATCTCCGGATTCCGTATGTATTCTACCCCGTTACTTTATTTATCAGAAGGCGGAACGCGTGTATCCTGCATGCGTGCAGTTACTAATGTGAAGTGGCGTACACGTAATAGAAGATGGTGTAAGACACTTTTTACGCTATAGTTTTACAGCAAAATACTTCAGTACGACGCAATGTATATCAATTTATATTGATGGTCAAGTACTAAGGTAAATTCAAATTCAGATGTTTATTGCGTTCCATAATGTAACATTAGATGGTGCAGTTGAGAATTGAGATCATTGTGGACCCTGTTGGGCACAACAATATTATTATTAGAGGAGAAGGGAAGAGGGATTTAAAAGAGTGAACAGGTTTGTTCTAGGCAAATGTTGTGATATTTCCTAGACCGCATCATCACATACCATCAGGGTAGATAGTGGTCAAGCGTAAGCCAACAATAAAAAAATGTAGTAGGTAATAAGGTGAGTATCATTCAGTCGAAGCTCTTGTACGGTCAGCACCTACTAATTAGTGATTAACGTTAGTCTTATGTAGGTATGACTAATTAACTAATAAATTAATTAATAGTCAACGAATGGTCCAAAGCCTTTTTGATATTACAAAAAAAGATACTATTATTTATTCTGATCTAACGCCACAGTACAAATTGTAGTTTCACATAGTTTGGGTTACTCCGCATTGACAGTCTAACGTTTATCGCAACATGGATAGAAAACCTGTGGAAACTCTCTACAAGGTTGAACTTAGCAAAAAGTTGCAAGGTAAATTTCCTACAGCTGACAAAGCAGAGAAGTCTACACCTAAGCGCCCGCGCGGGAGGAAGCAAATAGTTATACTGAGCAGTCTTCCATTCTTCCATGTAGTTCCGGTCTTCCATTTGAAGAGTTGAAGCAGCGAAGCTCTGCCATGCACGTCATCAGGGATCTTTAATGAGATACTTTTAGTACAGAGATGTCATGAATTCAATGCCTACGAATTTCTAATAGATTTGAAAAAAAAATTGTGTGGTATCTATCAATTTGATTCGTTTCTTAATGATTTTTCAAAGATTATCCTATGCCTACTAAATTTGACGGGAGTACAGTTCTTGCTCGACTCGTATTCAGAATTTTTATTCCTTCCACAGTGTACCTAGATGGATGGTACTGATATTATAAAAAATTAAGTAAGGAACTTAGTAGGCTCATTATGGAGCCGTCGTCGGGCGCAGCACATTTGGAGAGAGGATTCTTCATCAACAGCCTGAAGACGTCCACTGCTGAACATAGGCCTCCCCCAGAGAGCGCCTGCTCGCCTCCTGCACCCAACGGCTCCCAGCGGTTTTCACCAGATCGTCGGTCCACCTAGTGGGCTTACGCTGCGTCTTCCGGTTCGTGATCGCCACTCGAGAACCTTTCTTCCCCATCGGTTGTCAGTTCTACGAGCGATGTGGCCTGCCCATTGCCATTTCAACTTGCTAATTCGGAGAGAGGGTTACTCATTATTTTATATTGGATTTATTTGGTACATTTGCATGGTTTGGTTTTCTCGGTGGACCGACGACCTGGTGAAAGCCGCGGGGAGCCGATGGATGCAGGAGGCGAGCAGCCGCTCAAGGTGGCGCGCTCTAGGGGAGGCCTATGTTCAACAGTGGATGTCTTCAGGCTGATGATGATGATGATGATGATGCATGGTTTTCTATGGCAGAGTATTCATAGACGCAATGTTATTCATGACGTCTTTATCATGTGACTTTTTTCCAACGTTTAGGTATCTAGTGCTAGGGATATTGTAACATAACAGTTCTTGTGGTTTCAGGACGTCGAAAACATAAAAGAAGAGTTCAACACGCTGTTTGAAGACGAAGAACTGGAAGAAAAAGGCGGCAAGGTGGCCGCTATCATGAAGAAGTATGAAGAACTGAAGGTACATACATTATCATCCAATATTTCATAATAAATTATATATATATAGTGCACAGTGAATGAAATGAAACAAAAAATGACGTCACTGTAAAGTTTATTGTAGCTTCTTCTATACAGATGTATTCGAAGCTTCGGATCGGAGTTTTCTATTCTGAATTGTGCCGGATTGCTTGCACCAGTAGTGGGAAAGATAACTTCTTTTTTTCAAACTCACATATTTGAATTGACTTGATATAATATAATATTTAACATTATACCTATAATTATTAGTATCTTAAATAATTAAATTTTAATATTTTAAGTACCCAATATCATTGTGAAAGCTTGTGTGTGCTATTTGCAATTTTTTTAACTTTTATGATATATCCACAATAAATAAAGAAATGGTTGGGCATTCCACACAACGCCATCTAGCCTCAAATTAAGCAAAGCTTGTACTATGGGAACCAGATAACTGATAGAATACTTAGATACTTTTTATCTGTAAATACATACATAGAGTACAATATAACACCCAGACACAGAACAAACACCTATGTTCATCACACAAATGTTTCTCCCGGGTGGGAATAGAAGCTTAAGGTTAAACGTTTCCCATACAAACTTTGCTTGACTTACATTCAGTTCCTGGTGTGATTTAAAAGTCGCCATAACTTAACATAGCCCTTATTTAGGCTTGTGTATCCGCAAAATCAATAACATTATTGTATAATAGCTAGGAAGTATATTATTTTAGCCTAGTAAATTCGACAAATTTTATATTTGTAGTGGTGCATTGTGCGTGCGACGTTGTCAGTTTGTGCATGGTGTAAGCAAGTACACATTACTTTGCGAGAGCAGAGCGGCGCTATGTCGCAGCGCGCGACGTTGCCGATCCGTGTCCGTGTAACACAAAATCGTAATAACAAAATAATTCAAACTGTGAGGTATTCAACTCAGTGCTGCCAGAACTTTCCAAGTGTACATTTTGAGTTACTTATGATAATTATACCGTTACACCCCCGCTATTTATCTGATTGTATACTATTGGAAATTTTCATAGAGATTACGTATAATTTCTATTGTAGACGCGTTTCCTTTGAAAATGTCATTCATATCAGCAAAGAAAAGTGTTTTGCAAGCTGTATCACTTTTATCAGGAAAGGCAAATACAAGATCCAAGAAACTTTTTGACCGCTGTGCACTGGCAACACAGATTCAGAGTCTGTCGTCTGTTTTAGGTTAGGTATACTGTTTGTATTTTGTAAGTTTGCTGAACAGAAAAATGAATACACCTAACTTATCACAATCGAGTATAAAACTCACGGATATTCTGGGCCTAAAAGTAACCGAAAACGGGTTCATGCTCAGCTCAAGCGTTTCCATGGCGAAGATGTTTCGTAAGTGTTGAACCTATACACATAAATAGAACTATTTTTTTTAGTACAAAGACTATCCTAGATTCCGAGTGCTTCGTCCCTACTTACTTATTTCTTTTTTTACAGACGGGCAGATGCATTGCAAAAAATCTAAGCCTACCATAGGTACCTAGTTAGAGGTTAGAAATTCAGTAGTGTTTCAGGTTGCCAAGGAAAAAAACGTTTTTCCACTTATATTCATAGATGGAAGACTGAAAATTAATGAAGATCACAATTATTATTACCAGGTATGTGGATGTGGATATTTGGATATGCAGTGTGAATACAAATGGATAATATTACGTTAGTACAGAAAATGTAATCAATATAGCTTTGAGAATCAGCAAGTTGAAGTGGCAGTGGGCAGGCCACATCGTTTGTAGAACTGACAACCGATGAGGAAGAAAGGTTCTTGAGTGGCAACCATGAACCGAAAGACGCAGCTTAGGTCGGCCCTACAAGGTAGACCGACGAAGTGGTCAGAATCGCGGGGAGCCGATAGATGCAGGAGGCAAGCGGCTGCTCAAAGTGGCGCTCTTTGGGGGAGGCCTATGTTCATCAGTGGACGTCTTCAGGCTGATGATGATGATGAAAGAAAATGTTGATGGTGTTGGCAAAAAAGTGTAGTACCTCTATATAATAAATAATAAGTAAAAACATGTCATAATGTAATATAATGTTTTGTCAATTGTTATATACCTACTCAAGACATTATGCGGCTATAGAAATGAGAAGTGGTAATACGAAAGAAATTTGTTCGGAAAACATAAACCTTCTTGCGTAGCTGGGTAAAAATAAAGACTTGGTGGCGAAACATTTTCTATGTTCTAGCTTATGGTAATGCATAAAATCTTATGTGTTTGAAATAAATATTCATATTCTTTGGATTACAGGTACAAGGCCAGGCTAAGGGTGACAAAAATGCAGAAATATTACTTTGTGTGCTTCATTTCACCAGTGCAACCAATCACTGTGTTAGAAATACCAAGAGACGAAGATTTTATTGAGAAGATGGTTCAGAAATCATCATTTTATAAAAAGTGCGTGCTGCCAAAAATCTTACTGAGAAGAGTAAAAAATAAATGCTAAATGTATAGATTTATAATAATTGAAAATAAATCTTTTTGAATGTAATCTGGACTTTTATTTTACTTTTCAATCTAGTGCAGTACGTTGCGTACACTAAGCTAAATTTTTACCTAATAATAGCAATTATTGATATTATTACTCAGCGCAATAGATCATCATCATCATCATCATCAACAGCCTGAAGACGTCCACTGCTGAACATAGGCCTCCCCCAGAGCACGCCACCTTGAGCGGCTGCTCGCCTCCTGCATCCATCGGCTCCCCGCGGCTTTCACCAGGTCGTCGGTCCACCGAGTGGGGGGCCGGCCTACGCTGCGTCTTCCGGTTCGTGGTCGCCACTCGAGAACCTTTCTTCGCCATCGGTTGTCAGTTCTACGAGCGATGTGGCCTGCCCATTGCCACTTCAACTTACTAACTCTAAGAGCTATATCGGTCACTTTAGTTCTCCTGCGGATCTCCTCGTTCCGGAGCTTATCTCGCAGGGAAACACCGAGCATAGCTCGCTCCATAGCTCGCTGCGCGACTTTGAGCTTACTAATGAGGCCAACAGTAAGAGACCATGTCTCAGTTCCATAAGTCATCACTGGCAACACACACTGATTGAAAACTTTCGTTTTCAGGCTCTGCGGTATTTTGGACGAAAAAGATAGGACGAAGCTTCCCGAACGCTGCCCAGCCGAGTTGGATTCTTCGCGCCACCTCTTTGTCGAAGTTGGACCTACCTAATTGGACAATCTGTCCTAGGTAGACATACTTGTCGACAACTTCGAGAGTATCGTTCCCAACAATTACCGGTATAGGTGGAACATGAGCATTAGACATGATCTTTGTCTTGTCCATATTCATCTTAAGACCAACCTGCTGGGAGACTCTACTGAGGTCGTTGAGCATGGTGCTAAGGTCCTCGAGCGATTCCGCCATTATGACTATATCATCGGCAAAACGAAGGTTAGTGATGTACTCGCCATTTATGTTGATGCCAGATCTTTTCCACTCCAAGAGCTTGAAAACATCCTCCAATGCGTTTGTGAACAGTTTCGGAGAAATAACGTCTCCCTGTCTCACGCCTCTTTGCAATGGAATTTGTTCCGTACTCTGGTCCTGTAGTCGGACTGACATAGTGGCCTTACTGTACAAACACTTCAAAACTTCGATATACCTATAGTCAATTTGGCATCGCTGCAAGGACTGCAGCACCGCCCAAGTCTCGATAGCCAATAGATAGCCAATATATAATGTTTAAAAGTTATAGCAAAATAAAACTACGAGTATTGAGATTCGAACTCGAGTTACACGATTGCAAATCTACCAATGTTACAACTGCGCCATTTAGAAGCTTGACAATGGTGTCGATTCGGCGGCACACCGACTAACCTAAATTATCTCTAATTTTAATTTAGAGCTGTCAAACACCACTTTGCTATTCAGACATGACAGCTCTAACTGAAATTTAGAGACGATACGTCTAAATTACTCAACTTAGTTTATAGGCACGTTAAAGCTATTCGGCAGACACATTTTAGAGAAGTTTGTGCCTAAAATTTAAACGTAAAATGACTAAATAGACGGCACCTAAAACATGGCGATTAAAATTAGATACATAAAAAATCCAGTAATTTCTCTGTTAAAAATTGTTGCTTCGTGATAGAATGCACGTCCCAGATATTGCACAGCCCGTATTGTATGACCAGGAATGTACGGCCCGTAATTGGTGTACATTATGGCTTCTGAATATCAGACTGTGCAATACTGGTCGCAAAATATTGCCTGTGCAAAACAGCCTGAGACCTTCACTGCTGAACATAGGCCTGGGCTAGTTTTATACGCCTTTACTATAACTCATCATCATCATCATCATCATCATCATCATCATCCAGCTTGAAGACGTCCACTGCTGAACATAGGCCTTACCCACATAGTGCCACTTTGAGCGGCTGCTCGCTTCGTGCATCCATCGGCTCGCCGTGATTATCACCAGATCGTCGGTCCACTCCGTGGGGGGCCGGGCTAGTTTTATACGCCTTTACTATAACTCATCATCATCATCATCATTACCATCATCCAGCTTGAAGACGTCCACTGCTGAACATAGGCCTCCCCCACAGAGTGCCACTTTGAGCGGCTGCTCGCCTCGTGCATCCATCGGCTCGCCGTGATTTTCACCAGACCGTCGCGGTCCACCCCGTGGGGGGCCGGGTTAGTTTTTTACGCCTTTACTATAACTCAACTCAATACAACAAAACGTCATACGTCATATTTATTGATCACTTTTTACGATCATTAGGTAGGTAGGTAGGTACCTACTTTAAATAAATAACGTATTTAAAATAAATAGTTGCTTTATCTGCAGATTTTTCTATCACCTAGTACAGCTACTCGACACTAGAGGCGCGAGTGGCGTTACTTCATTTAGTTGCACGGCTAAGCAGTTCTAAATTAAGTTCAACGTAAATACCGAATAGCTTTTGTGACGCTTGGCGACTAAACTAAAATTTTAAAGTGGGCTAAAATAAGAGATCTCTAAAACCACCGAATCGACACCAATGTGGCCAATTTCACAATACACTAACTTCAGTTTTACTTTCTGCTTATGTGTGCGTTATTCGATTACATTATACAGGAATTGGATTTTGATTGACTTACACTCAAAAGTGTAGGTATTACTAGGTTCAACTATGTCTAATATATGCTAAGAACACAATCAAAAACCCGCAAAATAAATTAAAATGAGTTTATTTCTTGTTATTTATCGTAAAATATATAAAAACATGTTTTCGGGGAAACAGCGCCATCGCGCGGATTTTGGTGCTTAGCAACATCTGACATTTAACCTTAATGAAGGAAAAACATAAAAGATAAATAAAAACAAAACAATAGAAATGTCCACTCTTTTTCAGATCTTTTTTGATGGTGCGAGTCATATAATTTATATTGCAGGTAGAACACGAAAACCTTCAGTACGAGCTAGAAGGCTATAGGAACGAGGTGCACTTAGCCAAGGACGAAGCGGAGAGAAGGTTCGAGAAGTTTAAAGCACATTTCATCGCACAGCAGGCGTTACTACAGCCGGGACAACAGGTAATGTCATCAGCATCATTATCAGCCACAAGACGTCCACTGCTGAACATAAGCCTACCCCAAAGAGCGCCAATTTGAGCGGCTGCTTGCCTCCTGCATCCATCGGCTCCCTGCGGTTCTGACCAGGTCGTTGGTCCACCTAGTGAGGGGCCAACAGGTAATCTTCTTTTACATCTCTCATATATTCGGTAAGTAGGTCCTTATTACCTCCTAATGGGGCTTGTAGGTAACCAATTAGCGCTCTAGGGTAATAATGTAGCTAGAAAAGCCCTAGGGCGGTAAGTAATTTAAAAAAAAACTCTTCACTCTTTCAAAAAGTTCGCGTACATCTAACCATCATACTGGCAATAGACATCATGCTTTCAGCCCAATGACAAAAGAGGTCGCTTCGCTATTCAGCCTTGTCTTCGTATGAGTATAATAGTCATCAATTTTAAATATCGAACGGCGAAGATCAATTTCGTTATTTAAAAAAAATAATAAAAAAAATGTTTTATTCTTGTAATGCCGGTTTTTTTCTACTTACCTCACAATCGAGATGTAAAGCAGAGTAGTTAGCTCGGGTGTAAGCATCAATTGCACCCTCGAACTATAGGCGCACGAGCGCAGCGAGGGCGCCTAAATATCTCGGGCTGCAATTGATGCCTTACAGCCCTTGGCTACTAATCTACTATTGTGATACTGCTTCTCCCACAGAGTATATAAGGTAGCTAATAAATGCGGAATCTTGCAGCTTTTCACAAATTTCAAAATCATGTAACTTAATACGTATGTAACGCAACAGGAGAAAATAATATTATTTTTAATTTGAATTTCCGTATTAACTATGCACGTGATCGCATACCAGGGGGTCTAGCAAAAATCCCTTTACATTAGCGTAAACGCAACGATAACTCAAAACGTACGGGAATGACATTAGCTATGACATTACCTGCGGAAACGTTTTCCAGAGGTAATGTCATTCCCATACATTTTGAGTTATCGTTTGGCGTTAACGCTAAAGGAAAGGGATCTTTGCTAGACCCCCTGTTCTAAGGGGAGAAATAGATATATTTTATATCATCATAATCAACAGCCTGAAGACGTCCACTGCTAAACATAGGCCTCCCCCAGAGCACGCCACCTTGAGCGGCTGCTCGCCTCCTGCATCCATTCGGCTCCCCGCGGCTTTCACCAGATCATCGGTCCACCGAGTGGAGGGTCGGCCTACGCTGCGTCTTCCGGTTCATGGACGCCACTCGAGAACCTTTCTTCCCCATCGGTTGTCAGTTCTACGAGCGATGTGGCCTGCCCATTGCCACTTTTATTTTATATAGGGACTCAGAAACTACGAGCACCGTGGTCCCGCAACACCCAGACATTAAAGTACTTGGGCTGTTTTTCCTGTGAACAAATGCTTGCCTTGTCATAGGAATCGAACCTGCACCCTCCGGGCTTTTTTAGTATGAGCCTACATGCTAAACCACCACACCACAGGCCGGTAGTTTTTACAGACATACAGCAAAGACAACAATAGCACTTTTTCATAAATAATGGTAAATAGTTGCGGACATTTCACACAATGCAATCTAGCCTCAGACTAAGCAAAGTTGTACTATGGAACCAGAGAGTAGGTACCCTGTCTACATATGGAACCCAGATAACTGCAGAGAATACTTATGATGCCTGTTGTCTGCATTAAAGTTTGACACAGCTCCTAAGTTTGCACTTAGCCCTCTATGATACTAGGTATTATATTATCTGTGCTCTATGACGTACCTGCAATACATTTGGGAACATCCTAGAGAGATAACTCGAGAGCTGACAAACTTAATTTTATATAGTACTTACATACTAATCACCTTAACAATTAAAATATTTTTACCCACAGATATATCCACCTTTACCGCCGCCCACGCCGGCGGCGGTGCCAAGGGTGGACCCTCCGCTACCAAGCACAAAACCTCCACGCACAGAAAACAAAACCCTACTTTCAACACCGGTAGCACTCTCCGATGCAAAACTAATCAGCGTCCTCACTGCTTTTCTGCTTGTCCATCCATTGGGGGCATCACTAGATTACCTAGTGTCCTACGTCCGGTCTATAATACCAAGTGCAACTGAAGCCACAGTTCATAATATACTGCAGAAGTACAATGATGTGTTTTGTCGTCTGACTACTGGGGTTGGTGCTAATATTGAAAGCCGGTGGAAGTTTGTCACGTATGATATTATTAAGAAAGAGGTGATGTATTAAGTTTGTAAGTATCATGGAATAAACGTAAGTTTTAGGAATGATGTTGTTTTTTTGTATTTCTCTAATTTTGATCAATATGTTAAAACGGTTATTTATAGACAAACACATATGGAATGAGTACGTGGTTATTCACAATTTCACACATAATAAGTGGGTATTCGGATTTTTTTTTGTTACCTACTCTACAAGCAGCCGCTTGAATTTTGTTAACCCTATTACAATATATGAATTATTTTGTAGCTGTTTTGTTCTATATAATCTAAGTAATCATAGGGGGTAATTATGAAGGCTTTAGTTTTAGTTTTAGATAATTTTAAAAATATTTAAATTTAAGTGACAGTTCTAAACTAAATAGAACACAGATTAGAGAAAAAAACAATAAATAGAACGATTCCGACTTTACTTTCATACACCATTGAACTCACAGATGAAAAAAAAACTACTATGTCGCTATAATCCACAGACCTAGAATTTTTTCGATGCAATAATCAGTGGTAGACCTACATCGATTTTAGTAAAAAGGTAACATTTCAGTACCTAGCGGGTTTTTTCTTATATACTCCTTGTAACAATCTGTCGTGACCAGGCCCGGGTCAGCTTTAGTACCGATGTCTCCACGAAACGCTCGTGTCACACGCATTCCGACATTTTCTTTGCATCAAGTGACTTCTATAATGTCAAAAGTCAATTGTGTTGTTGTCATGGAAATTATGTACATAACACAACCTAATTAATCGGTATAATTCGTAGTTTTTCTGGCTTTTTGTGTATAATTTCAAATGAATATAAATATCATTATCATCATCTTCTTTGCCTTTTTCCCATTTCGCATTTGTTATTGGGGTCGGCTCCCAAGCTCCCAGTCTAATCTATAGCGGCAAGCTACCAGAATTACACGAGCGACTACAGGATCGGACCGTGAGTTTGCCTAATTCTCAGCTGTTCTTGTTTTTCGTTAATCCTGATAGTTTCAGGTTTCGCACATTTATAAGTAAATCTAGATAAGACCCGTTAAATTTCAGTGGGGGCTGGGGGCCCTTTATCTCCACGGCGCGCTGGGCTGAAACTCAAATTGCCCTTATACAAGATCTGGCCCTGAGCGACTGCCATCTGATCTCACAACCCATAAGGAACCAGTAACAAGGATGGTTAGACCTGGTATCAGATTCTATCAGGCGTCTGACTACCCGTAACGATTGCCATAGATGGTCTTATGACAACCGGGACCGACGGCTCTCGGAGGCACGGATGGCATTGAAAACTGCACATAACTTACTAGATAAATCATCGGTGCAAGGCCGAGGATCGAACCTGGTGCCGTAAGATTGCGAAGTGCACATGTTACTGCTCTGCTACCATCGCTCTAACTTCAAATTATATACCAATTATCTTAATCAGTTGAGCATGGGCAGTGACTATGGTTATTGATCAACACTATGGCGACGCGAAAATGTCATGTTGAAGCTTGCAACTAATAAAACTCATCGCCTGTTAAGTATCCCAAGGGACGATAAATTACGAGAATCATGGTTGTCTTTTCTGATTCCTACAAATACTGAGCTCAGTGGCCTGTCTTAGTGAACAAACGTGTTCGCCAAAATCACTTTGATATACCCCCAATTTGATGGGATGGGTAACCGTCTTCTGCATGGATATCCTTGTTCACTGCAAATGAAGTGTTGCACGGGATTCCCTTGAGCTTATCTGGTGAGTAAACTCAATTTGAATAGCAGAAATAAATAATTAAAATAAAAATGGTTTCAACCCAAAAAAATTTCTAAAAATGGCAGTAAAAATACAAAGCTTAGGCTAAGAAATAAAAATAAATAAAAGCTATTTCAGTCTCATTTGTTTCATTTAATCCTTATTAGCGGGTGCTTCATCTTCCTGTAGTATTAAAATGTAATAGGTTAAAATAATAATAATAACTTCTTATGTAACTTCCATGTCGATATTTTTTTGGCATGGCGCATCACTATGGTATCGATATCGATATTTGAATATGGAGCTAGGTACATCACTATGGCGACACCAGCGTTTCGTGGAGACACGGGAACTAATTGTCGATCATATAGAGCTGTCCTATCTGTCTTTGACTAGTATAGTAGATATCTGTGGTCGTGACGTCGTCTGTGATCGTAACAAATTATATACTCTTTGATCGTAACATCTATTTGTCAAATAATGTTTTGAATTCAAATATCAATTAATTATCGCGGAAACGTGAAGAAATAACGGAAGTATGTACAACGGCTGGCAAGAAGGGGGATCTAAGAACAAACAAATTGCCTCTGGCTGAACGTCTGCTAACAATGAAGACCCCGTCATACATACATCATCTTCGTCGTCCAGCCTGGCTCAGCCGAAGTGGGAGTAACACAACAGTCCCAAAACAACTCATAACTCCGCCACCGTTACGTACCTATAACGATAGACCATCACACGCAAAGAATTTGACCAGTTTACTGATTGATAATTATGACCTTTGATTTTATATCAAAGAGTTTAATGCTGTCGGCGGTAGGTATTGAACGTTGGATAATAGATGCAGAGTTTTAGCCTTTTTTATTCTGCTCACTCAAACAAAAACCTCCTACACCCATAATTATATGAAAAGCAAGAAGAGAAAGGTAGCTTTTTCATTTAGAGCCCACAGGCTGGTTCGGTCCCGTACCAGCCACGCAGGCATCAGTGGTGGAGAATGGAAGGAACTTACCTACAGGAAGTCATAGTGAAATTGGCTGAAGCTATGCATGTGGCGGATCAACAGATAGCAGCAGCCACAGAATTCGCCCTATTTACATAAGTCTTTGGCAGCAGCCTTATAAACCCCTATCACGATTATAGTAACTGGTGTTAGTGATAGCTAGCAAACAAAGTTTTATACTTGGAAGAATTCAGGCCAAAGCAAAATGCTACTTAGGAGGTAGTTTAAAAATGAATTAAATTTATTTGTTTGTTTTGAAGTGCAGTGCTACTCATAATGATTACAGCTGCTACCTAAGTGCAACAATTATTTTATAATAAAACTTTTGAAATTTATCTACTTAGTATTATTTATAAGCCTTGTTGTTTTTTGAAATAAAATATGGACACGAATTCAAAATATCAAATTTCTTTCTTTTTTGTGTGGAAGTTGAACAGAAGTATTGGTGTCAACTGCTTTTACAAGTAAATATACAAAACTACATAGAAAAAACTCACTTAGAATTTTAAGTTATTTTTAGGAAGGATCCAAAATGGTACTTGTTAAAATATACTAAAAACCAACTTAAAATTTTAAATGACAGTATTTGAAGTTACTAAAATGACATAAAGTGGTGCCTTTAAATTATAAGTTTTTTAATGAGTCCTAAAACTAAAACTAAAGCCTTCAAAATTGGCCTCAATGTATTTATAACTTAACTATGAGGCCAATTTTGAAGGCTTTAGTTTTAGTTTTAGGACTCATTAAAAAACTTAAAACTAAATGGTAATTTAAAGGCACCACTTTATGTCATTTTAGTAACTTCAAACTCAAATTTTAATCGAAATGAATGAATGATTTGAACGAAATCTGATCAATTTAGGATTTTAGGTGAATGTGCTAATTTGAAGGCACATTTTAAGTGACATAAAAACTTTTAGTAGGTACTGTCATTTAAAATTTTAAGTTGGTTTTTAGTATATTTTAACAAGTACCATTTTGGATCCTTCCTAAAAATAACTTAAAATTCTAAGTGAGTTTTTTCTATGTAGTTTTGTATATTTACTTGTAAAAGCAGTTGACACCAATACTTCTGTTCAACTTCCACACAAAAAAGAAAGAAATTTGATATTTTGAATTCGTGTCCATATTTTATTTCAAAAAACAACAAGGCTTATAAATAATACAAAGTAGATAAATTTCAAAAGTTTTATTATAAAATAATTGTTGCACTTAGGTAGCAGCTGTAATCATTATGAGTAGCACTGCACTTCAAAACAAACAAATAAATTTAATTCATTTTTAAACTACCTCCTAAGTAGCATTTTGCTTTGGCCTGAATTCTTCCAAGTATAAAACTTTGTTTGCTAGCTATCACTAACACCAGTTACTATAATCGTGATAGGGGTTTATAAGGCTGCTGCCAAAGACTTATGTAAATAGGGCGAATTCTGTGGCTGCTGCTATCTGTTGATCCGCTACATGCATAGCTTCAGCCAATTTCACTATGACTTCCTGTAGGTAAGTTCCTTCCATTCTCCACCACTGATGCCTGCATGGCTGGTACGGGACCGAACCAGCCTGTAGGCTCTAAATGAAAAAGCTACCTTTCTCTTCTTGCTTTTCATATAATTATGGCTGTAGGAGGTTTTTGTTTGAGTGAGCAGAATAAAAAAGGCTAAAGCTCTGCATCTATTATCCAACGTCCAATACCTACCGCCGACAGCATTAAACTCTTTGATATAAAATCAAAGGTCATAATCATCAATCAGTAAACTGGTCAAATTCTTTGCGTGTGATGGTCTATCGTTATAGGTACGTAACGGTGGCGGAGTTATGAGTTGTTTTGGGACTGTTGTGTTACTCCCACTTCGGCTGAGCCAGGCTGGACGACGAAGATGATGTATGTATGACGGGGTCTTCATTGTTGGCAGACGTTCAGCCAGAGGCAATTTGTTTGTTCTTAGATCCCCCTTCTTGCCAGCCGTTGTACATACTTCCGTAATTTCTTCACGTTTCCGCGAAAATTAATTGATATTTGAATTCAAAACATTATTTGACAAATAGATGTTACGATCAAAGAGTATATAATTTGTTACGATCACAGACGACGTCACGACAGATTGTTACAAGGAGTATATAAGAAAAAACCCGCTAGGTACTGAAATGTTACCTTTTTACTAAAATCGATGTAGGTCTACCACTGATTATTGCATCGAAAAAATTCTAGGTCTGTGGATTATAGCGACATAGTAGTTTTTTTTTCATCTGTGAGTTCAATGGTGTATGAAAGTAAAGTCGGAATCGTTCTATTTATTGTTTTTTTCTCTAATCTGTGTTCTATTTAGTTTAGAACTGTCACTTAAATTTAAATATTTTTAAAATTATCTAAATCTAAAACTAAAGCCTTCATAATTACCCCCATTGGCATTTTTATAATATTGTGCCAGACGACGCGATTGCTTTTTCGGTAATCTGTGCTTAGCGTGTTTAGCACACACTACGTAGCTGTCAATGTCAAATAAGAGTAACGTCAAAAATCAAAGACTTTACTAGTGTTGGAGCATTCCGATGAGCTAGTAGTCGATAGAAATTGGTATACTTACTGATCTCTGAAAAAATTGCCCGTTTCACCTGCAATTTTTTGGGATGAAAGTATTAATAACATTAATGTGCGACCTTTTCAAGTTTAGTTAGCAGCTTCGACTTGAAAGCTACATAAACAGACCATTTACAAGCACATTATAGTAGTATAGATAGGTCCTATACCACTATTATGTATTCATAAGGTATTGTGCAATAACGAAGTGAATTAATAGGTAGGTATACAAATGTTTCCTAATATGGCGATGGCAATAGGCATAATTTATTATTAATTTATATAGTTATGTTTCATTTTATTTTTAATATTGAAATATTAATTGCATATTATCTCTTTGTAATAAATCAGAAATATATATTCATTTACTTATCTAATACAATTTACACACATGTAGGTAGGTACGTATCATTTTTACAACTATAAGACCATAATTATAATTTTAAACCGTAATTATGGAAGTCTTTTCCTTAACATTCCAATTAGATTATATACAATTATATATTTTTGTATATTACCTACACAGTACACACCTAGACCACCATGACAATTTTTTTTTTTAAAAAAGGTCATCATCATTTTCATCATTAACAGCCTGAAGACGTCCACTGCTGAACATAGGCCTCCCCCAGAGCACGCCACCTTGAGCGGCTGCTCGCCTCCTGCATCCATCGGCTCCCCGCGGCTTTCACCAGGTCGTCGGTCCACCGAGTGGGGGGCCGGCCCACGCTGCGTCTTCCGGTTCGTGGTCGCCACTCGAGAACCTTTCTTCCCCATCGGTTGTCAGTTCTACGAGCGATGTGGCCTGCCCATTGCCACTTCAACTTACTAACTCTAAGAGCTATATCGGTCACTTTAGTTCTCCTGCGGATCTCCTCGTTCCGGAGCTTATCTCGCAGGGAAACACCGAGCATAGCTCGCTGCGCGACTTTGAGCTTACTAATGAGGCCAACAGTAAGAGACCATGTCTCAGTTCCATAAGTCATCACTGGCAACACACACTGATTGAAAACTTTCGTTTTCAGGCTCTGCGGTATTTTGGACGAAAAGATAGGACGAAGCTTCCCGAACGCTGCCCAGCCGAGTTGGATTCTTCGCGCCACCTCTTTGTCGAAGTTGGACCTACCTAATTGGACAATCTGTCCTAGGTAGACATACTTGTCGACAACTTCGAGAGTATCGTTCCCAACAATTACCGGTATAGGTGGAACATGAGCATTAGACATGATCTTTGTCTTGTCCATATTCATCTTAAGACCAACCTGCTGGGAGACTCTACTGAGGTCGTTGAGCATGGTGCTAAGGTCCTCGAGCGATTCCGCCATTATGACTATATCATCGGCAAAACGAAGGTTAGTGATGTACTCGCCATTTATGTTGATGCCAGATCTTTTCCACTCCAAGAGCTTGAAAACATCCTCCAATGCGTTTGTGAACAGTTTCGGAGAAATAACGTCTCCCTGTCTCACGCCTCTTTGCAATATATTTAAAAAAAGGTACCTAGGTCGTATTCAAGCATTACAGCCAGCAAGCAGGTGTTACCGGGACTGGAAGTACTCATGCTGCACGATGGACAATATTAATTACTTTTTTTTAACGGGCAAATTGCCTTTATTACTCAAGCTAACTACTACAATAATAAAAACTAAACTAAACTAAGCTAAACTAAACTAAACTAGCTACACTACCTACTACAAAGAACACTTATGGACTGTATAATAGCCGCGATGGCCTTAGTTACTTAGTTAATATTAAATACTACAACAAATTCCTAATTTAGATGGAACTAATGTCACGCATCATGATTATTTATTATTTAATTTTAAATAATCGCAAATGCAAGACGCAAGCTAAGCGGCAACTCGAACTCAATGCAACGCAAGTCGATTCGAGAATTGATTATCGAGAGACGACGCAGCGACGCGAAGACTGGCTCGAGGCCGAGGAGATACGACTAATCGAGTCTAGCAGAGTCGAGCAATTTACAACACTAGTTAGTTTCGACACCACAGCGTGCTGGGAGGACGTATTTCGTGTTTTTATTTTTTAAATTATAATTATAATTCGATTAAAATGAAAAAGTGGTGGAACTGGGTTCTCGGGGCAGCTTTATTCTGTTTATTATTCGTTGCTGTACCACTATCGCTAAGCGGTGAGCCAACAGAAGAAGAACTGAAGCCGATGTTCAAAGATTATGTGCAGAAGTTCAACAAAAGTTATCAGAACCCCGAGGAGTACCTTACAAGGTTCCAGCACTTTGTCGTAAGTACCTACGATCAACCTACGACTTTATAGATCCCTTTATAACCTATAGGATACGGTGTAACTTTACAAAAAAAAAACTGGTTTGGTAGCCTGTACATACCTAACTACTATTAGCATTCTATTATTCCCACGCAAGATTGCGTTGCTTCTTTTTTTCTATTAAATTACATTTAATAATATTAATCGGCTGAACCTAAGTACATATAAACATATAAATATGATCACGTTTCCGAGTTTCGTAAAAAGCTGAAGTGGATACCTATCCGATTTCGCCGGAATGCTTGTATTCTATCCCTCCTCTACACTATTCTATTTATCCCGTCCACTCCTCCCTATCTCAAAGAACGCTTCAAGTTCCTACACCAAACTCACCCCTTATCCCTGCGTTCCTCAAAAACTCTCCAGCTCATGCCTCCCATCCATACTTCTCAGTTCTATGATAAGTCCTTCACAGTGCAAACTGTTCGTCTGTGGAATGACCTTCCTACTGAAGTTGACATGCCAAGTCCCTGTCAATATTTAAAAGTACGGTGCAAAGACATTATTTATTTTCATAACTGCTGCATTACTTTATAACACGATTCCTTGATCTGTTTTATAAGTAGATAATATGAAATATGTATTAGTTTATTATATTATGATTATTGATATTATAAGTATTAGAATGTAAATATATCTTATATTATCTTTTAGATTGTTACACACCACCGTCTACTCTTTTGTGTGGGATACTGTCCATCCAAAGGTTGTCTGGAAGAGATCGCTGTCAGCGATAAGACCACCCATTGTAACACTAGTTCATAAGGTTTCCTTTGTACTTTTATATTTAATTGGTGGGACAATAAAGTGTTTTCTATCTATCTATCTATCTATCTATCTATCTATCTATCTACATAGGTAGTTTGGTTCAATTATGAATGAATTATTATAGTATTAAATACTAACTAATCTTTTTCTGCTTTTAAGACATCAGTCCGAGAAATAAATCACCTTAACACATTATCAAGAGGGCCTGAGTCACACCGAGCAAAATATGGGTTGACATATCTCTCGGACATGTCCAAAACCGAATTCAAAGAGCTACATCTTTCTGATGAGCATCAAAAGAAAGCACCTCATTTGTATGGCAAAAGTTGGAGCAAGATGAAAGATATGATGGAACTGTCAGACAAAGATCTGTATGAGGTTGATGACACTCCGGCGTCACATGACCATCATCAGAGGAACCGGTCCTGTGCGAATGAACCTCACAATAATATCTATGTCATTATTCGGAAGAAAAGGGCAGCAGGACTACCAACGAAAGTTGATTGGTAAGTTTAAATTTCAATTCCAGTTCCATGCTTTAATGTTAAGCATAAAAGTATTGAAAAAAACCTTTTCCATATTATGAAGTTTACAGGTTTTACATGGTGACAATATTTTATTAATTATTTCTCCTGTACTAGTCATCTAGTATTCAGCCCGACCATGAAACCAACTTCCCTAAAACTTGGTACAATTTTTTGATTATCATATATTTTATATAAATATTTAACAAACAAATATTAAATATTTAACAGATCAATATTAAATATTTATCAGATAAATATTTAATCATAGGTAAGTTTTTTTTAATTTTGCGATACAAACAGGCATCCATCTGTGTTCCTAAAGCTGATGCTTTATTTTACTTAGCTACCATGACAAGTGGTCTCTTGTCCAAAATCCTTCATGATAGATGTGGGTTCAAAACTCTCTCATTATTCTTTTTTCTTTATACATTAAAAATTCATCTGTCGTTATAATTACTAAGCAGGGGCCTAGCTGTCACCTCTTAGGGTCAACACAGACAGAGCAGCAAAATGCTTGAGCACTTTTTAAGTGGTATTGGAATATCAACCTTATTTCATTTGGAAAAAGCTGAAAATATTATGCAACATTAAAATCTTACCTATTTTAATGTTGCATACAATTTTCAGCTTTGTCTGTATAGATTAAGGTTGATATTCCAATAGCACTTAAAAAGTGCTTGAGTATTTTGCTGCTCTGTCTGAATTGACCCTTAGTGGAAGAACTAAAGTGAATTGTTACAATACAATTTGTATAGTAGCGATTTGCATAAAAATAGCTTCCTCATTGAAATGTCTAGGCTTTTGGCATTTAGGCCTACAGGATTTAAACTTCAATGTAATATTAAAATGTTTGCCTTGTGTCATAAAATTAAATGATTATGAAATAGTACCTAGATAGAAAACCTGTTTGTTAAAGCTACTAATGTACAAGCCCATAAATAAGTAATGTTGTTCAGCCTATTTCTTATTTTTGCGGTTTATTATTTTGCTTGTAGTTGCAGCACTTACTGGGCCCGGTTTCACCAAAGTTTATTCCAAGTATACGGCTATTCTTTAATCTTGGATACAGCTAATTGACAAATGAAACTACACAAAAAAGATGCCATTTTGATTGTATCCAAGGAATAAGTCTTATTCCTTCACAAAATTGGTGGTATAAGGGCTATATTCGCGTAACTCGGTTGTTCTCGGAAAGTTATACCTGGAGTAAAATTTATTCTAGTTTGGTGAAATCGGGCCTTAGGGTGGGTTTTTGTGGAACAAGTAGGAGAGGAATGCCAATACACCAAGAAAACAGCGTAGATCAAAAATATGCCTAAAACTAGATGGCGTTGCAAAATGAGCGGGTTATAAGTTGAGCGCAGATGAGAAATATGACAAAAAACCGTTTTAAACCTAGCCCGCCGTAGCTACCCGTATAACCCGCTCATTTTACAGTGCCATCCAGGTTTAAAACGGTTTTTTGGCATATTTTTGATCTACGCTGTTTTCTTGGCATTCCTCTCCTTGTTTCATGGTTAAGGTAACCAATGGTTAAAATCTCTAACAAATGACCATTCATGGTTAGAATTTGTTAGAGTTTTTAACCATGGATTAACTCAACTACGGATTAAAAAAAACACCCGTGTCTATTAGTAATCTGTGGCGTCTTTGCCCGCGAAAACCATGGAAATTAATTTTAAATGTTACAAGCATAAAGATTGGTTCAACCGTTTCGCCTTGAAAAGGTAACAAACAGACAAGGCAGACCACTAAAATGTTAATGACCCTAAAATAATCTTTGTTTGTTGTAATAGGTATCTACCTACCTATCTTTAGGCGACAATGTGACCTCATGTATGTTCGTAATACCTAGGCTGCATGACGGGTATGTTTTCTTTTTGTTTTTTAAAATGAAATGAACTTTATCCCTGACACACTATCGCTTAAGTAACATTAATACAAGGACAATAGAAACATTCATACACACTCTTACCTACCTATACAATATCATCATCATTATCATCATCATCATCATCATCATCATCATCAACAGCCTGAAGACGTGTCCATTGCTGAACATAAGCGTCCCCCAGAGCGCGCCACCTTTTTTTTTATGCGATTGAATGACGTGACGAGCTAGTCGTTCACCTGATGTTAAGCGACACGGCCGCCCATAACAGTTGCAGTGTCACTCGGAACTTTAAAACAATAAAGCTTCGCGTGACACAGCACTGCGCACGTCATCCTGAGACATCACACAGTCTAGTAATCAGATTACTAGACTGAGTGATCAGACCATAAAGTCTCATTTGCCCAGTAATTTCACTAGCTACAATGCCCTTCAAACCAACAACTTTGAGCGGCTGCTCGCCTCCTGCATCCATCGGCTCCCCGCGGCTTTAACCAGATCGTCGGTCCACTGAGTGGGGCCGGCCTATACAATATACATACTATTATTTAGTCAGAGCCAATACAATTTTTGGACGGTTTTATCATCATCATCATCATCATCATCAGCCGGAAGACGTCCATAGGCCTCCTCCGTAGAGCACCACTTTGACCGGCTACATGCCTCTTGCATCCAACAGCTCCTCGCGGTTCTGACGTCTGACCTAATGGGGGCTGGCTTACGCTACGTCTTCTGTTTCGAGTCGCCCCTCGAGAAACTTTATTTCCCATCGGTTCTGCGAGCGATATGGGCTGCCGATTGCCATTTCAACTTGCTAATTTTGAAAGCTATGTTGATGATTAGTTCTGCGGATATCCTATCAGATTTTATCATGTAAGGAAACCTCGGGGTTTTCTTTCTCCGGCAAAGCCCTCTCGTCCACAGCTCGTTGTGCAACTGCGGAATGAATACTGTCTTGGCACATATTCATTTCAATGACACGACTATTGAAGGCTATTTGAAGATTATACTCAATTTCCCATTGGTTCTACCTCTGGGGAAAGGGGATTCCCACAATGCCCTAGTCGCGTCCGTCCGGCCATTTTTAATAAGCTTCAACGAGAAGTGAGCTCGTAAATTTGACTTTATTGTGTACCAATAATTTCGATTTCAAAACTACCTACACTTCCGAATCCTTCATACTACGTAAATGTGGAGAAAAAAGACAGAGAGCAGTGCACGGGTTATCGATGGCAGTGCAACTCATTAGGATTTTTTACATACAACTGTAAAAAAACAAATGACTACAGTGCCACCTACTGCTCAGCTCGATATTTCGCCATCTCTTTCTAATAGTGCAGAACATGGCTTCATGAAAAAGAGATGGAGTATTAACAGAGGAGCCTAATCGCGTAACGTAAGTCTAGTGGAGATGGAGATCGTATGCCCTCTTGCTCGCACTCACAGACTTGTAAATTGGCGCATGCAAAACGGCAGGCGAACTCCATAAAGTTAGTGGCTCTGTATAGGCGGAAGGTTTAACTTTAAAGAGCAAAGTGACATTTAATTTAGACTTCTTTATCTTTATTGGGCTGGGTACGACAGGACTGCCGATAAACTATCCTTATCGTTCAAACGGATATTTAAATATGAACGAAAAGGACAGAATACGACACGAATGCACGAGAATCAGACCTCAGCATAATCTATTCATCATTATCTTAGAATATTCAAATAATGCATTATTTATTAAGCTATATAGACTTTAATTTTTTCCTGAGAAACTGCAGTTATTTATGATCAAGGTTTCGAGAACTAGTTTGAAGCACCTTGTATCGATAATCGCGGAGAGCTAATTGATGCAGAAGGCGAGCAGCCGCTCAAAGTGGCGCTCTCTGGGGGAGGCCTATGTTCAGGTGAACGTCTTCAGGCTGTTGATGATGATGATGATGATACCATCAAGACGTTTTTCGTGAATTATTTTTTATGTAAAGATTTTACCGTACCAACTTAACGGCCCCCTAATTACCTAACTCGCAACAGGTTTGCTTTGCGACAGGCGTAAATCTCGCGGTGATTGCTGCCATACATCATTAGTGGTGTCGAGAATGTATGCTTCGCTACTGCTGTCGCATTGCTACTGCTGTCGCATTGCTGTTGCAAATTTAACGTAATTACCCCGCGGGTTGCATTGTAGCGAAATCTATTTATTGCATTCCAATTCGTTCAGTAGAGCTTATGTAAGAAACAAATGTCTATTTATGAATAAACAATTAAAATATGTTTATCTACCTACCTATCATTAAGGTACAATTTATTCCTCAATGCTACCTATAATAATCAAAATAAAGTCTAAAAACTTGTAAAAACTAGATTTGTGAGAACAACTCCAGACGCGACGTCGATCCCTACAAAAATGACAATTTATATAATTGGTAGGTATAAAAAACCAGAATTTTGTAGTTTTTTTTATATTAGGTATCTCAACAGCTGCATTGTATGACATTCGATCATCAGACTAAACAAAAATCTTGGGCCTATTTTTTTCGAACCAGTTTTTGTCTGCTTACTAACCACTTCCTAGACGCAGAGTAATAATTTTGACTTCATGGTCAAAGAACTGACTGGTTTGTTAAAATAAAATGAATAATTTTGAAAACGCGTAAGTAGTAATAAGGTCATTCGTTTAAAATTCTAGTATTTGATTGTTAGAATAGATTATGTAAACTTTAAATATAGGATTTCTAGGTGGTAGGACTTTCCTGCAAAGTTCGTCTAGGTAGGTACCACCGCTTTGCCAGATTCTGCAAAGCGGTGGTACCTACCTAGACGAACTTTGCAGAAAAGTCCTACCACCTAGTCTAGTACATCACATCACATCATCAGCCCGCAGCCGGAAAACGTCCACTGCTGAATATAGGCTGCCCCCATAAAACCTTGCCATAATCACCAGCACGCTTGGCAGGCGGCTTGGTGATCGCCAGAAGATTTTAATGTACCGAGGAGAATGCTGCTGCCCATTCCCTGGATATTTCCTTAGCCGGCTTTTACGGCACCTACGGGAAGAAATGGGGTGGTCCTATTCGCAAACTGGGAGCACACAGCCACCTATATAGTAACTAGGCGCACGGAAACACGGCATCCGAATATGGTAGAAATTCTTCGGATACGTAAAAAGCGTTTTGATTCCTCGTTTATAATTCGGACAGCAAAGGAATGGAACACCTTACCAGCGTCATTGTTTCCTGACCAATATAATCTGGGAGTGTTTATGGCTAGAGTGAACCGGTATCTTCCAGGCAAGCATGCTCCATCGTTGGCCGCGCCGTCACTTACCATCAGATGAGACCGTGGTCAAATGTTAGCCTATCGATGATAAAAAAAAGCAATTAACCAATAATTATGATTCCAGGCGTGAAAAAGGAGTCGTGGGCCTTATTCGTGACCAGGGCATGTGCGGTGCTTGCTGGGCGTTCAGTACCGTCGCGTCAATGGAGTCTATGGCGGCTATGAAGACGGGGAAATTGGAAACCCTGAGTGTGCAGGTGAACTTACTTACCTATCTATATTTTTATAGACTGTTATTCATCACCATCATCATCAACAGCCTGAAGACGTCCACTGCTGAACATAGGCCTCCCCCAGAGCGCGCCACCTTGAGCGGCTGCTCGCCTCCTGCATCCATCGGCTCCCCGCGGCTTTCACCAGATCGTCGGTCCACCGAGGGGTGGGCCGGCCTACGCTGCGTCTTCCGGGTTGTGGTCGTCACTCGAGAACCTCTCTTTCCCATCGGCTGTCAGTTCTACGAGCGATGTGGCCTGCCCATTGCCATTTGAACTTGCTAATTCTAAGAGCTATATCGGTCACTTTAGTTCTCCTGCGGATCTTCTCGTTCCGGAGCTTATCTCGCAGAGATAAGACTTATTTTATCTACAGAATTAAAAAAAAAAAGTTAAACCGAATTCAGTCGAATGGCTCACATGTGATGAACGAAATCGAATTGTGAGCATTTCACTTGTCAAAGAAACTCAGACTCGCAAATCGCAGAAAAATGGGCGAAAACACATGAGATGTTCGATGTTTCAAACGTCTCACAACCGACTTGTGAGCTCTCAGACATCTTACCGTTTTACAAATAACTCAGCCTTGCATTCTGTGGTTCTCAATTCGCACGCTGGGGGCGCTTTACGTGAGTATGGTTCTTAGAGTATAGACTAAAGCATAGAGAGATCATCAAAACGATATTATATTTGTACTGCTCACACGTATCGCTACGTCAGTGGCGAAGGAAAGAAACAAACATATAGTAATTAGCTACGCTTGCGATAAGCACCGTACCATTTTTTCGACTCGAGTCAACTGTTTTTTCTATACAAATCTGTGAGACTCATTCACATCAAAGTGTCCACATCATATAAAAAGTGTCCACAAAAGTAGTACGCTTGACACATAATCAAGGTCTCTCTATGCTTTAGTCTATACTCTGTCTCTAAGGTATGGTTTCACATGCAAAAAACTGACGCAAATGACGCTGCATCCGGTGAGCAGACGATCGTGAGCGCGTCACTTGTCGAGTGCAAAACTCAGACTAGGCTCTCGGGCGATGCCCCCTCCAGAAACTTTAAAAGCTTATTTATTACTCCGTGGTTTCTTTTTCAATTCATTCATTTTTACCTACTTTATAAAAAATAATATTCGCGGCAAATTCAAATTTTTTGACGTTTTTGCCAATCATAGCTTAATTACTTAATGTGATTAAATGAAAACTGATTTAACGTAAATACATAGAATGTATCAACAAATTGCGATTAAAAGTATCACCTAGATATCATTGGTTTAGCGACAAATGCAATAAACCAATTTCGTGTTGGTTTTTCAGTCTATTGCCATTTGTCGCTAAATCAATGATATCTAGGTGATACTTTTAATTGTAATTTACTGATACATTCTATTTATATGCGCAAAATTAGTTTTCATGTAATCACGTTGAGTAATTAAACTGTTATTGGCAAAAAACGCTGGAAAATTTGAGTTTGCCGCGCTGGTTGAAACGTCCCACCTACGTACTATGAATAATCCAGGAAGTGATAGACTGCGCCGGCTTGGGTAACAGCGGCTGCGCTGGTGGCGACATCTGTTTGCTCCTAGATTGGTTATACCTGACGAACCAAGCCGTCCAGCTTGAGAAGCAATACCCGCTCCAGCTCGAAGATGGTGTTTGCAAAGCTAACAAAAACGCCACGGGAGTCAGGATCAGCACTTTCACTTGTGACGAGTAAGTTATTTTGTCTGTAAATGACGTGATGAGCTGGTCGTTCGCCTGATGTTACGCGTCACGTCTGCCCGTAACAGATTGCAGTATCACTCCTAAATTATAAAGTTTCGCGTGACACTGCACTGCGCACATCATCCTGAGACTTCACACAGTATAGTAATAAGATTACTAGATGTATCATAAAGTCTCATTTGCCCAGTAATTTCACTAGCTACAATACCCTTCAAACCGGAACACATTAGTGCTTGCACACTACTGCTTGGCGGCAGAATGACTGGCAAAGCGGTGGTACCTACCTAGACAAACTTTGCAGAAAAGTCCTACCACCTAGTAAAAACAACACATGACCGGTGTCAAAAGGGTGTCAGCGATAAATTCCATATTCGGGATTTTTCACATTCTATATTTTCCGATTTCTTAAAAATACGCAATCTTATTAGACCAAATTCTTAAATTTACAAATTCTGAATTTTCCACATTCTTTGTTTTCCTAATTAGACATTGGACAAATTCTTAATTTTCCTAACAAGTACAGTTTCATACACAAAGCAAAATTAATGGAACATAAACATATATTCCTGTAATAATCTATTATAGACACAGAATTCGCCCTATTTGCACACGAAGTCTATGATTATAGGTACCTAACCTACCTATTACCTATTTTCACCTACTATTTACATAATTATAATAAACCGGTAGTCCATAGGTCAACATGCAGAAAAGTATGTATATCTACAAACCCTCTTTCGTAAAATATAATGCCCCAGTATGAGCATGAGGACATGTATAATTGTATATTACACCTACAGTAGGCATACCTAGCTACTATGAGCATTGCCCGTGGTCCAGCTGCTCAGTTCACCTGGTTAAACCACGGGCACTTTTGAGTTAGCCCATACCAGCCGCAGTTAATAGTACATTACTGCAGCGCCTGGCAACAGGGGCATTAGTGGACGAACGTGTAAATGTGGGCACACACATACGTAAGTCCATCAATGGCTAGTTGTCACCATGGCTTGTATAGTACTTTTCTCAAATAATGCGCGGAAATGAAAACTATCATCTATTCTCATCTATTTCCATCTATTCCCATCTATTATCATCAATTCTCATCATTTTTCATCTATTCTCATAAGTTCTCATCTATTCTCATCAATTTTCATCAATCCTCATCTATTATCCTCAATTCTCATCTATTCTATTTGCAAGGAACCTTGGAAGACTTTTTATCAATTTTAAATTACACGACAGATATGAGTTTTGTATGAAATTTATTTGGACGCTAAACCACGACAAATATGGATTTTCATACAACATTTGCCGGCCGCTGCTCGCCAGTACAGCAATTTCGATTTATCTCGAAGAAGGTTGTCAAAATAACATTTCCAAGCACGTTTGAAAAAAAAAATAAAGATAACATTTTTATCACGATTGTACTTCCATATGGAAAATTCAGAATATGGAATTTTACGAATTTGTAAAATTAAGAATGTGGAAAACTCCGAATATGAAAAAAGCAGATTTTGGAAAAATAATAATGTGGATAATGCTAGAATATGGAAAATTAATAATTCGGAAAGATACGCTGACATCATAAAAGTCCCGCCTACCTACTTTCAAAGGATGCTAATGAATTCAATCACACTCAGTATTATCTGTCAATATAGTGTCAAATATTTTTTTTATTATGTATTTTATTTATATTTGTTTTATTTCCAGTTTCGTGGGCGCTGAAGACAAGATATTAGAAGCACTAGCGACACACGGCCCGGTCACCGTCGCCGTTAACGCTCTCACGTGGCAGAACTACCTTGGAGGAGTCATACAGTACCACTGCAGGTAATATTTATTACTAGCTGTGCCCCTCGGTTTCACTTGCAGATAAAAAGCATCCTGTTTTAATCCAGCGCGTAAGCTATCTGCGATCATTTAATGTTTAATTGTTAAACAATTATTTTACCAAAGCACTGCCCCGTTGGTTTTGTGTGAAAACACCAGCCAACAAGGTTTCTTGATGTCCGAATAGGCCAACCTTTTTTTATAAGTAAATAGTTCCGCATTTGATCGCAATCTCACCTGATGGAATGTGACGACGCGGTCTACGGTGGTACATGCTTGCCTAGAAACCTTTGACTGTCACTCACAGTAAATAAATATTTGTGGATACTTCACACAACGCCATCTAGCCCCAAACTAAGCAAAGCTTGTACTATGGAAACCAGATAACTGATACAATACATAGATACTTTTTTGTTTGTAAATACATACATAGAATACAATACCCAGACACAGAACAAACACCTATGTTCATCACACAACTGTTTATCCCTGGGTGGGAATCGAACCCACAACCTACAGTTCAGAAGGCAGAGCTACTACCAACCGAGCTATCAGGCCTGTCAGTGTCACTAAAGGAATGATTTCTACTGGAATAAAAAAAAACAGTCTTCGTTAACCCTACGGTTTCAGATTTGGACATCAACTACTCGAAGAATTCACCCTTTTTAGGGTTCCGTACCCAAAGGGTAAAACGGACCCTTTGGGTACGGCTCCGCTGTCCGTCCGTCTGTCTTTCTGTCTGTCACTAGGTTGTATCTCACGAACCGTGATAGTTAGACAGTTGAAATTTTCACAGATTATGTATTTCTGTTGCCGCTATAACAACAAATACTAAAAAACAGAATAAAATAAATATTTAAAGGGACTCCCATACAACAAATGTGATTTTTCTGCTTGTTTTTATAGATAATGGTACGGAACCCTTCGTGTGCGAGTCCGACTCGCACTTGGGCGTTTTTTTAACCCATTTTTAGCTAATACTTTATAATAACCGACGACCTGGTGAAAACCGCAGGGAGCCGATGGATGCAGGAGGCGAGAAGCCGCTCAAGGTGGCGTGCTCTGGGGGAGGCCTATGTTCAGCAGTGAACGTCTTCAGGCTGTTGATGATGATGATGATAACTTTATAATAATAAACAAATAATAATAATAATAAATGACGCCCAACGATCACATACATAGATCCTGGACCCTAACTAGGATTCGTATCCATGGACCCAGGAACTACGAGGACCATGCTCCCACAACACCCAGGCACAGAACAAGTATTTGCGCTTTTTTTCTGTACACAAACACTTGTCCTGTCTTGGGAATCGAACCCGCCGCCTCCTGGTTATGAGTCGACCTGCTCAACCACCACACCACAAAGGCCGTCAAATTAATATGGACTATTTTTTTTTTTTTTATTGCAGCGGTGCAGCAGCGGACTTAAATCACGCGGTACAATTAGTTGGATACAACCTCGAAGCGGAAATACCGTATTATATCGCGCGAAATTCGTGGGGAAGCGAGTTTGGACTCGCTGGGTATCTCATGCTTTCCGTGGGGAGTAACACTTGCGGGTTGGCGAATGAGGTCGCCACCGTCGATGTACTCTAACTTTCCTTTAGTTTATATCATAACTAGCTTCTGCTCGCGGCTTCGCACTTTAGTTGTTGCTCCGAAATAATATAATTTCATCGAAATTCGTTCAGTCGTTAGTACTAAACAGCGCGAGCGTAGGAGTGCGACCATTGACTACGTGAGGTGATTTTGGTGATGATATGTCTATATATATGTATGTGCCTTTATGATGTCGTGAGATTTGGCTCGACCCCCACCATAATCTCACGTAAGATTTTTTTCGCTCGGCTGGCAGTGGCACGATCCGTCCCCATCGTGATATGTCGTGAGATTTGGCTTGACTGCCTCCCCCACCCTACTCACGTGAGATTCTTTTCGCTTGGCTGGCAGTGGCACGACCCGATCTTGGAGACATGTCGTGAGATTTTGCCTAATCTCACGTAATTTTTTTTGCTTGGCTGGCCAGTGGCAGTTGAATTATCAAGGAGCTAGTGCTCTTATGTGGCGTTTGCCGCGTATTGTTGTGTAGGGTTTAGACATGGAGAAACATGTTTTATTTAATTGAACCCGATTTTCTTGCAATTTTACACTGTTTCATGCAGAAATAAAATATTCCGTGTTATTATGTGGCGTTAGAAACATGTTTTACTTAATTTAAACAGCTTCTCGCTATTTCACACTGTTTCTTGCGGGAATAAAATATTACGTGATATTTTCCTCCCCTCTCTCCCACGTGAGATTGGGTGAGATTCGGCTCCAGAACCTCTCCCCCCCTTAAAAGCGTTATCTAATTAATGGACCCTCCCTAACCGCAGCCAGAAGCTAGTATCACAATAAAACATAGCCTATAACAATCTAGGATAGTAAGTGAAAGTTTTTTTTTATTAGTTCAGCAGTTCGAGTGATTACCCTTCGTTTAAACAAACACTTTTACCTATTTTACTTAGTGTAGATATATACATTTTATTGACCATAATATTTTACTAGTCTAAAAATAGATAAATAAGTCATGGAAGTTAATTTGAGTTCTCTCTAACTAGATGGCGCTGAAATCACAAATTACTAATGTACTACCTTAAACTTAATGTCCGTCTGCACTAAAGATGGACAGCTCTTAAGTTCGCACTTACTTCCCCCCTTCCCCTTATGACCAACGTTACTGCGACACATTTGGGTAAGTACGCTTTTTTATGTAAATTAATGATGTAACGAGCCAGTCGTTTGCCTGATGTTAAGCGTCACGGCTGCCCATAACAGAATAGCAGTATCACTCGGAACTGTAAATTAATATAGTTTTGCATGACACTGCACTGCGCACGTCAACCTGAGACTTCACACAGTATAGTAATAAGATTACTAGACTGTGTGATCAGATTATAAAGTCTCATTTGCCCAGTAATTTCACTAGCTATAATACCCTTCAAACCGGAACACAGTAGTGCTTGCACACTACTGCTTGGCGGCAGAATAACTGGCAAAGTGGTGGTACCTACCTAGACGAACTTTGCAGAAAAGTCCTACCACCTAGTAAAAGAGAGCTTAAGGCCCGATTTCACCAAACTAGCATAAATTTTATTCCAGGTATAACTTTCCGAGAACAACCTAGTTACGCGAATATAGCCCTTATACCACCAATTTTGTGAAGGAATAAGACTTATTCCTTGGATACAATCAAAATGGCGTCTTTTTTGTGTAATTTCATTTGTCAATTAGCTGTATCCAGGAGTAAGGAATAGCCGTATACTTGGAATAAACGTTGGTGAAATCGGGCCTTAGAGATAACTAGATAAGTGTGAACTTAGTACTATCAAACTTTGGCGCAGACGGGCATAAATGTCGAACAAGGACGCCTACAATATGTTGTCTACTATTATGGTTTATTTAGTATGGATTATACCCGAAATAGATATGAAAAGATCTCGGGCGCCGTTTTTAAAGAAAACTTTACATTACTACATTCATTTCGCGCGGTTTCGTTTTCATTTCATAGAGATTTTGCAGATTTCTTATTTAAGACAAGCAATGAGGCGTTTTATTTAAAAGAAAACTAGTTCCGCTTTTTTTTACTAGATGGCGCAGTAACGTACATAGTTAAACCTTTCAACCCAAAGAATACTTTAAACATACGAATATGCTTAGACTACATATAAAGAATTGTCAAATTCAGTTGAGTGGACCACGAGTACATTGTCTGTAGTATCTCCTAAGTAGTCTGTGGTGCATTCTTCTTAAGTAAATTGAAGTACAGCAGAACTGCGAGATAAATAAACGTTACTATTATGATTCAAAATAAAGCCGAGCTATCCGAAAATAAGAAAAACGAAAGAGTTTAAAGTTGTCTGTCAGTATCGTGACACATTTCCTCTAACCTGTGGTCTATGCTTCAAACAGTGACAGTGACAGATTTTGGTAAAACCATCAACTGGCGCCATCTATTGGGTTATATATAAAATACAATTTCTTTGTTTTTATAAAACGCATCATTCTCGTGATTTCGAAGTAAGGAATCGTAAATTGGTCATACATAATTAGGGCCCAGGAAACGACGACCGTGAGCGATAGAATAGATGTGGCCCATCCTTATACAGTAAAACTCATAGGACTTCAAATGTTTGTAGTTCAAAAATACTCAATAGTGTTAACAAATATGACGTAAGACTGCAAAAGTGCCTCATTTTATAAATACAAATCACAAAGCAGGAAAAAAGTTGTATCGGGGCGCGTGAGTATTTTTTTCCTGGTCTGTGGTATAAATGATTGTGTATAATTAGATGTGATTATAGCAGAATGGACAACATTTGAAATGTTTGACCTCCAGTTTTTTTTTTATAAGATAGTTAAAAATAACAGACAAGTATTTTTTTATGCGTTGCAGTTTTTTTTTTAATTTGTTAAAGTGAGGCTTAAGGCGAAGGGTAGGGCAAACGAGGTGTTTTTGGCAGGTTTCCTGTCGAAATTGGATACGTGAAGCTTTCAATTTAATATATCATGTAATTCATATCTTTAAGTATGCCGTGATGTTCGCAAATACAAGATAAATAAATTTAGGTGTATAGAAAAGAAATCACAAACTTTTTTTTTAACGGGAATGTGCCTTTATTCTTTAAACTAACTACTACAATAATAAAAACAAATAAACTAATTAGTCTACGACGTTAAGGTCGATGTTTCTTTGAACGGATTTTGACCCTATCCGCCCCTTTTTTATCTGGCCCTACCCTTTGCCTTGATGAAGATTTTAATTCGGAGCCAGAAAAAAAAAACCAACGCCTTTGTTTCAAATATTTTTATATTTTTTAACAAGTCGATTTTATCATTTAACCACACTTTGTTTTTTAACAATAACTTTGTATTTAAAAATCTGATATTTTTTATATGAGCCCTTTAGAGAATAATCTCGACCTCGAAATGGTTTCTGTACTTCAGTACCTTCCAAAAAAATATACATATATGTTGTCCATTTTGAAACTCTTGCCAGCATGTACAAAGGTGTGACCATTTGTTACGTTTAAAAAAATATATATTTTAAGTGTAGTATTAGGCTCAATTCAGACAGAGCGGCAAAATGCTCGAGCAGTTTTTAAGTGCTGTATGAATATCAACCTTAATCTATTTAGACAAAGCTGAAAATGGTATGCAACATTAAAATAGGTAAGATTTTAATGTTGCATACTGTTTTCAGCTTTGTCTAAATGGAATAAGGTTGATATTCCAATAGCACTTAAAAACTGCTCGAGCGTTTTGCTGCTCTGTCTGAATTGACCCTTAGAGGTTCAAATGTTACCAATTATTTATATTTTTTGAGTAGAAAACGTGCATCTATGTATAATATTTATTGTTTAATTGTATAAAATATTCCGTCCTAGGTTTTTTAAGCAATATATAAAATGTAAGTGACAGTTAAAAACTAATTTAAGGTTTTTATATATTTACACAATTTAATATTTTTATGTAATCTCTTATAAGTAGTGTTGTATTGTACCACATTTATACAAAACACAAGTACCATAAGATTGGTGAAAACGCTTTTGTATGGTAACGTGAAAAAAAATGTATTAAAAAAAATATAAAGTGAACAACCTGCATGCCTGAAATGTGCCTATATCTAGTAATAGTAAAAAATATATTATTAAAGTTTTTATAAATTATGTTTGATTTTGATTCACTAATTTAATAACATAGCAACCGATCGTCCCATCTCGGATCATGCTACGTCGCGAGCGCCGCTCGCCCCGCGCCCCGCGCCTGCATAGTGATAGGGAATTCGATTCGTTCGTTAGTCGGCCGCTGAAAATCGTCTGCGCGCACGTCTACGCACGGCACACGCATCCTCCGCAAATCGCGTCACCCCTATTCGAATTGTTTTACCGTGATTGACTATTGTATACATTTATAGCTACCTATTGTTTGTGTTGTGTGAAACAGTAAAGTTCTCTATTCTTTTGACTCTGGTGGTTTTACTGAATCTCAGAGCCAAACTTGTTATAAAGCTTTAATATTAGGAATGCATTCAGTAGACGTATTATTCAGGCTTAATATAATTATAATTATAATTATATAGACGTAGGTATATACTATCTGAGTTTGAATTGGTATATTATCCCGAAAGGGGGTAAATCTAGTCCCCAAGGTAGACAATGTTTCTTTTACGACTTTTCTAAATTAATCGTTTTTCAAAGTTCAAGTTAGTGCAACTTTAGGTAAGCTAGTTTAGGTAGCCGCCCAGTGCGGTGTACTTTTGTTTATTTACATTAAAAATATTTAGTCAGTTGCTATTTACCCTAGGTTTTTTAGTATCTGTAAGCAATTGCCCCTTGCTAAAACTTACAGCACGAAACGTATAAGGTGGGCCCTGCACGTTTAATTTTATTGACTAATCTTTGTGATTGATCAATATTATTGTTCGTGTAGGTTTAGTATTGCGCAATGTTTTTCGGTTTACTGTATGGAGATAACATGACGCGAATGGGCTCGTCAATTTATTTGATCAATAAAATTGTACGTGTAAGGCCTGCCTAAAACAGCTTGTATTTTTTTCTTCAGGGAAATATTTTATCCACGTGCCTATAGAAAGCAATTTTGGTGTCAGTAGTGTCACAGATAATATAACAACCTTCGTACAAAACTGAATCCAAATATGTGAGTTTTGTTTAGTTTGACAATTTTAATAGTACACAGTGTAGGAAAATAACGCGTAAATGTTACCTATATTGTGGTTTAAGGAAACAGTAATGCAGAACTCGTCGTGTTATTATGCAAACTACGCAAGTCTGTTTTGACGAATTTATGAAATAAATTGACCATTGATGTTTTTTATACGCAGTAGGTAGGTGGTACTAAATGTTGCGAAAAAAGTGTTACTTAGATACTCATAAAATAAAAAAAACAACACTAAAACATTGACAGCAGCAGTAAGTACCCTTATAAAATAATGTATAGTAATTTTTTCAATAACCGTCTGGATAAAACAGTTTTTTCTATAAGATTACATTTTTCCTTGTTTTCTCGTAGTTGTGAAATACCTAAGCTGGACCAAAAAAAATATTTTTGACACTTTAATGTTACGCATTATTTAATTTTGTATAGGATGCGTGTTCTCAAAAGATACAACTTACGGCAACTTGACGGAACGAAGCATTGAAATGTTGGTAAGTTTTAATTTTAATATTCACTCTTTTATTTATAACTAGCTACGCCCCGTGCTTTCTTTCACACATGGATACAAAGTATCCAATGTGTTAATCTAACTAACGTATACCCAATCTCTATTCGAAACTTCATTTAAATCCGTTCAACCGTTGCGGCGTCACGGGGAAACAAGTAATAATAAGCCTCGACCAACACCTCGAGAGGTTCTCGCTAGACGGTTGGATCAAGGGTCAGATTCAGAAGGCAGTACTCCTTGACACGGCACGTATTGTCAGGAGGTTCCTCACTCTGCAGCCCTGACCACCGGTAGCTTGGGCCCTGCCCCGCTGCCGGCGGCACTCTAGGTTTAGGATTTTTATAATTTTTTTGTAAATTCCTTTTTATACAAATATTGTAAAAAACATAGGCTTAAGAACTGTAAATAAATGAATAAATAGTAATAATAATTTATTGCCAAATATAAGTTACAATCTTATGCTGGTATAATTATGTGGTCTAATATTAACAATTGTAACATAAGTGGGTAATTAAATTATAAGTACTTACATAAGATTATCTAAAAGTACTTTAGCATCCGTACTAGGTTACCCTGTGTTACGTTTGCTAAGCTTCCGAAAAACTATGAGTATGTATGAGTAATATAATAATGAAAATTAACTAACTTCATAAAATAAGTTATTTCACTAGCCAAATTCTTATAACTATGATTGGGCTATCTTTAAGACTGCGTATAGCATATCTAGCCTAGCCAACAATTTTTAGTTTTACAATAGGGGGTAGTTGCATGACAACACACGTCACAGCGAGCGAGCCGCTCCCGCACACAAATAAAAGCAATGTAATGGTGAATTTTTCTTTCCATTTAGTTGATCATCATTTGACTTTTGTAAAACACACTGCACATAATTCGCAATACTTATAAGTCAAGTTACTCGAACTAGTAATAATATTCTTTCAAACACAGACCTAAGTTCTGTACTTTCAAATATGTTTTTGTAAATTTATAAAATCACTTTGAAATTTTATAGTAAATTGAACATTTGAGGTTTGCCAATATGACGACAATCGACGTAGCGTCCAGGAAAATTAATGGGTTTGCCCTCCCACATTTATTTTGAGACAGAAAGATAAGCAAGCTAATGTGATTTATTCAGTTTATAGGTTTTCAGCAAAGTGGACTGAATATAAACGGTACGGTTGCTACCTAAGTACCTACACTTTTATTTTGGTAAGTATTATTGTTCTCATTTATTCAATTTTTTAAGCCTATTACTTTTTTTAGAGCCTGAAAACGAAAGTTTTCAATCAGTGTGTGTTGCCAGTGATGACTTATGGAACTAAGACATGGTCTCTTACTGTTGGCCTCATTAGTAAGCTCAAAGTCGCGCAGCGAGCTATGGACCCAGCTATGCTCGGTGTTTCCATGCGAGATAAGCTCCGGAACGAGGAGATCCGCAGGAGAACTAAAGTGACCGATATAGCTCTTAGAGTTAGTAAGTTGAAGTGGCAATGGGCAGGCCACATCGCTCGTAGAACTGACAACCGATGGGGAAGAAAGGTTCTCGAGTGGCGACCACGAACCGGAAGACGCAGCGTAGGCCGGCCCCCCACTCGGTGGACCGACGACCTGGTGAAAGCCGCGGGGAGCCGATGGATGCAGGAGGCGAGCAGCCGCTCAAGGTGGCGTGCTCTGGGGGAGGCCTATGTTCAGCAGTGGACGTCTTCAGGCTGTTAATGATGATGATGATGATGATTACTTTTATAATATTTCTATGAAAATAACACTATAAGGGGTGGCCAACCTTTTGAAGTAAGCGGGCGGGTTACTGTATGATTCAAAATAACCCAGCAAACTCTATCTAGACTAAATCTGTACATTTACCTGCTACAAAGCCAAATTGGTTCTCAGATATCATTTTGAATTTAGCTAAATAAGAAGTAAGGCGTTTATTTAAGAGTCGTTCAAATACTTTCGATAGTGATGGTAATATCGAAATCGGACGATAATTACTTATACTGTCTCTGTCCCCTCCTTTATAGATGGGTTTAATCAAGGCTGTTTTAAGTAGACTAGAATGATAGATGATGACACATCTTGCATAACTGACTGACGACTACATACAGTTCAAATTCAAACTGCTAAACTTATAGGTCCATCCTGGATTATTCCCAACGGCCCCCACCTTAACGGCCCTACTGGTGGTTGATACTTATTCTTAATTATCTTACTAACCACCCGCAGGGGGGCCGTTGGGAATGAAAAATATAATTTATTTATTGTCAATAAAATCTTAACGTTACGAAATAAGGTCGACTATGCCCTAGCATAAAGTTCACATCTAAATGTGATGTATTGTGGTAAACAATACCTATCATAGACACTTGATTTTTATTGGGTGTTTTCCTTCTATGGCGTAAAACTTAAGGCCAGTATATTTGTGCATCCTCTATGTCGCTCGCGCATTGAGACATTTTTGAAGTTATTACATGGAATTTACTTACGAAAAACGAAAAATCTATCCGCGGAAAACTTTACAAATAACATCAATAATGTGATGTTTTTGTTGAACATTTGTGATGTTATTTTTAAGGCTTTTCTATGGATAGATTTATCGTGAGTAAATTCTACCATTTAATAACTTCAAAAATGTCGCAATGCGCGAACGAGATGGTGGATGCTCGAATATACGGGCCTTAAGGTGGAACGTTTCACTAGCGCGGCAAATTCAAATTTTCTTGCGTTCTTTTGCCTATAATAGCTTAATTACTCAATGTGATCACATGAAAACTAATTATGCGGAAATAAATAGAATGTATTTCAAAAGTAGTTTTCATGTAATTACGTCGAGTAATCAAGCTATTATTGGCAAAAGAACGCAAGAAAATTTGAATTTGCCGCGCTAGTGTAACGTTCTACCTTAAACCCTAGTTGTGTCAAAAATGAGTAGGTACCTAATTAGTGTTGGGTAGGACAAGGTTTCAAAATGAGTTTGTATGAGCCCTTCATTATATTTCGTGAGGTGTGACAATGTCATGCCTCAAATGTCATGTCATGTTGTGAGGTACTGATACCGCATTTTTTTCATTTGTCATACAGTACAATTTTGTAACAAGAGGTGGACGCAGTCTTACTTGATCAGTGCATCGGGTCATGCATGAATACATGATGGATTGAGGCCGGTGGATGAAAGAGGCCTTACTTTGTATGTTAGACTTGATTGTATGTTACACAGCTTAAGCTATTGATTTACCTTTTCTTATTATGTATCTAGGTTGGCAGTGGTTAATTTTTTTAAATGATATGAAATGACATGATGAGCTGGGCATTCACTTTATGCGGCACGGCCACCACCCATAACAGTTGCAGTGTCATTCGAAACATAGCTGAATTAAATCATGTAGGACGGACAAGCGCTTGACCACACTCAACTGTTTCCCTATGTAGAAAAGTACTCTGTGAAAACTGATGTTAAATCGCACTACAGTCGAAGATAGGTCCCCACTCTTCCGCTTTAAATAATCTGCGTGAAAATAGATAAACTCTCTTCCGCTTTAAATAATCTGCGTGAAAATAGATAAACTCCAACGTCATGTCGTTCTTCTCGCCTCATTTACTACCTCACCTCATCTCACCTCACCTCTACATGAATCTACTCTACTCTACTCTACGCTGTGCTTCGCTCACTCACTTCGTTCTTCGAATGCATCACCGACGCGCGACGGCGAGTGTGACAAAATTTTTGAAGTGTGACATGGATTGAATGAGAGGACCGGGACATTTTTGAGTGAATGAATGTGACAAATGAAGTACATCACGTATGTCCTACTCAACACTATACCTAATAATTATAAATAAACGCGGCAGTCACACTGTGGCCTGAGTCTAGATATGGAATTATGGATAAAAAATTGGCGCTTTTTTTCTAGAACGAGGATTTTGGATTTAGAACCAAGCCGCCGAAATGCTCTGCGCACAGGTGTTTTCATCTAACATTATGTTGGTGGCATGCGGGTTAGTTCTGATAATATATGCAGTACAGATGTCGTTCATAAACTACGACGTGCGGTCCCTCAAGGAAGCTATGTTACGATCGATGCAGACAGAACTCAAATATGTTGATGAGTATCCAGAAGTGCTGTACAAACGGTACTTAGAGTATTACAAAAAGAATTATAGTAGCTCAGAAAAGAAGAAAAGATTCAAGATTTTCAAGGTTTGTTACGATTTTTTTAAATTATGATTTAAGCTTTATACAGCTTGTTCTGAAACTCAACGTCAAGCAGCCACGGGGTGAGAGTCATACGGTCCGGGAAAAGTAGGGATGAGGAGGATTTGAAATAAATAAAAAGACATTATACCTAAAAAGAAATTGCGGTATAGAATACCCAGGGTAAAGTCTCCTCCCGACGAGTGGCTAATGTCTCCCACCCTACGACTTTAAGTTTGTAAAACAATTCATATAAAAACTATGAAACGTAAGGTAAATCCATCTGCCGTGGGTGTTACTAGGATAAACACATTTGCGATTTACACAGGTGACTTGTTTGAATCTACTCACACAAAACAACACTTACCAAATATCTAAAATCGAAAAAAATTTACACTTTTTGAACGCGAAAATACGTTATTACTTCTCATTTTTAAACCAAACGGCAAAACCCAATGGCGTCTCGTGAGCAAGACGGGACAGGGGTGTGGTATCTAAAAAGTGGACAACGTTGTAATACCAACTCCCACAAAGATTATATGAGCAGTGGCTATTGTCTCCCCCCTGGTAAACTCTCCCGGACTCTCCCTACCCATATCCTATCAAATAATAATTTTCCAAATAGGTAAGACTGAAATATGCCATAAATGACGGGTACCTAACAAACGTTAAAACAAACGAATTGTGACCCACCTCTTTTTTGAAGATTGGTAAAAATTGTCAGAAATCTCTAGGAAAAGTCGTTACAGGCCTCCTTAAAGGATTTACCTCGCCTGAACCAAGACCCGGGTGCTACGTATGGATTGACAAAGTTCTCGGACATGCCTCGTCACAAACTATTTAACTATCGGCGTCATTCCCTGAGAGACTGCGCAGGTCTCAGCAGGGACTGCACAACGGAAAGTGAACATTTCTCCGAGTTTAATTGCGTGCACTACCCTCAAAATAAAACAATTCCACTTAAGTTTGATTGGTAAGTAGAAGTCTACATTTCTTTCAGAGGTGGTCATATAAAATTCGTTTTATGGTCATCTGCACTAAATCTTGACAGCTCTTAAGTTCGTACTTATCTCTCTGGTAAGATGTAAGTCGCGCCACGAGCTAAGCATGGAGAGAGCTATGCTCGGTGTTTCCCTTCGAGATAAGATCCGAAATGAGGAGATCCGCAGAACTAAAGTGACCGATAGGTATAGCTCTTAGAATTAGCAAGATGAAATGGCAATGGGCAGGCCACATCGCTTGTAGAACTGACAACCGATGAGGAAGAAAGGTTCTCGAGTGGCGACCACGAACCGGAAGACGCAGCGTAGGCCGGCCCCCTACTAGGGGGACCGACGATCTGGTGAAAGCCGTGGGGACCCGATTGATGCAGGAGGCGAGCAGCCGCTCAAAGTGGCGCTCTGTGAGGGAGGCCTATGTTCAGTAATGGACGTCTTCAGGCTGTTGATGATGATGATGACGATGTAGGTAGGTACCCATATGCGTTGCAGTAAATATCTACGTCATGGAGACATAAGTGCGATCTTCGGAGCTGTCCCCTAGTATTATAGCATTATTTTAGCTGTGGCAGGCACAGCATACTGAGCTGGTTAGCTCGAGTCCTAAATCTCTCTATTACGAGGAAAAAAGGTGGTAGGACTTTTCTGCAACGTTCGTCTAGGTAGGTACCACCGCTTTGTCAGTTATTCTGCCGCCAAACAGTGGTGTGCAAGCACTACTGTGTTCCGGTTTGAAGGGCATTGTAGCTAGTGAAATTACTGGGCAAATGAGACTTTACGAGCTGATCTCAGTCTAGAAAACTTTTTTAGACTGTGAGATGTCTCAGGATGACGTGCGCAGTGCGCAGTGTCACGTGAAACTTTATTTTAGACTTCCGAGTGACACTGCAATCTGTTATGGGCGGCCGTGTCGCTTAACACCAGGTGAACGACTAGCTCTTCACGTCATTCGATTATATAAAAAAAGCACTACCTACAGTGGGAAAATATCAAGTTAATTTTTTTCAAAGTCATCTATAATCTATAACAATATTGTAAAGAGGAAGGATTTGATTACTTGTTTGTTTGCATTGAATAGCCTCCGAAAGTAAAGAACCGATTTAAAAAATTCTTTCACTGTTGTGAAGCTGCATAATCCCCGGGTGACATAGGTTTTATAATATTTTCAAAAAATTAGGGATCCTTAGTAAAACTCCAATAATGTAACCCAAGGTGTAAAAAAATACCTAAAATATTCTTTACATCCCGTGCATTACGAAAACTATTATATCCGTGCGAAGCCGGGGCGAGCCGCACTAGCGGCTACTACTATTTATTTTATTTTATTTTATTTTATTTTATTTTATTTTATAGGTGCACATAATAGATCATAGAAAATACTAAACACAACATGATTACTATTATTGAATAAGCTTGCTCGCTTTGTAAACTTTTAGTACCTTATCCAGATTTTGACTTGTAAAGCTAAAAATTTCCTATTTGCCATAGATTATTAGACTTTGCTTTGACTTAGGCGAGATCACGGCAAGGTCGGGCCTGTGTTGGACCAGAAACTATGCAACGGGTGCTGGGCATTCGGGATTGCCGGGGTCATGGAGTCGATGGCTGCCATCCAAGACAGCACAAGCATCGTCAGTCTTAGCATTCAGGTAGAACAGCATAATATCTATACTTATAATAAAACTGTAACAGGTCCAATTCTGTGCATTGAAGATATTTTGATTTTTTTTTGTTAGGCTCCTATTATCGATGCTGATGCCAAAACTATAGTTTTTGAATTTTTGTCTGTCTGTCTGTCTTTCTGTACCTTGGCTGAGCATCACGCCGGAACTACTGAATCGATTCAAATGAAACTTGGCATGATTTGAGTTCATATTACGAGGTAGGCTATAGGATACTTTTAATCCGGTTCCCTCGGGAGAGGGAATGAAAAGAAAAATATGTACATAGTTGTGATTCATTAACGGGTAGTCCAGTTTCATCATTCTTTTTTTGTTAGAAAGGGGGTTTCTGCCAACCTGAACGTCCTTTTTAATAGATGATTGAGTTTTATTCGCAAACCGGGTACACTATCTATCTGTTTTGTGACATGGCGTTAGGTCAGCTAGATAAGGCGAAGGGTAGGGCAAACGAGGTGTTTTTTGGCACGTTTCCTGGCGAAATATGAGCATTTGAATTTAATATATCATGTAATTCATATCTTTAATTTTTATGTGACGGTCGCAAATACAAGATACTTAAAATAAATTTAATTCTATAAGTATAAAGAAAAAATCGCAAAGTTCCCTCAAATGAATGTACCAATTTTACTCAGTTTCTATCGAATATATTTTTGCAGTAAAAATGTATGTGTATTCCCAACAAACACTGATCTTTTGACGTCTTCAAAGTTTTTAAAAACAATATAGGTAAACATAAATATCAATAAAAAACGTCAAAAATTGTATTACGTGGCGTGCGTTGTCTTTGTCGTAAGCGCCGCGCTGAAGTTCAGACTAAATTGATATTTAAGCGTGCCATATCAAGGCTGATGTTTCTTTGAGCGGATTTTGTTCTGCTTATCTGGCTATACCACAGAACATTGACTATAAATCCAGTTGACCAATTATACAACATCCCCTCATACGAAAATTAGTGGTGTTTTTCAACCACTAATTTCTAATAAATACTATAAACTTCTAATAAATCAGGGGAACCCATTGATGTTTTTTGTTCCATCCTGCTCGGTTCTTTGTAATTTCGTATAGCTTTGTCTCGTTTTGTTACCTCGCCCCCTGCCCGCGCAGGTGAGTCGTGTTTGCACGAGAAATTATGTTCACGAGCTATCAACGGGCTTTATAATCTTTGTCACAGAGCTAGAATTTCGGTACATCCTAACTCTATGGGCTATACCCTACGCCTTAGTAATTGTTTGTATTACAGCAACTACTAGACTGCGCACTAGATCCATATGAAGGCTGCAATTATGGGAACGTGAACACAGCTCTATCAAAAATATGCGGGAACAAGACAGACGTGGTATCAGAGGAGGTGTATCCCTTAAGGCTGGTCATGGAGAGCTGTCCTAACAATATACCTTACGGCTCGTATAGCAAGCGTCTTAAACGATACTGCCAGTTATGGTAAGCAGTTTTCGTTTTCGTTTTTTCGATAGTGATCGACCCGATAGCATGCGCAGCGCGCACACTTAGGCCACCTTAGGCGTTACCATAGTCTTGTCACGGTTTCACTAGAGAAATGTGTCGAGAAAATTTTGTCGCGGTGCGCATGCTATCCGGTATGCACCGTACTTGCATTAGTTGCATTGCCTTGTGTCATGTGTGTGTGCCAAACAATGTCTAGACTTAGTTCGGGGGGACAAATTCAAATAGGTAGGTACTTTGTTTATTATTTGTTTGTTTTGGATATCTAAGTAGTTCTGCGAACGTTACACCTCGCGAGCACAAACGTTGTCACGACTGATATTGCTCATTTTTGAAATACTTGTTTAGAGTTGGGGTATCCAAATTTCCCAATACCCAATGTTTCTGCCAAATATTATCAAAATGCTTAGGCTGGTAATTGGCGCCGCTGCAAGCTTCCCCTTTTTTGGGGGAACTAGGTATACCTACCACACCAATCAAAAATGGCGACAAAAATCCCTGAAATTTTAGAACCTGTACATATACCAAGTTTTCTCATAATTCTTTGAAAATACGTAACGTTTATTATTCACTCATTTATTGTTTTTTCTTAGATTTAAGTTTTTCTACAATATTCATATAAAAATAAATTACAAAAATATTATAAAAAACCTAAACCTAGAGTGCCGCCGGCAGCGGGGCAGGACCCAAGCTACCGGTGGTTAGGGCTGCAGAGTGAGGAACCTCCTGACAAATACGTGCCGTGTCAAGGCAGTACTGCCTTCTGAATCTGACCCTTGACCCAACCGTCTAGCGAGAGCCTCTCGAGGTGTTATTATACGTATTATTACACTGAATATAATGGGTATTTTGAACATCTTCTATACATAAACCCTCCATTATATTTAGTTCAACTACTACACAGTTTCATGACCTTATTTAAAGTACCTAGGTATTCATTGAATAATCGCGGTTTATTTGTACGGTTTGGAGGTAACTTCGTAAACTTTTTTCCATCAAGAAAAGTTTATCAATTCGTGTTTTCACTAAACATAAGCCTTAGTATAAGTCCTGATTTTTACCATATATTAATTTCAGTCGTTGTTGCAATATTGTTGACAGGACACGGCCTCATGCTAAGCCATTCTAAGCATTCTGGCGTTCAGTAGGCTCTTAAGTTTATGAGCTTTACTTAAATTGTTTAGGTACTTATTTGAATCTCCACTATACTTTCAGCTTTATTGCTGATGAAGACAATATTCTTAGGCTGGTGGCCCATCATGGCCCCGTGGTGGCCGTCGTGAACGCAGGACCTTGGGTCAACTACATAGACGGCGTCATTCAGAGGTCATGCTAGTAAGTGTTTACAATAATCATCATCATCATCAGCCTGAAGACGTCCACTGCTGAACATGGGCCTCCTTCACAAAGCGCCAATTCGAGCGGAAGCTTGCCTCTTGCATCCATCGGCTCCTCGTGGTTGTGACCAGCACCCCTACCGCGTAACCATTCTGGTAATGGACATGGCCTGCTATCCTGCACGCGCCCATTTATAAGTCCATGAATGCGGACAACAGAGCATACGACCACCAGACATACACAATAAGGCCCCAGGTCGTCGGTCCACCTATAGTGGGGGACCGGCCTACGCTGGGTCTTCTTAGAATGGCACTCTCTAAAGCCTATGTCCAGACGTCTTCAGTCTATTACTAGGTGGTAGGACTTTTCTGCAAAGTTCGTCTAGATATTAGGTACCACCGCTTTGCCAGTTATTCTGCCGCCAAGCAGTAGTGTGCAAGCACTACTGTGTTCCGGTTAGAAGGGCATTGTAGCTAGTGAAATTACTGGGCAAATGAGACTTTATGATCTGATCACACAGTCTAGTAATCTTATTACTATACTGTGTGAAGTCTCAGGATGACGTGCGCAGTGCAGTGTCACGCAAAACTATATATATTTAGAGTTCCGAGTGATACTGCAATCTGTTACGCGTACGGGCAGCCGTGACGCTTTACATCAGGCGAACGACTAGCTCGTCCCATCATTCATTTACATAAAAAAATACTGTTGATGATGATGATCAAAAATAAAATACGTTTTACTTTCAGTCGCAGCAAAGACGGTGCTTCGAAGGACCACGTGGTGCAAATAGTGGGGTACGATAAGACGGGGCCTATCCCACATTACATCATACGGAATTCTTGGGGGGAAGACTTCGGCGCGGGGGGGTATGTCAAACTAGCCCTCTATGGCGACGTCTGTGGAATCTCCGAGGAGATTTACTATTTGAATGTGTATTAATAACTAAAAATAATTATTAATATAACGCCTAACGATCATTTACAATTTCTACAGCTCATGCTACCTCTGACGGACTCAAAATTATATTTAAAGGAGTTCGAGACTTTGCCCAACATCAAAATTTATTGAGTGAATATTATCACATTCAAACCACAGTGGTAAACTTTGATAAATATGAAGTCTATAAATATATTATTTGATATTTTTGACCGCAACACTGCAGTTTTCTCGTGGGAACCCTATTCAGTGTTTTGTACTACGGTACATGAATTAGAAGACTTTCGCCTCATATATATTGGGTCCTTGAGTCATGTTATTTAAGTTTCTAGACCAGACCAGTAGCTATATTTAACTAACACCCAGTTGCAGAAACGAACATTATTTTTTAAGTCGATATTAAACCTTAATCTTTCATTAACTTATTGCACAAAACAAAATTTTATCGTATTTTAATGCTCCTTAATGAAACGTTAAATTTAATTTGTGGTTGCACAAAACGCCATTACCTAACACTAATGAGTCATTAATTTACAATTAAAGCTTGAAATTTTTAATGGATTGAAAAGCGTCCATTAAAACTACATTTACTTAATTATTTTCAAAGTGTTTTGAGTACATTTCTGCGATTAAAATATGTCTCTATCAAGACTTTCATCGATGTTTGATACTGAAGATGTTTCCTGTCATGAAAACTTTAATTTCTTTTAAATAAAGAAATATTTCGTTTGAGTAAGACTTCAATATTTATACCCTGTATATTATTATAATGTAGGATTGTCTAAATATTGAACACTCCATAATAATTATATTATTTGCATATTTTTCCCAATTTCTTTTTTAAAATCATCATTTCAGTTATAAATTATGTTCACGTTTATTAATTCATATTTTCATTATATTCATATTCATATTCATTTATTCTGTTTCCACATGTGCATATTGATCTTACATTATAAATAAGTCCTAATTATATTATAAGGTAACAACATGGACCCTGCTGGGCACTACAGATTATATTGTGAGGGTAGGATTACTAAAATTAAGTATAGCTTAAGATTTAGATACATACCTACTAATTTTACAATTCAGCTGATCGAAAGGTTTACGTTTTATTCTTGTCGTCAAAAAATTCTTGCAAAGAATAGTAGCATTTCTTAACGAGATATAACTTCAATTGGCCAAAAATCTTGCGCTTAAATTATTTTTAAGGCATCAGTTGACTGGTTTTTTGTTTTATATAAACAAGAATACCTATACTCATAATACATAAATATAGGTAGGTACTTATGGCTTTTCTACTCATATTAGTAGACTAGTATCGGTAGGTATAGTCGGTCTGCAGCTATGCCATTTTGCGACTAACATTAGGAATAACACTTCCTGCTTCTTTGTTTCCTACAAATTACAATCTGGGTCTCTTCAAATCAAGAGTGAATAGGCATCTCATGGGCAAACGTGCTCCAACATAGACCGCATCATCGCTTTCCATCAGGTGAGATGTTGTCAAACGTGAGCCCATTCATGCATAAAAAAAAAAAAAAGGTAGGAACAGTTTCATCCACGCCACACCAGGCACTTAATAATTTTCTCCGTTACCTATCAGACATCAGTATTTGTTGTGATGTGTAGCTAACTTCCGTCACAATCCTGTGTTTAAATTATACGCCTCAACTTCACATGAACCAGTGCGTTATCGGTGTTCGCAGTGAAGAGACGCGATAACGTAAGTACTATCATTAATTGTTTTATTTCGTTGTTATTTTGTTTTATGCGGTCTACTATATCTAAGTATATCTGGTGTGTTATTCTTTTGTTTTATTAGCTGTTGATAAAGTTTATATCAAGTGTTAATAGTACTTATTAAGAGTCCTAACAACAAGTGAGTATGTATACAGGTTGTCAGATATTAAAATGAATCTATAGAGATAGATGACTCCAAATGCTTACCGAAATCGCCTGTTGAAGATGTTCGTTTTCGGTGGAACCATTTAAATTTGAAAATTATCAATTGAAAGATCTACTGTGAAGGCACACACGTAATCATAACTGTTGTCATAATGACAACAGTTATGATTACGTGTGTGGGTAGATTAATTCTACCCACAGCCCAAGACTTTTGAGCATTTTTAGTTGTTCCCCACATTTCCAGATTTGGCCATAATACGTCTAGTTACAAAGTGCTCCCTGTACTATGTATTTTTTTTTTAATTTAGTACAATATGGATTAATCTTGCAGCTAGTTAAACATAATGGCAACCTTAACTGTAGAAGACTTCGGGAAGTTCAAAGAGCAGACGGTGAAAAAGTTCACATGGCAGACAGACACCGGTTTCTCCCTCAGTGCAATATCTTATGGAGCTATTGTGCAGTCTATTAAGGTAGGTTAAAAAATTAATTTACCCACTCATAGAATAGGCTGATGTCCTAATATGACATAATATTCCTCAAAACATAAACAGTCGTGCAAATATTAAATATCTCAAAAAATGACAAAGTTACAAGCATTTTTAATACAGGAATAGAGAGACAGCTCAAACATGCAGTGACGTCACTCTTGCACTTTCATAGTACCTCATTGCAACGTCGCAAGCTGTGGTAGCTTTACATACAGTCTCTTTGGCATGTGACTTCACAACGTGCGTTTTCATCATAGAATTTTATACATATAGTTTGTAATTCTGTGGTTTTCATAGTAACTGTGGGGAATCTTCTGTTTTGCGAGAAAGGGACAGGCGATATCAGGCAGGTGTTGGAAAAGTTAAAAGCTTATTACTCCTTGATTTATTTACCGATTTTACTTATTTTTTCAATTATTACATTCATTTTTAACGTACTTTATGAAAATAATATTTACTTGTTAATTTTTAATAGCAGGACACTAGCTTGTTATTGTAGCTATTTTATTTGGTCTTATCACAAAGTACCTAATTATGTAAGTACGTGTGTATGGAACCCACGGTGCGCTTGTCTGCCTCGCACTTGGCTGGTTTTTACTTCATAGCGTGGCATGCCGAGCTTCTACTGTTTCAGTAAAAAAAATAATTAATTTGTACACCAAGGAGTTTAACACATTGCTTAGTTCTATCTTATATGTTTTCCTTTGGGCATTATGCCCATCGTCTGATTATTGTGTGCTGTTGATTTTATGAGAATAACATGCCTTTTTGTGACTTGTAAATCAAGTACCTACAATATCACTTACATATTTAATCAGGTCATTCATAATAATGAAGTATTGGTCCTAAGATAGAGCCCTGCGGAAGTCCACGTTCCATGACACCCGGTTTCTTAGAACCTAATCTCAAAATACCTGATACGCCAATACGACTACATCTATAATTGTCTTACTCCCAAGGTTTTAGAAATGCATCTTCCATAGGACCATTTTTTTATAACGAAATAGGCCGCATTTGACCGCAATCTCACCTAATGGGAAGTGACGATGCGATCTACGATGGTACATGCTTGCCTAGAAGATGCCTATTCACTCGCGACTTGTAGAGCTCCAGATTGTACTTATCGGGAAACAAAGACGCTGGGACCATATTATATAGTACTCGAATCTAACTTAGAAATTAAATGTCAATTCACGGTATTGAAAGCAGAGCTCAAATCAAGAATGCAGCTGCAATTTTCCAACATGTCAAACATTTTGCGGATAAAATACGGGGGAAATCGCACGGCAAGTTTTAGTAACAAGCCTGTTATCATAGGTTCCAGATAAGAATGGCATCACCAAAGACGTCGTCTTAGGGTTTGACGATTTGGAGAGCTACGTCACTCGCAACGAGCCCTACCTCGGCGCAACAGTCGGCAGGTGCGCCAACAGGATTGGAGGAGCCTCATTCGAAGTCGATGGCAAAAAGTACGATCTGGCTAAGAATGTTGGAGAAGACCACCTTCATGGCGGCATTGTTGGGTTTGACAAGGTAAGATTTTATATACTTCGCAGTCTTGCTTGTCTACAGGAGTTCCAATACGTCGCATGATTGAATACTTACACCTTGCCACACATTACAGTCATATCACATAGTATCCTATACCAAGTTGGTATAGGATACTAATACCGGTGCTGCAAATTATACCTGCAGCCAGAAGGGCTAGACTGATACGACGATCCTAGCCGCGCAACCGAATACCATAGGGCTGCGATGGGATCATTCGGACGTGTCTCAGACGGCGACAATGACTGGGCTAATCGCGCAAAGATTAATGTTGTTAGTTCGCGCGTACGTATTATCAATATGATGCAACCATTGTGTGATCGCGCGAATACTTTTTTATCAACGATAGGCTAACATTTGTCCAGAGTCTCACCTGATGGTAAGTGCCGACGCGGTCGACGATGGAGCATGCTTGCCTAGAAGATACCGGTTCACTCTAGCCTTAAAAACTCCCACATCATTACTTATTGCTATGCTTATATTCTTTGTTACCAATTAGGAAGAGTGCAAAAACAAACCAAATAAATAAACGATTGCGATCGTCACCGCAATGTGAACGCATAGCTTTGTTCCTAACGTTAGATAGATACCGAAGTTGGTGTGAAATTAGGTAAACAGGTATGTAAGTGGAAAATTAATATTCAATGAGAATGAGAACAATAAATTAAAAGGTGGCACATTACAAAAGAACAAAAAGTGACTGTCTTTCACAGTTTAACAACCGAAATCAAATTCAATATCATACAGTGGTCAACTGGTCACACATAAGTCACAGATGTTAGCAGTCAGTCCATATTGCTATAATTTGAAATAATATAAACTACGTAACAATGTAGGTAATCGAAAGTAATTCTGCCTGTCTTTTAGTTTGTTGCCTTTTCACTACTGATAGCTGAATAGACTTTGATGACAATTAGTACAGAAATACTAGTTTGAAATCTAAAACTAATTGTCGCAATAAACTGTAGTACATTTATGGGAAGTCACGGAAAGCAGCTAGTAATTAGTTAGGGTCATTCCTTCTCGCCCCACCAGCTCTGTGCCATATCTACCTAACAGTGCCCTTTCACCGAAAATCTTTTATTATGAATCCACATCGAAGTTTACTCCGTTGTCTCCAATTTTAGGTTAACTGGAACACAACTATAGATGCCACGAAAGTCACCTTCAGCTACTTATCGAAAGACGGCGAGGAGAATTATCCTGGTGACTTGGTGACCAGCGTCAGCTATGACGTCACGGTTGACAACACCTTCCTTATGGAGTTCACTGCGATGACCACCAAAAGAACCGTGGTGAACCTCACCAACCATTCTTACTTCAACCTTGGAGGGCATGATGGAGGAGCGCAAGAGCTTTACCAACACGTTGTGGTCATCAATGCTGATAAGTAAGAACTTCAGTACCTCTATTACGAGTATTTTATAATTCAAGGAAACTGACAAATAATATTTTTAAACTTTTAACACCAGTCGAATGTTGACGTTTTGCATAACATTTAAAAACTGCAGAACTGACATTCCTTGGATTTATTTAAATTGTCGTGGTTCTCAGGGGAACGATATTGAGAACAACACGCGGTAAATCTCCGGGAACGACCCGATATTTCTTTCAAGATTTCGTTTCTAAAAATAATTATTTATCTTATAGGTATACAGATATGCAGGATGCAATTTAATCATTAGCATAAATTGAGTTCATATCATGCATCATTTATTGATGATTATTAAAAGGTAGTAATTGCAAATGAAAATATATTTTTTGAATATCATGAAGATTGCTGCGGCGCCTACCGTTAGTTGGCACGAATGATTTAGACATTGTTAAAAGTTTTTTTTACCTTGTATGCAATTAAAAACCGTACTTAATAATTTTAATTTAATTCTGTACTGTAGCAGTTGATTTAGTAAGTTATCCCATTTTTGGAGTTATTATCAATACCAAATCCATGCGTTAGATTTCAATAATTTTGGTCCACACGTGACCGGTGTCAGGAGTAGATACCCAGTTTCAAGGGATGTTAATGAATTCAATTGCACTCAGTATAATGGCTATAGGTAACACACTGCACTGTACACTGCACTGCACTGGGCACTGTATTTTTTCCAGAATAACTGAAACAAGTACAAGGTCCATTCCGACGGGCCGTTTCACCGCTGTCGGTGATACGCCCTTTGACTTCCGCAGCGTCACAATCTTGGGACTCGCTATGAACAGGGGCACTGAACTGTTTGACGATAACTTCTGTGTCTCCACTTATGGCAATCAGGTATATTATGTTATTTATATAAACATGTAGGTAACCACTGAAGATTATAATTATAGTACCTACACTTGTTCCATGATAGTACGGTACATTAGGGATACCATGAGCTATAAAAATCGACACATCTCTTCTCTTGAGAAAGCGTTTGACCCTGCCAAACAGCGTTTATTTATTATCATTTTATTTTATTTATTTAACATAAACCACAGCTCTTAAATTTAAACAAACATATCTTCTGAATAAAACTTACAGCCAAATACGGTTTTACATTTTATAAAGTAGGTATATATGAAAAATGAATAAAAACGAAAAAAAAAATGAATGATGATGGTTTAAAAGCCACTAATCAAAAAAGAAGTAGCAGTAGTGTGCAAGCACTACTGAGTTCTAGTTTGAAGGGCATTGTAGCTAGTGAAATTACTGGGCAAATGAGACTTTATGATCTGATCACACAGTCTAGTAATCTGATCACTAGACTGTGTGATGTCTCAGGATGACAGTGCAGTGTCACGTGAAACTTTATTGTTTTAAAGTTCCGAGTGACGCTGCAACTGTTATGGGCGGCCGTGTCGCTTAACATCAGGTGAACGACTAGCTAGTCACTTCATTCAATCCCATAAAAAAAGGAAAGAAGAAGAAGAAGTATTTGACCAATCAACGATCACGTGGATCACGACATAAACCTTTTGTAGGGTTTTCACTGGTCAAACGCTTTCTCTAATGAAGAGATAATGTCAAGAACTCTGCAAAGGTTAAATGAAAATACCTACATTAATGCATATATCACTGTAAGTATACAGGGTGATTATTAATTCACCTAAAACTTCGTTTAGGTCATAATCTCATATCATTTGAACAAACAGCTTTAATTCTAATTTTACTTGGAAGTTTTAGATTTTTGCCTACTTATATTAACTAGATAGATAAATTAGGTGTTTTGTTTCATTGAGTCATCATCAACAGCTTGAAGACGTCCACTGATGAACATAGGCCTTCCGGCGGCTGCTCGGCTCCTGCATCCATCGGCTCTCCGCGATTTTCACCAGAAGTTTTCATTGAGTATTCACACGTATTAGGGTCAATTCACATAGAGCGGCAACATGCTGGAGCAGTTTTTAAGTGCTATTGGAATATAAACCTTATTCCATTTAGACAAAGCTGAAAACAGTATGCAACATTAAAATCTTACCTATTTTAATGTTGCATACCATTTTCAGCTTTGTCTAAATAGATTAAGGTTGATATTCATACAGCACTTAAAAACGAGCATTTTGCTGCTCTGTCTGAATTGAGCCTTATGTTATGATAATACTTTAGTAAGTGTGTCAATAAATAACATAAAAATAAAAAGGTAACAAAAATATTTCGCGAAAAAAAAATCTAAATTAACACAATCACAACAACACAACACAATTGGTTTGTTTCAGTGATATTATTGGTTGTGACAAAGGTTTTAGTTGAATGGAAAAGAACCCTCGAGATAGGTTTTTTCCTTTATTTTTTATTCAATATTTGTTTGACTTTTAGGTACGCCACTAACTAAATTACCTGATCTCTATATTAATTATTTTAACAATCTTATAATTATAAAAATTTAGCAGCATCACACGCTGGGATGCTAAAAAGTTTAGGAACGCAGCAGTATACTAACCTATTTATATCATATTTATCTAATAGTATATTTCTTGGTCTAGTACCTTTGACACATTCTAACAGTAGATGATGAACATCTTCAACAGTTCCACACAAATCACTCTAGATAGGTTACTTACGAATATTTATAATCATGCCTGGAGTTGCCAATAGAGTGAAGTGAGTTAACATTAGGTGTCTTTTATGCAAACTACTTAAATGCACCGTCGAATGCAATGACATCAAGTTTCAAAACTTTCAGGGCCTGAACTTTGTATCGCGCGTCGTTCACCCTCCATCAGGGCGCACTCTAGAGGTCTACAGTGACCAGCCCGGAGTCCAGTTCTACACAGCTAACTTCCTCCCATTACCAACCGAGCCTGCTCTCGTCGGCAAACAGGGTGTCGGCTACCGCCGCCACGGGGCCTTCTGTCTTGAAACGCAGAACTTCCCTGATGCTGTCCATCATGCTAACTTCCCTAAAGCTGTCCTGAGCCCAGGAGAGGTTTATAAACATAGAGTGCTGTATCGTTTTGGGGCTGAAAATACTGTCGAGCCTCGAGTGCAGATGGTGTCCGGTTGAGGATGACTTGTATAATAAATCAACGAGCTAAATGTATTGTGGTTGATAACTTATTTTATGAGTTAAAAATATACAAGCAGCTAATTATAAGAGAGATTGAATAAAGGCATCGCCTTAAGTTTAAATAGAAATAAATTTCAAAGGCCCTAAATGTTCTTTCTTTAGAAAATTTAAGGCTAGAAGAATGCTGTTTTATTTATTCTTTTAGAGATTATCGTTGTATACTACCGGCTGTCGTATTTCCCAATTAGCAATATTTCTATGTTAATAATTTGCCAAAAGTAACATTTAAAACTTACGGTACGATTCACTTCGGTACGACTAGTCCACCAATTTAAAGTTGCTCAGAGAGCTATGGAAAGGGCTATGCTTGGAGTTTCTCTGAGGGACCGAATCAGAAATGAGGTGATCCGACAGAAAACTAAGGTAACCGACATAGCTCATAGAATTATCAAACTGAAGTGGCAGTGGGCTGGTCACATTTGCCGCAGAACCGACGACCGTTGGGGTAGACGTGTTCTTGAGTGGAGACAGCGGCTTGGCAAACGTAGTGTAGGACGCCCTCAGACTAGGTGGAGCGACGATATACGCAGAGTGACTGGCGGCAGCTGGATGAGATTAGCCGAGGATCGGGCTCAGTGGCGTGCATTAGAAGAGGCCTATGTCCAGTCATCATCATCATCATCATTAACAGCCCGAAGACGTCCACTGATGAACATAGGCCTCCCCCAGAGCGCACCACCTTGAGTGGCTGCTCGCCTCCTGCATCCATCGGCTCCCCGCGGCTTTCATCAGATCATCGGTCTACCGAGTGGGGGGCCAGCCTACGCTGCGTCTTCCGGTTCGTGGTCGCCACTCGAGAACCTTTCTTCCCCATCGGTTGTCAGTTCTACGAGCGATGTGGCCTGCCCATTGCCATTTACAAATTCTAAGAGCTATATCGGTCACTTTAGTTCTCCTGCGGATCTCGTTCCGGAGCTTATCTCGCAGGGAAACACCGAGCATAGCTCGCTCCATAGCTCGTTGCGCGACTTTGAGCTTACTAATGAGGCTAACAGTAAAGAGTACATGTCTCAGTTCCATAAGTCATCACCCAGAGCCAGGGGCCAGGGTCTGGTATGTCCAGTAGGGGACTGAAAAGTAGTGGACTAAAAAACTCAATTTAATATCTAAGTAGGTACTTATACTTATCTAAATAAAATAAAATATGCAGCTTATATTAACAAATATTTACTGAAAATTCATAACTTAGTTATTTAGGTGTTTATTATACTATTCCATAAACATAGGAAACAATTTTTTAGCCGTCTCATAATTATAACAACCCAATGTAGGTATAGCGTAGACTTATTGGAGATTCAAAAAGACCACTGGTACGGCTTAGGGTGAGTTTTTTATCCGTAGTTAAAGTAACCAATGGTTAAAAACTCTAACAAATTTTGACCATTGGTTAGAATTTCTTAGTTTTTTTAACCACTGGGCGCCCATTGGCTATCTTAACTATGTATCAAAAATCCCGCCCTTAATCATAGGGTTGTAGGTCTTGTTACGTAGGTCGAGTCACACTACTTTTAATACATCACTAAATTTTAATTACCAGAATAAAAAATTCAGCGGTATCTGTTGCTAGTACTCAACACATCCATGCTGAAAAAAAAAGAAAACAGGATGCAAAAAAAATATCTTATAAAATAACCAATAAGTAGTCAATCGTCTGCGCCGATTCTCACGTAAAAATGAATTCTCGCCATTTCATTCAAAAATACCCCATCCTCCATTCATAAATTTACTTGCGGCTAACTTTAGGTGGCCTCGGCCGAATCGTCGGCCGACCCGAAGTTAGGTAGGACGCGCCGCACTTCCCCCGCCCCGCACATCACCCGCCAGTGTCGCACCGAAAGTAAACAAAATACGCGCACGCACCGACGCTGGTGCGTTTATTAGTGTTAACTGTTTCATTTTCTTGTAACTTAGGTAATAGATACAGTTGTTTTAGAAGTGGCCTGTGTGATGATGCCAGTGAACCAGTGTGGTGTTAACAAAGTGAAGTGACATTTTAACGTTGTTACGCAGTAACCACTGGAATCTGGAAAAGTGCACGCCTTTGAATTGTACGTAAGTTAATTTGTACATTAAAGCAGTGTTGTACCTATCAATCGTTGTACTGTAAGTTTATTCTAACTTGCTTTAAAACTACATTTCCTATTTTATTAGAATTGCTTTCATAACTACCTACATAGTTTTTATCTGTACCTACCAAACGAAAAAGAGAGGTGTAGGTCTTGAGAGAGCGAGAAAGAGTAGATGCCACTGCTCTCACCCATTATGTCCGTTCATTCAATAAAATTATTCTAGTAGGTATGTAGTATGTTTGTTAGTATCCATAATTTATGGCAAGATTTCCAGAAACTTCAACTTTTAATAACCTTTACAGTATTAGGTTTTCTAAAATTTTGACTCCATAAATACAAGTTCTTGCCTCGTCTGCATTGCCAATTTTTTTATTTTTGGTAATTAATATTTAGTGGTGTATAGATACATTTTCAAAATTGTACCCGTTATAAAATTTTCATATAAAAAATTAGGGGAAAAGCGTCGTTGAATGGCATTTGAATTGTAGGTTAAAATGCTATATTTCTGTTAAATAATAGCATGGTCTGCCTATAGGTAAATAAATGATAGAGGGTAGACCCAAAAAGACTTACAATAGACCATAGAGTACAAAGATGCCATAATCTAAAAACTAAATCACCCTAAAGTTCTCCCAAATAAAAACGCCGAAAAATTTACAATTTTGCGTTATTTTTTTCGAGTGAATAAATTTTACTATGCCATATTTTAGTTATTTATCGGCAGTCTGTGCACATTAACTAAGTAGTAGGGTAGATCCAAAAGGATCTATAGACATCAAAAACTAAATCAACCGAAAGTTGTCCCAAATAAAGGCGCCGAAAGTTCACCGTTCAGGCTTTTTCGTGAACTTTATTTAAACAGCGTTAATAATAAAAACATTAAGTACGTACTGTACAACAGTTCCAGTAGTAGTAGTTTTTTTTTTTCTTATATTTTGGCTCCACACATAGTGTATTTAGCCAGTGTCAAGTATTGTAATTTTTCATCGTGGTTATAGAATATTTCACGTAAAGTCAAGTCTTAGTCATAGTCGATTCTAAGTCAGGTAGTCATAGTCCATTCTAAGTCATGCCCTAGTAAAGTGGTGGCAACTTTACTAGAAGCTTATTCTATGGAATTTTGGAAACAACACGAAAAACCACGTTTCACTACATTATATCACTTGCCCACACTCATGCTTGTAATTCAGCACTTAATGCGTAAAACGCCACCAATTTTAAACATTAACACTGGAAAAAGCACATGTTTTGAAAAATAATACAATGCAACGATGTGAACTTTTCCGCGTTCCCGCCAAAACCCCCGTAGTAGTAGTTGTAGCTAATAGTTTCTAAAAATTAAGTATCCAGCCCCAAGGCTGCTTAGTGGGTTCAAAAACATATTACTAAAGATTTTTGCAACTACTGGGGCATGTCACGATAGCATAGTAGCGTCTAATCCGATGATATCATCACTGGATGAAACGGAAGGCGCGGGTTCAAATCCAGCCCGTAGCTAAAATTTTTAGGAACTATAACTGTAGATTTAGGTACCAATAGTGTATAATTCCATGATTATTATGTACCTACCTAGTAACAAGTTTAAACAAGGTGAGTTTGAATTGGTAATGTTATCCCGAAAGGGGATGGACTGGGACCATGATAGCCCACAAGTTGTGAGAGCCTTACTTGAAACTGCGTGTTTCCAAACCTCCATACTGAAAAATAAATCCACTCACATTTGCACGTGCGATCGCTACAAGAGTTAACAAGATACTAAAATAAATAAACGAATTCATTTACATTTCTAAGCACGTTACATTACATGTCGTTAAACACATTTAAACGCATTCGGTCAAGGACGAAGTTCAACCACACAGCTGCGCTAGGGCTATCTTCGAACGTAAACTTCACATGGCATTTCTTCAATGAAAAACTATTAATTTAGAAAAGTCGTAGAAGAAACATTGTTCACCTTGGGGAGTAGAATTTACCCCCTTTAGGGATAATATACCAATTCAAACTCAGATAGTAACACTTTTAACCCTATAAAGTGGTCTCAATTCCATTTTTCTCCCCATTGTCTCCATTTTCCTTGATATGCTCTCCCCAGGTTAAGTTGAGACTCCTCTTCATGCATTCATCCAATGGCGGGATGAGAGAACGTGGGAGAAGGAAGGTTGACAGGTTGAACAGGTCCAGGAAAACTTTGTAGCGATCACTGGAAAACAATTGAAATTATTGATAACGATTACGAAATTTTGTTCGATAGTAAATTTCGTGATGTTTTTTTTTTGCATTCGAATAATTCTTCAGAGGTCACGTGACCTTTAAAAAATTGTTTAATTGCAAAAAAATGTTACATTATAACAAGACACCCCATTGAAATAAAAGAAAGAAAGAAAGAAAAAAGTATTTATTTGCAACAGACACAAATAATAATATAGATTTTTTTTTTTTTTGTTAACCTATACTGTCCCACTGCTGGGCAAAGGTCTCCCCCATATCCTTCCAGATATCCCGGTCCCCCGCAACTTCAGACCACTGCTCTTGAAAGGCGTCGAGGTCATCACGCCATCTCTTACGGGGCCTGCCTCGGCGGCGACGGCCGTTTTCAGGTACCCACTGCGTGATGATCCTTGCCCAGCGATCTGGGTGCATGCGGCTTACGTGTCCTGCCCACTCCCATTTCAGCTTAGCAGTCTTATAACCGACATCGGCAATGCCTGTTTTTAAGCGAATTATGGAATTAGGTATTCTATCAATTCTTTTGATGTTCAGTATGCTTCGTTCCATTCCTCTTTGGCAAACCTTGAGCTTAGACTTCTGAGACTCTGTTAGCGACCATGTCTGAGCACCGTAGGTGAGGACCGGCAAAATACACATGTCAATGAGCGTACGTTTTAATGACAGTGGAAGGTCGCCCTTCATAAGTTGTTTCATGGACCAGTAGCTCCTCCAAGCATTTTCGACACGGCGATCGATTTCTTTATCTTGCCGGTTGCTGAAGGAGACTATCTGGCCTAAGTAAATATACTCATCGACATAGTGTATTTGTTGCCCGTCAATTTCAATCCTACGCTTTGTGCTGTTGGTCATTACTTGGGTCTTAGTTCGGTTCATCATTAGTCCAACCTCAAGGCTTGCTGTGCTCAGATCTTTGAGCATCTGTTGTAATTGAGCTGCTGTGGGAGCGAAGAGAACAATGTCATCGGCGAAGCGTAAGTTGCTTAGTTTTTTGCTGCCGATGTCGATACCCAAAGATGCCCAGGAGTCTGCAAGAGTTTTAAATATTTCTTCTAGGGTGCTAGTGAAAAGTTTGGGAGAAAGCGGGTCGCCTTGCTTGACACCCCTTTCAATGGGAAATCGTGGACCGGGAGATAACAGTTTTATGTCTGCAGAACTATTGCTGTATATAATGCGTATTAAGTCTATGTATGTGCGATCTATATCTTGATTTTTTAGAGCTGAAAATATTGATTCGTGTTTTATGCTGTCAAAAGCTTTCGTGTAGTCCACGAAAGCTAAGTAAAGTGGTTTATGATATTCATTGTATTTTTCTATTACTTGATTTAATGTGTGTAGGTGGTCTGTTGTCGAGAAGCTTGGGCGAAATCCTGCCTGCTCAGGTGGTTGATGCCGGTCTAGCTTACCATCTATTCGTTTTTGGATGATTTTAATAAAAGTTTTGTAAATATGTGATACTAAACTTATTGGCCTATAGTTATTGATATTACTTTTGTCGCCTTTCTTGTGGAGGAGTATAATATTGGAGTGACACATTTTTTCTGGAACTTTGCCTGTATGTAGGATCGAATTGAAAAGGTTTGCTAGGTGGGGTATCAAAATGGGGGAACCTATCTTTAGTGCCTCTGTAGTGATGCCATCATCTCCGGGGCTTTTTTCATATTGCATTGTTTTTAATGCGTCATGAACTTCACCACCTGAAATGAGCGGTATGGTGTCTGAACGAGTGTAATCAACCTGTGGAATCAATTTAGATGAGTCAGAATATAAAGACCTATAAAAGTTTGTGCAGATGTCTAATACGTCTCCGCGGTTACTACGTTTTACTCCTTGGTCATCCTGTAAACTGTTTATCCAAGTTTTGCCTACAGACATTCCATGCTTTGCGACTCTTAATGAAGTGTGTTTTTCTAAAGCTTTTTTTACTAAAAAAGTATTATAATTTCTTATATCTTGCCGTATGCTTCTTTTGACTTGCTTGTCAATGTTTCTGTATGTTTGTGTACCCATTTCCGTGTCTGTTCTTGTGTTTAGTAGCGTTAATGTTGGTTGTGATAGTTTATTTTTCTGTTTCTTTTCTTTCTTGATCTTTTTAGTACTAGTGTGTATAATATTAACAATTCTATTATACTGTGATTCTACTTCGTCGGTTTCTTCAGTATTAACTTCATCAAGGAGACTAAAGCTGTTTGTTAATTCTAATTTGAATTGGTCAGAGTTGTTTATCAGAGTTTCTTTGCTGTGTCTTGTGGCTGTTTTTTTAAATTGTTTTGCACGAAGTATTTTAAAATCAAATCTTATTTTTGCTCGAAGGGGTCTATGATCTGAACTATATTTTATTTTATTTATAATACCAATATCTTTAATGATGTCGCTATGTGAGCATAACATAAAGTCTATCTCATTTCTGGTTTGACAGTCGGGTGACATCCAAGTCCACCGTCTTTGGGCACTTTTCTGGAAATAGCTGTTGGCGACTTTAAGATTTTGTCCAAAGGCAAACTGTAGTAGACGAGCACCTCGCTCGTTGCGGTTTCCGATTCCATGTTGTCCTAGTACTTCTACGTTATCTTCCTGTTGTCTAGGCCCAAGTTTAGCGTTAAAATCACCAAGAACAATATTCCATGTCCCCCGGTGTTCATCACAGACTTTATTAAGGACGTCATAAAAGTCTTCAACTTCTTCGTCAGAGTGTGTAGAAGTTGGTGCGTAAACTTGAATAAGTGTTAAGGTTTTTTTGGATGTCACCTGGAATTTTAGAATGGCTATCCTTTCTGAAACTCCAATAAACTCGATAATGTTATTCTTCCACTTTTTCGCTACAAGAAAACCTACTCCGTGTAATCCACTGGTTTCTCCAATATGAAAAAAAACGTTGTTATCACGCTCTATAGTTTGTTCGCCCAGTCGTCTTACTTCAGCAAGACCTACAATGTCCCAGTTGATGTCTTTAAGGGCGTTTTCTAACTCGATTAGTCGTTCGTCTCTCATAAGAGTTCGGACATTGTATGTTAAAACGTTAAGCAATTCGGTACCATTTAAAACGTTAGCCGTGGTCGTTTGACGGTTAGCTGATTCCACCCGGAGATTCTTCGCACCCCTGACTTCAATGCTAGCCTGGCGCCCGTCATCGCTTGGAAAGCTGTTGGAGTCGCCGGGCACTTGGGGCCTTTGTAACAGTGTACTATCCATATTAGGGGGGGGGGGGGGGTTTGGACCATAACCCATCACGCTGGTCCAATGCGTGTTGATGGGTCGTCAGAGATATATATAATATAGATATAGAATATAGATTTACCGAAAAAAAAAAAAAAAACAACAACAATAAATCACAGCAATAAATTATGTTTCAATGCGTCCAACTAATTTCAATTTTTTTTTATAACAACAAGTATTTCTTTTATAACTAAATATTTGTATCGCAAAATGGAAAAGTCGACGCGCAACGCAACGTAATCACCATATTTTTGCTACACAAAAAGCGACACTATACAATACAGTATACGATCTATGTTCGCCTGCTGTAATAAACGTGCTCGCATTGGGTGTTATCAGCCTCCTACTCAAATATAATGCAAAAGGTGTTCAGATTCCCTAGGTAATGGTGGTAAACATTTACCTAAGTGTTGATCGAAGGTACTGGTATCCTGAAGAGCCTCCTGTGCCCAGCTGCATCGACCCTATCATACGCTGCACCATGATCACGTGGTTATCTGCGGATATCAATCAAATCCTCATTAAGGTGGAACGTTTCACTACATAGCGCGGCAAATTCTAATTTTCTTGCGTTCTTTTGCCAATAATAGCTTAATTACTAAACGTGATTACATTAAAACTGATTTAACGTAAAGAAATAGAATGTAACAACAAATTACGATTAAAAGTATCTCCTAGATATCATTGGTTTAGCGACAAATGGCAATAAACAAATTTCGTCTTAGTTTTTCAGTCTATTGCCATTTTGTCGCTAAACCAATGATAAGCAGGTGATACTTTTAACTGTAGTTTATTGATACATTCTATTTATTTGCGCAAAATTAGTTTTAATGTAATCACGTTGAGTGATTAAGCTATTATTGGCAAAAGAACGCAAGAAAATTTGAATTTGCCGCGCTAGTGGTTACACTAGCGCGGCACTAGGTTTGGAACGTTAGTTCCAAAGAGTCGAGTTTACCGCCTTTGAACCGGCTGGTTGAATATTTTTTACCCGTCGGCCCCAGCTGTTGTCGTAAGACAGTTGTTAAGCCAAGTCAGAAGCCTTTGGGCAAAAAATAATACTATTAGATTTTTTTGATAGAGGAGAATGCGGCTGCCCATCGCCTGGATACTCTAAGGATAAAACCACAGAGCATTAAATACGCTTAGCGTATTTTTTTTCGTGCTCTGTGGATAACCCCCTTTATTGAAACACCACATTCCAGGAACAAAATATGATAAAACAAGCTTAAAACTAAACGTCAATGGGCGGTGTTATCACTTAAAGCGATCTCTTCCAGACCACCCAGAAATATAGCGAAAGGAACATTAAAAAAACGCTTTTACGCACGGTCAAACGCTATACAAAGATGTTACCCAAAAAAGCAAAATAATAGAATGGAAGGTTAACTCACAGCGCCACTTGGTGATGAGGCTGTCGATGTCCATCAGCAGCATCAGCAGCTGGTGTGGCTGCGAGAACCGAGGCTCGTCGCGGTAGAACGTTATCATGATGGCGCCTTGAAGGGCGCGGTGAGATAGCCTGGACCACGAGAACAGATTCAAATTGTTAGTTATTTTAAGCTGGATGAATAGAGCTGATTAACAATCTGACCTTTTTTGTTGAGGGGTAATGCTCTCGCACTTCGCATGTGGGACTCATCAAAGATTATAAAGCCCGTTGATAGCTCGTGAACATAATTTCTCGTACAAACACGACTCACCTGCGCGGGCAGGGGGCGAGGTAACAAAACGAGACAAAGCTATACGAAATTACAAAGGACAGAGCAGGATGGAACAAAAGACATCAACGGGTTCCCGTGATTTGTATGAAAATAGTAGTTGAAATACACTACTAATTTTCGTATGAGGGGAAGTTGTATCATTGGTCAACTGGATTTATAGTCAATGGTGGGACTCGAACCCACTAAAACCCCCCGTGATCCGTCCGCCGCCGGGATGGGGCGAGATAGGGTCGCGCTAACATTCACTATGTCGCCCCGGAATTATTTAGCAATCCGACCTAATTCCTTTTTTTTTTTTTTTTTTTTTTTTTTTTTTTTTTTTTTTTTTATTTTTTTTTTTTTTATTTTTTTTTTTTTATTTTTTTTTTTTATTTTTTTTTTTTTTATTTTTTTATTTTTTTATTTTATTTTATTTTATTTTTTTTTTTTTTTATATGTTGTCAGTAAAATAAAAAAGTTGTCACAATTTGGCCGATAGTGCGGCTAAACAGCAGATTGTTTTTATCAGAAAAAACTGTTCCAGTCGTGAATGTGCAGCTGATAATCTGTGATCTTATCTTACCTTCGTTCTCCCCTCGACCGGAGCGCGTCATGCACGCTAGGATCAAAGATGGAGCGGTAAGTTTCGCGCCGGTTCTCCGCGTCCTGAAGCCGGTGACGTCGGACGTTCTCGTTCGGCTCTTTCTGGAAGTATCGTGGTCATCTTGCTACTTCAGGATTGATAGGCTTGGGTTAGCGAGAAGATTGGTGAAGTGGCTTTTAAAAACTATATATATAAAAACGAACCCCTATTTCTCCTGGTCACGCTATAACTTGAGAACGGATTTACCGATTTCATTCATCTTTTTTTTTTAATGATTCCTAATACTTTGTAGAAGGTCCTTCATTTAATAATTGTGTATACTCATCCTGTCTGATGGAAGGGAAAGGGAAAAGGATGAATGGAAGGGACGGCAACAGAATCGCTTCAGGCCTGCCTTCCTTCGCCGGCCCATCCATTCATACTTTTCCGCTAACTTTTTCCTTTTTGCTTCCCTCATATATTCCCATAAACAGGGTTAAGGCGTAATACTAATTAACCCGCGCGAAGCCGGGGTGGATCAACTAGTATGCAATAAAAAAAAAAACTAACGAACAAAAGGAACGAATTGAGGATGGAGGATAGAAAATGGACAAGGAAATTGTAAACGAATGGATAGGATTAAAACATTGGGTGATCAGATAAGGTTGGGGTTTTGGTAAAAGGTGACTAGTTTGACTATCGGGAATTTGAGTTCAGTAAATAATTCGGATAAACCGCCGGCAGGCGGGTACTTATACCTACTAAGCCATGAGGGTAGTTTTCAATCTGAGTTATATTATCTCGTAAAAGTAGGTAGGTAATTCATATCAAGTAGGTACCTACTATTTCAGAGCTCCGTTCCGTTTTATAATATTGTAACATTACAGACCTAACTTTGCATTATCATGGAACAAGGGGGAGAGGAATGCCAATACACCAAGAAAACAGCGTAGATCAGAAACATGCGTAAAACTAGATGGCGTTAAAAAATGAGCGGGTTATAATTTGAACGCAGATCAGAAATATGGCAAAAAACCATTTTAAACCTAGCCCGCCGTAGCTACCCGTATAGCCCGCTCATTTTGCAGCGCCAGCGAGGTTTAAAACGGTTTTTTGGCATATTTCTGCATGATCTGCGCTCAACTTATAACCCGCTCATTTTGCAACGCCATCTAGTTTTAGGCATATTTTAGATCTACGCTGTTTTCTTGGTGTATTGGCATTCCTCTCCACCTTGTACCATGATATTATGGATCTGCATGTCCATGGGCGTACCCAGGGGGGGGGGGGGGGGGGGGGGGGGGGGTGCTGCCCCACCCCCCTGGGTACGCTGGATTCCGAATGCCTACCTATCGTTGTCGAAAAAGCTATAAAAATGGTAAATAACAATATGTAATCACGATGAAAAATTGAATTTTGATGGCCCTTTTGAGATGCACTGGGCGTAGGCACACTTACGTTGTTAATGTAATCAGCCAAGTCATCAGCGTTGCTTCTACTGGTAATATTTTTTATGGGTAACGAAAACTGCCAGGTTGGGCAAGGAGCGCAGATAAGAGTGGTGATTTTTCGCGCTCGTTTCGCTTGTGCTGAGGTAGTTTTGATGATGAGAGTAGGATTTTTAGAGTAGGCAGTTGTAGGTAGAGTTGATAGTTTAGAGTAGGACTAAAATTACTAAAAAATTATTTGAATGAATTTGAGCAAATAAAATTAAAAGGTGCTTCTTTTTTTATTGATAAATTATACAATTGCTGAATTGTATTTAACTTTAGCACTCCATTCGTGCTTTACTGGTATTTGATTTATGATAGGTAGACTGAGTTAGAGTATCGGCTATATTACAACTTTAGCCACTTTTCGCTTAGTTTGTTCGAGGCTGCTCCAGAATATCCAGAGACATGGGAGAAAAAAGCTTCAATGCAAGTTTTGGGCTTTAATTGCACACTGTGGAATCAATTGCTCAAGTGGCCATACAACACGTATTTTCTGAAATACAAGATGACAAAATAACGTTTTTTTTTTCGTTTTGCTTCGCTCGCGCTATTACTATTTAGGCTTTGTTTTAATACATGACCAGCAAGCTTAAACGTACGTTGTACGTATTTTCTGAAATATAAAATGTGGCAAATTACAGAAAATTTTTCGCGCTCGCTTCGCTCGCGCTCTTCATGCTTCTATAAGTTTTTCACAGAGGGTTGATTAGAAGTTATGACTTGGCCCTAGGTCTCTTCAGTGGGACGTATTCAAAAAATCGTGGGAACCTGGCATAAAAAATTTCGGGTTTGCCCCCCCCCCTGGACTAAAAGCTGGGTACGCCTATGTGCATGTCTATCAAAACCATAAAAGAAAGAAGCTTACAGAAGCGAGCTCGATGTCGTCAGCCAGCATCTTGTTGACCACCGTCTGGAACTTGCCCCAGAAGTTGAAGCCGTGTGTGTTGAGCCCCGGCGTGCGCTCCAGCCACCGCTCGATCAGAGCCAGAAGGGCTGGCTCCTGTTCTGACCTGATATAAAGATAGTTTTATTTAAAGATTTAATTGTCTTCAGCTATGTTCCTGGCGATAGTGGCCGAGCGGTAGCATGTGCGCTTTGCAATCTTACGGCACCGGGTTCGATCCTTGGCCCTGCACCAATGACTTACTTATCTAGTAAGTTATGTGCAGTTTTCGATGCCATTGCTCCGTGCCTCGGAGAGCACGTTAAGCCGTCGGTCCCGGTTGTCATAAGAACATATATGGCAAGCGTTACGGGTAGTCAGACGCCTGATAGAATCTGACGCCTGATCTAACCGTCCCTGTTACTGGTTTCTTTTATGGGTTGCGAGGTCAGATGGCAGTCGCTCGTGTAATTCTGGTAGCTCGCCGCTACAGGTTAGATTGGAAGCCGACCCCAATAACAAATGGGAAAAGGCAAAGAGTATGATGATGAGCTATGTTCCTGGCGCTAAATATTCAATTTTCAACACAAAAATGAAGATTATATGACAAGGATACGTATAGGTATAATAAATTACGGTCGAAAATTCAATGTTTCTAGCCTGGAATCGATACCTAGTAGGTACGTCAGTAGCCAGGACTAGCATGAGCTATAAATAATAAATATCGATATAAAATATATCTTCTCTCCCGAGAAAGCGTTTGCTGGACCAATAAGCGATCACACAGATCACGTCATAAAACATTTCTTGCGTTTTCACTGGTCAAACGCTTTCTTGAGAGAAGAGAGTTATATCGATTTTTAGGGTTCCGTACCCAAAGGGTAAACGAACCCTATTACTAAGGCTCCGCTGTCTGTCTGTCCATCTGTCACCAGGCTGTATCTCATGAACCGTGATAGTTAGACAGTTGAAATTTTCATAGATGTAGTATTTCTGTTGCCTCTATAACAAAAAATACTAAAAAAACAAACAAACGTGTTTTTTTGATCGTTTACCAGATGAGTCATAGATGGCGCTGCTTTAAATAATACTGCTATTCAACACTAGATGGCAGGGACAGACAATGTTGCTCGTTTATCAGATGAGTCATAGATGGCGCTGCTTTTAAATAGTACTACTATTCAACACTAGATGGCAGGAATAGATAATGTTGCTCGTTTACCAGATGAGTCATAGATGGCGCTGCTTTTAAATAGTACTGCTATTCAACACTAGATGGCAGGGATAGATAATGGTACGGAACTCTTCATGCGCGAGTCTGACTCGCACTTGGCCGGTTTTTATATATGCTAGCCCTGTTGGCTTTATCGACTTACTTTTGCAAAGCGTCCATGGCCTCAGGGTCGTCTCCGAACACAGTCTGGTAGTTTTGGTTGTATTTCACACGCAGCGCTTGTTTCAAACCTAGCTGAAATGTTAAGCAATGAAGTGCCTAAGTATTAAATTAAGAATGAAATAATTAAGTTAAACTCCAAAGCGAGAAATTAAAATATTGTAACAGTTTCTTTGCTTCTATTTCAACTAAGTAGGTACCACACCTACCCAAATTAAAAGTACCTACCTACCCTATAACTATACCCAGGAGAACTGAACTGACCGATATAGCTCTTAGAATTGGCAAGTTAAATGGCAATGGGCAGGCCACATCGCTCGTAGAACTGACAACCGATGGGGAAGAAAGGTTCTCGAGTGGCAACCACGAACCGGAAGACGCAGCGTAGGTCAGCCCCCCACTCGGTGGACCGACGATCTGGTGAAAATCAGGAGGCAAGCAGCCTCAATGGCGCTGTATGGGGGGAGGCCTATGTTCAGCAGTGGACGTCTTCAGGCTGATGATGATGATAATCAATTGAAATCCTACTCTTTGAATTCAATTCTAACTCAAGTCTGGCCTTTGTCTGTTTGTTAAGTCGGTAGTACCTAAGTCATACCTACCTTTTCATAAACGGCTCACGGCTGAATCAGTTTAGATGAAAGGCATAGAGAAAGTTTCTAGCAATTACTCCTCTTGACTTCTATTTCTGTAACCCTTTAGGATAGGTCACAAGTCTAGAATACTTCCGTTGTTCTCAATCCTAGGTATATGGGATACATCCTTAGGTACCTTAGGAAGGTACCTAGCTACTGTTCAATATTCATCGTGTTAAACTTGTAGATATCTAATTTAATATTTTATTTTAATTTAATCTTAGGCTTAGTGTACATAGATTTAAATAATATAAAGAATTATTTTTTATTTACCTATCAATCAAATAAAAAAAAAGCACCTTTTAAAATAAAAAAAATTAATGTAGGTAAGTAATAATTTCATACCTTATTTTCTAGAAGTCGGAACTGTAGACTCTGGAAGCCAGAAGCTGGTCGTAGGTAGTTCCTGAAATCCATGAAGTCAAGAGGCGTCATCGTCTCCAAGATCATGACTTGGTCCACCAGGAGCTGTAAAAGGCGAACCAAACCTTTAGACAGATTTTTTGTGTTTTCCTGTATGTCCCCGCGTGCTTTCTCCTCGAGGGGACAGACAAGAATTTACAGATTTAGGCTTTGGCTTTATTTATTTTTCCAATATTTGTTTAGGGCCTCTTCATACATGGTAGGTATGCCAGCCCATGCAGATTTGCATAAGCTACAAAAAGTCTAGCGCCTAATAGGTATATATAGCAACGAAAATATTACGGGCAATAAAGGTACAGATGGTTTTGGCGGGAACGTGAAAAAGTTCACGTCGTTGCATTGTATTATTTCACAAAACTTATGCTTTTTCTAGTGTTAATGTTTAAAATTAGTGGCATTTTACGCATTAAGTGCTGAATTACGAGTATAAGTGTGGGCAAGTGATATAATGTAGTGAAACGTGGTTTTTCGTGTTGCTTCCAAAATTCCATAGAAGCCTCTAGTAAAGTTGCCACTACTTTACTAGGGCATGACTTAGACTGGATTATGACTACCTGACTTAGACCGGACTATGACTACCCTGACTGACTGTGACTAAGACTTGACTTTACATGAAATATTTCATAATACGATGAAAAACTACAATACTTGACACTGGCTAAATACACTATGTGTGGAGCCAAAATATAAGAAAAAAAAAAAAAGGTACAGATAATTATTGTAACCGCAGATTAATTGATTCGGTAGGTCGGTGGTCAGTGTCAATCAATTAGTCAAATATTATTTTTATTGGTTAATAGATTGATATTATTTTTAGTACTCAAGCTTACTACTACAATAATAAAAACTAAACTAAACTAAACTAAACTAGCTACACTACCTACTACAAAGAACACTTATGGACTGTATAATAGCCGCGATGGCCTATAGACAGTCCAAGTGCTCCAGCCGGTAGGTAGCGTACCCAACATGCTGGCCGCATTGCCACGTTGAATTGCAATGCTGATGCGTTGGGCCAAATAAGTGCCAGCATTTTGATCACGCGTCGCATCGACCAGGCGCTCTGATAGACTTTGGAAAACGCGATGAGCTCACGGACCCAGGGTCTCAACACCAAACGGCTCAAATATGTAACCGCTTTTACCCGCCGCTTCTCGAGTTAAGTGTAGGTATAACATTTTTTTAAATAAATAAATATATAGTTTCAAATTAAAAGTTTAGTACCTATTATTATAAGTATAAAGTTTATAAATGTTAATTTAATTTGTAAGTATGTATTAATGAAATCAAACAGTAACAACAACTAACAAATATGAATATAAACCTAATGTAAATATAAATAATGTTAGAGAACAAATGTATTATAGAGTTAGGTATGTAGGTACTTAAGAAATTCAAGAAATAAAAGTTTTTTTTTATTATTTTATTTTATATAATTATTCTCGGGTCTAGCCCGGACATTTGGGAGGCATTGGTGGGGCCGAAGCTAACACCAAGAGGCCCTGTTGAGTACAAAATTAATTATAACTGACAAGGCATGGTATGTCGTATGATAAACTATAAATTATATCATTATTATAAGGTTAGGTAAGTACCTAACTTGCAAATTAATTTTTAATATAGTAAAATAATATAATGGCCATTTTTTAATGCTTAAATTGGCATACGTTTGACAACAACTCACCTGATGGTAAGTGAAGAAGTTGTCTAAGGTGGAGCACGTTTGCCCATGGAAAACGTTTACACGTTTGGCCATAAATAATATCATTGATTGATTGATTCATCATCATCATCATCAACAGCCTGAAGAGGTCCACTGCTGAACATAGGCCTCCCCCAGAAAGCGTCACCTTGAGCGACTGCTCGCCTCCTGCATCCATCGGCTTTCACCAGGTCGTCGGTCCACCGAGTGGGGGGCCAGCCTACGCTGAGTGTTCCGGTTCGTGGTCGCCACTCGAGAACCTTGATTGATTGATTAGATTAATTGTGTAGGTACCGAAGTAGGTACTTATAATATAATAGGTTAAAATTTCATAAGAAGAAGCTACCTCAACAAAAACAACGATAGACGTCATATCGTCATTTAGCAAAAATATTTATGCAAAATGCTAGAATAACAATAATAAATGCTAGAGCCGATAACTTTGCAATTGTTTACCTACAAGTATAAAGTTATCTAAGTAGGTGGTAGCTAATAGGTAGGTAGGTATCACCAGCAGCAGCACGGTATCTACCTCATTACCTAGGTAATATAATTATAGGTAAATAATACCTAGCTATTACCACATACCCCCCTATGTACCTAGGTACATAGGGGGGTATGTGGTGTGCAATTTAACTTATTAGCATAACTGAGTACACGTAAGTATAATAAATAATTTTATATTGATGATTATTGACGGTAGACGAATTTGTCTTTCCCCGTTTTACGCAAAGAGGTATATGTACTACGTACTAGAGAAGCTATTCAAAGCACAAATAGTTGTAATTTTTTGTATAATTAAACTAAAATCCGCTACAGCGCTTTACGAGACTAAATCGTCTAACCAACGATCACAACACGCAGCGGTAGTGCCATGGCACATTCGGATCATAATTTTTAGTGCTATTCACTGCTGCACCTGCAGTCGCTTTGAGAGCTGAGCATCGTATGAGCGAGAAGATGCTCATTGGCATATTTGCAGTGGTTGACAATGCAAGTTAGAGATGTCCTGTCTGGTGTATACATAGAAGTCTTTGGTTTTCACTTTCTTCATACTTGCTTAGAGTAAAACAGGGGAAAGACAGCTTTATCTACCGGCCGTGCTAACCCTACTGGGCTGTTTAGTCGGTATATAATATACCTATAGGTATAAAGATATTTGCAACCACTGAGGAATGCGACTATAATTCAGGTGGCAGAGCGTTTAATCCGGTAGAGGTGCAGTCCAGCCGCGGGTTCAAATTCCACTGGTTGCTAAAACTTTTAGAAGCTATATTTATTAACATTGCAGACATAAGTAAGTAGGTAGGTATCTAGACGGTTATTTTTAAATCTCCTAAACCTTTTATATCAAAACTCAAATCACTGAAACAAACCACTTTAGTTCTACAACTTTCAAAAAATTTTTTTTTGGCAAAAAAATTTAGTAAAAAAAAACGGTAGTAATAAAGTTGCTTGTTTAAATGGCGTGAGTTATGCCCTGCAAGGATTTACGTAAATTAAATTAAAATAAATTAAATAAAATTCTGATGCATTCAATGCGTTTTCATTTCGCGGTCAAAGAGAAAGAAAGATTAAACGCAAAAGATATCATTATTATTAGTTTTATATTTTAATACCTATACCTACACCTGAAACTTGAGCATGTGAAAATTGTGAAAGTGCCGTGACTTGAGTAGGTAAGTAGTTATTACCTACCTAGATATTAATTGCGGTAAAGATGTATCGTATTACAAATGCGATGTAAAGGTGGCTTCCGCTTGATAAATCGGACTTGCTAGTAAGCAATGGAATGGACCCCATTAATATTCTAATCTAATTAATCAAATAACTGATTAGATTTATCGTAAGTAAATTCAGTTATGCGAGCGAAATATGTATAGATACTTAATATTACTGGGTGACTATGGTTAAACCAGGGAACGGGCGGGGCGGGATGGCTCGACTGCAAACGCGACCCCACCTCGCCCCACCATGGCGGTAGACTGCTCATGGGGAGGTTTTTAGTGGGTTCGAGTCCCACATATCCCCTGCTGCCACCCCCGTGTTGGCAGGGGAATGCGTGGGCATTTTCCTCCCCCAAAAAAAAAAAAAAAAAAAAAGGGAACGGGCAGCATCTCCTCGGTACAATAAAATCTTCTGCGATCACCAAGCCGCCTGCCAAGCGTAGTGATTAAGGATAAGGTAGTGGGTTAATAGATAAGTAGGTTGATATATACAGAACTTTACTGCTTGGATGAATTTGCCATGGAGTTATTATAATTCGATATGATAAATTGATAATGTATCGGGCCTACATTACGGCCTACGGACAAAAACAAAATCTGATGCTTTGGCTATCGGGCGTCGAATTACGCGTTAGAGGTTAAATGTCAGGGGCTTGTAATCTGTAACGAATAACACGAGATAAAACCGGTTTGTAAACATATTATAGCTGCTTCAATGAGCTCCCGGGTTTATCAGGAATGGATTGAGGTATTTGATAGTGTTTGAGATGAGAATGTTAAGCTTCCTACTATGTTTAAGATGTAGTTTCTATGTGCCTAAGCTATAACAGGGTAGAAATATTCCACTGTGATCCAAGAAACTGATCCAATTACCTAACCAAGTTACCTAGGTATTTTAAAACACCAATCAACCAATGTAAATCACTTCAGATGAAGAATTTTAAGAAAGTTTACCGGCTGATTGGTTGAACGGTGTAAACTAAAATTAATTATGTACCTAGTGTAGTGTACACTGTATAGTATGTTTCAAATCCCCAGAGAAACTCGTGCATTGCTCCCCCGGTATTATGTTAGCCCCGAAAAAAAGCGAGAGTATCGCTTTTCGTACAATTATGCATCGCTTTGCTGTCGTTTACTCATCTACTGCGTTTCGTGGTACAAGGAAGTGTGCGAGACAAGGTAAATCAGGTAAGAGTGTTAAACCTGCTTTGACATGTTTCAATGTACGAGTTCCTCAAGGGATTTGAAAATATAAAGCGACCCGACATCAAAATAGGTTGAGAGTCGCTGCAGTCCGCTCAAAGGTCAATGTACGAGTTTCTCAGGGGATTTGAAACACACTATAGACATAATAATTCCTGGTCACGTGTAAAAAAACGTACGAAAGTGTGGACACAGTGCGCATAATATGTGGCACGCGAGTCGGCGTTGTTCGATTACGGAGTTACGGAGACTGTTTCATATCCCTTACCTAGTAGTCTGTGGACTGATTCCGCACGTGCGACTACTACAGTCCTTGTATTTTTTTTTAAATAATTACCTAGTTCAAATATTAAGCACCTATTTTTCACTTATTTAGAACGATAATCAGGTACTGAACACCCTCTGTCAATATGTTAAGTACAGTGTTTTCAGCCGGAACAGGGAGCCGCATCCGAAATAAGAAAGTTCTGAACCTGTGGAGCTTTTACGTTTATTTGCTTATAATATTACGTTAGTCTTTTGTATTTAATACGTTCGGGCCAGGGATCTAGCAAAGATCCCTTTTCATTAGCGTTAACGCCAAACGCCACTGACATTAGCTATAACATTAGCTGCGCAAGAGTTTTCCGCAGGCATTGTCATTCCCATACATTTTGAGCACATTTTGAGTTATTGTTTGGCGTTAACGCTAATGCTAGACCCCCTTTCTTTTCCCCCCCCGTTCTTTCTAAACTGTTGCCTGAAATAAATGATTTTATTATTCTTTATTCTAAGAAATGAAACCGACCTTCAAGATGAGCACGATGCGATTCAGCCGCTTCAAGATCTCCATGGTGTGGCTCTCATCCAGGCCTTCCACATCCAGGAGTGTCCTCACCGAGTCCACCTCGAATATGATCTGCTTGAACCAGAGCTCGTACGCTGGAAATAGGTTTACCATCATCATTATCATCATCATCACCATTATTTAACTGTTTACTGCAGAAATGGTATCCTCGAGAGAGGGATCTCCGGACTCATCTGTGTATAAAATTTCATTCAAATCGGTTCAGCTATACTTAATTTTTAAACTAGTTAGTAAATAAAAAAGTGTGAACGATGCCGATATGAAAATATATAACAAATGTATTTATTTTGAAAGTGTGACCGATCGGGACTCGTATGGGTTTGCAAAACTGGGACAGAACGGGCCTCGAACGGTGTAACTCAGTATAACTAGGTAAGTATAGGCTATACAGATCCGTAGGTACCAAATAAAGCCCTATATAAACCAGCGCGTTATTCGTCGTACCGCTGTGGGTAGCGGTAAATTTTCTTATTGAAGTTCCGCGGCTAGAGCGAAACTTCATATACAATATCCGGGCGGAATCCCACGCGGTATACCCTCGCGTGGATACAGTTTATCGTGAATCGCGATAAACTAAGACGAAAACCCAAATATTTTTGATAATTATCATGACAAAAATTATCAAAAAAACCAGAATAGAGTAGGCTATGATAGTGCATTATCATTGTTTACTTTAAAATGCATTCACCCGAGAACATGATAATAATAGTGACCTATATTTTATGATAGATACGTTACCAACCAAAATGCGTCTAAATAGATAGGATACTAACATAATCTGAACCGAACAAACAATTCATGACAACATAGTTTAGCCAGATTTTTCATAAGTCAATTCAGTTACCTACTTATTTAATATCTTCAAAAGTGCAATGCGCGAGCGAGATGGTGGATTTATAGTAGTCTTGCCTGCTTAGCGTAATCAACCGATTAATTAAATCACGAGCGGGATTTGAACCTGCGCCGAGTCACAGATAATACATAGGCGAAATGCACGCGAGTGAGGTACGGCGCGGTCTAAGCACGAAATCAACAAAAAGCATTTTTTTGAAAGCCCCGTGCAAATGAGACGTGATGAAAAAATGTACTAAATAAAAAAAATGAAAAACAGGGATAACCGAACAAAACTTAACTAAACACTTTCATATTTCATAATTCATTTATTGCTGTCACAGGGTTACAGGGTGCAAGGTCTTATAGCTACATTTATATAGTCCCACCTGAAACATGCCATTGTAGCATGCAATAGGCTGGGATGACTGGCTTGATTTAATTCAAACTTTGATTTTTCGAAAATAAAATCGTTTTAATTGACCCCCAAAAATAATTAACTAACGACCTCTCAACCTCTTCTACTTAATCAACGTCTCCTTCAACGATGAATACACATTTTTTTTTAAATTTTACAGCCATTCTGGTGTTCTTTTAGGAATAATCAATTAAGTAGATATTTGGTATGCATATTTCACGTGATCCCCAAAAACACATTTTCAAGTGTACACTCAAATTATAATAAAGAGGCATGCAAAGCCAACTAGAGAGCCAGGGGGTCTAGCAAAGGTCTCTTTCCATAAGCGTTAACGCCAAACGCTAAAGCGACAAAAGGAAAAGCGACATCCACATGTAATGTCATTCCCATACATTTTAGAGTCATCGTTTGGCGTTAACGCTGATAGAAAGGGATCTTTGATACGATCCCCAGACCCGTCAATTCGGTTGACCTGTGTTCGGATAATTGAGGATATACTGCTGTACTTCCACTTACCCTGGTGGGTGATAATGAACAAGTGCTCATCGTGCACTGGTTTGGAAGACTCAGCGCTGAGCATCCGCTGCGCGCTGAGGAGTTTATCCAGCATCAGGTACTCTCCATACAGCATACCAGCCTCGTTGCCGAGCTGTTCTCCCTCCTGGCCCATGGAGTCGTCTATTCCAGATCTGAGGACGAGTAATCACAACTATTTATTACCTACCCTGTTGATTATTTGAATCGCACTTATGCTACGGCTACACTATACATACAAATAGCATAAATACCATAGGGAACGAGATATTTGCAATAAATGTGTAAAAAATTGATTTTTTGAACTTTGACCTTGGAATATCTGTAGTCGCGGACACCTTACTATAAGTAGGTTCTGAGACAAGTTTTAGGGTGTCAAAATAAAGATTTATACAAGTTTATAGCCGACTATCTCTCATTCCGAGGTGAAACCCCTAATTGTCCTGGACTATATCGTGAAGTTATGCCTATAATTATTATTAGCTTTATTTAGCTTGATTTAGCACTAAGAATTAAGCTAAAGATTAGTTTACAGAGGAAAGTGTTTCGTTTATAACTATAATATTATTTGAGTCGTGTTCTTGGTTATGAGAAGGAGTTAAGAGCCAATACAACGCCAAATTGCTTAAAACGGCTTAGCTTGAGGCAGTGTCCTGTCAACAATATTGCAACAATGACTTTGAAATTAATATATGGTAAAGTTCAGGACTAATGCTACTGCAAATGTATAGTGAAAACACGAATTAATAAAATTTTCTCGATAGAAAAAAATTACAAAGTTACCTCCAAACCGTACAAATAAACAGCGATTATTCAATGAATACTTTAAATAAGATCATGAAACTTTGTGTAGTAATTGAACTAAATATAATGGAGGGCTTATGAAAAGCGGATTTTTAAAATACCCTTTATATTCAGTGTAATAATAAATTACCTAAACTATTGCGCGTTGGAACCAGTTTAACTTAGACCGCCCCTGCCGCTCGGCCCCGGCTCATCCCCGCTTTGGCCTAGTACTATACATCTATTCTGTGGCTTTGGCTTGAATTCGCACTGGCCTTGCACAAGCCCTTAATGCAAGATTATGTAGCTTTCAACTGTGTATAGATGGCGAATTGCACTGGCTTTTCAATAATTTGGGATTACCTCAAAAATGTACCCGAAAGGCAATCAGCCAACGAAACACTGGATACCGTGCAGTGTTTGTAGGTACCTACTCAGTAGTGTCATGAAGAGTGTTCAGCCTTCGAAGGCAGTGATGATAATTATTGTTTGTGATAACTGCAATTATTTAAGACGTGTTGTGAAAAATATTATTTTAAGTATGTTATTGTTAATTTTCAATGTTTATTTTGTCTGTAGGTTTAATTTCATGCCTAATAATGTTTTTTTTGTTCACTTTACCCTGGTACCATACCCACTTTACCCGGGGTCCCGGGCAGTAAGTAGCCACTTTTGTAAACTTGGCTTATAACTCATAATTCAATTAATATTAATGGAAAAAATGTTCTTTGTAGTAGATAGTGTAGCTAGTTTATTAGTTTTTATTATTGTAGTAGTTAGTTTAAGAAACAATACAGTGCTTATCTAGGTACCTAATTTCTTATAAATATTTTACAACAATACCTATGCTAAAATAACATGTTTTAAGTTACTTATAAATAATTTAGAATAATAACTACTCGGACCGGCATCTTCGAGGTGAAGCCGGAGACACTCTCACTCCAGTAGGGTTAGCACGGCCGGTAGACAGAACTGTCTTTCCCCTATTTTACTCCAAGCAAGTATGAAGAAAGTGACGTAAAACGGGGAAAGACAATTTTGTCTACCGTCCATGCTAACCCAGCAGGCGCGGATACAGAAATTTCTTAAGGGGGAGGCGCACAAATCATTATAGTAGAGGGGAGTCGAAGAGGGAAATTTGGGGATATGGTGGTAAAACACATAAGTATATGATACAAGACCAATTTGTGCTCTTTTCTTTAAATGACGAATTCCATGCACTTATATCTTGCTGGTAAAATGGATAATTACCGCGCTTGATGCTGGACTGTCTGTTGTATCCGCGCCTGTCTCACTCTATCATGATGATACATGCATGAAACATGCTTGATTCGTTAAACTTGAACTTGAAATACAAGTTTACAAAACTGACAGCTGAATTGTGACAAGCTCTTGTGGTATGCGAGAAAGACAGACTCAATTAAATAAAGCATGGTTCCGTACGAAGAAATTTACTAGGCAATTAAGGTTGATAATTAGGTAGGTACCGTGACAAATAAAAACTTTATTAAATTATTTGTAAGACAATAATAGTATTAAATCATGGCGCTTTTAGCCCTAGGATAAATACGCCCATTTCTGTGACCGATATTCATTGGGCGCCCGCCCGCCACGGGGGCGTACGATGTCTAAATCAAAACTAAGTTGCGCCTAATTGTGGAGATTCAGAAGCCCTTTCCCTTCAGGTCCTATACAAGGTGATTCGTTCGTAGACGTCGTAAAATCAGAAACGTTTTAATTAAAAGCTGTGGTTTCAGAAATCAGTAATTTAAGGTCAAAAACGGGGATATTTTCAAGTTTTCACAAAATTTTGACTAACTCGAAAATACAGAAAAAAAATCACTGAACTAATGTTACGCTTAAAAAATAGCCCAAGGCCTGTTTAAACACAGCCTGAAAGGATACGGTCTACGAACGAATCACCCTGTATAAAGGCGCACCGCACTTTTTTAATTGGATATTTTCATGCCACGTACCTACGTGGTGAATTAGTTTAAATTCTTAGTGTAGTAGGTGTAAAATTAATTGATTTACACATCGCGAACGGTATGACACGTGCTGAAAGCGGCATGCGGCGTCTTTAGAAAAATAATATCTATATGATGTGATGTGTAATAAACTGGTTGTGGCCCCGGCTCCACTCGCGTGGTCTCAGTGTAGTAGGTACCTGCCTATCGGAATGTTCGGTTAGCTGGCGCACCGCACCCCTTGAACCCCCAGGTAAAGACAGCCCTGCATATAGCTCTCTCCATAGCTCGCTGCGCGACTTTGAGCTTACTTACGAGGCCAACAGTAAGGAACCATGTTTCAGTTCCATAAGTTATCACTGGCAACAGACATTGATTGAAAACCTTCGTTTTCAGGGTCTGCGGAGCTCCCCTGCGAGGTGTTTCCCTGCGACATAAGCTCCAGAACGAGAAGATCCGCGAGAACTAAAGTGACCGATATAGCTCTTAGAATTAGTAAGTTGAAATGGCAATGGGCAGGTCACATCGCTCGTAGAACTGACAACCGATGGGGAAGAAAGATTCTCGAATGGTTACCACGATCTGGAAGACGCAGTGTAGGCCGGTCCCACTCGGTGGACCGACGATCTGGTGAAAGCGGCGGGAAGGCGATGGATGCAGGAGGCGAGCAGGTGCTCAAAGTGGCGCTCTCTGGGGGAGGCCTATGTTCAGCAGTGGACGTCTTCAGGCTGTTGATGATGATGATGATGATGACAGTTTTATTATAAGTGATAAAAAGGATTCGCCGTATTTATACACAGGACTGACTGAAGCAAAAAAGATAATGAATGATATATCCATGGGTATAGGTACTTACCTACTTACCTATGGTTGTAGTACCTACTTAATATTTGTACCTATGTATTTTTTTTTTCTTATATTTTGGCTCCACACATAGTGTATTTAGCCAGTGTCAAGTATTGTAATTATTCATCGAGTTATGGAATATTTCACGTGTAAAGTCAAGTCTTCAAGTCTTAGTCACAGTCCAGTCTTAGTCAGGTAATCATAGCCCAGTCTAAGTCATACCCTAGTAAAGTGGTGGCGACTTTACTAGAAGCTTCTATGGAATTTTGGAAGCAACACGAAAAACCACGTTTCACTACATTATATCACTTGCCCACACTCATGCTCTGCGTAAAACACCACCAATTTTAACCATTAACACTGGAAAAAGCACAAGTTTAGAAAAATAATACAATGAAACGACATGAACTTTTTCGAGTTCCCGCTAAAACTCCTATGTATTTATTACACAGCAGCGCAGAAATCAAGTATTATTATTTTATTCTATGGCAGAACGCTAAAAAGTACCTTAACATAATTATGTTTTTTAAACGGGCTAGTTGTCTGCTATTAAAAAATAACAAGTAAATATTATTTTATTTTTATTTATTTTATTTTTCTTTATTAGGAATAGAAAACAGCATACATTATGAATATTAAGCTAAAATATAAAAGTAGTAAAGTAACTTATTAATAATGCAGCCAACAACACTATTCTCAGATTATTAAATAGTTTAAACAAATTTAATGCTAGGGGAAGATGACATGTAAAACACCATCATTCATATTTACCTAAAATATACATAAGTGAAATAGAACAAAGTGATTAAAGAAAGAAGTTAAATTATTATACAAGATTAACGTGATTGAAGAAAATAAAAGAAAAATTATTGTAAAAAACTAAAGTAATAGGATATAATAAAATATTCATAATAAGTACAATAAAGTTATATTTTCATAAAGTAGGTTAAAAATTAATGCAATAAATAGAAAAAAAAAGTAAAATCAGTGATTAAATCACGGAGTAATAAGCTTTTAAAGTTTCCCTTTCTCGCAAAACAGAGATCGTGAGGAGCTTCCCCACGGTTACTATGAAAACACACGTTGTGACGTCACATCCCAAAGAGATATACCACAGCTTAGTAATGAGGTACTATTAAGAGCCAATACAACGCCAAATTGCTTAAAACGGCTTAGCTTGAGGCAGTGTCCTGTCAACAATATTGCAACAATGACTTTGAAATTAATATATGGTAAAGTTCAGGACTAATGCTACTGCAAATGTATAGTGAAAACACGAATTAATAAAATTTTCTCGATAGAAAAAAATTACAAAGTTACCTCCAAACCGTACAAATAAACAGCGATTATTCAATGAATACTTTAAATAAGATCATGAAACTTTGTGTAGTAATTGAACTAAATATAATGGAGGGCTTATGTATAGCGGATTTTTAAAATACCCTTTATATTCAGTGTAATAATAAATTACCTAAACTATTGCGCGTTGGAACCAGTTTAACTTAGACCGCCCCTGCCGCTCGGCCCCGGCTCATCCCCGCTTTGGCCTAGTACTATACATCTATTCTGTGGCTTTGGCTTGAATTCGTGCTGGCCTTGCACAAGCCCTTAAGGACCAGGAACCGACGTCACTGCATTTATGAGCTGTCTCTTTCTGTTTCTGTGTTTTAAAATGCTTCTTCGTAATTTTTTGAGACGAGTATTTAATCTTTGTTTTCTCCACTGTTTATTTTTTGAGAAATATTATTAATTTAAGCAATAAAAAAATAGCAGGATCACATTGCTTTTTTTCTAATCTGCGGGTAGGATTAGGTAATTTTGCCGCGGAGGTATGGAGTAGCAGTCATTAGTTTTGTTTCACGATGCGAAGGCAATCAATCATGATCGTAAAAACCGGTAAAACAAAAAGTCTGCATAATATTCTAACGATCAGATACTGCAATGTGCTCTCGCATGCTGTGTTTATAAATAGCTGTTCCGGCTTTTTTTTTCTAAACATGGCATGCTTTTTTTGTAATAATAGTGCCTACCCACTAGTGTTTTTTTATAATAGATATGATCTGCAAGAATGTCTATACCTGCTGTCAAACGTGTGATTTCGCCCCGGTTTGCGAATTGGACTACCCCATCTCTACCCATGGGTGCCGTAAGACCCGTCTAGGGAATGGGAATATGATAAGCGTCCAAAGTGGCGTTTTATGGGGGATCCTGTGTTCAGCAGTGGACGTCTCCGGGCTGTTGATTTATGATGAATAGAATTATGTTATGTGATTTTTTATATCTAAGTAAAATACTCAGCTGGTTTTTAGGCACCGGTATTTAAAAAGAATAAGTAGGTACGTACCTATTACTTAACACTTACCTCATTGGACAAGCCATTTTTTTTTAAAACAATATGCACTTTAACTTAAAAAAATAATTGTAATTTATAAATTAATGCCGGTATTTAACACGTGCGCGGTTTTCGACGCGCTTTCGCGGCGCGTGGACATTCGACACTGAGCGCACACTGAGCGCGACGCGGTGTCGATTTCGTCACTCTCCCCTAGCTTCAGCCACACCGTTGCGTCACATGGCGTCAGTCAAACGTCAAAATCGGCCATTTCGTATGTGCTGCGTTTTCTTAGACGCCTGCGCGCCACCGCGATCCCCGCGCGCGGGTAGCGCTAGCGATGATCGAAAAGATTGGAGTCGCTGACGCAGACGCTTCGCAGTTCGCAGACGCGCCGGTGGGGCCGATGCTTTAAACTATAAACTATTCTTTATCGATTCATTTATTAACAGTTATAAGAAAACGGTAGGTTAAGACGTGAAGCGTAAAATTATTTCCTCACTGAGTTAGAGAAAAGCAAATGGATATTTTTTTATACTTTTGGTCAAGTTTTTGTATGGGAAGTAGAAACATGAAGGCTACGTGAGTTTTGAACGTTAAAAATCAATAGAAGTTTTCACAAAATGATTCCCCTGTTAAAAATGCATGATATCAAAATTGATACAAGTAGATATCTCAGATCGTTGACAAGATGAGGTAGGTAATATCCTTGAAACACCTAGTACCAAGCTAATTAGATCTTTGGCCTCGCCAAAACCCCCTATTTTCAAGTTATCTAAAACATCTATAGTCTTCTATAACAATATTATAAAAAGGAAAGATTTGATTAATTGTTTGTTTGCATTGAAACTTCTAAACCGATTTGTAAAATTTTTTCACTGTTGGGAAGCTGCACTATCCCCGGATGATATAGACTATATTGTTAAAAAAATTAAGGATTCTTACTAAAATTCCAATAATGTAACCCAAAGTGTAAAAATATTACCTATAGTATTCTTTACATCACGTGCGCTGCGGAAACAATTATACCCGTGCGAAGCCGGGGCGAGCCGCTAGTTTTTTGTAAAAACTAAACTCATGATAAATAGGTTTATGTAGCTGTAGGGTACTAAGTAGGTAAGTAATATATTTCGAAGATTTTAAAACAAATAATGGGGCCAATTGTAAAAGCTTTAGTGTTCACAAATATTTGTCCTGACGCGGAAATCGAACCCGCCGCTTCCGGGTTATGAGCCGACCTGCTCAGCCACCACACCAAGGAGTAAAGTTGTGAACATAACTTAATTAGTCCTTTCTCCACACTTTCCCACTTTCACCATACCTTTTTACACCCCTATTTGTTTTCACTCCCTAGTTTCTCTAAGTATGCAACCCCTACGACCTAACGACTATACCTACATAAAGTACTTACTTTATGCTATTTAGCCCCCGATCATATAGATAGGTGTTATAAGTTTAACGTATCTATTTGTCTGTCTGTGGCAGTAGCCTGCAATCGGATTTTGAGCCGATTTAGTTTGAACTACATTGCAAGTTACACTTATAAATCTTATCATCATCATCAACAGCCTGAAGACGTCCACTGCTGAACATAGGCCTCCCCCGGAAGCGCCACTTTAAGCGGGTCCTCGCCTCCTGCATTCATCAGCTCCCCGCGGCTTTCACCAGATTGTCGGTCCACCTAGTGGGGGCCGGCCTACCCTTCCGGTTCGTGGTCGCCACTCGAGAACCTTTCTTCCCCATCGGTTGTCAGTTCTATGAGCGAATCTTATCATACTTAATTTAAATTACTTTATAAATTGTTGCATCATCTTATCTGATGCCAGAGCCGGTTTCGTTCCGTCAGCATTTTTGTAGTGCGTATAAAAATAACTCAATATTACAATCAAGTATAGACCTTGGTTGGTTCTAATTTTATTACCTATCTCATACTATCTTATTACCTACCTGTCACATACAAAGTCGCGTGCCATAAAACAAACTTGTTAACGCTGAAGTCCGGGCCACCAAGATACAGGCACTGCCGAGTTTGGGGCCCACTGAGAAATGTATACATGGTGCCACATGGTGCGAGAGCCCACTGCAAAAATACCTACGTCATTAGATACCCCAACAGGCTATCTTTTTTTTTTCTTTTTTATATTGTTAATGGGTCAGCATTTGGCCACATCTCACCTGATGGTAAGTGTAGATGAAACCTAAGGTGGGACACGCTTACCCAGAAGATACCTATTCAGAAGATATCTTTAGATCGTCAACCGGCACTTAAACATGTAAAAAAACAGGTCTGCCAGTTCCGATCCTGCCGGGTCATGGAAATAATGCACCTCCACCAACTTCAAATGCCTTGAATACTAAGTTTCGCCAAGTTTAGACCTGACAGACCTTTTAATCTATTATGAGGGTCACCTTGGCTATTATTAGGCGTAGGTTTCATCGGTATTCACTGAGGTAGGTAAAGGGTGTGAAGGGCACATTCTTAGGGATCTGCCAGGTACTTCTGGCAGGGTGCGCAATGGCAGACCAATTTTTTTTTTAAATTAAATTAATTTTAACCGATTACATAATTAATCAATGGTTAACTGTTGCCAGAACATTCATTCGAGTAAATTTTGACAAAAAAAATACGTCAATGTCAATGTGTGTGTACGATGTCGGTTAAGGGTCAATTCAGACAGGGCAGCAAAATGCTCGAGCAATTTTTAAGTGCTATTGGAATATCAACCTTATTTAATTTAGACAAAGCTGACAATAGTATGCAACATTAGAAGCTTACCTATTTTGATGTTGCATACTATTTTCAGCTTTGCCTAAATGAAATAAGGTTGATATTTCAATAGCACTTAAAAACTGCTCGAGCATTTTGCTGCTCTGTCTGAATTGACCCTAACGATCTAAAGATAGCCTATTGGGGTACCCGATGACGTAGGTATTTGTGCAGTGGGAATACTTGCAACATGCAACATGTTGCCCTATAATAATCCTTGTGTATTCGTAACTAAGTAGGTAAGCTTTGTTTTCTTTATCCAGTTTTGTTAATTATTAACTTACCGTTCATAATTTTTTTTTGTTCTAGCTATTAACATTGTAATATTAAGAGCCAATACAACGCCAAATTGCTTAAAACGGCTTAGCTTGAAGCAGTATCCTGTCAACAATATTGCAACAATGACTTTGAAATTAATATATGGTAAAGTTCAGGACTAATGCTACTGCAAATGTATAGTGAAAACACGAATTAATATAATTTTCTCGATAGAAAAAAATTACAAAATTACCTCCAAACCGTACAAATAAACAGCGATTATTCAATGAATACTTTAAATAAGATCATGAAACTTTGTGTAGTAGTTGAACTAAATATAATGAAGGGCTTATGTATAGCGGATTATTAAAATACCCTTTATATTCAGTGTAATAATAAATTACCTAAACTATTGCGCGTTGGAACCAGTTTAACTTAGACCGCCCCTGCCGCTCGGCCCCTGGCTCATCCCCGCTTTGGCCTAGTACTATATATACATCTATTCTGTGGCTTTGACTTGAATTCGCGCTGGCCTTGCACAAGCCCTTAAGGAATGCATGCAATCTTTCTATGGTTTAAAAAAAACATTTACTTTCCTTTATCTTACTAGCCCGCAGGCCTACACGCTGTCAACGAATAATGTCTATTGTCTGTCTGCCTAGGTTTATTAGAACTACAAACTATGCTCAGGGCTTAGAAGCTCGGGGGTTTCTTGCAAGTTAAGATCTGAAATGAAGAGATCCGCAGGAGAAATTAAGAAGGCAGTGGGCCTGGGCAAGCCACATCGCTTACAGCACCGACATCCTGGGGAGATGGGGACGGAAGGTTCTCGAGTGACGACCACGAACCAGACGATGCAGTGATGTAGGTAGGTCTAACGCCGGCTTCCCGCTGGGTGAAACCAAAGAGAACCTATATAACCACTCTGGCAAAGCAAGAAGGTTTTCTCAAGGAAGTTGAACGCTTACGTTAGCTAGCTACGCTTGCGACAAGCACCGTACCATTTTTTTTTCGACTCGAGGTAACTGGTTTTTTCCTTAGAACCTTAAAGTATGATACAAATCCACCAAATCTGTCAGACTCATTCACATCTTTGTTTTTTTCTCTAATCTGTGTTCACATCAAAGTGTCCACATGTGAACGAAACCAATCCTAAGCGTTAGCGTCATAGCGTATAGTAGTCTGTGCCAACCCGCCCCCTGGGGCGGCCCCCTAATTACCTAATTTGCGACAGGTGCAAATCTCGCGGTGATTGCTGTCATACATCATTAGTGGTGTCGAGCATGTATGCTACGCTACATCACTAATGATGTATGACAGCAATCACCGCGAGATTTACGCCTGTCGCAATTAATTACGTAAAATTTGCAACAGCAATGCGACAGCAGTAGCAAAGCAACAGCAGTAGCGTAGCACACATGCTCGACACCACTAATGATGTATGACAGCAATCACCGCGAGATTTACGCCTGTCGCATACCTGTTGCGAGTTAGGTAATAAGGGGGCCGCCGTTGTGTTTACGTCATTGAACAATTTTTTCTTTAATGTGTGCCTATGGTCTATGGTTTACGTTTGGTTCACGTCAAAGAGTATGTAAAGTTTACGTCAACTCTGACTTTTCGGAAATTAACTTTATTTTTATTGTATTATTGTAAAATTGTGTGTCGCAATCAGATAAACTTCTTTATCTATCGAAATTAGGCAACAGCTGCATGGAATTTTGCAACATACACCATTCGGAATGTTTACAGGATCAAAACTACTAAGGTACCTACCTACTTAGTACCTCAGTACATATTATATCAGGCTACCTAATCTATAATAGCATTAGGGCGAATTATGTGGCTTCAGTACAAAGCGTTGTGTGTTAGTTACAATATAATACAATACTTTTGTTATATTCATAGAATTCCCCTTATTTATATGTATATAGGTCTAATGTCTATGGTTATATTCTAATAATGTACATGTACCTACCTAGTTGTTTGTAAGTAAGTACTGTAATTTTAACCCTTTGGCTCAGAATTCTTACATAGCGATTAGGTAGGTCATGATTATGTGAGGTAGGTACATATTCCAGGTGTATAAGTTTACATATTACATGACTTGGTAAGATAGAACACCGTATTTACCTATAATAATGTAGATATTACCTAATACCATAGAGTAGGTATAAACTTAATGAAATCCGGGGGAATTCTGTGCCTAATACATACATCTGTTCTGTTACAGTTTGATTTTATGTTTGACCGGTGCAGATCTGTGACTGTAGTTATTGTTTATTCAAAACGTACATTAGATCAAGGCGTTTATTGAAGCTCTTGACCGGCCAAAAGGTAGGTACTCTGTGACTGAAGCCAAGCAAAAGGTCAAGAAAAAAAAATCTTGTCTATGCTACAAAGTGTGTCGAGTGTGGGAACGCGAAAAAGTAGATAATGATGTCGTGCCTTTATTTTTTTTTTAACGGGCAAATTGCCTTTATTACTCAAGCTAACTACTACAATAATAAAAACTAAACTAAACTAAGCTAAACTAAACTAAACTAGCTACACTACCTACTACAAAGAACACTTATGGACTGTATAACAGCCGCGATGGCTTATAGACAGTCCAAGTGCTCCAGCCCACTACCGGTAGGTAGCGTACCCAACATGCTGGCCGCATTGCTACGTTGAATTATGCGTTGGGCCTGTCGTGCCTTGTATTATTTTTCAAAATTTGTGTTTTTTACAGTGTTATAATAATGTTTAAAATTGCAAGTGCTATATTGTGGTGAAACGTGCTTTTTCATGTTGCTTCCAAAACTCCATAGAAGCTTCATGTAAAGTTGCCACTAATTTACTATGGCATGACGACTGGGCTATGACTACCCAGAGTGTGCATAAGACTTGAAATATTCTAACACGATGAAAAATTACAATACGTGACACTGGCTAAATACACTAAGTGTAAAGCCATAATATATGAAAATATAAAATGAAATGTGGCCTGTCAAATTTAAATATGACTGTCAATGTCACCCCTAAAATGACGTTACCTGCCTGACCTGACATTTGAGTTGTGTTTCTATCGGCTGTCAACTGTCATGTCAGTTTCTGTTCTGTTTCGTATTGTGATTTGTGGTATTTACACTACGCATTTTCGTGGATAATTTCAATTTTGTCCCAGTTGTACAATTTTATAATTTAAAACAACAATCCTTATCAGATAACAGGAGAAGCAAAAACATTTGTAAGTAAAACAAATTGTCACATTTGCGATATCCGGTCATAGGTCAGCTCTGTAAAGTTAGTGAATAACTTGTTTTCGCTAGTTTTTCGCTTAAATTTGTGTGTTTCTATGTTGTTGTCGCGATAAAAATACAAGGCTGATACAAAAATGGTTGTGTTCTGCCTTGTGCTAAGATAAAACAGCATTGGTCGTATGTGAATGAGTCTTCAAAACTGTGAATGACATCAGAACTTAGTCATATCTTTCGATAGCTTTACGATATTTTCTGCTTGTTTACCACAGCCGCAGAGTTTACGTATTGCTCAAAAACACTTCAGTTCACACAGTTTTCCATGTCCAGTGCTCAACTATATATTAAAATTGGTCATTTAGTTAGTTTAGTTCTGGTTTTGATATCATATTTATTCTTCTAAAATTGTCTTTATTCACTTTTAGAAATAGGTCAAGTGGATTAATATAAGCAGCTGTAGCATTTCCGATCTGATAGTTTAAAGATAAGTTTGTGAAGTTAGTAAACTGATACATATTTTATTTACAATATTACTAGGTATTTACATAGGTTTTTTTAATACTGGATATGATTTGGACACATTTCTATTGATGTTAAGTGGCAATGTAGTTGCATGCTATGTAGCATGTTCTCTAATAAACTTGTTCACACTCCACTTGAAAGCTTTCAGATTATAGCTATTCAGAAACACAGATGGTAAAGGTTTTTATTATAACCATGATGAAATCGCAAGTTGTTCTCTTTATATGTATACATATACACAATATCAATGTGAGTACAATAATGACCACAGTACTTATAACCTGTTGAGTTCTATTTCTAGATCAATCAATAGGTTATTTGTATCATCATTAGCTTGAAGTTATCCAACTACATAGGCCTTCCCCACAGAGTGCCACTTTGAGCAACTGCTTGAATCTTGCATCCATTGGCTCCTTATGGTATAGAAGCCAGTTCTTGCGTCTGGAACCCCCATGAGAAAACATATGCACTCATGCTCGAGAAGGTCCAAAAGCGCTTCTTACGGTACTTATATAAAAGAAAACACCAGTACTATCCGTTCATGTACCCTACCAAATACCTACAGGGCATGTTAGGCATAAATTCATTAGAATCGCGTAGATTAAACGACCAGCTAGGGATAATATTCCGTGTCCTACATGGGATATTGGACAGCCCATCTTTGGTTGCAGAAGCAACTCGCCTCTGCGTTCCTGAGCAGCGAGCAAGATTCCGCATAGGACGCATTCCACTATTTTCACCAACCCCAGCGCGTACTGTGGCGCGCCAAGAGTCTTCCATTTACCGTGCACTACGCCACCTTAACGCAATGGTTGCTCTGTATCCAGAGGTGGACATATTTACTGACACCCTTAGTAAATTATCAAAGTTCAGCATGCTCTACTCTGAGCAACACACTGTATAATGTTTACATCTTTTTTCTCTCTTTTTATATCGTTGAATTGTATTGTGTTTTTATTCATTGTTTTTAGCTCATAAGAATGTAACGATTTGGACCCTGTAATGTTGCATTTTTTTTTTATAAATAAATTGAATTGTATGGTTTAGACCAAAATGTTGGTCCTCCTAGTGGGTGTTTGTATAATGTTAAGACACTAAAATCATATCAACAGTGCAGCCATCAAGTCCTTTATAGCCCAGCAGTGGCTAACATAACAAGTAGATTATGGCTTATATTTTATTTGGACAGTTATCCAACCAGTATAAAGAACTAGATTCTAAAATAAAACAAAAAATAAGTTACTTAAGCCATGTGAGAACAAATTTACATAATCTGCATTAATTTCAACATTATTGTATGTCGAATGAGATATCTGTATGAAATTGCATAACATTTTATCAAGCTGTAATATGTTTTGGAATGATATGTTTCATCATTCCATGATAAGTTAACAGAGTAATAATAAACTGAACATGATACTGAGGTATTAACAAATACAGATTGAGTTGCATATTAACATTAGTAGCCATGGATGCAAGAGGCAAGCAGCTGCTTAAAGTGACACTCTGTGGGGTAGGCCTATTTTCAACACTAGATGTCTCCAGGCAGGCAAATCTGTTTTGGGTTTGGGGCTAAAGTGCAACAACAAAAACATAGACTTAAAACTCATAATGATTGTGACTACCCTCATTTTTCGATGTTGGGGGTTCACCTGGAGGGTCCATATTAAAAATATGGTTTTCATCATAAATACACTTTTTTTTTCGGAACTTTTGGCAAAGTATCAGCTTTATAATAGCACGTAAAAGTGTATTTTATATTACCAGCACATACTATATTCCGCTAACCCTCCTGGTGGGCTCTCTGACGCATCTGTAATGCCGAGGACCCTGCGCGCTCGGCCCCCTAAGTCGAGCATGTATGCTACGCTACACCACTAATGATGTATGACAGCAATCACCGCGAGATTTACGCCTGTCGCAAATTAGGTAATTAGGGGGCGGGTCTGATGAAATGTATGGCGGCATGGGGTATGAATATGAGCTCTATGAATGGGGGGAGGACGCGAATGCGAAAATACACTTTTGTAATGTTCAGTTTAGGCAGCATCCGGCCCCTCACTTGGTGGACCAACAATACGGTTAAAACCGCGGGGAGCCTGTGGATGCAGGAGGCAAGCAGCCGCTTAAAGTGGCGCTCTGTGGGGGAGGCCTATGTTCAGCAGTAAACATCTTCAGGCTGTTGGTGATGATGATGATGAATTTTTAGTTTCCTAGTTTCTAATGTTTTTTGATGTTGTTTTCAGTGTCGAATTAATCAATGTATCTATTATGTATTATTTTCAGAGTAATGGGCCAAACCCTATCGGAGCCTGTGACGGAGAAGCAATCTTCGACATGTCAGGACAGCAGATATTTAGTGGGATCATCGTGCATGCAGGGCTGGCGCGTGTCCATGGATGACTCGCACACTCACATACTGTCGCTGCCTGATGACCCTGGGACTGCTTTCTTTGCTGTCTATGATGGACATGGAGGTAATTAACTATAGCAAGGGCAAAAGATATATAACGTGATTCAATAAAGAAAAGAACTGAAAAGAGTGAACATTTCTGTTGCTGTTTCATCTCTCTGCACTTAAACACAATAGTGGAAGAGGGAAAGCAATAGTTTCTTGTTTTCATCAGATTCGTTTCATTGAACATATGAACATTCCAGGAGCGAATATTGCCGAGTATGCAGGGAAGCACCTACACAAGTTTGTCACAGCGAGGCCCGAGTACCACTTAGGGAATATAGAAGAAGCTATGAAGCAAGTAAGTTATGTTCGCTAAATTACTAGCCTAACCACAGAATAATAAAATGAATAGTACTTACCTACTTATATTATTTTATTTTTATTTTAGTGTGTATGTATATATACTAACATTTATAGGACCACCATCCATGCCTGTTGATCTATCTCTGTCCATCCAAAGGTTGTCTGGAAGAGATCGCTTTTTAACGATAAGACCTCCCATTGTAACTTACTCATAAGTTATGTTGTATTTGTTACCTTGGTGTCAATAAAGGGTATCTAATATCTATCTTAGATAAGGGAATAGTAAGGATGCGCCACAAAGGTATCTATATAAAGACCGTCTTGCGGCACAACCGCCATGTTGTGGATATATGGCGAGCACTAAAGAGTATATAAGATATCCTCGTTGTTTTAGTATAATCATGTTGCGGTTTGTATGCAATCGGCGCGCCATATTGTGCTCCCAAAGTGCCGAAAATCACGTGACATTAGTTGATGAAATTACTGGGGCAAATGAGACCTTACGATCTGATCTCACAGTCTAGTAATCAAATTACTAGACTGTGTGATGTCTCAGGATGACGTGCGCAGTGCAGTGTCACGCAACACTTTATACTTTTAGAGTTCCGAGTAATACTGCAATCTGTTATGGGCAGCCGTGGTGCTTAACATCAGGCAAACGACTCGCTCGTCACGTCATTTGTTCACTTAAAAAAAAGATATTCTTATGGCTACCGTATCTTTAATACCTCCAGAGAAGAGTCACTTCACAAAGAGTTTTGTATAAATAGCTACTCTCCCTATTATGCAATAGAGTACACTTTAGCTTACAAAGCGTTGCAATTCAAGGTTGCAGAAATTACCAAAAGGCCAAGAAACATTTAGAAATATAATTCACATTGTTCTGAGGAAAAAAAAACCATTTTGTACATCTAATTCTATTTATAACTGGCCGAAATTAGTTTAAGTTACTAAAATTAACACAAGACTTGACAAGTTAAAAATGCTGCTGCTCGCCAAAGCATATTACAGTGTAGACGAGTACTTTGCTGATAAACCATTAAAATATTAGACCATATTTTTGTTTGTGATGCGTTTTTGTGCGTGATGACTTATGGAACTGAGACATGGTCTCTTACTGTTGGCCTCATTAGTAAGCTCAAAGTCGCGCAGCGAGTTATGGAGCGAGCTATGCTCGGTGTTTCCCTGCGAGATAGGCTCCGGAACGAGGAGATCCGCAGGAGAACTAAAGTGACCGATATAGCTCTTAGAGTTAGTAAGTTGAAGTGGCAATGGGCAGGCCACATCGCTCGTAGAACTGACAACCGATGGGGAAGAAAGGTTCTAGAGTGGCGACCATGAACCGGAAGACGCAGCGTAGGCCGGCCCCGCACTCGGTGGACCGACGACCTGGTGAAAGCCGCGGGGAGCCGATGGATGCAGGAGGCGAGCAGCCGCTCAAGGTGGCGTGCTCTGGGGAAGGCCTATGTTCAGCAGTGGACGTCTTCAGGCTGTCGATGATGATGATGATGATTTTTGTTTGTGATGTGCGTTTATTATAATGACAATAATGACATTGTAATTTACAAGCAATTTACAATACTGTAAGTCAAATAACTATATAACGGAATTTGTTATATTAATTGTATTTTTAATAATGGTTAAATAATGATCATCCATTTATAATTAATATACCTAGGTATAGGTACATAATTATATGATAACAATTTATTGACTTGTAAGTGAATCGCTTATTATTAAATGAATTGAATTGAATTGAATTGAAGTCTTCTTTCGAGACAAATAAAATAAGAACAAAAAGTAAGTAAAAAAACTGTAATTAAATGACCCAGCTCTAAAGGTTAATGTAATTAACTGGTTTAATTTTATTATTTCCAATTAAATCCATACAAATAATATAAATTCACAAGTTTTTTTGACGCCCTTGACTGTTTTTTTTTTATGTAATCGTATGACGTGACGAGCTAGTCGATCGCCTGGTGTTAAGCGTCACGGCCGCCCATTACAGATTGCAGTGTCACTCGGTGTTACTTTGTCATCTATACATATAAAAAAACTGTAGTTTTTTGGAAATTTTGATTTCATTGTACACTTCTTTATCGATACAGAAGTGGAAACAATTTTTTTTGAATTTTTTGTCTGTCTGTCTGTCCCTTTGAACACGCGTCACGCTGGAACTATTAACGGATTTCGCTGAAATTTGGTATGGTTATAGCAAATTTTTCAGAATAACATTTAGGATACTTTTTGTTTGCGAGTGAAACCGCGGGGCGTAATTAATAATAAATTACAATAGTGTGAACTCTAATATTAACATTAAAAACTATTGTTGTAGTAGTTAGTTTAAAGAATAAATGCATATTGCCCGTTTAAAAAAAACCCATTGAAAATCATTTTCAAAAGTAATCTTGAACCAATGATAAGAAAATTTGTGCACTTTGAGAGATACTTTGACTACGGAGTTCGGTGTTATTAGCAAATGTATGGTAAATTGGAATATTTAGCTAGTTAGAAGTTAGAACAGTAATAACCTTGTGGTGCAAAGTGGTGACGAGGTTTTGTACTGGAAAATTATAACTGGTTTTAATGTATTACATAATTATTTTATTACCGTACCGAAACGCAGTGTAGGTATATTAACTTACTTTAGGCGGGCCTGTCTCACTCCGCGCTTTAGGTATGAAGCTACAAGTACACGTGACCGGCTGACTAATTACGTAACTTTGCTGTCAAACATCACTTTGACAGAGCAGAAAGTATTCGAGCGCTAGATCACCGTCTGTCGGACAATCGATTAACTAAAAAGTGCATTATTTTGTTTCCATCTATTGCTGTTCTGTTGCTAGTGACACTAGTATCAAAGGCCGAAGTCAAAGTGCATTCAGCAATCAGGCGGGCGACTTACGATTTCCGGTGACATCTTGCGAACGATTGCTAAGTGTTTGCTGTCGCTTTGCTACTGCTGTTGCTTTGCTGTTGTAATTTTTACATAATACGGGCACGGGCGTCTAGACGGGTCGGTACGTTACGTGTAACGCGTCAGAAGAGCAGCGATATAGCGATAGAACGAGAGGCAACTGTTTAAGGAAGGCATGTAGCGCTGTGCGAGCTAAACTACACCTTATAGCGTTGCATCAAGAGTCCCTGTTTATTTGATTCGCAGAGTGGGTCTTCTGTACGTAGTACTATAATCTATTCTGTGCTTTAGGCAGCCCTGGCGCACTCCGCGCTTTATGTACGAAGCTACAAGTACATAGGACCGGCCCGTCTTATCGGGCCGTCCGTTGTAACGTGTCAGAAGAGCAGAGCTATAGCAATAGAGCGAGAGGCTGTTGTTTAGGGTAGGCTTGTAGCGCTGTGCAGGCTGAACTACGCTTTATTCCGTTGTAGCAAGAGTCGTACTCGTCTACTAGTCACTTGAATACTTTTTGTAAGCTTGCCTACTTTACTAAGCCCTCGTTTCCAGGGTTTCCTAGACCTTGATCAGGCGATGCTGGAAGAAGATATGCTGCAGGAAAAGGTGGCTGGAAGTACCGCAGTGGTTGTCTTAGTAAAGGATAACACCCTCTACTGCGCCAATGTTGGTGATTCACGAGCTGTAGCCAGCGTTAGAGGTCGGGTGAGTGATGTTTAGAAGCTGTGATCATCATCATCATCAACATCATCATCATCATCATCATCATCAACAGCCTGAAGACGTCCACTGCTGAACATAAGCCTCCCCCAGAGAGCGCCACTTTGAGCGGCTGCATGCCTCTTGCATCCATCGGCTCCCCGATACACTTATAATTATAATGCGGAAGCTATGATGGCTCAGTTCAGTCAGTTTGGCCGACTACAAACAAGTATTTGAGAAGTTGGGAAATGATAATTACAGAAAGTGGACTTTATCGGGAGTCAATTTACCAGTGGTCAATAGAGGAAGTGACCTTAAGTTACTAGCATATTAAAATACAGGAATAGAAAAAGACAGTTCAAACGTGCAGTGACGTCAGTTCTTGCTCCTTCATAGTACTTCATTACTAAGCTGTGGTAGCTTTACATACAATCTCTTTGGCATGTGACGTCACTAACGTGCGTTTTCATAGTAACTGTGGGGAAGGTCTGTTCTGCGAGAAGGGAACAGGCGATGCTTCCTCCAGAAACTTTAAAAGCTTCTTACTCCGTGATTTATTTACTTTTACTTGTTCATTTTTAATAGCAAGCAATTAGACTATTATGAATAAAATAAAGCCGTAGTAGGCCATAATTATCATTACGTAAAATTACGTGTCATGTGGTAAAACACTATCATGTTTAATTTAAATTTATATACAGGTGGAGGTGCTCTCATATGATCACAAGCCGAACAACGAGGAGGAATTGAGACGAATCACGGCTGGTGGTGGCTGGGTGCAACTGAACCGGGTCAATGGAAACTTGGCGCTGTCTCGCGCTTTCGGGGACTATGTGTTCAAACGGAACTATAGACTGTCGCCGCAGCAGCAGATAGTCACGGGTAAGTTGGATAACAAAGTGAATGAATGAAATGAACGAACGGGGGAAATGATTGATTGAAAGGCATGAATGAAATGAACGGAATAATACGATGAGAATAGACGAGCAGTTGAACCGGTTGAATGGGGAATTGGTGCAGTAAGTATCACGAAATATATGAATGAAATGAATAATTAAATTAATGAATGATGTGAACGGAATGATCGTCGAGCAGTTACGTGTTCATAAGAAATTATAGACTGTAGACGCATCAGCAGATAGTCATGGTTATGTTAGATAACTAAGTGAATGAGTGAAGTGAATGATTGAAATAAACGAATGCTGTGACCGGAATAATAAACGAGCAGTCGAACCGGGTGAATGAGAACTTGGCGCTCTATTTTTTTTTCTTCTTTTTTTTACCTCGAGCATTGTTCGCTTGTTATGATCGGTTTTTAATTTTGAATTATAATCCAGACCTAAATGACGTTTTTTACCTTAATATTCTTTCGATTGTAATTTTTTTTGTGCATAATTAAATAAATAAATAACTATCGCGCTTCGGAGACTACTATATGTTTCAACGGAACTATAGATTGTTGCCGCAGCAGCAGATTGTCACGGGTATGTTGAATAACGTGTTATTAGAATGAATTGACACTTGAATGACATTGAATGATTGAAGTGAATGAGTGCAATGAATGATTGTAATGAATGAATGAAGTGAAGTGTATGCTTGAAAAGAACGAATGATATGAACGGAATAATATACGAGCAGTTATGTATTCAATAGAAATGATTGACTGTAGTCGCTGAGGCAGATTGTCTTGTTGGATAACAAAGTGAATGAGTGAAACGATCGATAGAAGTGAACAAATGAAGTGAATGGAGTAATAGACGAATGAAATGAGCGGAATCACAAACAGATGAAATGAATCGATAACTGAACGAATGAAATGAACGGTTAAATGAACGAATTGTAGCTCAAAACTCAAAAAGACGAGTACTGATTATGACTCTTTCTTTTTATTTATTGTACTTAGGCTACAACATTATGATAATGTACTTGGTTTGCCTTTTCAGCGTTTCCCGATGTGCAAGTGAGGCAAATAAACGATGAATGGGAATTCATTGTGATCGCGTGCGACGGTATTTGGGAAGTGTTATCTAACGAGGTAAATATTGTATAACAGAGTTCCCAAAAAACTGATATTATTTTAGGACAAACATACGGCCCTACTAATGGAAGGAGGTTCAGGGTGGGGGGGGTTCAGTTACCCATTCATTTCATCTGTTTATAATTCCGTTCATTCCATTCGTCTATTACTACATTCCCTTCGTTTGTTCATTTCAATCAATCGTTTCATTCGTTCATTTTGTTATCCACCGCAGTCTATTAGATATCTGTATTTAGATTATAAGGTTTCCTTTATACTTATATATTTTATTGGTGAGACAATAAAGAGTTTTCTATGATGATGATGATAATGATGATGATGATGATGTCAATGATCATGATGATGTCCCCAGGCCCCAGGAGGTGGTGTCATTCTACCGCGTCCGCTTACTAAGTGTCTTTATGATGATGATAATGCTGATGATGATGATGATGATGATGATGTCCCCAGGAGGTGGTATCATTCTGCCGCGTCCGCTTACTAAGTGGTTGGGAACCGGCGGCAGTGTGCGAGGCATTGATGCATCGCTGTCTCGCTCCCAACTGTGCGACAGGCGGACTCGGGTGCGACAACATGACGGTCTTGATCATCTGTCTCGCTCCATTCCCTCGCAATCTAGCACCGGTAAGTACTTTAACAAGTACTGCAACAAATGGGAAAAAAATCGAAGCATAAAATCGTTGCATGTGTTGCCAGCTTGTGAGTATTTTTCTTTTATTTGTTCTGTGTTGTAAATGTGTATTGTGTATGTTATATGTATGTTTGCATGTTGGGGTCAAGCATAATAATTAATGCTATTAATTCAACTTTCATTTTCGTGAGTAATTATATGTATTTGCAGTGTATAGGCTGCTATAATTAATATGATGTTATACTAAGCCAGATTCGATTTTAGGCATATCAACAAATTACTTAAAATAAAATCAAATTTGTAGCACAATGTTACCTTTTAAGATGCTTAAAAATTGGGTGAATAGCAAAATTATTAGGGTGAATAAAAACGTTAGAATGAATAGCAACATTATTAGGGTGATAAGAACATTATTAGAATGAAGAGCAACATTATTGGGGTGAATACAACATTATTAGGGTGAATAGCAACATTGTTGGGGCAGTGTTACTATATTACCATAACGACAGTAAGGATTTTAGTTTTGAAAACCTCTATTGCATTTTACTGGTATTATTTTGAATATGTTGTCAATGACATCTTGTCATTTACCCCCAATATTTGTTATTATAATACACCCACTGTTAGCAGTACGATAATTGTTTTCAATGATAGATAAAAATTTAATTTTGTTTAAAAATTAGAATAGTAACGATATTTTTTAATATATTTTCAACTCAACAGTGCTCGTATCTGGACACACGTTTCAACAAGTTCTGGTCAATGACCCCGTCTCGTCGGCAGTTCTCTTAAACCCGCCGTCTCTGCCTACCCTCGAAATGCACAAGCTTTAATTTTAATCCTATTGTGTGCCTCTATTGACTGTGATCTTTGTCGGGTTTAGTGTGACAAGGCCGTAAAATTAATCGTAGTTTGTGATATCGTTTAGGATGGGGTACACCGAATTCCAAAACTGCAGATTGTCAATTAAAAAAACAATTAAGAATTTGTAACGTATAAAAGTTAAACTAAGACTAATTGGAAAATTCAATCAGATCAGCTAATTTTCGGTTACGCATTTGCATATGGTAACATTCTCCATTTCGTTCAAGTTCGTTCATCTCAAAAATAATGACACATGAATGGTAGTTTTTGGTAGGAATTGACATGCAGGTGACATTTGTTGGTCGTTCTCGTGAAGTGTCAACGTCAATTTCCTGAAAACATTTAAGCTTTTTTGGCTTTGTCGGCCGGCATTGGTTGTGGTCTGGCAACTTCACAAGCATCAAATAAAAACAAGTGAGTGATACTTTATTCTGTATAAAGTTAAATCAGAGTTTAACCTTGTCTCTAGGTTAGTAGCCTAATCTATACATCTAATGAAATAATACACTGCCTCTATTCTTCATGGTAGTTTAAACTAAGGTCGATCTTACGGCCCTTGATCGCACCAGATCACGACACATACGTCTCTGTGATTGTCTAACATGGTAATAATGTGATTAAATCTATTAGTTGTAAACTTTATAAACCAAATCTATAGGAACGCCGAAAGACTGATTTGTGCCATTTGAAACCAAACTTCAAAAAAATTTGTCTTAGATTAGAAAACGTCATCTTAAATGGCTGGAACATTTAAGTGTTTCCATTAAATTACCTAAAAGATTACCAAATATATTGTACAATTTTCACTAACATCAATTTCAATAGTAATAAGGTAAAATGAATTAAATTTACCGTAATGTGCTATTCTGTCAGAGGTACTTGAATTATGGTCAGTTTACACGAGATTAGTGATTGAAGGCAGTTCGATTAGGTGAAAATAGGAAAGTCTAAAAAACTTGTTGCCATAGATTTTAATGTAATGATTAATGTAAGTAAGTATTTTTGGACCAATTGCATGCGTTTAAATTTATATACATTTGGTTTGTTCATACGAGCCAACTGTCTTTCAAATTAATGTCGTGTAAATAGCTCTTAAGCCTTTCATTGCCGTTAAATAGGGTGAATAGAATTCGACGAATTATTTTCGATAGGAAATTTAGAACAAAAAAATCAAATAAATAAATAAAACAAAATAAATCCCGTACATAAAAATAATCACCAAAATATGTCTCCATTAATGTAGTATTGTACTAAATTGTACGCCATACTCTTTTGATTTGATTTGCACTCGAAAGTTTTACTTATTCTTGGATTTTATTAGAACATACTTTTATAATAATACAACTAATACTTCGCGTATTTTATTCACCCTTTTATGGGAAAAATGGCTACTTTTGTCTATGGTTATTATTTAGACTAGTAACGAGTTAAAATTAAAAAATAAAACCTGAGTTTACACTTTTACTTTGATTTTTGATAACAGTTTTAAATTAGTCGTTACTTCTAATATTTTTGATTTTGTTTGAAAGTTTTTAATTCACCTTTTTTGTACTAAATACTAGTGTTTTTTTATTACTAACTCTTGGTGTTTAAAATCATGTCATTCGCTTTTGTCTGTTTTGTGTCGTTCCAGTTGGAATACACGTGCTAGTAACTACTAGTAAGTACTGGCATATAACTAAAGTAGCATAGAAAAAAGGTTCATAGAATTCCGTATATTTCCAAGACTCCAATAATCATTATCTTACTGGCTGATACCTAAAAAAGTGGTACTTATAAAAATGAAATAGCATGCTATTTAGTAAAAAGCATAACTTATTCCAACTGCTATTATATATGCTTATGCTTTATAATATGAAATTTCGTTAAAAGGAATTGTGACTATGTTTTAACTGGCTTTCTTATCGTTGACGCATGTTATAATTATTGAGCGCATGTCTATATAAAAATCAGGTACTTTGCATGTTTAGTTTATACTGTTCACAGTCTAAATAATTATTATTTTATAAACCAAATAATATAATGCTACCAAAAAGATTGTATGTTTCACAATAATGTTTAAACTCACGCTTAAAGAATATTTTAAGGAATAAGCAGTTACTAATTTTTTTCGATAATAGACAATATATTAAAGACTAGTTTATTTAGTAAAGATGGTTACGTTATTTAAGACTGTGACAGTGCAGTGTATTTGTTAAAATGTGCATGTAATTATAATTTAAAAATTATTTTTGTCTATGTGTTAATGACTCGTATATAATAATAATTATGTATTTTCTTCAAAACGAACCTCCATATTTTATGTTTTATAATTAAACTCTTGAGGCTTTGAACTAGGCGATCGGTGCGCCTACGCAGACATCTGTTTACCGAGACCTACATTTTGGATGATAAAATTGAACACTAATTAAATAATACATAGTTTGCCAATGAGATATTAGTCTGACCCCCAGTTTCTATGAAAATGCTATGTTTAAAATACTAAACGCTCATTCGTTGTCTGTTGATCATCGGCTATTGTCGACCAATGAGAGTATAGTATTTGGTATTTTAACATGAGTTTGATACACGTACGAGAAACCGGGGGATACTCTTGAAGATTAATCAAAACATTTCAGCAACTTTTTTCAATCAGTTTATCAATTCGCCCAGTAGGAACAATACCCCATTTAACGTGGAATAGCAATACAGTATACAGCTGTCTCATTTCAACTGCATATTCAACATAGTGGTGGGAGTAAGACAAAAATCATCTATCAGTTTTCATCAGAACAGCTTTTTATATGAAGCAATGGTACTCGGACTAAAGTTAAATGTTTCAAATTTTTCGCTAAGTACATTATTATAAAGTTCATCGCTTGCTTTTAAAATACCAAAATCACGGCTTTCGGTTTTGTAATCATCCTGTGTTCGCTTTAATAAAACACTGCTGAAGTATGTGTGTTGTTTTATTTGTAAAGCCTGCCACACATGGCGCAGATAACATAGTATTTTATCGGTGAGTATCTGCGCATAAAAACTGATGGTATATCTGTAAGTATCACACACACCATAATATACGAAATCCGATACTTTCAGAAATAAGTCTTAGTTCGCCCGTGCGCTCAATCATGTTACAACCCGTATGCAGATGCAGATATATATCTGCATCTGCATATCTGCACTTCTGTATTTTGTATCTGACAACAATTTACTAAAATATTGTTTGTTAACGGGATATTTACAACATACTAAACATATTATTTTTGACAATATTTTAGTAGTGATAGTGACCATGACAGTTTAAAATCTTATTTGATAAAAATCTGTCCATATTAAATAAATAAATAAATAACGCCCAACGATCACATACATAGGTCCCGGACCCTAACTAGGATTCCCTGTATCTAGGGACCCAGGAACTATGAGGACCATGGTCCCACAACACCCAGACACAGAACAAGTATTTGTGCTTTTTTTTCATGTGCACAAATACTTGTCCTGTCGCGGTAATAATAATAAAAAAAAAATGGTAAAAAAATAAATATAAAAAAAATATTGGCCTGTATCTGCAGATACTTAACGATAATATATATATATTATCTGCGCCGTGTGTGCTATTCTATTGATTTGTATGAAGAGCTATATTGACAGATATGCGCTCAGACACAGGTATCTTATATTATCTGTACCGTGTGTGACAGGTTTAGGTCCTATTTTGTTTTGTGTTATGTTACACATTTCGCATGAAAATTGGAAAGTGCATGACGTCAAGGCTGGCATAAATATTTAACGCTTTTCTGGAACGCATAAGGTAAGCTACATACATAAAAATATATATTATACTTATTATTTTATAATCTTTTATTTGTCCGGTGAGCAGGATTTAAATTACTACATTTTTTAGCTATTTTGATGCGGTTTTATAATAACTAAATTAATGAAAGTAGTTTTTTTCATGCAAATATTAATACTGCGTTGTAATATAATAGTTACCAACTGTTTTTTTTTTCTTATATTTTGGCTCCACACATAGTGTATTTAGCCAGTGTCAAGTTTTGTAATTTTTCATCGTATTATGGAAATTTTCACTTAAAGTCAAGTCATAGTCACAGTCAGAGTAGTCATAGTCTAGTCTAAGTCATAATCCAGTCTAAGGCATGCCCTAGTAAAGTGGTGGCAACTTTACTAGAGGCTTCTATGGAATTTTGGAAGCAACACGAAAATCCACGTTTCACTACATTATATCACTTGCCCACACTCATGCTCGTAATTCAGCACTTAATGCGTAAAACACCACCAATTTTAAACATTAACACTGGAAAAAGCATAAGGTTTGTAAAATAATACAATGCATGCACCGTCGTGAACTTTTCCGCGTTCCCGCCAAAACTCGTTACCAACTGTTATTGGAAACCGTGTACACACGTAATTACTGCATTTTTAATAATTTTAATGTTCTCATGGCGATCCTTACCTTCCAATATATCAGGTACCTACCTTCGGGACACTTTGCCATTAGTACTAGTTTGTGGGCACCATAATAATGATATTCATCATCATCTACAGCCTGAAACGCCCACTGCTGAACATGAGTCCTCCTTATAGAGCGCCACTTTAAGCAGCTGCTTGCCTCCTGCATCCGTCGGCTCCCCGCGGTTTTGGCCAGATATCATTTTACTTTTTAGGGTTCCGTACCCAAAGGGTAAAACGTCTGTCGGTCTGTCTGTCTGTCCGTCCGTCTGTCACCAGGCTGTATTTCATGAACTGTGATAGACCATTGAAATTTTCAGAGATGATATATTTCTGTTGCCGCTATAACGACGAATACTAAAAAACAGAATAAAATAAATATTTAAGGGGGCTCTCATACAACAAACGTGATTTTTTTGCTCCTTTTTATAGATACGGAACCCTTCGTGCGCGAGTCTGACCCTCACTTGGCCGGTTTTATTTGTTATTACAAGTGTCCTCTGTGCAATCGTTACGGGTAGGCAGACGCCTGGATAGAATCTGGCGCGGGACGCCTGATCTAACCATCCCTGTTACTGGTTCCTTATGGGTTGTGAAGTCAGATGGCAGTCGCTCGTGTAATTCTGGTAGCTCGCCGCTACAGGTTAGATTGGGGGCCGACCCCAATAACAAATGGGAAAAGGCAAAGAGGATGATGATGACAAGTTAGTGTTCTCTACCCATTTTATACTAACGTGAGCGAATACTTAGAAAACAAAATAAAATGGCGGCGGGTGGATATAACACAAAGGTTCTATCCCCTTTATTATTATTTTTTGTTTGATAAGTAAGGCCTAAAACTGACATCTAAACACCGAGAAAATTAAATGTCATACATACATTTCCCAGGATTCGCCCCAACCGGTAGAAGATGAGCTGGACAGCAAATTCATGACAAAGATGGAAGATCTACTTTACGTCGAGGATGAAGAAGAGGCAGACTTGAAGTGATGCTATCTCTCGCTGATGTACATTATGTAAATGTGTGTGTATATAGAGGTGGAGTACTAGTTCTAGAAAGGGATGAATGAGACAAAGGTTTATGCTCTGTAGTTGGTGGATTAAGAGCTAATGATGAGGGATCTATCATCTAAGTGAGGGGTCTATACTTGGAATTTTAATTGAGTTCACGACATGACCGTTAACAGGTTGCCATTGCCACATTATCAGAAAAATAGTGAAGGGAAAATGAGATACTGATATAGTTCACTCAAATGAATGAACTGATGATCGCTCTCTGTGATTCAATGTTATGAGTCTTATGCCCACTCACAGATAACCCCCAATAGATACCGCATTACGGGATTTTTGTTCGGATCCTAGCTCACCAAAACTGGCGGAAGGCGCGGGTTGCAGGGACTGGAGCCAATGCGCTATTATTGGCTGTTTCGAGTGACGCCCTAATAATGAACTCTAATAATTGTTCGAAACTAAGGCCGTGCTGCGAAGCGGCGATTTATATAGAACCATTTACGCCAATGCGTGGTGCGCGGTCGTCGTCTTTCATGCGGTATCTATTGGGGGTTATCTGTGTGCCCACTGCACTAGTTTAACTAAGGCATTTTGATTTATTGATAAACATTCCACACGTGAATCTGAACTGTGGCCACCACTATTGTAATATGCCATGTGGCAACATTATTTCTTGTTTAAAATTTTGTTAGCTGTCAAATCAAAAGTCTCTATGTTACAGCCTGGCTGGCTAGTTTGGCTCATACCTAATCCATCGTCAAGGACTGTGGCAGCCTAATTTGAAAGCTAGTTCCTAATCCAGACGCAGTGTGGCGCCACCTTTCATATCGTCGACTTGACAGTGACATGTCTCTATAGGTTGTAAAAACTGGGCTTATCCCACTAGTCCCATCGTGTTGTCCCATTACACTGACCCAATAGTCCCATGGGACAAGTGACATCAATCAACATTTTGGACCCACTAGTCCCATCGTGAGAGGTATTATTACAAAATATTAAATCGGCCATTGTTTGCTTGAGTACTTTGCGTGTTTGTATGATGCCCGTTGCTTTTACGCGTTTTAATAGTTATTGAAGTCGCAGATGCTTCAAAATTTAACGTTAGGCGTTCAATTTAGACTTTTGAAACTTTTCCACGTTTTTTTAATGGATATAAAGTCAATGTTCTTGTTATTATATTAACTGTGGTAAGCACACAGACCTATAATATTTTCTTAACTCTTAAAAGTCTATGGGTAAACTGCACAGTGCTTGAGCACTCTAAGAGTTTCGATTGAAGTCCAGAACTCAATGCTTATTAAGACCATAATTACACTCATTTTACTGGCGGTAGAATTTAGGTTACCATGAGAAACCAGGAGCTCGATTCTCGCTAAAGCATGAGAAAACTTTAAATGCAGAAAACCCCTCGTATAAAATAATGTATCACAGAGCAGGAAAAGAGCAGGAGTAGGTAAATCCACCAGAGGATCTGAGTAGAAAAACCAATTGAATCCCCTAGGGGAATCCAAATTAGGGGAGCCAAGTGGACGAAGAGCTTCTGCTCTGTGGTAAGATGAGAATATAACGTGATTTTAAACAAGACGTTTTTCCATTATACCGGACACTTATCAGTAGGTACGAAAATTCTCACAAAAAACCCTCCATAATTTGCCAGCCACCATTTTAAAAGATTTTTAAACTCATGAGGATGAGTTTTTTCTTTTACATTGTCTCTTTACTTAGGTACATTTGATTATGTGAATGATCTAGCATTTAATTTAAAGATTCAATAAATAAATATCTTAATATATCTGCGGTAAGAACCTTTCTAAAAGTTCGGTGAAAGATTTTTGTGATAGTTACTTTTTTAACATTTTTAATTAAAATTTAAAATAAATATTTGAGACGCAGTGGGATTTTTTAATTACGTTTCTTTATTTTATTTTTTTGGGTGTTTTGGTGTGGACGTTCTCAGTATTGTGATAAAAATTTATATTATCTGTTTAACGATTATTTATAAAGTTTTTATTTTACAACTAAGCAATAGTTTTTAATTTGTTAACAATGTTTAATTCTTTATGTTTTCATTATGTTTATGTTGCCATTTATAACCTTTTTATTCATAGACTGTATTTTCTTGGGATATAATTAAATATCATTTCGGAACAAATATCTTTTATCATTGTCAAGATTTAATATTAATTTATTGTTATTTTAAACTGAAATCTTAGGCTTTAAGGACTTGTGCCAAGGCTCTATTTCATAAGACAAAACGTAATAAAACTAGAATTAATGTCAGTCGAATACGCCAAACTTGCGTTTCATATGACAAACAATTACGTATAGGAACACGCAAAGATTATAAAGCCCGTTGATAGCCCGTGAACATAATTTCTCGTACAAACACGACTCACCTGCGCGGGCAGGGGACGAGGTAACAAAACGAGACAAAGCTATACGAAATTACAAAGGACAGAGCAGGATGGAACAAAAGACACCAACGGGTTCCCATGATTTGTATGAAAATAGTAGTTGAAATACACTACTAATTTTCGTATGAGGGGAAGTTGTATCATTGGTCAACTGGATTTATAGTCAATGGGTACACGTGATTGTACGTGTGTATACGACGTATTAATCAGATTGCCCGCGCGTTTCTATCTCCGTCTCACTGTTCTAGTTAGTCTATGTTTGGAGGTTGTAAAATTCGAGCGCACACCACTAGCAACAAGTCTTTTCTATGAACAATATTATAAAGAGGAAATATTTTATTGTTTGTTTGCATTGAATAGGCTCCGAAACTACTGAACCGATTTGGAAAATTCTTTCACTGTTCGGAAGCTACACTATCCCCGGGTGACATAGGCTATATTATATTTAAAAAAAATAGGGATCCTTACTAAAACTCCAATAATGTAACTCAAGGTGTAAAAAAAGTTACCTAAAATACTCTTTACACGCGCGCGAAAACTATTATACCCGTGCGAAGCCCGGGCGAGCCGCTAGTTTTCTATAATTTTAGCCACTGTTTCAATTTACTATATTAATTACTTTTGTCTTTAAATAAATAAATAAATATGTGTGGACATTTCACACAGCGCCATCTAGCCCCAAACTAAGCATAGCTTGTACTATGGGAACCAGATAACTGATGTAATACTTAGATACTTTTTGTTTGTAAATACATACATAGAATACAATATAACACCCAGACACAGAACAAACATCGATGTTTATCACACAAATGTTTGTCCCAAGTGGGAATTGAACCCACAACCTACAGATCAGAAGGCAGGGTTACTACCAACTGAGCTATCAGGCCAGTCACCGTCTTTTATACCGTGTACTTGTGTGTCGTCGTAAAATATACTCTGTGAAACGTACAAACCAACTTTTTCATTAAAACTTAAGTACAAGGACCTCAGAAAACAACGCTAGCCGGCCACAGTTTGTAGTTTTAATTTGATTGTCGCTTTATGAAATAGGGCCTTGGGTTGATCAGAAGCCTTGCATCGTCTTTATAAATAGATATGAAATATAATAAACTGCGGTACAGTAAAGCTTAAATAGGGCTTAGGCAGGTTACTTTTACGCTATCTAACAGGTTTTATGGAAGAGATCGCTTTAGGCGATAAGACTACAATATCTTTGTTGAAAAAAGTTCTTTTTGGGCGTATTTTGGTGTGCTTTTCACACTAAAATACGCCCAAAAAGAACTTTTAGAATTCTTGTATTATATTGTTAATTTGTTATCAATTGTTAAAGGGCCGATATTTCAATAGACAGATAATGTTCTTATCTAAGTTTAAAACGTTTTACGTCCATCCCGTCCAGCTAGAAATGGACACTACTATTTTTTTTATAGTAGTTGAATAAAATGTTAATCTTGCAGCGCTTTACTAGCTGAATTGCACTTTATTGCGTTTAGGAAGAGTCGCTCGTTATTTAAATGTCTTTTCGGACTGAATATATGTATTACTAGCTGCGCCCCGCGGTTTCACCACTCGCGAATAAAAAGTAGCCTATGTTTTAATACAGTATATAAGCTATCTATATTCCAAATTTCATCCAAATCCGTCCAGCCGTTTGTGCGTGAAGGAGTAACAAACATACACACATACACACAAACTTTCGCCTTTATAATATTAGTGTGATAACAAGGGGTCTAGCAACGATACCTTTCCATTAGCGATAACGCCAAACGATAACTCTCCAAATGTATGGGAATGACATTACCTGCGGGAAACTTTTCCGAAAAAAGATACATGTCAAAAAGAAAGGTATCTTTGCTAGACCCCCTGGATTAGAACATATTTAGTAGTCTGTGCCTGTACTATAATAGTTTCATTAAGACAATATTACTAACTGTTAATATTTATCTTGCAATTGAAAAATCGACCCTAACTGTAGGTTATTTATGGTCATTAGTTGCACGACAGCTTTGGATAACAATTTGCCTATACATTGTTTTAAATTAGGTTAGGTCTGTCTATGTAAATGTTTCTCGTAAGTATATTATTATGTTATGTATAGGTATTTACGATCCGGCTTAAGGGTGTACGGTTAGATAAATGTAGTGTCCGTTTTTTTTGTGTATAGAATGGTCATAATTAGAGACAAAACCTCGACTAATCGCCGATATTTTAACGAATAGTTATCCGTTATTTAATTTGTAGACGCCTCCAAATATAAAATGATAATATCTGTTATTTTAGAGGAATTGTTCATATTATTTCAGGGTCTTTTGCCTTTGCATTTTACCGGTCTGAACTGTGAAGTGAGGTGACTGGTGTGGTGGTGGTGGTGGTGTGGTGGTGACTGTGTGTGTGACTGTGTGAGGTTCCAATTAAATAAGGCGACGCCGTGCGTGTCAGTCCTATGTTAGAAATAAATACAGCTGCACAGCTATCCTCTCCTAATTCTATTCGTTGATTTTCAGACATCACTGTAAGGATGACGGTAACAGAGATGCTTTGAAGTTTTGTCTTTAATTATTCTCAAGCTTAAGTTTATAAAAGGCTGTCCCAAAATTTACGCAAGATTTAAGTTAAATGAAACGATTTTTTTAATGTTAAATGGAGCAAACAAGCGTACAGCCCACCTGATGGAAAGTGGTTACCGTAGCCTATGGACATCTGTAACACTGGAGGAGGCGTCACCAATGCGTTGCTTACCCTGTAGGACTCTTTTAACCCTCATTTTAAAGTACTCCATGTTATAACTCTGCGGAAAGACCGTTGGCGGGAGCTCATTCCACATTTTGCAAGTGTACGGCAAGAAAGAACGCATGAATCGAGTCGTATGAGATTTCCACGACTCAATAATATGTGGATGAGCTTTGAGATTGTAATTTTTTTATTGTATCATGAAATACACAGGATAAGGTTATGAGTGGCATAATACATGGAGTTTATGGGCTCCAAGGCGAAATTTCCCATAAACATTTGCGTGAATGTGGCTGAATTTCGTTGATGCAGCGTTGAATTCCTCCTTCAATGCACTGGTGGCTGTGGACTTGTTGGCATAGACCTTTGACTTTAAATAGCCCTATAAAAAGAAATGCAACGGTGTTAGGTAAAATAACAGGACCTAGGGGCCCATTTTGATCACCAAAACGAGATAGTACGAAATTTCAGCTAAATTTCATCATTTTTTTAATTATTGCTCAACAATGAAGACACGTTGTTCTATTGAGTAACGTTCCGTTTTTACTAACCTTAATCAATCAGCTGTCAAATTGTTTTTTTTTTATTAGGGCTGCCAGCGCTTTTCCGCACAAATGGCGGCAAATTCAAATCTTGCGTAAATCAGACGCCCTTTATAAGTCTAGATTGGTTTTGTAAATACATAAATGTTATAATATTTTGAAAGAGCAATACCTAATTATAATTAGTTATATTAAAGAGTTACTATAATATTTATAGTCTAAGGATTTGCCTAAGGAAAATGATTTTAATGTACATTTACTGCTTTTAGTGGGTTGATCCTGTTTGTCCCCTCGAGGGGACAGACAAGAATAAAAATTCCTGTCTGTCCCCGAATTGTCACTGAATTCAAATTCGGGGAGCACTAACAGACAAACACAAACAGACAAACACAAAAACAAAAAAACAAACAGGGACAACCCCTATTAGCGCATGAATTGTCGCACGTACGGTTTTTTGGTGATCTATTTGTTACTCAAACGTCAGCATACGACCGGTAATTTTAATGCGGCTGACAATTCAGTGCTGCCAACTTAACTGATGTAATTTTTTCCGTCTGTTTGTACCAATTCAGGGAATCGCGTTACTGAAAAGAGACGGTGAGAATTCAACTGCATAAATAAATTAGTCGGTGGCACTATATCGGAGTATAGCTTTTATTATCCTGTGAATATGTACTGGGTGGCGCAAAAGTAAAGACCCTATTTGGTTCAGCTATAACATTTTTTCTAAATTAGAAAACTAGATTTAGGTTTTTTTAAATGTATATTTGTGCCATTAAATTTCGTACCATTAGGATTTAAAGATGATGTCTTTTAAATGGTGACCTCCAGAGTTGATACACATTTGAGCCCTATTTATGACATTTTGCATAACTTGCCGTAACACTTCCTGCGATATGTTCGTTATTTCTTGACGAATGTTTTCTTTTAGAGCTGCGAGAGTCTGTGGCTTGTTCACATACACCCGAGATTTCAAAAAACCCCAAAGAAAGAAGTCTGGACTGGTCAGATCGGGTGATCTTGCAGGCCAAGGCAAATCGCCAAAACGAGAGATAACTCGGCTTGGAAAAGCGTCCCTCACTAAGTCCATAGTGTCGCGCGCTGTGTGTGCCGTAGCGCCGTCTTGTTGAAACCAGATGTGCTCCAGCCCCAATTCGTCCAAACTGGGTATCAAAAACTCACGTAACATGGTTCTGTAGCGTTCTCCAGTGACAGTTATCGCATTGCCTCCAGCGTCTTCGAAAAAATAGGGTCCGATCACTCTGTCAACACAGATGCCACACCATACAGTAACTTTTAGTGGGTGTAGAGGTGTTTCTTGAATAATGCGCGGATTATCAGTGCCCCAGAACCGAGTATTCTGCTTATTGACATGCCCTGAGAGATGGAAATGCGCTTCGTCACTCATAACCAATTTTGAAGGAAAATCATCTTGCAAAATGTCATAAATAGGGCTCAAATGTGTATCAACTCTGGAGGTCACCATTTAAAAGACATCATCTTTAAATCCTAATGGTACGAAATTTAATGGCACAAATATACATTTAAAAAAACCTAAATCTAGTTTTCTAATTTAGAAAAAATGTTATAGCTGAACCAAATAGGGTCTTTACTTTTGCGCCACCCAGTATATTAGCTGCAAGTATTTATAATTATTTCCCGGAATACACTTGTTTTATTTCTTTAAATGTAAGTATGACAATGTTTGGCTCAGTTAAAGAGTACCGTTATGAAAGTCTGAAATAAGTTTCTCAGAAATACTGTGAAATGTACTCGGTAACAATCAAAGTCTATGATTATAACAAGCATTAAAAAAATTAACCACTGTCATTTAAATTAAATTTATTGCGGTCATTTATTAAGTAATTAAATAGATATAGTCAAAGTACTTGAATAAAAAAAATGTATGAGGCCGATCTCTCAACTTCAAGATAAATGTTTAACGGTTAGTTAGCCTCTTAGGGTGGGTTTTGATCCGTAGAAGGTAACGAATGCTTAAAAACTCTTAACAAATTATGACCATTGGTTAGAATTTGTTGGCATTTTTAACCATTGGTTACCACTACGGATCAAAAATCCACCCTTCGTAAAAACTCTAGAATAAGAACGTGACTATTGAAAGGTCAGTCCTTCATTAAGTACCTAACATGGCCAGAGTTGGTACCGAGTTCCAAATCAAAATTAGTAGATATATATATACACTACATTGAATGTTATTGCACAAAAATAATATGTAAGTACCTATATCTAGATAATTTAATGCAAATATTATTAAATAATAGATTTTATCCCTGTTGCACCATCTTTTGATATTTGATAATTTGTTGAGGCGTGATTTTTCAATAATCAGATAAAAGTTGTTCATTAGATAAAACGAAACACTGTAAAAATAAAAAGCGAATCTTATAAGCGGAGTACTGAAAATTGAAATGTCTGTTTTAGCTGGTTTATAATTTATTAGTCGAATAACCTTTATCCGGCCATTGAAAAATCACCCCTAAGTCAACTAGCTTCTTACTTTATGATTATAGCTGCCTTAGCGAGAGTTTCAATTGTTGAATTTTGACTAATTTTGTGTAAAACTAAGTATGGTATTTATTTCTATAGGTACTTATTACAACTTTTTTATACCTACTTGAATTAAATCTTAGCGTCAGCTTGATGAAATTGAGCTTTTAACTGCAAATATAAAATAATCATAAAGTAATTGTTAGTAGTCTATGGTCCGTAATAATCAGAGATTGTGAAACAGGGCTATTTTGTTATTGTGACATATCCGGAATTGCACTAGTCAAGTAAAAGATTTACCCCCGTTTTCTCGTACGTTTGTTAAGGGAAGAGTACACCATACAAAACAAATTGTCCATACAAAAAGCGCCAACGCTTTTCGATCCCTAAATGTTATCCGATTTCGATGATATTTTTATATGTTGTCTACACAGTGAAGAGCTATGCTAACTAGTACGTCTTCTTTTTTATGTTCCCGCAATATCTTCGTAGTTATGGCCACCTAAATTTACGAATTTTTGGCGTCAAAATTATGACGTAGAAAAGTAGTCGTACTAAGAACACGCAACGTATTTAAAAAAAATCAAGATGCACAATCATAAATTATAATTTCTCTAAACTATTGACACCGAAATCAAAAGATTTTGTTGAGATTAAGAGTGTTAAAACTGTTTTCGCCCGAAACGCTAAAATGTAGGTAAATTCACTCACGGGCTCTACTGTCTCTATCATACGTGCGGATAGCAGAGCGACAGCAATAACATTTTCAAATACCAGGACGGTCCTCTTAAGTTATACTAATGTCAATTTAAAAATACGGAACGCTCATTGGTTGCTTGTTGATCATCGTCTGTCGTCAACCAATGAGGGTTCAGTATTTTTAAGTTAACATAAGTTTAACTTTAACAAACGTACGAGAAACCGGGGGTTAGTAGTATTGTACATGTACAGTCCTGTGTTATAGCTGACATGTTGTAATAAAGTTTTACATTTTTAATCTGTGCTGGTCATTTCTCTATTTAAACGCTTGAAGATCTGTGGTGTAGATCACATCCACATTTCTGTCAATGTTTTCCTAACGTGAAATGTTACGAGCGAAAACGAGACGGGATAAAGCATTGATTACTAATAATTAGACTAAGTTTGACAGATCCACTTATTTTTCTAGCTAAGACGTACCTACCCTATATGTATAAGAATAGAATAGAATGAAATCATTTATTTAACACCGGTAAATGACATTGTTTTACATAATATTATGTCCTTGCTTGGCGGTCAGTGTTGAAAGGGCGTTCGGCTCAGCATGTTGCTGAATGTCAATAATATCCAGCGCTGGTTTTCAGCCTAGACCTAGGCTGAAAAACATCGCTTGGCGCATCCGAACTTTAGTGCAGACAGGCATAAAGTTTATCCATCCAGTTACTTTTACGCTGGAATTAATAAATTTTCTTCGGTCCATTTTGACTGTACTGCAGAATGAAACAATTTTCTTTCGTAGTCTTGTTTTTTAATAGTCTATGGGATATTCGCGAGCGAGACGATCGGAAAAAAAATAGCTAAAGCAATAAGCTAAAGTACTAATGTCACCGTTTCACGAATTTTTTTCCTCAATTTTCTTTAGAAAGTTTTTAAAATAAGGAAAAAATTGCGTGTAACAGTGACCTTAACAAAATTGTTAGTATGGACGATTGGTATTCTGACCTTCCTAAAATTAAATTAATAAAATAATATTAATTTATTTCAAGGAACTATTAGACACACAAATATCAAAAGCCGGACAACGTCCACTGCTGAGGCCTCCCCCTTAAACGCCACTTTGGACGTGTATCATAGGGGGAGTTGTAATCACCACGCAGGCGGCTTGGTGATCGCAGAAGATTTTAAGGTACTTACCTAGGAGAATGCTGCTGCCTATTCTCGAGATATACCCTTAGCCGGCTCTTACGGCACCCACGGGAAGAGATGGAGTGGTCCTATTCTCACACCGCCGGGTACACACGACACTAGCCACATATTTCGTAATAACTAGCGGCCCGCCCTGGCTTCGCACGTGTAGTGGTGTAGCCTATGTTACTCAGGGTGAATGTAGCTTTCCAATGGTGAAAGAATTTTTAAATCAGCACAGTTTTTGAGTTTATTCATTACAAACATACACACAAAAATACAAATCTTTCCTCTTTATAATAGTAGTGTAGATGTAGATAGACATATTCAATAATGATATATTTATTTAAAATGGCAGAATAGAATAAGTGTCATGGAATGAAGGGAAACTTAAAAAGTTGTGAAGTGAAAATTTTCATTATCATCATCATCATCGTCAACAGCCTGAAGATGTCCACTGCTGCACATAGGCCTCCCCCAGAAAGCGCCACTTTGAGTGGCTGCTCGCCTCCTACATCCATCAGCTCCCCACGGTTTTCACCAGATCGCCGGTCCACCTAGTGGAAGGACTATAGTGTCTTTATTATAAGTGTAATGACAGTTATGATTTAGCCTTAGGGTTGGGTTATCCGGGGTAACCTCCCTTTACCCTTGGATCGGCATAAAGGACCTTTTTCTGTCTACCAGTAGATTACCTACGGTCAATTACCGTGTATACAAACAAATGTAGGAATTACTTGAAAACTATGCACCCCTTGTAGTAATTGGATAAATAGGGTGGTGAAGGGTGGGTATATAAAGGCGGGAGGGTATTCGCCGCGCAGGAGTGGCGTCACGCCAGCCTCGGCGATAGTGTTATGCGAGTTTTTTTTATTTTATCTTTTTGTTTTCGATAATGTGATGTGAAAAGTGAAGAAGTTTTAAGGTAAGTAATTTAGCTATTCATTTGTCTAATTAAATATGTATGTTGAAGCTGTTTCATGGGGGCTGGTTTCGTTCGAAAGTAACTACAGAGACATAATAATTACATTATTTTTAAAAAGGGTATAAACTGACTTCAATCGACCACAGGTCAACGTTCGGTGCGGTCACTACTTAGATGAGTGACCGCTGCAGCAAAAAGTGGTATTTACAACTGAGCGCTACCGTGCTTCGGGGGGCACGTTAAGTCGTCGGTCCCGGCTGTTGTCGTAAGCCAAGTCGGAAGCCTTGAGGCGGCCTAAAAGTTCTGACACCAGGGCTGATCACTTGCCTACACGAGAAGAAGAAGAAGAAGGTCATAATGAGAAATACTTGGGTGATATAATCATGCCTATTACATACAGGGAGTAAGAATAACCCTGTTATATCTGTGGGCTGCGTACCCGGTATCAACTGAAGGTTGTGATAAAACTGGTTCTATTTATATACGAGACACACAGCTTTTAAGTTTTTACTAAACGCTTTTACGCCGTTATAATAAATGTTAATCACCTGAGATGCCGACAAGAAACAAACCCATGCCACGGTCAATGCCCTAAACATTTTGTTAAAACGGTATGTTTTTTGTTTTAATACCTACGTATAACTTAGGTATTGTTTGACATTTTTACAGGAATACGTGTGTCTGTACACATTTTTTTTTTTTTTTTATATTTGACTAGGCTAGCGTTTGACCACAATCTCACCTGATGGGAAGTGATGATGCGGTCGAAGGTGTAGCACGCTTGTCTAGTAATAAATACCTATTCACTCTTGACTTGAACAACCCCGGGTTGTATTTTTCAGGAAACACCGACCAGGGCAGGGCATTCCACACTTTCGCAGTTCTTATTAGAAAAGTGTTGTCGAAACGGTTAGTACGTATTGGTGGTATTTCGTACATCCTTCATTTATTTAACTATTTTATCTGTACACGGATTACCTACTAATAATACAAATCCACAAACACACAAGTTGCGTGTCTTATAATACCTAATTGTTAACTGTGTAGATGGGCCACCAAGATACAGGCATAGCCGAGTTTGGGGCCCATTGTTAAACCTAAGAGCAAATATGCACCATGTCACTACTTAGGTCCGATTTTACCAAAGTAGAATAAATTTTATTCCAGGTATAACTTTCCGAGTACAACCTAGTTACACGAATATAGCCCTTATACCACTAATTTTGTGAAGGAATAAGACTTATTTCTTGAATACAATCAAAATGGCGTCTTTTTTGTGTAATTTCATTTGTAAATCAGCTGTATCCGAGAGTAACGAAAAGCCTTATACTTGGAATAAACCTTATTCTACTTTGGTAAAATCGGGCCTTAGACTGCTAAGTAGTGACATGGTTTTATTTCAATATTACAATTTATGATCTCTCTCCTGGTAGTTACAGCCTAAATTAAGAATTGCATGTAGGTACCTAACTTAACTTTTTGGCAAATAAAAATTTATTTTACTTTAACAGGGTTTTTGATACTCCCTGTATATTTTTTACAGTTATTATGATTTTGATGGGATTTCTATATGGGAGCATTCAATTTACAATATTCAGATACCTTCACAAGTGGCTATATATAGGTATATCCTCTTTGTGTGTATTTGAATCTCTGTTCCCATACATTTTTGTTCCACGTATTCATTTTACAAACAATAGCTTCGAAAAGTTATTTGAATGCAGTTTTTTATAAAGCGGATTTTGCGAGGCTATTCTGTTCTGTGCATTTACTGATTAAAATATTTGTTTGGGTGCTGGGTAGCTCACCTGTAGAGCAGCGAATGCGCTGCCGTCTACCTATTTTTTGTTTCATAAAAACTGTAACTTAATATGCATTCTGTTATTTATAAATAGGGTTTAGCGCGAATTCATGCGCCTTAATTTCTTACTGAAAAGCATAACGTAAATATCCTGAGTCTGTGCTGAAAGTATACTTAGATGACAAATATTCACAGCGTGATCACAGCACTAAAAATGTCACAGTTTTCTAAGGTAACGCTTATTTGGTTATACACGAGATCTAGACACGTTTTGGCGTGCCAAGTCTTATCTAAACAAATGACTGTAATGCGTATCCAACTCGCGGAAATTAATAAATAATTGTACAAGCTGAAAACTTTTAAAATCTGCTTCCCACTTTCAGAGTTAAGTATTGCCAAAAATACCATTTAGCAGCTTACTAAATGTAGAACAAGCTCTCCTAAAGTTTACCGCAGTGCTACAAAATGCAATCTATCAAGAAGGTGCCAAGAGCTCTTCAGGACCAGCAATGTATTTGGCATAACGCCCTAAACCTGAATAATATATAATTGCAAGAGTGACCGTGCTTTGTAGAGGCGCTCGTTTGCCACGCTATTTAATTTTTTTTGATGTAAGCGAATGACGTGACGAGCTAGTCGTTCGCTTGGTGTTAAGCGACACGGCCGCCCATAACAGATTGCAGTGTCACTGGGAGCTCCAAACTTAAGTTTCGCGCTGACACTGCGCACTGCGCACGCCGTCCTGAGACATCACACACTCTAAAAAAGTTTTCTAGGCTGTGAGATCAGTTCGTAAAGTCTCATTTGCCCAGTAATTTTACTAGCTACAATGGCCTTCAAACCGGAACATTACATTACATTAATAAAAATCTGTAGATTTGGTTAGTATGGGTAAATCGAAATTATAATTCTTCGTTGTATACCTCACAGCGCAGTTCGTATAGCAGCTCTGCCTTCTGAACTGTATAGGTTGTGGGTTTGATTCCTACCCAGGACAAACATTTGTGTGTTAAACATGCATCGATGTTTGTTCTGTTTCTGGGAAAAAAAAGTATATGAGGTTGAGGCCTATTTTATCAGTTAACTGCTTAGACAAGAAAGACTCAGGCACAGGTTTTTTTTTATGTGATTGAATGACGTGACGAGCTAGTCGTTCACCTGATGTTAAGTGACACGGCCGCCCATAACAGTTGCAGTGTCACCCGGAACTTTACAACAATAAAGTTTCGCGTGATACTGCACTGCGCACGTCATCCTGAGACATCACCTAGTTTAGTAATCAGATTACTAGACTGAGTGATCAGATCATAAAGTCTCATCTGCCCAGTAATTACACTAGCTACAATGCCCTTCAAACCGGAGGTTTTAGGGTTCCCATACCATAGTACAAGTAGACGAGTAGTCGAGTAGTTTGCTTAGTTCATATATTTTACTTTAATATTTATTTATTTCTTTTTCTTTTACTCATAGGCACACGGTTATAAACTCTTGTTCGGTTTAAGACAGATTCTATTTATATGTGAATTCTATGAATAAACTTAGTGATCAACTGAGGTACCTACAATAGAAATCAATTTACGTTTTTGTGAAAATATGTTTATATGATAAGTATTACAGAAAATCCTGTATAATAAGAGTAGGTACCTCGACAAATAAATAAATAAATAAATAGGTATGTGTGGACATTTCACACAGCGCCATCTAGCCCTAAACTAAGCATAGCTTGTACCTTCTATGGGAACCAGATACCTGATACAATACTTAGGCCCGATTTCACCAACGTTTATTCCAAGTATACGGCTATTCCTTACTCCTGGATACAGCTAATTGACAAATGAAATTACACAAAAAAGACGCCATTTTGATTGTCCCCAAGGAATAAGTCTTATTCCTTCACAAAATTGGTGATATAAAGGCTATATTCGCGTAACTCGGTTGTTCTCGGAAAGTTATACCTGGAATAAAATTTATTCTAGTTTGGTGAAATCGGGCCTTAGATACTTTTTAGAATATTAATTTTACATAGGTACATAGAATACAATGTAGCAGTGTCCCACCCAGATACAACAAACATCGATGTTCATCACACAAATGTTTGACGGTGGGAATTGAACTCACAACCAAACCTATAGTTCAGAAGGCAGAGCTACTGATTCGGACGACTAAAGTCAAAAAAGAAAAATGTCCAAAGCCTAAAAATGACCAAAAGTTTTAGTACCTACTAGGTACTAACGGAGCTATCAGGCCAGTCAAAGAACAATTATTTTCCCGGAAACTTCGACGAACTCTGTAATTTTAATTTCAGTTCAATAATGTAAATACTGAAGTGCTCCAGTGCTGCGAATTTACGGAAATGTATAGTCAAGGCCTCATTCTCCTTTACCGTTGTTCTAATATTTGCAAAGTAGGTACCTTTGATAGGAATAAGATTAATAGGTATTTTCATTTCTATTGCTGCTAATTTTTATAAGCATTAGTAATTGTACTATGTACCTAAGTATGTTCATCATCATCATCATCAGCCTGAAGACGTCCACTGCTGCACATAAACCTCCCCCAAAGAGCGCCACTTTGAGCGGCTGCTTGCCTCCTGTATCCATCGGCTCCCCGCGGTTCTGACCAGGTTGTCGGTCCACCTAGTGGGGGGCCGGCCTACGCTGCGTCTTTCGGTTCGTGGTCACCACTCGAGAACCTTTCTACCCCATCGGTTGTCAGTTCTACGAGCGATGTGGCCTGCCCACTGCCACTTCAACTTGCTAATTCTCAAAGCTATATCGGTAGCTTTAGTTCTCTTGCGGATCTCCTCATTTCGGATCTTATCTCGCAAGGAAACCCTGAGCACAGCTCTCTCCATAGCTACTACTACAATATTGTTTATTAACGGGATATTTACCATGTATATTATTTGTTTTGAGTTGCCGATATTTCGATGCTGTTGCAAGCACCATGATCACGGACGGACTGAAGAACTTGCGGGTGGATGATAATAAGTTATGGGCAACCGTAACGGTCTACCCTCCTTCGTACACGTTTATTACGAGTCGCACCAGTACCACTGTCCCTATTCTCACTATACACTCGATCTCGACACACAACACTCACCGTATCACTTTTTGCGCTTGGAACGGAAACATTTCGGCGTTTACATAAACGTACCACTGGATTCCAGATACTTGACAGTTAGCTCCATAGCTAGCTGCGCGACTTTGAAGCTTTGTACCGAGGAGAATGCTGCTGCCCATTCTCTGTATATTCCCTTACCCGGCTCTTACGGCACCCACGGGAAGAGTTGAGACGATGTTTTTGCAAAACCAACGCACCACGAATAATCGCCGTAGCCACAGCATTATAGGTATATGTACCTACCAAAGTCAATGGTACCTCCTGACAGTAATAGGTAACTGGTGGTATGGTTTGTATTTTGTATGGGTCTCAACCTTAAAGAATTAACTCTAACCCACTGGTGGTTAGTTAGTTCGAGCTTTTTAGAATATAGCAACTTTTTTAGAGTATGTCAATCAAATGGGGGTTCTGTTGTGTGCCGGAATTACGCCACCATCGCTGCAGGTTTTGAACATTTTATCTTGAAATTAATTGAAAGTGTAGGTGACTGTAGTATAATTGCTATTTATGTTCCAGTAACTATGCCAATTGAATTACTCTACGTAAGGTTAGTCAGAATGTGGGTGATGGCCGTACTCGTCATGTCAAAACGGATTACCAGCGCAGATGTCGGCTGGGCAGACTGACAAAGTATGGCTTCGCGGCCTCAGTTAAAGGTGCCGGCTGGAATGTTTTGTTTGTGGAACTATTAGACAGCGCATTATGGATTACTTAGAGTGGGTTTTGATCCGTAATCAAGGTAACCAATGGTTAAAAACTGTAACAAAGTCTAACCAATGGTTACACCCTTGTTGAACCTGCTGGGTTAGCATGGACGGTAGACAAAATTGTCTTTCCTCGTTTTACGTCACTTTCTTCATACTTGCTTGGAGTAAAACAGGGGAAAAGACAGTTTTGTCTACCGGCCGTGCTAACCCAGCTGCTATTTTGATATATACCATAAGTAATGGTAAGTATAGGATGTGGACAAACCCAGTGAATAAGCAATGAGCCCAAGGCAAACCAATTAGTACCTTTTTTTTTTATGGACTTTAAAAAGTATGTTTTTAAAAACTGCTGTTGCCTTAGAACTCGTCATTCATAAAACAATTTGTAATTCTTTTTATTTGAAAGGACATACTTTCAGCTTGGCACCATAGACATTGTAAAATCGGGTCTGCAGTTTAATTTTTAATTAATTATAATAAGTGGAGTGTTTTTTATGTGGTACTTATTATTGGATTCTACTACTTATAGGGTAGGTTTTATGATCTGTAGATATGGTAACCAGTGGTCAAAATGCTAAATCCTAACCAATGGTCAAAATTCGATTTTTAAAGCTTTATTATAAGTCGAAATGACCACAAATAGCAGTATCGCCTGCTTCGCTTCGGAGCAAAATGTACAATACGCAAAATGAAATGCTGCCGATACTGCTCAACCAAAAAAAAAACAAATGAAAAAAATCATAAATAATAATATTTAGGAATAATGGCATGTCTGAAGCATATTGATGGCGGATTCTGTGGTCTGGAGGACAAGAGAAAAACCGATAGACCAGAAAATAAGTAAACCCAAACTAACCCAAACAATCTTATAGCCATATCATCAAAGTGTTTCTAAAGCGATTGAAGTCAGTTGAACTCCTTTTTAGGGATGTAAGTTATTCCTTAGTCGGAAGACGAACGGGAATAGACGCAGTTAAAACGGGTTAGGGTCATGTCATATAGTTGTCTGGGTTGTATGCCGACCATATGACGACTATGGACTAAATTGAACAACTACTAAAAACTTAACACCTTCATGTATAAGTAGGTAGGTAATTCATTTACCTATGTGAATTAAATTTCATTCCATTTCATTGTAAAACGTCTATGTGTCCAAAACGTCTTACTTGCAGAATCTCTAGACCCAATTTCAAAGGCTTTAGTTGACAGTTCATAACTTACTAGGAATGTTAAAAAAAATCGATTATTAAGTAAACGATTATTTTTTTATAAAAATCGATTTTTATTTATCGATTATTATTTATCAAAAAATCGATTATTTATAAATCGATTTTTTATTTTGTGTTCGATTTTTCCTACTTGCATTAAAAATAATAATGCAACACCGCTACCAAATTCCTGGGGGTCTAGCAAAGATACCAGCGTGAGACGTTAACGCCTCACGCTAACTTCAAAACGTATAGGAAATGACATTTCCTGCGGGTAACTTTTCCGCAGCTATGTCATTCCCATTCTACTACGGCAAAAATCGATTATTAAAAAAAAAACCGATTATTTTTTCGTCAAAAAAATAATCGATTATTAAAAAATCGATTTTTCGCCCCTCAGGTCACATCCCTATAACTTACTAAAAATATAGCCGTTGTTTACATTGCCGTCTATTTGACAAGAACAGCAATAGTTTTAGAAGTTTTAGATCTGTCAATTAAAGCCTTTAAAATTGACTCCGATGTAAAAATCAATGGCCCACTATGTAGGCAAAACGTCCAATAGCAAAATGACTTCTGCTTTTTAAAAATGACGTTATTGCAATAATGACTTGATTGCATAAAATGCTCGGATAGATGGTATGCATCTATGTTTTTCATTTACATAAAATAATATGAACATGTTATAGCAAACACACACATAGTTCGCCAGCAGGGGCGTGTGCTGCTCCATCCTGGACCCTGGAACCTGGACCCCGGGGTAAACCATCATCATGGCCGATAAAAAGGATTTAGAATGCGTAAGTTTTACGTGGATTTTAAGGTGTCATTCAATGTCAAACTTATTATAAAACTCCTAGAATAAAAACAAAATTAGCTGTTTACATTTTGAATTTCCAGCTTCATAGTGGAAGCCGCAGCGTAGGCCGGCCCCCGACTTAGACCGACTATCTAGTGAAAACCACGGGGAGCCGATGGATGCAGGAGCCGAGCAGCCGCTCAAAGTGGCGCTCTCTTAGGGGGGCCTATGTTTAGCAGTGGACGTCTTCTGGCTGTTGACGATGAGTAGACCAATAGCCTTAAATCTTCTATGATATACTTAGCTACAACAAATAACATCTTTGTGTCATCATCATCAGCTTGAAGACATCCACTGCTGAATATAGGCCTCCCCTAGAGAGCGCCACTTTGAGAGGCTTTCCGGTTCGTGGTCGCCACTCGACAAAATCTCTTCCCCATCGGTTGTCAGTTCTACGAGCGATGCGGCCTGCCCATTTCCATTTCAACTTGCTAATTCTAAGAGCTACATCGGTCACTTTAGTTCTCCTGCGGATCTCCTCGTCTCGGATCTTATCTCGCAGGGAAAGGCTGAGCATAGCTCTCTCCATAGCTCGTTGCGCGTGTACCCAAGTCTGTGTACCTAAGCTTTTTTGGTTATGAGTGAAACTCATTTCCCATTTCCATGACCCAGGGTGATCCGGATTTGGATTGCATGCGAAAACCGATGGACCTGCCGACGCTGCCGAAGGCTCTCACTTTCGAAGAAAAGAAGTATCTCCTAGCTGTCGAGAGAGGAGACATGCCTAATGTCAGAAGGTACGATAATAATATCCGCTCAATACGTTGCCAGCAGTGCTATCGGGTATAGGCTGTGTCCACGTGTTTTTCGTTTTGTAGAATCTTAGGAAGGTGTCACGCGTTTTGTAGGATCTTCTCGAGTGGCGGTCACGAACTGGAAGACGCAGTGTAGGCTTTCAGTAGGTGGATCGATGATCTAGTCAAAACCCCGGGGAGCCGCTGGATGCAAGAAGCAAGTAGCCGGTCGAAGTGGCGCTGTATCAGTTAGGTTAATTATGCTCGGTAGTGGACGTGTTCTGGCTGATGATGAATAAGATCATTACGGGAGAGAGTAGGCATCATCAGCTTCATCATCATAAACAGCCTCAAGACGCCCACTGTTGAACATAGACCTCATCCACACAGCGCCACTTTGAGCGGCTGCTTGCCTCCTGCAACTATCAGCTCACCAGCGGTTTTCACCAGATCGTCGGTCCACTTAGTGGGGGGCCGGTCAACGCTGCGTCTTCCGGTTCGTGGTCGCCACTCGAGAATCTTTCTTCCCCCATCGGTTGTCAGTTCTACGAGCGATGTGGCTTGCCATTGCATTTCAACAACACAGTCTAGTAATCAGATTACTAGACTGTGTGATCAGATCATAAAGTCTCGAATGCCCATTAATTTCACTAGCTACAATGCCCTTCAAACCGGAACACAGTAGTGCTTGCACACTACTGCTTTGCGGCAGAATAACTGACAAAGCGGTGGTACCTACCTAGACGAACTTTGCAGAAAAGTCCTACCACCTAGTAAACCTAGTTTTAATGGCAGGCAACTAGCCGCTGTTGAACAGCCTAAGCTGTGACAAGCGTTAGAAAACAAAAATAACCCAATTAATAAAATGTTAATTGAAAACAACAAGTCTTAGTTTTATAATTGTCCAACTTCTATTTATGATTTTACACTTTTCGTACGTTTCAACAACAAGCGATTTAATTTGGCATAACGCCCACTGTAAATAAATATCAATTAAAATAAAGCTGGTTCTGTGAGCATTTTTCTTGAAAATTGCGTCTTAACATTGCCAAAACAAAAATTGTTGTCTCGACTTTTCGCTCTCTTGAACGCTCTTTGGGGTAGGTACCTATTTCTTAATTAATTGACAGACATCGAATGTGCTGGTTAAATATGGCTGCCCACCCACTGGTGCAGACCGCCGGGGTGAGATAGTGAATGCTAGCGCGACCCTATTTCGCCGCATCCCGGCGGCGGACGGATCAGGGGGGGTTTTAGTGGGTTCGAGTCCCACATATTTCCTGCCATGGACTACTGGCGAGGGCACTTCCCCCCTCTAAAAAAAGTATTCATGTCATTCCATTGACCTATTTGGTGGCAAATTCTGTAGGGCTTCTCGCTACCATGTGACAATCACATCAACAGCTGGCAGACGTCCTCTGATGAACATAGGCTCCCCCATAAAACGCCACTTTGGACGTTTATCATAGGGAGGGATTTTCCGCGTTTGGCAGGCGGCTTGGTGATTGCAGAAGATTTTAATGTACCGAGGAAATTGCTGCTGCCCAATCCCTGGATATTCACATTTCACATAGCCGGCTCTTACGGCACTCGCGGGAAGAGATGGGGTGGTTGTATTCGCAAACCGGTATCACACAGCCACATGTGACAATTGTAAAAAAATATCTCAAAAAATACTATCTCCGACAGAATTCTACAAAAAGCCCATCGCCAGAAACACATCGACGTGAACTGCGTGGATTCCCTCGGTCGAGGAGCACTGACCCTGGCTATTGATGGAGAGAATATGGAGATGGTGGAGCTGCTGGTCATCATGGGCGTAGAGACCAAGGATGCCCTGCTGCAGGCCATCAATGCTGAGTTTGTGGAGGCAGTGGAACTGCTGCTAGAGCATGAGGAACTGATTTACAAGGATGGAGAGCCTTACGTGAGTTGTCTCAAAATTATTTCGACCAGCTTCTGCCTGTAGCGGACTATAATTTATTGTGATAAACTTTACTTTGAAATTTTTATGAAACTTGGTCAAGTGGTCAGACGAATTTTTAAGCCACCCAAAGACTCACTTGGCTTAACGACTGTTGTTTTTTGACTACAGCCAGGGGCCCTCCGGTAGCGCACAGTTGAAAATACCACTTTTTGTAGCGGTCACCCATCCAAGTAGTAACCGCAACTAACGTTGCTTAATTTTCCCGATCGGTTAAGAACGGATAGCTGAGCGTTGGTCTGTATGAAATGTTATATAGATGGTTTGAGACTTGGCAAAGGTCGTATAGCCTATTACACCGTGGAACTTTTAATAAAAACAACTTAAAAAAAAAAACTTTTAACTTTTATAGCGTTAAAATAAAAAATTAAAATAATATAAATGCCTCAATAAATAGTTCGCCGTTAGCCGAAATGCCTATTTCACGCTACACGCAGCGGGCAAATGTTTCTAAGGTAGCTAAAACACCTGCGCCCTCCCCGCTCTCCCGGAGTGCTAAATTATTGCACGTCATAGGACCTTTGTAAAGAATTTGAATTTGGACTAATTTTATTGTACCTAGTTTTACGTTTTATACTATAGGTACTTTTAAATAAACATTCTAAAGCATGGACTGAGGACATACATTTCAGGAAAATATTGAATTAAATTCGACGGTGTATACGACCTGTGCCAATACGGTATAGGAATACTAGTTATCGCTAAAAACTGCGTACTCCACATGTTTGAAATCAGACATTCAACAGCTTCATCATCATCATCAACAGCCTGAAGAAGTCCACTGCTGAACATAGGCCTCCCCCAGAGCGCGCCACCTTGAGCGGCTGCTCACCTCCTGCATCCATCGGCTCCCCGCGGCTTTCACCAGATCGTCGGTCCACTCAGTGGGGGGCTGGCTTACGCTGCGTCTTCCGGTTCGTAGCCGCCACTCGACCTTTCTTCCCCATCGGTTGTCAGTTCTACGAGCGATGTGGCCTGCCCATTGCCACTTCAACTTGCTAATTCTATATAAGAGCTATATCAGTCACCTTAGTTCTCCTGCGGATCTCCTCGTTCACACACAATCATCATTTTGCTAGCTTAAAGCAAAATGATCTTTCATATCTTCTAATGCTAATTCTGTTTTCTTCTAGCTTGCTAATTCTGTTTTCTTATTATACAGAGCTGGCAGAAAGTGGACCCAAACACGGCTATGTTTACTTCAGACATTACCCCTCTGATGCTGGCCGCTCATAAGAACAACTACGAGATCATCAAGATCTTGCTGGACCGAGGGGCTGCTATCCCAAACCCTCATGATGTCAGGTGAGGCAGGAGACAGACATTGATTTTATCATTATTTTTACAAATATACATTATTTAGCTAGTCTTTTAGGACAAGTCAGGTTTTTAGGTACAATTTACATACAATCTCTTTGGCATGTGACGTCATGAATTGTGTTTTCATAGTAAATATGGGGCAGTTGCACACGATCTCTGTGTTGCGAGAAACGGGCAGGCGATGCCCCAAGAAACTTTAGCTTATTGCTCCGTCATTTATTCACCGATCTTACTTAATTTTTCAATTATTGCATTCATTTTTAACCTACTTTATGAAAATGATATTTAGTTGTTAATTTTTAATAGCAGGCCACTAGCCTATTGTTAGTCGCACGAGCCGTTGAGCAACACTTTATTTTCACTATATTTTAGACAGCCTCTGTGGTGTGGTTGTTAAGCAAGTCGACTCATAGCCTGAAGGCAGCGGGTTCAATTCCCGTGACAGGACAAGTATTTGTGCATAGCAATAAGCGCAAATACTTGTTCTGTGTCTGTGTTGTGTGGGATCATGGCCTCGTAGTTCCTGGGTCCCTAGAAATCCTAGCTAGGGTCCAGGATTTAATGTATGTGATCGTTGGGCGTTTTTTTATTTATATTTTGAAAGGACAAGTTTATTTATCCTATTTTTATCCAGGTGTGGATGTGAAGAGTGCATCCGTGATTCCTCCGAAGACTCGCTCCGTCACTCTCTAGCTCGGCTGAACGAGTACCGCGCTTTGGCTTCGCCGTCGCTGATAGCCTTGTCCTCGACCGATCCCATCCTCACGGCTTTCCAGTTGTCCTGGGAACTGAGGAACTTGGCTTTTGCTGAACAGGTAACCTTTTAGAACGTGTAGACAAGTGGTTAGCAAAGCGGGGCTAGCATCAGGTGAACGACTAGCTCGTCACGTCATTCAATCGCATAAAAAAAAACATTATTTTGTCACAAGGCTATCTTGTCCTCGACCGATCCCATCCTCACGGCTTTCCAGTTGTACTGGGAACTGAGGAACTTGGCTTTTGCTGAACAGGTAATCTTTTAGACAGTGTGGGCAAGTGGTTAGCAAAGCGGGGCTAGAATCAAGGCATGCCAATATTTTATCGCATTATCTCACAAGGCTATCTTGTCCTCGACCGATACCATCCTCACGGCTTTCCAGCTGTCCTGGGAACTGAGAAACATGGCTTTTGTTGAACAGGTAACCTTTTAGACCGTGTAGATAAGTGGTTAGCAAGGCGGGGCTGGCATCAACGCATGACATTATTTAGTCGCATTATCTCGTGCTGAAGCGAGAGAAATGAGATGACGAAACTATCTCGTGGCCTGCATGTTAGTTGGGCTGTTGTCAGAACCGCTTCGGAAATGAAAAAAAATGAAAAATGAAAATTATGTTTATTACCAAAGCATACACATTAAAGTTTATACCTATTTTGCAAAATCTTATTAATCTAACAAAAATAAGTAGGTATAGCCCATGAGGAACATTAGCAGCCGTAGCACGGTCGTACCTGTGTTACAGCTGCCAATATCGTCCTCCTGTGTAGTAACAGTACAGGAATAAACAAAAATTAACAAATAAGCCCCTACCCAAAAAAAAAATATTTCAATGGGCATTAAAGATTCAACAAAAAAAAAAAATCTTATGAATTGTTTGCTCAAGAGATTCTAAAAATATTTCCAGCAACCATACACTACGAAATACTGTTTGGGGTAAGCCGAAATAAAAGTGCGTGGAAATAAGTACAAGGCCTGTAGGGTTAGCACGGCCGGCAGACAAAACTGTCCTTCTCCTGTTTTACCCAAAGCAAGTATGAAGAAAGTGACGTAAAACGGGGAAGCGGAGCGATACATTCTCAATTTCTAATATTAAATTTTATGGAAGGTACCGAAATTCGAAATCCATTTCGAGATTACCCTCTAAAGAACTCGTATAAAATATCAGATTTTCGCTAGTAGTACTTCTTAAATTATTAATGTGTTCCGGTTTGAAAGGCATTGTAGCTAGGGAAATTACTTGGCAAATGAGACTTTATGATCTGACTAGCTGCGCCCCGCGGTTTCACCGGCGGATAAAAAGTAGCCTATGTGTTAATCCAGTACATAAGCTATCTATATTCCTAATTTCATCCAAATCCGTCGAGCCGTTTGAGCGTGAAGGAGTAAAAAACATACACACATACACACATACAAACATTCGCTTTTATAATATTAGTGTGATCACACAGTCTAGTAATCTTATTACTAGACTGTGTAAAGTCTCAGGATGACGTGCGCAGTGCAGTGTCACGCAAAAATATGTTAATTATAGAGTTCCGAGTGATACTACAATTTACGGGCAGCCGTGACGCATAACATCAGGCGCGAACGACTAGCTCGTCACGTCATTACGTCAAAAAAGTTATTGTTTTTTTTTTTTTTTTTTTCTATATTTGAAGAGCTTTTTCGCTTATATGCGAATATGTCGCTCTGTAAAAAAAGTTATTGTAAAAAAACAAATTGAGGCTAAATGACAATCGACGAGTGAAGCCTAGTATAATTGCAACAAAAAAGATTTCGAAACAAAGGCGTTGAACTTCCTCTCTTCCTCTGGCTTCTAGCTAAAATCTTCAATGAGCCTTCCTTCACCCAAAATTTTAAAGAAATTTATTTTAGAAAAATGCAACGTGATTTTTGTGTTTTTAGTGTTCCGTACCTAAAGGGAAAAACGGACCCTATCTCTAAGGCTCCGCTGTCTGTCTGTCCGTCTGTCACCAGGCTGTATCTCATGAACCGTGATAGTTAGATAGTTGAAATTTTCACAGATAATGTACTTCTGTTGCCGCTATAACGACAAATACTAAAAAACAGAATGATATAAATATTTAAGGGGGATCCCATACAATAAACGTGATTTTTTTGCTTGTTTTTATAGATAGTGGTACGGAACCCTTTCTGCGCGAGTCTGACTCGCACTTGGCCGGTTATTTCTCTATGAAAGGAGTATCAGGGAGGATTGATTTTTTTTCTAGGAAATTGAATAAGATCTTCTGTCCCAGGAATCCAAGTCGGAATATCTGGAGCTACGTCGTCAAGCGCAGCGGTTCGCAGTAGACCTGTTGGACCAGTCACGAAGTTCCCAAGAGCTGGCCATCATCCTCAACCATGACCCTGACGAGCCAGCCTTCGTGGAAGGAGAGCATATGAAGCTGGCCAGGTTGGAACTGGCCATCGATTTCAAGCAGAAGAAGGTAAGCCTTGATTTAAGCCTAGGATGAACGAAAATGTTCTATACCCGATCCATATTCAACATACAATATTTACTAACATTGCACTGACAGTTGAATCAGTTTAAGGGTTGTCACCACGAAATGGTTGAGCGATATCAGAATTAAGATGATTTTACCTATAAATTCTATCAGATTTCTCATAATTTTCAATAGTTACATGACTTACATGAATGCTATAAACAATCTAACTATGTACTTTATTTTAGAAATCTACAATGGGTATTCAAAAACGAAGATTTAAACCACCATTCATTTATCACTGCCAACCATTATGAGTCTCAGTTTTGACGTCCGAGGTAGGAAACAATTTGCTTTTGCGATTACGAAAAAAAAAATCAAATTGCAAGATAATTTTTTCACTAAGATGTAGATTGACATCCCATAGAATCAGCAAGATCCGTCGCCCCTAGCAACCAAGAGGTTCTCTATGATCTGGTACTCGTATGAAAAATTTTTCATGGGCCAGTACGCGACAGCCCTAAAAATGTTTCTGATCTCTCCTATCAGCTGATTCAACTGTCAGGGCAATGTTAGTAAATATTGCATCTTGAATTTGGCTGATATATAAGTCTTAATTTTTTTTTTGTTTTGTTTTTGCATTCTATATGATATAGGAAAATATTGTTAAGATAAAAAGTAGATTTGTTTTCTAAGCAACAATAAAACTACGCTTAACTATATCTTTGATTTAAATTGAGGTTTTCAGAAAATAGTTTTTAAACTAAACTTATAAAAGTAACATAAATCATTGTTACCTATTCACGGTAGTGTCTACTTTATACTGGGCGCATTGCACATAATAACCTAAAAGAGAGAGAGAGAGAGAGAGAGAGAGAGAGAGAGAGAGAGAGAGAGAAACCGGCCAAGTGCGAGTCGGACTCGCGCACGATGAGTTCCGTACCATTATCTATCCCTGCCATCTAGGGTTGAGTAGCAGTACTATTTAAAACAGCGCCATCTATGACTCATCTGGTAAACGAGCAAATATAAACACGATTGTTGTATGGGATCCCCCTTAAATATTTATTTTATTTTGTTTTTTAGCATTTGTTATAGCGGCAACAGAAATACATCATCTGTAAAAATTTCAACTGTCTAATTATCACGGTTCATGAGATACAGCCTGGTGACAGACGGACAGACAGTGTAGCCGCAGTAATAGGGTCCGATTTACCCTTTGGGTACGGAACCCTAAAAAAGAATATGAGGCATAGGATGAGGTGTACTATTTTCTGTCCAGTTCGTGGCCCATCCCAACATCCAACAACTGCTAGCCGCAATCTGGTACGAGGGTGTCCCTGGTTTCCGGCGAAAGACAGCCATGGAGAAGATCATGATAATCTGCCGCGTCGCCCTATTCTTCCCGTTCTACTGTTCTCTCTACATGGTCGCTCCAAACTGTACGACTGGGAAACTCATGAGAAAACCCTTCATGAAGTTCTTGATTCATGCTTCAAGCTACCTCTTCTTTTTGTGTAAGTACCCTCGTTTTTTGATAGCTAGAGTAATCTTTATAAACTTAGATACTTCAACGATGTGGTTAAAACCGCGGGGAGCTGATGGATGCAGGAGGCAAGCATCAGCTCACAATGGTGCCACGTGGAAGAGGCATATGTTCATCAGTGGACGTCTTTAGGCTGTTGATAATAGTGATGACATATTTCTAGCTACCTCTTCTTTTTGTGTAAGTACCCTCGTTTATTATAGCTAGAATTGCATAGATATAGTTATCTAGATAGAACAGACTAGATAGCCCAGACTAGATAGAACAGACTAGATAGAACAGACTAGATAGAACATGCTAGATAGAACAGACTGGATAGATCAGACTAGATAAAACAGACTTGATAAAACTAGATAGAACAGAACCTTAGAACTTAGACCCTTTTAAACTACTCTGTGGTTTGAAAGGTTTAAACTATGTACTTACTGTGTGTTGTGTGTTGTTTGTTGTTTGTATGTACTTACTGCGCCATATAGTTAAACAAGCGGAACTAGTATTTTTTTAAAATAAAACGCCTCATTCAATAAAGTTTGTAGTATGAACGCGTTCATATCCACGGTAGTCAATTGTTTTTTCTCTAATCTGTGCGACAGTATCACACCTGGCTCTTTTAGTATAGACAAATATGAAAGAGTCCGTAACACCAAAATAGGTAGAAAATACGAAAACCGAATCAACACACTAAATTTTTTTTAATCAACTTATATTTTCCATTAGGACTTTTACTTCCTATAATATCCCTCCATGAGAATGCATGAATTCATCTTTAGTCAAATCACTCCATGAATTCATATCATATACTGCACTTGCACTCGGATCAAAGCTTGCGGCTGCGTTCCGATAATTGATATCCTGAACATTGTCCTTAAAAATGTCGTAACGTTTTAACGTTTCTTTTAAATTGGCATAATGCTTGCTGTAATCGGCGATAAATTTAACGAATAAGGCCGGTGCATCTGATAGATCGTAATGAGGCCGGTCGATCGCTTGTGAAACCGAAAAGGTCAATATAATACACAAAAAAATACTGCTTTCATTGTAACACACTTTCCGAATGAAGATGTAGAGTAAAAATGATAGTTTTACTTTTTTTTGGACTATAAAGAAAATTGATTCGTTATGTAATTCGTTACGAATCCATATTGTGTTATTATTGCATCGTTATAAATGTAATTAAATCAGTAGTCTGAATTGTCCACTTGCGTCGTGGTGTTTTCCAAGTGTAAATCACACTTAAGGTGAAGGGTAGGGTCAGATAAGCAGGTCCAAATTTGTTCAAAGAAACATCGACCTTGACGTCGTAGTCTTAAATATCAATTCAGTCTGCACTTCAGCGCGGTGCTTATGACACAGACAACCCACGAAATGACTGATTATGACGGTTTTTAATTAATATCTCTGTTTACATTGTGTTTTTCAAAATTATGAAGTCATCACAAAATGTTTATGTTTGTTAGGAATACGCTAATTGTTTTTTGTAAAAAATATATTCGATAGAAACTCAGTAAAATTAGAACAATAAAAATTATTGAGGGAGGTTTGCGTTTTTTTTTTATGTAGCTATATTTATTAATCTTGTATTTGCGCACATCACAAAAGACTTAATGAAATGAATTACATGATGTATTAATTTCAAAGCTCCAGATGCTCTAATTAAGCCAGGAAACGTGCCAAAAAACACCTTCTTAGCCCTATCCTTCGCATTAAACCTGTTTAAACACACCCTGAAAGGATACGGGCTACGAACCAATCACCCTACTTGACTTACTCCTCCCCCCCCCCCCTCCTCCTCCTCTCTCCTCCTCCTCCTCTTACTCCTTCTTCTTTTACTTTTTTGACTAGGTGGTAGGACTTTTCTGCAAAGTTCGTCTAGGTAGGTACCACCGCTTTGCCAGTTATTCTGCCGCCAAGCAGTAGTGTGCAAGCACTACTGTGTTCCGGTTTGAAGGGCATTGTAGCTAGTGAAATTACTGGGCAAATGAGACTTTATGATCTGATCACTCAGTCTTGTAATCTGATTACTGGACTGGGTGATGTCTCAGGATGATGTGCGCAGTGCAGTGTCACGCGAAACTTTATTGTTTTAAAGTTCCGGGTGACACTGCAACTGTTATGGGCGGCCGTGTCACTTAACATCAGGTGAACGACTAGCTCGTCACGTCATTTAATTACATAAAAAAAAAAAAAAAAAAAAAAAACCCTGTATAACTAGTAGGTAGTTCCTCACGGCCTTAGGTGTATCTCGACAACGTCTAGACTGATTCTGTTCATATTTGAAATACTTGTTTAGAATTGGTACCCAATGTTTCTGCCAAATATTATCAAAATAGGCTGGTAAATGGTGCCGCTGCAAACTTCCCCTCTTTTTGGGGGAACTTCCCCACCAATCAAGAATCGCTGACGACAAAAAAATACCTGAAGGTGTAGAAATCTGTATCCCAAGTTTCGTCAAGATTCGTTGAAAAATGCGACCTTTACGCGAGTATGAAGGTACATCCGGACAGGCGAAAGCAAATTTTGGCGAGTTGAAGAAGGGACTTTCGCTCACTTCGTTCGCTCGTTCAAAAATATTATAGTTCCCAAATATAATATATCTGTAACTCGAATGAATTATCTATGTATATTTTGGAAAACCTCGGGTGCCATTTCCAGTCTTATTGCATCCTACTCTCCGGCATCTTATCGGCAACGTTTGCTTCAACACAAGGATCCGTATCAGAATTTGTCATGCCTTGAAGAACTTGCAACGCTTCGTTACGGTACATTAGAACCGGTTTTAAACAGTTTAGAAGATTAAAAAATATAATTAAGTTGGTAACTAACGCGGGCTAGACCACGTGTAACTATAAGGCCGGGTTTCCACTTGCAAGTAAACTTCTGCAAGAAGTGTCGTATCGGATCGTCTATCAGACCGTAGCTTGAAAGTGTAGACTAGTGTAAACTAGTGTAAACTAGTGTAAACTAGTGTAAACTAGTGTAAACTAGTGTAAACTAGCGTAAACGAGTGTAAACTAGTGTAAACTAGTGTAAACTAGGTGCAAAATAGTGTAAACTAGTGTAAACTAGTGAAAACTAGTGTAAACTAGTGTAAACTAGTGTAAACTAGTGTAAACTAGGTGCAAACTAGTGTAAACCATCGGTTGTCAGTTCTACGAGCGATGTGGTCTGTTCATTGCCATTTAAACTTGCTAACTCTAAGAGCTATATCGGTCACTTTAGTTCTCCTGCGGATCTCCTCGTTCTGGAGCGTATGTCGCAGGGAAACACCAAGCATAGTTCTCTCTATTAGTTGGTAATTAGTTGGAGTTTTTAATCCTTGGTTACCTTAACTATGGATCAAGAACCCGTATCCTAAAATAGCGAGATCAAATTATTTTTGTGTTGTATACGTATATAATTAGGGATACCGTCTGTACTAATAATTTCATTATTCATAATTTCATTTCACATACCTCATTTTTAATAATGATGTAATTTATAATGGTGGTTATTTATAAATAATAATAATAATAACGCAGGGGCGGCTTTGTGGCGAGCCGTCGGTGAGTGGCGACACCGCGTACCCTGATTCCAAGGGGCTAAATGAGACCCCTGACCCCTGGCTTGCCTTAACTGGCTGTCCGGGGGTGGAAGTCGCAAGAGCTAAAACCTAAGCTCCAGGGTGGAAGTGTTAAAGGGCATAACGCCGCGAGTAGCGTTCAGTGAAAGTGCAGCACACCTCTCGACACCCTAAGCCACCCACACCAATGTTGCTTCCTCGGCACCAATATGCGGTAGCCACTATAGGGAGCCCATTTAGTGGGTGGCAAGTCATCACCTGCCTCAAACATTTTGACGTGAGGCAAAATTGGCAGGTGCCGTTTTCTCATTCCATAAACCAAACATCAATCCATCATAAGTTCACCACAATAGCCCAGATTTATTTTTAACCTTTGTATACAAAATAGTTTATAATATGCCATACCATGCCTTGTAATAGTTGTAGTTAATTTTATACTCAAAAGGGCCTCTTGGTGTTAGCTTAGGCCCCACCAATGCCTCTCAAATGTCCGGGCTAGACCCGAGAAATTAAATAAAAAATAATAATAATAATAATAAATATAATAAATAATATATCATTACTTATAATTTCATAATTATCAGCATTCATAATTATATTGTTTATAATGTTTTTTTTTCATATTTTTTAGTTAACATAATAATAATTTTGAGGTAGTTAAATCATTACATAGATATGCATGTATACCCTAAAGATACTAAGATACTAGTCTAAGGCAAAGACATAAATAGGTGCGACGACGAGCGAAGCGAGGAGGAGCGTTAGGTTAACTGTGACCACACGACGCACGAGCCGAGCGAGCGAAGCGAAGCGTAGCGAGCGTGCCGCGGCAGTGGCCGGCGAAGTGCCAGAAGTCACTTATGCTTATATAAAAAATTACAGAAACCATCTATATTAAGGTTCAGATAACCTCTATTTGATTTAAACAAAGTTCACCAACAACACCAAAATCAACATAACATGAGAAAATATAGGTTATTTTACAATTACCTACAGTCCACACGTTAATTTTGATTGTTTTGACTGGATAAAGTGCCTGCATAGATTGAAGAACAAATTGGCTTGCCGTAATACGTTTTTATAACTGATTAAGATATATATAATAATCAACAGTTCCAGTCACATTAATTTACAGTATTATAGATAATTTGTTTTAAATTTGTTTTATGATTTAAGTTACTTATGGTAAAAGAACATTATAAATTTGTACTGTTATGTTATATACGCCTTATGAGTTTCATTCTTATAAATTTGGATTATTATTAATTTTGATTTATAATAAAGAAAATTAGATGTAGTGAAAGTATATTAAATCACATTATGTGAAATGATGATTATAAGTAACATTTTTATTTGTAACAAAATTATGATAAATGATTTTATAAGTTTCGACAGTGAACCATATAATTAACGTGGGGAAAATGTCTCGAAGTCATACATTTTCATTTAAGGGGCAACGTTTCACTTGCGCGGCAAATTCAAATTTTCTTGCGTTCTTTTGCCAATAATAGCTTAATTACTCAACGTGATTACATGAAAACTAATTTTGCGGAAATAAATAAAATGCATCAACAAATTACGATTAAAAGTATCTCCTAGATATCATTGGTTTAGCGACAAATAGCAATAAACAATTTTCTTCTTAGTTTTTCAGTCTATTGTTGTGCGCTAGTGTAACGTAATAACGTTCCACCTTAAGTAGGTTTTTTTATAGCTGAATAGGCCCGCATTTGACCGCAGTCTCACTTGTTGGAAAGTGACGACGCGGTCTACGATGGTACATGCTTGACTGAAAAGGTACACCTATCTATCTACCTATATATGACTATGAGGGTATAATAGTAACATATCAGTAGGGGAAAAAAACAGCAATTAAAATAACTTACTAAAACAATTTTTTTATTTTACATATATTCCATGAGTACTTTTATCGAATCCTCCATGAGTCTTTATGAACTCCTCTTTAGTCAAATCAGTCCATGAGTACATGCCAAATACTACATTTGAAGTTGGATCATTGGCTGCATCTGCGTTATCATCGTTAATTTCCTGCACATTTTGCTTGAAAATATCGTAACGCTTCAATGTTTCTTTTATATTGGGGTAGTGCTTGTCGTAATCGGCGATAAATTTAACGAATAAGGCCGGCGCATCTGATAGATCATAATAAGGCCTGACGGTCGCTTCTGAAACCGAAAAGATCAATACGAAAATACAAAAAAATACAGCTTTCATTGTCAGACTTCCGCAGTCCAGATGTAGAATAGAAATGGTAACTTTAAACTGCCTTATTTATAGGACTATGAAGAAAATGGATTCGTTGCAGATTAATATTAAGCGTTACAAATTAATGTTGAGTTTGAGTGATTAGCTTACACCATTTTAAATGTAATTGGTGAAGCTTAATTCATTTTACTGGTTTGTTCGCTGATTATATTGTTTTTTATTTACTTTTTATCAATGACTGTACCAAAGTATCGAAATAGGAAAGTGTCGAATCGATATAGATGTAGCGTGTCGCCACTTTTAGCCATATTATTATCACTTAAGTACATACAAAAAAACTTATAACTTATAATTTTATAACCATTCAAACATGCAAAAACTGATCATGTCAAGTTCCTTACTAAAGGTGTTTTGTTTCATCGTTTAAGGTAACCAATGGTAATTTTTATTTTATCCTTGGTTACCTTAACTATGGATCAAGAACCCGTATCCTAGAATAGCGAGATCAAATTACTTTTTTGTTGCATACGTATATAATGAACGTGGGGAAAATGTCTCGAAGTCATACATGTTCATATAAGTAGGTTTTTTTATAGCTGAATAGGCCCCCGCATTTGACCGCAATCTTACTTGATAGAAAGTGACGACGCGGTCTACGTTGCTACATGCTTGACTAAAAAGATACACCTATCTATCTACCTATACATATATGACTATGAGGGTATAATAGTAACGTATCAGTAGGGGAAAAAACAGCAATTAAAATAACTTACTAAATTATATTTTTATTTTATTTTCCATGAGTACTTTTACCGAATCCTCCACGAGTCTTCATGAACTCCTCATTAGTCAAATCAGTCCATGAGTACATGCCAAATACTACATTTGAAGTTGGATCATTGGCTGCGCGTTCGTTTTTATCATTGATCTCCTGCACATTTTGCTTGAAAATATCGTAACGCTTCAATGTTTCTTTTATATTGGGGTAGTGCTTGTCGTAATCGGCGATAAATTTAACGAATAAGGCCGGCGCATCTGATAGATCATAATAAGGCCTGACGGTCGCTTGTGAAACCGAAAAGATCAATACGAAAATACAAAAAAATACAGCTTTCATTGTCACACTTCCGCAGTCATGTAGAATAGAAATCGTAACTTTAAACTGCCTTATTTATAGGACTATGAAGAAAATGGATTCGTTGCAGATTAATATTAAGCGTTACAAATTAATGTTGAGTTTGAGTGATTAGCTTACACCATTTTAAATGTAATTGGTGAAGCTTAATACATTTTACTGGTTTATTCGCTGATTATATTTTTTATTTACTTTTCTTTCTATTGAAATTGTTGTTATAATTTATATTAATGATAATGCTTTGTTCTAGTGACTTACAAACTGACAGACAACCTAGAGCCCGAACTACTGAACTGAGTGACTGGATATAGAGCAGGATGACGTAGCGTAGGGGTTGTGTTAGTGAAGGTGGCTAGGTGATAGGACTTTTCTGAAAAGTTCGTCTCTAGGAAGTAGGTAAGAGTGTCTCTCAAGGGTTAGCTTTGGTTCGGCTTATTATATAATATTATGGTATTGTTCTTGTTATAATTATCAATAATGTGATTATAAAAATATTGACCGAATCGTAATTTAACAGTATTTAAAATGTCAATGGATAATCGGTAAGCGGTAGTCCTGGCGTTAAAAAGAAACATATTATTAGCTTTGTATAGAAGGACTATCAAAGTGAGTGAAAGGGCCGTGTAATAAAGCATTAAATAAATAAATAAATATGTGTGGACATTTCACACAACGCCATCTAGCTCCAAACTAAGCATAGCTTGTACTATAGAAACCAGATAACTGATACAATACTTAGATACTTTTTGTTTGTAAATACATACATAGAATACAACATAACACCCAGACACAGAACAAACATAGATAGATAGATAGAAAATTCTTTATTGCATAAACAACAATAGTAGGTACATAGGCGAACTTAATGCTATAGAGCATTATCTTCCAGTTAACCCCGGTGTATTGTGGAATTGTTTATTGCGGTGGTGCAATACTGAAGAAATATAAGACAAGAAAAAACAACAACTATTTCTCTAAACTGATGAAAGTATAAATAACACAATAAATACATAAAATTAAATACACACAAATACAAACATCGATGTTCATCACACAAATGTTTGCCCTACGTGGGACTCGAACCCACAACCTATAGTTCAGAAGGCAGAGCTTCTACAAACTGAGCTATCAGGCCAGTCAAAATTATGCGGTTATGAGAAAAATAATTCTCTAACTTTTCTTCCACTTCCTTTTATTTAGCTTTAATGATATGCCCGATGCATATAATGCTACTACTTATAACATAATACTATATTCACAGAATTCTCCCTATTTACATAGTCTATGACCATATTATACCTACTGCATATTTGATTTAAGGTGGAACGTTACACTAGCGCGGCAAATTCAATTTTTCTTGCGTTATTTTGCCAATTATAGCTTAATTACTCAACGTGATTACATGAAAACTAATTTTGCGCAAATAAATAGAATGTATCAACAAATTATGATTAAAAGTATCTCCTAGATATCATTGGTTTAGCGCACAGATAACCCCCAATAGATACAGCATGAAAGACGACGACCGCGCACCACGCATTGGCGTAAATGGGTCTATATAAATCGTCGCTTCGCAGCACGGCCTTAGTTTCGACCAATTATTAGAGTTCGTTATTAGGGCGTCACTCGAAACAGCCAATAATAGCGCATTGGCTCCAGTCCCCGCAACCCGCGCCTTCCGCCAGTTTTGGTGAGCTAGGATCCGAACAAAAATCCCGTAATGCGGTATCTATTGGGGGTTATCTGTGGTTTAGCGACAAATGGCAATAGATTAAAGACTAAGAAGAAAATTTTTTATTGCCATTTGTCGCTAAACCAATGATATCTAGGAGATACTTTTAATCGTAATCTGTTGATACATTCTATTTATTCGCGCAAAATTAGTTTTCATGTAATCACGTTGAGTAATTAAGCCATTATTGGCAAAAGAACGCAAGGAAATTTGAATTTGCCGCGCTAGTGTAACGTTCCAACTTATGCACCGGTAATATCCAGAGAATAGGCAGCAACATTCTTGGTACATTAAAATCTTCTGGCGATCACCAAGCCGCTTGCCAAGCGTGGTAATTATGGCAAACCCCCTATGATAAGCGTCCAAAGTGTCGCTTTATGAGAGAGGCCAGTGTTCAGCAGTAGACGTCTTCTAGCTGATAATGTATATGCATAGGTATGACTTAGAGTAACATGCATTCCTAGCGTCGTTATGGTACATTAGAACCGACGTTAAACGATTTGTGTTTGATTGCCCATTAAATAAATATGATAGGCAGCCACAATGCTCCACGTGTAATAGTAATAACCTATAACATTTTATATACATAGAAACGTGTAGCATATCGCAAACTCAAACTCAAACTCAAATTCTTTATTGCAAATAGGCTATTTTTAACACTTTTACAAGTCAAAACTAGATAATGTATTTATAAATAATAAAAATTAAATTATTGTACATATTAAGCAAGCATAATTAAACAAAATCACAGTGCTTAATGTCAAAGAGCCGTTTTATTAAAAAAAAGAAATCGTCTTTTATGCATGACCCAATAGATGGTGCCAGTTGTGGTTTTACAAAATCTGTCACTGTCACTGCTTCAAGCATAGACCACAAGTTAGAGGAAATGATCACGATACTGACAACTTTAAACTCTTTCGTTTTTTTTTAGTTTCGTTGCGAGATACCTTGGCTTTATTTTGGATCATAAGATTAACGTTTATCTATCTCGCAGATCTACTGTACTTCAATTTACTTAATAAGAATGCAGCACAGACTACTTAGGAGATACTGCAGGCAATGTACTTGTGGTCCACCCAACTGAATTTGACATTTCGTTGTTGATAGTCTAAGCATTTTCTTATGTACTGGGTGGCGCAAAAGTAAAGACCCTATTTGGTTCAGCTATAACATTTTTTCTAAATTAGAAAACTAGATTTAGGTTTTTTTAAATGTATATTTGTGCCATTAAATTTCGTACCATTAGGATTTAAAGATGATGTCTTTTAAATGGTGACCTCCAGAGTTGATACACATTTGAGCCCTATTTATGACATTTTGCATAACTTGCCGTAACACTTCCTGCGATATGTTCGTTATTTCTTGACGAATGTTTTCTTTTAGAGCTGCGAGAGTCTGTGGCTTGTTCACATACACCCGAGATTTCAAAAAACCCCAAAGAAAGAAGTCTGGACTGGTCAGATCGGGTGATCTTGCAGGCCAAGGCAAATCGCCAAAACGAGAGATAACTCGGCTTGGAAAAGCGTCCCTCACTAAGTCCATAGTGTCGCGCGCTGTGTGTGCCGTAGCGCCGTCTTGTTGAAACCAGATGTGCTCCAGCCCCAATTCGTCCAAACTGGGTATCAAAAACTCACGTAACATGGTTCTGTAGCGTTCTCCAGTGACAGTTATCGCATTGCCTCCAGCGTCTTCGAAAAAATAGGGTCCGATCACTCTGTCAACACAGATGCCACACCATACAGTAACTTTTAGTGGGTGTAGAGGTGTTTCTTGAATAATGCGCGGATTATCAGTGCCCCAGAACCGAGTATTCTGCTTATTGACATGCCCTGAGAGATGGAAATGCGCTTCGTCACTCATAACCAATTTTGAAGGAAAATCATCTTGCAAAATGTCATAAATAGGGCTCAAATGTGTATCAACTCTGGAGGTCACCATTTAAAAGACATCATCTTTAAATCCTAATGGTACGAAATTTAATGGCACAAATATACATTTAAAAAAACCTAAATCTAGTTTTCTAATTTAGAAAAAATGTTATAGCTGAACCAAATAGGGTCTTTACTTTTGCGCCACCCAGTATAAACTACTCTGTGGTTTGAAGCGTTTAAACTATGTACTTACAGCGCCATCTAGAAAAGAAGCGGAACTAGTGTTTTTTTTTAAATAAAACTCCTCATTATAACAAGCCTATTACATTACGAGTTTGAAGAAAAAAGTTCTCTTTCTCACTACAGGTGCAAGCAATCCGGCACAATGTAGAATAGAAATCGCAATAAATATATTACGTAATTATATACAACACAACTTATATTATGTCACACGGCAATACTTACAGAATAGGGTAGTTGCCTTCTATTAAAAATTAACAAGTAAATATTATTTTCATAAAGTAGGTACCTAGGTTAAAAATGAATGCAATCTTTGAAAAAATATGTAAAGTCGGTAAATAAATCACGGAGTAATAAGCTTTTAATGTACGAGGGGGCATCGCCTCTCTTTTGCGAGAAAGGGTTCACAGATTGTGTGGAGCTTCCCCACGGTTACTATGAAAACACACGTTATGACGTCACATGCCAAAGAGATTGTATGTAAAGCTACCACAGCTTGCCAAAGTTCGTCTAGGTTAAAGGTACCACCGCTTTGCCAGTTATTCTGCCGCCAAGCAGTAGTGTGCAAGCACTACTGTGTTCTAGTTTGAAGGGTATTGTAGCTAGTTAGTGAAATTAAAATGAATGGGCAAATGAGACTTTATGATCTGATCTCGCAGTCTAGGAATCTGATTACTAGACTGTGTGATGTCTCAGGATGACGTGCGCAGTGCAGTGTCACGCGAAACTTTCATTTGGAGCTCCGAGTGACACTTAGTAGCAGATAGATAGTAGATAGTGTACCTATCTATTACAAATTGTCGTAAGTCTGTTGTAGTTTTGGCAATAAATATTATTTATTCTTATTCTTATTCTTACTTTATCTGTTATGGGCGGCCGTGACGCTTAACACCAGGCGAACGACTAGCTCGTCACGTCATTCGTTTACATAAAAAAAGTATATACTCTAACAGCTGGGTTAGCATGGACGGTAGACAAAATTGTCCGTTTTACGTCACTTTCTTCATACTTGCTTGGAGTAAAACAGGGGTAAGACAGTTTTGTCTACCGGCCGTGCTAGCCCTACTGCACTTTGTCCCCAGTGATTCTGATCCTGGTATCCCAGAGAGCAGAAGTGCAAGCCATACAGCTGTTCGGCCCAGAATGGATGGTGAAGGAGCTAGAGAAAGAACTCCTGAAGCAGCGAGGCAATGGACCAACTTACTTAGAGCTGGTGGTTGTTGTTTATGTGATGGGTGAGTTGAAGATCGTCATCATCATCATCATCATCAACAGCCTGAAGATGCCCACTGCTGAACATAGGCCTCCTCCACAGAGCGCCACTTTAAGCGTCTACTCGCCTCCTGCATCCATGTGCTCCCTGCGGTTTTACCGAGATCGTCGGTCTACCTAGTGGAGGGCCGGCATCTTCTGGAGTTGAAGATGTGTACACATTTTTCAGTACCTGATGACCGTTTTTCTGTAACTAAATTGTGCCTCCAATTTCTTTTAATGCGGATTGAAATGTTCTGAATGGCATTTCATTGCTAACCTTGGAGTAACTAGTTACTTTTCGGGTAGCTAACCCAAAATAGATTAATTTTAATGTACCTACCTTAGAGAAAAATTTGGACATGACGTCATTTGTCACGGTAGCTAAAATAAAGCATGTCCCAGCTTTTGGGGATGGATGGACGCGAGTTCAAATCCCGTCGTGATAAATGTTCCTTTATATTAATATTTAATCTGTACATTACGGTAAGCAGGCGTCATAAATCTAACCCAAAATTCCAAAAACTAATGTTCTACTAGAAATAACACGCCTGTCTGCGTAGAGATACTATGATGCTAATGATTGATTGTTACGTTTTTCAAGTTGCGACCGCGAACTGGAAGAAGCAGCACAGGCCGCTAGGTAGACGACCTGCCCCCATATTGTGTAACTCAATCGTAATCGATGAATGGGCTTCATTTGGTAATTTCCGGTTGTGTAAAAACCTCATCCATCGGTATTATGGTCCCTTAGGCGGAGAACTGAACATACAAAACATTGATTAACTATAATAATGAGAAACAGTGAGAAAATACTAATGGATGGAGATGTTACACAATGCCAACTTGCCGGAAATGAGGAAATGAAGCCCATTTATCGATTACGATTGGCTTAGACGGTAGCCCCGCTGCAATGGTCAAAACCGCGGGAATCCGATGGATGCAAGAAGCAGTCGCTCAAAGTGGCCCTCCATGGAGAGACCTATGTCCAGCTGTGGACGTCATCAGGCTAATAATGGTTTATATTAAAAGGAATGGTTTGGTATGATACGCAGAAGTCCCAATAATGTTATTTACGCTTTCACGTGTTCTACAGGATTCATCTGGGAAGAGACTCAAGAGATTTACATTGAAGGCATTCGCTCTTACCTTCGGAACATGTGGAACTTCATCGACTTCACGCGGAACTTTCTCTACGTATCGGTGGCCATGCTGCGTATCGCTGCGTATCTTCAGCAGATTTCTGAGATAAGCCGTGATCCGCAGACCAAGTTTATCACAAGGGAGAACTGGGATGCCTTTGATCCGCAGCTTATCGCCGAAGGACTGTTTGCTGCTGCTAATATATTCAGGTAATGCGCGCCCTTGGAGAAGCTAAGTGACAATGTACTGTTTTCTCACTTTCAGGACCTGTCGAGTGTGTAGCGAGAGGGAGACAGCAATTGCGACGCCGCTATTTTCAGATCTTTTATTTATCTACCTACATGCTGGATTTTTAGTTTATATTGAGCAGCATTTTCCTCCGTCAACATTACAATTTAGTACGATCACCAAGCCGCCTGCCAAGCGTGATGATTATGGCAATCCTCCATGTGATAAGCGTCCAAAGTGGCGTATTATAGGGGAGGCCTATGTTCAGCACTGGACGCAATAAAGCTTATTATGTTCAACACTCGACATGCTTCGTTTATTCCCATTCAAATACCAAAGATAACTGGTTATCGTGTAAGTAAATGTTTTTTTTACATGTCTGGTTATGAAATAGGATTTTTTTACATAAATGAATGACGTGACAAGCTAGTCGTTCACCTGATGTTAAGCGTTACGGCTGCCCATACCAGATTGCAGTATCACTCGGTACTCTAAATTAATATAGTTTTGAGTGACTTACAGTGTCACGCAAAACTATAGTGCAGTGCGCACGTCATCCTGAGAATTTTGATTACTAGACTGTGTGATCAGATCATAAAGTCTCATTTGCCCAGCAATTTCACTAGCTGCAATGCCCTTCCAACCGGAACACAGTAGTGCTTGCACAATACTTCTTTGCGGCAGAATAACTGGCAAAGCGGTGGTACCTACCTAGACGAACTTTGCAGAAAAGTTCTACCACCTAGTAAAAGGTGGTGGTGGGTTACCTCATTAGAATACCAATTATCTAGTGGATACAAAAATGTTGTTTCATTATTGTATAATTTTGTATTTAAAACGGTACGAATAAGAGCTATTTCACCCGCAGTGCTTTGAAGCTGGTGCATTTGTTCTCCATCAATCCTCACCTCGGGCCGCTGCAGATCTCCCTCGGAAGGATGGTCATCGACATTGTCAAGTTCTTCTTCATCTACAGTTTGGTGCTGTTCGCATTCGCTTGCGGTGAGTGCAATATTATGTTTCTATGTATTTTTAAAGCAATACCTAAAACGCTCTTCAAAATTTTTAAAAGAAAATTAAGAAGGAAACTGTACAACTGTTTCTTTCCCTATACGTTTAACTACCAAGATTTTTGCTGTATCCGTTACCCCGTATTATCAATGGAATCAGACTTAAAGGCTCCAAACTTGTCAGTTCTGAACTCAGAATAAAATACTTAAAATAGTAATAAAAGGCTATTTTAAACTGTTAGTAGATGAAGTCTGTCTAGTAAGCCTTGTTTATTTTTTGTGATAAGATGATTAGAGCCCTTATTCTAAGGTTCCAAAGGTTTCTTTCGAAATACTGTTTGTTTTATTCTACTGAAGTGACAAATATTTTTTATAAAGCATACTACAATTTTGTGTGCTTGATTATAATGTTTCAAGTAGGTATAGTAAACACTGCTGAACCCATGGACTGGAGACTGAGAGTCGCGAAAATATTCTAAGTCCGTGGATGAACCAAAGTGTGTTTCACTTACCTACTCCTAGTTCTAACTATAAATTACCAGTAAATTTCTAAATGTGGACGTTCTTTTGTTTACATTAATACATGACATGATTTATACAGTCCTTCTGATATTACCATCCATTGATTTCCGCAATACAAACTTAAATCTCACATGAAACAACCTTAACAAAACTGGCGAAGTTCTCTACCGATCGCGTGACTCCGTTCATGAGAAACGCACGCAACAATTTTCAAATTCCTCTTCAAAAAATATCAAAGAGCCCTTCATAAAGTCTGCAATGGTACCATAACCTAGGTCTAAACCAACTGCTCTGGTACTTCGCCGATCTTGAGAAACGGAAGTGTTACGTGCTTCCCGGAGGACTACCTGACTGGGACAATGCTGGAGACTCTTGCATGAAATGGAGGAGCTTCGGGAAGTGAGTTATGAGTGACATAGTTGCTAGAATAACGAATATTTATAATCATGTGCGCTAGATGGACATCAAAGTGCTGTTACGTATCAGTTCGGTAGTCTATTGCATACTATATAGCTCTTAAATTTGTGTCATCACCGTAAAAATCCATATAAACTGAGTTAACTTTATGTGTTGACCTAAATAAGTGCGTCCCCGTAATTTATGATTCAACCTTGACAAAACAAGTCATGCAACCTGCATGGTACGAGTTGCCTCCTCCTTGTGTCTTCCCTACTTTGATTGTTGCCAAGGAAACTTGTCAGCTGTTATGTCAATTTCAAGTCAATTGGCTGTGATTTCATTTCCAAACTCTCCGCTGCTCGCACGTACAAAAATTAAACAAAGTATTGAACAAATTAAAATAAATTGATCCTGTAAACCTGTTGGACTTTCAATAAACAAAATGGGCGAAGCTCAGTTTGGGGTGCGCCATGTCATCGGTGCGCCGATAGCTACAACAAGATTGTCAGAACAAGCTCTAGTATGCATGCCCCCGAGAACCGCCAAGTTCACCCTCGCAGAATGGAAGCTGAGCAACGACCAGCGATGCAGGAACACCGAAGACCAGCAACAGCTGGCCGACAGGGTCCTGTCCGAAAGCGAGAGAGTCCGAGATGAAACCGCTGAACGTGCCCAGATTATGAAATCCACCACTGACCGACGCCTCGAAGAACGTATAGGAGACATCCAGTTCAACAAAAAAGAGCTCCAGCTGCAACGAAAAGAAATATGCTTGGAATTAGAAGCTCTGGGCGTTTACAAGACCCGTCTCTTAGATTGCTTGTCGTCACTGGCGTCCAATGCTCTCAATATCTGCAGGAAATGCCTCATGCTGCGAGATGGAAGAATTGGGATCGATCTCGTAGTAGATGAAGTCGAAGCATGTCTTCAGCAAGAGATAACGGCGATCCTTGGAGGTCAAAGTCTTCTGAAGCGAGTGTTAGAGCAACTGAACGAGCAGATGCGGCGTCTTCGCTCGACGCGGTACCTTCTAGATCGAGACCTTCAATACAAGCAAGGTGCAATTGATCTTGATAAAGGATCTTTATCTATGAAACCGACTGATCTATGTCTTTCCATATACGAAGGTTTTGCTAACTTGGACCCAGCAAATATATCTGCTGAAGAGTACAACCGGTATTCCGCGGAGAACATTAAGCAGGCTGCTCGTGAGGTAACCAGCGCAAGACCTATCCGCATGTTCGTTGACACGCTTTTGAAACAAGTGATCAATGACCTTTGGGAGGCGTACAGTAAATGCAACCACGCTTTCAAAGAGCGAATCAAAGAGACCAAGCTCGCTAAAGCAAAGTTGGAAGATATGCATCGAGACACGACGCAGAAGATATCTGATATGCAAAACAATATCCTACAGCTGAAGAAAGCTTTAGCTGATAAGGAGGGGAACACTGCGTTAGCGCATACTAGACTTGGCAGACGAGCTCAGAGAGTCGGCGCTGAGCTGGTCCGTGATCCTGCTGGCCAGTCGCTGTATTATGAATGCGAGATGCTAAGACACAGTACTGAGCAGCTTCAGCAAATGCTTCAAGAAGCGACCTCGTCTCTTCGCTATCTACTACAAACTCAGATTCAGCTAGAAGAAGACATCAATGTAAAGATGAACACTTTGAAGATCGATGAGGTGGACTGTATGACATTGAGACAGACCATGAACTATCATGCTTATTAGGAGAATATTTTATTGGATTTTGATGTAGCCTGCTACGGTTATTTGCTATTCACCGTTTTAAACTTTGATTTGTTGTAAAGCGTTTGTAGACTTGTCTTGTTGATGCTAATCGAGTAAATGGTTAAAAAAAATTTTAACCAACCCTATTTTTTCTTATTCTCCTCCTATTTTTTTTACGTCTAAATTATACGTATTTTGCGTTGAAGAAATCATTCCACAAAAAGCTAGAAGTAATTATATTGGTTCGTGTATGGCTCCGCGATAGCTCGTGCAACTTCAAAACCGACGAATCCTGTCCTGGTGCAAATCCCACTTGGCCCCGCATCAATCACGTTTCAAGTTATGTAAATACTTGCACTCGCTCTTGCAGCGGCGAACGAAAACATCGTGAGGAACATGTTCAAGAATCACAAAATTCGATTTGTGTCATCCACCAACCCGCACTAGACGTGGTGGATTATGGCCTACAGTCTCTCCATGTAAGAGCGGTGGTGGCCGAGCGGTAGTATGTGCGCTTCGCAATCTCACGGCACCGGGTTCGATCCTCGGCCCTGCACCAATGACTTATCTAGTAGGTTATGTGCAGTTTGTCATGCCATTGCTCCGTGCCTCGGAGAGCACGTTAAGCTGTCGGTCCCGGTTGTCATAAGAACATCTATGGCAATCGTTACGGGTAGTCAGACGCCTGATAGAATCTGACGCCTGGTCTAACCATCTCTGTTACTGGATCCTTATGGGTTGTGAGGTCCGATAGCAGTCGCTCGTGTAATTTTGGTAGCTCGCCGCCACAGGTTAGATTGGGAGCCGACCCCAATAACAAATGGGAAAAGGTAAAGAGGATGATGAGTCTCTCCATGTAAGAGAAAGTCCTTGTCGCAGCAATGGGAAAGTATGGGGCTGATGATGATGGATTATGTACGTAAAGCCATAGGCCTCTAAGCAGCTCGTAATCCTAACACAAAGTGTTGTCCCACCAGCGTATTCGAAGCGTCCCAGTCCCTATTCTGGGCATCGTTCGGGATGGTCGGCTTGGAGAACTTTGAGCTGGCCGGGATAAAGAGCTACACGCGGTTCTGGGGGCTGCTGATGTTTGGATCGTACTCCGTCATCAACGTTATTGTACTTCTCAATCTACTCATCGCTATGATGTCCAACTCTTACGCTATGATTACGGTAAGTATTCACAGTACAGTACAGTACAGTGCAGTACATTACATGACATTACATTACATTACCATTAACATTACATTGCATTACCATTACATTGCATTACCATTACATTACATTACCCGTACATTACATTACAATGCACATAAAATAATAACAAAAGTATGGTAGAACAACGGGCGGCCTTAGCAAATTACTTATTGAGTAAGTAAATATTAATTATTTTGTTTTTTGCAAAACTAAACATGGTTCTTTTTTAAATTAATATAATTCCGACTGTAACTCACGAATAGTGTGTTGAATTCTCGACCATGTTTTGAGCATATCCGATGCTCTTCCTCTGTAGGTGAGCTCACGCAACGAAACCATACCTAATCATACGTTGGTACGTTTGTAAATTGAATATAACATTTTTAACTGGCCTCAAATTTTACTAGGAACACTCCGACGTGGAATGGAAGTTCGCCCGCACTCGTCTATGGATGAGTTATTTCGAAGAAAGCGCCACTTTACCACCGCCATTCAACATAATGCCGACTCCCAAACTGATCCTCAAGATGCTGGGGCTAAGGAAGAAGGATAAGCAGCGAAAGGAAAAGAGTGCAGTAAGTCAGCAGTCAGCAAACCGTAATAATTAGAAAGAAAGAACTGTTATGGGCATGTTCGACGCGTAAAATTAGACAAAAGACTAGCTCGTCAAGTCATTTATTAATACTATAAAAACGGTCGGGCTTTTCAAATGATCAAACCTGACTTGTTAAATGCTCTAACTCTGGTTCCCAGACCTGTGCGTAAAATTAGCCTATTTATATTGTTTGAGTTCTGTGTTTCATTCATCATCATCATCATCAGCCTGAAGACGTCCACTGCTGAACATAGGCTTCCCCCAGAGAGCGCCAGTTTGAGTGGCTGCTCGCCTCCTGCATCCATCGGCTCCTCGTGGTTTTCACCCACCTAGCGGGGGGCTGGCCTGGGCTGCATCTTTTCCCCATTGGTTGTTAGTTTTACGAGCGATGTGGCCTGCCCATTGCCATTTCAATTTGCTAATTCTAAGCTATATCGGTCACTTTAGTTCTCCTACGTATCTCCTCATTTTGGATCTTATTCTTTATGTTTCACTAGCACATTACATCGCACTCCATTCCACAGGAACAGAAAGAGAAGGAGCTAGATGTGCGTTACACGGCCGTGATGCGTGCCGTGGTGTGGCGATACGTTTCAGCAATGCATAGGAAAATGGACGATGAGCCAGTTACTGAAGACGATATCAACGAGCTTAAAGGGGACGTCTCTGCTTTACGATACGAACTGCTTGAGGTCTTTGAAAAGAACGGCATGGATGTATCTTTCACTGATAGGAAGGAGAAGGGTAAGTATCTATATAATCATTTCCTCCGTTTCTTTTTAAAAGAGGACGATTCTGTCTCATTCCAACTACACTTTCGCCACATTGGTGGGAGAGAACGAATTTTCTTCAGCTTTCGTCGAAACAAACTTTTTGGTGATGCAAATAGTAGGGTTTTTTTTCTGGCAAGTATTCGTCAAGTTAAGTTAAGTCTATAGTAAGTAAACTGGTCATATAAAACTGATGTACCTATGGTAATTACCTCTTGCAAATCCATTGATGTTTTATAAGTTTCAATGTTTTGGTTTTGAGACGATAATGATCAATAAAGCAATCAAAGCGGGTATCATTTAATTCTCTTATCAGCGGTCCTCGGCAAACGCATGAAAGTATGGGAGCGCCGTCTGATGAAGGACTTCCACGTGGCTCCAGTAGCGTTAGATGAAGAAGAAAAGAACGCAAACGAAGATGGCCTCTCTCGGTTTAGAAGAATTGCCAAGATGGCTGTGGCTTCTACTACCAACGCTAAATGGGACCAGACCTTGAAGGCTACTGTTGCGTAAGTCTAAATATATATCTTTTAGGAACCTCTTGATAGTTGAAATAATACCGAAGATAGACAGGGAATGTGGGGGAAAATCCATTCTGTCTTGATACACAAGAATTGTTAGGGGTCACTACCAATAAAGGTTTTGATATCTTCCATAGAGTTATTTGAAAGCAAGTTTCTAAGTCGTGCGTAGTGTGGCGGGCGATAGCCAGCACCCAGCATCAGCACGGATAGCATGAGCTCTAGAAATTGGCATATCTCATTTCTCAAGAAAGCGTTTGTCCAATGAACGATCACGCGGATGACGTCATAAACCTTATGTTGCGTTATCATTGGCCAAACGGTTTTTGGAGAGAAGAAGCATGTCGACTTCTACAGCTCATGCTACCTGTGCTGATAGCATGTGGCCAGAAATTACTCTGTCTAATGTAAGAAAATGTAGCGAAAACGTTGACATGGCTTGTAATTGAGAAGATGGGTGACCATTGAGATGTTTTAAATAAGTACAGCACAATTAAAACATCTTATTTAAAACACCTTCACCATCATAATGATGATGATGATGATGAAGATGTTTTAAATAAGTATAGCACAGTTACTGCCGAATCAAATCCCAGTATATAACAGTTGCCAACATAGGAACGACATAATCTACGCCTGCTTGATAAAAAAAATTAGGTCTGAGTGTGACTGTGAAGAATTAAATTCTAGAAAGTCACACTGCTGGGTTAGCATGGACGGTAGACAAAATTGTCTTTCCCCGTTTTACATCACTTTCTTCATACTTGCTTGGAGTAAAACAGGGGAAAGACAGTTTTGTCTACCGGCCGTGCTAACCCTACTGGTGTAACTATGAAGAAAACAAATCTTCTGTTCCACAATGGTGTGACAAAATGTAGTGATGGTGAGTCTGCCCCTGACATTTTCCCTTACAATTGTAGGACTCAGATAGGCCGCTGCCGCAGCCGCGAATCGTTCAAAAACCAGCAGAGCTTGCAGCGAGCTATGGAGGAGGCGCGGAAACTGGTGATGCGGTCGCCGCTGCCAGGTACCGGTTTACAAGTTTAGCTGGAAAATGATTATCTTGTCTTTCTGTGTTGGGTTCTTTGTACATGTGGTCAGATTCAGAACTGAAGTTGTGATCAGGGTACCTAACTCTTTGATACCAAATGTAGAACCAGTATGAGTTTCCTCTCGAGGCTAACTTTATTGCCTTTTTTTTTATAGCGGATAGGTCTACGCTTGACCATTAACTCGTGTGATGTTAAGCGATGGTGTGGCCGAAAAAGTAGCACGCCACTAAAAATATACCTTCACTCTAGCTTTAAAATCTCCACGGTTATAAGTTACAGCTCACCTATATATAGCTCTTAGAATTAGCAAGTTGAAGTGGCAATGGGCAGGCGACATCGCTCGTAGAACTGACAACCGATGGAAGAAAGCTTCTCGAGTGGCGACCACGAATTTGAGGCCTCCTAAGGGTGGACAGACGATCTAGTCATAACCGCGGGGAGCTGAAGAATGCAGGAGGAAAGCAGTGGTTCAAAGTGGCGCTTTATTATGTTCAGTAGTGGATGTCTTAAGGCTGATGATGATGATGATAATGATAGTTTTCAGGAAACAAGTAAGAAGGTAAAGAGTTGAAACGATGATCTTCACCTGGCTATCTTCCAACAGAATCTCGAGTGGCTTCCCCAATAGAGATGCCAGTTAGTCCTGGACACACTCTTCTGGAGCTGATCAAAGACTTCTCGGAAGAAGTTGAGAATGGAGCTGGGGGCGCCCCCTCGCCTGCTCCCAAATCTCCGTGGAAACCTCCTGGTAAGTACCCTAACAATTATCATGAAGTACGCTTTTTCGCTCGAAGTTTTTGAATCGCTGCGATGGTTTCAACTTAGCGGCACGTCACATTGCTGATGTATGTAGGCTACTACACCACCACCACTTATCATCAGGTGGGCTGTCTGCTTGTTTGTTAGAGCGATAGTGGCCGAGCGGTAGCATATGCGCTTTGTTGTGGGCACCTCTGGTTTGTGTAGAGAACGCCCTGTTTTGTTATGTTATTGTTGTTTTTATATGTTATATGTTATGAAGCTACGTAATTGATGTTATGTTGGAGAAAAGTGAAACGATGTTGTCGGAGCGACTGTTTATTGTCAACTAACCCATAGAAATAACAAATGTTACGGGGTGCGCTCGGGCGCCCGATACCGCCTATTCAGCTAAAATATATGTAGTATATGTACGTAGCCCGTACACGCTTCATAATCTTACGGCACCGGGTTTGATCCTCGGCCCTGCACCAATGAGTTATCTAGTAAGTTATGTGCAGCTTTCGATATCAACGCTGCATGCCTCGGAGAGCACGTTAAGCCGTCGGTCCCGGTTGTCATAAGAACATCTATGGCAATCGTTACGGGTAGTCAGAAGCCTGATAGGATCTGACGCCTGCTCTAACCATCCCTGCTGGTTCCTTATGGGTTGTGAGGTCAGATTGCAGTCGCTCGTGTAATTCTGGTAGCTCGCCGCTACAGGTTGGATTGGGAGCCAACCTCTATAACAAATGGGAAAAGGCAAAGAGGATAATGACGGGTTATCTGCTTGTTTGCTTGCCCTCATATCATGCATCATCATAGAGAGAGAGACAGTATATACATTGTTTCGTTACCAGGTGATGGAGGTGCGAAGTCTGGGGGGTTCCTAATGGCAAGTGACGCCCGCAGCCGCCCCGTCTCGCCTAAACCTTGTTCAAGGCCGGCTGTAGTGAAGGTTAGTTTAAAACCTTCGTTATCTGAACAATGTATAAGAAATGAAACGTAAAAAAAAAACAAAAAAAAGCTTTTTTTTATGTGAACATATGACGTGACGAGCGAGTCGTTCACCTGATGTTAAGCGTCACGGCTGTCCATAACAGATTGCAGTATCACTCGGAACTCTAAAGTATAAAGTTTTGCGTGACACTGCACTGCGCACGTCATCCTGAGACATCACACGGTCCAGTAATATGATTACTAGACTGTGAGATCAGATCGTAAAGTCTCATTTGCCCAGTAATTTCACAAGCTACAATGCCCTTCAAACCGGAACACAGTAGTGCTTGCACATTACTGCTTGGCGGCAGAATAACTGGCAAAGCGGTGGTATCTACCTAGACGAACTTTGCAGAAAAGTCCTACCACCTAGTAAAAAAGTTATAAACGTTACCTAGGAATTGAACTGTGAAATTACCTTGTATTTAGCTGTTTTTTTAGTCGTATTTTCAACAGCCTAAAGTCGTCCACTGATGAACATAGGGCTTGCCATAATCAGATAGCCATAATCACCACGCTTGGCAGGTGTCTTGGTGGCAGGCAGAGTGCTGCTGTCCATTCCCTGGATATTCACTTAGCCACTTTCTACACACTTACGAGAAGAGATGGGTTGGTCCTACTCGCAGCCAAAACCACATGGTTGCGCAAACCGGTAAATACGGGTGTATTATTTAAAAAATACAACAGCAAAGCAACAGCAGTAGCAAATCGACAGCAAACACTTAGCAATCGATCGCAGGATGTCACTGGAAATCGTATGATGCCCGCTTGGTTGCTGAATGCACTTTGACTTTGGCTTTTGATACTAACGCCACTAGCAACAGAACAGCAATAAATGGAAACAAAGTAATGCACTCTTAGTTCATCAATAGTCCGACAGACGGTGATCTAGCGCTCGATCGCTTTCTGCTCTGCCAAAGTGATGTTTGACAGCAATGGTTGCGTAATTTACGCCTGTTGTAAACTTGTTGCGAGTTACGTAATTAGCCAGCAGGACCACACGGTTGCCAGGCCTGGATCTACATAGAGTTCGTCTCACGAAGGAAGTCCCGCGGCAATAAGTGGAACTAATTGTCAATACATATAATTTTCTGTATGTATAATGTAAGTATGTTATGTTTTATTTAATTTACTAAATAAAATCGATATTCACCAATTATTTTATATTGAAATTTTGGGGAGTCTAAAATAGTAGAGCTTAGCAACATTTCGTTGCGTGACTGGCAACGCGTCTGCGGGTCATCTTTCGTGAGACAGTCTCTTGAATGTCTTTGGCATATGACGTCGTATATTATGAACTGCATAGCAGCTGTGAGGTGTATAACCTCCACACGTCATGTTAAACAGATGCCGTCCCGTGGCCCATCTGCTGCCACATCTCGCAGCACCAGTCCACAGCCGAAGACTACCAGCCCTAATGAAGAAGTGGCGGCACAACCAGGTACTCTAATGCCAACGCAGGTATTTTATAGCCATTATAGATTTACTTTCGATCACGAACTCGCAGGCATGATTGTAATCGACGGTGTCATCATCAACATCATCATCAACATCAACAGCTCGAAGGCGTTCTCTGTTGAACATAGGCCTCCCCCACAGAGCGCCATTTTGAGCTGCTGCTTGCCTCCTGCATCCATCGGCTCCCCGCGATTTTCACCAGGTCGTCGGTCCACCGAGTGGGGGGCCGGCCTACGCTGCGTCTTCTGATTCGTGGTCGCCACTCGAGAACCTTTCTTCCCCATCATTCAAAAACGCGGTTCAAATAAGGATTGAACGAACGTGAAGCGCGAGTTAAGCGTCTTAAATATTTTTTCTTTCTTTCTTCTTACTTTAAGGAGCTCAAACTGCTAACACTTCCTAGTCTTTACATTTACGAGGCTTGCCACTTTGTAAAAACGCATTCCTCTCTTTTCAAGTCAAACAAAAATGTCTGTAATTTTAACACCAGATTTCCTAATAAATTGAGACTTCCACTTATCAAAACGGATATATGTAGTCGAAACAGTTACGCAATGTCAATTCGGATATTTAATAAATTGCCCGAGTCTATAAAAATTTTACCTGTACACAAGTTTAAGGCTAAATTATCTGCTTGGCTGTTGGAAAAATGTTTTTATTCAGTTAATGATTACTTAGTGCTAAAAGACTTCTAAAATCAAAATACCTATGACATCTAATATATTATGATCATTGACATTTTAATTTTATATCATCGTAATTTTACCAATTAAATATAATTATGTAGTGACGTAGGTACCTAACTGCATGCCAGATTTGGTGATGTGCTGAGCAGTTTTATTTATAAGTATGTATCCACCTTGTACAACCACATCTAGCAAATAAATATATTTCATTTCATTTCATTTCATTTCATTTCTTTCTTTCTTTCTTTCTTTCTTTTTAAATTTTAGATTGGCCTAAAATGATTTTGTATGTCCGGTGGATTTCGGGCTGTTCTCTTCTACAGATCTCTCAACAATACTCGTGAAATCTTATAAGCAAGTTCAATAATTAGGTATGTGGAACACGTCTGTCGATTCAGGTTTTGAAAATTTTGAGTTATTGACGTGAAAAATAGGGATAATATATACACGCGAGGTCTACAGCTCACAGGGCCATTAGTTTTACAATGGCCATTCAGCATTAGCTGGCTGATAATGATGATGATCAAGAATGTTATACATTCGTGTTGTAGAACCAAGTCCACTGAAAGCGAAGCGCGTCCCGGGAGAAAGTCCACCGAAAGTGATCAAGAGGAAACCACAGGCACCACCTGGTGAAACAACTGATGAACAGGTATAGTACTGGTACTTGGTGTTTAGAACTATTATAAAAAACCTATTTTTACGACACAGGTCGTTTTTATTGTATAACTGTATTATAATTAATACATGAAAAATTGATGCGTACACGACTGCAGGTTGAATCACAGATATCTACTATACTAGTCAAAGACAGATAGGACAGCTCTATATGATCGACAATTAGTTCCCGTGTCTCCACGAAACGCTGGTGTCGCCATAGTGATGTACCTAGCTCCATATTCAAATATCGATATCGATACCATAGTGACGCGCCACGCCAAAAAAATATCGACATGGAAGTTACATAGGAAGTTATTATTATTATTTTAACCTATTACATTTTAATACTATAGGAAGATGAAGCACCCGCTAATAAGGATTAAATGAAACAAATGAGACTGAAATAGCTTTTATTTATTTTTATTTCTTAGCCTAAGCTTTGTATTTTTACTGCCATTTTTAGGCCATTTTTTGGGTTGAAACCATTTTTATTTTAATTATTTATTTTTGCTATTCAAATTGAGCTTACTCACCAGATAAGCTCAAGGGAATCCCGTGCAACACTTCATTTGCAGTGAACAAGGATATCCATGCAGAAGACGGTTACCCATCCCATCAAATTGGGGGTATATCAAAGTGATTTTGGCGAACACGTTTGTTCACTAAGACAGGCCACTGAGCTCAGTATTTGTAGGAATCAGAAAAGACAACCATGATTCTCGTAATTTATCGTCCCTTGGGATACTTAACAGGCGATGAGTTTAATTAGTTGCAAGCTTCAACATGACATTTTCGCGTCGCCATAGTGTTGATCAATAACCATAGTCACTGCCCATGCTCAACTGATTAAGATAATTGGTATATAATTTGAAGTTAGAGCGATGGTAGCAGAGCAGTAACATGTGCACTTCGCAATCTTACGGCACCAGGTTCGATCCTCGGCCTTGCACCGATGATTTATCTAGTAAGTTATGTGCAGTTTTCAATGCCATCCGTGCCTCCGAGAGCCGTCGGTCCCGGTTGTCATAAGACCATCTATGGCAATCGTTACGGGTAGTCAGACGCCTGATAGAATCTGATGCCAGGTCTAACCATCCTTGTTACTGGTTCCTTATGGGTTGTGAGATCAGATGGCAGTCGCTCAGGGCCAGATCTTGTATAAGGGCAATTTGAGCTTCAGCCCAGCGCGCCGTGGAGATAAAGGGCCCCCAGCCCCCACTGAAATTTAACGGGTTTTATCTAGATTTACTTATAAATGTGCGAAACCTGAAACTATCAGGATTAACGAAAAACAAGAACAGCTGAGAATTAGGCCACAGGCCTAATTAGGGGGCTTAGGGGTTTTGGGGGTTAGGATTATTTAGGGGGTCCATAATGAGCCTACTTAAATAATTTTATACTTATTCCACCTATGTACACTATGGAAGCAATAAAATATCTGAATCTGAATCTGAATCTGAGGCAAACTCACGGTCCGATCCTGTAGTCGCTCGTGTAATTCTGGTAGCTTGCCGCTACAGATTAGACTGGGAGCTTGGGAGCCGACCCCAATAACAAATGCGAAATGGGAAAAAGGCAAAGAAGATGATGATAATGATATATTAATTTGAAATTATACACAAAAAGCCAGAAAAACTACGAATTATACCGATTAATTAGATTGTGTTATGTACATAATTTCCATGACAACAACACAATTGACTTTTGACATTATAGAAGTCACTTGATGCAAAGAAAATGTCGGAATGCGTGTGACACGAACGTTTCGTGGAGACATCGGTACTAAAGCTGACCCGGGCCTGGGTTGAATTGAATAGAAAGAAAGCACAGAGCGAACCACAGATTAGAGAAAAAAACAATGTGGAGCGAACACAATGGGTTGACCGAACGAGGTGAACGAACTGGTTAGTGATGAGGTAACATTTAATCGATTAAACTAGTGTTGTGAATGACTTGAACACTTGGCTTCTTGAAATCATCACCTGTAAAAGTCGGTAGAGACTAGCAAAAGACAGCTTCTGTGGTATGGTGGTTGAGCAGGTAAGCTCATAACCCGGAGGCGGCGGATTCGATTCCCGCGACAGGACAATTATTTGTGCACATGAAAAAAGAGCGCAAATACTTGTTCTGTGTCTGGGTGTTGTGGAACCATGGTCCGTCCAGTTCCTGATCCTGGGTCCTACAGTACAGTGGGTAGATACAGGTAATCCTACTTAGGGTCCAGGATCTATGTATGTGATCGTTGGGCGTTATTTATTTACTGTCCTAAAAATACAAAGGTAAAAATTAAGGCATTCTTTATAAAAATATTTAAAGTAACTAAACGCATTTGCAGTTGTAATAAAAGATGTGGACAATGCAAGTGCAGTGTTAGGGCTTAAAATGCATAGTCACAGTACTTTCTGCTTTTTTTCTAGAATAACCCTCAAATTAAATCTTCATATCGGAACACCTTACATAGTTGTGTTATCACAAAACAAGTCCAACCAGATACTGTGTCTAAACCTTGTGTTACAGTAACAAGTTGCATTTGAAATCCTTTTTATCCGAACAGACAACTGAAGCCATAATTGATGCTGCGGACAAACCCGCTGAGGTCAAACCCGCTGAGGCTAAACCCGCTGAGGCTAAACCCGCTGAAACTAAACCCGCTGAGACTAAGCCAGCTGACACTAAACCCGAAGATATTGTGGTGGCAAGACCTGTTGCTCCGGAAATCAAACCGTCTGAGGGTGCTATTCCACCACCACCCCCTCCTGCTAAACTTAAGGTTGGTCACTTGTTTATTTATTTATTATTAAGTAGCCGAAACAAATGACCATTTTTCCAATCAGCACGCCGTTTTCAAATGTTCAGTGAACAAAATTCTTACAGATCCTTGAGATCTGATTTTATAATCGGCTGCACGTATATACGGACAGTTTAGTTTCTATCTGACGGTGGCATATATGTATTTTCATCATCATCATCAACAGCCAGAAGACGTCCACTGCTGAACATAGGCCTCCCCCACAGAGCGCTACTTTGAGCCCTTCCCGCGGTTTTAACCAGATCGTCGGTCCACCTAGTGGGAGGCCTACGCTGCGTCTTCCGGTTCGTGGTCGCCACTCGAGAACCTTTCTTCCCGATCATATGTATTGTAAACTTAGAGTACACAAACATAAGCAAGCTAATTGTAAATGATCGTAATTTTATCTACGGCACCATCACGTAGTTTCGTAATTTTAATATTGGCATCGCGTTTGATGAAGTGGCTATCTTGTTTCGATATTTTCTACGGAACTATGTACGTATGCTATGACTTTAACTGCAGTTTAGTATGAGATTTGCGCCGAAATGTGACGTGGCGTGAGACTTGAGAAGCGTACAATAAACTGAGACCAGGCCCTCAAATTAGACATCAGATTGGAGTGATTTTGAGCGACCTATTTTGCAATATAGCGCGTAGCTGCTACGCAGTGTGTGTTGATTAAGCTACGGAATAGCGTAGCTGCTACGCAGTGTTTAGGTCAAGCTACGGAATAGCGTAGCTGCTGCAACGCATTGGGAACAGCGTAGCTCTGCTATGCAGTATGTGGATCAAGCCGCAGAACAGAGTAGCTGCATCGCATTGTGTGTAGATCAAGCTACTAAATAGCGTAGCTGCTACGCCGTGTGTGTAAATCAAGCAACGGAATAGCGTAGCTACTACGCAGTGTGTAGATCAAGATACGTAATAGCGTAGCTGCTGCGCAGTGTGCAGATCAAACTACGAAATAGCGTAGCCGCTACGCCGTGTGTGTAAATCAAGCAACGGATTATCGTAGCTGCTACGCAGTATGTAGATTAAGCTACGGAATAGAGTAGCTGCTACGCAGTGTGTAGATCACGATACGGAATAGCGTAGCTGCTACGCCGTGTGTATAGATCAAGCAACGGAATAGCGTAGTTGCTACGCAGTGTGTAGATCAATCTATGTAATAGCGTAGCTGCTACGCAGTATGTCTAGATCAAGCTACGGAATAACGTAGCGCTGCTTAAAGCAAAACTATATTTTTGATAGCTTTGGTGCAAGTAAACGCACAGCATACCTACATGGTATCTATGAAACTATGCTGGCTAGTAACGTTGGATTGTTCCTGTCACAGGGTCCTGCCCCAACTCCATTGATGGAGGTGACACCGAGCACACCTCCTGGGAAGCCACCTTCTCCGCCTAAGCCACCTTCTAGGGTCACGTCTCCACAGCCTTCTACTTCATCAGCTACTGCTGTGAGTACATCATCATCACCACATCACAGTATCAGTTCTGAAAATAGTTTTTTCACGAGTGAATAGGATTTTTCTAGCCAATCATGCTGCACCTTCGACCAGGTCGTTGCTTTCCTTCAAGTCAAAAAAGGTCATGGTCAGCACCAGACCAGTCTATATAAAAAAACTATTTCTCCTAGTTATACTCCCGGTGAAGTTGTTGAGGTCTGAGACCAACAGGAATAGATCGCTACTTCAGTTACTCATCATCAACAGCCTGAAGACGTCGACTGCTGAACATATGCCCCCCCATAGAGCTCCACTTTTAGTGGCTGCTTGCCCCCTGCATCCATCGGCATCCTAAAACATCAGCACAGTCTAACTTGTGTGGTAGCAGGCTAATAGAATTAGCCTGCTACCACACAAGACTCACTATGTTGTTCATTGTACTTCTGCCTTAAACTGAATCTGCCATAAAATAAATCTGCCAAATCCAGAATCTGCCATAAACAGAGTGTGCCGTAAGCCAGACAATGTGTATTAAGGCGATTCAAGTCGCTTTGACCCAAAGATTATAAAGCCCGTTGATAGCTCATGAACATAATTTCTCGTACAAACACGACTCACCTGCGCGGGCAGGGGGCGAGGTAACAAAACGAGACAAAGTCATACGAAATTACAAAGAACAGAGCAGGAAAGAACAAAAGACATCATCGGGTTCCCGTGATTTTTTAGAAATTCATAGTATTTATTAGAAATTAGTGGTTGAAATACACCACTAATTTTCGTATGAGGAGGAGAAGTTGTATCATTGGTCAACTGGATTTATAGTCAATGCTTTAACCCCTATTTTAAACAATATTCTCTTTTTAACAGCGCCCCGCCACCCCTCCTTCGCCCCCCAATCGTCTCACAACAACATCGAGCACAGAACAGCTGATACCACCCTCTTCGCCTGAGCCGCTGAGGCCGGTCAACAAGATTGAAGAGGTGAAGACCATCAAACGGCAGCCGAAGACCGGATGGCTTTAGGCTAGTTATAGAGGAATTAAATGGAATTGACAACATTTTATTTTTGCAAGGTACCGAAACTCGAAAAGCGTGTTTAGATTATTCTATAAAGGCCTTATATAAAAAATATCAGATTTTTCATATTCAGTATTTCTCAAGTTATCTTTAAAAAACAAAGGAAGGATTTATGGTGTCGACGTGTGAAGCCTTTTGTACAATGACAGTTTGACAGATATAAAAAAATACTGTAAACCAAGCCATGGTAACACCAAGGCGGGACTTTTGGCGGGAACGCGGAAAAGTTCACGTTGTTGCATTGTATTATTTTTCAAAACTTGTGCTTTTTCTAGTGTTAATGTTTAAAATTGGTGGCGTTTTACGCATTAAGTGCTGAATTACGAGCATGAGTGTGGGCAAGTGATATAATGTGGTGAAACGTGGTTTTTCGTGTTGCTTCCAAAATTCCATAGAAGCTTCTAGTAAACTTGCCACCACTTTACTGGGGCATGACTTAGACTGGACTATGATTAACTGACTTAGACTCGACTATGACCGTGACTAAGACTTGACATTACGTGAAATATTCTATAGCACGATGGAAATTACAATACTTGACACTGGCTAAATACACTATGTGTGGAGCCAAAAAAAAAACACCAAGGCGTTTTTTTTATTTCTGCCTAAAAACTAAAATTCTTAATTTAGCCTCACTTTATCCAAAATTAAAAAGGAATCTACTATTTTAGTAAATGCATTAATTGTTGCATTTTGTTTGTTTATATTGACCTAAACTTGATATTGCTTTGATTTTAATGACGGATACATACATTTCCGTTAACATAATTATTATTATGCAATATTTGACTTTGCAACGTCAAGGTAGAACGTTACACTAGCGCGGCAAATTCAAATTTTCTTGCATTCTTTTGCCAATAATAGCTTAATTACTCAACGTGATTACATGAAAACTTATATTGCGCAAATAAATAGAATGTATCAATAAATTACAATTAAAAGTATCACCTGCATATCATTGGTTTAGCGACAAATAGCAATAGACTGAAAAACTAAGACGAAATTTGTTTATCGCCCTTTGTCGCTAAACCAATGATGTCTAGGAGATACTTTTAATCGTAATTTGTTGATACATTCTATTTATTTGCGCAAAATTAGTTTTCATGTAATCACGTTTAGTAATTAAGCTATTATTGGCAAAAGAACGCAAGAAAATTTGAATTTGCCGCGCTTGTTCGACCCCAAGGTCAATAAATAGCCGTAAAGACATTGTAGGCGAGCGGGCGCGTAGTTTCAGAGCGTCAAATTCATGACTAATATGAATGTCTGATAGACCGCCGTCGGCGCCTCCTCTGCTATGCGACTCTTTATTGATTTCAGGTTTAATGGCTTACGTTTTAAGTTTGAATTTCGATGCCAATTTTATCTGTCGAGTGTCAATTGTTTTTTTTCGTCTTTTGTTTTTCACTTGTTTTCGATTCAAATTTCATTTATTTAAATGTATTACTATTTTAAGTTTACCTACGGTTCTTATGTGGATTGTTGTTATAGTTGTCTTTTTTTATTTATTCCATGTTTCGGTTTAAGTAAGATTTATAGTTTTTAATTTCAGTTTAACAATGATATAATAAATCCTCTTTCAGCTTTAGTTCCAAGTTTACTTTTATTTAAAATTTTAATTAAGCTTCCATCATTTCATTTCAATTTTTATGTGTGGTGTCGGGAAACAAGTATAAACGTTAACGTAGGAGCTCTGGCGTTTTGATTTTTTGTTTTTTTACTATCATAGTTATTATTCAATACATAAATATACTCTGTGCATATTTTAATTATGTTAATATATTTTATTTGTGTAATATTTATGTAGCTTTTGCGTAGTTCGTTTCAGATGGTTCCTCTATAGGCACGAGGTATTCTATATCCTATTGAACTTTGAGATAGTTTTTTGTTTAGTTGTAAGTGCACAGATTTTCCTTCGGATACACTTGAATATGATATTTTAGCTGTAATTTTTATTTATATATTTTTATTATTTATTTATTTATATATGTAATAACAATGTATAGCATACTTAAGTACCTATTTATAATAGTATAATTCGATTTATTTTATTTGATTGGCCTACCAAACTTAAGTTTATATTTTTATGTAAGTAGGAACCTATCTATTATACTAATGTTTACATTCTTAATATAATTATGTTCCTAAATAAGAATCGATACCCCTGTATGTATATAATTTATGATGATTATAATAAATTTTGTACCAATTGTAAAATAAATTATATGTGATTAAATTAAATGTCTGTTTTTTTATGCATCATTAGACCGTTTTAAGTGGTACAGTTTCAATCAATTTTGTTCAATGCGGTAGTTTCTTTCAAGACCTTTTTTACACACTGTTAAGTTCCAGTATCGGGCCTATCTTTATCCTTTTGTGCGATACGTTTTTGCTCGATTTATTTAGTAAAGGGAAAGATATTATCATCAGTCTCTTTGCCTTTTTCCCATTTGTTTTTGGGGTCGGCCTTCAGTCTAACCTGTAGCGGCGAGCTACCAGAATTACACGAGCGACTGCCACCTGACCTCGCAACCCATAAGGAACCAGTAACAGGGATGGTTAGACCAGGCGTCAGATTCTATCAGGAGTCTGACTACCTGTAACGATTGCCATAGATGTTATGACAACCGGGACCGAATGGCTGAACGTGCTCTCCGAGGAAAGGGAAAGATATATTTCGAAGAAATAAAAATAATGTAGATAGATTTCCGCCGTGCCGTTCAACACATAAATGTTTGTCCCAGGTGGGAATCGAACCCACAGCCTACAGTTCAGAAGGCAGAGCTACTACCAACTGAGCTATCAGGCCAGTCAATCAAAGTAGTTCAGTCGAAGTATTATTTTGTATCTACAATATATTCCTAAAGATGCGTATGAAAACGCCTTAACTTGAAGGGTGCAAATACGAAAGAAAGAAAGAAAGAAACACTTTATTTATACAAACTGTACACAGACACAAACAACAATAATAATTATACTAAACTAAAAATAAAAAAGAACCTATAACTAATTTAAAAAAAAAAACTACCCCTATTCTTTACATTTCTGTGTACGAACATAGTAGCTGTGTGTGTACAGTGATGTCCAAAATGGTCAAAGCTCAGCGTGTGCCATGGACGAATCCACGGCGCTGATTTTCAGCCCAGACCTTGAGTGACGACGATACTAATAATAATGAAAGAGTAATAACGGGTGCCGTTAATAAATTAAAAATAATAATCAGAAGTTCCCTACCTAAGAATACCGATACGAACCTGCGAGCGTCGTCGATTTGAAAGTCGCACGGGTCGCCACTAAGGGTGTGTTTTTTATCCGTAGTTAGGGTAAGCAATGGTTAAAATTCTAACAAATTTTGACCATTGGTTATAATTTGTTAGAGTTTTTAATCATTGGTCACCTTTAACTACAGATCAAAACAGCCACTCTAGCAATAAGCATTAAGGGCATTGTAGCTAGTGAAATTACTGGGCAAATGAGACTTTATGATCTAATCACACAGTCTAGTAATTTTATTGCTATACTGTGTGAAGTCTCAGGATGACGTGCGCAGTGCAGTGTCACGCAAAACTATATTAATTTAGAGTTCCGAGTGATACTGCAATCTGTTATGGGCAGCCGTGACGCTTAACATCAGGCGAACGACTGGCTCGTCACGTCATTCAATTACATAAAAAAGCACTCGCTCTAGAAATCTTGAATAGAAATATTTACTGGTACTTATTTAAACTCCAAGTAGAGAGTTTTTGATTTTAGAACACAGGGAAGGAAAACAGGAAGATTTAATTACAAAAGGAATGAAACAGAGTCGGTCGTTTAACAAACCATTTATTACTAAACTTAACTAATAAATTAATTAAATATAATTCTCAAACTTTGTCAGGTTCAGAATAAAACATTTGCAGAGTACAATGACCCATGAACAAGAATAACAATAAAGTATGTTTCAAATCCCCAGAGAAACTCGTGCATTGCTCCCCCGGTATTATGTTAGCCCCGAAAAAAGCGACAGTATCGCTTTCCATACAATTATGCAACGCGTCACCGTCGTTTATGCATCTACCGCATTTCGTGGTACAAGGAAGTGTGCGAGACAAGTTCAAGCAGCGGCGCTAAACCTGTTTTGACATGTTTCAATGTCGAGTTTCTCAGAGGATTTGAAAATATAAAGCGACCCACCAAAAAGATAGGTTGAGAGTTGCTGCAGTCCGCTCAATGGTCAACGTACGAGTTTCTCAGGGGATTTGAAACGTACTATAGAATCAAATCTATTGCTAAAAAATAATATGTATAACTCCAAGATAGAATATAATAAAACTGCTACTGGGCTAAATCTTTACATCGAATATTTTTTTTAAGGTTTTGATGACATTCCTTAATCGATATATAATTAGATTTTTTTTTTGAGTGTTTTGTCTGTCTTTCTGCCTGTCTGTCTGACCCTTTGAACACCCATCACGCTGAAACTACTGAACGGATTTTGCTGAAATTTGGTATGGTTATAGCTAATTTTTCAGAATAACATGAAGGATACTTTTTGTTTTTTAAAACGGCCAAGTGTGGGTTGCACTAAGAAACGAGGACGTAGGTAATTTTTATGCTTGATTTTTTGTTTGTGTTTTTTATTTATTTACCTATTTTTCATACTCACCCTGTTGAAGGGAAGAGAGAAAGGAAAGGGAAAAGATATTCCCCTTTTCCTAGGATTAGGACGTAAAACTAATTAACCCGTGCGACGCCACAGAATAGATATATAAGTACTAGGCCAAAGCGGGGATGAGTCGGGGCGCCGCCCGAGTGGCAAGGGCAGTCTAAGTTAGAATGTTTCTAACGCGCAATAATTTAGATAATTTGTTATTACACAGAATATAATAGGTATTTTAAAAATCCATTATACCATAATCCAGCTCCATTATATTTAGTTCAACTACTACACAAAGTTTCATAATCTTATTTAAAGTATTCATTGAATAATCGTGGTTTATTTGTACGGTATGGAGGTAACTTTGTAGTATTTTTCTATCTAGAAAAGTTTATTAATTCGTGTTTTCACTATACATAAGCCTTAGTATTAGTCCTGAACTTTACCATATATTCATTTCAAAGTCATTGTTTCAATATTGTTGGCAGGACACGGCCTCATGCTAAGGCCATTTTAAGCATTTTGGCGTTGTATAGCCTCCCGGAATTGAAACGCTTGATTGAACTTACATTGTGCTATCATCTCCTCATTTACGTTACATGGACCGTAAACGGAACTCGTATTTTTGTGTTGTTTTTTATTGGAAAAATAAAACACTAATAGGTACCGATGTTTTAGTAATATTCACGCATTTTCAAGGAATATTTTAATATTTTGTAGGTACCTATTGCATGAAATTTCCTTCTTAGGTACAAAATACGAATGGACTTTCCCCCGATAACAAATAGATTGTGTTGGCAGCAATGATTAATAACTTCTCGATGGCAACTGAGACAATGGTTCAGACTGGTTACAAGGTTTTACTAAATTGATCGTTACATAAGACTTTATCTTAGCCTATAGGGTATAAGTTGATCCCGAATTAGATTCAAGGCACTTGATGAAATTTATTTCTATTAGATACCTACAATACAGAATAATACGTAGTTAATTTTACTACAAATTTTTACTAATATGTACCAACGAATTTGAGACCTCAAAATTTAATGGAACCTTGTATTATACAGTTCATTTTATACCTTCCTAGCGTATGTCAGGTAAATGAGGTGTTTTATTAAAAAAAAGAAATGGTGTTTAATGTATGACCCAATAGATGGCGCCAGTTGTGGCTTTTTGCTAAAATCTGTCACTCACTGTTTCAAGCATAGACCACAGGTTAAAGGAAATGTGTCACGATACTGACTGACAACTCTAAACTCTTTCGTTTTTTTTTAGTTTCATTGCGGAATACCATGGCTTTATTTTGGACCATAATATTAACGTTTATCTATCTCGCAGATCTACTGTACATCAATTTACTTAATAAGAATGCACCACAGACTACTTAGGAGATACTACAGACCCCTACAGACAATGTACTCGTGTCCACTCAACTGAATTTGTCATTTCTTTGTAGGTAGTCTAAGCATTTTCTTATGTTTAAACTACTCTGTGGTTTGAAATGTTTAAACTATGTATACTTACAGCGCCATCTAGTAAAGAAGCGGAACTAGTGTTTTTTTTTAAATAAAATGCCTCATTGTATCTACACCACAACAAAAAAAAACCTAAAACTTAAAAACAGACCTTCAAACCTTTTTCCAATTCTAACAGAAAAAATATTTTAGTCTAAATTATTCAGTTCCCGATGAACGTATTAAAAAAATGTACAGATAAACCTCCTCCCTATCCTTATAATATGAATCCGGTAAAAAAATATAAAATAACCATTATTTTGTATGACATTCTATATTTTGAATGCATTATTTAAAATATTGAAGTGTTTTTTTATTCATATAAATAAAATACTTTCTAAAATTAATATGACTAGTAAGTAGGTAATAAATAGGTCCTTAGGACCACGACTAGTAAGTAGGTAACAGGTATAATAGATAAACCGATGAAAACTTGAGGTTTGACTTCTCTGCAAGCGTTCGTCTAAACGCTTTAATGCGCAGCCGTAGCGCTTAATATCAGGCGAATGAATTGCTCATCCTATCATTCACATAAAAATCGTATTGATTGGATAGTTCCAATACCCAGTTTATATAAAAGTAAATCAATACCTATAATTAGGTATTAATAGCAGGAGTACCTACTTAAAAATAATTAGATAAAGTAGTAGTCAAGCATAATACTAATAAAAAAAATAGTAATTTCAAATAGCCTACAACTCGAAAAGAAACTTAAACGCTTTTTTAAAATATGTCACGAAAAAGTTTTAAAATAAATGCTCCCATACATTTGCTAAAGTCGAAGATTTGTAAAGGAAATAATCCAGTATTTCTTAAAACTAATAAAAGTGCAAAATAAATGCTATTCTAATTATTGCTATTCAATGCATCTCACTATCACGTCATTATTATGACTAAATAAACTATTCGTTTAATACGTTCGACTCAATTATTTTTGTTCTATTCATTCTAAAACAAACCATATCGACCACACTCTAGTTTTCAAAACATTGGTGCTATCTAGATAATCTAGAAATAATATAGAACGCATGAGTTTTTACATGGACAAGACATCAGCTCAAGACGCGTCTCTAGCCCTGTGATGAAATGACGTCTAAAATGTGGATCGTTCTCATAATGCCAACATCAGACGACTTACTCTATATCTTCTTCTTTATATCTCTTTATTTCTTTAGATCTATCTCTTTACAGCAAGCAAATCATCGTGTCATGTTATATTTATCATCATCGCCTAACTTACATAGATTCACTTCCAAACATGTATGTTTGAATCTACTTCAGAAATCTAGGTAATTTTCAATCATTCTTTATTTATCTCCTACTTTTCTTTTTTTAACTCCTACAACCAACCCGATACGATTTTCCCAGTCACCTTGGATTTCCCTCTACCACTGGCCATAGAAGACATGGACGGAGTAGGTGATGGACATGGGCTGACTCTAGGAGATCTAGGAGCGAGTGTTGACTTTTTCGGAGATTGTTTAGGAGCTAACGTGGAAGATGGTGGTTGCTGTGTTTTTTCTGGTGCAGTGATTGTTTCAGCGGTTTTTGGAGTTGGTTGAGTAGCAGATACTCCTGGTTGAGGGGTTACCGATAATGTTTCTTCTGGAGTCTGGGGAACTGTTGTTTGAGGGGTTTTAGGTAATGTCTCCTGTGTAGTCTTAGGAACTGTGGGTTGAGGAGTTTTAGGTACTGACGCTAATGGGGTCGGTAATGTTTCATGTTGTGCTAGCTCTTGTGGGGCTTTAGTAACTACTGTTTGTGAAGTCTTTGGTAATGTGTCCTCAGATTCCATCGATACTATGGTATGAGGGCTTTTTGGTAAGGTTTCTTGAAGAGATTGAGTGGCTGTTTCAGAAGTAAGTGGTGCAGTAGGCAGAGAAATCTTTTGAGGCGTCATCTGAGACGTCATTTGCTTATATTGAGTCTCCAAAGACGATGCAGATAATATCTGTTCCGACTGAGAATGAACACTTGGAGTGGGGGTTATAGGTTTCTGAAGCTGAGAGTCTTCTTCTTTCGTTATGTATAAGGTTTTGGTCGGTGTTTCAAGCATGTCTTCGGAATCTTCGGGGTCTTCGATTTGGATGATGTGTTCGGTTCTGAACTCTGTCGGTGGTGGCAGGCGCCGGTCGGTGACGGGGTCAAACCCTGGAGTGCTGGGCTCAGATGGTTCTTGGGAAGACGACTTGAGAGGTCGTGTCTGCTCTGATCCTTCATCTGAACCTAGATAGATAGAAGAGTGCTCAGTTTTATACTAACAGTTTTTGTATATTAACACTTGCTAAACAGACGACTAAATAAACAGTTGGATGCCAGAGAAGATGTTTGTACAAAAGAGTTAATTATAGATGCATGGATCAAATATACCAGAACTTCTTGACTGAAGTGTTACCGGCAGGTTAATAAGGATCATGCTAAGATAGTTATTTAACAGACATCTATCAGGCTTGGTACATACTCTATCATAGAAAGTTTCACTTAGTTGTGGATATGACCATGTCACTCGGAGTCCTTGGCGTCCTAAATGCGGAAAATTTTAATTAGGGTCAGTGCGTGATTGATGGACGTTATTAAAAATAACCAGAAATTGCTGTAATAAAGTATGCCATAAAGCTAAATTAAGATTCCAGTCATCATCATCATCTGTACCTTGAGCACCTTCTTCATATTGTGGATTTTATAACCTACTGGTTGCTTATTTTTAAGAACTATCTGGAGCTTACCTTTGGATGATGTGTCTATACTTTTGTCTTCAATGTCCGCTTCTACTTGAATTTCATTGTCTTTTAACACTTCGTCGTCTGAGATTTCGGGAATTGGAGTTCTGCTACGAAAAGACCGACCTGAAATTCGAGAATTCGTTTACCAAGAACCTTGAAAATGGCAGTGGATCCTAAACTAAGGCGTTACTAAAAGTTGCAGATGTGTTTTATAATTCTTCAGTGTTTTTCAAAAAGTCAACTGGATTTGGAATTGAATGAAGTTCAATGAAGTTCGTAAAGGTCTTTATTTTAAATGAAAGACACTAATTCACCTTTTGCATCGCATTTCAAATCCAATGGGGGCGAAAAGGACACAAGATATGTTGAATATATGAGAATCAGAGACAAAGTAAAAGTAAAAATAAGTGGTAAAAGAATGATGTTTTAAAGTAACCTTCCACCTAAAAATGCAGCAATTTTGTAGTTAGTTTCCGGAAATACACTTACTGTCTCGACTCTTCGTGTCTTTCGATTTCTGCGCTTCAAAAACCTCGTCTTCTAGCGTAAACTCTCCTTCTGCTGCAGCCTTTTTCTGTTCCTCTCTATCCGCGAAGTCTGACCTAATCTTGCTTCTCATGAACTTGGCATAAGCTACTCGAGTTGTCGGAGTTACTGATGACAGGTTGGGATTGTATTCTGAAAGAAAAATGTGCAATATAAAGTAGTCAGTAGAAGAAAATTTAAAAAAGAGAAAAAGAGAATTTAATTGGGTTATCTTTGCTTGCGCAACAAATTAAAATAATTATGTATTTTATTTTAGACTCCAAACTGCCATACAATGACTGACGAAGACAAAACTTCCAACATACCCAATAGTACCTATACCTTTCTGTTAAAATATGACGCAAACTTTAAGGTCTACAATACCTAGCAATTTCTGCGGGTCAATAGTCCTGTCGTGCACGTTCTCCAAGATATGAGCCCTCAAGGACTGCCTGCTTCTTCTTATCTCCTGCTCAGCCTTGGTTCCAATGGGGTCCCGACGAGTGGTGTTGGTACGGACCAAAGCGTTCCAGTCGCGTTTTTTGCTGGAGAAACAAAGTTGTTATAGACTACAGCCGGAACACGTCATTGTAAAAAATAGATACCTACCAATATACAAAAAAATATTAAGAGCAATTATTACACATGTAATCTAACAATTTCTGACAAGCCAGAAGGTCGTAAAGGATCATCCAACGCTTGATATTACATTTGTAGGTCAGCACTTTTCATAATGGTAGTCGTTCAAAGAGATGAATAGCCAATAATTGCTTCTTCAATTCAATTTGTCTGAATGGTTTATAGTTTTTCAGTAGATTTCATTTATAATTATTATTCTATTATGACTGTTAATGCTCACCTGTCAGTACTTCCTCTTCTAACAATGGCCTTAGCTATTTGGCTGAATACATCCTTTGGTTTAGCCTCTTTGGAGATAACATCTTTTATGATTCCTTCCACAATTCCTATTTGGAAATCTTTGAGAATCCTTCGTTCCATCACTTTACCTTTCTTGCCAGCAACTGCATAAAAGAAAGATTCATCACCACTACCATCATCATCATCATCATCATCATGATCATGTCTATTATACACTTCTACTGATAAGAGCTGAGAACTTCTCTCATAGAAAGTGTAATAGTCGGAATAGTCTAGTGCTCTTTGATATTAGAGCGTTCAAAATCTGTTATTTTAAAGTCTTTGTGCAGAATAGAGCTTGAAATAATAAATAGCGCAATACAAAATGTGTCATCATTTCATTTAATATAAATTTTTTAAATTGGTTTCAAACCTTTACCAGTGGCATCTTGGATATTGATTCTGGGTGTTTTCATGCCATTATTATGTAGAATGTCAATGAGCTCGTATCTTAATGTCGATATGTCCTGCCTGATCTCCATGACGTCGTCTTCGGTGACTCCAACTTCATCTCTGGCTCTCTGTTCTGCAGTAACGTAGCGCCGGACTAACACACGCATAACGGCTTCGTGCTCTTGACGAGCTTTTTCGCGGGATTTATTCTACCAACATTAAAATGATTAAAAATGTATTAACTAAACTTCACAGAAGAGAACTATCTTAAACTAGCTTCTTACAATTATAGATCCTCTATCCCTCTTAGTGCAGACGTGTTTTAACCAGCCGACGAACTGCTTGGGTGTAGGAATGATGTTAAAGGGAGGTGGGACCGTGTCCCCGTCCTCGAAGTATGACATCCACAGGTTACTGCGAGCAAACTTCCATTCCGTATCTGCTCTTTCCTATAGAAAATAAGAATCCAAATTTAAATAATAACCTCACGTTTCTTCAAATTATTTTGCTGGAAACCACTTGAGAACTTACACCATACCTGACCTGACCTGTGCTTAGACTTTTAATAATAAAAACTGTGAATAGTGGCTCAGATGTTACAGTAGGTACGTAATTATAATCTGACTAAGAAATATTTGCCTTACCGAAATAATCTGATAAGAGTTGGACATCATAGCGATGAGCATGTTCAGCAGCACGATAATATTGATAACCGAGTAAGACCCGAAGGTCAATAGCGCCCAGAATCTCGTAAAGCTTTTGATACCGGTCAGCTCGAAGGTCGTCAGGTCTACCAGGCCAAAGGAGGCCCAGAATAAAGACTGAGAGGTTTCAAATAGGCTGAAAATAAAATCTAAGTATACCCAATTGTATCAGATATACTCGAAGTTTTGATAATGATATTATGGTATAAATAAAAAGATAGAAATATATTATAAAGATTTGGCTCACTTGGCATATCGTCTCCATATCGTGCACGCGCGTTCTTGGTTGTCAAAGTCAGCAATGCCATTGGGAGTGTGATAGCACTTGTTTTTCTCCAGTTCAGCGTAATACCACATCAGTTGATTCAATCCTAGAATATAATATAGACTACATTTCACATAGGCCACTCTCAAAGCTTTCCTGATTAAATAAAAATTAGTCTTTGCTTAAAGCATCTCATGATGTCACGGTCTGACAAACGACTTGGCTTATTATGAACTCCACCTAGAGGATATCCTTGGCGTCTGGTCTGCCAAAAGCAATAGCAATAAATTACACAATTAGGTAAAAGCAGTTGGTAATAGTAACCTTAACATCCTGAGGTTTCATACATAAGCATATTAATAACCTGAAGACTCACCACATCCAAAAGCAAACAGCACCAGCATATAAACGAAGAAAAACTTCAGAATATCCAGAATCATCCTTCCAAGAGACACCTGCAGGGGTCCAAGGTAAGGGTTGATTGAAAATATGTGCACCAGCTTCAGAAATGAGAAAATCATGCCGGCTGCAAAGGCACCTTCGGATAGCAGCATCGGATCGTAAGAGTCCCATTTCTCTCGAGGATACCAGGGGTCCATACCAGTTTTGTAGTCACGCTAAAAGAACAAAGGGTTTGGTTTTTTTATGGCACAGTTAGTAGGTAATATGGAATGAAATTGAAATTGACTCAGACGGATGCTTGTCCCATGCCAATTAAAAAATATATTAGGTACATAAGGTGCTGAGTACTTTTTGAAGAACCACCCCAATGTGAATTTGTTTTTGTCTGTTCATCAACAGCCTGAAGACGTCCACTGCTGAACAGAGGCCTTCCCCAGAGCGCACTACCTTGAGCGGCTGCTCGCCTCCTGCATCCATCGGCTCCCCGCGGCTTTCACCAGATCGTCGGTCCACCGAGTGGGGTCCAGCCTACACTACGTCTTCCGGTTCGGTAGCCGCTACTCGAGAACCTTTCTTCCCCATCGGTTGTCAGTTCTACGAGCGATGTGGCCTGCCCAAGTGCCCATTGCCATTTCAACTTGCTAATTCTAAGAGCTATATCGGTCACATTTAGTACTCCTGCGGTTTTGTCTATTACCTGAACTATATACCAAGATGATATCCGCAAGCTGATCCAGGCGATATAAAACATGTTCGTGATAAAGTCTACGATGTTCCAAAGATCGCTTATGTACTCCACCAGGCCACCAGTCCAAAGTGCTCTTATTTCTGCCCATATTAGACCTATAAAATGTCTATGATAAGAGATACGTTCATAAATATCTTTGTAATGTAAATACAAAAAGTAACGAATTTTATACATGCAACAACCTTCTTCCGTGTTTGCTCCAGAAGAGTTCAAGGAAAGAAAGCATGCCAACAAACTCAAATTTACTTGCTATGTAGATGATGACGGTGAATTCAATCAGACCGGGTAGGGAGCCTCGCTCATGTTCCTTCCAGTATTCCACCAACTCGTGCAGCCATGTCACGCCAGACCATTCCAGCACCAGGAACTCTGCTCGCTGTGACGCTAGGGAGAGGAGAGCTGAGGAACGGAGATATTCCATCACACATTATCGTCTGATAGACGGCCTCTGGTAACCGTAAGCTTTTCTTTTTAAGGAATTATCTTGTCTAAATCACACAAACTACGCTTGGTAGACGTCTTTGTGATCGTAGTAGCGAGTGTAAAAGAACGCTGATGAAAAGTATGATTTAAATGTGATCACATGCGGCAGCAAAGTAGTTAGATCATGTGCAGGGGCAGGATACCTACTTGTCGCATATATACTCACTCAGAAACAGCATATACGAGGAGCTGTGGCAAATAAATTTGACGAAGGGCTTTTTCATGAACCTCCCGTATTCAGAGTTTGGGGCCAGCATGTATATGGTACAGTATACTGGGAACATCACTCCCAGTTTTGCTACCTGCAAAGCAAAATTTTGGTTTTTTGTAGGAATTTGTAGGAAATATTTAAAACGTCATGCCACTAACCCACTAGAGTATTGTGTTTGACATTAAAAAGAGTTGACAATTTTAACTTTACCTGGATACACTGTCCAACGATGTTTTTCCTCTTGAACCCGGGAAGACCTTCATACCAAATTGCGCCAAGGAGCTGTTGCACGTTTGGATGCGCCACAAACTAAAAAGTACTATTTATAAAATATTGTTCCTGAGCCATGGTAGCCAGACGATTCTCTCACAGTAAAGTGTTCTCAACAGAGCGCCAATCATAATCGTGGCTATTAAAATATAAAGAAAGCAGCTCATTCCGTCACCCCCTTTCCATCATAAAACTAGAAGGCTTGGTGATTCTGTACATGCTTAAGTCGTAAGTGTACCACCGTTTCGCACTAAGCGTTTTGCTGAGTCATTCATAGTCCGAACGGCCAAGGAAAGGAATGCTCTTCCAGCAACAGTATTTAATCATGGGTATAAGTAACCTGGGTCTTTTCAAGTCTGGGCATCTCACGGGCAAACGTGTTCCACCTCAGTCAACTTCGTCACTTACCATCAGGTGAGATGTTGTCAAACATATGCCCATTGTAGCATAAAAAGTGGTACCTATATATGCGTTTATCGACTTGAAAAATCACGTCACTAATAAAACTTGTTTACTATATTTAGGCCATTCACACTGTCCGGATAGACTAAAGGCGCACATAAATAATCCATAAATTCATGGTTTAACTAGAACACTGGACATTGACAATAAACAGTGCTATAACATGAATACGGGTCTTTACGTTATGTGGAAATTGATATGAACAGAACCAGACAGGCTTACAGTTATGAATATTTTTTAATCTTACCAGTTTTTGCTTGTACTTTATAGCCAGCTTCAGCCGGCCCAAAGTCTGCCTCTCTCCTGGCTCCCAGCAGTCGACGTCCAACGGGTTGTAGTTTAGCATGATCTCCAGCTCCTTGGAAGTTCTGGTGTGGTCCAGCAGAGCTGTAGCAAACTCCGTGCATTGCTGACGAAGTGCCTAGGTTGGAAGTTGGAAGGTGCAATGTATTATAAGTGCCTCTTATCTGAATTTTTGATATTCTAGATAGAAAATTGGTTACATGATCAAATCCCGGTCGTGGGCCAATTTTTCATATAGTAAGCTTCGTATACTAAAATAATACTGTCAAAGTAAAAATTAGTAGGTACCCTAGTTTTCTTTGAACCAGTTCCATAGGATGTATGAGTTTTCCCTTAGAAAGTGTGCATAGCCAATGTCACCTAAGGATTAGGATGACACACTAGGTATAGGTGTCTAATCCAGGTTGTTGCGTCAGAAGTAAAAAAGTGGCATGTTCTCCAGCATAATAATTAAGCAGGGTTTCAGCCAATGTGCATTCAAAATAGTAACATGCATAACGATTATAACGTACACTGGTATCGCAAACACAAGCATTTGGTTGTCAGCCAACGGCTCTCTCACACTTACGGTCACTACTAATAATCACACAGGTCATGACAAGTCCAACTGTTTGAGGGTAGACGGTAATTAAAAAAATACGGCAATAGCAAATCAGGTGAGACAGTGGTCAAATGCTATGCCTATAAATTATAAAAAAAAGCCTTTTCTAAGCAGACACCGCATCCTTACCAAGGCTGTACCAATATTTTACCTTATACTCAACTCTGAACTCGGTTTCCATCCTGCTGAGCCTGCCCAGTTCCCAGGACAGCTGGAAGGCGGTCAGCAGAGGATCAGCAGATGAGAGGGCGATGAGCGAAGGGGACGAGAGAGCGCGATACGCATTGATACGAGCCTGAGAGTGACGAAGAGAGTCCTCTTGCGAGGAATTTACGCATTCGTCGCAACCGCATCTGGTGGAACGAAGGGTTTATAAAGCTTATTAGGATCCGCAAAATGCCATTATCATCAGCTGAAAGACGTCTATTGCCATTAGCCTTTGTCAGGAAGACCCCACCGGTCTTAGAAGGGTAGTTTTTTGTATGTTTCGTCGTCTTTCAATCCGTTTGCCACTAGTCAGCCTTCCGAATAATCTAATGTTTCTTTGGTCAGTATTTTATATCTGTTCTTTTTCTCTAAGATTTCATAAATCTCTTATCAAATTTCATTAAGCTAACAGGTGAGCTAGATCATGCTGTCTATCAATCGCTTTCATTGCCTTCTCAATATGTTTTGACATTGATTATAAACATACCATTGTGTATGGCAATACTTTATAATGTTTGTGTTCATATGTCTAGCCTGTCTACCGTAATGGATTTGGATTTATGTTTTCTGTCAGAACGGTGATCTTAAAATAATACGGCAGCAAAGTATATAGTACTATTACTTATTCCATGGCAAAGTGTCGGAAGTGATCATTTCTTTATGTAATTTTTTAGAGGAAATCGGGGTTGCTTGAAATATTATGGGCGATGAGCATGCCATGAGTTATGTTACAAGGGGGCCGTTGATCTTTCATAATTCATTTGTTTCTATCATATTTTATGCTGTACAATATGTCGTTGTGTTGCGTCACCACAAGGGGCGGTACAAAATACTAGGATTAGCCCACAGTATACGAAATGAAACAGAATAATTTATTGTGGCCCTGAAGCTCGCAAATCGATGGCCTGATTTTAATACGGTTTTTGATTAAAAAGCTGATTGAAGGGAATATATGTGTTACCTAACTCATCACCGTTATTATCATAGATTATAATAACTTTCCTGAAAATTTACTTGTGTGGGAAAAGTTTGATTGGAACATTTCCGTGATGGGATTTATCAACGTCATCACTATTAATCGAGACTTTAAATTTGACTAAAACTACTTTTACAGGCACGTGGTTGGGCAGCCAGTACTGCGTCCCAAGCGTCAACGAATTCTGTGCCATGTGATAAAAATATCCCTAAGCAAACTTTTTTATCAGATTTGATTTTTTTTCGTTTATGTACAAATAGGTATCTGGATCTGGTCAACATTTCACCACAACTCACTTGATGTTAGGCAACGATGCAGTCAAAGGTGTAGCACGTTCACTTAGTCTATTCACTCTAGTTTAAAGAAACCCAAATTAAAATTGGCAGGAACAAAAGATGGGTGGCTCCATCTCTTCCCATTGGAGCCGTAAGAGCTAGCTAAGGGAATAATCCAGGGGCAACAGCATTGTCCTCGGTACAATTAAAATCTTCTGCGATCACTAAGCCGCCTGCCAAGCGTGGTGATTATGGCCTTTGCTTAGCGTACATGATGTTTTATGGGGGAGGCCTGTGTTTAGCAACAGACGTCTTCCAGCTGTTGATGTGTGAAGGATGCAGAATGGAAGATGGATCTGAAGGGAGACCTGTACCTACTTGACGTCGTGAGGAACCGGCAGCGTGGCGCCCCTATCGAGCAGGATCTTCAGGATCTCGTAGTGGTTCCTGTGAGACGCCAGGATGAGAGGCGTGATGTCTGGAGTGAAGGTTGCTGCTGCTGCGTCCACTGACTCCCAACTCTGGTGGAACAGATGTCACAATTGAATCTTTGATTGGTAAACGGTTTTATAAAATACTTTTAAACTTTCACGGTCGTTACTACATTTTTTAAAGGTTATAGTACCTACTTACAGGGTGTGTACCGTGATTGGAATCGTTTCCTAATTCTGAACGGTTTTGTGTGTAACCACCAAACCACCAAAAAGTGTCAATAATGTAACCTTTAATCACACTATCACACTAATATTATAAAGGCGAAAGTTTGTATGTGTGTATGTTAGTTACTCATTCACGCTGAAACGGCTGAACGGATTTGGATGAAATTTGGAATATAGATAGCTTATGTATTGGATTAACACATAGGCTACTTTTCATCCGCGGGCGAAACCGCGGGGCGTAGCTAGTTATAAATAAATATACATACAATTGTCTTTGTCTCGTTTTCGACTTTGTCATTTAGGTACGTTTATAACTTTTTTTATATAGACAATGTCTGTTTGCAATATCTCTTCGAGACGATGAAATTGTAGGATTAATATACCACATTTTAGTTTCCGATTTTCATAGTAATTCTAGTACATCGAGTCCCAAAAAATATTAGATCACTAGGTTTATGTGCTTCAGATAGAGACAAACAATTCACAGAAATGGCAACCTCATTTCCAGACAAACAAGGTCACTGCCCTATCTGTAGCAACAATGACGAATAATTCACTTGACTTCGCATTCTCCTCACCTTCAGCTAACAGTTGCTTTAATAGTCATATGTTTAGCTAATGTCAGCCAATCACAGCTCACAGATTCCAGTTTGTCATTTTCTTTAAATGAATACGCTTTAAACCGCGACATTAAGAAGTTTTTATAAAGGGAGGTTCTTTGTTGGTTTTTATACCTACTTTTCTATAAATTTTTACTTCGTTTATACTTTAAAAAAGATGTTATTTTTAGAATAACGTTTTCTTAGCTACACTGCCGCCCGTTCTATCCCACCATTTTTCACAAACAACAGCTGGCTAGCTGCTCATGGTATCGTAAAATTTAAAAAATATTTCCGTTGTCATCTTAAGATTGGTTTATTATTTATTATAGAGGAGGAAAACAAAGGATCTTTTATAAGGCGTGGGTTTTAAAAATTTAAATTTTATTTTAGTTTGATATTTTCATTGTTTTTATTTAATTCACAAAATCCAAAGTTTGTAGTACTCCACAAAGACTTCTATGTATACACCAGACAGGACATCTCTAACTTGCATTGTCAACCACTGCAAATATGCCAATGAGCATCTTCTCGCTCATACGATGCTCAGCTCTCAAAGCGACTGCACGTGCAGCAGTGAATAGCAGTAAAAATGATGATCCGAATGTGCCATGGCACTAGCGCTGCGTGTTGTGATCGTTGGTTAGACGATTTAATCTCGTAAAGCGCTGTAGCGGATTTTAATTTAATTATACAAAAAATTACAACTATTTGTGCTTTGAATAGCTTCTCTAGTACGTAGTACATATACCTCTTTGGTACTCCATTGGTTTTTTAGCTTATGTCTTTCAAGGGTTCCCCCAAGGCAGACGTAATGGCAGTGCTTCCTGTCGTTTCCTTCTATGACGTCATTAATATTAGTCGGATATTCTCCATCTTGTAATTCGTAATAGTAATGGTTTTAGGCAGTTGATAATGTGTCATTGTCGCAAAGAATTCTTCGGTTCATTTTGCTTTTTGCCGACTTACCGAAAAGAGGGAACTATGAAATCAACACGTATTTAGGATCACGTTTTGTATTTTTTTTTTTTTTTTTTTTATGTGATTGAATGACGTGACGAGCTAGTCGTTCACCTGATGTTAAGTGACACGGCCGCCCATAACAGTTGCAGTGTCACCCGGAACTTATCTAAGTATCTCTAAGGTATAGTACTATTATATTAACTGTTGCTATGGCGTCACTAAAACGTTTTCCACGCGCCCGTATTATGTAAAAGTTACAACAGCAGCAGCAAAGCAACAGCATTAGCGAAGCGACAGCAAACACTTAGCAACCGGTCGCAAAAATGTCACTGGAAATCGTAAGTCGCCCGCTTGTTGCTCGCCTGTCGCTAAATGCACTTTGGCCTTTGAGACTAGCGCCACTAGCAACAGAACAGCATTAGAACGAAACAAAACAATGTATTTTTAGTTCATCGATCGTCCGACAGAGGGTGATCCAGCGCTCGATCGCTTTCCGCTCTGCCAAAGAGATCTTTGACAGCAATGATTGCGAAATCTGCGCCTGTTGCAAACTTGTTGCAAGTTACGTAATTAGCCAGCCGATGCAGCATTTAAACCTATATATCTACCGATATCACAAGGGAACCGCTATGACTGCTCATATAATTTTCTTTGTGGCGTATTATGATATTATTATTTACTTAGATATTTAATAACTAAACTACTGAACAGATTTTAGAAACTATGGGACTAAAATAACAACATAAAAAAAAAATAGGACCCGAATTGGGACCCTCTTTTTTGAATTCAGTTGATAATGAAATAGGTACTTACGTAAGGCTCTCCTGGTACATGGTGTTCTTCTTCCCATTGAAGTAACAGTTCCACGGCTTCCACATACTCCTCCTTGATGGCGTGTAGTAGAGCATCCTGTAGAATACAGTATGTTTTAAAATACCTCGGACCAAGTGCATTATACCGTGGTCTAACATGTGGTACCGGTGGTCTGACAATAGGACCACCCCATCTCTTCCCGTGGATGCCGTAAGAGCCGGCTAAAGGAATATCTAGGGAATGGGCAGCAGGATTACATTAAAAATCTTCTGCGATCACTAAGCCGTCTGCCAAGCGTGGTGATCATGGCAAACCCTATGCTAAGCGCCCAAAGTGGTGTTTTATAGGGGAGGCCTGTGTTCAGCAGTGGACGTCTTCCGACTGATTGCGTTTTTTTATGTAAATTAATGACGTGACGAGCTAGTCGTTCACCTGATGTTAAGCGTCACAGCTACCCATAACAGATTGCGTATCACTCGGAACTCTAAATTAATATAGTTTTGCGTGACACTGCGCTGCGACCGTCATCCTGAGATTTCACACAGTCTAGTAATCAGATTACTTGACTGTGTGATCAGATCATAAAGTCTCATTTGCCCAGTAATTTCACTAGCTACAATGCCCTTCAAACTGGAACACAGTAGTGCTTGCACACTACTACTTTGCGGCAGAATTACTGGCAAAGTGGTGGTACCTACCTAGACGAACTTTGCAGAAAAGTCCTACCACCTAGTAGCATATTTGTGGTCTAAGTGCAAATACGATACCAACCCGCACTTGTCTGGCGTGGTGGATTATGGGCAAAATTTTCTCCCTGTGAGAGAAGGCCCGTTCCTAGCTGTGGGAACGTTTAGAATGACGTGAAGTGCGATCGCAGACTGCGCCTAGAGAGTTTGCATGAAAGCCTATAACCCTAAGCGGTTTAGGCGATTTACCTAAACTATTTGAAGATTCTGTTTTTTTTTATCATAAGCTAGTCGTTCGGCTGATATAAGCGACACGGCTGCCCATAATAGATGTAGTGTCTTTCGGAACTCATAAAATATAAAGTTTCGCGTGCCACTGCAATGCGCACGTCATCCTGAGACATCATCACAGTCTAGTAAATTAATTACTAGACTATGAGATCAGATCATAGTCTCATTTGCCGAGTAATTTTACTAACTGCAGTGCCCTTAAAAACTGGAACACAGTAGTGCTTGCACACTACTGCTTGTCGGCAGAATAGCTGGGAAAGCGCCACTGCATTGCCAGTATTCTATCTATTAGACGAACTTTGCAGAACTGTGTTTTGAAGCGCATCAAAATTGGTTGGTATTTGAGTTAATGATTTATAAAAGGAAACAAACGAAGTAAGGGAGTTTCATTTTATATTTTCGTGGGTAAGATCTAAAACTTATACTAGTAAAGGATTGGGATGAAACGGGACAGCGATGGAATAGGGGCAGGATAACCGCGAGAAGAGATCGGGATGAAATCGAGCAAAACATCATCAGGACAGGGGCCTTAAAAAATGTTCGTAAAGATGAAGGTAGGGTTTAAGGATAAAAGGAGAGGTAGGGAAGGGGAAAGGATGAGTAAAGGGAAAACAGGGTAATAATTATGATACTTCTATTATTACACATAGAACCACAACTAATAAATAAACTTCAGTTTGAACTTTTGAACTACTTACTGAAATTAATCACATTTTAGGAGGTGCCCATTCTAGCTGAGAACAGCAATATCAATTCGTTTTATAGCTCAATGCAGACAGTTTTATGGTGGTTAAGCTATATATTACTGTAGGTATATATATATATCACTGAAACGTCAATATATAGATTTTAACGTATCAATGTTGGAACGTATTATCGAGCATTCCATATCATTATCAACAGCCTGAAGAAGTCCATTGCAAAACATTTTTTTTTTTTTTTTTTTTTTTTTTTTTATGTGATTGAATGACGTGACGAGCTAGTCGTTCACCTGATGTTAAGTGACACGGCCGCCCATAACAGTTGCAGTGTCACCCGGAACTTTAAAACAATAGTTTCGCGCGACACTGCAGTGCGCACGTCATCCTGAGACATCACCCAGTCTAATAATCAGATTACTAGACTAAGTGATCAGATCATAAAGTCTCATTTGCCCAGTAATTTCACTAGCTACAATGCCCTTCAAACCGGAACACAGCAGTGCTTGCACACTACTGCTTGGCGGCAGAATAACTGGCAAAGCGGTGGTACCTACCTAGACGAACTTTGCAGAAAAGTCCTACCACCTAGTAAAACATAACGAACATAAGCCTCCCCCACAGAGCACCTCTTTGAGTGGCATCACTCCTGCATAGGTACAATCAGTATTCCGTTCCTCGCGGTTCTGACCAGATCGTCGGTCCTCCTAGTGGGGGCCCTAACGCTGCGTCTTCCGGTTCGTGGTCCCCACTCAAGAACCTTTCTTCCACATCGGTTGTCAGTTCTGCGAGAGATGTAGCCTACCCATTGCCATTTCAAGTTGCTAATTCTAAGAGCTATATTGGTCACATTACCATTATTTACCTAAAACTTTAATTTAAAATAAATGCCAGCATCCTACAACATCTATTTTCTACGCCTGAATCAATTTTTTCTACAAAAATCTCTGAACAAATGTAAAAACTTGGAAAGAATAAAGTATTGGCATTTACTTATGAAAATATACGGTGGATGCGATCATGCAAACTACGAAGAAATGATTTCCCGGGAGGCTAGACACATTTTTGTTGGAACAATGGCTGATGGTAAGTACTAGGTACATTTTCCAGTAAAACATAAATATTGTAAGAAAAAAGTAATTTGAAACAAGTTACGATAAAGATTTGCGCAAAGTTCTTGTAAAAGTACCAACTTGGTCTGAACAACATTTAGATATGCTAGACTAGATTTTTCTTATTACATATCACATAATAGGTAGGTATATATAATAATAGTGAGTAGTGCTACTGCTACCTACTTCTAACCCATCTCCCCGGTAAGCGCGGCCGGTAGACAAAATTGTCTCCCCTGTTTTTCTCCACTTGACAAGTAAGCAAGTATAAATAAAGTGGCATAAAACGGGGAAAGACAATTTTTGTATACCGTCCGTTCTAACCGGGCAGGTTATTATGTATCTCCACATCATGGATGTGTACTTTATACGAACAGATCTACTTACCTAAGTACCTATATTTCGTACATTGTACACCTACCTGGTGTTTCCCTGCGAGATAAGCTCCGGAACGAGAAGGTCCGCAGGAGAACTAAAGTGACCGATATAGCTCTTAGAATTAGCTAGTTGAAATGGCAATAGGCAGGCCACATCGTTCGTAGAACTGACAACCGAAGGGGAAGAAAGGTTCTCGAGTGACGACCACGAACCGGAAGACGCAGCGTAGGCGGGATTCAGTGGACTAACGATGTGGTGAAAGCTGCGGGGAGCCGATGGATGCTAGAAGCGAGCAGCCGCTCAAAGTGGCGCTCTCTGAGGGAGGCCTATGTTCAGCAGTGGACGTCTTCAGGCTGTTGATGACGATACCTACCTATATTTCCAGGCCAATGGCCACAGTAACCAGTGGTGCCCGTTTTGGGTGGAGGTCGTTAGGAATAATCTAACAAAACACATCAAAAATAGAAATAACATGATGATTAATTATTGTTTTACATAATTTGATTAATACAAGTTTTTAGTCAGTCTAGAACCCATCTGGTTACGGCCTAAGAATAACTACCCCAGCCATAGACCTAAGCGAAAATACCCTAGGTCTGTTACCCCAGCTCTTCCCGCGGGTGCTGTAATGCTGTTAGAGCCGGCTAAGGGTATAATATCCAGGGAATGAACAGCAGCATTCTCTTCGGTCTGCATTAGGTAATAACCTACTGCGTGGTGAGTATAGCAACCTCTCCCCTGATGAGGGAGACCTGCAGCAGTGGACGCAAAAGTCTGATGATGTGTATGTGTGTGAGATTTTCAATCTTCAAAAGATCTTCCAAATGTATTAATGATCGTATAGTATATATACTTTAGGCCACTAACTCACCGAGATACCGATGAGTTAGTGGCCCAAGATATAGAGAAAGTTACAAAATGTACCTAACCTTACCTTCCCCTTACCTTGACTTTGATTCCAGAAGTTAGAAGCAGTTTTATAAGTTCAATGTTTTCATTTTCGATGGCTGCAATGAGCGCGGATCGATTCAGGGGGTCCACGCAGTTGATATCTAGAGTCTCGGGGTTCCCCGTGTATTTCTCTATGAGTCTGAAACAAGTATTAGAGAATTAGACCACTAGTGAATCTACTTGTGTATATTAGACTTTATGACATGATTTATAGATTTAAGGGCGCTCGTCAAAGGCAGCTAAGCACACCACGTCAACAGATGACGTTGATGTTCTAATTTAGCGTATTTTATTTTTTAATATATGACAATGCGTATATTATTTGGTAATTTTATGTTTACCGGTAATAGCATAATATTTTGTAATGTATCCACCAATATTTCAGGTGATTTAGGTTTCTAAAATACTTTTATTTGTGATGTATCATTATCCCAAAAGGCCGGTCTGGCGGCAGAACTATTCACTCACACATACAAGGTTCTTATTCTACCAAAGTACAAGATGTATGTATTTACAAACGAATGCCTAATTTGGTGTCACTACAAATGTATAGATTGGACCAATGGTTTACGCCTTTGACTGCAAATGGGATGGTCCTGGGTTCGAGCCTCACCGCTCGTGTTGATTTTGCATACTATATATTTTCATTCAATTTCAATTTTGTTTTGAAGTGATGGCTAATTTGGTTGCATAAAAATTAATTAGATTGGACTAGTGGTGTGACCCTTTGACTGCAAGGGGAGGGTCCTGGGTTCGAGCCTCACCGCTCGTATTGATTTTGCATACTATATATTTTCATTCAATTTCAATTTTGTTTTGAAGTGATGGCTAATTTGGTTGCATAGAAATTAACTAGATTGGACTAGTGGTGTGACCCTTTGACTGCAAGGGGAGGGTCCTGGGTTCGAGCCTCACCGCTCGTATTGATTTTGCATACTATATATTTTCATTCAATTTCAATTTCAATTCAAATATTTGAGCCGTTTGGTGTTGAGACCCTGGGTCCGTGGGGACCGGGAGCTCATCGCGTTTTCCAAAGTCTATCAGAGCGCCTGGTCGATGCGACGCGTGACCAAAATGCTGGCACTTATTTGGCCCAACGCATCAGCATTGCAATTCAACGTGGCAATGCGGCCAGCATGTTGGGTACGCTACCTACCGGTAGTGGGCTGGAGCACTTGGACTGTCTATAGGCCATCGCGGCTATTATACAGTCCATAAGTGTTCTTTGTAGTAGGTAGTGTAGCTAGTTTAGTTTAGTTTAGCTTAGTTATGCTTAGTTTAGTTTAGTTTAGTTTAGTTTTTATTATTGTAGTAGTTAGCTTGAGTAATAAAGGCAATTTGCCCGTTAAAAAAAAAAATTTTGTTTTGAAGTGATTGCTAATTTGGTTGCATAAAAATAAACTAGATTGGACTGGTCGTGTGAGCCTTTGACTGCAAGGAGAGGGTCCTGGGTTCTATTCTCATTTTTGCATGTTTTATTTTTGTTTGCATTTTTTGATGTTATTGCTAATTATTTTAGTCTCAAGAAAATGATCTAGACTGGACCAGTGGTGAAAGCCTTCGACTGCAAGGGTAGAAGTCCTTGACTCATACCCCACTTCAGTGTGTTTTGTTTTTTAATTCAATAACTACCCATCTATCTTTCATCATCATCAACAGCCTGAAGACGTCTACTGCTGAACATAGGCCTCCACCAGAGAGCACCACTTTTAGCGGCTGCTCGCCTCCAGCATCCATCGGCTCCCCGCGACTTTCACCAGATTGTCGGTATACTGAGTAGGAGGCCGGCCTACGCTGCGTCATCCGGTTTGTGTTCGCCACTCGAGAACCTTTCTTCCCTATCAACCGATAGGGAAGAAAGGTTCTCGAGCAGGCCACATCGCTCGTAGAACTGACAACCGTCAGTTCTACGAGCGATGCTCATTGCCATTTCAACTTGCTAATTCTAAGAGCTATATCGGTCACTTTAGTTCTCCTGCGGAGCTCCTCATTCCGGAGCTTATCTCGCACCTACCTATAATATCTATATTATTTACTAGCGGCTCGCCCCGGCTTCCCACGTGTATTGGTGTAACCTATATTACTCAGGGTGAATGTAGCTTTCCAATGGTGAAAGAATTTTTGAAATCGGCACAGTAGTTTTTGAGTTTATTCATTACAAACATACACACAAAAATACAAATCTTTCCTCTTTATAATAGTGGTGTAGATCAATAATTTATTACTTTTTTTTTTTTTTTTTTTTTTTTTTTTATGTGATTGAATGACGTGACGAGCAAGTCGTTCACCTGATGTTAAGTGATACGGCCGCCCATAACAGTTGCAGTACTTTTTGTTACAAGGTTAATAATACTCTTAATCCTACTAATATTATGACTTTGAAGTGAAAGTATGTTGGTTTGTCTTATTTTACCCAACAATAAAAAACATTTTGGGTCAAGTGGGGTAAGTGAAACAGACATTACCTACGTACTTTTAATTTTACGTAAATAGCTCAGCTCTAGTGAATAGTACCACCCCTTTCTTTTCCCACGGGTGCCGTAAGAGTTGGCTAAGGGAATATCTAGGGAATGGTCACGAGCACTCTCCTCGGTACCTACATTAAAATCTTCTATGATCACCAAAACGCAAGTCAAGCGCGGTGATTATGGCAACTGGATTGTCTATTTACTTATATATTTTGTATTTAAAAATTAGGCTGAGTTTTATCCTTATCACACACACATTAAAAACTTTTTGGAGTTTGCATGATCGAATTGCTGTCAGACAATATTAAAAAAGGAACAAAAATATAATATTGCGATATAATAATATTATGTATATGATGCACGAGCTGGTGACGCGTATATCCATTCTCTCAGGAAAGACATGATTACATGATTGAGCGCATAAATTCGGATTTACAGGCAGTCTCCGATTAGGGTAACGCTGGTTAATAAAGGGGTTGTAACATTTTAGTATGAAGCCTGGCCCATAGGTCGCCGCAAAAACGTTATAAATTCCGAGAAATGTCAAGATCTAGTAAAGTATATTATGTAAAGGCATACACCGCTGGGCATAAGGCATGGCTTTATGTATATTTATAGGTATACCAAAGTTAAAAAAAAACAAAATGAAATGTTTCCACTAATATTTAATTACTCATAAATCATCCTCATTGTCAAGTAAAGATATATTCTATAAAAGCAGCAGAAGAAAGAGGTTGGATCTCATGGTTCCTCGCCCATCCCACAAACCACACTACACTCATGAGATAGGCAGTGGGCACATCTTGTAACCAATAACAAAACGATAACAACAACTTTACAAAACGATGGCAAAAGTAACAGAATTAATGCCTCTATATTGTGGTGGTTGAGCAGGTCGGCTCATAACCCGAAGGTGGCGGGTTCGATTCCCGTGACAGGACAAGTATTTGTGCACATGAAAAACCGCAAATACTTGTTCTGTGTCTGGGTATTGTGGGACCATGGTCTTCATAGTTCCTGGGTCCCTAAATACAGGGAATCCTAGTTAGGAGCCAGGATCTGTGTATGTGATCGTTGGGCGTTATTTACTATTTAACTTCTGGAATACCAGCATTTTTCATAACAATAGAGTAACAATGTATGCCAGCTCGATATCGAGCCACTGGGAGTCCAAGGGTTTAATAATTGAGATGATGGACGCGTGCGCACAGTGAGAAACAAGTGGCAAACTAACAAAATATTACGCTGTTTGTTAATTTTTCTGTATTCTCTCTGTTTTAAAGACATTTTTGCCAATTTTATTGTCCACAGTTAGCACTCGCCTGCATTTTATCGGGAATCGACAATCGGTTCACTGCACGTGTCCTTCCTAGCTAGCGCACCGATAATTTTTTGCGACCCCGCGGGCAGCATACTTAAAAACATCTCTAAATGCTAAATAAATTGTTTTATTATGCAAAATGGGATCAACCACAACACAATATTATAATAGCTACCTGTATTCACTCACTCTGGTTTATTATGAGAAAACAATAGTGCATGATTTCTCATAATTAAAAAAAAAGCAGAAACTGCGCATGGAACACGTACTTGAACCGCTAACCGATGTGGACGAAAGGTTCTTGAGTGTAGACTATGAACTAACTAGAAGACTAGGTAGGCAGGCCTCCGACTAGATGAACTAACAACATTATGAAAGTGACGGGCATCCAGTGAATGTAGATGGCAGAATCTCGTTCAGTCTGGCGGTTGATGGGAGTAAAAAGCGTATGTTCATTCAGAAGTAAACTTCTTCTGACTGATGATGATGATGATGATGATGATGGATTATTATTGAACATTACATCAATTGTGCTCTGCAGTAAACATAAATGATCTATTTTGCATGAATTAGATGGTAATGATTTTGTAATTTTTTAAATAATCAATTTTTGTTTTTATCATATAACAGGATAATGCAACACTTTACAAGATTACTTCCTTGACATTTATTGCTTGTATGAATGTCCTCTACACATTAGCATAGGTTTTCAAAGTGACCGCGCATATAAAAAAAAAACAACATGGGTGCCGATCTATAGGCCAAAATATTACAACCCCTTTAATGCCATTACAACACAGTTGTTTATATTCACCGCAAAATAGAGTTCATTTCCACTCAGTGCTATTTTTTCCATGATGATATCTCGATTCAGTTAAGTTTGTATCTCACTGGAAGTTATACGTATAATCCTGGTAAATTCTAATTTACCCGGATTATACGGATAATTTAGATTCAGTATGCATGATACCACAGATTAATTGTTTCGGACTTATAATAGTTTTAAAATTTCGCTTAATCTGTGGTAGTATTAGATAGTTACTTAGTCTATGGTTTTAGTTTTTGTTAATACGATGTATATATACTCTGTGTTCTTTCGTTCTCATTCCCTTGTGAAAAAGTTAATAAACCAGCGCTATGTGAGAAAACTCAAAAAATTAAATCGTCTTTTATTAAAACCAAACATGAATACAATACAAATTCTTTTGGACCATCGGCCAGATGACATTACTGAATTCTAAAATACAACAGTATTTCTATTCATCGATACAACAAGTGAAAGAAAAAAGCGCGTGTCGTTCCGCCAGCGAACCACGCCACACATAGAACACAGAAGGCATCAGTTATCTACAGAAGTAACTTGCCGGCAAAAGCTACATATTTCTCTTTCAGCTACATTTTCGGCGCTACAAGGCAACAGCCAGATAATTTCAAATCTATACGGCAACAGCCAAACCACAACGTGGACTTGGAGGTTACAAAAGGCAACATGGCTAATCCCGCCACCACACTTGGAACCACGGAAAATATTGAAAAGCTTATTGCTAGAAGAAGCAACTTCAAAGGGAGGTTAACCAGGATATACAACTTCATTGATAACCAACATAATCATGAAAAAATATTTGAAATTAAAGTACGACAAACGGAACTGACCGAATTATTCAACAAATACAACGCGGCACAGGAAGAAATTGAATTAACAGAAGACAAAAAAGCTTCGCACGAGCTAGAAAGAAGCTCAACGGAAGACAAATACTTCATGTACCAGGCGAAAATCAATGAAATCATTAGGGACTATGAACAAAATCAGTCCTCAAACTCCTTTCAGTCTCTACATGGGCAAGACAGCAGCAGATCGACTTTTCTAAAAATACCTTTTTTACAGATACCTAACTTCGAAGGAAACTTAAGCGAATGGAGCAACTTTAAAGCATTGTTTGATGGAGTGATCGACTCGCATGACCAGTTAAGTACACTACAAAAGTTCCAGTATCTGAAGAGTCTTTTACGAGGTGAACCAGCTGGACTAATCAGCTCGCTATGCGTCACTGAAGAGAACTATCAGCCTGCACTAGATATTTTAAAACAAAGGTATGAAAATAAGCTTCTAACAGTTAACTTCTATATAAAAAATGTAATGTCGGTTCAAATTATCAACAAAAATAATGTTAAAGATTTCCTAGTAACGCTTCAGCAAAGCTTAGACTCTCTAAAATCACTTAATGTACCAGTCAATACTTGGGATATATTGCTAATATATATAATTGTTCAAAAATTAGACCAGTCTCTCAGATCTGCCTGGGAACTGAATAAGAAAAATGATGATTTACCTACACTCAAAGAGCTCACTGATTTCTTGACTCATCGTGCGAGAGCATTTGAGTTAATGTATGATAAACCACAAAATGTAACTAAACCTACTCATGTTAACAGCAACAAAACAGGTACTCGTGTCTCCACTCATATAGGCACTGTGACGGACAGCTGCATTCTCTGCATAATGTCTCATGAGTTATATAAATGTCCATCATTCTTGGAATTGTCACCTATTCAGCGCAATGAAATAGTTAAGTCTAAAAAACTATGCTATAATTGTCTTAGACCCTATAAGTTTCATCATGCTTGTTCAAAGAATGTTTGTTCCATCTGCGGAAAGAAACATCATACTACAATTCACAGACAATTTGACAGGACTACTGCTTCTGTAACTACTGCACCTATTGCTAATGCAACTAACAAGGTAAGTTCATCAGTTTTACTTTCTGATAATGTTACTGAAATTAGTGTAATTGAAGATACTAATAATATGCAAACATCAGTCATGCACTTAAATACAAATCAATCTGAGGTTTACTTATCAACTGCTTTAATCAAAGTTCAGCAAAATGATGGTAACTGGACAACATGCAGAGCCCTATTGGACAGCGGAAGCCAGGTTTGCTTGATGACAAGCAGTTTAGCAGAAAAACTACAGCTGCCTCTGGCTGAACAAACCAAATATATTATACAAGGTATAGGTTCAACAACAACAAATTCATCAAAATCGGTTCAAGTCAAAATAGCATCCCGCACTGATAAGTTCCAAGCAACATTATCATGTGTAGTTACTGAACAGATTTCCACTAAATTACCTCAAAGATATATTCCATTGAGCAATTTCAAACTGCCAAACGATTGCAACTTAGCAGACCCACTATTTTACATACCTAAACACATAGATTTACTAATAGGTGGTCAAATATTTTACTCGCTTTTGCTACAGGGCAGCATACAACTAGGTAAAAACCAACCCACTCTCATAAGCACTGTCTTTGGATGGGTAGTAACAGGTGATATTGAATTATCCATGCATACATTATTTAATGATACAGTCCTCTCACAAATCACACAAATATCGAATAAGACAGAACACTGTCAGGCAGAGTCATACTCTCACAAACAAACAGTCATATCGGCTCATGTTAGTTGTGAACAATCATGCGAACAACTATTACAACGCTTTTGGGATCAAGAAGAAGTCAATTCTCCCCCAATGTGCACACCAGAACACACCTATTGCGAAGAACTGTACAAAAGTACTACTACTAGAGAAGAACCAGCAGGTCACTTTACAGTACACCTTCCAATTATACAAGACAAGATAGATCAGCTAGGACAATCCTACAGCATCGCACAAAAATGCTTCATGACATTAGAAAAGAAATTTCTAAACAATCCTACACTTCATAAACAATATTCTGAATTTATTGATGAGTATGTAAAACTAGGACATGCCTCATTCATACCATATTCTCCAGACACACAAGATAAACCTAAACAATTTTTTTTGCCCCATCATGCGGTAATTAAACCACAAAGTGTTTCAACTAAGCTTCGTGTTGTATTCAACGGAAGTAGTCAATCATCTACCTCAGTGTCCCTCAACCAGGTACTCTATGAAGGACCCAACATTTATACTGATATTGTTGATATTATCTTAAGACTTAGAACTTATAAGTATGTACTATCTTGTGACATAGTAAAGATGTTTAGGAACATCAAGGTGATTGAAGAACATTGCAATCTACAATGCATACTGTGGAGAAACAATCCAGATGAACCACTTCTTGTACTTAGATTAAACACAGTTACTTATGGTACTCGATGTGCCCCTTATTTAGCATTTAGAACACTACTTGAACTTGCAAGCCAAGATGGACACCTTTATCCACTTGCTGCAAAATGCATTAAATATCAAACTTTTATGGATGATGTCCATTGTGGTGCTAACACACTATCAGAGGCTATAGAAACATGCAATCAGCTAACATCATTATTCCAAAGAGGTAATTTTCAATTGCATAAGTGGTCAGCTAATAATCCACTAATATTACAAAGTATTATTCAAAATAAAGATAAACTTTCACCAAATAGCCTAATCATTGGTGATGAAACCAGCACTCTGGGTTTAAAATGGGATCCTGTAACTGATGTATTCAAGGTTAATATTCCCTCTCAACAACAAACACTGCAGTTCACTAAAAGAACAGTGCTCTCAATTATTGCAAGGATCTATGATCCAATCGGTTACTTCGCTGTAGTTTCAGTCAATTTGAAACTTTTCATGCAAAGAATATGGAAAGAAACTACTGTAAATTGGGACTCACCACTCCCTAGTCATTTACTATCAGAATGGTTACCAATTTACAATAGTTTGCACCTGCTAAGTGATATTACTATACCTAGACATTGCTTCTCAGATATACCTAATAAAACTTACTTAGTTGGCTATAGTGACGCATCTCTCGTGGCATATGGATGCTGTATATATACAGTAGCAGAATATCCTAATCTACAACCTACATCTAACTTGCTAATAAGCAAAAGCAGAGTAGCTCCTTTGAAAACAGTCTCTATTCCTAGACTGGAACTCTCTGCCGCAGTACTTCTCTCTAAATTAATGCATAAGATTAAACCTGCACTTGAAATAGCAATTAAAATAGATTCTGTGTATTACTATACTGATTCTACCATTGTACTACACTGGTTAAGGTCTCCTTATAAAAAATGGGAAATTTATGTAGCAAATAGGATATCCCAGATACTACAAAACACTGATTCATCTTCATGGAATCATACTAGAACTCATGACAATGCAGCTGACCTGCTGACACATGGTGTACAGCCTAAGGATTTACAGAACCTCTCATTATGGTGGCACGGTCCTGCATATTTATTATTACCACCAACTGAGTGGCCTCATTGTAATGATGTATCAGATACTACAGATATTCAATTAGAATCTTTTCACACTACAGAAGTTAGTTCACATACAACTAATGTAGTTTCAGAATTTTATAATGATGATGACTTAGATTACTTTGTGAACCTATTTCAAAGATTTTCAAGTTTTCAAAGATTACAAAACACTATTGCACAGTGTTACAGATTTTGTATCAACCTAAAGAGTCATTCTAACAAGATAACAGGTCCTCTTACACCTGAAGAGTTAAAGCACAGTCTTAACTTCATCATTAAAATAGTTCAAGCATCTCACTTTAAGAAAGAATTAATTGAGCTAAAATCAAATAAAACTAGCTACACCTATTCATCTAGCCCTATCAAGAGATTATCACCTTTCATTGATAGTGATGGCATATTAAGGGTAGGAGGTAGAATAAAACATGCTAATATTCAGTACAATCAAAAGTTTCCTATAATACTACCTAACAAGAATCACATTACAACACTTATTATAGAAAAGCTTCACATAGATTTATTTCACTCTGGTGTTCAAAACACAGTTTCAAATTTAAGACTAGTTTATTGGCCTATACATGCAAGAGTTGAAGTCAAGAAAGTAGTGTACAGGTGTATAGTTTGTACTAGATACCGCGGACTAACTTGTAGGCAAAAAATGTCTAACTTACCTTATCATAGAGTGAATTTAGAGCGTGCATTCCTACAGGTAGGTATTGATTTTGGTGGCCCGCTTTATGTGAAGTCTTCTAATCTCCGTAATGCTAAATACATACGTTCATTTATCTGCATATTTACCTGTATGTCTACTCGTAGCATTCACATTGAACTATCTGAAGATACCACTACGCAATCATTCATTGCATGCTTAAAGAGATTTTGTGCTCGTAGAGGCATTTGTAATACTATTTACTCTGATAATGCTAGCTATTTTCATTGTGCTAATAATGAATTACATGATTTATACAAAATGTTTAAGAATGAGACATCTTACAGCCAAATTATGGACTATACAAACCGTTTCAATATAAACTGGAAATTCACAGCTCCACTCGCTAGCCATATGGGTGGCGTCTATGAGACCTGCATTAAACAAACTAAACGTTTGCTAAAAAAGAAATTAGGTAACTGTAGAATGACCTATACTCAACTGTATACTCTATTGTGTGAGATTGAATCTATTCTGAACTCCAGACCTCTGTGTGCTATTTCAGACTTACCTGATGATTTAAATTACCTTAGTCCAGGTCATTTTATTATTGGTTCAACCTTATTAGACATACCAGAACCAAGTCTAATCCAAATTTCAGACAATAAACTTAGTGTTTTTCAGAGAATCACTTCAATTAAACAACAGTTTTGGAAAGAATTTTACAAATCATATTTGGCTGAAATTCAGAGTAGACAAAAATGGTTTAAAGAATCTCTTAACTTAAAGATAGGAGATTTAGTAATAATTAAAGATGAATGTACTCCTCCATCATCTTGGCCTGTTGGCAGAATCATTGATGTAAATAAATGTAAAGACGACCACCTAACCCGGTCTGTCATGGTAAAAACTGCAAAGGGACAATACATGCGCCCTATTCATAAACTTGTTCTATTACCCATTTCCTAATTCTGCTTATAATTTACAATAACTTGTAAGGAAGGTACCTATTAGAGTCACCCTTTTATTTACATTTAACCTATTTGCATAATCCTATCTTAGGAGGCAGCTAGTGTTAAAATAGTACTTACCGAACCTAGTATTAGTTATATTTAGCTTAGATTTACTACTTGATTAGAAAATAAGAACTCAGAGTTAACTTGTAAACTTTAATTTATAATCGTAAACAGTACATAATTATCTCAACTTAATTATTTGCATTTTCAGTCTTCAACTGTTTTTCACTCATAATTCGTTTTTCATTTACAGTCACTCCACCACTTAGTTAACTTGATTATTTACTGTTTTCAGCGTTTTCTTTTATTTGTAACATTAGCATAAAATAAATTAATTAATTACAGTATAACAATAACATAACCTAACATTGTAATAGGGAACTACTGACAGTTGACATTGACAGAACTTGACAGCTGACAGTTACAATTAGTTTTCATTAAGACTTGTACATCTTCAACATAGACTGATGACTTGAGTCATCGTTGGGCTAGCGTTAAGTGTGGTAGTGCCATCGCTATTTCTAAAATTATTAAATTTAGTGCAACCTATTAGCGGTCATAGTGCATCAATATAAACGTGTCATAATCGTGTGCATACGACGTAGCAACCTACCAGTGAAGTGAGTGTGATAGCGCACAGCGGCCTATTGCCGTCTCTGTCTCGCGCCGCATCTCCAGGTCGTGGCCGCGGGGTTACCTCACCACCTCACCCCTGTGCTAAGGGACAACATCTTATTTTTCGTCGCTTTCGCGCCTGGACGATTGTATACCAGCAACACGACATATTCACGCACACGATGGCGTTGCGACACACACCACCGAGCAAGTTCTCGACGTCATCGTCGGATGGCAATATCCCGGCGTCGATCAGCTTGGACGTCAATGATGCTACTTGCATAAATATTCGTAAACGCAAACAACCTGATAATGAGGAAGCCCATGAGCGGTGTATGCAATATGTGGAGGACAAATTTAATAAGCAGATGTTAATATGGAACGAAAAAATAACTGATTGTATTACTAATAGCGTCACTGTGGCTGTGAACTCATCTCTTTCAGGTGAACTTACAAAGGTTACCTCCGCGCTGGCCGAAATTAGCGGAAATATGGTAAAACTTAACAAAGATAGCATTGAGTTCAAAAAATCTTTGTCTGATATCAAAGAGCGGTCGACTGAAATGGAGAAGTCACTTCGGTTTTCGGCAGAGCGACAAGATTTGTTTGATGGTCGGCTTAAAATAATAGAAGCCACCGTGGCTCAAGCTTCAGGCTCTTCCGCGCAAACTCAGATCTTAGAAAATAAAATAGCAGCCATGGAACAGCAGGCTCGGCAGTGTAATGCTGAAATACAATATCCCGGACCGCCGTGGGGAGAACCTTATCAACATACTGGAACGCTTAGGTGACGTAATTAACCAGCCAATACGAGCATCTGATATCGTAGCCGTACATCGGGTACCCCACGCTGACCAAAATGATCGCCGGCCTAAAAATATTATTGTAAAGTTCAATAACAGAATGCTGAGGGATAATGTGATTGCTGCTAGCCGTAAAGCGAAAGGGTTGGATTCAACTAGATTATCCGTATCTGGGCCGGCAGCCACAGTATATATTAATGAGCACTTGACACTCAAAAATAAGATGCTCTTTCGGCAGTGTCGGGAGGCGGCTAAAATTAATAACTTCAAGTACGTATGGGCGAAACACGGTACCGTCCTCGTACGTAAAAATAATACCTCCCCGGCCATCGCAATCAGAAGTGCTCATGACGTCACCAAAATTAAGTGAACTCTGGAATGTGATCAAATGGTCAGGTACAAGTTTTCTAGAATTGTTTTTTGTATATATTTGTATCCATATATTAAGACAAACTTTTCATCATTATTATCAGCGTCACATAGTCATGTTACACAATTATCACGGGAACGTTAATAGTGCTAAGTTATATCTAATTATAATTACTGTAATTACGAGCTACTGCAATTTAGGCGTAATCTCATTTATTAATTTAAAAATTATAACTTACTTAGTCAGGAGATGGAGTATAAATATTTTTATTTTTGATTGTAATCGCGATATATTATGCTTTATCATTATTTTTTGTCCTGATATAGAAACAACATGGAATTTATTATGTTGTAATTGTTGTAAGTACGATGACTGCTACATAATATATGATAATAAAATGCATAAATTGCGACAGGTTTTCATAATCTGCAACAGTGATTACGCGGAATTGGTTGTATACAGTGCAGGGTCATACCTAATCTTAAATGTAACGAAAGTAATTAAATCAACCCAATTTCCGATATGGTTTTCACCTGCTCTTATACATATATATAAAAATAAAAACAAATCATGGATTAAATGGAAGAAATATCAAAATATGTCTGACTACGAAGTTTTCGCCATCTATAGAGAAAGATTTAAAACAGAATCACATAACTGCTATAGTAGATATATGGCTTCGGTTGAGGATAGTATTCATAGCAATGTTAAGTACTTTTGGACGTATATAAATAATATGAAAAATAGCTCTGATATTCCTAATAGTGTAGTATATAAAAATCAAACCGCAAACAACGCATCTGATATATGCCATTTATTTTCTATCTTTTTCAAGTCAGTGTTTGAGCCATCATCCGTTGCCAGCGATTACGATGTAGATAGTATTCCGGATGATAATAACGGGTCTGACCTCATTTTCAGTGACATAACTATATCCAAGGCTGCAGTTCTTAAAGAACTGCGTGCACTGGACATAACTAAGGGCCCAGGAGTTGATAACATACCACCTGCTTTCTTTAAATCAACGGCCCTCACAATACATCAACCGTTACACCATATATTTAACTTATGCTTAAAACAGGGAGTATTTCCTTCTGTTTGGAAATCTGCACGTATTGTGCCAGTTTTTAAAGATGGCAATAAATCGAATGTTGAAAACTATCGCCCTATTTCCATCTTGCCTGCTCTGTCAAAGCTTTTTGAACGACTCGTTCATAATAGCATATGTCCGTCATTACATAATATTATTATACCACAACAACATGGTTTTATGAAGCGAAGGTCCACTGCTACTAACCTCATATTATATTCATCTTATTTGTTTGAAGCACTTGATATAAATAGGCAAGTAGACAGCGTATATACAGACTTCCAAAAAGCCTTTGACAGAGTTGATCATAAGATACTACTGGAAAAGCTGGCCTTTAATGGTATCCGTGGTAATTTGTGGCGCTGGTTTAAATCGTACGTAACTAATCGCACTCAGAAGGTAGTTCTTAATGGACATGAGTCTGAATTTGTGTCCATTAGCTCTGGGGTGCCGCAAGGCTCGATACTAGGACCATTGCTTTTTACACTGTTCATTAATGATGTAAGCAGCTGCTTTAAATTTTGTTACTTTTTACTATATGCAGATGACTTAAAAATATTTCATATTATTGATAGTGTTTCTGATCATGATAGATTTCAACAGGATCTCGATCGTTTTTCAGCCTACTGTACTACAAATAAACTAAAGTTGAGCATTAACAAGTGCAAATCTATCACTTTTACGAAAAAGAGACATATAAGTAATTTTTCATACAGGTTAGGTGGTCAACAACTCAACACTGTAGAGTCAATAAGAGATCTTGGAGTCACATTAGACAATAAGCTGCATCTTGATGTACACGTTGACAACATCATTAACAAAGCTTTCAAATTATATGGCTTTGTTATACGCTCTGCTGTTAAATTTAGGCGGCCTTCCACATATTTACAGTTGTACAAATCCTTGATTCGCTCACAACTTGAGTATGCTGTGTCTGTTTGGAATCCATATTATACGAAATATATTGTTGCTCTTGAACGTGTTCAGAAAAAATTCTTGCGCTGTATGCATTATAAGTGTTATCATAATAGTTTGTCGTATGAACAACTGTTACATAAATGTAGTCTTTTAAAGCTTGAATCTAGACGTAAACAACTTGATACAATGTTACTTTATGACCTTTGCCATAACAGATATGATTGTATACCTCTTATAAATAAAATATGTTATAGAATACCTACTAGAACGCACTGCCGTAAACCTTCTCAATTGTTTGCAACCTTGCATTGCCGCACTAACGCTGGTAAGCGATCTCCGCTTTACCGGCTGGTACAACAGTATAATAACAATTTCAACTCAATAGATATTGCGGCAACGCGACCTAGTATATTCAAAAAGAAAATTGTAGAATTATTAGCTTAGCACTACCACTTATCGCATCATGTACCTTTTTCACTATTATTTTAATACTCTGTGGTAAACGGTGCTGGTGTCACATTGATTACTACTTACTTTATTGTATATTATTACTAAGCTATTTGAGTGTGATACTGTTTGCTTACCCAAACAAATAAAAAAAAAATAAAAATAAAAAAAAAATAAAAAAAATGACTTGATAAATCTTTAACCTTGACTGATGATTTGATAGACCTTCAAACTTTGACATGACAGCTTTGGGGGATAACTATTTTTTTTGTATTATATTCAGACTTCGTCAGCGCGGGGGTGTATGTTTCGGACTTATAATAGTTTTAAAATTTCGCTTAATCTGTGGTAGTATTAGATAGTTACTTAGTCTATGGTTTTAGTTTTTGTTAATACGATGTATATATACTCTGTGTTCTTTCGTTCTCATTCCCTTGTGAAAAAGTTAATAAACCAGCGCTATGTGAGAAAACTCAAAAAATTAAATCGTCTTTTATTAAAACCAAACATGAATACAATACATTAATGAATAATGTTATTATACTAACAAAGAGTATTTATGCGGCTAAAACAGGTACATTCTTACACAGGTATTTTCTTAAATAAATAAATGTATTGTGTATAATTATGTATAAATGTATTGGGTACTGTAATGGGCCCCTATCTTAATCTTTAATTATATTAATAATAATAAATTTACCGAAAATTGTAAACTAATCATAAGACGCTAAAAGGGTATCAAAATTTGTTGACTATTTTGGACTACCTATTTTAATGTTTATGGCCTTGTGAATCGTCTCCTACAAATGGTAGAACCGTACGTTGTGGTAATGTAGTAATCCAAATCCTTTTAAAGTAATGAGACAATACCTAACTAACATCTAACCTATTCAATAATATTAAATTAATTTAAATATCCATCTTCCTACAAATAGTTGCAATTTAACCCCTGATGAACACTATTCCTATACTCTGAGTAACCGAACTGAAATTTCCACATAAAATCATATTATGCATCAATCAATATATTTCCTACTATATTTTCGAAAGGTTTTAATTGTAGGAATGAATAATCTTTTCCTGCAAAAAATTGAACATTACAGTTCCTAGTCATAAACAAAACTGAAAGTAAAATAATTCATCACGATGACCGTAAAATGAACTAAACATAAACGTAAATAAAGCGTAGGTAAAACGTAAGTAAGTATATTGCTAACTGAGTTTGAGTTTGTTATATAGCAAAGTCATAGTAAACTCTATTTGTTTATCATAACTCTGGCATAGGAGCCCCGCCACCGCTCCAATGCTGTGGGTCTCGACTACCTGGCTGGTTAACCCTCCACTATATAGTGCTTGAAATTTCCCACACGGAGGTACCGTGTGTGAAATTCCCCCACACTAAGAGACATTTGATTTTACTAAATTTTGTTCTATTTATCCCAAGTCAGTACGTCAGGTACCCCATCTACCTATTCTTATCTACTTATCTAGTTTGGACTCCAAAAGGTGCAAGGGACAAGAGGACATTATTTTTTTCCAAATCCTAACAAAATAGACATCACCTTAGTTAATTGTGAGTCTATCTAATACGTACTACATTCGGTATAAGACAGACTCTAAAAATAGCTCAACTTTCAAATCTCCTAGTTTTCGTCTAAAGATTATCAATATTATCGTAGATTCTATATCAACAGCATGCAGTGGACTAAACAGTAGTATTAATTTTAACTGTAAATATTTATTTGAATTCAATGATCTGTTAGTGATATTCAGGTTGTCTCTATTTTCCAGAACTTGTATTGAAAAGTAATCTAAAACCCGTTTATATAACTTAGGCATTATATTTCACCATTATGAAATACGATAAGGACATGTTTCCTTCAAATAATATTATAGATTATTGATGCTATTTCCTAACAACAAGATATTCTCATTCGAATCTTTAAATTAGCTACCCCTATCCGTTTGGTAAGGAGATCACTAACAGGTACTGCTGTGCTTGACCCAAGACACGAAGGACAATTTCTTATCACTAGTACATTAAATGTTTTTATAGAATAAATAGTAAAATTCTTATTGAAAAATCAATCAAACAAACCCAACTCTGAATTCCACTAAATTGATCTATAAACAAACACGAATAACCCTAAACTATGAATAAATTCCCGGTAGTTATTTAACTATCGCACAAGCAAAGCATTATGTATTTCCATACTAGAGTGAAACTCAATTACGATTTTATTTAAGTTACTCGCGAATGATTTCAAACAGAGAGTAAATTCCCAATAGTTATCTAAGTAAAAGGAATAATTCCCAGTCGTTACTAATTCCCGGTAGTTTCCTAACTATCGTTCAAACATTACCTATTTTGCAACTAGAAACAAAACGTTCGTTTCTTTGCAGGAATATGATCCTTCCAGCCTTCCTAAGTAAAATTCCGCCTAGAATCCGCTAAGAAAATACCTATCTATTTATGCATATTGTAGTAACCGTGTAGGGATAGGACCTTTCTCATATCCTCCGTAGAACATCGCAAAACCAGCTAAAGAAATACCTTCCTATACCACAGAATAGATATATAGTACAACGTTCTCTTACCACATTCTTGGATTATATTTTTATAGTTTTGATAATTTACGTATTGTATTTATTAGTACTTTTATTTATTAGTATTTTATTATGATGAATTTGTCTTTAAATGTATTTTATGCCGTTTTAAATTTATTTATTTATTTATTGAATTTTATCTATATTTTAACCCTAACTTTCCCCTCCTACGTGTGTATTCCTCGACTTATAGCTTTTCCCTATACATTAGTGTGTACCCCCAAACACTAGAGATTGCTACAAATCTCACATTTACTTTTAAACGTGCATGTCTGTTCTCGGTGTGTGCAATGAGAACATACCTGATCTAACCCTATGAGAGAACGAGCTGTGACAAAAGCTCTCCAAAGCTAAAACCTGTTGCCACCTAATTTTTACCTTGCATGCGGGACCGGGGTCCATGGGCAGCATACAAGACAAAACCCTATCACTTGGGACAGTTCAGCTTAATTTGCATTTAGGATCCGGGTATCGTATACACGAAGACGGGACAGTTAATCTTTTCAGCCCTCCTTTCAGCCAGAATGCAAACCAAACCAAAAAGGTGGATCCAGATCCTATAACGGAGGCAAAATCTGGTGCAGGTCTCCACAAAACACGCGAACTGCATACCCTAAGCAAAATAAGGGAAGACAAGCTTCGTTGCAATGTTTCAACTTATCTCTTACTGAGTTCCTGGACCCGAGGCATACTTCCCCCCAGATCCAGAATTAATTGAGAGGGCGAATTTATCTAAGAAGTTAACCGAAAATTTTATGTGCATTTTTATTACCAGGTTTCGACTTGCGAACCCCGTGAATCGTTTTTTTTCTGACCGCGTTTGACAGCTTGACAGATCTCAAAATCCTATTATATATCAAAAACACTTTAAAGGTAGATAGGTAAAAAAGTAAAACTAAATATAAAGAAGGTTTGATTTCTTTTACTGTTACCTTATTTTACCACGGATAACCACTTTTACACCTATCTCTACATTTTCTCTATCAGTTAATGCGATGCCAACGACTATTTCCATTATTTTTGGACTATTCTTTGTGTGTAAAATGCTTTGATCAATTTATTTCAGTATTTTTATACTTTAGGTAAAATTTATAATATTTGTGACGTCACGAGACAGCCTGGATCGTTACAATCGCCCCTAAAATATTTGCGCAGGCGTTTTAAATTTAAAGCCGTAGTAAAATTTTATTCCTTAAAATACATTCACAAATATTAGCAAAACTATAATAAAAATAATTTAAATAATAATTATAACTCTACCACCTCACTTAAGCAATTATAATTTGTTAACGTTTGGCTCCAAACTTAAAATGTGTTTATAGTTCTGTAGTGTTCCTAACCGTTAAATTTAATTTAAGAGAGCACCTAAAAATAATCAACCTGATAGCAAATAATTTGCGAAACAAAAATACACTTGTATTTTCAATTTGTTTAATATGCATACTGCGTATTAATTGTTATTCATTTTAAAAAATATTAAATATTACTAATATTGAGTAATTTATTTTCAAAAGTTTAATGTAGTCAATGACAATATTTTTATTTTTAATATACTATTGAATCCATCCTTGAAAACAAACCGTAATTACTTTTCTATTTTAAGCGCCCTCTTAAGCCGTAACAACAGTGAATTACTTTATGAGTCAATATCCAAAATTTCATCGCATCAATCATACCCAAAAATCACTTATCCCAAGGCTAACCTAGCCACCAAAAGAAACCAGGTTGTGAGGCTGGTCAGTCCTAATAACTTTAAGTAAAAGGTACCCCTAAGAACCATGTTTTCGTTCCGAGCTGCCTCCCACAAAACCCTTCGATAACCAGGTCAACTTTAATAGTTCAAAGTATAGATTTGTCTATGACTTCAGCAATATTTCGCATATATTTCCCACTCCGTAATTCGCTATTATTTCGGATGTAGAGTGTAGCAGATCGGATGTTCCTACCTTGTAGAGTACGGGGTTGTTATAACAGTTTTGTTTAAACTTAGGCTTTCTCTTTTAACCTAGCACCTAGCCTTAGATTATATCAACCCATTTGTTGAGTCGTGTAAATCCAAAGCCACCCGTCAACAAATCCCTTAAACCGTAGATCTTGCTAAGCCACTAAGATCCTCCTGCACTGTTAATACCTCTGACCATGTCCATACAATGATACTTGCTTACATAAACGTGACCTTTTTTTTTTAAATTATCCAAAATCAAATCCCTTTCTTAAGCAAAAATTACAACATAACAATTCATTAATCCACATTTGACCCCTGTCAACTAACTTATTCGCTATCTTAACGGCTAGCAATTCCCAATAGATTTAAGGCTTATTTGAAGTTATTGCTTAATACTTATCGTGATATTAAAATAAAATCTTTAATTTTATTTCAATTTCATTTCTACAACATAAGTAATTATATGATTTCATAAATTTCGTTTAAAATGTCAAGGCTGAAACCATCTATTCATTATAAGTAAATTATAACAACAATAATTAATAAATATTAATTTTTGCGAACTGAACTAATCTTTACTACAAAATAATTTCTTTTGTTACGTTTTAAATATATTATCGTTATTAACGTATGAATTTTTAAAACGCAATATTTTATTTGAAAATTTAATCAATAAGTATAATATTCACTCTCAAAAACCCCGAACTTGAACTCGAATTACGCGCAAAACTACCAAACAAGCTAACCAAAATGTTTTAAAAATACCACTATTTTGAAATTGTAATGATTTATTTTAAATATTTTTATTTTATTTAGATTATTGTGTATCATACAATAAACACTGAATCGGAACTAAGTCTATCCACCGTATCAACTACCACTAATAAAATTATTAAATATCTTGAACTGTAAAGCGCCCCCTATAGTTTTATAATCTTAGCCAACTTCGAACCTTTCCTAGTTCCAAACCCAGAAGAGAAATGTAAATTATTTACTTCAATGTTTCCGAATTATTTATGGAAATTGACTCCGTCGTTTTTCCTAAATTGTAAGATGATAATTTCGCCTCGTACGTCCTAAATGAAAGCTCAACTTTATTATGTGCATCAATAAATTGTAAAATTAATCAGACAGATATACTTATCTCATTCATAAACTAGGTACTAATCCTTTCCAACCCAATACAACTATTTTCAATGATCGTAATGAAACATTCTAATGTTGAATTTATTTAAATTCCATTGAGTTTATTGCAGCGCGGCCTATTTTCAATTTTTATCTATCGAATGCCAACCATATTATTCGTAAATCAAATAAACCAATGTTTGCATGAATAGATCGAATCCCGTTTATCTATTTATTCATCACCTTCATCATCTAATTAATCAATCTTCTACGATAATCTAATGATGATATCCTGAACGTTATAGCCCCGAAAAATTATTAAATAACTAATAAAGTAACGATTAAAACTCTCAAAAGATTGAGTCCTTCTTTTAACTATGAGATAAATTGTAACTAATTTCCATTTAATTTATTAAAATCTAAAACCGCCCCTATATATTGTCTCAAAACCTTTCCTTTTCCACGGACAGCAAATTGTGCGATAGTAAATAAATACCATCGCTACTTAAAAATAATAGCAAATCCAAAACAATCAACATCCTCATTCTAATCGAAAACTATCACTAATGTGAATCTCTACAACAAATCAACCTGATAACGAAAAAACCGCACGAAAATCCTAGTCAAGTAAAATCCTGGTCATTTGAGATCCTGGTCAATTAAGATACTGGTCAATTGAGATCCTGGTCACGGCACCAAATTGTAACAACACCCTATATTTAACTCTTTAATAATAATAAATAATTAATTAAATTCACCGGAAATTCTAAAACTAATCATACGTTAAAAAGTTATCAAAGATTGTTGACTATTTTGGACTACCTATTTTAATGTTTATGGCCTTGTGAATCGTCTCCTACAAATGGTAGAACCGTACGTTGTGGTAATGTAGTAATCCAAATCCTTTTAAAGTAATGAGACAATACCTAACTAACATCTAACCTATTCAATAATATTAAATTAATTTAAATATCCATCTTCCTACAAATAGTTGCAATTTAACCCCTGATGAACACTATTCCTATACTCTGAGTAACCGAACTGAAATTTCCACATAAAATCATATTATGCATCAATCAATATATTTCCTACTATATTTTCGAAAGGTTTTAATTGTAGGTATGAATAATCTTTTCCTGCAAAAAATTGAACATTACAGTTCCTAGTCATAAACAAAACTGAAAGTAAAATAATTCATCACGATGACCGTAAAATGAACTAAACATAAACGTAAATAAAGCGTAGGTAAAACGTAAGTAAGTATATTGCTAACTGAGTTTGAGTTTGTTATATAGCAAAGTCATAGTAAACTCTATTTGTTTATCATAACTCTGGCATAGGAGCCCCGCCACCGCTCCAATGCTGTGGGTCTCGACTACCTGGCTGGTTAACCCTCCACTATATAGTGCTTGAAATTTCCCACACGGAGGTACCGTGTGTGAAATTCCCCCACACTAAGAGACATTTGATTTTACTAAATTTTGTTCTATTTATCCCAAGTCAGTACGTCAGGTACCCCATCTACCTATTCTTATCTACTTATCTAGTTTGGACTCCAAAAGGTGCAAGGGACAAGAGGACATTATTTTTTTCCAAATCCTAACAAAATAGACATCACCTTAGTTAATTGTGAGTCTATCTAATACGTACTACATTCGGTATAAGACAGACTCTAAAAATAGCTCAACTTTCAAATCTCCTAGTTTTCGTCTAAAGATTATCAATATTATCGTAGATTCTATATCAACAGCATGCAGTGGACTAAACAGTAGTATTAATTTTAACTGTAAATATTTATTTGAATTCAATGATCTGTTAGTGATATTCAGGTTGTCTCTATTTTCCAGAACTTGTATTGAAAAGTAATCTAAAACCCGTTTATATAACTTAGGCATTATATTTCACCATTATGAAATACGATAAGGACATGTTTCCTTCAAATAATATTATAGATTATTGATGCTATTTCCTAACAACAAGATATTCTCATTCGAATCTTTAAATTAGCTACCCCTATCCGTTTGGTAAGGAGATCACTAACAGGTACTGCTGTGCTTGACCCAAGACACGAAGGACAATTTCTTATCACTAGTACATTAAATGTTTTTATAGAATAAATAGTAAAATTCTTATTGAAAAATCAATCAAACAAACCCAACTCTGAATTCCACTAAATTGATCTATAAACAAACACGAATAACCCTAAACTATGAATAAATTCCCGGTAGTTATTTAACTATCGCACAAGCAAAGCATTATGTATTTCCATACTAGAGTGAAACTCAATTACGATTTTATTTAAGTTACTCGCGAATGATTTCAAACAGAGAGTAAATTCCCAATAGTTATCTAAGTAAAAGGAATAATTCCCAGTCGTTACTAATTCCCGGTAGTTTCCTAACTATCGTTCAAACATTACCTATTTTGCAACTAGAAACAAAACGTTCGTTTCTTTGCAGGAATATGATCCTTCCAGCCTTCCTAAGTAAAATTCCGCCTAGAATCCGCTAAGAAAATACCTATCTATTTATGCATATTGTAGTAACCGTGTAGGGATAGGACCTTTCTCATATCCTCCGTAGAACATCGCAAAACCAGCTAAAGAAATACCTTCCTATACCACAGAATAGATATATAGTACAACGTTCTCTTACCACATTCTTGGATTATATTTTTATAGTTTTGATAATTTACGTATTGTATTTATTAGTACTTTTATTTATTAGTATTTTATTATGATGAATTTGTCTTTAAATGTATTTTATGCCGTTTTAAATTTATTTATTTATTTATTGAATTTTATCTATATTTTAACCCTAACTTTCCCCTCCTACGTGTGTATTCCTCGACTTATAGCTTTTCCCTATACATTAGTGTGTACCCCCAAACACTAGAGATTGCTACAAATCTCACATTTACTTTTAAACGTGCATGTCTGTTCTCGGTGTGTGCAATGAGAACATACCTGATCTAACCCTATGAGAGAACGAGCTGTGACAAAAGCTCTCCAAAGCTAAAACCTGTTGCCACCTAATTTTTACCTTGCATGCGGGACCGGGGTCCATGGGCAGCATACAAGACAAAACCCTATCACTTGGGACAGTTCAGCTTAATTTGCATTTAGGATCCGGGTATCGTATACACGAAGACGGGACAGTTAATCTTTTCAGCCCTCCTTTCAGCCAGAATGCAAACCAAACCAAAAAGGTGGATCCAGATCCTATAACGGAGGCAAAATCTGGTGCAGGTCTCCACAAAACACGCGAACTGCATACCCTAAGCAAAATAAGGGAAGACAAGCTTCGTTGCAATGTTTCAACTTATCTCTTACTGAGTTCCTGGACCCGAGGCATACTTCCCCCCAGATCCAGAATTAATTGAGAGGGCGAATTTATCTAAGAAGTTAACCGAAAATTTTATGTGCATTTTTATTACCAGGTTTCGACTTGCGAACCCCGTGAATCGTTTTTTTTCTGACCGCGTTTGACAGCTTGACAGATCTCAAAATCCTATTATATATCAAAAACACTTTAAAGGTAGAAAGGTAAAAAAGTAAAACTAAATATAAAGAAGGTTTGATTTCTTTTACTGTTACCTTATTTTACCACGGATAACCACTTTTACACCTATCTCTACATTTTCTCTATCAGTTAATGCGATGCCAACGACTATTTCCATTATTTTTGGACTATTCTTTGTGTGTAAAATGCTTTGATCAATTTATTTCAGTATTTTTATACTTTAGGTAAAATTTATAATATTTGTGACGTCACGAGACAGCCTGGATCGTTACAGTACCTCCTTAGTAAACATCTAATTTTATCAAAGTTATGTTTTAAATACGAATATTTTTATTCGCTCGCAATTGCTTGGCACCCAACAAAATGATTTCTACACCTGGCACGGAATAGATTATGGTTTACGATAGGGTGTTTCACTTACCCCACCTGACCCCAGGCGCGAATCCAGGATTTCGTTGACTAACTTGCAAATTACCCGGAAGTGTGAGAGAATGATAGTATTGTGTTGGAATACAACTTATTTACTTGTATTGACCGGGCTTTATGCAAAAGCATATTTGCGTAGGTAATTATGCATTTTCGCATTTCTCTTTGATCTAATAATAAACACCTCACCCAATGTAGAAAAACACTTTTTCAACAAGTACCTAAAACGACAATGCGAGCGTAGCGAGCACGAAAATTCACCTGGGTAATCAGCACTGTAGGAGCAGGTATAATATTATGTAGAAATGAACACCACTGTAAAACAAGGCACACAAGTACCAACTAATTTGTAATGCGCGAGCGGAGGGAGCGCGAAATATTTTTCATTCATACCCTGACAGATTTTGGCAAAATAATTTTAGGAAGAACTCAGATGCTTTTGGCTTGGGCTTGATCTTATTTATTGCCAATAGGTAAGTAGGTACATTTTTGTTGAGAAATACTTCGGGGCTGACTTTACGCGATTTCAATCATTTGAAGGATCAGTCGTAGCTCAGGGGGGGCAATTGCCCCCTTTGGATCCGCGCCTGCCTGACCATCATCATCATCATCATCATCATCATCAACAACCTGAATACGTCCACTGCTGAACATAATATAGGCCTCCCAGAGAGCGCCACTATCAGCGGCTGCTCGCCTGCTGCATCTAGCTTGCACCTGACCATAATTACAACTAAAACAGAATTCTTTATTTATAATAGCTTTTATTTATTTACTTATTTATTAGTAATATAATTAGAATTGTATAATTAATTTCTCCATTACGCAATAAATGAACACGTCTTATCCAAAATTCTAGTACTGGATAATCAAATGTCCAATCCTTCATTATTTGTTTTTGAGCCGAGTTCAAATTATGGAAAAAACAGAGAAGACAACAGTGCGTGACGCGTACATGTCACGAGCTGGCACCGTCGCGCGTTTTCGCCGCCATCAAACACAACTAAACAGTGTCATAGCGTACGACACTATCAGTGTTCACTCATACATTGACAAAATTTACAAAAATTTCGATGTTATTTTTGCCATTAATCCATTATTTTCTTCAACTGCAGTTGATTTATCGCATTTAGAGGACCAATAAAAATCAAACTATAGTTATTCCAGTATTAAATTATACGCCCTTCGCCCATAAATAAGAAAATATATTAGTAGGGGAAACGAGCCACCTTAAGGCCACTAACTCATCGAGATGCCATAGCGACGTCGCCGGCTACGTATCCAAACAATTCGTATTGAAATGTATGTTGCCAAACCGTTTCCAGGTGAGTTAACTAGCCATACATATCAATATGAATTTATATGAAATAAAAACGAAACCACGCGAAATGAATGTGAAATTGTAATTGTGAAATGTGCGATTTGAACTGTCAAGAATAATAATATTCTACTGACACGCGTTCCGAAACATCAACACTTCAAAAGTTACTCCACATTATTATGTAAATATTTTATTCAAAATAAAAATATAAAGTGAAGGTATTTCTAATGCTTTGACACGATAAAACGTGGTTTCGTATCGTGTGGAATCTGTATTTTCATACAGAATTAGGGCCCAGGATTTGAACTGGTTTGGAAGGCGGCGCAGGTTCTCCCTAAGCCACACTCGCTCACTCTATTACTTCAATAACACGTGGTATTCTTCTTCTCGTGTATGGAAGTGGTCAGCCCTGGTGTCAGAATTTTAAGCCCGCCCAAAGGCTTCTGATTGTCTTAATGCAACAGCCGGGACCGAAGGCTTAACGTGCCCTCCGCAGCACGGTATCGCTCAGTTGTAAATACCCCTTTTTGCTGTAGCGGCCACCCATCAAAGTAGTGACCGCAGCGAACGTTGCTTAACTTTACATCGGTTAGAAACGGCTAGTCGTGCTTCGCTATGAGCGCTACGTGGTAATATTAAAATAAGTCAATCGTAGGAAACAATTAAACTTTTTTTTTAAAGTACCAAAAATGTAGCCAACTCAACATGAGTTAGTACTTAGACCACACACACGAACTCAACGCGGATTAGTTACTTTACTAATAAATAGGATTACGAACGCCGCTGTTGTAGTGATTCCTTAATCAACACGACCGACCGACAAACATTAGTGACAAGTTACTAATTATGTCATTATTAGTCTTAGGTACTTTAGGAATCAGAACCGTACACGGTTGACAATGACATCCCTTTCTCATCATCAACCTGAAGAGGTCTACTGCTGAACATAGGCCTCCCCCATAGAGAGCGGCTGCTTGCCTCCTGCATCCATCGGCTCCCCGCGGTTCTGACCAGGTCATCGGTCCACCGAGTGGGACGCTGCATCTTCCGTTTCGTAGTCGCCACTCGAGAACCTTTCTTCCCCATCGGTGGTGTTCTACGAGCGATGTGGCCTGCCCACTGCGACTCCAACTTGCTAATTCTAAGAGCTATGTCGGTCACTTTAGTTCTCCTGCGGATCTCCTCATTCCGGAGCTTATCTCGCAGGGAAACACTAAGCATAGCCTTCTCCATAGCATAATATGGAGTAAATTCAATTTCTGATAGTAAAACTTTTAGTGATATCATGAAGAGGTCATTTGAACACAAAATTAATATCACAGTAAAGTAATTAAGCTGCGTTGAAAGAAATGTCAACTGGAACTGTAAACATTGAAAACAAAGACGTCGAGAGATTGATTCTTACTGTGCTTTTGATGTTTGTTAATAAAACTATGGAATAAACAAAGATCCCTTGAAATTCGCTCATTGATGAATAATTCGACACGCCATCCATTTATGGTTGATATTCCTTCAATTCGCACAAAGCGACTCGACATTTATAATCCGAGCAGCCAAGTAATGGAGTACTTTACCAGCGTCTTTGTTTCCCGATAAGTACAATCTGGAGCTCTTCAAGTCACGAGTGAATAGGTATCTTCTAGGCAAGCATGTACCATCGTAAATCGCATCGTCACTTCCCTATCAGGTGAGATTGCGGTCAAAAGCGAGCCTATTTAGTTGTAAAAAAATGCCGCACCGGGATGGATGCTTTACTTTCATCTCTTTCACTTTTATAAGAATCGTTTTCTATCTCTGATCGTTTTCATCCAGACATCGCATCATCATCAGCCGGTAAACGCCCACTGCTGAACACAGGCTTCCCCCATAAAACGCCACTTTGGACGTATATCATAGGGCGGGATTTGCCATAATCACCAACGCTTGGCAGGCGGCTTGGTGATCACAGAAGATTTTAATGTGCCGACGAGAATGCTGCTCCCCATGGCCTGGATATTCTCTTAGCTGGGTCTTACGGCACCCACGGGAAGAGATGGGGTAGTCCTATTCGCAAAACGGAACCACATGGTAAATTAAGCCCTTAGCTTACTTATGATGTCATCTTCCATATCTTTGTCTGCCATAGTGGATTGATTTTGTAAATTGATAGACGTTTCATCAAACCTTCGCATATCTATAATAAAAGTAAAATAGGTTGTTCGTCTCACCTTTTAACAGTGACATAGTCCCCGCGGTCTGCATGCAGGAGGTAAGTCTTTTCCTCCCGCGTGAGGGGCCGCTCGTAGACATGGCGGAGGTCGTGGCTGCTATTCCGCAGAGCCTCCTGGGAGCTCCCGAGGAGCTCCTCACGAGACCCGCGGTTCATTGCAGTCTGGAACAAAGGACGCGGTGAATTTGCCTATAAGAGATAAGTCAGAGGCAATGTTTCCACAGTTTGAAAACTGCTCTACCGGAAGACGACCGCTGTTGAAAACAGGCCTCCCCCATAAAACGCAACTTTGGACGCTTATCATAGAAGTTCGCCATAATCGCCATGCTTGGCAGGCATATTACATCATCTTAGGCATTCCCGGGATATTCCCTTAGCCGGTACTTACGACACCCGCGGGAAGAGAAGGGGTGATACGATTCTCAAACCGGTACACACGGCACGGAATACTGCTTTATCATGGATAATTCTACTTTTTTTATATAAATGAATGACGTGTGGAGCTAGTCGTTCACCTGATGTTAAGCGCCACGGCTGCCCATAACAAATTGCAGTATCATTTGAACCTCTAAATTAATATAGTTTTAATCCTGAGACTTCTCGCAGTCTAGTAATAAGATTAGGCTGTGTGATCGGATCATAAAGTCTCATTTGTCCTGTAACTTCACTAGCTTCAATGCCCTTCAAACCGGAACACAGTAGTGCTTGCACACTACTACTTAGCGGCAGAATAACTGGCAAAGCGGTAGTACTACCTAGATAGAACTTTGCAGCAAAGTCGTAGGACTTACCTAGTTATTCCAACGATTCCCCAGAAGCAGTCGTTGTTTGTGTTAGGGCTCCAGTAAATAAGTACCCTATTTATATGACCAGCCACTGAAGAAACCATTAGTGCGTCATTATATACCTACAAGCTTTTATTTTGACAAGTGCATTCGCAGTCGTGACTTCAAGCGTGGATAAAGCTTATTTTCAACAATGTAACACCTTTAATTACCAAAGATTATAAAGCCCGTTGATAGCTCGTGAACATAATTTCTCGTACAAACACGACTCACCTGCGCGGGCAGGGGACGAGGTAACAAAACGAGAAGGCTATACGATATTACAAAGGACAGAGCAGGATGGAACAAAAGACATCAACGGGTTCCCGTGGTTTGTATGAAAATAGTAGTTGAAATACACTACTAATTTTCGTATGAGGGGAAGTTGTGTTATTGGTCAACTGGATTTATAGCCAATGCCTTTTACAAACTTAACAGAGATCCAAATGTTCACAGCATTAAATTACTTGGGGATGAATGGTTCTTGAGTGGTGACCACGAACCGGAAGACGCAGCGTAGACCCCCACTAGGTGGACCGACGACCTCGTCAATACCACGAGGACCCGATGGATGCAAGAGTCAAGCTGCCGCTCAAAGTGGCGCTTTATGAGGCTTATGTTTAGCAGTGGACGTCTTCACGCTGTTGATGATTATGATGATGATGAAAGTTTAAGTTTTCGTATAGTCCCTAAATAATACAAGTAAAGTTTAATGAGTAAATATCTGTACCTATCTATATAGGTACCACAGACAAGACTAGGTAGATAAGCCAGAGAGAAACTTTTAAGTTCTCTAAACAGCAAGCAAGACTTAGGGTGGGTTTTTTGATCCGCGGTTAAGGTAACCAATAGTTAAAACTAACAAATTCTAACCAATGGTCAATGGTTAGTTTTTAACCATTGGTTACCTTGACTACGGATCAAAACCCACCCTTAGTTTAACCGATGTTGTTACCTCAAGAACTTGTGCCTCTTTATACTCTATCCTTACTTCTATATCACTATTCTACTCCATTTTATTGTTGCTGACTGTACCTACAAGAGTAAAAAAAAAACAAAAAAAAACAGAAAAAAAAGTAGAAATTGTTTACTGTGTAAACAATTCCAAAGATATGATCACTGTAACACAAAAAACGAATAAACAAATAAATCAAAAAACATGAAACACGTTTGAAAAATAACGCGTAACTTGCTTATGACACTTTTGACACTTGAAGACACTTTGAATTCAACTAATTTCAAATCTTTCACTCCTCAAGATTTCGGACCATTTTCACCGAAGCCAGAAACATACTGAAGGTGAAAGATGGGACGACCGGTTTCGTATGAGGTCAATAAGATAAACAAACAGACAAAACGATATGCAAATATGACGTAGCAAATATGACTTCGGCATTAGTAACCTAGTCCAATATAGCTCAATTCTTCTTCTTCTTCTTTTTGTGTAGGCAAGTGGCCCTAGCCCTTATTCGCTATGATCATCTAGACACGTAACGCGACGCGTTACGATATGTTCGTGGAATGGTTTTGGGTTTTAAAAGGCTTATGCCGTTGTCAAATTTGACAAACGCAACTAGTCTCTTTTTTAATGTAAATTACGGACGGTAACGTGACGTGATGGTCTAGGCATTCGCATGATGTTAAGCGTCACGACTGACCATAACAGTTGCGGTGCCCTCGGAACTCTAATTATAAAGTTTTGCATGCCACTGCATTACGCACGTCATTCTGAGACATCAGAACAGTCTAGAAATAAAATTTTGAGACTGCAATTCATAGTCTCATTTGCCCAGTAATTTCACTAGCTACAGTGCCCTTTGAACCGGAACATAGTAGTACCTGCACATACCAATACCTACTACTGCTTGGCGACAGAATGACTAAAAATGTCGAGTCAGACCGCTTTGTGCGAATCGAAGGAATATCAACCATAAATGGATGGCGTGTAGCTGTACGTCTTGTCGTCCGATGGTGAAATGGAGATGGTGGAATTACATTGTGTAGCTCCGCAGCACACTCTGCACTACATTAAAAAAAAACGATAAAAAAAATATTTTTGTTACATAGCAACTGTTATATAGGGTGATATTTCTAAAGTTAGGACACAAAGGTGGCGCCTGTCCACTCCGCCGTCATCCCATAGTAAAGAATAGTGTCGGGGCGACCTTTCACAGCTATCAGAAACTCGAGAGGACTCGTTAATCAGGCTAAGAGGAGAATGTGATGCTATTCAGGTCACAGACTGAAGAAATACGGGACGGGATTATTGTTATATATACTTATTAACATATTTTGTACTTATATACGACTAATAAACACATAATATGTACCTACCTATACCTAACGATATCTCTACTTCATATTCGGAATTAAAGATTTTTTTGTGGGAATAAATGACTTGACGTGCGCGTCGTTCACCTGAAGTTAAGCGACACGGCCGCCGATAACAGCAAAACGAAAAAAAAGAAAAAAAAATGTGACTCTTTTAGGTAGTTTAGACAAGTGTCTGAAAAAAAGGAGGATTTCTAGCAAAAGTTCGTTTAGAGAAAATCGATTGGCTCAGGCGTGAGCGTGCCGACTTCGCGGAAGTTCATCCTACGGATTTATATAGTTAGAAATTATTACATAAAGAGGATTAATACAAAAAAAACCATTGTCCTTTATCAGATAGTAATCATTATTATCATCACTACCTACTTCTACTGAATGTTCTAATCCTTGGGTATAACACCTAAGCACTTACCACATTGGAAATGTTGAATCTCACACGCACTTGACTGTCTTTTTTTCTTCTCTTCATTTTGCCAATTTTTAACCCATCACCGATTAAAATCACAAGCCTTTATCATAATTTGACATCAAAACATGTTGGTGTAGTTTGCACCATTTTTCCAACAACCATATTTTATTTAAGACTTAACACAAGTTAAAATAGTCCCTAAATTAAATATGTTTCATTTGTAATTTTTTTCACTTCACTCGCGATTAAATCCACTTGAAACTCATTCGATAGTTCGGTTCGCACTATTTTAAGATCTGTTAGCATCTCTTACAGTCTGTTTAGGTAAACATCACTTTTAATAGCCAATCAAAATCTTAAATACCTTTGAAAATGTTTATGTCGATGAAATCAAACTGGGAGTATCATTTTGATCTTGCAACACAGTCTCAGCCGTACCTCGACGACTACTGGTTATTTTTAACTGGAAGTTAAGCTTAAGATTTTGTGAATGAATGTTTATCTATCTATAGAGATATCAAGAAACTCATAGCATTTCGGCGTACCCGTCGAATTCATAAATCAAAGCAAAATATGTTTTTCAAAGCTTTTAAGAAACGCTTTTGTAAAAAGGTGTGTAGGTTTTAAATGTTTTCGGGACGACTGGAGCCAATTGGTCTATTATCACGTCAGAATTATAATAACTCTCTGTGTAAGTTTAGTTTGCTGTTCAGAATGCCGTTTTTACATAAATCTTTTGGAACCGACGATGCTTTCGATGATGGAGTATTCCAGGTTTGTTTTCTCTTTGACCTTTCCATTGTGTTTTCGCCGAAAAATTTTAAAAACTTTAGTTGCGTGAAGTGTTTGTTGTCAGGTGCATGGTATGTGTCACGGCCGCCAATAACAGTTGCAGCGTCACTCGGAACTTTAAAATAAAAAAGTTTCGCGCGACACTGCACTGCGCACGTCATCCTGAGTCATCACACAGTCTACCTATAAGATTACTACACTGTGAGATCAGGGGGTCTAGCAAAGCTCTCTTTCCATTAGCGTTAACGCCAAATGATAACTCAAAATGTGTGGGAATGACATTGCCTGTGGAAAACCTTTCCGCAGGTAATGTCATAGCTAATGTCATTCCCATACATTTTGAGTTATCGTTTGGCATTAACGCTAAAGGAAAGGGATTTTTGCTAGACCCTCACGAGCATAAAGTCTAACGGAATGGCTTGTTGATTATAATTATAACATTTCAGAGAGAAATTAGCATATAAAAGTGTGCATTTCATCCTAAAATGTTCAAGCGTTTTGGCCAAACAAAAAAAAACAAACAGAACGTTCCTTTTTTATGTATTTATAGAGATATATCTCGTATTTGGCACTAATTGCGGAAGAAAGCAGTTAAAAAAGCACTAACGTGTATACATCTAAACATAGATTTTCAGCGAGCGTTGAATTGTTGATTTTAAAACTCTTTGTTTTGACCATCGCTCACCATGGTTTATATCATTCCGTAATCGATTCTCTAACCTTGTCTATCGATCAAACTTTCAGATTAATGCAATAAAACTATCGAATAAAAACGTCTCTATATTTCATACTCTGGAAAACGGGTTATCATCACAGTGTGGTTACTATTTTAATATTATACGCTCTTTGACAGATACACTGGATGCAGGTACTTTATTAAAATCATTAGCATTTTTTGAAATTATATACCTACTTCTGACTGACACCTGTCACTTGTGGACCAAAATTTCCCAAATCAAACACATCGATTTGGTTTTAATTATTTTTTACAAGTGAGTAAACAAAAAGATTTAAGCTTTTTATGTCTGACAACATCTTACCTGTGGAAAGTGATGATATGGTAAATGTTGGAGCACGTTTGCCCATGAGGTACCTATTCATTCTAGATTTGAAAAGACCCAGATTGTAACTTGTATCAAAATCATTCGAGCCAACTACGGCACTAGCAATCTTCAACATTTTCATAGGAAACACATTTTCTATTATACTTAATTTTTTATTTTTTTTATATTTGTGGACATTTCACAAAGCGCCATCTACTAAGCAAAGCTTGTACTATGGGAACCAGATAACTGATAGAATTATTATAAATCACTTTTTATGTGTAAATACATATAGAATACAATATAACACCCAGACGCAGAACAAACGCCTATGTTCATCACACAAATATTCGTCCTGCGTGAGAATCGAACCCACAACCTACAGTTCAGAAGGCAGAGCTACTACCAACTGAGCTATCAGGCCAGTCAAAACTCTTTAAAAACCATCAATAAATGATGATTTAATAATGTTCTCCATCAATTTCAATTCCATCCTGTATATAACTCACCCATTTTTTACTGTGAATGACAAATAAGCAGGCGGTTCACCTGATGGTAAGTGGTCACCGTCGCTTGTCGACATCTACAACACCAGAGGCGCTGATGATGCACGAGTGATTTATTAAATTACAAAAATCTAGCAATGTACAGTTTTGTTGAAATAAATAAATAGCGCTTAGCAAAGCAGTATTGGAAAGGTTAAACTTAGATTAATAGAAATCCATGAAAATACCGACCACAGATGAAGTAGAATCCATAAAGTTTGATTAATAACTAGATATAAAGTTCAAGGCAAAGTTTTATAGATTGAGTTAGACAAACAAGCAAGTATGCATCAAAGACGAGTTCTGCAAATAAACTATTATTTAGGTCTTCGTATATAATATACATACCTATACCGCGTTAGACTATACATATACATATGTTGACTAATATCAGAACACGTCTTTAATAGCTCAAGATCTTTATTTACCTACTTCAAGTTACATTTTTCTCGGACTTGGCAATAGGTAGATTCTTCAACGCCTTCTATATCTTATATCTTCTTTTTCACTGGTAGTAAATTTAATATTCCTAAAATAATTAATTCTTTTAAAAATGCGTCGTTTCATCTTCCCCTCGTTGCTTCTTCTTTTTTTTTTCATCGTAGGCTGCTATAGTGCGTCCGCCCTAGACTGTCAATGTCTTGCTCCGTCCACTTTATTTTGCAGCGCCCTCTGTGCCTTCCGTGCACGAACCACCATAATGCTAACACATATAATAAAACTGTAACTTGGCTAAATCAATACATTGAATATTTTTTGAAAATTTTAACGGGGTTAAAAACTGAAAGCTAATCGTAGGTGGCGCCACTGTTGAGTGATCCTAATCGCCGCCATATTGCGTTTTTGATTCTTTGTGTTTACCAGCGAATTCGATCCTAATACTACAAAAATGTTACGACAAGGAGTGTTAGGTAGTTAAAAGAACAGTTGCGGAATAGAAAAGCATCTACTACTGGAAAAAAGCACATAACCTCGAATATTTAGTTGGCCGCGAATTTTTTCTTCGTAAAGCTTTTATCCATTGTTTTCTCCTTTTGATATCTTTAGGGAATACATGGACTCCCGTCTTTTTGCAATCCAAAGCTGAATACAACGTCATATTAATGAAATAAATTGAGTTATTTCTATTTGTTTACAAAATTATTATGGAGGATGACAGATATTTGTTAGATTTAGGGAACACTCAGTGCTGCCATCTGAAGTGAGCAAAAGTCAGTTTTTTTACCCCATTGCATTACACTTCTTTTTTATCGATATAGAAGGGGAAACAAATTTTGAATTTTTTTGTCTGTCTGTCTGTTCCTTTGAACACGCATCACGCTGGAACTACTGAACGGATTTTGCTGAAATATGCAATGGTTATAGCTAATTTTTTAGAATAATATTTAGAATACTTTATATTTTTTGAAACGGCCAAGTGCAGGTTTCATAAAATAATACGGATGTAATTTTTATGCAAGGTTATTTTGCTTGTATAATTATTTTTTATTTATATTCATCCTGTCGAAGCTTACCCATAAACAAGGTGTAGGCGTAAAACTAATTAACCCATGCGAAGCCGGGGCGGGTCAACTAGTACCTAGTATGTATTAATAAATACATAGAGTTTAGCCTAACACGATATAGGGAATAGGTATTATGACTGTACTCTACGTCTACGTATAAATACTACTCATAGACATAAGCAAATACAGAGACAAATATACCTGTTATTTATATACTATGTATTGTGTGTGTGTGTGTGTGAGGGTGTGTGTGTGTGTGTGTGTGTGTGTGTGTGTTGTGTGTGTGTGTGTGTATGTGTGGGTGGGTGTGTGTGTTTGTATACTATGTCTGTCTGTGTCTATGTGTGTGTACTGACTTTGTTAGAATGTTTAAGGATGTGGTAAAGTTTAGTACCTACCTACGGGTTTCCATCTGTAAGTAAACTTATGCAAGACGTGACCGACAATCTATCAGACAGTAACTTGCAATAGTAAACTAGTGTCTAGTTCACACTTGCGAGCAATTTCGCAAGAAAATATCTGCAAGTCACTCCTTGTAGAAATTTTCTTCAATCTTCAGGTGGAAACGCGGCCTTAGGAATATGTTCCATGACGAGATGTACATAAATTTCAAATAGTAATATTATGGTGACGACAAGTAGCTGAGCACTAAGCAACTACCTCTCTATAATTTTAATGCCAATATCTTTGCATCTGAGCGTAATGTGTCCATTTTTTATTGCGACATGGTACGCGTATCTAAAATTATGGGCTGATGTCGTCACCACGTCTGGTTACGTAGTTTTATGGGAGCATTGCTGCATATCCAGAAATTGACGTGTTTGCGGTAGCCACTAGTCGTTACTTGACGGAAATAGCGCAGATTCTGAGTAAAAGTTTCATTTGGAATTGCTCCTATTGGATTTATTAAAAAGATTGGGATGTTAGACCATTTTTTATGATAATAATGACGTAACGAGTCAGTAGTTCACCTGATGTTAGGTGACACTGCCGCTCATAACAGCTGAAGTGTCTCTCGGAACTGCGCACGTCATCCTGAGAGCTCTTAGTAATAAGAGTTCTAGACTGAGATCAGTTCAGAAGTCTCATTTGCCCAGTAATTTCACTAGCTACAATGCCCTTCAAACCGGAACACGGGAGTAGTACTTGCACACTACTGCTTGGCGGCAGAATAACTGGCCTAGGTCCTAGGTGGCAGAAAAACCCTGCCACCTATTATTATTATTTCCTCTATAACCCTGACTAAAAACATGTTTAGATTTCTAAAGATAAAGCATAGTCTAAATATGTTCAACAGTGGGCTACATGTGAATGATGAAAGACGAGTCCCCAGTTCGTACAAAAAAAAACATCAAGGCGGAGTCTGATTACAAAATCAACAAAACTCACTTAGTATCTTTGAAAGTCTAAGCAAGCATGTACCATCGTAGACCGCGTTATCACTTTCCATCAGGTGAGATTGCGGTCAAATGTGGGCATGGACAAGTGGCCTATTTAGTTACTAAAAAAAAGTCCCAGAAAATTACCAGATAAAAACAGTGTGTAAATAAGGAACAAACCAAAAAAGAACGGTGACCGAATACAATTGAATTATGTAATTTGATTTTTCCAAAATAAAATCGTAGAGTGATCCCCAAAAAATAATTTTTTAAGGTGGAACGTTACACTAGCGCGGAAAATTCAAATTTTCTTGCATTCTTTTGCCAATAATAGCTTATTACTCAAGGTGATTACATGAAAACTAATTTTGCGTAAATAAATAGAATGTATCAATTAATTACAATTAAAAGTATCGCCTACATATCATTGGTTTAGCGACAAATGGCAATCGACTGAAAACTAAGACGAAATTTGATTATTGCCATTTGTCGCTAAACCAATGATATCTAGGAGATACTTTTAATCGTAATTTGTGGATACATTCTATTTATTTACGTTAAATCAGTTTTAATGTAATCAAGTTTAATAATTAAGCTATTATTGGCAAAAGCATGCAAGAAAATTTGAATTTTATTAACTTTAGCGAAACTTTATTATTTTAAAGTTCCGAGTGACACTGCAACTGTTATGGCCGGCTGTGTCGTTTAACATCAGGTGAATGAGCTCGTCATGTCATTCATTCTCATTAAAAAAAAAACAAAAAAGAAGAAGGGACTCCCTTAAACAAAAAGTGCTATGACGCCGCCTTAAAACACAAATGATTTTCTAAGGACAGCTATCTATTACTCAAATAAATAAAAGCGCACTTCCCCAAGGGAGTGTTTTTCATGGTCTACACGAGTCATATTGGTAGGGTATTACCCTAATAACTTTTGCACGGTAAACGTTAGGGCTACATCAAGGCTACATAAACCTCACCACTGGGAATAGATAGCTGGGCTACCGAGTCAAAAGCTTGATCAGAGACAAGTTAAGGCGGTGTCCAAACACTACCATAATAAAAATAAATATAAATGTGTGGACATTACACACAGCGCCATCTAACCTTAAACTATGCATAGCTTGTACTATGGGAACCAGATAACTGATAGAGTACTTATATACTCTTTGTTTGTAAATACATACATAGAATACAATATAACACCCAGACACAGAACAAACACCTATGTTCATCACACAAGTGTTTGTCCCAAGTAGAAATTGATCCCACAGCTTACAGTTCAGAAGGCAGAGCTATTACCAACTGAGCTATCAGGCCAGTCCAGGGCAGGGCCAGGGGGCCAGGGGGTCAGGTCTTAATCTTATTAAGTGTAGGACTACAGAGCTTTGTGTAAAATTGTTTAATTAAATACCAATTACATTTTTAAAAACAATGTAATGTAAGTAAATTAATTTTGTATCTATTATTATTATATTTTGTTTTTTAAATAAATTATGTGTAATAATAAACAAAACACAATAACACAACAAACACACAACATAACACACAACACAACACAACACACAAACACACACAAAACAAACATACACAACACACAACACAACACAACAACAATACATAATTCGTAATTATTTTTGTACTAATAAAAAAAAACTGTCTAAGCAAGCAGTTATTACAAAGGTTATTAAAACTAGTAGTAAGTATCTACATATTCAGGGTTTTAAGAAGTTTTCTTAGAAAATTCGAAATCTTTTGCAGAAATAGGGGATTTGTAAGTTTTATTTATTTATTTCACTAGCGAATAGCAAATTCAAATTTTCATGCGTTTTGTGCCAATAATAGCTTAATTACAAAACGTAATTACACGAAAACTGATTTAACGTAAATAAATAGAATGTATCAACAAATTGCGATTAAAAGTATCACCTAAAAATATCATTGGTTTAGCGACAAATGGCAATAAACAAATTTCGTCTTAGTTTTTCAGTCTATTGCCATTTGTCGCTAAACCAATGATATGTAAGTGATACTTTTAATTGTAATTTTTTGATACATTCACCACCAGTAGTGTACCAGATAGGGTAAAAAGGGGATCTAACATTATATGCCGATGACACATGCCTATTCTCCTTTGGCTACTCTATTAACTCTAGGTATCGTATCACAAACTGACCTTAAATTGCTAAATGAGTGGTTCCAGCATAATCTTCTTACCATAAATACGACAAAAACAAACTACATAATATTTGCAGCTAAAAATAAAAAGATTGATGAGTACTCGCCCTAGATAAATGAGATAAATGGTAAAAAGTATAAAGTCGATCATGAAAAATATTTAGGCATTATTCTAGACAGTAAAATGACGTGGCTTCCTCATAGAAATAAGATTAAATCCAAACTAACTTCACTGACAGGCGCTTTAAAGTGTAGTGTTCGCTGCTTTCCACGTCAAGTACGATATATGATCTATAACTCACTAGTAAAACCACATATTGACTACTTAATAGAAGTTTGGGGTACAGCCGCAAACACGAATTTAGGAATACTTCAAATTGCACAAAATAAACTATTAAAAGTTTTATTCCACTATGTCTACCTTAAACCTACACAAGAACTTTACAAAGAAACGAAACTGATGAATATTTTCCAATTATACATATACTCAAATTGCATACTGATACGAAAAATTCTACATAAAGATATACATACAAATACAGCATTCCCAAAAACTCAAAAAGCGCATAAAATGAGACTAAGACGGGTAAATGACATTTATGCTGCCCGCGTACGAATTATGCTAAGAAAAGTATTATGTATGAGGGGGCTAACTTATACAATAACTTGCCCAGAGATATATAAGATTCAAAATCTATGACTACATTCAGAAAACTACTCAAGTATTATATGTAATACTTGAGTAGTTTTCTGTAGTTGTTTTCTGAGTGTGATGTGTCTGTCGTGTGTGTGTGTGTGTGTGTGTGTGTGATGTCGTTTTATGAACACTACCCAAATTTTCCTATAATTGTTATCTATTTTGTTTCAATATATTATAATGCAATCTCCACTATCCACTATATTTTGTGGCACACAACACGCATTAATAATAGATAATAATTATCAGGTATTAAAATATTCATCTTATGTACTGCTTTAGCTTAAAATAAACCAATTATTGCTAAGAATATTAAAATAAAATATAAATTAATTAAATAAATAACACGTCAATTCGATAAACAATAATATAAATCATATTTGTATTTGTATCAGTTATCTGGTTTCCATAGTACAAGCTATAATGCTTAGTTTGGGGCTAGATGGCGCTGTGTGAAATGTCCACACATATTTATTATTTATTTATTATTTATATATATATTAAACATATTAATTATATGAATAATTACATATATTCAATAAAACTAACATTAACGTAACTGCTTAAGTCACTACACTTATTTTCGAATAAATCGAAAACGTGGGTGTGCAATCGGGAAAGTGCGCTTGAGCCACTTCCAGGTACGCTTGATCTATGTAAGCGGCTTGCTTATCGCTGTGTGCTAGCTGGTAACCCGTATCGAACAAAACATAAATTGACCAGTTTTGTTGAACTACCCTACCTACTACTAAAAAATAATAATAACTTATCTACTATTTAAGAATATCTGTTCCGTACAACAACAGTAATTATGTTGTACATTATGTTAATTAGTTCTCATGTAAGTGAAATACTTTCGTATGAGAAATAAAGATATCTCTAGCCTCATTCTATTTATTTTCGCAAAATTAGTTTTCATGTAATCACGTTGAGTAATTAAGCTATTATTGGCAAAAAATGCAAGAAAATATGAATTTGCCGCGCGGAGTGAAACGTTCCACCTTAAACGCGGGTTTTCAATAATCAAATAAAAAGTGGATGTTAAAAGCCGAATGCACCTACTGAAAAGATAATGTTTTCTGTTTTAGTCTATTTATAGATGTTCCTATTCGCCGCTGAATAATGCCTAATTTATGAGTCATTACCCTACCTACCTACCTGTGATTTTATGTGTGATTTTTCACAGCCTAAAATTTTTCATATGTCTAATGAATTTATGATCAATAGCGATTGGCTGTGCTTTATGAAATGGAACAGAGATGTGATTTAGGAGCAACCTAGCGAAGTTGTGACCTGCTACAAACGATTACTAAGTAATTTAACGCTACTCTCTTAAGTTAAACAAGAACAAAGTTCACCGCTACACCACAATGTTAATAAAATTATATTTATTAGGCCTCAGTTTGTTTACTGAAGCATAAACAAAATTATATGTTTTGATATTCACCGCTTATGCTACTCTCGTATTATGAAATCCAAGGCCACGATTCATTAATTGCGATTATCACACTGTGATTTGTAACAGAGTGTCTGACAAAAACTAGCAGAGTGATTTATGAAAAATAAAATCATATGATTTTTCACCTGCTTCTTGTGAAATGATCCATGCCTAAATCTTTATGCAGCCAGTAAAAATCACTCCTTACATTATATTGCCACCAAGTGCTGTGATTGTATTTGTATTCAACATCGCGTTTCAACTCCACTTTAGAAATTGATTTGGCAAATTTGCAGTCACTAGATTGCGGTAAACTTGTCCATAGCATTGCCAAAATGTCCATTAATTGAATGGAAATCTTGGCAATTTCTCTGTTTTCTATTATAGGTACCTACTCTAACGACGCCATTATATTTGTTCGATACCGACTTTGGTACCGGTATAAAACTGATACTACGTCTAGTACCGCTACCAATAAGCATAGTACGACGTACCGGTACCACACCAAGCTAATAGTAGGTACCGGTTCCAAAAAATACCGGTATTTCAAACCCTGCTGTCAGTAGGCTGTATGAGCATAACAATCACAGCTTAATAATATGGTTACTAATTATGATGTAATAGAACAAGAAAGGCAGGTATTAATTAGACGGCCCATACACGTAAAATTTTATTGATCAGTAAAATTGACCAGTCCATTTCCGTCAATATTTTCTCCATACAGTAAACCGAAAAACATTACACAATACTAACCCTACACGATCAATAAAATTGAACGTGTATGGGCAGCCTTACGTACTCACAGTTTAAAAACCACTCTTGCTAGTACAATCTATAGGTATAGCAGGGAACTGTTAGGTACCTGTGTCTATAGGTCAGTAGGTATACAGATAGTTATTTTGAACTTACTTTGGTACCGCAACTTCATTATTTAGTTAACGGTGCAGATCAAAAAGATCCTTACATACGATGAGGACGTTAAAAGCTTAAACAATAGAGCTGAAATTTGTAAAGCAAAACTCACCGTTGCTGTTCAATTTGTAAACTCCATGTTCACTATCACTTTCCTCCATGCGTGGTGAGTGGTGGCCGTCGGCTCCTACGGGACACTGGACCGGCGGTATTGCAAATACTAACCGTTAATCAAATTTTCAAAGAGGGCTCGTCTACTAGGGACGTGAAATAGCAGTTGAAAAAGCATCGATAAAATATATCGATATCGATGCTTTTTTAAACGGGCCATGTATTTTACTCTTGAAACAAACTAGGTACCTATTACAAAACATAGTGTAGGTCAATGTGCTATGTGTACTCGCTGCTTTAACTTCGAATGCTTATAAAAATTTCTTGGACATCCAAGCCACGGTTTTGGTCGTAGATGGATGCCGTGTTGATTGAAAAGCCATAGAATAGAGCCATTAGACATGCTTTCGTTGCATCACGTTTGTTGTTTGGCTTGTTTTGCACGTTTTTGGTCTGACAGATTGAAAGTCTTTTAAAACTGCAACTGTATGTGTGTGTATATTGTCCGTCTGATATACTAGACTCTTTGTTAATATCCCAAAAGATTAATAAATCCACCTTAATCTTTTCTTGTGTAAATGATACAACTACCAAAATCTTTTGGCATCATTTTACAAAAATGCAGTTTTGATATTGCACACAGGGGTGGCATAGTTTAACATCGAAGCCTGAGCTTTAATATCAACTTTGACAAGATATGATATTATCGACCATTTCCAAATACTGAATTTGATGCCTACTGTAACTAATGGTTTCGCGACTCATATCTTCATGAGTCCTATAAAAAATAATATTTAACATAATTACATGGTATACTTAATATGACAAAATATGTTATTAAATTTTCAGTATTTTCTTTTGTAGTTATTTACTTTTAATGTAGGTCTTTTCTTTTATTTTATTGTTTTCTTTTGGTTACAAAAATTATAATGATTTCTTTGGTTACCTACGTTTTTTTATGTGTTTGAATGACGTGACGAGCTAGTCGTTCACCTGATGTTAAGTGACACGGCCACCCATAACAGTTGCAGTGTCACCCGGAACTTTACAACAATAAAGTTTCGCGTGACACTGCGCTGCGCACGTATAACAATGTGTATTTTCTGAAAGTTAGTTAACTTAAACATTTTTAGTTTTTTTTGGAAACTATTCCGTGACGACACCGAAACAGCCCCAACGGAAGACCAGTGCTGGTTGTGTGGCCAGCCCTATGCTGAGTTGGGACCGATTCAAGGCAATTGACAATCAATTTATATTTAGCTACTGTCGTGTTTTTTTTCCTTTTTATTTTACTTGTATCTTTTACCATGAATAAACAATTTCTTTCTTTCTTTCTTTCTATTGGAAAATTATATTTGCTCAACTATCAATTATCAGTACCTACGAACACTAACTGAAAAACCAAATTTTTATCGATAACATATATCATGCTTATGCCTCATCCCTACTCGGTTTGCGACGTTAATGTCATTAATGTAAGTCGCCGGTCGACGATACGTCGATATGTTTAAGTTGTACGAATCACTATCGCCGCCGATAAATAATTCTAAATTACATTACACACACTTAATTTAAAAAATTGGTTATAAATGTAATTCTCAGATTCTCTCGTAAAGCTATAGGTTTACAAATTTACTTTTTCTTTTGTGGCACTAGTTCAGTGTTGGTTGGTAAAGTATGGGTGAAAAGATAGAGGGGGAGAGAGATATTAATAGGTGTATAATAATAACGCCCAACGATCACATAGATCCTACACCCTAATTAGGATTCTCTGTACCTAGGGACCCAGGAACTACGAGGCCCATGGTCCCACAGCACCGAGAGACTGGGTGTTGTGGGACTCCAGACACAGAACAAGTATTTGCGCTTTTTTTTGTGCACAAATACTTGTCTTGTCACCGGAATCGAACCCGCCGCCTCCGGGTTATGAGCCGACCGGCTCAACCACCACACCAAAGAGGCTGTTTATGTAGGCTACGTGAGTACCAGCAACGTTTCAACCTGACCACGTAAGGGTGCATTTTATGAAAAGTCCAAGCCTACCTATTTTATGCGTCATATCATCAAAGATTCTTTATAATACAGGACACAACGAAAGCTGCTTAACCTTACCGAACGGTAAAACGATGACAATATTCCGTATTTTGTTACTCACAAACTTAATATTCTGTGGCTCACCGTGTAAAAGAACATACTATAATCCAATAAGGGAATGTAAAGACTTGTCACAGACAAGCTGCAAGGCTGCGTCACTTCCTCGGTTCCCTGACATTGCGCTCGAGTGACTATTACCGGATTAAGGCTGCGTTTCCACCAGAGATATGCGAGGATGGGTAGCAAGGGATGTGTTTGTGAAGGACCAATAGAATCACTTAATTTACCTAGCCTCGCTCAGCGCAGCTCTAGTGGAAACGGCTCAGTGGTGCGAGGTTTTTGTACATGCAAAACAAGGGATAAAGGTGTGCTACGGATGTGTTGCAAGGGATGTGTTGCGAGGGATGTGTGCGAGGGATGTGTGCGGGCAGAGGCGCACGCGCTCTGCTCCCACCCCACCCTATCCCACGCGCATCAGAAACGAACCCACTACACATCCTCGCACCTATTATCCGGGCACTGTTTCATAGCCTCGCTACGCATTCTCGCACCGCCCAGCTGCCTCGCACAACTTTGAGGGAAACGCAGCCTAAGACCAGGACTAATCTAAAAAAAGTAAAGTATGGTTAGTATAGTTTACATTACTTACTTTAAAAAATTTGGACTTTTATTAGCACCTAACCTAACAACCCATTATGCCACCCAGAATTAAGCTCTAATACGCCACCTATCAAGTAAGTTGGATAGGTAGGGTAAGTATACTTTTTACCTTTTTCTTTTTTTTATGTTCACATGCTGAACATTTACCTCCTCTATAAAACATCACTTTAGACGCTCATCATAGGAGGTGCATGGTTTTGCCATAATCGCCATGCTTCTTGCGAGACAAGGCTTCATGGTGATCATAGAAGATTTGAGGAGACCTATAGAGGAGAATGCTGCTGCCCATTCCTTGGATATTCCCTTAGCCAGCTCTTACAGCACCCACGGGAGGGTAGGCCTATTCTTAAGCCAAGACCACACAGCCAACCTGTTAGTCGATGGGTGTTTTAGTTTTTAGTCCATGTAGATAATATTTATGAATTTAGTATTGTTCAGTATTATTGTGTACAGTCACAGATTAGAGAAAAAACAATTGACTATACACATAGTAGAGTTAAAAAAACACGCTTGAAGCTTGATTCAAGAAGTAATCCAGATGTTTTTTCTGAACCCCTATCAACCTTCTTTGTTGTGGTTGCTAAAGTAGTCCTAAACAAACAAAAGAATGTTATTCCAATATTTTCAGTAGTTTTGCCATTTCATGTTAAAGAATGCTACAACAATATTTTGAGTGTTTTTAGGTCAGCAGTGTTAACAATATGGGATTATTTACCCATTACACACACAAAGTGTAACAGATTTGTTATAGTCATTCAAATTATTTACTGTATTTATCATCAAATACGAATATTAATAATAGTTGTGAAATTGACTTGTGAAAGTTCTGTGGAACGCCGCTTGGTGGCGTTGTTGTAGACTGTCATGGAGGTTTGGAAAATCAGTCGGTGTCGGTCGCTGTCGCCCTTAAAAATGCAGGGCTTCGCTTGGAAAGCTGAGTTTCCTCTTTGGCAGCGGAGTGGATACCACAGAACGTTCACAGACAGGGTGAGTTCTTGCCTAAAGATAATTGTGTTCTATTTAACTGCTTGTATTTCAAATTAAGCAGAGCTGCCGGGGACTGGGGGCCGTTTTTATTTGTGCTTGTCATTAGGGGGGGGGGGGTTTGCCATAATCACCACGCTTGGCAGGCGGCTTGGTGATCGCAGTAGGTGAAGATTGATTGCCACCAAGACCGAGGGGAACGCTGCGACCCATTCCCTGGATATTCCCTTAGCCGCCTTCTACGGCACCCACGGGAAGAGATGGGGTGGTCCTATTCGTAACCGGGACCACACGGGACGCGGGTGGCTACGGTAGCGGCCACGGTAACGGCAGGGCAAGGGGTGCGAAGAATCCCCGGCAGACGCCCGGCTACCAACCCCAACGACGACCCCTGGCCCTGGCAACACATAACGTGCGCACACTGAAGGCTGACGAAAGGATGGTCGAGCTAGAGGCGGAGATGGGTAAGTTACGCTGGGATGTAATGGGATTGTCAGAAGTCCGAAGACAGGGACAGGACACGATAATCCTAAATTCCGGTAACTTATTCTTCTACCGGGAGGGAGACCAACTCTCCCAAGGGGGTGTCGGGTTTCTCGTCCGCAAGTCTCTCGTCAACAACGTGGTCAAAGTCGACAGTGTGTCGGCCAGGGTAGCGTACCTGGTACTCCGAATAACCAAACGGTATTCGTTGAAGGTTATACAGGTATACGCGCCGACATCGGCACACTCAGACGATGAAGTAGAAGCTATGTATGAGGACATATCCGAAGCCATGCATACTTCCGAAACATACTTCACCGTTGTGATGGGAGACTTCAATGCGAAGTTGGGCACAAGGAATAGCGATGAGCTGAGAGTGGGGCCATTTGGATACGGGCAGCGGAACCCTCGAGGACAGAGGCTGGCTGACTTCATGGAGAAGGAGGGACTCTTTATGATGAACTCTTTCTACGAGAAGCGGCCATCCAGGAAGTGGACGTGGATAAGTCCCGACGGTTCCACTAAAAATGAGATAGACTTCATCATGACGACCAAGAAGCACATATTCGATGATGTCTCTGTGATCAGCAAGGTGAAAACCGGTAGCGATCACCGTATTGTTAGAGGCACATTGAATATCAATGTTAAGCTCGAAAGGTCACGTCTGGTGAAGTCTACGCTCCGTCCAAATCCTGTCCAAATCCAAAACCCCGAAGGCTTTCAGCTGGAACTCCAAAATCGCTTCCAGTGCCTAGCCGACTGTAACACAGTGGACGAGCTAAACGACGGGTTGGTGGAAACTGTCCAAGCTGTTGGATCGAAATTCTTTAAGACCCAACGCCGAAAGAAGACTCAAAAGCTCTCAGAAAAAACTCTTGAGCTAATGGCCGACCGGAGCGAAATGAAGCTGCAGTCTTCAGTTGATATGTCAGCCTACGGTGAACTCAATAGACGAATCTGGAGTTCCTTGCGACACGACTTGCGTGCTCTTAGTACTTCACGTATTGAGGCCGCAATTGAGCGGAACCAAGGCTCTAAAGTGTTCGCAAAGGATTCGTCTATTGGGCAACACCAAATGACAAAACTGAAGACCGAAAATGGTAGCGTCATTTCATCCAAGCCTGAGATTCTGAGAGAGATCGAGAACTTCTATGGACAGTTATACACCTCGACACGTAAGCCCGCTACTAACACAGCTCAGGACATCAGAGCCAAGTTAGTCCGACACTATACCGAAGATATCCCGGACGTCAGCCTGTACGAGATTAGAATGGCCCTCAAACAGCTTAAAAACAACAAGGCACCAGGTGAAGATGGAATTACGACCGAACTTCTGAGAGCGGGTGGTAGACCGGTACTTTTAGTCCTCCAGAAGTTATTTAATTCTGTCATCCTTGAAGGTATAACGCCAGAGGCATGGCACAAGAGCGTGGTGGTGCTCTTCTTCAAAAAAGGCGATAACACCTTATTGAAGAACTATAGGCCCATCTCGCTCTTGAGTCATGTGTATAAGCTGTTTTCGAGAGTCATTACGAATCGTCTCGCACGCAGGTTTGATGAATTCCAGCCTCCCGAACAAGCCGGTTTCCGAAAAGGCTTTAGCACCATAGACCACATCCATACGCTGCGCCAGATTATACAGAAGACCAAAGAGTATAATCGGCCGTTATGCCTAGCGTTTGTGGACTATGAGAAAGCCTTCGATTCAATCGAGACTTGGGCGGTGCTGCAGTCCTTGCAGCGATGCCAAATTGACTATAGGTATATCGAAGTTTTGAAGTGTTTGTACAGTAAGGCCACTATGTCAGTCCGACTACAGGACCAGAGTACGGAACAAATTCCATTGCAAAGAGGCGTGAGACAGGGAGACGTTATTTCTCCGAAACTGTTCACAAACGCATTGGAGGATGTTTTCAAGCTCTTGGAGTGGAAAAGATCTGGCATCAACATAAATGGCGAGTACATCACTAACCTTCGTTTTGCCGATGATATAGTCATAATGGCGGAATCGCTCGAGGACCTTAGCACCATGCTCAACGACCTCAGTAGAGTCTCCCAGCAGGTTGGTCTTAAGATGAATATGGACAAGACAAAGATCATGTCTAATGCTCATGTTCCACCTATACCGGTAATTGTTGGGAACGATACTCTCGAAGTTGTCGACAAGTATGTCTACCTAGGACAGATTGTCCAATTAGGTAGGTCCAACTTCGACAAAGAGGTGGCGCGAAGAATCCAACTCGGCTGGGCAGCGTTCGGGAAGCTTCGTCCTATCTTTTCGTCCAAAATACCGCAGAGCCTGAAAACGAAAGTTTTCAATCAGTGTGTGTTGCCAGTGATGACTTATGGAACTGAGACATGGTCTCTTACTGTTGGCCTCATTAGTAAGCTCAAAGTCGCGCAGCGAGCTATGGAGCGAGCTATGCTCGGTGTTTCCCTGCGAGATAAGCTCCGGAACGAGGAGATCCGCAGGAGAACTAAAGTGACCGATATAGCTCTTAGAGTTAGTAAGTTGAAGTGGCAATGGGCAGGCCACATCGCTCGTAGAACTGACAACCGATGGGGAAGAAAGGTTCTCGAGTGGCGACCACGAACCGGAAGACGCAGCGTAGGCCGGCCCCCCACTCGGTGGACCGACGACCTGGTGAAAGCCGCGGGGAGCCGATGGATGCAGGAGGCGAGCAGCCGCTCAAGGTGGCGTGCTCTGGGGGAGGCCTATGTTCAGCAGTGGACGTCTTCAGGCTGTTGATGATGATGATGATGATGATTTCAAATTAAATAAATTATGTTAATATATCAGTCTTGGACTTGCGTAAAACAAAAATTGGTGGTAAATACAAAGACTTCTATGTATACACCAGACCGGACATCTCTAACTTGCCCTGTCAACCACTGCAAATATGCCAATGAGCATCTTCTCGCTCATACGATGCTCAGCTCTCAAAGCGACTGCACGTGTAGCAGTGAATAGCAGTAAAAATTATGATCCGAATGTGCCATGGCACTGCGCTGCGTGTTGTGATCGTTGGTTAGACGATTTAATCTCGTAAAGCGCTGTAGCGGATTTTAGTTTAACTATACAAAAAATGACAACTATTTGTGCTTTGAATAGCTTCTCTAGTACGTAGTACATATACCTCTTTGGGTAAATATAAAAATAAACTAACCAGTTGTTTTCTTGAGAATAAATCCAATGTGAATTATGAAGTGTTGTTTTCTTATAATGTTCTATCCTGAAATATATCTGGGTTGTTTGTCAATGGAGCTGTAAATGGCTATTTTGTTTACAGCAGGTAGCCTTACCTAAAATCTAAAGTATTTTTTATGTTAATGAATGACGTAAAGAGCTATAGTCGTTCTCCTGAACCGCCCATAAGTAACAGTTGGAGTGTCACGAGCCCTTACTTTCGCGTGATACGTGCACTGCGCACGTTATCCTGAGACATTACAGTCTAAATAAGATTACTAGACTGTGAGATTAGGTCATAAAGTCTCATTTGCCTAATGATTTCACTAGCTGCAGTACCCCTTCAAATCAAAAAACAGCAGTGCTTGCAACCTACTGCTTGGCGGCTGAAAACTGACATAGCGGTGGTACCTACCTAGACGAACTTCGCAGGAAAGTCCTACCACCTTTAAATAGTAAAATCTAAAGTAAGTATGTCTTTATATTTATGTTAAGATTAGATATAAGGGTGGCATATTCTGTTAGAATAAACCCTGCATAAAATAAATAGAAAACAAAAATGTATTTATATTTACATTTCAATCTTTATGCATAAAAAAAGTACCTACCTAAATATACGTTGGCTATGGCTGGGCTACATTCAGTTCAAATTCCACACTACAAAACACCCTCACACCCACCCCACATCATCCCTTAATATAAGTATGTTCAGAGCACAAAGGCAATTGTAGTGAAATCTCCCGTGAATCCGATCCGCCATGACAGATTGCCGTGCATTCATGGCTGATTGATAGAGTTGTGATGTGTAGTCGGAGCTAAGGAGCTCTTAGAGCATAACAGATTTTGGGGAGAGATCATCCGAGATCAAACATAAGTAGGTAATATAATACCTATGTAACTATGATATCTTTTAAACAAGGCTTAACATTACTTACTTAAGTTTTTTTTTACTGGGCAATGTGTCTTTATTACTCAAGCTAACTACTACAATGGCTATATAACTAATACTAATGGCGGAATCGCTCGAGGACCTTAGCACCATGCTTAACGACCTCAGTAGAGTCTCCTAGCAGGTTGGTCTTAAGATGAATATGGACAAGACAAAGATCATGTCTAATGCTCATGTTCCACCTATACCGGTAATTGTTAGGAACGATACTCTCGAAGTTGTCGACAAGTATGTCTACCTAGGACAGACTGTCCAATTAGGTAGGTCCAACTTCGACAAAGAGGTGGCGCGAAGAATCCAACGCGGCTGTGCAGCGTTCGGGAAGCTGCGTCCTATCTTTTCGTCCAAAATACCGCAGAGCCTGAAAACGAAAGTTTTCAATCAGTGTGTGTTGCCAGTGATGACTTATGGAACTGAGACATGGTCTCTTACTGTTGGCCTCATTAGTAAGCTCAAAGTCGCGCAGCGAGCTATGGAGTGAGCTATGCTCGGTGTTTCCCTGCGAGATAAGCTCCGGAACGAGGAGATCCGCAGGAGAACTAAAGTGACCGATATAGCTCTTAGAGTTAGTAAGTTGAAGTGGCAATGGGCAGGCCACATCGCTCGTAGAACTGACAACCGATGGGGAAGAAAGGTTCTCGAGTGGCGACCACGAACCGGAAGATGCAGCGTAGGCCGGCCCCCCACTCGGTGGACCGACGACCCGGTGAAAGCCGCGGGAGCCGATGGATGCAGGAGGCGAGCAGCCGCTCAAGGTGGCGTGCTCTGGGGGAGGCCTATGTTCAGCAGTGGACGTCTTCAGGCTGTTAATGATGAACTACTACAATAACAAAAACTAGAGACATATGCAATAATATGCATGCATGAGTGCAAGTTTGATTGGGTTATAGAATTGTTCATTATTTACTTCTAAATCACGTTGTTTTGTAATGTATTTTCTATGATCTGTTACGTGCCCCTATAAAATAAAATAAATAAATATTATTGGGTCCATCTAAAAATAAATCAAACCGCCTTCAGTCACCTAAATTTTTTTTTTTTTAAATTACAAACGGAAGTATAGGCCATCGCGGCTATTATACAGTCCATAAGTGTTCTTTGTAGTAGATAGTGTAGCTAGTTTAGTTTAGTTTAGCTTAGTTTAGTTTAGTTATTTGCCCGTTAAAAAAAAAAAAAAAAAAAACGGAAGTTTTTTTAGAAAACATAAAAATGCTTAATAATTAACGTTTGGAGAGAACTTTAAATTTTGGTGTGCACTTGGTCCCCACGGCCCCCCCGCCTCGAGCCCAAAAGGCGCTAATATAAAACCGCTATCTAGGTTACTGTATTTGCGCCTTTTTATCCGATTTTGATGATTTTTTTTATGTTGTTGTAAAAAATGATGCTCGTACGTCTTCCTTTTTTAAGTTTTTACTATATCTTCGTATTTATAGCCACCTAAAGTTACGAATTTTAGGTGTCAAAATTGTGACGAACAAAAGTAGTTGTAAATAGAACATAAAACATATTTTCAAAAAAAACCAAGACCTACAAGCATAGATTATAATCTATTCAAACGATTGACAACAAAATCGAAAGCTTTTGTTAAGTTTTAAAGGGTGAAAACCGTTGGCGCCGGAAACGCTTAAACGTAGGTAAATTCACTCATGGGCTCTATTGTCTCTATCATACGTGCGGAGAGCAGAGCGACGGCAATAACATAAAATCAAACAATACAAAGTTGGAGCGGTCTACGATGCAATACCTAATGTCAGCAGTATCAAGGACAAACCGACTTTATTGATTGTAAAACCATAGGAATGCGGTAATGCTGCTTACTTACTGTAGACTGTAGTACGACGAGATATCTATAAACTGGATTATTGTCGAATTAAAACTTTGATGATAGATAGTGCATAAATTCTCATGTCTTTCCGAAAAACAAATTTTAAACCAACTTCAAAATAGGAGGTTCAAATGCTATTTCTACTTTGTTGTACCTAAATTTGGCTCCATGGTGTTTTTTGTTTAATGTACGAATAGAGCATGTGAATATAAAAAATATCATACCAACATTAGACTTCCCGCGCCTTGTAGTCCTATATGTCGGAGTATTTAGTCAGCTTCAATTTTCATCGTCATCATCATCAGCCTGAAATACGTCCACTGCTGAACATAGGACATTTATAATCCGAGCAGCGAAGGAATGGAACACTTTACCATCGTCTTTGTTTCCCGATAAGTACAATCTGGAGCTCTTCAAGTCGCGTGTGAATAGGTATCTTCTAGGCAAGCATGTACCGTAGATCGCATCGTCACTTCCCATCAGATGAGATTGCGGTCAAATGCGGGCCTATTTAGTTATAAAAAATAAAATAAAAAATAGGGCTCCCCCACAAAGCGCCACTTTGGACGCTTATCACAGGGAGGATTTGCCATAATCACCACGCTTGGTAGGCGGTTTGGTGATCGCAGAAGATTTTAATGTACCGAGGAAAATGCAGCTGCCCATTCCCTGGATATTTCCTTGATTCAATTTCAATTTTAATAATTATTATTATCTGTGGTGTTATATTGATCTTAATGAAGTCTTAATGCAATGGGCTGTGAAAATTCGACAGTTTTTGAACTTTCTGTTCAACATCTTTCTTCGATCATCTTTCTTTTCTATGGACGTCTGCACCGGCTTAAGTATCGCTATATTGTCTGTAGTCCACGCGTTGCAACGCCGCGGGCAGCAGCTAGTGATATAGAACAGCCAAAACGCATCCGTTAGTGTGACAAACAATCCCAAATCTACTCATCATCATCATCATTAACAGCCTGAAGACGTCCACTGCTGAACATAGGCCTCCCCCAGAGCACGCCACCTTGAGCGGCTGCTCGCCTCCTGCATCCATCGGCTCCCAACGGCTTTCACCAGGTCGTCGGTCCACCGAGTGGGGGGCCGGCCCACGCTGCGTCTTCCGGTTCGTGGTCGCCACTCGAGAACCTTTCTTCCCCATCGGTTGTCAGTTCTACGAGCGATGTGGCCCGCCCATTGCCACTTCAACTTACTAACTCTAAGAGCTATATCGGTCACTTTAGTTCTCCTGCGGATCTCCTCGTTCCGGAGCTTATCTCGCAGGGAAACACCGAGCATAGCTCGCTCCATAGCTCGCTGCGCGACTTTGAGCTTACTAATGAGGCCAACAGTAAGAGACCATGTCTCAGTTCCATAAGTCATCACTGGCAACACACACTGATTGAAAACTTTCGTTTTCAGGCTCTGCGGTATTTTGGACGAAAAGATAGGACGAAGCTTCCCGAACGCTGCCCAGCCGAGTTGGATTCTTCGCGCCACCTCTTTGTCGAAGTTGGACCTACCTAATTGGACAATCTGTCCTAGGTAGACATACTTGTCAACAACTTCGAGAGTATCGTTCCCAACAATTACCGGTATAGGTGGAACATGAGCATTAGACATGATCTTTGTCTTGTCCATATTCATCTTAAGACCAACCTGCTGGGAGACTCTACTGAGGTCGTTGAGCATGGTGCTAAGGTCCTCGAGCGATTCCGCCATTATGACTATATCATCGGCAAAACGAAGGTTAGTGATGTACTCGCCATTTATGTTGATGCCAGATCTTTTCCACTCCAAGAGCTTGAAAACATCCTCCAATGCGTTTGTGAACAGTTTCGGAGAAATAACGTCTCCCTGTCTCACGCCTCTTTGCAATGGAATTTGTTCCGTACTCTGGTCCTGTAGTCGGACTGACATAGTGGCCTTACTGTACAAACACTTCAAAACTTCGATATACCTATAGTCAATTTGGCATCGCTGCAAGGACTGCAGCACCGCCCAAGTCTCGATTGAATCGAAGGCTTTCTCATAGTCCACAAACGCTAGGCATAACGGCCGATTATACTCTTCGGTCTTCTGTATAATCTGGCGCAGCGTATGGATGTGGTCTATGGTGCTAAAGCCTTTTCGGAAACCGGCTTGTTCGGGAGGCTGGAATTCATCAAACCTGCGTGCGAGACGATTCGTAATGACTCTCGAAAACAGCTTATACACATGACTCAAGAGCGAGATGGGCCTATAGTTCTTCAATAAGGTGTTATCGCCTTTTTTGAAGAAGAGCACCACCACGCTCTTGTGCCATGCCTCTGGCGTTGTACCTTCAAGGATGACAGAATTAAATAACTTCTGGAGGACTAAAAGTACCGGTCTACCACCCGCTCTCAGAAGTTCAGTCGTAATTCCATCTTCACCTGGTGCCTTGTTGTTTTTAAGCTGTTTGAGGGCCATTCTAATCTCGTACAGGCTGACGTCCGGGATATCTTCGGTATAGTGTCGGACTAACTTGGCTCTGATGTCCTGAGCTGTGTTAGTAGCCGGCTTACGTGTCGAGGTGTATAACTGTCCATAGAAGTTCTCGATCTCTCTCAGAATCTCAGACTTGGATGAAATGATGCTACCATTTTCGGTCTTCAGTTTTGTCATTTGGTGTTGCCCAATAGACGAATCCTTTGCGAACACTTTAGAGCCTTGGTTCCGCTCAATTGCGGCCTCAATACGTGAAGTACTAAGAGCACGCAAGTCGTGTCGCAAGGAACTCCAGATTCGTCTATTGAGTTCACCGTAGGCTGACATATCAACTGAAGACTGCAGCTTCATTTCGCTCCGGTCGGCCATTAGCTCAAGAGTTTTTTCTGAGAGCTTTTGAGTCTACTTTCGGCGTTGGGTCTTAAAGAATTTCGATCCAACAGCTTGGACAGTTTCCACCAACCCGTCGTTTAGCTCGTCCACTGTGTTACAGTCGGCTAGGCACTGGAAGCGATTTTGGAGTTCCAGCTGAAAGCCTTCGGGGTTTTGGATTTGGACAGGATTTGGACGGAGCGTAGACTTCACCAGACGTGACCTTTCGAGCTTAACATTGATATTCAATGTGCCTCTAACAATACGGTGATCGCTACCGGTTTTCACCTTGCTGATCACAGAGACATCATCGAATATGTGCTTCTTGGTCGTCATGATGAAGTCTATCTTATTTTTAGTGGAACCGTCGGGACTTATCCACGTCCACTTCCTGGATGGCCGCTTCTCGTAGAAGGAGTTCATCATAAAGAGTTCCTCCTTCTCCATGAAGTCAGCCAGCCTCTGTCCTCGAGGGTTCCGCTGCTCGTATCCAAATGGCCCCACTCTCAGCTCATCGCTATTCCTTGTGCCCAACTTCGCATTGAAGTCTCCCATCACAACGGTGAAGTATGTTTCGGAAGTATGCATGGCTTCGGATATGTCCTCATACATAGCTTCTACTTCATCGTCTGAGTGTGCCGACGTCGGCGCGTATACCTGTATAACCTTCAACGAATACCGTTTGGTTATTCGGAGTACCAGGTACGCTACCCTGGCCGACACACTGTCGACTTTGACCACGTTGTTGACGAGAGACTTGCGGACGAGAAACCCGACACCTCCTTGGGAGAGTTGGCCCAAATCTACTACAGGTACCTAACCTAAGTACCTAGTAAAAGACTTGAAATCTTGTACCACCTACTATTATTTCACCAGCACCCAGTTTATTCAACTTCAACATTGTAATCGCAGTTATTACTGAAAGTTATCGTTTTAATATTACCATAAAAAGTTACAATGATTTCAGTTCAAAGTTGGAAGAGCATGCAATGAAATCAGCAGTTCATTTAGAGTTACACAAGTTGAATAAGAATTTGCATTCGAATAGTTTGCTGCCGCTAGACTACTAGGGTATCTATTTTAGTGTTAAGCGGTACGTATATTTATTTTGACTTGCGACAGGTTTCAAATTCATAAAAAAATTGCAATGTAAATACAATCTAGGTGGTAGGACTTTTCTGCAAAGTTTGTCTAGGTAGGTAACCACCGCTTTGCCAGTTATTCTGCCGCTAAGTATATATAGTGTGCAAGCACTAACTGGTCTACGGTGTTCTGGTTTGAAGGGCACTGTAGCTAGTGAAATTACTGGGCAAATGACACTAAGACCTGATCCCACAGTCCAGTAATTTTATTACTTTTTTTACATTGCAATTTTAATACTGGACTGTGCTAATGTCTCAGGATGACGTGCGCAGTGCAGTGTCACGCAAAACTCTTTTCGAGTGACACTGCATCTGTTATGGGCGGCCGTGTCGCTTAACATCAGGCGAACGACTAGCTCGTCATGTTATTCACTAACATAAAAAAAAAAACAAAAAAACTGATTAATAGTAGGTAAAATAAATAAATAACGCCCAATGTTCACATACATAGATCCTGGACCCTAACAAGGATTCCCTGTATCTGTTGGCCCAGGAACTACGATAACCATGGTCCCACAAAACCCAGACACAGAACAAGTATTCACCCTTTTTTGTACAGAAATACTTGTCCCAGTCCTGTTGCGGCAATCGAACCCACAACCTCCAGGCTATGAGCAGACCTGCTCTACACCACAGAGGCTGTCAAGAAACTAAACAAGCACATACTTACGTAACATCATTAACTAGAGATGACCCATCACTATAATCATCAATCCATTTCCGGTAGTCCCTCGTCCACATCATTACCGTGATGAGAGCATCATCAGAGTTATTCATTAATCAGCCGCTGATGAGTTCCGATTCCGATAATAATGCAGCCTCTGGCAAAGTTTGTTCGTTTGTGCACGGGTGCGGTTGTAGACATGAGAGATAGCGAATTGCTGTCGCTCATGTTTATAGCCGCAAGCGATTTATAAAGCGTGAATACTACCACGCAGCTCCCAGTCAAGTAAATAGTCTTTAATAAGTTTTTACCGCGTACATTTCTACAATATAGAAAATAATTTGGTATATATACGCTGATGGAACGACAATGCCCTTAGTCCTTAGTCCTTAGTCCTCAGTCGAAGAAAGCAAGATTAGGGTCAAACGCTTTTATAGACTACGAATAAAAATAAAGGTAGTTTGGTGGCTGTTAATGTATAAAATATAAAATTAAGTAATTAATCATCATCATCATCATCATCAGCCCACTCTAGTCCACTGCTGGACATGGGCCTCTCCCAAAGCACGCCACTGAGCACAATCTTCAGCTCTTCTCTTCCAGTTATTACCTGCCACCTTACGTATATCGTCGCTCCATCGAGTCGCATCGAGTCCTACACTACGTTTACCGATTCGTGGTCTCCACTCGTTTGCCCCATCGGTTGTCGGTTCTGCGGCAGATATGACCAGCCCACTGCCACTTTAGCCAGCTAATCCGCTGAGCTACGTCGGTGACTTTCGTTCTTTCGCGAATTACTTCGTTCCGGATACGATGCCGCAAAGAAACACCGAGCATAGCTCTTTCCATAGCCCTCTGAGCGACTTTCAGACGGTGGACTAATCCTATCGTAAGAGACCACGTCTCGGCTCCATACGCCATTACAGGTAGGACGCACTGGTTATACACTTTTGTCTTTAAGCACTGCGGTATTGGCGACGAGAAGACGCTACAGAGTTTCCTAAAGGCTGCCGAACCCAGTTGTATCCTCCGATCTGCTTCTCTCCTGAAGTTGTTTTTACCCAGTTGGAGCGTTTGGCCTAAGTAAACATATTCACGAACAACCCTCAAGAGAGACTTCGTTTACGGCTACCGGTCTCGGGACAACATGCTCGTTAAACATCACCTTAGTTTTGTCCAGGTTCATTCTGAGACCGATGCGTTGGGAGGAGTCAGCTAGACCATCGAGCATCTGCTGAAGATCCTGAACGATTCAGCCATAATGATGATATCGTCAGCAAATCGTAAGTGCGAGATGTACTCGCTATTGATATTGATACCTCGTCCTGCCCAGTCCAGTGTCTTAGACACATCCTCTAGTGCGTGTGTAAACAGCTTTGGGGAAATTACATCCCCTTGTCTTATTCCTCGACGCAAGTGGATCTGGACGGTCATCGTGCGGCATCGTACAGGCATCTCAACACTTAGATATACCGCCAGTCGACTTGGCACCGTTATTGCAAGAACTCCAAAACAGAGCAGGTTTCGACAGAGTCAAATGCTTTCTCATAGTCCACAAAAGTTAAGCACAGGGGCCGATTGTAGTAATTAATATTAACTAAATAACTTTAAAGCTAACTCAATAACTATCTCCATCTAACTAAAAACGAAAACCCTAAATATTAAACAAAATAAAAATAACTAAAACAGCAGTTTTTAATATTAACTATTATTAATTTCATTATATGTATACGATATTATTTATTTTACTATATAAACATAAAAGTAATAACTGTTACTTGTTTTTTACAAGGATTATTTCAAATCGCTAACCGCTCCACTAATCGCGCTGCTTACTTTCATACAAGCTCCCTTATTCCTATTATTGTGAATGAATGGCGGACATTTCGATTATTACTTTAGACTTTAGAAGATTGGTGGATAGGTAAAAGTATGTTGTTTTAGATTTCAGAGTGCTACATTATGTCTAAGTAATTGCCCCCCCACGACCGACGACCTGGTCAGTACCACTGAGAGCCGATGGATGCAGGAGGCAAGCAGCCGCTGAAAGTGGGCTTTTGAGGGAGGCCTATGTTCAGCAGTGGACATCTTTGATGATGAATTTATGTATCAGTCTCAGACAAACCATGACCAGCTAACTATATTATGTATATAGTTAGCTGGTTAGCCTATATTAGGTACATCTTCCACCGGCTTTAGGGATACGATACAATTGTTTACATTAATTTAAATTATTCCGTGCAATCAAATGGTGGTTTTCACACTAAACAACTTAAGATCTACATACTATTATTTATTCTGTGCCTTCATTTACGAAGCGTGTGCGATCTGCGCTTCGGGATTATCCGCCGCAAACAAATCCTTTACTCAAATCATTCTCATTCTATTAATCCTTACCATATACCATAGGAGATCCAATGTAGATAACGTAAGGAGTTAGTTGTTGCAGGCGTGGATACAGGCGGGGGGCATAAGGGCACCCCCCCCCCCCTTGACGCCAGCAGTCCAGCGCCAACCGATATATGTGTTTAGTGGGCTGAAGGGTCGCCCCGTCGTCGTCTGTAGACCTGCGACGACCGTGCGACTTCGCCACCGTTGTTGCTTTTACACCGTCGCGCGCGGTGTTGCTACGTATATAACTGTATACTTTGGAGAACGGACTATGCGTCGTAATTAAAGGACAGGACACTAATATAACATTTTATTATTGAAGAGATTATAAAAATGTGTACATTTCACCATGAAAATTTTCTCTTTTTCTATCATTTAAAGAAAAGAGCACAAAGTGGTCTTGTATCGTACCTATACTTGTGTGTTTTTACCGCCCCACATTCCCTTGTTGGGCTCGCCTACTATGATTAAAAAAAAAAAGATATATCTCAAGATATCTTATTGCGCCCCCCCCCCCCCTTTAAGAAATTTCTGTATCCGCGCCTGAGTTGATGTTTAAGTTAAAAGCCTATTCACATGAGGCAGCTTCTACCTCTACCTCATTACTAAGCAGTGGTAGCTTTACGTTTATAATATTACTTACGGGATCTTTACCGTGATTTGAATCATTTCCCGGGTAGACTGAAGTTGCGGGTGGGTGACGGACAGCGCAGCCTTAGTAATAGGGTCCGTTTTACCCTTTGCGTAAGGAACCCTAAAAAAAGTACAGTGTGTGTATCAATGACAAAAGTTAGAGTACCTATTTAACTATTATTTTGCGTTTGTTATTATATGGCCGTTGTTACATAGAGAAGACGCCTGTCGTATAACCTAAATCTTGCTGGTCCCAGCCACCATAACGCAGATTACTTTAACAAATGTTACTACGCAAGTAACGTAAGCATTACTGCAACCATTCATGTCACGGTTCCAATCCCCCAATGCATAGAAAAGTAGTTATTCTATCCCCAAGGCGTTATTTATCGGTAGACACAACATTAAAATAGCTCTAACAAAGCAGGTGAAAATCTTCATTAGAAAAAGACTATACGACGCGCAACCACTACACATATTATAACGTCTCAAATAAGCAAAACCATGAACGACAAGAACTAATGCGAAGGATCGGATTAGGGTTGGACCCACCCTTAATGTGAGAGTCAATTTTCATGGTGAGTATAAATAACTCCTTCGGCTTACGAAACACAAATAGATTACGAAGAAAATAGAGATTCGTATGCCTGTCTGTTATAAAGTTAGACAGTTCCTAACTTCCTACGCTTGCACTTACCTATTCCTCTATTAGCTGACCCGCCTGGCTTCGCACGGGTTAATTAGTTTTAAGTACACCTTTTAACAGTCTAAAGGCAGAGAGAAGGAAGAGGGTAAGAGATAAGGGAAAAGGATGAATGGATGAAGGTGAAATGCCTCCATTCGCCGTTTTATCCATTCATCCTTTTCCCGTATCTTTTACCGTCTTTCCTATAGTACAGGATAGGAGTGGCTTTGGACCTAATACTGACGATTGGATGTCTGTAATTTCTGAACCACAAACCCGATGGCCTTGAAATATTTACGGGACAATATTTAAAGTACTTTTACTTTACTTTACCTTTTCTAACAAAAAGAACGAATAAAATCGGACTACGTGTTGATGAATTACAACTAAGTACACTTTTTTTACTTTCACCCCCTCTCCCGAGGGGACCGTGCCGAATTTTGGGATTAAAAGTGTCCTATAATAATAATAATAATAATAATTCATTTATTTATTAGACCAACTAGGGTCATAATCACACATTAAATAAAAATAAAACATTAGATACAATTCAATAAATAGGTAGTTAAAATAAAAATATGTCATTAAATAAAATAGTCACTAAACTTTTAAAATTACATAAAAAAAATTAATTTAGAATGTTAAAATAATAATTGAAAAAAAAAAAAAAAAAGAATACTAATAACCTAAAAACTAATCTTGACTCCGGTCACCAGGTGCACCATGTTACAATGGTACACATACTGACAGTCAAAACGATCAGCAAGCGCATTTAGGATACTGTTACGGCTGGCCCGCACTCTCCTCACTAGGGATGTGCATCTTTTGCGCATGATTGTGTGGAAGCAATCCACACGGGTTTCGGCAAACATCCCCGACGCACTGCAGAAGCGAGGCAGCCGTAAGAGTACCCTAAATGCATTGTTGTACTGGATGCGTAAGGCGTTGTACTGTTTCAGCGTATAACTCACCCACAGACTGCTCGTGTAGAAAGACGTACAAAATGCCCTGAACAAAGTGATTTTGACGTCCTTTGAACAGCGAGCAAATCTGCGTGCTATCATATTAGCTCTAATAGACAACGCCCTACGCTCCCGTTCTATATCAGCATCATCCTTCAGGTCCGAGGTCACAAGATGCCCAAGGTACTTAAACTTTTCAACTCTATTTAGAGGACAGCCGTTAAGTCTTATTGTTGGTATATTACCTAGACATCTACCTCGAGCCCGAAAGACCATGCATTTACTCTTTTTAACGTTGTACAACAATCCATGGCTGTCAGCATATTTCTCGCAAATGCCCAGCAGCCTCGAGAGCCCGCATACAGAGGCACTGAGCAGCACCATGTCATCCGCATAGCTAATGTTATTGAAACATAATCCGCCAATATGGCAGCCGACGTGCGTGCTGCTCAGCTTCCCTATCAGCGCATTGATATACAGGTTGAAAAGCTTGGGAGAGGTTAGCCCCCCTTGCCTCACCCCGCACTCCAACCTGTAAGGAACCGAATAGGCCCCCGACCACCGAACGACGTTGACCTGGTTCTGGTACCAATACTTAAATATGCGTATTAGTTCTTCTGGCATTGACGTCTGGTGCAGTTTTTGCCACAGTATATCATAAGAAACCAGGTCAAACGCCTTCGATAAGTCAAGAAAACAAGCAAAAATAGGCGTGCTCTTATCAGTGTAGTACTTGACAGTTTGCTTTAAACACAACACAGCTGTTTCAGTGGAGAGACCAGACCGAAAACCAAACTGGTTATCATGAATTTGTAGATATTTATCCAGCTGAGTGTTAAGCAAACTGTCCAGCACCTTAGAGATAACTGTAGCAAGTGAGATCGGTCGATAATTACTCTTGTCACTAATATCACCAGTCTTGCTCTTTACAATCGGCACTACCACAGTCTTCATCATCTGCGCAGGCAGGTAGGAGTGTCCCACACACAAGGTGTAGAACAATGCCAGCACCCTAGGCAGATGACAACCTGCATATTTAAGGTGCTCAATACTAAGGTCATCATGGCCAGGAGACTTACCCCGTGACATAGAGTTGATTACTTGCTTAACCTCTTTTGCCGTGAATCGGGCATGGACCTCCTGACCACTACGACTAGCACTACACACAGACTGCGAAGGCCCCAAAGGTGACTTCACGGTAAAATGTTCCATGAACACGTCAGCTATACCCGTCGGCTCACTGACACCGTTAACGCTCACAGGTAAGCCCGGCTTACTATTTAGTTTGTTTGTAGACTTCCAGAAACTACGAAAGTCATGTCCAGAATGATGAGAGGCTAGGATGTCCATTTTAATCTGATCACTATGGTTTTGACACCAACGCAATCGAGATTTAAAAATCCTTCGACTTGTGTGCATCTCATTCCAGACATGACCATCGCGCGGTCTACCATACAACACCCATAGCTCAAACTTATGCCTAGCCTCCCGGTGTGCGTCACGCACATACCTATTCCAGCCAATAACCGGTTAACAGTTTTATTACAAGTATAGATCCTGGGAGTTTTGGCGGGAACGCGGAAAAGTTCACGTCGGTGCATTGTATTATTTTACAAAACTTATGCTTTTTCCAGTGTTAATGTTTAAAATTGGTGGTGTTTTACGCATTAAGTGCTGAATTACGAGCATGAGTGTGGGCAAGTGATATAATGTAGTGAAACGTGGTTTTTCGTGTTGCTTCCAAAATTCTATAGAAGCCTCTAGTAAAGTTGCCACCACTTTACTAGGGCATGCCTTAGACTGGATTATGACTTAGACTAGACTATGACTACTTTGACTGTGACTATGACTTGACTTTAAGTGAAAATTTCCATAATACGATGAAAAATTACAAAACTTGACACTGGCTAAATACACTATGTGTGGAGCCAAAATAAAAGATAAAAAAAGTATAGATCCCTAGATGACATACCTAGCTACCTATATACGCAATGCATTTGGGTTTGTCAAAAAGGAATAAATGCGAACTTTAGAGGTGACATGCTTTAGCAGGTACCTACAGACGGACATTACTCTCTCTTGTCTTCACTTTCTACTTCTGAGAGTGTCGTCTATATTTTTATAACTAAGTTCACATTTATTACCAAGTATTTTATGAGACATCCTCTCGATTTCCTCAGCGACATGCTACTTTCAAGTTTATGAAACATCTGCATATTGTTTCTGTGTTGATTGTAATGGATTTTCGCTGTTTTATGTGGAGATTGTACAAAATTTTCTGCTACCTGGTTATTCGTATGATATATAAAATATTATTATCTCTGTTGAGTAGTAATGGAATAAATATGTTTCTTGTTTATACTTATTTTGAAACTGGTTAGCGACACCGAGAGTTTGAGTTATTTTCACATACTTAAGTATTAATTACCGTGAGAACCCGCTTTGCGAATAGGACCACCCTATCTATCTCCGTGGGTGTCGAAAGAGCCAGCTAAGGGAATATCCAGGGAATTGGCAGCAGCATTCTCCTCGGTACATTAAAATCCCCTGCGACCACTAAACCAAGTGCCAAGCGTGGTGATTGTGGCCAATTCCTTTCCCCCTTCTGATAATCGTCTAAAGTGGCGTTTTATGGGGAGGCCTATTTTCAGCAGAGGGCGTCTTCTTGCTGATGATGTATACATCATAGGTATACCTAATTATAATTAAAACTAAACCCCTCAAATTCTAAAAGATCTTTTATCGGGCATTTCCGGCGAAATTGGCGAGGCCCTCTTGAGAGACTTAACGGCTTTAGTAAACCTGATGCTGTCAGGGCAAGTCAACAGTGACGTCATCGAAATTTTGTATGGCGCAAACTTGTGTGCCCTTATCAAAAAAGACGGTGGTATCAGACCTATTGCGGTAGGCACCACATACCGCCGTCTCGCTGCCAAGGTCGGCTGTAGGAAAAAGGTTGCTTTTTTAAGCAACCTTTTTCAGCCAATACAGCTGGGCTTTGGTTCGCGGGGTGGCTGTGAGGCCGCTGTTCATTCACTTAGAACCTTTCTCAAACTAAATTGTGGTGAAGTGTTGCTAAAGGTGGATGTTAAAAACGCTTTTAATTCTGTCGACAGAGGCGCTCTTTTGACACAAGTCAAGGATAAAATTCCCGAACTATATAAATTCCTTTATCAATGTTATGGCAATCCAACAAAATTAAATTACCAAAATAACGCGATCCTATCCTCAGTCGGATGTCAACAGGGCGACCCTCTAGGTCCGGCCATTTTTAGCCTTGCCATCCATCCAATTATTCAACGTCTTCAGTCCAAACTTAATGTTTGGTACTTGGATGACGGAACCCTAGGAGGCGACGTGAACACTGTTTTTAATGATCTAGGTATCATTATTAACGAATTTCGCGACATTGGTTTGGATTTAAATTTTTCTAAATGCGAACTTTTTGTTTGCGATACTTGTCCTGATAAAGATTTGGTTTTTGAAAAGTTTAATAGTCTTGCTCCGAATATCAAATTAGTAGACAAGCGTTCTCTTCGCCTTTTGGGTTCGCCGATTCTGGATGAGTCTATCTCACCTTTTGTAGAAGAAAAAATTCAAAAGTTCAATAACGCATCAGACAGGTTACTCAAAATTTAACGCCCACGTGGCTTTTACAATTATTCGTTTTTGTCTATTTGTCCCTAAATTTACTTATATTTTACGATGTTGTCAACTGTGGAAACACAGTGAGCTCCTTATGGGCTTAGACAGCATTGTAAAAAACACTCTGGTTTCGGTCTTGAATGTTGATATGGATGACAGGACGTGGTCGCAAGCCTCTCTACCTGTGCGCTTAGGAGGTTTAGGGATACGCAAAATTTCGAGTGTTGCATTACCGGCATTTTTGTCCTCTGTACATGGTACACATAAATTAATAGAAAAAATTCTTGCTCCATCTTTAGGTACTTTCGAAGTAGCCCATTTGTCTGAGGCCAAGAATGCCTGGGGGTTGGCTAGTCCAAATTCTGATTTCCCGGTGGTACTTTCCTCACAGAGGCTGTGGGACCGACCGCTCTGCGAACTAGCACGGAAAAATCTTTTAGATACGTGTCCTAGCGTCGCTGATCGTGCTCGGCTTCTCGCAGTCTCTGTGTGGGAGTCAGGACTTTGGTTACAGGCCATGCCTTCTTTCACCACTGGTAACCTTTTAGATCCGACTACTTTTCGTTTAGCTATCAGCTTACGTTTGGGCGCAAGATGCTGTGTGGCCCATCGCTGCCAGTGCGGTACCGCAGTTGACCAGCTCGGTCATCACGGTCTCTCGTGTTCAAAAAGCGCTGGTCGAATTTCGCGCCACGCTAGTCTTAATGACATCATTCGCCGGGCTTTTACCACCGCCAATGCTGCAGCCATTCTCGAACCGAATGGTCTCATGCGTGACGATGGTAAAAGACCCGACGGAATGACTCTGGTTCCCTGGAAGATGGGGCGGCCTTTAGTGTGGGACGCTACTTGCGTCGATACTATGGCGCCGTCACACCTTCCCGAGACACACGTTAGGGCCGGCGCCGCGGCTAATTCTGCTGAGCAGCTAAAACGCCGCAAATATAGTAATCTCGGTAGCGGTTACATATTTGAGCCGTTTGGTGTTGAGACCCTGGGTCCGTGGGGACCGGGAGCTCATCGCGTTTTCCAAAGTCTATCAGAGCGCCTGGTCGATGCGACGCGTGACCAACATGCTGGCACTTATTTGGCCCAACGCATCAGCATTGCAATTCAACGTGGCAATGCGGCCAGCATGTTGGGTACGCTACCTACCGGTAGTGGGCTGGTGCACTTGGACTGTCTATAGGCCATCGCGGCTATTATACAGTCCATAAGTGTTCTTTGTAATAGGTAGTGTAGCTAGTTTAGTTTAGTTTAGCTTAGTTTAGCTTAGTTTAGTTTAGTTTAGTTTTTATTATTGTAGTAGTTAGCTTGAGTAATAAAGGCAATTTGCCCGTTAAAAAAAACTAATTACAAATGTTACATTACAAATGTGGCTGCGCGGTATATAAACTTTTCAATCCGAGTACTATTAATATCGAAAGAAGGATGGCAGATCATATGCATTTTCAGTCGTGCAGAATAAAGAAAAAATATTATTTCTTAAAATTTTAGCAACCAGTGGGATTTGAACCCGCGTCTACCAACTCACCGGATTCCACGCTCTGCCAAATCTGCTTTGAAATTTGAAAAACTACATATAATATCTTTATAGATATACCTCAAGTATCGTTTACACTTTATAAGTCAATTCCATGATGATATTAATGTCGTTTTTGAAAACGCAAACCTTTTTAAAAAGTGGCGGAAAATCTCTTATTTTCTAAAAAAGTTTAAGCAGCGGCATTTGTTGTCCAGACCCAAATACAACCCTAATTACCATCAACAAAATCCATTTTCCTTTGACATTAGCATACACTTAACTCACCAAGTGTCACATAAAGTGTCAAGTAAGCTAGTAACCTAGTAACACTCGAGTTACGAGACACAAGCTCGTTTAATTGGTCATTCGGATGAATGAAGATCTTCTTACGTACTTTATGGCTACGACTTTGTTGCGAAAAGGTTGAGAATGAATCTTGTTTTATATTATTCTTTGCAAGCCTGGACATCTTGTGATCTTGCATTTTATATTCTATGAGGTTAAAAATAGAGTGCATACTTGCCTATGGAATGCTTCAGGCTGCAACTGGACTTTAACACCTACTTAGATTATCTACCCTTCTAAAGTTGTCATTTTTACTTTCCCTTGTTCTTCCTATTGTACTCTGCGCTGTCAAGGCCTCCCCTTGACTAACTCTTCCACTGTTTTCGGTCTTGTCTTGATATCGGCCAACTCCTGTCAAAGATGTCTCTTACGAAGCCTGCCATAAAATTGTTTAGCCGAGCTGGGATTCCACTTGGTGGTTATATTGGCCCAGAGTTTCTCTTAGCTGCAGCTGTTATGACCGGCCCAGTCTCACGGGTACTTAAATTGTAAGAGTACTTAAGAACAGGGGCCTTACTGTAGTATTTTAGCGCCATTCAAATGAAGACGTGAATCACTACAATACAATTTATACGGTTGCGATTTAATTTAGGTCTTCATTTGAATCGCTCTAAGAGGTGACAGTAAGGCCCCAGTGAGGAATGAAAGCAGTCCTTTCCTTGGCCTCAGGCTTTGGGGCAATGACTGCCTTTACCGTTGTCCTTGCTTCCAGCTAACTGGGTGTCTTCAAGTCAAGAAAAAACAGGTATATTCTAGGCAAGCATGCACCACCGTAAGCCGCGTCACCACTTACCATCAAGTGAGACAGTGGTCAAGTGCTATACCTATAAATAAATATAAAAAAATGGTTCTTTGAATTACCATATCGTAGATTCTGAAAATGTTGTCTTGTGGAAAATTTCGTTTCCGGGATAAATCTATTCATAATTTTACCTTTGATCGGCTTGCATTTGACCGCTGTCTCACGTGGTAAGTGACGACGCGGTCGACGAACATGCTTGCCTAGAAGATACAGGGTTCCCTCTTGCCTTGAAGTCACCTAGATTTTATTATTTAGGAAACAGAGACCCTGGTAAGTTGTTCCATTCCTTTGCAGTCCGCGCAATAAATGTTGAAGTGAAACGCTTTGTGCGGATTGGAGGAATGCCCAATTGCCCACCATATGGATATGGTGTTTCCGTGCGTAGTTAATACGCAGCGTATTTAAACAGTTTATGTGCATACTTGGCCGAGCGGTAGCATGTGCGCTTCGCAATCTTACGGCACCGGGTTCGATCCTCGGTCCTGCACCAATGACTTATCTAGTAAATTTATGCAGTTTTCGATGCCATCGCTCCGTGCCTCGGAGAGCCGTCGATCCCGGTTGTCATAATAACATCTATGGCAATCGTTACGGGTAGTCAGACGCCTGATAGAATCTGACGCCTGGTCTAACCATCCCTGTTAGGCTGTTACTGGTTCCTTATGGGTTGCGAGGTCAGATGGCAGTCGCTCGTGTAATTCTGGTAGCTCGCCGCTACAGGTTAGATTGGGAGTCGACCGCAATTACAAATGGGAAAAGGCAAAGAGGATTATGATGATGTGTGCATACTTTTCTAATATGTCTCGATCTTTGCGCACTTTCTTGCACACACACCTCCAGGGCTAGCATATATATAAAAATTGACATATCTCTACTCTGGAGAAAGCGGTAGACCAATGAAAATGCAATAAAAGGTTTATGACTAGGTGGTAGGACTTTTACTAGGTGGTAGGACTTTTACTAGGTGGTAGGTCTTTTATTAGGTAGTAGGACTTTTATTAGGTAGTAGGACTTTTACTAGGTGGTAGGACTTTTACTAGGTGGTACTAGATTACTAGACTACTAGGTTACTAGGCTGTGTGATGTCTCAGCATGACGTGCGCAGTGCAGTGTCACGCGAAATTTTTGTTTTAAAGTTCCGAGTGACACTGCAACTGTTATGGGTGGTCGTGTTGCTTATCATCATGTGAACGACTAGCTCGTCACGTCATTCAATCGCATAAAAGAAATGAAAATGACGTTATCTGCGTGAACGTTCATTGGTCAAACGATATCTCGAGAGAATAGATGTGTCGATTTTATAGCTCATGATAGCTCTACTGTAAGATGCTCTTTTGTGTGAAAAAGTATCTACCGTACTACCGTACCTACTTTTTATTATGTAAAAACGAATGACGTGACGAGCTAGTCCATAGAGCTAGTCGTTCACCTGGTATTAGCGTCACGGCTGCCCCTAAAAGATTGCAGTATCAGTCGGAACCAAAGATTATAAAGCCATTGATAGTGAACATAATTTCTCGTACAAACACGACTCACCTGCGCGGGTCAGGGGACGAGGTAACAAAACGAGACAGCTATACGAAATTACAAAGGACAGAGCAGGGTGGAACAAAAGACATCAACGGGTTCCCGTGATTTGTATGAAAATAGTAGTTGAAATACACTACTAATTTTCGTATGAGGGGAAGTTGTATCATTGGTCTACTCTAAATTGAAGTTTCGCTTGACACTGCGCACTGCGCACACTGCGTTATCCTGAGGCATCACACAGTCTAAAAAGATTTCTAGACTTTGAGATCAGTTCATAAGTCTCATTTGCCCAGTAATTTCACTAGCTACAATGCCCTTCAAACCAGAAAACAGCAGTGCTTGCACACTACTGCTTGGCGGCAGAATAACTGGCAAAGTGGTGGTACTTACCTAGACGAACTTTGCAGAAAAGTCCTACCACCTAGTAAACCAGTAGGTACGGCTCGCTTATTAGCGATGGGAAAACAAAATTTTAATACCATTTGTTCCCCTAAGCGGACAGAGTAGGGGGATAGATGGTAATTGTAATAATTCATTTAAAAAACACCTGCTATTTGTGTTGATGTTTCGTTTATGTTCAAACCACAGATTTAGTAAATTTGTCCTCTCTGGAACTGATCCAACTGTATAAGTTAGCACTTTTTCAACTACTTTCAAAGCTGAAACTTATCGTTTACTCATGGTAAAGTTTTATTTAACTTAAATAATCCTTTGTTAAGTTAAAACTTGCCCTTTCCGATCTAATTAAACCACATTTCTGGAGTCTTTGAAATTAAACAGTAACCTAAACTTTTTAATGTTGCTACTTAATTTTTTTTTTAAGAATCTATTAAAAGAAAATAATTCGTCTTTGACACTTAAAAATGTTTTATTTCGTTTTGAAACATTTTAAACTAAATAATTAACAACATTGAGATAGTTAATGTTTTTATTACGAAATTTATAGTTTTTAAATTTATTTTTATGTGAAAGCATTTTGAACGAAACGTTAGTTACCCAGCCTTGCGGTTCAAGATGCTTTCACTATATAATAGGTACATTTAAATACACTGATTGTACATTAAAAATATAATTATAGCGTGTTCCTTTAAATATAAATACAGCTTAGCGTCAACTATTAAAAAAAAATTGAAATTTTGAAAGTTTACGATAAGATCATGATCATCCGTTACAATACGTAAAATATATACGACGTAGGTACTCTATTTAAACATACATAACCTTTTGTTATTTCATTTTGATTTTTAGCCAGTATGAACCGTGGAATAGAATTCGATATTTTTCTGAAATGTATGTACTCAGTTCATGCTAAATAACAATATTATAGCGTTAAATTAAAAAATAAAAATAAAATAAATACCTCAAAATATAATTCGCCGTTAGCCGAAATGTCTATTTCACACTACATGCTGCGGGAAAATGTTTCGCAGTTAGCTAAAACAACTGCGCCCTCCCAGCTGTCCGGCGGGGTAATTACGTAAAATTTGCAACAGCAATGCGACAGCAGTAGCAATGCGACAGCAGTAGCGAAGCATACATTCTCGACACCACTAATGATGTATGACAGCAATCACCGCGAGATTTACGCCTGTCGCAAACCTGTTGCGAGTTAGGTAATTAGGGGGCCGTAGTGCCAAATTATTACATGTCGTAGGTCTGTTGTTAAGAATTTGAATTTGGACTAATTTTATAGTACCTAGTTCTATGTTTTACATTATAGGTAATTTTGTGTTTAGCTTTAAATAGACATTCTAAATCTGGATGGACTGAGTACATTTCAGGAAAATATCGAATGAAATTCCACGGTAAATACCGAGATGGGTTTCTGTGTGTATTATTGTTTCTTTTTATTTTTTAAATATAAAAAGGTTTAAATAAATAATCTAGACCATACAAAATAATAACTATATGTAAACTAAAACTACAGAGATCAAGTTAATAAGCGTATTTTGCTTTATCAGTTTAAAATGTACAATTATATAATAAAGTAACTTATTACTAAACCCAATTTTACAATGTCTGATAAATACCATGGATTGATTTTTAAGTGTAAACCACACTTCAAGTATATCTATAAAGATATTACAGTTCTTAAAATTTTAGCAACCAGCGGGATTTGAACCCGCGCCTTCTAACTCACCGGATTAGACGCCCTACCAATTAAGCTATGGTCGCATGACCGCTAGCTGCGAAAATCTTAAGGACTATGTGTTCACCTACTAAGCAGTCGTGGCGACATCTATAGAACCTGTTTAAGACAGGTAATCTATTCATTAGGTAGTATTACTACTAACAGGTTCTATAGATGTCGCCACGACTGCTTAGTCGGTGAACACATAGTCCTTAAGATTTTCGCAGCTAGCGGTCATGCGACCATAGCCTAATTGGTAGGGCGTCTAATCCGGTGAGTTAGAAGGCGCGGGTTCAAATCCCACTGGTTGCTAAAATTTTAAGAACTGTAATATCTTTACTGATAAATACCAGCGATCATTTTTTATACGAGTTCTTCCAAGGAAACAACCAATACCACAGTATAAATATATAGTACTACGTACCAAAACCATTACTCAAAGTAGTAGGTACGTAAACCTAACTTCTGAAGCAAACAAACTTTAATAATGTTCAATATTATATTCAAGCAATCTGATTTAAACTGCTAAAGGTCAGCTAAAACTTAACCAGACATTGTGAAATTGAAGGTTAAAACATCGTTAAATATACATAGATAAGTGTACATATTATCCTAAGTTAAACTTTTAACATCACACCTCTCAGTTAGCCCAGTCGGAAGAATCATTAACCATGACAAGAGAATATCCGGATGAAGACGCATATAAACTATGACAGCAGTTGAGTCACTGGGGTTTTCTAGAAAACGAAAATCACAATTACGACTGACAGTCGTGGCAAGGCTCAACCTCTCTCTTCCTTCTGCTCTCTTCTTCTACTTCGCTGACGTCATTGAGTTCCTCGCTGTCCCTTCCAAGCCTGATGAAATGGTCTCGTGCCCTGCTTTTCCTCTGAGGATTTCCACTGACAACCAGTTCAGAAGATTGTTCGTAGCCAGATTTGTCGTCGTCGGATCGGCCGAATCTTACGAAGCTGGGGTCCCGTCCAAACCGCACAAAGCTAGCCGACTTCTTCGATGGAGCATCAAACTCTTCCTCGTATGCTTTTAGGATGGTGACCAGGTCGTCGGCGGAGAGAGTGATGGGCTGGGATCTTCCGAAGCGAAGGAAACTGTTGCCTCTTCTAGAAGGACGCTGGAAGGCTTCACGGAGGTCAGCTGCTGAAGGTTCTGCTGGATACGATCTTCCGAACCTGTGAAAAAAAAACATTTTGATTAGTCATATCACATGATTGTCAAATTCCTTCGTTTTTCCTGGAAGTTGTACTTAAAGCTTCTGAGACTACTACTACTGAAATGATTTAAATACAAAGAAAAACCAGTGGCCTGCTGTTGGATAGTTCTAGTAGCAGAATGTTCAAAGAATTCAAACTAATTAAGCCATTGGTTACCTCAACTATACGGATCAGAAAACCCATCCTAAAGATTAGTTTGTGAAGGGAAAAATTTTGAACCACGAACGTGATTTGAACCCGCATGAATGTAGATTACGCTAAGCAGGTGATACCGTTATCATAAATATCAAAGGACTTGTTCCAAATCCAAGAAGCCTTTAAGGTTCTTTTGGGATTTCTAAAAAAACTTTGTTTTCTGTTTACATAAGTATAAGATATTTACTGGTACTTGGTAGTGCTTACCTGATCATGCTCCTGTCAATAGCACTTCTTCTCCTAGCCTCAAGATCTGGAGATCTTCTGACGGGCATAGCAGCAGCACCTACCACCAACCACACCGCTGCCATAATGACTATACTCCGGGAACAGCTCATGGTGGAGAGGATCTGAAGACAATAGAAAGCATTACATTAATAAGAATTCATCTTCAGAGAGCTTAGCAAGCTATGGAAAGAAATATGATTAAAGTTTCTGTGAAGGATCCAGTTAGAAAGGGAATCAGAGAACCAAACGAAAGCGCACAGAAGAAGCAAACTGAAGTGGCCGTGAGTTAGACATTAACTGCAGATTTGTCTTGACAACTGATGGAGTAGACGTGTTTTTGAGTGGAGATCGCGACTTGGCAAACGTAGTGAAGGACACGCTTTGACCAAGTGGCGCGACGACTTGCGCGAAGTGGCTGACAGTATTTGTGCAAGCAGAGCTGAAAACCAGGCTCAGTGTCTTCGCCTATCCCAAGGCATCTTGGGAGAAGCCTATGTCTAGCAGTACACTACTGCTGTATGTGCTGATGATGATAATAATGATCTTCAGAGAACAAAGTAACCTAGGCCTACAGATCCAGTTTAAGGTCAAGTTTTTGTTAAATTTTAACTTGTGCTAAGTTTCTATACCGATCTGATAACGACAGCGTGGAGCTGAGGCAAGCAGCTGCTCAAAGTGGCACTCTGTGGGGGAGGCCTATGTTCAGCAATGCCAGTGGACGTCTTCGTCCGTAAGACAATAGTTGTAAAGCCAAGTCAGAAGCCTTTGGGCGGCTTAAAATTCTGACACCAGGGCTGACCACTTGCCTACACGAGAAGAAGAAGAAGACCAGTGAAACGTTAATGAATGACTAACCCTGATGTAGGATGCCTTGAAATAAGAGTACCTAGGTGCACTAGGTGGTAGGACTGTTCTGCAAAATTTGTCTAGGTAGGTACCACCGCTTTGCCAGTTATCCTGCCGCCAAGCAGTAGTGTGCAAGCACTACTGTGTTCCGATTTGAAGGGCAAATGAGACTTTATTATCTGATCTCACAGTCTAGTAATCTGATGACTGTGTGATGTCTCAGGATGACGTGCGCGGTGTACTGTCACGTGAAACTTTATTATTTTTAAGTTCCGAGTGACACTGCAACTGTTATGGGCGGCCGTGTCGCTTAACATCAGGTGAACGACTAGCTCGTCACGGTATTCATTCTCATAAAAAAACCTATAATCTACACCACACTACAAACACAAACAGGTCCATTAACCCGAACTTAATGAGTAAACACCCGTGGCTTAGGATCCAAGATTTCCTTCCTAATCCTATCTCTCCAAGGAAATAAAAGAAGTAATTCCAAGACGTGAATTTGGAAGTAGGTACCCAATTAAACGAACTTGATTTCGATCTAAGGTTGCAAAAATATGTACTTACTTACTTTGTGAGAGGATGGGATAATGGTCCTATCAAAATTTCTTGGCACAGAGGTCTTGTACGTAATCACGAATGTATTTGTTTTATACATAAATATGCATGTACTATACCAGAGCCATATTCAACATATTGTGTGAGTGTGGGCAAGTGATATAATGTAGTGAAACGTGGTTTTCGTGTTGCTTCCAAAATTCCATAGAAGCCTCTAGTAAAGTTGCCACCACTTTACTAGGGCATGCCTTAGACTGGATTATGACTAAGACTAGACTATGACTACTCTGACTGTGACTATGACTTGACTTTAAGTGAAAATTTCCATAATACGATGAAAAATTACAAAACTTGAAACTGGCTAAATACACTATGTGTGGAGCCAAAATATAAGGAAAAAAAAAATTATTGCATCTCGAATTTGGGTGATATGTGGGTGATATATTAGGTATATATATACTTATATAGATATATCTGTGTCCCTGGCAAAGCGGTGGTATACCTATAGCTAGGTATACCACCGCCAACCTATAGCTAGGTATACCACCGCCACCACCACTAGTTGGACCGACTTTACTAGTAAAGTAGAGTACCTACGTACCAATAAGTTACAAATCAAATTAATAGTTGTTGTTTAAAGTCACATCAATAACAACAAAAATCGTTTGCAAAACGAGAGTTTTAAAAACTTTTTATCAGTAAGGATGACAGATGAATGTTTTTACTTTGGACGTCGGATTTACAGACACAAAACGTAAATTATGATGGCAATTAATAAACCAAGATTTATACTAAGCTAAATTGGGTGAAACATTACCAATTTGTATGTCTCCGGATGATCAGAAATATTTCGGGATAAAGAGATTGGTGTTTTTGTAGTGTCAAGTTTACATTATAATTGAAGTTATACAAAAATTCAAATTCGAGTCATAGTCACGTGCAAGCTTAGGCATTCACGCCTGCGCCCTACACGTTCAATTTTATTGATCAATAAAATTGACGAGTCCATTTCGGTCAATGTTTTCTCCATACCTACAAACCGAAAAACATTGCACAATACTAACCCTACACGATCAATAAAACTGATCAATCACAAAGATTGATGAATAAAATTGAATGTGTAGGGCCGGCCTTAGCCTAGTCATGGTCAAGCTCTAGGAAAGCAGTGGATACTTTAAAAATGCGGAAGTTCTTGAAGGAACACAAAATTACTTTGTCGTGTTTATTTTTCTTTTTACTTTCAATTCAATTGTTTATTCATCTATAGAACAGAATAGAATAGAATATACCTACGTTTATTGCAAATATAAAACAGTACAATGAAAGCTTAAAACTAATTTATATAAACACATTTGTATTCAATTTAGTTCGTTCATATTAACATGTTCTTAGATAAGTCAGTCGTAACATTGTTACCTACACGTTCCTGCAATCATTAATTTTCATCATCAGCCTTTTTCGCCTACTTTCGATTGTAAAAACGCAGACCCAGGAGAATGCTGCTGCCCATTCCCTGGATATTATCTTAGCTGGCTCTTACGGCACAAACGGGAAGTGATGGGTTGATCCTCTTCTCTTGCTGGAACCACACTGCAAATCCTGCCTGATTATTTAACGCACCATTACTACGCTACTTCAAACTACATTTAAACTTTGGTAAATAATACCAAGCTGACAACGTAACGATTTCTGTAGTTTGTTATGTTTTCATTGTGATATTTTTCTATCACCAAAACCTTCATTTCACGAACGCAGCCACGCACGGTGCATGGTATCAACCATTGACTATAAACGCAGTTGACCAATGATACAACTTCATCCCCTCAAACGAAAATTGGTGGTGTATTTCAACCACTAATTTCTAATAATACTATGAATTTCTAATAAATCACGGGAACCCGTTGATGTCTTTTGTTCCATCCTGCTCTGTTCTATGTAATTTCGTATGACTTTGTCTCGTTTCGTTACCTCGCCCCCTGCCCGCGCAGGTGAGTCGTGTTTGTAGGAGAAATTATGTTTACGAGCTATCAACGGCCTTTATAATCTTTGGTATCAACCGTATCAACCTTTTATTTAAGGTGACGAGTAGAGCCAGATAAGCAAGTCCAAATTCGTTCAAAGAAACGTTAACCTTAACGTCGAAGTCGTAAATATCAATTCAGTGTGCACTTCAGCGCGGCGCTTACGACAAAGACAACGCACGAAATGACTGATTTTGACGGTTTTTAATTAATATCTATTTTTATATAGTATTTTTCAAAGTCATCACGACATCTGAATGTTTGTTGGGAATACGCTAATTTATTTTTTGTATAAATATATTCGGTAGAAGCTCAGTAAAATAGGAACATTCCAACTTTTGGAGGGAGGTTTGTGATTTTTTTCTATAGAGCTATATTTATTAATCGTGTATTTGCGGTCATCACCAACGACTTAATGAAATGAATTACGTGATATATTAAGTTCAAAGTTCCACATGTTCTCATTACGCCAGGAAACATCCCAAAAACACCTTGTTTGCTCTACTCGTCGCCTTAAGTAAAATGCTTATATTGGCATGTCGCTTTTAAGGTAACTCGATCAAAAGGGTCGCAAACTGAGCTAGCTGCCCATACTTGAGTTTCTTAAAGACTTCATTTTTCTTTATTTACTCTCATCTTTACCACAGAAAACATAAAATTAAAACAAAAGATGTTTTCACCAGCATTAATGAAATTTAATTTTACCAGCCAAAAAGCACGTTCGTTCAGATAATGGTGGTGAAACGCTGTAACTGGACCGGAGATTGTCCCGTTAAAGTTAATTATCCAAGTAACGCGCACTGTGCAGGCCTAAACGGCGCTTACTTTGAAGAATTAATGCAAAGTATTGAAAAACTGAGTTTTGTTTGTTAGCTAAACATTACCTTTACTTGTACAAACAAACAAAATATTAAACATTTTGTGCATAGACATTTCACACAGCGTCCACCAAATAACTATAGGAGAATTATATCACAGATAAAATAGCTACTTATACCAGCTATCGGTTTTTTCTCTAATCTATGGTTCGCACCCTGTAGCGCAGCGTGGGCGTCAAAAAGCATAATTATAATATAACTTCACAAAATAATACGGCGCCTGAAAGAAGCTTGCACAACATTTTTCACAAGGGCTAATAACAATACAAGTCTGTATTTTCCTCGCAATTGTGATGAAAAACGTCGTATGACACGCGTGTGCATGGATCATTACACTCGTATCATAATTTACTAATTCAGCTTCAATGAAAGAAAAATCATTGTTGCCTTCAAAACTAAAATTAAAAATTAAATGCATTACACAATTATACATACATAGGTATCTATTGTATAAAATAGCAAAAAACAAGTAGGTAAGCAAATACTTTTTGGCTTTTGAAATTGTTGGTCCTGCAAAAGCGCAAGGTGATACAGCTCCTACCTAAATGCCAGAGCAACCACGGTTGCGAAGATGCACCCATTTAGTATACGCCTCGCAACTGTGGTTGCGAAGAATTGTTCATAATTTTATATCGGCAAAAATTTAAAAATGGTGCTTTTTTCTGCTAAATTGAGGTGTACGTCGTAGTAGAAATATATTTCCTTCGCCTAGCAACCCCAAAATAGCCACAGCCCATGCAATTTTAAAAGAAAAAAAAAGTTTAAAGTCAGGTGACATTTTTTTTTTCTTCGGCCGTAATATTTGAAGTTTAAAAAAATCGTTCTGGCTAATTTTTGTATTGTCTGTGTCGATATTTTTATGTCATTGGATGCGAATGTATATCTTTTATATAAATAAAATAAAAAAATAGTATGTCATCGCTTTTAATTTCGTAGAAATAAATATTTCGCTGAACAACATAGATTTATTTGACTGGGACAACTTTGCACGCTCTTGGCCAATTATTTTACTATTATATTGGACATAAAACGATGCGGATGCGGATGCGTTGTTCGTTCCTGTAACCGGAAACATAGAGTTTATGCTTTAAAAACAAACACCAGAGGCACAGGAACGTTTATTCCCAAAGTGCCGAACGTGGCGGCCCGAGTTCCCGCCAAAAAAAATCTGCGCCACAGACATCAAAAACGCTAAAAAACGCATCGCGATTTCAGTGGTTAGTTCATAATGCATTTACATTAAGCCTAAATGAAGTACCAACATTACCAACTCAACATTAAAATTTAACTCACTAATACATATTATACCTAACTTATAATAATTTATATAAACAGTTCAACTATAGTAACCCCATATCTCTGTCCGTCTGTCAATGTGTCAAGCCACATCCAGTCCCAGACACAAACGCTGCATTATTGGGCTTGGTCTCATCGTCCCCGGTGGCGCTGCCCCGGTACCGGGGACGATGAGACAAAAGGTGTCATCCTCCCCGGTAGCCTCAACAATGGCGCTCACCGGGGCCGATGAAACAGTAAAAGTGTCATCTGCCCCGTTATAGTCGGATCGATGAATTCATCTCGGTGACAGCGGGGCCGATGAGAATTAAAGTCTCATCATCCCCGGTACGGCCAGTGCTGGTGTTTTTAACGGGGAGGATTACACAAATCTAGTTTCATCAAGCACAGCATGGAAGGTAGGGTGCTATAATAAAGAATTTGCCTAAGAATGTATAAATGAAACGAGTCTGTTTATAATGAATATAAATGTAATAGAGCAATAAGAATATACTAAGGTTAAAATTAAAATAACGATGATTTAGTAGATAGAACCAGACATCGTAGTTCAAAGAACAAAACTAAACAGCTAACAGCAGCATAACTAAATAGCTTCTAGTAAAATAAACGTGTTATTTACCTCTTACTTTTGTAATTCAAACTCAAACTCAAATTCTTTATTGCAAATAGGCTATTTTTAGCACTTTTACAAATCAAAACTTGATAACGTATTTATAAATAATAAAAATTAAATTATTGTACATATTAAGCAAGCAATTACAAATAATGATTACCTTACCTTTTTTGTACCTATCTACATTGACCCATCTTTATTTAACATTATTTACATTCAATAACACAGCCAGTTGTTTTTTGTGGTAGCTGTTAGTAGTCAAAACTCATATATATATATTTAGCTTACGATTAAATATTACTCATCGAAAAGCCCGATCTTGTTTTGATAGCCTTAGACGTCTGGTATCACAAATTCAAATAGGATTTTCGAAGAATATAACCACTGTTGCTTGTTTTATTGATATAGATAGTGCCTATAATAATGTTAACGTTTCTTGTCTGATGACAATATTGGACCAGTTGGGTGTGGGTGAAAAAATTTGTGTATATCTTTGGTCTTACTTAACTCAAAGACATCTCAAAATGTCTGTTGATGGAGGTGACCTTGTGAGAAGTACGGGACAAGGTTTGGCGCAAGGAGACCCATGGTCCATGGTCATGGTCAATGTTGCCACTTTAGATATATGTAAAAGTATTCAAAATGTTCAAATTTCTCAATATGCCGATGATTTTGTTTTATATGTTTCAAAAAATAATTTAGATTCCGCAATTTTAGAGTTACAATCTGCCTGTCAGAAGTTCAATTCAATGTTAAATAATCTAGGGTTAAATATTTCTCCAAACAAAAGTAAATTCTGTGTTTTTAAGAAAGGTGGATATAGAAGTACTGTCGAGCTCAGAATCAATAATTACTCTCTTCCAATGGTTAATCATTTTAAATATTTGGGCCTGTGGCTGGATAGCTCATTAAGATGGGGTATGCACATTATGGAAACCTCACAAAAAGTGTCAAAATTTATAAATTTATTGAAAGTATTGTCAGGACCAACCTGGGGTCTCCACCAAAAACATTTGAGGCGTGTATATATAGCAATCATTCGCAGTAGAATAGATTATGTAAGCTTCTTATTCGATAATAGCTGTAAAACCAACTTGATAAAATTAGATAGGATTCAAAATCAAGCTTTACGCGTAATTGGTGGCTACTTACGAAGTACCCCAATTCATGTGATGGAAAGCGATTTGTGTTTACCGCCTCTTAATACTCGTGGAAAATTTTTAGCAGGGAAATTTTGGCTTAAATCTAAATCATTTTCAAATAGTAAAACAATTGACATCATTGAAGAGCTCACCCGTAATATGCGATCTAATTATTGGCTTAATAAAAAACTTCCTCTATTAGTTTCAATTCATTCAGATTTAAAAAATATACCTATTCATGGTAGTAACCAGCTGGAAATATTTTTGTTGGAGACTTGGGTTAGCAATATTGATTTGTCACATGTAATCTACGATTCAATTCCAAGCATTGATCGCGCTAAACGGTTGTTCAGTTGCCAACTTTTAAATACCTTGTCTACCAACTACAAACGACAACAATATGGAAATTGCTATGCAATTTTTACGGATGGAACTAATGGCGGCGCGGCCTTTTTAGACCCTTTGCAAGGCGGTTTTATTAAACTTAAGATTGATTCGGATGTCTCAATAATGCATATCGAACTAATTGCGATTTCTGAAGCTTTATCCTACATCGAGTCCATCAATTATGATAAATTTGTTGTTTTGACTGACTCAAAAAGCTCTTTGCAACACTTGGCTCGCTGTACCTCGCAGGTGACGCGAGGCACACCGATCGCCTACCGTATTCTGGAATCAATCTTAAGTTTACAGTCTCAGAATAAAGAGATATTCCTGCAGTGGATTCCATCTCACATACAGCTTAAAGAAAATGATGCTGTAGATCTTTTAGCTAAACAGGCTACAGTTGACGGAGTTCATTTGGAGGTAATCCCATTGTATTCTGACTACGTAAAACTTGTAAAGGAGCAATGTAGAATAGTATGGCAGGAATACTTTGATGAAAGATCGAGAGAAAAGGGTATTTGGTTTAAGACAATTCAGCCACTGATCGATAAATACCCATGGATCGATAATTGTATGTTGAGTCGCAAAACACTGGTAACTGCTCTCAGGCTTCGCTTTTTTTTTTTTTTTTTTTTTTTTTTTTTTTTGAGCGGGCTAATGCTGTTGGTCTCTACCGACCTTTACAGCGTCACCGGGCGGGAGGGCAGGCGCTTAAGGCGCCCAACCGTCAAAAGTGGGAGGCAACTAGCACAAGGGCACCCCTGGGGTGCGAGCCTCGGCTTGGGCCGTTGCCGGGATAAGAGGATCGAGAAGGCTACGTCCACTGGAAGAGTGGACCCTATGGAAAGTCGCGACCGTTCTAGCTAACCTACGGGGGGTACGTCGACCTCGCCGGCGGGGTCGGTGTCTGATTGTGTTACGCTGGTAATCTCAGGCTTCGCTCTGCACACATTCCATCTAACAAGTTTGGATTTTTAATGAAAAAAACACCATCTCCCAATTGCACCAAGTGTGGAGTACTGGAGGACGTTCAACATATTTTGATGGAATGTGTGCGGAATGAAACCCAGAGAAGACTATTGTTTAATTGTAATAATATATTAGACGTCGGTTTGTGTAACTGCATATTATCATGCCCTACGTCAGATCAGGCCATAGTTTTATATAAATTAGCGGAGTTAGACTTAGTTAAGTAATGTGATTTTTTTTGTCCTCTTACTGGGCGATGTGGTCGCTCTGCGACAAAGCCATTAAAATTAAATTTAAAAAATAAAATTACTCACCTATATCATAGTGAAGTGCTAAAAACAAATTCAAATTACACTTTTATGATTGTGTATTGTTAAGCACCTGGGTACTTATTCTCTTTTTTAAATGCCGCACTGACAAACAAGTTTTTATGGAACAACGAAAGAGTAAGAAGAGAAACAAAGGAGCACCATACTTAGATTCATTGATTACATAACTGTATGGTATAATTGTTTAATCCGATAATAAATTTTGTACAGTACGGGTATAAATATAAACACCCGAAGAGATTTTATATGTAAACCACAAATTATAAATTCCGTTTAAGCTTATTATTTTTAGCAGAGCATAGCAAATATCATACAGAAAATCTATTTTCTACTTACTTTCAAAGTTAATACGAGTTTTTACTACTAACAGCTACCACAAAAAACAACTATCTGTGTTATTAAACGTAAACAATGTTGAATAAAGAAGGGTCGATGTAGATAGGTACATAATAATAATTTGTAATTATAAAAATAAGAGGTAAATAACACGTTTATTTTAATTAAAGCTATTTAGTTATCGTTTTGTTCTGTGTCTTACGATGTCTCTCTACTAAATCATCGTTATTTTAATTTTAACCATAGTATATTTATATTGCTCTATTACATTTATATTCATTATAAACACTCGTTTCATTTATACATTATTAGGCAAATTCTTTATCATAGCACCCTACCTTCCATGCTGGGCTTAATGAAACTAGAATTGTGTGATCCTCCCCGTTAAAAGCACCAGCTGGGTTAGCATGGACGGTAGACAAAATTGTCTTTTCCCGTTTTACGTCACTTTCTTCATACTTGCTTGGAGTAAAACAGAGGAAAGACAGTTTTGTCTACCGGCCGTGCTAACCCTACAGCACTGGCCGTACCGGGGATGATCAGACTATAACTCCCTATCGGCCCCGCTGTCACCGAGATGAATTCATCGATCCGACTATAACGGGGCAGATGACACTTTTACTGTTTCATCGGCCCCGGTGAGCGCCATTGTTGAGGCTACCGGGGAGGATGACACCTTTTGTCTCATCGTCCCCGGTACCGGGGCAGCGCCACCGGGGACGATGAGACCAAGCCCATTATTGTAGTACTCATAACAACAGAGATCCTAGATCTAAAGCATCCCCGTGACGATCAATCGCGATTGACAATCGTTACGTGATTGACCGTTTCGATTGAATAGAGAAACTAAAAAACCACTAGAACTTTATGACCATAATGCGGATAATTATTCTGCGATCACAGAACGGTCATCGCATCGAATAACTATCTTGATTCGTAATTATTCTCATGTGTCTGAGGGTCGTGACTTCCACCTTCCATGACCTTTAATTTATTTATTGTGATAAAAACGACAAAATCAATTACAATTACCACTAAATATTTATCCTAAATTAAATTATTTATCTTCTTTATGACGTCACGCCATCTTCTCCTATTTTCATATTTATTTCCCTAATAACTATACCTGATAATAACCATCTTAGACCGCATCGTCACTTCCCATTAGGTGAGATAGTGGTCAAACGCAAGCCTACCAAACAATAAAAAAAAGAAAATAAAAACCTGACTCTAAAATAGAACATTTCCATTCAACGTGGTCATGAGCATTATATCTATTAATTTTAATTAAAATAAACTATCACCCTCTTCTCAACATGGATTATTTACAACAAGTATTTGTTATTGACAGAGTTTGCAAAAGTACCTACAATCCAAATTGTATTGTTTTAACTTTACAATGGACCTGCCCATTTGTATGCAAATTTTTGTGGTGTCCCTTACTTTGTGGAGAAGTGTTCACATATTCAGCTTCTGTTTGAGAAATCTGATTTCAAATGGAAGGGACTTTTCGTGGGATCAACTCGGAATCATAACATAATCAGTAAACTGTGGAATATTTGAACAAAGTTTGAATATACTTTTAATAATTTTTCCAGTAGCAGGTGTATAGTATGGTACTGGGTGGCGCAAAAGTAAAGACCCTATTTGGTTCAGCTATAACATTTTTTCTAAATTAGAAAACTAGATTTAGGTTTTTTTAAATGTATATTTGTGCCATTAAATTTCGTACCATTAGGATTTAAAGATTATGTCTTTTAAATGGTGACCTCCAGAGTTGATACACATTTGAGCCCTATTTATGACATTTTGCATAACTTGCCGTAACACTTCCTGCGATATGTTCGTTATTTCTTGACGAATGTTTTCTTTTAGAGCTGCGAGAGTCTGTGGCTTGTTCACATACACCCGAGATTTCAAAAAACCCCAAAGAAAGAAGTCTGGACTGGTCAGATCGGGTGATCTTGCAGGCCAAGGCAAATCGCCAAAACGAGAGATAACTCGGCTTGGAAAAGCGTCCCTCACTAAGTCCATAGTGTCGCGCGCTGTGTGTGCCGTAGCGCCGTCTTGTTGAAACCAGATGTGCTCCAGCCCCAATTCGTCCAAACTGGGTATCAAAAACTCACGTAACATGGTTCTGTAGCGTTCTCCAGTGACAGTTATCGCATTGCCTCCAGCGTCTTCGAAAAAATAGGGTCCGATCACTCTGTCAACACAGATGCCACACCATACAGTAACTTTTAGTGGGTGTAGAGGTGTTTCTTGAATAATGCGCGGATTATCAGTGCCCCAGAACCGAGTATTCTGCTTATTGACATGCCCTGAGAAGTGTTACGGCAAGTTATGCAAAATGTCATAAATAGGGCTCAAATGTGTATCAACTCTGGAGGTCACCATTTAAAAGACATCATCTTTAAATCCTAATGGTACGAAATTTAATGGCACAAATATACATTTAAAAAAACCTAAATCTAGTTTTCTAATTTAGAAAAAATGTTATAGCTGAACCAAATAGGGTCTTTACTTTTGCGCCACCCAGTATATATATATATACCATATACTGGGTGTAATTGAATTCATTCACATCCATTGGAACTAGAGAAAGAAAGAAAGAAAAAAGTATTTATTTGCAACAGACACAAATAATAATATAGATTTACAGTAGACAGACGATTTATACTGTTACAAATCGGCCCCCAACTCAGCATGGTGCTAGTTCTTACGAACCGGCGCTGATCTTCCGTTGGGACCGCTTAGTGAAGCCACGGAGCAGACATACACTAGGCACTACTCCTACTCCTGACACCGGTCACGAGAAGACCAAAACTTTTGAAATCTAACGCTTTGATTTGGTATTCATAATAACTCCAAAAATGGGATAACTTACTTAATCAACTGCTACAGTATAAAAATTAAATTAAAATAATAATTCACTGTTTTTAATTATTACATACAAGGTAAAACAACTTTTAAATGTATTAAAATCGTACGTTCCAACTACGTACGCCGCGGCAATCTTAAGAATTTTCAATAAAAAGTATTTAAATTTGCACTCGTTACCCTTTAATAATCATCAAAAATGATGCACCATCATGTACTCAATTTATGCCATTGAATTAAACTGCATCCTGTGTTAGAGTAAAATAAACCAAAGAAGCGTAGACCATTAAAACACTGGAGAATGCAATGCGAACTACGCTTTGAAGCAAGAAAATATGTATACGTCACGAAACAGTGTCGCCCGTAAGAGAGGGATCAAAAACATAAGCAGCGTCATTCAAGGCCAAATTTTCTTACTTCAAAGCGTGGTTCATACTCTCCAGTATTTTATACAATTATAAGCTTTTTGTGGAGACTAATAAAGACACAATAAACGTTCTCTCTTACCGTGCGTTTCCACCAAAGATTTTAAAGCCCGTTGATAGCTCGTGAACATAATTTCTCGTACAAACACGATTCACCTGCGTGGGCAGGGGGCGAGGTAACATAACGAGACAAAGTCATACAAAATTACAAAGAACAGAGCAGGATGGAACAAAAGACATCAACGGGTTCCCATGATTTATTGGAAATTCATAGTATTTATTAGAAATCAGTGGTTGAAATACACCACTAATTTTCAGTTAAGTTGTATCATTGGTCAACTGGATTTATAGTCATGGTTTCCATTAAAAAGCGTGTAACATTTTCTGGAATTGTAGCGAGAAACAAACGAAATCCACATCGATTCCCTCAACACATTTGAGCTACAACTCAACAATACCTTTTTTATATAACTAAATAGACCGCAATCTCACCTGATGGTAAGTGACGACGCGGTCTACGACTGTACATGCTTGCCTAGAAGATACCTATTCACTCGCGACTTGAAGAGCTCCAGATTGTACTTGTCGGGAAACAAAGACGCTGGTAAAGTGTTCCATTCCTTCGCTGCCCGGATTATAAATGTCGAGTCAAACCTCTTGGTAAACATCAACCATAAATGGATGGCGTGTAGCTGTACGTCTTGTCGTCCAATGTTGAAATGGAGATGGTGAAATTGTGGAATACATCTTTGTTTCCACCATAACACCTAAGTAGGAAAAGTTGCAAGATCCTTACAAAGTAGAATATGCTTACAGCTGCTTATAACAAAAATAAAATTTGATTTTGACCTTTCGCAAACCATAACCGCCACAAATAAGTAAAACATATATTGAGCCATGGTAACAATAAAATAAGAGACATATTCCTTTATTCTTAGTAAAATGAGCGAGGTCGGGACGTCAGACAACGTGGCGTCAAAACGTCACTGAATGGGTGGAAGAGTTACAGTGCAAGTTAACGCAGTTAAAAATCTAGGTATAGTTGCACAGATCTGTACCTGTATAATTATTATCGCTGGCTGAATTTGAATTTCGAACATGAAAATTAAAAATAAATTAATTAATTGTCCTTGCTGAATTCGAATTTCGAACGTCAAATTCACCGAACAAGGTGGTAGTAAAGCCTCCAACGCCTCCTCATGGTGTATAAATCACGCGTCATGATGTACCTAGGTAAGCGTTTTCCCTTACTCGGCTTTTTGATGGTGCACTATTATTTATAAAAAAATAATATATACATACTATAAAAAAGTGTTTAAAGTGCAAGTGAAGACAACAATATACAAATAAAAAGAAAATAAACAAACAGGGCTTTAAATTTTTATTGCATCGTCATTAACGCGTCATCAGTAAGTTACAACGTTATCACGACTTTGCAGCAGATACAGTCCCTACTGTTTGTTTTTATACTGTGACAGTTATACCAGTCCAAAGAGTCGGGAATTCTAAATCAAAGTGAATACGCTCTAGAAGCACTTAGCTTGAATAGTGGCAATCGAGGCAAAATATAAAATAACTTCTATTTAATATGCATTTGACGATTATAAGAACGATTAAAACATTATTTTTTATGACTGTTTTTAATTTCTAATAGAAAGTCGATATCGCTTTAAATGTAAAATAATATTAAAACAAATCTGTTTATTCTCTCATAAATTCATCATCAGCCTGATGACGTCCACTGCTGAACATAGGCCACCCCACAGAGCGTCACTTTGAGCAGCTGCTTGCCTCTTGCATCAACCGGCTCCCCGCGGTTTTGGCAGGTCGGTCCATGTAGGGAGGGCCCGTGTCTTCCAGTTAATGATCGATACTCGAGAACGTTTCTTCCAAGTTATTTCCCCAGGTTTTCGGTTCTGCAAGCGATGTGGCCTTGCATACATACTATTTAAGTTTGCTGATTCTAAGAGCTATCGGTGACTTTAGTTCTCTTTCGGATCTCCTCATTTTACTCTCACATTTTTTATACAGACCTCAGACCTCACAATTGCTGACATTAGATAGCTGGACGAAAAATTAACAAGACCTCAATCTATTAAGTTAACAGTGAAAAATCCCTCAACCCTAAGCCAATTCTCTTCCCAATTCTCTTTTCAACCTCAAGTTAGCCAAAATATCGCGGCAAATGTCGCGGCGATAACGCGGCGATAACGCGGCGACATCGCAGTGATATCGCTGTAATATCGCGGCGATATTGCTGTAATATCGCGGCGATATCGCTACCGCCCAACGTGGGGGCTGCCTTAAGGTATACTTAAAAACAAATCAATCTTGCTTAGTATCTGAGAGAGGTCAGCTGACACACTACGTGGGATCACAGTCTCGCAAACTTCAACATTAGAACAATAAATACAGATTAATGTTCTCAATAAAGTCTACTCGATACGCCTATAAAGAGAGACCATTGTGTGCTCTATACGTTGGTACCCGCGTTAAAATTATCGCCAATAAACTGGATGATAAAATGTTGACAATCGGAAGGTCGTATTTCCATGTGGGTCGTGATTTTTGACCTTAAATGTACTGAAAATTGATGTTGGAAGCAATTATGTTACGGGGTTGTGACCTTTTTTATATCAGGCTCGTATCGTATTGCATAACTACGCTCTGATTGTGAATCTGTGCTGTGACAAGCACTGACAATATTCAATTTGTGAACTATTTTTCTGTTTTACTCCACTTGACAAGTAGAAAGTCATATAAAACGGTCATCTTTTCCCGTTTTATATGACTTTCTAAGTCATATAAAACGGGAAAAGATAATTTTCTCTACCGCTAGTACTAAGCCTGGGTTAGCATGGACAGTAGACAAAATTGTCTTTCCCCGTTTTACGTCACTTTCTTCATACTTGCTTGGAGTAAAACAGGGGAAAGACAGTTTTGTCTACCGGCCGTGCTAAACCTAGAGGACCTAAAGTATCGCAGCAAGTTACATCAAAATTCATCAATGGTTATACACAGACTAAAGAAACGCGGATAAGAAGCAAAGCTAAATGAAGAAGTAATAATTGTTGGTAAAGTAATAACCGTAACCCGTAATCCGGAGAATTATTCTTGAGCAAAAATCGAACTGGCTGTGATGAACTGAGACATGGTCTCTTACTGTTGGCCTCATTAATAAGCTCAAAGTTGCGCAGCGAGCCACAGAGAGAGCTATGCTCAGTGTTTCCCTGCGAGATAGCTCCGAAACGAGGAGATCCGCAGGAGAACTAAAGTGACCGATATAGCTCTTAGAATTAGCAAGTTGAAATGGCAATGGGCAGGCCACATCGTTCGTAGAACTGACAACTAATGGGGAAGAAAGGTCCTTGAGTGGCGACCACGAACCGGAAGACGCAGCGTGGGACCGTGGTGGACCGACGATCTGGTGAAAGCCACGAGGAGACGGTGGATGCAGGAGCCAAGCAGCCGCTCAAAGTGGCGCTCTATGGGGGAGGCCTATGTTCATCAGTGGACGTCTTCAGGCTGTGAATGAACAATCGAAAGTATCGATCAATATCAAACTTTCGTCGTGTGAAAGAGAAAAAAAATGGTTTCATTGAAACAACTCGAAATCAAAAAGATCTACAAAGCGCTACGATCATCATAACGCTACAAAATATATCTCTAAACTAAGAGAAGTCAAGACATACTTTATGAATTACGTAAAGAAAGTTACAAAGATCAATACATAATTCTAATATTTCTAGAAGTAACAAAGTAATTCTAGAATTCTGAATTCGCGAAAATTAGTTCATTTGATTTACTGTACAGAATTTTAGGTTTGTCTTCGTAAACCTTACTTTTATCAATACATTTCCGGGTGCCGGAGTTTGAGTTAAAGAAACAAAATTGGTTTTCCCATTTATAAGCGGAATATTTGGAATGATTACCGTGAAACTGAAAAAAATTATCTACAAATTTAAAATGTTAACGTTGTCTTTTTGTTTGTGTATAGGTAATGGAATGTCTATTTTTTTTGCTTTTGTACATTTCGATATTCAACACCATAAATTATACACTATTGGTATTTGGTACCTACCTAAATACACTCGGTTCTGCAGCAAGTCAGCTGAGGGAAAAGTAGCAGCGAACTTACGTGCATGCGAGCAAACTGCGCGCGCGCGGTTTGCGTGCAGCTTGCGCGCCTCATGCGAGCAGCACGCGAGCAGCACGCACGCAGTTCGCATTCGTGGCGCATTCACCTGATCACACACAGCCTTATTACTAAAGAATTTACCTTTTCCGCTGTACCTACCTATATATTATTCGTGCCGCAGCCCCAGGCGTATGATGGGGAAATTACGGATTTCTCCGAACATGCCTCAGATCGTGTCTTGCGAAACAAAACAATATTACTTACCTACATTTATTCAAAAGAAGACGTGAATAAAGCCTTTTCTTCAAAGGGAGAAACAAAATAAATCTATACTTATAATAAAACTGTAACAGGATCAATTCTGTACAATAAAAATATTTTGAAAATTTTTGTTGGACTCTCTACATCTCTCGATACTAAAGCCAAAACTATATTTTTTTTATTTTTGTCTGTCTGTCTGTCTGTCTGTATCTTGGCTGAGCATCACGCTGAAACTACTGAATGGATTCAAATGAAACTTAGCATGTTTTGAGTTAGGCTATATGATCCTTTTAATCCTGAAATTCAGCGCGGTTCGCTCGGGAGAGGGGATTAAAGTAAAAATATGTACTTATTTGTAATTCATTAAAGCGTGGTTTGATTTCATTAATTTTTTTTTGTTGGAAAGGGGGTGTTTTGAGTATTGTCCCGTAAATATTACAAGGTCGTCGGTTTTGTGGTTCAGAATTACAGACATTCAACCTTCAGTATTAGGTCCAAAGCCACTCCTATCCTGTACTATGGAAAGAGAGAAGGGAGGGAGGAAAAGATAAGGGAAAAGGATGAATGGATGAAGGTAAAAGCAGGGAGGCAGGTGCTGGCGCACCTGCCTCCTTTCACTGTTTCATGCATAATCATGATAAGGCGTAAAACTGTAATCAGTTTTACGCCTTATCTCAGTCTAAAGGAAGAGAGAAGTTCGCACGGGTTAATACCCGTGCGAAGCCGGGGTGGGTCAGCTAGTAAAAAATAAAAATATCCATATGATTTTTTATCTACACTCACAATAATTTTATTATAGTTTTGATTCTGAATTTAAATACAGTTATGGTTATTTAGATAATCATTTACCTACCTACAGTAGAATAGAATATAATTATGTTAAGTGATTCTATGCTGTAATTCATATTTTATGTGAAATTAGATGTCATTCACACAACACGCAAAAATATAATCAGCATACTAAAAGGTGGGATTTTTGATTCGTCGTTAAAGTAACCAATGTTCAAAAATGCTAACAAATTCTAATCAATGGTCAAAATTTGGAGTTTTTAACCATTACTTAACCTTACCTACACCACCTACCTACTTACCTTAACTACAGATCAAAAAAGCTACCCTAATACGTGGCATCCACTTTTACTTGGGTACGACTCTAGGTAATAATTGTGCTCCTTTTGACAAGTTTTGCAATCGATTGTAAGAGTGTTTTATCTTATTTCTTGGCAATTAATAGAGAGAGGACCCCACTCGGTGGACCGACGATCTGGTGAAAGCCGCGGGGAGCCGATGGATGCAGGAGGTGAGCAGCCGCTCAAGGTGGCGCGCTCTGGGGGCGGCCTATGTTCATCAGTGGACGTCTTCAGGCTGTTGATGATGATGAATAGAGAGAGAAGGTTTTCTCGTTATTTACAGGTCATGCAATTTTATGTAAAACGTTCCGTGTGTAACATCAACGGTCGACACCTACTGCTGAACACAGGCCTTCCATATAAAACGCCACTTTGGATGATTATCATAGGAGCGGGTTTGCCATAATCACCACGCTTGATCGCAGAAGGTTTTAATGTACCGAGGAATGCAGCTGCTGCCTAATCTCTGGATATTCCTTCAGCCGGCTCATAAGGCACCCAGGGAAGAGATGGGGTAGTCCTATTACTCACATCGCGCTGGGACCACACCGGCCTGTCATGGACGAGCCGTGGTTACCTTACCTATTTATAGTGGTATTTTTTTATCGGCAATGTGCGTTTATTCTTTAAACAAATTACTACAATAATAAAAACTAGTAAACTAGCTACACTACCTACTACAAAGAACATTTGGGCTGTATAATAGCCGCGATGGCCTATAGACAGTCCAAATACTCCAGCCCACTACCGGTAGGTAGCGTACCCAACATAAGTTCCAGCATTTTGGTCATGCGTCGCATCAACCAGGCGCTCTGATAAACTTTGGAAAACGAGCTCCCGGTCCCCACGGACCCAGGGTCTCAACACCAAACGGCTCAAATATGTAACCGCTACCGAGATTACTATATTTGCACCGTTTTAGCTGCTCAGCCGCGGCACTTGTCCCTAACGTGTGTCTCGGGAAGATGTGACGGCGCCATAGTATCGACGCAAGTAGCGTCCTACACTAAAGGGCGCCCCATGCTATTTTGGTCCAAATTCAAATGCTCTTAACCTAATGAAGGTAGGAACCTTAAAGGAAGTTGAGTTCTAATCAAGTCTTTAGAGTAATTATGCTATCAAAACACTATTGAGAAGATTCTCCAGGGCCTTTTATTTAACGGCTTTAAAGCCAAAAAAGGTTCGGCATTCAACAGGTAGGTAAGCTTATTTAAGTATATATTGTACGAAATGGAATTTCCGCGATTGGGTTTGGAATTCTTTATATCTCTTTCTGAAATCATGCATTTCAAATTGTATGTAAAAGATGTTTGGGTTGATAAGATGGATATTCATTTATTAATTTTTGCTATAACTATTTTGGGGTTGTTGCGTTGGGGTTTTCTTCCAAATCTTACTCAGCACGCATATCATAACCATGGACTACAGTGTAGTAACTTCGAACCTTACCATCAGGAAATAGACGTCAGAACCAGTAAAATAGCTACCAAAATATTTTATATACTTACCTATCCCTTTTTTGTCTAACGCATTTGTACCTATATAAGGTTCTAATAACTGTATTAAGTATTATGTTCCAGGCTATCATCATTATCATCATCATCAACAGCCTTAAGACGTCCATTGCTGAACATAGGCCTCCCCCAGAGAGCGCTGTATGAGCGGCTGCTCGCCTCCTGCATCCATCGACTCCCTGCGGCTTTCACCAGAACATCGGTCCACTGAGTGGGGGCCGGCTTACGCTGCGTCTTCCGGTTCGTAGTCGCCACTCGAGAACTTTTCTTCCCCATCGGTTGTCAGTTCTGCGAGCAATGTAGCCTGCCCATTGCCATTTCAACTTGCTAATTCTAAAAGCTATATCGGTCACTTTAGTCTTCCTGCGGATCTCATTTCAGATCTTATCTCGCAGGCTATCAGTAATCCTCAATGGCATTGAAAGACGCTAGGTACCTATTCGCCTTTCATTTTACGCAATTATCCATAAAATACACTGAAGACTGAAGGTAACACTTTATCTAAAGTAGAGTAACGACACGTCAAGATGGCGGCGATAAAGACAAAGGAAAGGTACCTACATACAAGTAATGTCAGTATATACCTACGTACCGTATTACATCTGTCACTGCAACGTGCGTTATGTAGAGTCTTAATATATTTTATTCATTATTTTATGATAATGGGATAGGTAATTTGATAATTTTAATGGCTTATGAACAACGCTTTTTGGTTACTACATTTTTGTAGAACTTATTCTTTTTAGGGAGTGAAATGCCCGTGCACTTCCCTGCCACCGTGGGGTGACGGCAGGGAGTATGTGGGACTCGAATCCACTAAAACCCCTCGTGATCCGTCCGCCGCCAGGATGAAGCGAGATGGGGTCGCGTGAGCATTCACTCTTTGCAGAACCTAACCTAATTTATCTTTTTCGTATAGAATTAGTCAGACCTTCATTAATTCCGTTTTTTCTCCCATTTGAGGGTATGATGACAATTCTGATCTAAAATTAGGATTCTCGTGGCAAAGCTTCTAAAATGAAATGTTTAATGTGGATGATAAAATAAGGCAAATGTTTTGATGAAATTTTATACATAATTAAATTGTAATGGATTTTTGTATAATGTATATATACCAATTGTACATAAGTATAAAGTCACTTATATTTATATTATGACAATTAAAATTATTCATTAATTTATGACATTGCAACAGATAGGTACATATTGTAGTAAGTAATTGATGACCCAAGTAAATCCAATAAGATACTAATAATAGGTTTACTTTAATACTAACAAAAATATATAATGTTTGTCTAAAATTAATATATTTTTTCTTTTATTCTTTAAACTAACTAGGTACTACAATAATAAAAACTAATAAACTAGCTACACTATCTACTACAAAGAACATTTATTGGACTGTATACTAGCTGCGATGGCCTATAGACAGTCTAAATAAAATGGTCCAGCCTACTACCGGTAGGGTAGGGTAGCGTACCCAACATGCTGGCAGCGTTGCTTCGTTGAATGGCAATCTGATCCCAAATAAGTGCCAGCATTTTGGTCATGCGTCGGATCGACCAGAAGCTCTGCTATGGAAAACGAAATGAGCTCCCGATCCCCACGGACCCATAAATAAATTGAATTGAATATTGAAATAGATAATCCATATAGGATAGGTACCTACTATGTGTAAACAAAGCCATTGATTCCCAGTTATAATGCACAATATAATATGCAACATCTTTTCCCAAGTTGTATAGACTTGGAACAAAGGTGTCGGGTGCTTCCTTTTCGCAGAGCCTGCCACCTCGACGCGAACCTTTGTTCATATATTGTTTATGTATTGAAATAGGGTTGTAAGTTCAATAGTAAAGACAGCTCTATAATCTAATTAATTTCTCCTTTCTCACGTAGGCAAATGCATCTAAAATAAAACCCCCATGGTTTTGTAATTTTTATATACATAACTAGCTAGTTTGCATGGGTGCCTATAATAAAATTAACCTTTGCTAAAGTGCATTCAATAAGTTAAGGTGACGGGTACAGCCAGATAAGCAGGTCCAAATCCGTTCAAAGGAACATCAAATTTAATGTCATAGTCTTAAATATCAATTCAGTCGGCGCTTACGCCAAAGACAACGCATGAAATGACTGATTTCGACGGTTTTTAGTTACTATCTATTTGTATATAGTATTTTTCAAAGTTATTAAGTCATCACGACATCTGAATGTTTGTTGGGAATACACTTATTTATTTTTTGTAAAAATATATGCGGTAGAAGCTCAGTAAAATGGGAACATTGAAATTTGTTGAGAGAGGTTTGCGATTTTTTTCTATAGAACTGTATTTATTAATCTTGTATTTGCGGTCGTTAGAAACGACTTAGTGAAATGAATAACATGATATATTAAATTAAAAGCTCCACATGTTCTAATTACGCCAGGAAACGCGCCAAAAGCACCTTGTTTGGTCTACCCGTCGCCTTAAACAAGCTTCATCGCAATCGGATGAACGGTACCGAGCTGCACAAATACAAACAAATGAAACAATTGGTTTATATCAGATCTGACACAGGCTGTTTCTTGGACTCGCCCTGTACTTTTGGCAGACGGATTGTTTTCAAATCTCCTACTGTTAAGTTTAATACAACAAGCTAATGGTGCTTTTGTTGTCATCCAGGCTGTAATGGGTGTCTCTATGGTATAATTTACGTTCACTCATCTTGTTTGTTCTTTGATGCAAATTCCGCATCACAGGAATAAAAAATTCAGTGATAGGAAAAGTTTTTAAATTAAAATTAAACGATTAGGACCATGAGATAGCTTAGGCTTTTTTAATTACCGACAAGCAAATCAAATCAAAAAAATCGTTATCGGGGTCTCACAGGGACAGAGGGGTTTGTGGATTACACTCTTTTATATTAACAAATGACGTGACGAGCTAGTCGTTCATCTAATATGTTAAGCAACATGGCCACCTGTAAAAGTTAAAAGTTGCTCGGCACTCCAAAATATAAAGTTTCACGCGACGCTGCACTGTGCACTTCATCCTGAAACCTCCTAGGCGGCAGAATAGCTGGCAAAGCCGTGGTAGGTATACCTGCTACTAATACGAACTTTGCAGAAAAGTTCTACCACCTATAGTAATAACAAAATACTTACATGTAATAGTACATATTCATGTGTGTGATGTGTTGTGGAAGACGCAGCGTAGACCGGCCCCCCACTGGGTAAACCGACGATCTGGTGAAAGCCGCGGGGAGCCGATGGAGGCAGGAGGCGAAGGTGGCGCTCTCTGGGGGAGGCCTATGTTCAGCAGTAGATGTCTTCAGGCTTTTTTTTTTTTTTTTTTTTATGTGATTGAATGACGTGACGAGCAAGTCGTTCACCTGATGTTAAGTGACACGGCCGCCCATAACAGTTGCAGTGTCACCCGGAACTTTAAAACAATAAAGTTTCGCGTGACACTGCACTGCGCACGTCATCCTGAGACATCACCCAGTCTAGTAATCAGATTACTAGACTAAGTGATCAGATCATAAAGTCTCATTTGCCCAGTAATTTCACTAGCTACAATGCCCTTCAAACCGGAACACAGCAGTGCTAGCACACTACTGCTTGGCGGCAGAATGACTGGCAAAGCGGTGGTACCTACCTAGACGAACTTTGCAGAAAAGTCCTACCACCTAGTAAAATGGCTGTTGATGATGATGATGAATACCTACATGTTCTCGAACTTTGTGATTCTTGAACACGTCGCTCTTCAAAATATCAAAATTACCAAACCAGAACTAAAATCATCAAACCAAAACCAAAATACCAAACCACATGATTGCTATTACTAAAATCATTTTACGCGATTAAACGATCCTAAAAAAGCGAAATTGTCTCGTAAGGAAAACATATTTATGAAAAGGTTGTCATAACATCGAACGAGCTTAGAAACCTATGGAAATCCGATTAATTTGATTGCTTTTGGATAACGGTATTACTTAGTCTTTTAGATATAATCAAGAGACTATGGGTATCATACCTTTCCTAAGTTGTTTTGACAGCAAATTTTGGACCACAATTAAATATACCAGACTACAGTTTTTTTATTATAAACTAGCTGCGCCCCCGGTTTTACCCGCGGATAAAAAGTAGCCTACGTGTTAATCCAGTACATAAGCTATCTATATTCCAAGTTTCATACAAATCCGTCCAGCCGTTTGAGCGTGAAGGAGTAACAAACATACACACATACACACATACAAACTTTCAGCTTTATAATATTAGTGTGATGTGATTTAAATTTCTTTAGGAACATATATATATTTTCTAGTAAAAATACATTTAAAATAAAAGAAAATTTGATACATGAAATCTCTAATATTAGCTATGGGCTAGTGCAGTAAGTACCTAATATATCAACGGGCATGGTCTTAGAAAATTAGATTTTAGAAGGTTTTAGTTTAATTATAATCGCTTTTAAGATATTGCCATGGCAGATGTTCAATGAAAAGGAAAAAAATAGCTAAGAATTCTCTCAATAAAGACAACTTACAAAACAAGATGCTAACATAACTAACACCATCCTCTAATTGCGTCGGAAGTTAAAGACGAACAGTATAATATCTGAAAATAGAATAAACAAATAGGTATTTCAATCTAAATAATCAAAATTAAGAGATCCGCAGGAGAGCCATGATGATGGATATAGCCCTTAGAATTTGCAAGTTGAAATGTCAATCGGCAGGCCACATCGCTCGTAGAACTGACAACGGCAAGCAGCCGCTCAAAGTGGCGCTCTATAGGGGAGTAGGCCCATGTTCAGCAGTGGACGTATTTTAGCTGAAGACGATGATAAATCTAAAACCGATCACGGTAACAGTATTTCTTCTACAAATCCTTTAGGTGTCTTGTATTTTCCGAGTTACACAGTTTCCAAGATAAATCTTTAAATAGAGAAGATTAGTTAAGGCCGGAAACCTTTCATCGCTTTAATCTATGGAAACGAAAAACTTTATAGAAGCCTACTTCCTTTTCTATTTTAACTTATATTTAGATAGATAAGGGCACGTGGGTTTACAATAGGAAGGTTCTTACAGGTGAAGCAAAGGATGATAACTGAGTTGATTTTATATATCTATTCTCTATATTAAAAATGCAAAAATAGATCTTATACCTACTTATACCAAGAAACAAGTCTAAGCCATAAAAAGTCTAAGGAAAAGTCTGTAGAAGAAAATACAGTATATTTATGACAGTATTTTGAAGTTTGCCAAAATATAAAATGGGTCAGGTGGTAGGACTTTTCTGCAAAGTTCATCTAGGTAGGTACCACCGCTTTGCCAGTTATTCTGCCACCAAGCAGTAGTGTGCAGGCACTACTATGTTCCGGTTTGAAGGAGCTAGGGAAATTACCAGGCAAATGAGACCGTATGGCCTGATCTCATAGTCTAGGAATCTGATTACTAGACTGTGATGTCTCAGGATGACGTGCGCAATGCATTGTCACGCGAAACCTTACATTTTAGAGTTTCGGGTGACACTGCAACTGTTATAGGCGGCTGTCATTTCATTCGCTAACATAAAACATGGGTTTTCTCCAGCGGTCTTTCCCCACAGAAACAACATGCAGCAATTTAAAAGTAGGGTCAGGAGAGCACAGGGTAAGTAACGCATCAGTGGCACGTCTAGAGTTAAAGATGTCCTTAGGCTACGGTGATCTCTTCCCATCAGAAGGGCCGTATGCTTATTTGCTACATATGCCATTAAAAAAATAGTTTTGTCAATATTCTCTTTACACACTTATGTCAAAGGTTCTACTGGTCCTTGTCGCCCATCTATTACCAATAACTCCAAATAATGCGTGCGAAGGTGGCCGATCTATTTATGCAGAACCTTCAATCACTAATCACATTTGCAAGTCACCGAAGTTTTGATGGATAGCCGTAGAACAAGTTGATTACAACAATAACTTATGAAATTCCCCCTAAGTTAGCCTTCCAAGAGCAAAAGGCCACATGTTTTAGCGAAACTATTCGCGTAGGCAAGTGTATATGAATTTTAGGTGTGAAGTTTAAAGTCTTAATGGATTCAATATGTATATAACTAATACGACCGTATCCTTGGTCTGCCTATCCACAACTTAATGCAAAAACCAACAAAGATGACTTATCAATTGAAGGTTTTTGTGAAACCCTGTGGTTTCAACAGCGGATTTTTTGAAAGGGCTATTTCTGTTGGTCTTTGCCGACCTTTACAGCGCCTGCTAGCCTCCGCAGTTGTATCGGTAAGGACAGTACTTCTGAATATTTATAATTGAGGGTTTTTAGTGAGAAAAATTGGTTGTCACGGTGAAATTGAATATTCTAGGTAGCTGTTATTTTTGTCTATAAGGCTTCCTTTTTATATTAGCTACAAAGTTAAAGTATCAACCTTATTTTCCCGCAATAAGCAAGAGGTATTTAAAAACCCTTTGATTTCGTAATCTTATTGAAATAATCTTGCCAGTAGCTGTGGCTTTTTTGTCATTTAATCATGATATACTGCCGTTTGCCGTGTAGTCCTGGTGGCTTTTAAGAATTGGACCACTCCATCTCTTCCCGCTGCTGCTTTAAGAGTCAGCTAAGGAAATATCCAGGGAATGGGCAGCAGTATTCTCCTCGGCACATTAAAATTTTCTGAAATCACCAAAACGCCAGCCAGTCATGGTGATAATGAAAAATCTTATGACAAAGCGTCAATATAAAATGACGTTTTATGGAGGAGGCCTATGTTCAGCAGTGAAAGTTCCCGGCTGATTATGGGATGGGAAACAACATGAATACTAGTCTGGGTAAGGAATCGATCAAGTCCTAGTAACTAAACATTTTATGCCACTGACCTATTTGAGCAATCGTTCTATAAAATTTGTGGCAACATGCCAGATTAAATGTCCGATTTACTTCCAAAAACTTGCGCTGCCAACTTATGCTGTTATGGGTTTACTTAAAGCGGAAACACTTCATGGAATTTCTAATCCGAGTCACCTATCGTTTTTTGTTTTAATTGCAATTCAACAGTGCAATGCTGCCAGCATGTTGGGTATATAGGCTACCTAGTATTGGGCTGGAGCATTTGGCCTGTCTATAGGTCATCGCGGCTAGTAAACCTACATAGCTAGTAGCCAAATATTTTTCGTAGCTATTTTTTATTTATTTTTATTTAAACAAATGACGTGATGAGTTAATGGTTTGTCTGGTGTTTAGCGTCACGGCTTCCTGTAACAGATTGCAGTGTCACTCAGAACTGTAAATTAAGTTTCGCACACTGCACTGCGCACGTCGTCCTGAGACATCATGCCCTTGATTATAATAGTAAAGATTTCTTGACTGTGAGATCAGTTCAGTCTCATTTGCCCAGTAATTTCACTAGCTACAATTCCCTTCAAACCGGAGCACAGTAGTGCTTGCACACTACTGCTTGGCAACAAAATGAAAATGAAAATTATTTTTATTACCGAAGAATACATACTAAAGTTTAAATAAATATAAAATATAAATAAATATGTGTGGGACATGTCACGCAGCGCCATCTAGCCCTAAACTAAGCATAGCTTGTACTATGGGAACCAGATAACTGATACAATACTTAGATACTTTTTTGTTTGTAAATACATACATAGAATACAATATAACACCCAGACACAGAACAAACATCGATGTTCATCACACAAATGTTTGTCCTGGGTAGGAATCGAACCTACAATATAGTTCAGAAGGCAGAGCTACTACCAACTGAGCTAACAGGCCAGTCAAAGTTTATATCTATTTTGGAAGATCTAAGTATAAGATCACCAAAAATGATGGTTCTACTCTTTGATTGATCGTAACACTGATTTTATGAACCATTTACTTATATATCAGCAAGTCCCAGAATGCCTAATATTTTTCATCCACCCCAATTAAGAACAAACCGTGACAAAACACGAAAAATATTGAGGATAATGCCAAGGATAGTATAAAATTTGTAACAGAGGTCAGAGTTTATAAATCAGGGATTTTACTGGCCATCACTGGCCAAGACGCTTTAATAAGCTCGCTCTTGGATTAGTTGGTTAGCCTACTTTAGTCACGAATGGTATGTAAGTACGATAGTGCAAGTATCTTTCTAGATTTTATCATGGAAACAGATACCACATCTCTTTTTAGATTTTATTTTGGTACTAGGTATATTTACTTCCGAAAGCGTGCATGGGATATTATATTGGACATAATTCATCATCATCATCCTTTTTGCCTTTTCCCATTTGTTATTGGGGTCGGCTCCCAATTTAACCTGTAGCGGCGAGCTACCAGAATTACACGGGCGACTGCCATCTGACCTCGCAACCCATAAGTTAGGGGTCAGATACTATCAGGCGTCTGACTACCCGTAACGATTGCCATAGATGTTCTTATGACAACCAGGAGCAACGGCTTAACGTGCTCTCCGAGGCACGGAGCGATGGCATCGACAACTGCACATAACTTACTAGGTGTGGGTTCCAGTAGCTGCTAAAAACGCCAAGAACGCTACCAAATTATGCCACTTTTTACCCAGACAAGGCCATATCACATATGATCGTTCCAGTCAATGTGAACGAAAAAAACGAAAATAACGATAATTTTGTTCAACTGGAACCCGCTATATATAAGTCATTGGTGCTGGGCCGAGGATCGAACCCACACCTCGACCGTCGTTGAACTTTATTTGATGTTGTTTAACATTCTCAAATGCACCCAGCATAATGGATCTAAATGGAATAGACAGTACTATGTAGTCCCCTTGGGGGACTTATCCAGAGAAGTTTAAGTGGAAGTACTGAAACAAGCTTGTCAAACATTCCCACACTTACATAAACATCCTCCAAACACAAAACTACTTCTAAAACGTTGCAAAAATCTTATATAGTACATAATTATGAATTTTTATTTTTGACAGTTGCTCCTTGATGTTGACTACAAAAATTTTATATGCTCAGGGGGTCCAAAAGTAGCACCCAGTATCTGTGGACCCCCAAGGGGTCCAATGTAATAGTGAGTATCCGCAAAAGGGTGTTTAAAGTGGAATGAACGAAGAAACCAGTGCGATCACGTCCTTCGCTGTATGCCCTGTCCATCGACAGACCAAGTAGGGGATATGTGTCCATCCACCACGCGGATGACAGCTGGCTCCAACGAGCTGTCATTTAGGTAGGAAGCTTGCAAACCTTAGAGTATGTACAGTGCAAAACGGAATAAGATCAAAAAGTTATGTAGGTAGCTCAATAATTGAGGTAGAAATGTCTTAGGCTAGCACATCGCTACCTCGTTAAGTAAGGAGAACTTAATTAGCATGACGTAAAGCGTATTGGAAGAGCCTCTAACAAGGGTCCGGTTTCATAGCTGTTAGGTTACTATAATAGATGTTTAGCTATAATATTTTACTAGCGTTTGCTGGCAGTTTCAGAAATGTCATTTTTATTTTTGACTACTTATTTATTATCATAATCATCATCATCAACAGCCCGAAGACGTCCACTGCTGAACATAGGTCTCCCCTAGAGCGCGACTTTGAGCGGCTTCTCCATCGGCTCCCCGCAGCTTTCACCAGATCGTCGGTCCACCGAGTGGATGGCAAGCCTACGCTGCGTCTTTCGGTTCGTGCTCGCCACTCGAAAACCTTTCTTCCCCATCAGTTGTCAGTTCTACGAGCGATGTGACCTGCCCATTGCCATTTTAACTTGCTAATTCTAAGAGTTATATCCACCTCTAAATGTTATCCGATTTTGATGATTTTTTAAGTGTTGTCTACCCAGTAAAAAGTTATGCATGTACGATGTACGTCTCTCTTATTAAATTTTTACAATATCTTCGTATTTATAGCCACCTAAAGTTACGAATTTCTGGCGTCAAAATTATGACGATGAAAAGTAATTGTAACTAGAACACGAAACATATTTTCTAAAACCAGGACGTCCAGGCATACATTATAATCTATCCAAACGATTTATACCAAAATCTAAAGATTTTGTTAAGTTTCAGAGGGTGAAAACCGTTGGCGCCCGAAACGCTAAAATGTAGGTAAATTCACTCACGGGCTCTATTGTCTCTATCATACGTTTGGAGAACAGAGCGGTGGCAATAACATTTTAAAATACCAGGACGGTCCTCTTAAGTTTCATATATTATGTTTTTGTTTTTAGGAGCAGTGGATTTTGTTATAGAAATAAATAAATATAGTAATATCATTTCTGAGTATATTACTTAAGAGTGGGTACTGTGGGGTACACGAACCGGAAGACGCAGCGTAGGCTGGCCCTCCACTAAGGTGGACCAAACCGCGGGGAGCCAATGGATGCAAGAGGCGAGTAGCCGGTTAAAGTGGTGCTCTCTGGGAAAGGCCTATGTTCAGCGGCGGAAGTCTTCAGGCTGTTGATGATGATGACTATGGGGTTGAGTCTTTAGGCGACTACAGGACACTAAAAATTTTGAACCTACCTATACACTGTTTTATTATTCGTACATTAATAAAACAATGAATAAAAAATTATTCAATATTCTCGTTACTCCTCTGTGTCATATTATAACCACAGAGTTATAACTAAAATAGATGAGGTAGTATGCAAAATGAGCTCGTATCGCTCTCAGATTATTGCAACCCTGCAGATCGGTTACTTGATACTTTTCAGGTAACGGGTAAAGGCAATCTATTTATACGGTCGTTTCCTTGTAATGTGATCACCGACAGATCCGCTCAAGCCAGGGTTCAGATGTAGTTTGTGCCACGAAGCTATTTATTACCTGCAAAATGGATGGAGTCAACACTTATGAATACGGCTTCATACAGAATTCTAGCTAGTACCTGTAATGTTGCTATCTGCATAAGGCAGGTTGAATATTTAAGTGAGTAGCTATCTGACTTTTTATTAACACTCTTTTTTATGTATATTAACCTTAATTTTATGCAATTCGTTTATTTTAATTTGCTATTAAACTCAGTGGTTTATTTATTACTCACTTTATTTTGTTTTTTAGGCTTAGTGTACATAGATATTTTATAGGTAGTATTATTATTTGTTAAATAAAATACTCAGTGGTTCTCATCTTCTCTTACGTACGTGATCTTGGTTATGAACTTTTCTAAAGGCATCTTTGTGAAGATGAAAGAGGTAGTTGTCAGAAAGTGAAATAGCGATTGTAGAATTTAGATCAAACATATTGTATTTAAAAAAGTTATGGACTTCATTTTTACCTTCATCTTTATGGTAGCAAGTTATGTTTTATATCATAAGGGCAAAGGTGACACGTGTGAGATTATGCGTAAGCTTTGTGAAGTAACGATGAGAAATGATACCTAAAGACATCTTGCACCGATAACAAATTAAAACAGATAGAAGAGAATAATAACATTAAAATATAAAAACTGATAGCTCAGTTGGTAGTAGCTCTGCCTTCTGAACTGTAGGCTGTGGGTACGATTCCCACCCGGGACAAACATTTGTGTGATGAACATAGGTGTTGTTCTGTGTCTGGGTGTTATATTGTATTCTATGTATGTATTTACAAACAAGAAGTATTTAAGTATTCTATCAGTTATCTGGTTCCCATAGTACAAGCTATGCTTAGTTTGGGGCTAGATGGCGCTGTGTGAAATGTCCACACATATTTATTTATAGTATATGCTACTAACATTACATTTATAAAATGGTGACTGCTACAAAAAGTAGTAATTACAACTGCTGATTGCTACCGTGCTGTTGCTGTAAGATAATATTCGTTAAGCCGTGCCCCCGCAGCCCGTGCCCCTGTGACTTGTGACCCCGTGGCTCGCGCCCCTTTAGCCCGTGCTCCTGCGGCCCGTACCCCAGCAGCCCGTGCTCCTGTAGCTAAACCGGCAGCCCCCTCTGCCGGTAAAGCTAAGACGGTGCTGAAGAGTCCCCCGAACTCCGCGGTTGTGGTGCTGTCGTTGCGCCCCGAAGCCATGGAAAAGGGGATAACCTACGGCACCGTCCTCCAGGTGGCGCAGGAGAAGGTCGACCTGCAGGAGCTGGGGATCGAGCGGATCCGCTGCCACCCGACGGCCACAGGAGCCAGGATGCTTGAGATTCCTGGCTCCCAAAACGTGGAGAAAGCGGACCGCCTCGCGGAGAAGCTCCGTGAGGTAGTGGCGGAGGTGGCCAGCGTCACCAGGCCCGTCAAAACCGCTGATCTGAGGATCATGGGCTTGGACGATGCGGCCACAAAAGAGAAGGTGGTGGCGGCGGTTGCTTGCGCGGGAGCATGCGACCCGCAGTTGGTAAAGGCCGGGGAGATCCGCCCCGGCGTAAGAAGGACTGGCTCCACCCTCGTCTCCCTCCCGGTTGCAGCAGCCAAAGTGTTGCTGCAAAAGGGCAGGTTGTTGATTGGGTGGAGCCCTGTGCAGGTAGTGGCACTGGGAGAGCGCCCCCTGCGCTGCTACAGGTGCTTGGGGCTGGGGCACACTCGCCCCCTGTGTCCCGCTGTGGCGGATAGGGGTGACCTGTGTTTCCGTTGTGGAGACGCAGGTCACCAGGCGGCCAGTTGCGGGAAGACCGTCCCGCGCTGTGCCATATGTGCCGAGTCAGGGAGGCCCGCCGGGCACATAATGGGGGGACGCAGCTGCGTTCCCCCTAAGACGAAAGGGAAGGCCACCTGGACCCAGGCCACCCCTGCTGCCACAAACCAGGCCGCGCCAGAGGGAGCACGCCCAGCGACGTGCAAGGAGGTTGTGATGTCTGAATAATGGATCAAGTCAGACATCACAACTTCCTCCAGACGAATCTGAACCACTGCGCCCGAGCCCAAGATCTGCTTATGCAATCCCTGGCGCAGTGGCAGATAGACGTGGCGGTCGCCGCGGAGCCGTACTACGTTCCCCCCCAACATCCGTGTTGGGCTGGGGACCTTAACGACTCCGTGGCCGTCGTGGGACGGCCCGGTGGCTTCCCCCCCCTCTCGGTGGAGGAGAGGGGCTCGGGGTACGTGGTGGTCAAGTGGGGAGAGTATGCGATTATTGGCGCATACTTCTCCCCCAACAGAACCGTTGCGGAGCTGGAAGTCTTTGTGGACCTCCTGGCTGCGGCGGTGAGACGCCAGGCGCCACGTCAAGTCCTTCTTATGGGGGACTTGAACGCCAAGGCCCGGGATTGGGGCAACCCCTCCACTAACTCTCGTGGCGAGATCGTCAGGGAGTGGGCGGTTGCCTCAGGACTAACCCTGCTCAACAGAGGGTCGGTCCACACGTGCGTGAGACAGCGTGAGGGGTCCGTGGTGGACGTATCGTTCGCCACTCCAGCTGTCGCAGCACGTGTCTAGGCCTGGAGGGTGTTGATGGAGGTGGAGACTCTCTCGGACCACAAATATATAAGGTTTGAGATCTTCACCTCCGCCAACCAAGGGGGTTCGCAGCGGGTAGCGCGGGCCGCCTTTCCGCGCTGGACTATTAGTCGCCTCGACGCTGAGCTGGCGAAGGAGGCGGCGATAGTCCAAGCGTGGCAGGCTGGACCCACGCACCCGGAAGTAGACGTCGCGGCGGGTCGCTTCCGCGAGGCGGTGACGGAGGTGTGTGACGCGGGCATGCCAAGGGCTCGACGCCGTCCCGAGCGCCGTGAGGTGTATTGGTGGAGCTCGGAGATCGCGGATCTCCGAGCCGCCTGCTCGGAGGCACGGCGGCCTTACACCCGCTGTCGGAGGCGGCGCAGGGGTCATACGGACGCGCAGCTGTCAGCCGAGGAGTTGGCAGCTGAGGGCCAGCTGTATAGCACCTATCGCGATGCGCAGTGGAACTTACAGCTGGCTATCGGCCGGGCAAAGACAGAGGCCTGGGGTGAGACCCTGGAAGGCCTAGACAGGGACCCATGGGGACGTCCTTATAGGGCTGCCCGGAATAACTTCCGGGGCCAGACGTCCCCAGTGACGGAGTCTTTGCAGCCGGAGCTCCTGGACAGGGTGCTGGAGGGACTTTTCCCCGACACGAACCCCCTCCACACCCCCCCGGCGATGGTGCCATCCTTCCCCGAGGCGGACTTAGCGGACTCAATCCCGCCTCTAACGGAGGCGGAGATGGATGTCGCGGTCGCACGCCTACGGGGCAAGAGGACCGCTCCGGGTCCTGACGGGATCCCGGGGCGGGTCCTCGCAATCGCCCTGAGGGAGATGGGCGATCGGCTTCGGGAACTGTTCGACGCGTGCCTCACGTCTGGACGGTTCCCGAAGCCGTGGAAGGATGGCCGATTGTGCCTGTTGCGGAAGGAGGGTCGTCCTGTCGACTCGCCTTCCGCATACAGGCCCATCGTCTTGCTGGATGACACGGGTAAGCTGCTAGAGCGTGTAGTAGCTTCCCGTGTCATCCGGCACCTGGAGGGTACTGGGCCTGGGTTGTCGGAGGCCCAGTACGGGTTCAGAGCAGGGCGATCTACTATAGACGCCCTGCTCTGGCTTAAGAGGTGGACGCAGGATGCGGTCGGTGGGGGGGAAAAGGCGTTGGCTGTCACGCTTGATATAGCTAACGCCTTCAACAGCCTCCCGCATGGAACAATACAGGAGGCGCTCCGGTATCACGGAGTGCCCTTGTATCTGCGGAGGCTGTTGGCCGACTACCTCCAGGACCGTGAGGTCCTGGTGGAAGGACGTGACGGTTTGAGGCACCGTCACGTCTCCTGCGGGGTTCCACAGGGGTCGGTCCTGGGACCGCTCCTGTGGAACATTGGCTACGACTGGGTGCTGCGTGGCACGCTTCCTGCAAATATGCAGGTTGCATGCTACGCAGACGACACCCTAGTCGTGGTCAAGGGGAGGGACCTCAGGGAGACGGTGCGGCTGGCTACGGTGGGAACAACCCTCGTGGTCGACCGTATTCGTTCCCTGGGACTGGAGGTTGCCCTCTCCAAGACTGAGGCCCTGTTGTTCCACGGGCCTCGGGGGGGACCCCCTCCAGGAACGCGGGTGCTTCTGGATGGGGTCTCAGTCCCGGTTGGGACCCAGATGAAATATCTGGGTCTCATCCTGGACGGGAGGTGGACTTTTGGGGCTCATTTTACCCACCTGGCCCCAAGAGTCCTGGGAGCGGCCGCCGCTCTGGGGAGGCTGCTGCCCAACGTGGGTGGTCCAAACGCTACGTGCCGCCGGCTATACTCCGGAGTGATCCGGAGTATGGCCATGTATGGGGCACCGGTCTGGGTGGACGCCCTCGGTCGCAATAACAAGGCCCTGCTGCGACGTCCGCAGCGGGTCATTGCGACGAGGGCGATCCGCGGATACCGGACGGTGTCCTGGACGGCGGCATGCGCGCTGGCCGGTGATCCCCCCTGGGAGCTCGAAGCGGAGACCCTTGCCGAAGTTTACCACTTCGTGGCGGCGAGGAGGACCCGTGGAGAGCCCCCGGCGTGGGAGGAGGTCAGGCGCCTGCGGAAGCAGGCGCGGACCGCCTTGTTGCGGCGGTGGACGGAGGACCTGGCTCCACCGGTGCCTGGGCAGAGGACGGTGGAGGCCATCCGCCCGGTCCTCCGGGAGTGGGTGCGGCGGCCATTTGGGTCGCTGACCTTCCGCTTGGTGCAGGTGCTTTCCGGGCACGGATGCTTTGGAAAGTACCTGCACCAAATCGCAAGACGGGAGGCGACCCCCGCCTGCCACGAATGTGGCGCGCCGGAGGATACGGCGCCCCACACGCTGGAGGTGTGCGCTGCTTGGGATTCTGAGCGGCGCACACTTTCAGCGGTCGTTGGCCGGGACCTCTCGTTGCCGAGCGTGGTAAACGCCATGCTCGACAGCGAGAGAGCGTGGCAGGCAACGGTCTCCTTCTGCGAGGCGGTGATGACGCAGAAGGAGGCTGCGGAGCGGGTCAGAGAGGATGATGTCAACTCTGACCCCCTCCGGCGCAGACGGACCGGAGGACGGAGGAGGCGTTTCGCGCGCCTTCTCCATCCTCCGTAGTGGGGTCGGCGGCGGAGAGTCGGGGGACTCTCCGCCGTGCTCACACGGCCCCACACGTCTGGTGGGTAACCGAGGTGCAAGGTTACCCACCCACTGGCGCAGAGGCCCGAAAGGGCCTACCGCTGGGGCGAGATGGTGAATGCTAACGCGACCCTATCTCGCCCCATCCCGGCGGCGGACGGATCACGGGGGGGTTTTAGTGGGTTCGAGTCCCACATACCCCCTGCCACCACCCCCGTGGTGGCAGGGAAATGCGAGGGCATTTCCCCCCCTCAAAAAAAAAAAAAAAAAAAAGTCAGAAGGCTGACCACTTGCCTACACGAGATGAAGAAGATGTATGAAATCAATCAATCAATCCTTCGAATGTCGAGGTAAGTAGGCATACCTTTATCTACTCTATCAACATTAATGTTTGAGTTGTCATGTTTGGAACGAAGGTTGACGCGGCGTATGGCTACCTTCCTATCTATGTTGAGGGACATATTGTAAGCTTATATCTTCAAACACGGCCAGTGCTAATATTTGCTTGTTTCTTCACTTTAGGATCTCATAAGTACATTATGTATTTGACTGCCCTTGTAGCTCAGTTTGTAGTAGCTATGCCTTAGTTATAGGGTTCGACTCCCATCACCCAGAGTTGAATAAACATTTGTGTGATGAATATGTATGTTCGTTCTATGTATGGGTGTTACATTGTACTTTTTGTAGCGCTCATAGCGAAGCACGACTAGTCGTTTCTAACCGATCGGTAAAGTTAAGCAACGTTCGCTGCGGTCACTACTCGGATGGGTGACCGCTACAGCAACAAGTGGTATTTACAGCTGAGCGCTACCGTGCTTTGGAGGGCACGTTAAGCCGTCGGTCCCGGTTGTTTTCGTAAGACAATAGTCGTTAAGCCAAGTCAGAAGCCTTTGGGCGGCCTAAAAATTCTGACACCAGATCTGGCTTCGGATTTCATAATACGAGAGTAGCACATCAGCGGTGAATATCAAAACATATCATCAGCATCAGCCTGAAGACGTCCACTGCTGAACATAGGCCTCCCCCAAAGAGCGCGCGTTTTGTTTAAATGTTTCAGTAAACAAACTGATACCTGTATAATTTTATAAACACTGTGTCTCTGTCTCTGTGGCGGTGAACTTTGATCTAGTGAGTAGCGTTAGATTTCTTAGTAATCATTTGTAGCAGGTTGCAACTTCGCTATATTGCTCCTACATCACATCTCTGTTCCATTTCATAAAGCACCACCAATCACCAATGATCGTAAATTCATTAGGCATATAAAAGTCACAATCAGTGAAAAATCACAGGTGAAATCACAGTAACAAAAAGAAATCATATGATGGAATGACAATGATTTTAAAGTAGCAACCATTTCCATGACTATTTTCAATACTGTAATATTAAAATAATGCAATATTGTTACCGTTTCTTGAGGTCATTGCCTGATTTTATTGGTTTCATAAGGACTAAAATGCTATTACGGCCAGGACCGCTCAGTGTAAAGTCCGCAATAAAACTTGAAACTTTCAATTCAATCAGATCAAAGATTTGGATAGCTACTCGTACAAGGGTATCTAAAGAGCTCCTCCCACGTCTCTTCCCTAAAGTTACGACTTATTTGATATGGTAATTTTAATAAAGCTTATTCAGGTTTCTAAACGAGTACCTACCTACGAGTTCGAGGCATTTCGATGTGGAGATATGACTTGTAATTTGTTTATGCAAAAAATTCTATTCAATCAAGTTAATAGTGTTAGTAGTAAAAGTTTATTGACAGACATACAGACGTAACGAGATAGATTTATAGATATATCCAATAGTTTATAATATGCGTACCTGTATGATCTTATTTAGTCTAGCAATATACCTAGCACACGCTTGTTTACTTTCTTAAGACCACACAAACTAAAAGCAACTTCACCGCGACAAATTCTAAGCATTCAAAAATCCTTTTAAATAGGGGTTAAACCACCTTCAACCACCCTAAGGTTATACCGAACATTACTTGTATGATATAATCATTATATTTAAAAAATAAAAACCAAAATACATAACCAATTTTGATGAAATTTCTATATAAGTATAGGGCCAATCCAAAAGTACCAATTCAAATGAAAAAAGAATTTTCGAAATCGGTAAATAAATGTTCTGAGGTAAAAACATACCTACAGCTGAACTCAGAAGCTCCTCTTTTTGAAGTTGGTTGAATAACCAATTCTCGGTGAACGACAATAATTACTATCATCTACACTTAGCCTACGATTGGGCATAATGGTATACATTCTCAATGTTTCCACAGGTCTTGTATGGTGGGAAGTTTACCTAATTCGCATAATCCTAAGGGTTAAGATTATTCAGTTGACCACATAGGTACGTCATTGTTCCAGCTTGGCGTGATATGTAGGCTATTTTTATTGCAGTGCAAAGCTGAAACACCCCAAAAAATTATAATTTAAAGACAATGGTTAGAAAAAAACCCAAAAGTATTTAGAAAGAGAGAAAGAAAATACATTTATTCATGACACACAACACAACATTACGCTACATGACATTACAATATCCTTTTTTTAAACGGGCAAATTGCCTTTATTACTCAAGCTAACTACTACAATAATTAAAACTAAACTAAACTAAACTAAGCTTAAACAAAACTAAACTAGCTACACTACCTACTACAAAGAACACTTATGGACTGTATAATAGCCGCGATGGCCTATAGACAGTGCAAGTGCTCCAGCCCACTACCGGTAGGTAGCGTACCCAACATGCTGGCCGCATTGCTACGTTTAATTGCAATGCTGATGCGTTGGGCCAAATAAGTGCCAGCATTTTGGTCACGTGTCGCATCGACCAGGCGCTCTGATAGACTTTGGCAAACGCGATGAGCTCCCGGTCCCCACGGACCCAGGGTCTCAACACCAAACGGCTCAAATATGTAACCGCTACCGAGATTACTATATTTGCACCGTTTTAGCTGCTCAGCAGAATTAGCCGCGGCGCCGGTACAATATCCTGGTACATACAATAACAACACAAGTAAAATGATAAACACGTAAACACAAGCAGTGCAATGCTGCGCGGTGTCACGAATAGGCCCCGACTCAGCATACAATTAATGGTGCGAGAGCCCACTGCACAAATACCTACGTCATCGAGTACACCAATAGGCTATCTTTAGATCGTTAACCGATATCTAAATATGTAAAATAAATCAGGTCTACCAGTTCCGATCCTGCCGGGTCATGGAAATAATTGAAATTTTTTGACGTATTTTTTTTTGTCATAATTTACCCGAATAAAAGTTCTGGCAACAGTTAACCATTGATTAGTTATGTAAAAAAAAATTGGTCTGCCATTGCGCACCCTGCCGGAAGTACCTGGCGGTCCCTAAGAATGTGCCCTTCACACCCTTTACCTACCTCAGGGAATACCCCGATGAAACTTACGCCTAATAATAGCCAAGGTGACCCTGATAATAGATTAAAAGGTCTGCCAGGTCTAAACTTGGCGAAACTTAGTATTCAAGGCATTTGAAGTTGGTGGAGGTGGATTATTTCCATGACCCGGTCGGATCGGAACTGGCAGACCTGTTTTTTTTTACATGTTTAAGTGTCGTTTAACGATCTAAAGATAGGTTATTGGGGTACTCGATGACGTAGGTTTTTTTGCAGTGGGCTCTCGCACCATAAGGTCCTAAACAAGACCTTAATTTCTGATTTTCAGTCGGAACCCATTTGTGGCACCACGAATAGTTGGCTTATAGTTGGCTTGTTGCCTTCACGAAAGAATGGTCATCACGCCAAGTAATTCCGAACAGACTACTTTCAGGGTTGCACCATATTAAAAATATATGGTATATCAACCTAAAGCTCATAAATACCGGTTGTGATCATATACATATTTTATATTTCTGCACCTACACTTGAAGTAATCTTAATTCGACACAAAAATAACCGAAATTCCTAACTCGACAAGATAATGTAGAGAATTTACTGTCGGCAGGAAAAATATTTTATACGTTATTTCAAAATAATCTCAGATATTTTTACGGGCTGGTGAGCCGGTATGTTAAGATTAAAATGGCAGGTATTCAGCATTCCAATTTAATATTACAAATTAAAACTTTAACTCAGGCTAAAACACAATTATAGATATCTAACATAGAAATTAAAAATGAATACCAATATTTTTTAAATTCAACCCATTTTTAATGACTTCTGTGGAAATTTTTCCACAGTTTTACCAATGTCAGACGGAAAATAATAAACGAGACATGTGGATCAAATTATTCGCGTTATCCAAAGTCTATCAGAGCGCCTGGTCGATGCGACGCGTGACCAAAATGCTGGCACTTATTTTGTCCAACGCATCAGAATTGCAATTCAACGTGGCAATGCGGCCAGCATGTTGGGTACGCTACCTACTGGTAGTGGGCTGGAGCACTTGGACTGCCTATAGTTCTCGCGGCTGTTATACAGTTCATAAGTGTTCTTTGTAGTAGGTAGTGTAGCTAGTTTAGTTTACTTTAGTTTTTATTATTGTAGTAGTTAGCTTGAGTAATAAAGGCACATTGCCCGTTTAAAAAAAAAAATTCAAGACCGCTGTAGATTACGTACTTAGATAGTAGTAGTGGTTAGACCGTTAATCGTTGCAAAGCAACCTACTCATCATCGTCGGTTGGACTAGGCCAAGTGCAGATTGGTATTGATACAGTAATGTCTTCGAAATTTGTAATACTTGAACGTTTTGCGCAGAATCCAGCATATTTTCCTCAGCATTACCTATGTATAGCTGTAGCTCAGTTGGTAGTAGCTCTGCCTTCTGAACTGTAGGTTGTAGGTTCCATTCCTACCCAGCACAAACATTTGTGTAATGAACATAGGTGTTTGTTCTGTGTTATATTGTATTCTATATTGTATTTACAAACGAAAAGTATTTAAGTATTGTATCAGTTACCTGGTTCCCATAGTACATGCTTTCCTTAGTTTGGGGCTAGATGGCGCTGTGTGAAACGTCCACACATATTTATTATTTTATTTTATTATAAGAGCGAGTGGAAACTTAAAAAGTCAACAAGGGTGAGCGAGATTCCAACCATGGTAGTAGTATCAAAGTCGCACGAGATACCACTGAGCTTGCTTTCAAATGCTCAAAAATAGTCACGCTCACGTATCATCATCATCAAAAGCCTGAAAACGTCCACTGCTGAACATAGGCCTCCCTCAGAGAGCGCCATTTTGAGCGGCTGCTCGCCTCCTGCATCCATCGGCTCGCGGTTTTCACCAGATCGTCGGTCCACCAAGTGGGGGGCTGGCCTACGCTGCATCTTCCGGTTCATGGTCATGTATCACATAACTCAATGTAAATAATGCATAGGTACTTTTTAAAATTATGCTATGCTCACTATTGTTCTCAAGCGGGCAACATATCTTACGTATAAAATACTATGTGCACGCCACCACCATCTATAAGTTCTTAGTCTTAGGATTCGGAGTATGTACCTTCCCGCTCATTGCTTGAAAATTATGCAATAATTGTTTTAATCTGATTTTTGGCACACCTCCACGGAGCGCCACTTTGAGCGGCTGCTTGCCTCCTGCATCCATCGGCTCCCCGTTAGAATTAGCAAGTTGAAATGGCAATGGGCAGGCCACATCGCTCGTAGAACTGGCAACCGATGGGGACGAAAGGTTCTCAAGTGGCGACCATGAACCGAAAGACGCAGCATACCTATTATAAGACGTGTGGTCCAGCTTTGCGGATAGGATCACCCCATCTCTTCCCGTGGGTGCTGTAAGAGCTGGCTAAGGGAATCCAGGGAATGGGCAGCATTTACCTCGGTTCATTTAACATTTTCTGCGTTCACCAAGCCGCCTGCCAAGCGTAGTAATTATGGCAAATCTCTCCTGTGTAAAGCGTCCAAAGTGGCGTTTAATGGGGGAGGCCTATGTTCAGCAGACATCTTCCGGCAAAAGATTGTGATGTTCAATATTTTTGTTTCTACGCCCATCTTGTTTAAATCTAAGATCATTTATTATATAATTCTCCAAAACCGGTCATCGGAAAAGTGTAACAATGAATAAATACCTTTTACACAGCGTTAATTATTCCCAAAAGTAAATACTACCGGCGCGAAACAAAAGATTTTTCGTTGTCTCTAATATAAAAGATGATTTTAACGGTTTTATATCAAAGAACTTCAAAGAGCCGTAGACAGGTACTACCTACATTTTTAATGTAGGTAAGTAGGTATATTGTGTCGGGTATTGTCTCGATCTTTGATTGTTTCTAGAAAATAAAGCACTATTTGATATTTTAAGGGTTCCGTAACCGATTTGGAAGAATGAAAACCTTATAGGAACTCTTTGCTGGCTGCCCCGTTTTATCTGACGCAAGTTTTGCCCACACAGTAGGTAAGGAATAGGCATCAAGCACTCACATTTTTTATATTAATGAATGACGTGTGAACCGGTCGTACCATAGGCCGCCCGTAACAATTGCAGTGGAACTTGGAACTCTACAATATAAAGCTTCGAGTGCCACTACACTGCGCACATCAACCCGAGACATCAGCACAGTCTAGTAATAAGATCACTACACTGTAAGATCAGATCATAAATTCTCATTTGCCCAATAATTTCACTCGCTACAATTCCCTTTAAAACGGAACACAATCGTGCTTGTATACACAACTGCTTTTCGACAGAATCGCTACAATTCCCTTTAAAACGGAACACAATCGTGCTTGTATACACAACTGCTTTTCGACAGAATAACTGATGAGCTAGGCTATGCAAGCCTTGTAGAAAAGTCCTTACACATGGACACTTTACCAGGGTCTTTGTTTCCCGGTAAGTACAACTTAGAGCTCTTCAAGTCACGCGTGAATAGGTATCTTCTAAGCAAGCATGTCATCGTACCGCGTCGTCACTTCCCATCAGGTGAGATTGCGGTAAAATGCAGGCCTATTTATTTTTCGTAGATTGATTACGCTACTGTGATTCACATAGGGTGTTTTTTTATCCCGAGAAATTATCGGGGAGTGCATAGACTACAAAATAAAAAGATAAATGGCGTTGTGCTACTTGGCACGAAACATCTTACTTTACACTCACACTGCCTGATTTATTACAATGAGGAAGGAAACTACCTACGCCCTTTTAAAGTAGTAAAAGGAACTGCGTTTTAGCTTAAAGCTGTGAAATTTTACTTTAAACTAAAGCACAGTTACTTGTTATTATTGTATAATGTAGTCTATTCGGTTTTTGTTTTTAGATTTTAAGTATTTATGTTGATGTTTTTCTTCATCATCATCATCATCAACAGCCTGAAGACGTCCACTGCTGAACATAGGCCTCCCCCAGAGCACGCCACCTTGAGCGGCTGCTCGCCTCCTGCATCCATCGGCTCCCCGCGGCTTTCACCAGGTCGTCGGTCCACCGAGTGGGGGGCCGGCCTACGCTGCGTCTTCCGGTTCGTGGTCGCCACTCGAGAACCTTTCTTCCCCATCGGTTGTCAGTTCTACGAGCGATGTGGCCTGCCCATTGCCACTTCAACTTACTAACTCTAAGAGCTATATCGGTCACTTTAGTTCTCCTGCGGATCTCCTCGTTCCGGAGCTTATCTCGCAGGGAAACACCGAGCATAGCTCGCTCCATAGCTCGCTGCGCGACTTTGAGCTTACTAATGAGGCCAACAGTAAGAGACCATGTCTCAGTTCCATAAGTCATCACTGGCAACACACACTGATTGAAAACTTTCGTTTTCAGGCTCTGCGGTATTTTGGACGAAAAGATAGGACGAAGCTTCCCGAACGCTGCCCAGCCGAGTTGGATTCTTCGCGCCACCTCTTTGTCGAAGTTGGACCTACCTAATTGGACAATCTGTCCTAGGTAGACATACTTGTCGACAACTTCGAGAGTATCGTTCCCAACAATTACCGGTATAGGTGGAACATGAGCATTAGACATGATCTTTGTCTTGTCCATATTCATCTTAAGACCAACCTGCTGGGAGACTCTACTGAGGTCGTTGAGCATGGTGCTAAGGTCCTCGAGCGATTCCGCCATTATGACTATATCATCGGCAAAACGAAGGTTAGTGATGTACTCGCCATTTATGTTGATGCCAGATCTTTTCCACTCCAAGAGCTTGAAAACATCCTCCAATGCGTTTGTGAACAGTTTCGGAGAAATAACGTCTCCCTGTCTCACGCCTCTTTGCAATGGAATTTGTTCCGTACTCTGGTCCTGTAGTCGGACTGACATAGTGGCCTTACTGTACAAACACTTCAAAACTTCGATATACCTATAGTCAATTTGGCATCGCTGCAAGGACTGCAGCACCGCCCAAGTCTCGATTGAATCGAAGGCTTTCTCATAGTCCACAAACGCTAGGCATAACGGCCGATTATACTCTTCGGTCTTCTGTATAATCTGGCGCAGCGTATGGATGTGGTCTATGGTGCTAAAGCCTTTTCGGAAACCGGCTTGTTCGGGAGGCTGGAATTCATCAAACCTGCGTGCGAGACGATTCGTAATGACTCTCGAAAACAGCTTATACACATGACTCAAGAGCGAGATGGGCCTATAGTTCTTCAATAAGGTGTTATCGCCTTTTTTGAAGAAGAGCACCACCACGCTCTTGTGCCATGCCTCTGGCGTTATACCTTCAAGGATGACAGAATTAAATAACTTCTGGAGGACTAAAAGTACCGGTCTACCACCCGCTCTCAGAAGTTCGATCGTAATTCCATCTTCACCTGGTGCCTTGTTGTTTTTAAGCTGTTTGAGGGCCATTCTAATCTCGTACAGGCTGACGTCTGGGATATCTTCGGTATAGTGTCGGACTAACTTGGCTCTGATGTCCTGAGCTGTGTTAGTAGCGGGCTTACGTGTCGAGGTGTATAACTGTCCATAGAAGTTCTCGATCTCTCTCAGAATCTCAGGCTTGGATGAAATGACGCTACCATTTTCGGTCTTCAGTTTTGTCATTTGGTGTTGCCCAATAGACGAATCCTTTGCGAACACTTTAGAGCCTTGGTTCCGCTCAATTGCGGCCTCAATACGTGAAGTACTAAGAGCACGCAAGTCGTGTCGCAAGGAACTCCAGATTCGTCTATTGAGTTCACCGTAGGCTGACATATCAACTGAAGACTGCAGCTTCATTTCGCTCCGGTCGGCCATTAGCTCAAGAGTTTTTTCTGAGAGCTTTTGAGTCTTCTTTCGGCGTTGGGTCTTAAAGAATTTCGATCCAACAGCTTGGACAGTTTCCACCAACCCGTCGTTTAGCTCGTCCACTGTGTTACAGTCGGCTAGGCACTAGGATGTTTTTCTTACAAAAGCAAAATTGAAAGTGTTCTCATGCCCATATCCTTTACCTTTTACAACGGGGTTGGTTCATCTATTCTGAGATTCTTCAAAAGAGAATTCTTCAGACTCCCTAACTGACTGGCCTGATAGCTCAGTTGGTAGTGGCTCTGCCTTCTGAACTGTAGGTTGTGGGATCGATTCCCGCTCGAGACAAACATTTGAGTTTTTTTTTATGTAATCGAATGACGTGACGAGCCAGAACGATGTGTGATGAACATAGGTGTTTGTTCTGTGTCTGGGTGTTATATTGTATTCTATGTATGTATTTATAAACAAAAGGTATTGTTTCAGTTATCTGGTTCCCATAGTACAAGCTATGCTTAGTTTGGGGCTAGTTGGCGCTGTATGAAAATTTAAATGTCAAAAAATATTTAAAAAAAATTAATGAAGCTAGCATGGTTTAATTACTTCAACACGAATGCTATAAAGTAACGCCTTTTCTATAACAAGTGATACATTTTGTTAGAAAAGAAGTAATGGGAAATGTGCGAAATTTCTCGATTTTTATTTTAGTTTTTTAAAATATAGAGCAATCTAAGAAACTACTTATTTTTTTCGTTAAAGTATTCATTGTAGTTTTTTTATAATAAATCATTAAAATATTTGCAATTTCCAATCTCTGATGACGTCATATGAGGATGCTTAATAATTTTCGACCGTTGCCTCTACATAATAAAAAAGTTACTCTTTGTGTCAATGTCAATACTGTCACATTCACATAATTTTTATTTTTTCTTACATTTTTTTGTTCATAGGCATTTCTTCTATTTAGCTATAAGCAACGTCATCATAAGGTCCGATGAAGGTTGTTTAAAAAGCCAGAAATATTAGTAATATTAGGTTTTGCAATTACAACAATTAACAAAATAAAATGAAAAATCCCCATTTGCAGGTGTATATTGTACTAATAATCCAAACCTGCTATATTTACTATCATGACAGGAGATTTTTCCTTATAACTAATGAAGACATACGACTACAAGCCGCGGGAAATAGTCGGGAACGTGTCGTAAAAATTAATTTACAGTGAAGGCGAAGTTGGCGTATTACAGCTTTTGTAAATAGAGTTTTCTAATAGACATTTACAGTAACTTAGAGTATTTTCTTTACGCAGTAGTTTACTGGTAGTAAGACATCATGACACCACAAGACATAATGGAAACTAGGAGTAACGAGTCGTAAATAATATTTTTAAGTGAAAACGAGTTGGCGTTATACTAAGACAGCTTTTATAAATGGAGCAGAAATTTACAGTGTTTTAGATTTTCTCTACGCATTAGTTTAGGTACTGACAATAAGACATCATGACAGTACAGTAGGTTTTCCGTAATGAATATACTGGGTGTAATTGAATTCATTAGCATCCTTTGAAAATAGGTACCCACTCCTGACACCGGTCACGTGTGGACCAAATTTTTGAAATGTAATGCATTGATTTGGTATTGATAATTACTCCAGAAAATGGGATAACATACTTAATCAACTGCTACAGTACAAAATTAAATTCAAATAGTTAAGAACTATTTTTAATCATTGCATACAAGTTAAAAAAAATAACAGTATCAAAATGTGTCAACTACGTAAGGCACCGCAGCAACCATCATCATTTTCAATAAAAATATTTTCATTTGTACTCTTTACCATTTAATGGTCATCGATAAATGATATATGCTATTATGCACTCAATTTATGCTAGTGAATTAAATTGCATGCTGTATACGACCACAAACCATGACGAAAATAGGTGGAACGAGTCGTAAAAATTAATTTTTAAGTGAAGATGAAGTTGGCGAATTACACACACATATAAGTACAGACAGGTTTTGTAAATAGAGTATTAGATATTTACAGTATTTTAGACTATTTTCTTTACGCGTTGGTTTACTGGTAGTAAGAGATCAAGAAGGTTTTTCTTTATACAACTAATGAAAACATACGATCACAAGCCTTGCATGGAAATCGCATGGAATTAATTTAAAGAGAAGTGTGTGTGTGTGTTGTGTGTATTACTAGACTGTGAGATCAGTTCATAAGTCTCATTTGCCCAGTAATTTTACTAGCTACAAAGCCCTTCAAACCGGAACACAGTAGTGCTTGCCCACTACTGCTTGGCGGCAGAATAACTGGCAAAGCGGTGGTACCTAGACGAACTTTGCAGAAAATTTCTACCACCTAGCAAAAAGATTAAAGATAGAGTATTTTCTTTACGCATTAGTTGACAGGTAGTTGAGAGGTAGTAGAAAAATGCTTGAGTCCATCATTATACACATTGTATTATGTGTATGTACGTTTATGAATAGCTTTTTTGGGGAAACCACTGTCCATGTATTTTTACGTTACTCCTTTTCGTGCAAGGTTGTCTGGAAGAGATCGCTTTGCGTAAGACCGCCCATTGTTACAAATTTGATAAATTTTGTTCGCTTAGTTTTTAATGATTTGTGTGTTTCAATAAAGAGTTTATCTATCTAGGTAGATACCAGCACTTTGCCAGTTATTCTGCCGCCAAGCAGTAGAGTGCAAGCACTGCTGTGCTCCGGTTTGAAGGGCATTGTAGCTAGTGAAATTACTGGGCAAATGAGACTTTATGATTCACACAGTCTAGTAATCTTATTACTATATATACTGTGTGAAGTCTCAGGATGAAGTGCGCAGTGCAGTGTCACGCAAAACTATATTAATTTAGAGTTCCGAGCGATACTGCAATCTGTTATGGGCAGCCGTGACGCTTAACATAAAGCGAACGACTAGCTCGTCACGTCATTCATTTACATTAAAAAAAACTATCTATCTATCTACTTTTTTACCGCCGGGATACGGGTCTTCTCCAAGGAGCCATAATCCTTCACGAGCCAAGTGCTGGTGGATGGTATACCTCGAGTTTTGCGATTCTTCAAAAGAGCACTAATTAATTTATTTGGTGCTCATCATTTGGAAATACTTTAGGGGCGCTTTTGAGAAAACATCTCTACTACATTTAAGATTAGGGATGTGGTCTCTTACTGTTGCCCTCATTAGTAGGTTAGAGAGAGGTATGTTTGGTGTATCCCTGCGAGATAAGATCAGGAACGAGGAGATCCGCAGGAGAACTAAAGTGACCGACATAGCTCTTAGAATTAGCAAGTTAAAATGGCAATGGGCAGGCCACATCGCTCGTAGAACTGACAACCGATGGGGAAGAAAGGTTCTTGAGTGGCGACCACGAACCGAAAGACACAGTGTAGGCTGGACCGATGATCTGGTGAAAACCACGTGGAGCCGATGGATGCAGAAAGCGAGTAGCCGCTCAAAGTGGTGCTCTGTAAGGGAGGCCTATGTTCAGCAGTGGGCGTCTTCTGGCTGTTGTTAATAATGATGGTGAAGATGACATTTAAGTTTTACGAAATACTTAAGTAAACTAAAAATGTCAACTCAGTGCTACGCAGTACTTTGCACTGTGAAGCTCTGTGTTCTGCATTTGATTTAGGTAGGTGTTGCGCTTACTATTACTTGAATGTCCAGCTCATCTCGTTACATGATGACTTAAAAAATGTGCAGGATATATTCAAGGAGTTTGATGGTTTTTTGCTTATTTTGGTTTTTTTTTCTACGTGTAGTGTTAGCCTCTTTTTTAATTCTTTTTAGTTATATTTTATTTCACGTCATCTACTAAAATTGAATATTTTAATTTTGTGAATTTTTTTAAATTAAATTCATTAAAGTTGTGGTAAGTTTTAAAAGCTGTTGAAAATTTTCTTAACTTAATTTCAATGAAAATATAATTATTTTATAACTTAACGATATCTAAGTACTTACTTTAGCCGAAAAAAAATTACACACAGAATCACTACTTCTACACACGATCAAAGTTCGCGACCGCGTAGAGCGTCTACGCCGTAGCGGTGGTTCTACGGTATTGGTGGCCGTAGCAGGCTGCGTAGCGGTTTTATGGGAGCTGTGACGTCACTGTTGGCCAGAGATCAAAACCCATGGGCGTGGGTGACGGTGTGCTTTTGCAGACTCAAGTCCTTTGTTACGTAGATACGTCCAATAAGGTCGGTTATAAAGGTACAAGCAAGGCCGAAAGTTATTCGAAAAAGTTTAAAAAAAATTTAGCCGACTAGAAAAGAAAGTCACAATTTGGAGCTAATATATAATAGTTAATAGATAAGGTAAACAGAGCTTACTACTGAGTTTTCTACTATCTCATGATTTTGACTGATCTTTTGATTAAGATTAGAAGATTAGAAGTACCTACATTCTATACTACTTTTTTTTTTTTTTTTTTTTTTTTTTTTTTTTTTTTTTTTTTTTTTAACGGGCAAATTGCCTTTATTACTCAAGCTAACTACTACAATAATAAAAACTAAACTAAACTAAACTAAGCTAAACTAAACTAAACTAGCTACACTAGCTACACTACCTACTACAAAGAACACTTAGGGATTGTATAATAGCCGCGATGGCCTATAGACAGTCCAAGTGCTCCAGCCCACTAACGGTAGGTAGCGTACCTAACATGCTGGCCGCATTGCCACGTTGAATTGCAATGCTGATGCGTTGGGCCAAATAAGTGCCAGCATTTTGGTCACGCGTCGCATCGACCAGGCGCTCTGATAGACTTTGGAAAACGCGATGAGCTCCCGGTCCCCACGGACCCAGGGTCTCAAAACGTTATACTACTTACTAAGTAAACAACCAAGTATATAGATAAAAAAAAATTCGTGAGCAGTTATTATAATAACCTATAGATTGCATTTGGAGCGTATTTAAAATTATTTTTGTATGGTCTTGTATGGTTACACTCAGTATGATTGTATTCAATTTTCAGTTTTGAAACAGTTTAGGTTGGAAGTTATTTGGATTTTAAGAAAACTGTTTAAATAACTATATAAAGGCTTTCTAAAGCTTATATTATTATGTATTTCTTTTTATTATTTGGCTAAAATAGATACCTATGATATATTTTTATTTTCACTTTGTTTTACAAACTTTATTTCTTGTAATTTGTAATCACGAAACTTACCTTATTACCTTCTATTGCTAAACATAGACAAAACATCTGTGTATTAACGATTACTTAACTCTAAATGTCTCATCATCATCAACAGCCTGAAGACGTCCACTGCTGAACATAGGCTTCCACCAGAGAGCGCCACCTTGAGTGACTGCTCGCCTCCTGCATCCATCGGCTCAACTGCGGCTTTCACCAGATCGTCGATCCGGTTCGTGGTAGCCCCTTGAGAACCATTCTTCCCCATCGGTTGTCAGTTCTACGAGCGATGTCACCTGCCCATTGTATTTCAACTTGCTAATTCTGCCGCCGGCAGCGGGGCAAGGCCCAAGCTACCGGTGGTTAGGGCTGCAGAGTGAGGAACCTCCTGACAATACGTGCCGTGTCAAGGAGTACTGCCTTCTGAATCTGACCCTTGATCCAACCATCTAGCGAGAGCCTCTCGAAGTGTTGGTCGAGGCTCTTCGCTATAAGGCCGTTCGCCGAAACGACTATCGGGACAATGCTCGTTGAGTCAACATTCCACATGGCGGTTACCTCGTGAGCCAAGTCAAGGTACTTGCTGAGTTTGTCCTTCTCAGCCTTCACGAGGTTCTCGTCATGCGGAATGGTGATGTCTACGAGCACTGCCCGGCGTTGGGATCGGTCTATCAGCACGATATCAGGCTTATTGGCTACAATAGTCATGTCCATGATGATAGAGCGATCCCAATAGAGCAATGCACGAATGCATAAATATTATTATTATTATATTATTATTATACCATGGTCATACTACCTAGGGATCTAGGTAAACTTTATCTACACCACTATTATAAAGAGGAAAGTTTTGTATCTTTTTGTGTATGTTTGTAATGAATAAACTCAAAAACTACTGTGCTGATTTCAAAAATTCTTTCACCATTGGGAAGCTACATTCACCTTGAGTAACATGGGCTACACCACTACACGTGCGAAGCCGGGGCGAGCCGCTAGTGTTAAATATTTTGGACCCTATTTGACTTGTTGATATCATCGACATCTGGAAGATGTCAACTGTTGAACATAGCCACTTTGGACGCTTATGATAGGAGGGGTTATCCAGAATCACCACGATTGGCAGGCGTCTTAGTGTCGCAGAAAATTTTAATGTACCGAGAAGAATGCTGCTGCCCATTCCCTGGATATTCCCTTAGCCAGCTCTTACGGTAGCACCCAGGGGATGAGATGGGGTGGCTCTATACTTAGGCCGGAACCACAAGGCCAGTTTAACTAAAGCAAGTACGTTTGTTAGACTATAGCAAGCCTTTTCTAAAGTCTAACACTCGTCTGCACCAAAGTTTGACAGCTCCTAACTTCCACTTATCTCTCTTGTCCTCCGTTCTCGTACGTATACGTTTGACCGATGGGGAAGAAAGGTTCTCGAGTGGCCACGAACCGGAAGACGCGAAGAGAGAAGTTTCATTATCATCATCAGCCTGAAGACGTCCACTGCTGAACATAGGCCTCCCCCATAGATTGCCATTTTGAGCGGCTGCTGGCCTCTTAAATCCATCGGATCCTCACGGTTCTGAGCAGGTCGTCGGTCCACCTAGTGGGGGACCGTCCTATGCCGCGTTTTCTGGTTCGTAATAGACTTTAGTACTTATATAATATTTTGTCTGACCTATATAATCTGCCCACCATAAGGTTTGAGTTTTTTATCCATATTTAAGGTAACCAATGATCAAAACGTTCAAAAAATTCTAACCAATGGTCAAATATTCAGTGATATTGTTAGAACGTTTAGCCATTGGTTACCTACAGACCAAAAAGTCCACCCTATAAGACTATTTTGGTATACTGTGCTACTGCTACTAGCTCCGCTCCGCGGTTTCTCCCGCGGATAAAAAGTAGCCTATATATTAATCCAGTGTATATGCTATCTCTACTCCAAATTTCATCTAAATCTAATCAAATAGCTACTTGCCCTATATGAATGACAATAACTAATCCAAATCTTGGCTCTATTCCAAGATGAAAGCAGACTATGAATGGCCGCCCACATTTCTCTTGCTGTCCAGTCACGTCACTCTGTCAACTTAAGAAAATAAAGACATATAAATCGTAAACCAGCTATTGAAATCGTAGATCCTTATTGAAATACACAGACTATTGTTAGAATGAAATGTTGTGAGAAAGATTGATAGACTGTTTCCCTTCCCAGTGGATTTTGGGTAGGTATATTTTCATTGAGTAAATATAATGGTAAAACTTTTTTTTATTGTTCGATAGGCTTGCGCTTGCGCACTATCTCACTTAGGGTGGATTTGACCAAACTTAGAGTTATGCGCGAGTAACTATACTAGAATAAATCTATTCCACGATCTTAAACTAGAATAACTCATTAGTCGTTTTACCATGCAATACAAAGTATAGAATACTTATACGCGAATAGCGGAGTGAACGATGAACGAAACTATTTCCCAGGTAACAATTATTGTTCTACAACGCCAAAGTATTCAAGTTTATGTCATAGCAACTCAATTTTGTCGTATTATAGTGCAGGAAAGTAAATGTTGGAATTATATGGCGAGCTGCCGCCATTAAAATATTCTCGGAATAGTTTCTTATTCCACCAAAAACGCTAGTATAAGTTGTTATTCTCGAATAGGCTTGAGTGTAGATGGTAAAATGTGAAATTGGTTTACTCTCGGATAACTGGCGATTTATTCTAAGTATAACCCTTACTCTCGTTTGGTCGAATCCACCCTTAATGGTAGGTAAGTGACGATGCGATCTAGGATGTAATGCGCTTGCCTAGGGTAGTTCCCATCTGTTCTACTATTTGTTCTACCAGTAGAAAAAGTAGGAAAAAAAATCACGTCTGTTCTACTAATAGAACAAGTAGGAAAAATAAGTGTTGGTTGTTCTACCAACACAAAAAGTGATAGAAAACATGTAATCTGTTCTAACAATAGAACAAGCAGGAAAAATAATTCTCGGTTGTTCTATTTGTGAAACAATATTTATTGGTGGAACAAGTAGGAAAAGTAATTCAGTTTAACCTAGCCCAGGCCTGTCTGGTCGCTGGTACACCTATTAGAGCATTAAGGTTAGGTAACCTTTTTCTAGATACCTAATATTAGTAGGCTGAGAGGGCCTAGGCTGCGTCTTCCGGTTCGTGGCCGCCACTTAAGAACCATTCTTCCCAATCGGTTGTCAGTTCTACGAGCGTAAACAAAAAAACGTAAAACAAACATACAAAAGAATATTAGTAGGGACAGTTACGGATACGCGTTAGTACACTCCGCAGCAACAAGATATTTGACATTAGACAAAATACTAATATTAGCAAGATTAACTAGCTTAATTACAACACTATTGAGTATAAAGTAACAAGGCCGTAGGAAAATGTCTAATAGCAATAGTTAGACACGCGACACTGGGTGTCGGGTACCGGAGTTTAGTCGCCTGTAGCGGTCGCCGCAACTTACAGCCATACAATCAGTATGGATGGAGCTTTACTTTTATGCAAACACCAGACTTCTTAGATTATTATCTTTTTAGATACTGACCTCATCTAAATTAAAATGATTATAGTGTTCTGGTTTACAAAACTTTGTTGTGCTCAGTAGAGGAGTCATCATGGATGCGACTTCAAAATAATATGTTAGCTTGTTCATAAGAACTGGATAATATCGACTCGATCCCCTTCTGGCAACGACCAAAGCCGTGGTTTGCACCCCGGGAGCGCCCTTAGCTGGTTACCTTCCTACCACTCTTGGCGGCTGGGCTTATGCACTCGCTCTTTGCTTAATGTCGCTTTATGAGTCGGTAGAGTAAAGACATGCCATAGGTTATCGTTAGCCCGTAAAAAAAAGAAACTGGGGAATGATATACTTATCATGAGTGAACTTTACCTCAAATCTTGGCTGTTCAAACTCTCACTCAAATCAAATCAAATATTCATTTGCTAGAACACAATTTACAGTGAAGATCTTAAAATAACATAATAAGGCATTTTGCGTTTAACCTGCATGCAAGCGTGCAAATTTTAAATAGTGTTTTGTTACAATACCTACATTTGAACTTCTTTAACACTATAAAATGTGTGTTGTAACTAGAAGTCTTTGGTTGTAACAACCAGTCACGCAATGTTTTTTTGAATATGTTGCCTGCTAGCATTTTTATATAATTAGGTATACAGTTATTTATAATTGACTAAAGCTGTAACGCGTGAAAGCGAGTCTAAGCGAAATATTAAACAAAAGCTTTGAGTGATCTTTACCAGGCACTTTTGCCCATACTGTTAGCGTGTGGCATGGCGATGGCGTCTTGCTTATGGCCAATTATTAGTTATCTATTTAAGTTTATGGGATGTTTTAAACTATGTGGTGTAGATAATGCCTATTAAACATTGGTTTGTGATTGTAATAATACCTAATCGGAGTAAGTAACTTGATCTAACGTATTGACTTTTTTATCGACTTTTATAACAGGAAATAAAAAGTGCTTATATCCTATTTAATTATGCTGACATTATAAGTAGGTAGTTAGAAGTTTCCATCATAGAACTACAAGGCTTGGTGATTCTTCACATCCTTACGTCGTTAGTGTACCACAAGCCCGCACTAAACGTTTTGCTGAGTCATTCACAGTCCGAACGGCTAAGGAATGGAATGCTCTTCCGACAGCAGCGTTTCCTCCTGGGTATAACCTGGGTCTTTTCAAGTCAAGAGTGAATGGGCATCTCATGGGCAAACGTGCTCCACCTTAGACAACTTCTTCACTTACCATCAGGTGAGTTGTTGTCAAACGTATACCCATTAAATAAAAAGTACTTAGGTATTTTTGTAAATCTGCGTTCTTACTTTCTTAGAATTACAAAGTATCCTGGACCCTGACCTGACTAGGATTCTCTGTATCTAGGGACCCAGAAGCTATGAGGACCCCCCTAGACCCAAGACACTGAACAGGTATTTCCGGTTAATTTCCTAACAAATACTTGTCCTGTCGCGGGAGTTGAACCCGCCGTATCAGGATTATGAGCTGACCTGCTTGGCCACCACACCACAGAGATTGTCAAAAATATAAGTATCCCCTAGCTATAGGTAGGTACCTGCTTTATAATAAACTTCATCATCATCATCATCAGCCTGAAGACGTCCACTGCCTAAACATAGGCCTCGCCCAAAGACCGCCACTTTGAGCGGTTGCTTGCCTCCTGCCTCCATCGGCTCCCCGCGGTTCTGAGCAGATCGTTGGCCCATCTAGTGGGGGGCTGGCCTACGCTGCGTCTTCCGTTTTGTGGTCGCCACTCGAGAACCTTTCTTCCCCATTTATAATAAACTTATTAGGTACTTTTAATCCTGTAATAGCTAATAGCTATGCCTTGTTGAGCTCTGCCTATTTCGCTGGATTAAAATGCTCACTGCTTTCATGTCATTTTGGACGTTCGGGAGTCGGTACTTATGACATAGGGCTGGCAAATTATGATTAATTGATGAACTTAATGTGTTACGATTCGGGTTAACCCATTGGGTGAGAGCAGCTACACTGTTAGTAGCTGGTAAGCGTCGTTACATTAGTGATAAGGGTCATTTTAAGTATCTGTGTACATTTTGGTAATTTTACTTTTTTATGTAGGTACCTATCTACCCTGTACTACTAAGGGTGATGGGTTTTTGATACGTAAGGTAACCAACTAAGTCTATCTATGAAAAAAAGTCGCATTTTTTTTGTATTAAGTACTCAATTGTTTTTTTTTACCTACATCTCAATTTGTTGTGTTAGGGAAAGCTTCGACCTTAATTTCGCCCAAAATATCACAGAGCCTGAAAACACAGGTTTTCAACCAGTGTGTGTTGCCAGTGATGACTTTTGACATATAAGCTCTAAGTTGGGCAACCTATGGAGAAAGCTATGCTCGGGGTTCTATGATGGCTTAATGACTATTATCGTACAACAACAGCCGGGATCGAGGGCTTAATGCCCCCTCCGAAGCACGGTAGTGCTCAGTTGTAAATACCACTTTTTGTAGTGGTCACCCATCAAAAGAGACGGCAGCGAACGTTGCTTTACTCTACTGATCAGTTAGAAACGGCTAGTCCTTCGCTTTGAGCGTTATACCTAGACCAGGGGGCGTACCGTGAGCTCTTAGCGCGATTCAAAATTGAGCCTATATTGGATCGCTTTGTTTTTTTTGTATGGAGATTTTGACAAGCGATCCAGTGTAGGCTCAGTTTTGAATCGCGCTAAGAGCTCACAGTACGCCCCCAGGGCTGAAGCCTTTGAAAAATTTAAAAAAATTATAGTAGGATGAAACCCATTGCAAAAGGAAGGGAATATAACACAAAATAAAAGGAAGAATAATTTACGGGCGATCTGAGTTTGGGAAGTGGGGAGGGGGTTACAAGTTCAATGGAAAAAGTTACATGTTCTATCCTTGTAGGTATAAAAAGATGTAAGTATACCCACTTTTTCACATTACCTCATTTATGCGTAAAATTGGAATACTAACCAAGTTTTTGGTTTACCTTTTTTTACCTTTTTATGTCCCAAACACACTGTAATGTTTTGGTTTAAAATATTTCTTTTTCCACCTTATTTTGACTGAATATCCAAAAAGCGCCCTAATTTTCAATCGAAAATCCTCAAGTCAAAATATCAGCTTTTTTAAAAAAGTCGGTGGGCTTTTTGTTCGTTGAAACCACTACTTTCTGATGGTGTAAAAAATATACATTTTAGTTATAATATTCTCTTCCTTTTCTAATGGGTTTCATACTACTATTTTATTTATTGCATTCAAAAAATATTTACCCTGGTCTACTACTGTATAGCTGCACTACACTACCTCACGTTTTGGTGAAAAAAATATTCATAATTTCATTCTCACATTCTTGTCCATTGACACTAGTTTTATCAGAGGCCACGAAATTGTGATTTTTTTTTAAATTGTGGATTGTTTTTGTATGGATTGTAGGCAGGCCAAGGCCTGCCTACAATCCATACAAAAATGTCCGAAGCTCTTTGCAACCGTCACTTTCTGATTATTTTCAAAGACCTCCATCATTACTCCTAGGTGCTCCTATATGAGACCTCCATTACTATAATCCACTACAAAAGCGATAGAAAGCCATTAAAATGTTTAAATTGGTGGCGTTTTATATGTGCTGAATTACGAGCATGAGTGTGGGCAAAGTGATATAATGTGGTGAAACGTGGTTTTTTGTGTTGCTTCCAAAATTCCATAAAAGCTTTTAGTAAAGTTGCCACCCCTTTACTAGGGCATGACTTAGGTTGGACTATGTGTCTAAAACTTGACTTTACGTGAAATATTCTATAACACGATGAAAAATTACAGTACTTGATGCTGGCTAAATACACTATGTGTGAAGCCAAAATATTAGACAAAAGCCATTAAACGAAGAAGAAGTAGTTTAACGTCAAACGAACGTCATTTCAGCCACAGATTAGAGAAAAAAACAATTGATTCCGGCCGTCCGTAGGGATATTCCGATACCACCAAAGTATCAAATCATTATTCGATACTACTCATCTAAATACCGTATAAGTATCGATTCCTACTCATATCGATACTTTTTAAAATTAATATAAAACCGTGAAATTAACAAATTTTACCTTATTGCAGAAAAGTTTTGTTGTTTCCTTAACTCAACTATATTTCCAAGTGTTTCCGATACAAGTTCTTTCATTCTGATTCGAGTAATTACTTGCGGATACAAGTACTTTCTTTCCGATACGAAAATTTTCTTTCCGACACAAGTTTTTCTTTTCCGTTATAAGTACTTTCTTCTGATACAAGTATTTTGTTTTCGATACAAGTATTTTCTTTCCTTTACCGAGTAGGTACCGCGAGAATGATTCGCTTTCATTTCATTTTATTATTTTAATTATATATTTTAGCTTTATTCAGAAGTTTGTATTCAATTTACTCCTGCTAAAATTAAAAACGTAGTGGTTTTAGGCTTAAAGAGTCCCATTTTTCGCCCATCTGACTTAAAATTAGGCGGCATTAGGCTGTTTTAAAGAAAATTAATATTACCTAAGGTGAAGAATAGGGCTTCTTGGCGCTGAATTTTTGGCGACTTTATCCTGTTTTGTCTTGACAGTGCTGATTCAATACGATACTAGTACTTTCTTTCCGATACCAAGTAGGTATCGCAAAAATGATGGGTGCTTAAAGTACTTGGTATCGGAAGAAATGTATCGAGATAGTATCGTACTATCGCGGAACATCCCTAGTCCTCCGCCGCCGGCCGAATTTGACATCTTGAAAGTCATCATTGTTTGTTCCGGACTTTGCGGGCAAATTTTGTAATTTTGTGTGTATTTTTCATAATTTATCTTTAAAATGGTAAGAAAATAGTTGGTATACATATTATACGGCATTATTTTCTCATACTCAAAAATATTTTCGAAATTTTGCATGTCATTACCGCTGCTACAACCTCAAACTACAGTGTAAAATTTAAAATTATTGTGAAAACCTTCAAAACCCCTACATTCATCGTCTCAATGTGCAATAAGAGAAATTTAAAGTTAGCCAACATAATTTGAAGACACTTGGAAAGGACTTATCCCCACAAAACCTGGACATTTTAACCATTCAATCTTCTGATTTTCCAGTTCAGGAACCAGTATGACAGTGACGTGACAGTATGGAGTCCTCAGGGCCGCCTCCATCAAGTAGAATATGCAATGGAAGCTGTAAAACTTGGTTCTGCCACTGTTGGTTTGAAGAACAAGCAGTATGCTGTATTAATAGCACTGAAAAGAGCTGTGAGTGAACTGTCAGCTTACCAGAAGAAAGTCATCCCTATTGATGATCATATTGGAATTTCTATTTCTGGGCTGACTGCTGATGCGAGAATGCTCAGGTAATTTCAACTTTATTTATGAGTGGCAAGCCACACAAGCAAGTGCTAAGATGCCAAAGTTTCACCAATTGGTTTTAGTTAGAATGATATATGTGATCAGTTAAAAGAATTTAGTTTAGAGCTATTCTGTTACTAAATTACAAATCTGTTGTGTTGATTGGTTAATTTAGTCTAGTCATGCACTCTCCCGGTGTAGGCCGGCCCCCCACTCGGTGGACCGACAATCTGGTAAAAGCCGCAGGGAGCCAATGGAGGTGAGCAGCCGCTCTAGGTGGCGCAACCAGGGGGAGGCCTATCAGCAGTGGACGACATCAGACTGTTGATGATGATGATAATGATGGCGCACTCTCACTAATCACTCTTTGCAATAGTGCCAAAATGGTAATAAATAAATATGAGTGTAAACCCTTTTATAAATGAATTTCAGCCGTTTCATGCGCACAGAATGCTTGAACCACCGCTATGCTCATGATGCTCCGATGCCTGTTGGCCGTCTCATTGGGCTTGTGGGCAACAAGATGCAGATATGCACACAGAGATATGACAAAAGACCTTTGGGAGTTGGTTTGCTGGTAGCTGGTTATGATGTAAGAATCCCTACTAATAAAATAGCTTTAAAGTGAAACATCAATGATTGTTTGTTTGTATAGTTCTGGTGGAAATAGCTGAGCTGCCCCTGTATTGTCATATTGTGTAACTTAATCGTAATCAATAAATGGGCTTCATTTGGTCATTTCCTGTTGTGTAAAATCCTCATCCATCGGTATTATGGTCCCTTAGGAGGAGAACTGAATAGACACAACATTGATTAACTATATAAATCAGAAAATACTAATGGATGGAGATGTTACACAATGCCAACTTGCCGGAAATAACGAAATGAAGCCGATTCATCAATTATGATTGACTTAGATGGTAGGTCCACTGATTTGGATGGAGGATCGAACCCCAGCAGGTTCAATCCTGTAAGATAGCAAAGCGCACATGGTACTGCGCCGCTAGGCTACCATCTTATAAGATTACTACTCATGTGAAATGAATGATTGATGAGAAATCAAAACAGATGCAAATTCTACAATAATGTGTATGGCGTGGCATGGGCTGCTGATCCAATGTTCCAACAAAACATGGAATGCCATGCCAGTCTTCCTATCTGTAGGCTTTGTGTTTAAGTTTTTTTCATGTGCTATGAATTCATGTTACAACCATAATTCCATATATCACTGGCAATCAATAGTCAGAAATATATAATTTCAGGACCAAGGCCCCCATATCTATCAGACATGCCCATCTGCCAACTATTTCGACTGCAGAGCAATGGCCATTGGTGCTCGATCACAGTCTGCCCGAACATACCTTGAGAAGCACCTGGGAACATTTATGGACTGTGACTTGCAGGAGTTGGTTGCTCACGGCTTGAGGGCTTTGAGAGACACCCTGCCTAATGAAGTGGATCTTAATACCAAGGTGAAATATTAAGCTTTTTTATTTTAAAGTATGCAAACATGTGTATGAAGACATTAGGCCCACCGTGTAGTCCCCGTTATGAATAGGTCCACCCCAGCTCTTCCCGTGGGTGCCGTAGAAGGTGGCAAAGGGAATATCCAGGGAATGGGTCACAGCATTCTCCTCAGTGTAGATGTCTATCTACTGCGATCACCGAGCCGCCTGCCAACCCCACCCAAGCAATGACAAGTATAGTAAGCAATGTCCCCCAGTACCCGGCAGTTCTGCTGTCCCGTGGCTATGGTAGCGGCCACGGTAATGGCAGAGCAAGGGGTGCTAAGAGTCCCTGGCAGATGCCCACCTACCAACCCTATCAACGACCCCTGGCCCTGGCAACATATAACATGCGAACATTGATAGTATCCTTAACTTATTAAAAATATATCCATAAGATATAATTAAGGGTATATTGCCATCTATTTGACAAGAACAGCAACAGTTTTAAGAGTTTTAGATCTCTCAACTAAAGCCTTTATAATTGACCCCATTAAGCACTTAATAGGCTAGTTGGTTGCTACTAAAAATTAACAAGTAAGTATTATTTTCATAGAGTAGGTTAAAAATGGATGCAATAATAGAAAAAATAAGTAAAATCGGTAAATGAATCGCAGAGTAATAAGCTTTTAAAGTTTCTGGAGGGGGCATCGCCTGTCCCTTTCCTGTAAAACAGGGATTGTGTGGAACTTCCACAGTTTCCAGACAGTTACTATTACTATGAAAACACAATTGGAGTTTTGGCGGGAACGCGGAAAAGTTCACGTCGGTGCATTGTATTATTTTACAAAACTTATGCTTTTTCCACTGTTAATGTTTAAAATCGGTGGTGTTTTACGCATTAAGTGCTGAATTACGAGCATGAGTGTGGGCAAGTGATATAATGTAGTGAAACGTGGTTTTTCGTGTTGCTTCCAAAATTCCATAGAAGCCTCTAGTAAAGTTGCCACCACTTTACTAGGGCATGCCATAGACTGGATTATGACTTAGACTAGACTTTGAATACACTGACTGTGACTATGACTTGACTTTAAGTGAAAATTTCCATAATACAATGAAAAATTACAAAACTTGACACTGGCTAAATACACTAAGTGTGGAGCCAAAATAAAAGAAAAAAAAAACACAATTTGTGTTGTCACATACCAAAGAGATTGTATGTAGAGGTACCACAGCTTAGAAATGAGGTACTATGAAGGACCAAGAACTGATGTCACTGCATGTTTGAGCTGTGTCTTTCTATTGCTGTATTTTAAAATGCTTGTAACTTTTTAATTTTTTGAGTTGGTTAAGTTACGTTTTCATGTTTGTTTATTTTTTGAGTAATATTATTAATTGATTTATTTGAGTTGAGTTATTGAAAAATAACTTAAATTATGTAATGATGCGTTTATCTTGATTGCATATATCTTGGAAGCGTGACAATGTAGATTTTGTCTCATACAAACCTTGTTTGTAATAATGTGAGCTATTCATTAATATAATAGTTTTATGAGTGGCCACTATTTTGAACTAATGTCATCAATATAGCTTTGAGAATGAGGCATTTTATTTAAAAAAAAACACTAGTTCCGCTTCATTTCTAGATGGCGCTGTAAGTACATAGTTTAAACCTTTCAAACCACAGAGTGGTTTAAACATAAGAAAATGCTTAGACTACCTACAAAGAAATGTCAAATTCAGTTGAGTGGACATTGTCTGTAGGGGTCTGTAGTATCTCCTAAGTAGTCTGTGGTGCATTCTTATTAAGTAAATTGATGTACAGTAGGTCTGCGAGATAGATAAACGTTAATATTATGATCCAAAATAAAGCCAAGGTATCCCGCAATGAAGCTAAAAAAAACAAAAGAGTTTAGAGTTGTCAGTCAGTATCGTGACACATTTCCTTTAACCTGTCGTCTATGCTTGAAACAGTGACAGTGACAAATTTTAGCAAAAGGCACAACTGGCGCCATCTATTGAGTCATGCATAAAATACAATTTCTTTTTTTTAATAAAACACCTCATTAGTCAGTTGAAGTGGCAGTGGGCAGGCCACATCGCTTGTAGAACTGAAAACCAATGGGGAAGAAAGGTTCTCGAGTGGCGACTATGAACCGGAAGGCGCAGCGTAGGTGGGCCCCCACTAGGTGTACCGGCGACCTGGTCAGAACCGCGGAGAGCCGATGGATGCAGGAGGCAAGCAGCCGCTCAACGTGGCGCTCTATGGGGGAGGCCTATGTTGAGCAGTGGACGTCTTCAGGCTGATAATGATTATGATGATGTTGGCTATGAAGGAAAAAACAAGATCGTGGAAAGTAGGTATACTAAAATATCCAAGGCTCTTTCAGTGAAACCTGTGAGTGGCCTTTCACCTAGAACTTTTATCAAAATACTTACTACAACAATCTATTATCATTGTGACAAATTAATGAGGTCATTTATTTGTCACAATGATAATAGATTGTTGATGTTATGCATCCTAGAAATTAAAAAATTGCTAAGCTTTTAACATTGTAACAGTTTTGTTGATCACTTATACCACCGGAAAGCCCCCACCATCCCCTATGACATTTGGTCAAACACCACCAACCTACCCTTTACCATTTCCCATTTATGAACATTTCAATTTTGTATGGGGGCCACCATTTTTTGTTCATACAGTTTTTAAGATTTACGATGTGGGTTTTCAATAAAGATTATATCTATGTATTCTATTTACTCTTTCACCTTTTATTTCCAGAATGTATCCATAGCAATAGTTGGTCCGAAGACACCACTCCGGATCAGTGATGAAGAGGAGTTAGCTCGGTTCCTCTCGTTAGTGGAAGGTGAAGAAAGGCGTGGGGGCTCCGGTACAGCCACCGGAGACGCTGGCACCGGAGAGAGGGACCCCCAGGGGGAAGAACGGGACCCACAGCCAGCGGTGAGCATACTTAATGGGGTTTAATACTTAATATTAAAAATTAACAAGTAAATATTATTTTTACAAAGTAGGATAAAAATGAATGCAATAATTGAAAAAATTAGTAAAACCGGTAAATAAAACCAGAAGTAATGAGCTTTTAAAGTTTCTGGAGGGGGTATCGCCTGTCCCTTTCTCGCAAAACAAGAGATTCCCCACAGTTACTATGAAAACATATGTTGTGAAGTTACATGCCAAAGAGACTGTATTTAAAGCTACCACAGCTTAGTAATGAGGTACTGCTGAACATAGCCCCAGAGAGCGCCACTTTGAGCGGCTGTTCGCCTCCTGCATCTATCGGCTCCCCGCGGATCGTTGGTCCACCTAATGGGGACCTATTACTATTATTATCTTAAAAATAAGCTTTATCAAAGGTTGTACATATTTAGATTAAACAGTGGCAATATACAAACAATAAGTAAAATGGCTAATTTTGCAATAGCAATAATTGCACAGGAATTAACCGCGTCAACTATTTTGCTTACACGGGGAAGTACCGAATAATAAAAACTTTACAAGACCACGTTGTTTAAGTTTAAAGATAAGATAATTCTTGGCTATATTACACACGAAGTTTTTCTACAAAGGAGAAAGTGTATGTACAAGATTGAAGTCTTCGAAGCTAGAACCTTTTTACTGCATACCATAACAACCCTGGTTGCAATTCAATCAACCTAATAAATATTAACATACTATGAAAATTAATGTCGATGTTAAATGGTTAGGTGGTGAGCGGCTCAATTTGTACAATCATCATCATCAACAGCCTGAAGACGTCCACTGCTGAACATAGACCTCCCCCACAGAGCGCCAATTTGAGCGGCTCCTCGCCTCCTGCATCTATCGGCTCCCCGTGGCTTTCATCAGATCGTCGGTCCACCGATTGGGGGGCCGGCCTGCGCTGCGTCTTCCGGTTCGTGATCGCCACTCGAGAACCTTTTGTTCCCAATCGGTTGTCAGTTCTACGAGCGATGTGGCTTGCCCATTGCCATTTCAACAATTTGTACAATCACAGAATAAATAATAGCATGACAGAACAGGCTAATATGCTTTTAAAGTTTCTGGAGGGGGCATCGCCTGTCCCTTTCTCGCAAAACAGAGCTTCCCCACGGTTACTATGAAACGCACGTTTGTGACGTGACATGCCAAAGAGATTGTGTGTAAAGCTACCACAGCTTAGTAATGAGGTACTATGAAGGTGAACAAACTGACGTCACTGCGCGTTTGAACCGTCTCTTTCTATTCCTGTATTTTAAAATGCTTGTAACTTTGTCATTTTTTGTTTTCACGACTGTTTGTTTTTTGAGGAATATTATCAATTTGTGCAACAAAAAAGTAGCACGACACAAGCCTATTCCAGAAAATGGCTGCTCACTGAACAGTACATAAAATCATATTGATATTATACTGGTATATAACCCACTACGCCGACGAAGCCGCGAGTAAAAGCTAGTATCTATAGTGTTCCAATAAACAGCGCAATCTTCATTTAATTCTAGAGAAATTCCATATCTTAACATAATCGAGTGCCTTGTCTCGTTAGCAACTTGAGAGGGGTCAAAGTTCACGCTGATTGACTTTAACTGGTCAACAATGCTATCATTTTACCGGCTACTTCAGTCGCTCAGACGCCGCGATATGGCTCGCTACGCCATTGTTCTGCTCCTGTACGGAGTAAACGCGCTAAATCTCGACTACTTAGACCCAACAAAACTTCAGACCAGAACCCCAGCCACTGTCCAACAAAATGTCGCGCAATCAATCATTCGACAATACGACACCTCCAATCGAGTCACCGTTGAAATAAACCCCATGTTATTCAATGATCAAAAAGACGTGTTCTCGTTACGAACGACCGATAGACAGCTGGTCATCAGAGCGAGCACTGGGGTAGCCGCTTTATGGGGCTTTAATTACTACCTGAAAAAATACTGCAAGAGTCAGATCGCATGGCAAGTGAAACGAGTGGTCATCCCTGACCCACTGCCCGAAGCAGACGAAGTAGTAGTCGCTAACGATAGGTTTAGGTACTACCAGAATGTGTGTACAGTATCATATAGCTTCGTTTGGTGGGACGTCCCGGATTGGCAGCAGCACGTGGAGTGGATGGCGTTTAATGGTCTCAATTTAGCCCTGGCTCCCGTTGCACAGGAGGCCGCATGGGATAAGGTTTACCGCGAAATAGGCATGACGGATGACGAAATCGATCAGCATTTCACCGGCCCCGCTTTTCTGTCCTGGCTCAGAATGGGAAATGTGCACGGGTGGGGAGGTCCCTTATTGCGGTCCTGGCATAACGACCAACGTGCCATTCAAGATACGATTCTTGACACCATGTACCAAGTCGGCATAGTTCCCGTACTCCCAGCGTTTAACGGACACGTGCCTAAGGCATTTGCAAGACTTTACCCAAACAGCACGTTTCATTCAGTGGAAAAGTGGAACAAGTTCGGAGACGATTACTGCTGTGGTCTATTTTTGGATCCCACCGATCCCTTGTTCAAGCAAATCGGGAAAATGTTTCTGAACAAAGTTATCGCCGGTTCTGCGACCAGCCATATTTACACTGCTGACCCGTTCAATGAAGTCAAGATTCAAGCGTTTTCGACGGCATTAGCCCAAGAGACAGCCAAAGCTATTTATGCTACACTGTCAGAGTTCGATAATCAAGCTGTGTGGTTACTTCAAAATTGGATGTTTGTGAGCTCATCGGTGTCATGGCCAATATCCCGAGTCAAGAGCTTTCTCACCTCTGTCCCTAACGGAAGGATGCTTGTTCTGGACTTACAAGCAGAACAATGGCCTCAGTATAATCTCTACGACATGTATTACGGACAGCCATTCATCTGGTGCATGTTACACAATTTTGGAGGCACCTTAGGTATGTTCGGTAATGTGATAACGATCAACAAAGATGTTTACGAAGCGAGGTTGAGACCCAACAGCACAATGATTGGAATCGGCTTAGCTCCCGAAGGAATCAATCAGAACTACGTTGTCTACGATTTAATGCTCGAGTCCGCGTGGAGAAAAGGTCCAGTAACTGATATGGAAGCATGGGCTGAAGACTACGCCGAGAGGCGGTACGGATGCAACGATACTGCTGACGCTTGGAAGTATTTGCTCAAAAGCGTTTACAGCTTTGACGGCCTCAACATGATGCGCGGAAAATATGTGATCACCAGAAGACCCAGTTTCAAAATCAAGCCTTGGGCGTGGTACAAAAGCCATGATCTTTTTGTGGCCTTTAAAAAAATGACATCCAGTGTCAACTGTAATAGTGATGGTTTCTTTTATGATTTAGTGGACGTAACTAGACAGGCGTTGCAGTATAGAGCCGAGCAGTTGTACCTTAATTTGCAGAAGGACAGATTTTCCACCAGCTGGGTGTTTAATGCTTCGATATCGCAGTTCCTCGACGCGATGAACGACATCGAAAATATTCTAACCCAAAACACGCACTTCCAAGCCTCCAGCTGGTTTACCAAAGCGAGATCTTTTGCGAGATCCCCGGAAGACGCGTACACCTTTGATTTAAATGCTAGAAACCAGATAACAATGTGGGGTCCGAATGGAGAAATTTCGGATTACGCTTGCAAGCAATGGGAGGAGTTATTCCATTACTATTACACACCGAGATGGTCTACCTTTTTGTACGCAGCATTAGACGCGAAGTTGAAAAACGAGGTTTTCGATGAGAAGGGTACGCAGAAGGTTATCAGAGCTACAGTTGAAGAGAGCTTCCTTACAGTAAACATACCACCATATACCCCAAACTATCAAAATGTAATAGATTTTGCGACGGAGCTTTATAAGAAATGGGCGAATGTTCCGGATCTTGAAGATTTACCGATGAGTATTATACGAGCAGAACCTGGAAAGAGGACGACAATGGTTGACGTGGATGCTAGCAGGGAGGATATAGTGGAACCTTCAGTTTCAATGCTGTTTTCCACGACGCCGCTTAACTAGGAATGTAAGTGATCAGATGCGACAGATTTAATGAACCAGTACTGGTGAACTTGTGGTATTTTATAATGTTGTACTCGCTCACACCAAAAATCTACTTACGAGTGTGTGGCCTTGTGTGGACTTTAAAAAAGAGCTGAAACACGCAGTGACTTCAGTTATTAGTCCTTCATAGTATCTTATTACTAAGCTGTGGTACCTTTATAGCTCTACACAAGCTCTACATACTGGGTGGCGCAAAAGTACTGGCACTAAAGAAAATACTTTTATTTTTTTTATATGACATTTTCTGTCATTCTGTTGTTGAAAATTGTGTAGTGAACAAATGTAAAATACACTGAAAATAAACATGGACCGTTTTACTCCCCAAGAACGTGGAATAATTGTGTCAATGTTCTTACGGAATAATTCATCAGTGATAAGAACACAACGTGAATTTCGTCGACGATTTCCCCACCGTCCGGCACCGATTGGTCGCACAATTCGACGCTTTGCCACACGCCTTGAAGCAACTGGCTCAACATTGGATAGACCTAAGTCTGGGAGACCAAGAACAGGCTGTTCAGCTGAAAATATCGATGCTGTGCGCGAAGATGTGGAAGAGTGTCCAGAAACATCAACGAGGCGACGTGCCACGCAATTGGGCATTTCCAGACGGACCCTGCAGCGTATTTTGGTGAAAGACTTAAAGATGTTCCCGTATAAAACTCAAATGACTCATCAACTGCTGCCTGCTGACCACCGAGCTCGTCTAGATTACTGCCAGCGCGTCATAAACCTCAACCTTGAAGAGGATGATTTTCCTTCAAAATTGGTTATGAGTGACGAAGCGCATTTCCATCTCTCAGGGCATGTCAATAAGCAGAATACTCGGTTCTGGGGCACTGATAATCCGCGCATTATTCAAGAAACACCTCTACACCCACTAAAAGTTACTGTATGGTGTGGCATCTGTGTTGACAGAGTGATCGGACCCTATTTTTTCGAAGACGCTGGAGGCAATGCGATAACTGTCACTGGAGAACGCTACAGAACCATGTTACGTGAGTTTTTGATACCCAGTTTGGACGAATTGGGGCTGGAGCACATCTGGTTTCAACAAGACGGCGCTACGGCACACACAGCGCGCGACACTATGGACTTAGTGAGGGACGCTTTTCCAAGCCGAGTTATCTCTCGTTTTGGCGATTTGCCTTGGCCTGCAAGATCACCCGATCTGACCAGTCCAGACTTCTTTCTTTGGGGTTTTTTGAAATCTCGGGTGTATGTGAACAAGCCACAGACTCTCGCAGCTCTAAAAGAAAACATTCGTCAAGAAATAACGAACATATCGCAGGAAGTGTTACGGCAAGTTATGCAAAATGTCATAAATAGGGCTCAAATGTGTATCAACTCTGGAGGTCACCATTTAAAAGACATCATCTTTAAATCCTAATGGTACGAAATTTAATGGCACAAATATACATTTAAAAAAACCTAAATCTAGTTTTCTAATTTAGAAAAAATGTTATAGCTGAACCAAATAGGGTCTTTACTTTTGCGCCACCCAGTACAATCCCTTTGGCATGTGACGTCACAAATTATGTCTTCATAATAAATATGAGGAAGCTCCGCACGAGCTCTGTTTTGCGAGAAAGGGACAGGTGATGCCTGCTCCAGGAACTTTAAAAGCGTATTCCGTTCGTGATTTATTTACCGATTTTACTTTTTAGGATTCCGTACCCAAAGGGTAAAACTATTACTAAGGCTCCGCTGTCCGTCCATCTCAATGTCTGTCTGTCTGTCTATCTGTCCGTCTGTCATGAGGCTGTATCTCATGAACCGTGATAGACAGTTGAAATTTTCACAGATGATGTATTTCTGTTGCCGCTATAACAACAAATACTAAAAAATAGAATTAAATTTATATTTAAGGGGGCTCTCATACAGCAAACGTGATTTTATTTGCTCGTTTTTATAAATAAAGTTACGGAACCCTTCGTGCGCGTGTCCGACTCGCACTTGGCCGCTTATTTTTTCAATTATTACATTCATGTTTATCTTAATTTATGAAAATAATATTAACTTTTTTATATTTTTTTTAGTCTAATAGCCTATTGTGATGACTGTGTGATGCTGTAAAGCCCCTGTTGAAGCCAACGTATTGGAATAAAGACTCAGCAGCCTGGTTTTAACATAGGGAAATATTGTTACAGGTGGCTATGGACACGGAGTAGATGTCCGTCTACCCAGCGTTGTGGAGTTAGAAGACTTAACCACGGATGACACCAGTCTTCCTTCAAGTCTCATACTGCGCTCGTACTCCATAGTTGGTTCGTTGCAGCCCTCCCTTTTCCACTCGTTTAAAGATTCGCCTTGGCCAGTACTTAGAATGAATGTAACTTATAATAGTGGGACAAAATTCTTGATTTGATGGTTTGCTTTAAGAGATTTTTTTCAAAGTCAAGATCCAAGATTAAACCAAATAATTTATATTTATATTTATTATTTCTAGCACTTTACAAGGTTACATCGGAAAAATCTAGTAGCAAAATTGCAAAGTGCTTAATAAACTTTAATCTCAAAATATATCAAGCTTTTGAGTTTGAAAACAAGTACACTTTTCTCTGCGATTAAATATAGGGTAGATCCACGATCGCCGCCTCGAAAACGGCACTGTTTAAACAAGGCATATGCCTTGTTTTTGCTTACAGTTGAGTGTGTCCGCGCGTAATGAGTGATGTAACTCACATGTTATTGTTTTAAAACGCTATTACATGGTTCATTATTAAAATGAAACAACCGCTTGTGGACTATTTTATATTAGCTGGAGAGGTATACATCTGTATAAGCAAGCATTGGCGCGGGGACATTGTTGAGGTTTGATTTTCATAGAGACTGTATGTATAGTATATTTGATTTGAGTGTTTTCTATTTATTACGTCCTTACTACTGTTCTCTTAATGAATGAAAAGACAATAAATGGGAAGGAGATTACTATCAGCTAATTTTTTTGTTTTTTTTCTTTTTAGTTTTTACAATATCTTCGTATTTATAGCCACCTAAAATTACGAAATTTTGGCGTCAAAATTTTGACGAAGAAATGTAGTTGTAACTGTAAAACGAAACGTATTTCCAAAAAAATTAATACGTACAAGCATAGATTATGATCTATCCAAACGATTGACACCAAAATCTAGAGTTTCTGTTAAGTTTCAGAGGGAGAAAACCGTTGGCGCCCGAAACGCTAAAATGAATTCGGGTTGTTCCTGTTGTCCCCACATTTTTGCCCCATGGGAGACAACAGGAATTTTTATCACTCATGGGCTCTATTGTCTCTATCATACGTGTGGAGAGCAGAGTGACGGCATTAACATTTTCAAATACCAGGTCGTTCCTCTTGGAAATATCTGCCTCTTATTATAAGTAATTGAGGACGCTAAAACGCTGCTCATAACTAACCAGGTTAGAATTCAGTCACATTATCATTTCCTGAGTACTGGCCAAGGCGGAATAACGGTAAATACAATACAATTTCTACAATTTAATATAATATTCTTTTCGTATTCAATAAAACACGTGCTTTATAAAATTCGTTGTATATTTTCTTATTTACATAAATCTATATCGTAGAATATATATTACATTACATTTACGTAATATTTTTGGGATATTATTTGAGAATTATTGCATATTAATATAATTTTTACATACAAAAGTCAAGTTTTAGCATTACACTGAAATAAAACAAATGCTATTTTGTTTCGTTTTAGGAGGGCCCTACACGTTCAATTTTATTGATCAATCTTTGTTATTGATCGTTGGTATTGCGCAATGTTTAACGGTTTACTGTATCGAGGAAACATAGACGAAATTGAATTCGTCAATTTGATTGAGCAATAAAATTGAACGTGGTAGGGCTCGAATTAGAAAATGCGTGAATCGACACCATTGCATTTATACCTTGAGTTTTGTAACTAAGTTCTTATTTATAACTGGACGAATGTTAATTATATTTACAAATTAAACTATGTGATATAAAAATTCTGGTACATTTAAGTACTTACAAAAAAAAACTCTGACTAGGCCTAATAACTAAAGTTAATTGGAATTGGTGGTTTAAAAACATTTTTGGTATTTGATTCAAATGTATGATACATAACAAAGTATAAATTTAATATTCAGACACGCCTTTAAGGTTTAAAATTGCATGCACTGAAAAGTCATTATTTTTTTTGCCAGCTCTCTTCTCCACTTTGCTATGCGTTAAAGTGGAACGTTTCACTAGCGCGGCAAATTCAAATTTTCTTGCGTTGGTTTGCCAATAACAGCTTAATTACTAAACGTGATTACATTAAAACTGATTTAACGTAAAGAAATAGAATGTATCAACAAATTACGATTAACGGTACCTCCTAGATATCATAGGTTTAGCGACAAATGGCAATAAACAAAATTCGTCTTAGTTTTTCAGTCTATTGCCATTTGTCGCTAAACCAATGATATGCAGGTGATACTTTTAATTGTAATTTATTGATACATTCTATTTATTTGCGCAAAATTAGTTTTCATGTAATCACGTTGAGTAATTAAGTTATTATTGGCACAAGAATGCAAGAAAATTTTAACTTTCCGCGCTAGTGTAACGTTCCGCCTTAACAAAAAAAGTCGTATGACTTTTCCGTGTCTGCATCAAAAAAGTCAAAATACTCATAGCACCACTCAATATTGCAACTTGTTACATTTAATCATAATATTTTGGGGGCACGTCGATTTGGGATAGATCGCTCACAAACCGAACTTCTTAGGGTGAACTCAAGTAAGGCGGAAAAATGTCAGCTTTGTCTAAATGGAATAAGGTTTATATTAACACAAAAAGTACTCGAGCATTTTGCCTCCTGATCTGAATTGACCCTTATGGTAAAGGTGTCTTTGGACAAAGGGACGTAATCAGACCGTATGTCATACAAGCGTGTCCAAGGTATACCCTGCAGGATAACTGAAGTTGGTATTGACAGCCTGGTCTAGCACGGGCACATAGCTTTCTTGGAGCAGTATAGGCTGTCTACTAGAAGCCTCGTTCAGCTGCCTCTCTAAAACTGCGTTTTGGTATTCCTCTTCTTCCAATTCTAGCGTCAATTCGTCGATCATTTTTATCCTACCCTCAATCTCCTGATCCGTTCTGGCTAGCTCCAACGCGTTATCTTGCATCTCTTTCGTTGTCCCTGTGAGTTCTTCTTCTATTTTGTCTAAGAGCATTCTCACTTGGGACACGTTCTCGCAGCTGTTCGCTTTGTTTTCGTCTATGTATCTTTTGACTTTAGCTGTTAGCCGCACGACTAATTCTTCTTCTCTGTGCAGTCTTTTGTTTATGATGGCCAGTTTTTCGAGTAGTTCAATTTCTTCTCTTATTTTTGTGAGTTCGTCTGCTGATCCGTCTGAATCTGTGTCGTTATGGGTCTGCATCAGTCTTTCGGAGTTTACTTGGCATATGTCTGTTAGTTCTTTTGTGAAATAATGTTCTCGCATTAGGTGTCTTTCTCGTCTTGATTTGTGTTTGGTGTGCCGTCTTGGAGGTGTTCCGCTGCCGACTCCGACACCGCTATCGCTGTTCCCTGCTTGGCTGTCGTTGACTTCGCTATTCCGTCCCAGGTCTCGGAGGTATGACTCTAGAAGGTAGTTGGTCCCGTGCTTCTCCATTCTACTTTTGTGGGTTTGGTCTTCTAGTTGGTCGATGAGTTTTTCTTGTTCCCTGAGAAAAGACGGTATTTTTTAGATGTCTTCAAGCAAATTCTTTTTTTAACCAACTTAATGGTCTTTACAGGCCTCTGCATCATCACCTGAATTGTACTTTGAATCTATCAAAGACAATAGGCATTAATGTATTTTATGAAATGAAATGAATTTATTCCATACACACACACAATATCACACAGTCATACAGGATGCAGGAGGCGAGCAGCCGCACAAGGTGGCGCTCTCTGGGGTAGTCCTATGTTTAGCAGTGGACGTCTTCAGGCTGTTGATGATGATTATGATGTATTTTATGGCAGTGTCTAAAAGAGAACATAAGCATAACATAGTTTGGTTTTTCAGGATTTACTGATTTGATCAAATATCTGTTCAAAGTTTACAGGGAAATTCTATCGGCTTCTTAACATTGTCAAAGTTGGACGAAATCCATAAATTCTGATTACTATTGCTAGTTTCTATGGCTTAAGATTATTGTGGTAGAAACCAATTAGACATTTATAATCTATAATGGGGAATTGGCACTTGCGCTTACAATGGTGAAGGAAAAACATTGAGAAAACCATGAAATAGAGAATTGCCCAACTTGGTGGATTACGGTTCTCTCCCTGTGAGAAAAGGCTCGTTTTCCCAGCAATGCGAACGTGGGCTGATGATTATTATAATGAGCATATCGTCATCATCATCAACAGCAGGCTGAAGACATCTACATAGGCAGAGAGCGCCACTTTAACCGGACTCGCGGTTTTGTCCAGGTCCTCGATCCACCTAGTGGGGGGCCTTCGCTGCGTCCTTCGCTGTGTTCTTGAGTGGCGACCACGAACTAGGAAGTTTGTGGTCGCCACTCAAGAACCTTTCTTCCCTATAATTAGCACACTACATTGAAGTTACCGTGGCTGTGTTGACTCGGTTTGCAAATAGGACCATCCATCTCCTCGTGGGTGCCATAAGAACCTGCTAAGGGAATGTCCAGGGAATGGGCAGCAGCATTCTCCTCGGTACATTGAAATCTTCTGCGTCACCAAGCTGCCTGCCAAGTGTGGTGATTATGGCAAACACCTGAATGATAAGCGTCCAAGGTGGCCTTTTATGAGAGAGGCCTGTGTTAAGCAGTGGAAGTCTTCTGGCTGATAATGATTGAAATTACACCAAGTTAAGTTTATAATATTACTTACGGGATCTTTACCGTGATTTGAATCATTTCTGAGTTCCCGATATTTCGGCACAGTTACATGCACCATGTTCACGGCTAGACTGAAGATGCGGGTGGATGATAAAAAAGTTCGAAATAAAATTAGGAGCAGACAAAACGGCCTACCCTCTTTCTCAGTCTTTTACTACGGGTACCATTGGCATTCGAACTCGATCGTAACTCACGCCAATACACACTCACTGTATCACTGCATATAGTGTTCTTATCACATTTAGGACGCATATTATTTTTAATGCAACCTAATACTGGATTCCATGCACTAGGCAGTTGGAAACCATCACCTCTATTGAAGTTATCAATATTATCATTATTATTTTTTCTCGATTTTTTTTATCATCCTGTACATCACTGTACTTTTTTTAGGGTTCCTTACGCAAAGGGTAAAACGGACCCTATTACTAAGGCTGCGCTGTCCGTCACCCACCCGCATCTTCAGTCTACCCGTGAACATGGTGCATGTAACTGTGCCGAAATATCGGGAACTCAGAAATGATTCAAATCACGGTAAAGATCCCGTAAGTAATATTATAAACGTAGTGAACAACCGTGAAAGTTTAAAACAGTGTTTTCACCAAGTTTCTATACCTCAACTTGTCAAGTTGCTGGTGTATCGTTCTGCTTTGATGCTGTATGACTGAGACTAGCTTCGCAGCAGGGTCTTCGGTTTTCGCCTGTGGAGGAGGAGTGACGGGCCTGACTCCTCGTCTCCGTCGTCTTCTTGCAGCCCGGCTGCCTCCATCGCTGTCCCTGCCAGAGTCGTCTTCGCCACCACTCGATAGTCTTCTCAGGGAAAGACGGACCTGGGAAGATGATGACTTAGTTAATAAATTTTTTAAAGAGATTTATACTGCCCCTTACCTACTAATGAACATTGCATAACAGTGGAAGCCACCCAGTGTTATCTGTGCCAATTTCAAATTATATACTGAGTTTGAATTGGTATATTATCCCGAAAAGGGCTAAATCTACTGCCCAATGTAGACAATGTTTATTCTACGACTTTTCTAAATTAATAGTTTTTCATTGAAGAAATGCCATGTAAATTTTACGTTCGAAGATAGCCGTAGCGCAGCTGGGTGGTTGAACTTCGTCCTTGACCGAATGCACTTAAATGAGTTTGACTACCTGTGTTTAGAAATGAATTTGTTCATTTATTTTAGTATCTTGTTAACTCTCGTAGCGATCGCAATTTTATGAGTGGATTCATTTTTTTCCATGGAGGTTTGGAAACACGCAGTTTCAAGTACCTAAGGCTCTCACAACTTGTGGGCTATCATGGTCCCTGTCCACCCCCATTCGGGATAACATACCAATTCAAACTCACCTTGTAGAAAGAAATAAAACACCAGGAAAATCCAGGAAAGGATACCCAGGGAATGGGCAGCAGCATTCTCCACGGTACATTAAAAGCTTTAGCGATACCGCCAAGCCGTCTGCCAATCGTGGTAATTATGGCAAATACCCCCCTATGACAAGCGTCCAAAGTGACGATTTTTGGGGGAGGCCTGTGTTCAGCAGTGGATAAACATCCGGCTGATGTAGAGAAATAAAACACTGAATACCTTACTTACAATAGTAAATAAGAAGAAGAATACTTCTGCGATACGATGGATATTAATAAAGGTGGATGGTGAGCTGAAAACGCTACCTACCTTAGTTTATAAGTTTAGTTGGTTTTTTCCTTGTGCACACAAATACTTCCGCCGCCTCCGGCTTATGAGCCGACTTGCTCCGCCACAGAGGCTGTCATTAAAGGCTTTTTGATACTTTTTCCTCAATTTTCTTTCTTTACCTCATGCCTCGCGTCGCCCCACGCTGCCAACACATGTAGAACAGGCACGTCAGGCGGCAGCGGCCTCTCCACGCCTCTCCATCTCTCCGCCAGCACCCATTCACTGAGATCGCTTAGACCCCCAGCTGTAGATGAAAGAACAAACAGGTTTTGGTGAGAAGAAGACTAAAAAATGGAGTAAGTGCAGAGTGTCTTGAGCACAAGCAAAGATACTAATACAAACGCTACGCTGCTGCTGATTTGAAGTTTTGAACATCGGTAAGTAGGTTACCTCTACACCTATCAGTGTTTCTGTATTTAATTTGCGTGGCGGCTGATTTCAGATAAATTTTGCACACAGAGGAAACACTATCGAGATCAACATACAATAATTTAAATCCCGGAAAATTAAGTTTATATTATTCTACAATAAAATCAATACCTTCAGGGGCATCCTGCAAAGCCCTCACGATGTCAGCACAGGTGGTGTGCGCGCGAACCCCTCTGACCCACAGCTTCTGACCCCTCGCGATCACCCCCACTTCCTCATCGCTGTAGTCCGATGAGGACGCTTCCATTGACACCTGAAAAGAAGAAAAGAAAGAAAGAAAGAAAAAATATTTATTCAACACTCACAAAAAACAAATAAGTACAAGTATAATATACACAATTAAGTAAGAATAGTAGTTATGAGAAGAATAATAAGAAGTGTAGATATTATATACATAGATAAAGTGGTGTTGAAAAGGGCTTAACTCAGCATTCATGCCGGTGTACTCAACACCTGGCGCTGATTTTCAGTTAAACCCTTTGGTCGACGGGTAAGGTATAGTTGTCAGGTGACCATAATAAAAACAAACACAAAATAAAATGTATAATATATACTTACATATATAATATACACAAGAAACGTATAAAAAAAAAAAAAAAATATAATATTAACAATAAAAACACTTGAAAGAGTAAGATAAACTACAAATGGTTATGTGATAAAAAAAAAAAAAAAAGGATAATAATAATACAAATAATGTTGCAGTTGTTGGCAATGAATAATAGAAATAAGCACAGATTATTATATACTTAAACAGAGAACGCAAAAATAAGTAACTAAACTATAAGTATTATATAAAAGACATGTCTATATTGACATCAGCATGCTGTCGCTGCTCGTCTAGAAGATGTTTTTTTAACTTTTGTCTGAATACGCCGATGGTTCGAAGTTCCCTGATCGGTGGTGGCAAATTGTTCCAGCACTTGGACGCCGCGTAACGAAAAGCACCTGTAAAAGTAGCTGTACGATGCCGCGGGGTAGACAGCTGCTGGGAGGCATGTCTACGCGAGCACTGTCTGTTTCCGGTGATCCATTTGAGCTTACGATGTAAATACGATGGACTCTCATAGTTTATTACACCGAAAAGTAGACATGCTAAATGAAGTTTCCGACGGGATTTCATTTTTAAAACATAGTGCTTACTTAAATAAGGCGTAACATGACTTCTCGGTGGTATGTTAAAACAAAACCTAGCGCAGGCGTTTTGCACTCGCTGAACTAGACGTTGCGTTCGGGAAAGCAACCGAGGTCCATATACTGTGTCAGCATAATTAAGTTTTGAGAGAACAAGCGTCTCGACCAGCTGTATACGTAGCTCTTCGCTGAGATAGGGTCTCAGATTATATAGTGTACGAAGCCTATAGAAGCAATTCTGCACGGCATCTGCAATGTGCCTCTCAAACCTCAGAGCTGCATCAATTTTTAGACCCAAATTTCGCGCTTCATAGATTCTGTCCACCGCCTGACCCATTAGTGAGACTTTGATAGTTTCGGGTAACAGAGCTAATTTCTGTTTACTACCCAATACCATGAACTTGGTTTTTAAAGGATTTAGCAAGATACCATTATTTTCAGACCAAGCTGAGATGTGGTTTAAATCTTCGTTAAGGTTTTTAAGGGTGTTATCTAGGTCATTCGGCTTGAAGTGTATGTATACCTGAATATCATCCGCATATATGTGATATTTTGAGTGTTTAATACTATTAGTGATATCTGCGCTATAGAGAATAAATAAAATAGGACCCAAAATAGATCCTTGTGGGACACCCCTTTTTACCTCAACAAGGTTTGATGATGAACAGGGAGAAACATTAGGTTGTCGCAACTCCACGAACTGTTGACGATTGTCTAAATAGCTATGGAACCAGCCAAGCGCAGCGTGATCAAACCCATAAAAACTGAGTTTGGAGAGGAGCAAGGCAGTGTTTATTGAGTCAAACGCACGGGAAAAATCTAACAACACTAAAAGTGTACACATGCCTTCATCCTGGGCTGCTAAGATGTTATCAGTAACATCTAACAGCGCTGTGGCTGTGCTTCTGCCCTTCCTAAACCCGGATTGAACCTCGGGGAGAATTTCATTTTTTTCCAGAACAAGATCAAGATCAGCTTAAGATTATGTACTTAGTTTATTTTTGTTAGTATTGTTTGTCCACCTTTGGCCGACCTTTAGCCCTTTAGCTTTGTTTTTTGTCCTTGGTTTTGGCTTAAAGGTGGAGTAATACTGGTCCACTATCTCCTGCTATTAAAATTTAACAACTTAATATTATCTCCATAAAGAAGGTTAAAAATGAATGCAATAATTAAAAAAAATAGTAAAATCGGTAAATAAATCACGGAGTAGGTAAGCTTTTAAAATTTCTGGAGGGGGCTCGCCTGTCCCTTTCTCGCAAAACAGAGCTTCCCCAGTTACATACTATGAAAACGCACGTTAGTCACGTCACATGCCAAAGAGGTTGTATGTAAAGCTACCACAGCTTAGTAATGAGGTACTGTGAAGGAACAAGAACTGACGTCACTGCACGTCTGAACTGTCTCTTTCTATTCTGTATTTTAAAATTCTTGTTACTTTGTCATTTTTGAGATATTGAATTTTTGTTTTCACGGCTGTTCATTTTTTGAGGAATATTTTTGATTTGTGTAATAAAAAAATAACACGACACAAGCCTATTGTGGAACTGCCCTCAAGTTAGGCTCGCCGAAAACAATGTGCTAGCCGGGCGTGCACCACTTACATACAACTAAGGTCCGAAAAAACTTAAAGTTGCCAGCCAAGTTTTCAAGAATCCTATTCATGAACTTGAACTCGAGAACATTGTGGAATTTGAACCAAACATGCTAATAGTAGGTAAGTAAACCCTATTACCAGTAAACAGTACAGTAAACAGTAGGTACCTATAGGTAGGTGGTTGTACCTACACACCGGCATTTTCTTTTTTTTTTTTTTATGAGATGAGTGGCAAACAAGCAGGCGGCCCACCTGCTGGTAAGTGGTCACCGCCGCCTATGGACATCTGCAACACCGAAGGCATTGCCAGTGCGTTGCCTACCCTTAGAGAGGACTCTTTTAACACTTTTCTTGAAGCTCCCCATACTGTAGTTATGCGGAAAAACCTCAGGGGGAAGATCGTTCCACATCTTGCAGGTTCGTGGAAGAAACGAGCGCAAGAATCGCGTCGGCATAACAATTAGGTACCTTCATCAAATCAAATGCTTACTTATCAACAAAATTAGTTCAACCATTTTGTCCCAGTAGGTATGGGTAGGTATACCTGCTGAAGAGAAGAAACATGCAGGCGTGACCAAATCCTTAAATCAAAGGATACACTATACCCAAATAACTTGGATAATCACTGCAGACCGGCACCACGCCCGAGGCAAAAATAAGCAGGTAGCTTTGTACCGATCACTCACTAATTTATGTTATTAACCAGAAGCCCAGAATTGATCACCAGCAAGTTAAATAATAACTTATGTTTTTTGCTGTCGGTATGATGTATTGAATTGAGTGACTTTTGTCGGAGTAGGAATTCGTTATGCCTAAAGGCCTAATATATTTCCAACTCACGGCCTAAACGTTTATCTAGCGGTTGCACTATCACGCTCACACATTGCTACATTTTTGAAGATATTAAATAACTGATTTTACTAACGAATAATCCAGCTTTATTTTATTTCTTATCTTATTTTTCTGGAGGGCTTATTATTGATGCTGAAGCCTAAAGAATTGAAGAATGCTGAATTTTTATTTCATTTTTGTGTGTTTGTCTATCTATCTGTATCTTGGCTGAGCATCACGCCGAAACTACTGAATGGATTCAAATTAAACTTGCCATGATTTGAATTCATATTACTAAATAGGCGAGGGGATGAAAGTAAAATGTGTACTTAGTTTAAATTCATTAACGCGTGGTTGAATTTCATTCATTTTTTTTGTACCTACTCTAAGTATTGTCCCGTAGATATTTCAAGGTCGTCGGTTTTGTGGTTCAGAAATTACAGACATCCAACCTTCAGTATTGGGTCCAAAGCGACTCCTATCCTGTACTATGGCAGAGAGAATGAAGGGGAGAAAAGATAAGGTGAAGGTAAATCTTTTTCCCCTCTTCCTTCTCTCTTCCTTTAGACTGAGATAAAGCGTAAAACTAATTAACCCGTACGAAACCGGGGCGGGTCAGCTGGTACATAAATAAAAAGTAAAGACACTATAGGTACCGTTGAAATGATTTGCCTAGACTGCCAACCAGTTCAAATATTAGGTAGATATTTATAACCTAAAGCCTAACCTAAACTCACAGCAAAATTACCTAATCAAAAAACAATCTTCGACGTAGCGGATAGCGTGTGCCGTTCCCCTACCCCCATACGAAACAATTCACGAACCCCGTAAAACCCTGCAAACTTTACCGTGAAGCAATAAACCGGCCGGCAAACTTCCCTAGACTTGCACAAGCTTGCACAGTTTAGGGCTGGATGGCGCCTGGCACGTTCCGGGTAGTTATTTCCAGAGAATATCGGTTTAAACCGGTTAGCAGCGGTTACTACCGCCGCCATAGTAGCCTAGGAAAATTGGGTTTATTTAGGAACGTGGAAGAGTTATTAAACCTGTTTTTTTCTTTGACTAGGTGCTCTGCATTTTCTCTATCTGTTTTCCCGCCGGAACACTTGATTATTCGGGATAAAACTATTCCGAGGTGTTCTCAGTGGTGCCAGAAATAGCTGTGTAAGAATGTTTCGAAATCGGTTCAGGGGGGTATTAGCAAAGATGCCTTTCCAATAGCGTTAACGCCAAACGATAACTCAAAAGGTATGGGAATGACATTAGCTATGACATTACCTACCTGCGGATAAGTTTTCTGCAAGTACCTAATGTCGTTCCCATACAATTTGAGTTATCATTTGGCGTTAACGCTGATGGAAAGGGATCTTTGCCCTCTTTGATCTTTTGGGACCCTCTGTTCTCAAGTGATACGCTTACCAATGAAGAAAAAGCATTACATTTCTGTTTATAAAGATCTAGATACCTATCCTTCATCATCATCAGCTCGAAATACGTCCACTGCTGAACTCAATCTCCTCAACCATAAACCGCCACTTTGGACGCTTATCATAGGGAGGAATTTGGCATAATCACTACGCTTGGCAAGCGGCTTGATGGTCGCAGAAGATTTTAATGTACCGAGGAAAATGCTGCCGCCCTGGATATTTCTTTAGCCGGCTTTTACGGCACCCACGGGAAGAGATGGGGAGGGCCTATACGCAAATCAGGACCACAATTAAAATATTGCAATATTTACTCCGTTATCTTACTAAAAATATTTAACGCAAGTTTTACAAAAGCTAAAAGATATAGGTATCATATTATCTTAAGTAGGTACCTATAGTCTAAAGTGCCAGAAACATGTAAAGTTCCATCTAGATATACAAAAGCACTCATTTTAAAAGTTCAAACTCGTGTTGGTTTGGTTCATAATTGCTACCCAACATGCCTTTCGGTTATTAAAATAACGAACGAACGTAAAATCACGAATGGCGTGCGAGACGCGATCTGAATCTATGAAATCATGCCTAGAAAAATGTTTAGCATTTACTGACGCGATAGAAAAACAACATAGGTAGGTAGGTATTGTACTCTGACAACATACAGTAGATAAATTCTTTATTGTATAACTTTACAAGAAATACAAGATTTACAAAACGTGTAACAATGATGACCTTATTGTTAAAATCGCTCTCTTCCAAGCAACCTTTGGATAGAGAGGATTTATCGAAGAAAAAGAAGGGGTGCACAAGCATAACTACATAATATGTTTAATACATTACTAAATAAATAAAAAAACCTTATCAACCCACTAAATAGTTTTAGCATTAAACCTACATCTTTATATAGTAGGTATAGGTACTAAACCTACATATAATAACATACCTACCTATGGTTAACTTCTTGGGGTGAAATTTCGGATTGAAAACGAATGCCTTCAGCCTTCATAAGTACTTTGTACGCAAGTTGTTTGCGCTCGGGTGGCACCTAATTTGCATAATAATAAACCAAAGTGCACTACTGTGGTGCGAATAACATTCGAGCTCTTAAAAAACCTGGTATTTGATATACCCTACAAACAAGTTGAAGTGGTAGTGGGCAGGCCACATCGCTCGTAGAACTGACAACTGATAGGGAAGAAAAGTTCTAAGAATAGAGTGCGCCACGAGTCGGAAGATGCAGCGTAGGCCCCCCAACTACCTGACCTGATCAGAACCACGGGAAGTTGATGGATGCAGGAGGCATGTGGGCGTTCAAAGTGGCGCTAAATAGGGGAGGCCTATGTTCAGCAGTGGACGTCTTCAGGTCCAGAACCAACAGCTTGGCATCCTTGTTTCCCTTGCCAGGGAGTTTTCAAGTCAAGGGAGGTATATCTAGACAATCATGGACCTTCCTAAAGACAGTGAAATGGTCAAACGCTTTGCCTAGGTATACCTACGTACTTAAAAATAAATCTACGTAGGTCAATGTCCTAAGAACCGATGCACTTTTGGCAATATCTCTGATGCTGGCTCTAATGTCAGTGGATATCCATTGCCACATTTGATAGTTATTATGTTTTTTTTGAGAAGAGACGCCACGCAACTTTACGCCCCTAATTTTCCTACGGACATTCTTTATATTCCGATAAAAAGTATTTTGTGATACTCTCGGTTCGTGAAATTAGACAATGAGCTTTCGATTAAATAGCTTTTCGATGACATGGCGCTGTTATCATCATCATCATCATCACCATTAACAGCCTGAAGACGTCCTCTGCTGAACATAGGCTTCCCCATAGAGCGCCACTTTGCGTGACTGCTTGCCTCCTGCATCCGTCAGCTCCCCGCTGTTTAGGTAGTCGCGTCGGCCCACTTAGTGGAAGTCAAACGCGTCTATTTAGTTCTGGTAAAAAAAATACAGTCAAAACAAAGGACTTTGAACTCGTTTGCATAAAATTAAAAATATTAAAGCTCAAACTATTCAGGTAAAGCTTCTATACTGCTCTCATAGTGAAGAACCCAGTAACTAACGATTTGGCGAAATTGCGTTAGACTCTTCTTCTTATTTAAGAGGCTTGCTCTTGTCGGTGGAGTAATCGCCATCTTTCCCTATTTTCAGCCAATGCTTTGACTTCCCCGTACGACATGACATTTATCTTTTCTTTTATTTGATCTATGTAAGCCCTTCTAGGTCTGCCTCTTCCTCTCTTCCCTTCTACCTTTCCTTCTATGATGTTTTTCATGAAGCTGTCATGTCTTACAAGGTGGCCAAACATTTTTCCTCTTCTTGACTCTATTGTCGCTAGTATGTTCCGCTTTTCTTGAACAAGGATAAGTATCTACTTCGTTAGTTTGTAGTACATATATTAAATGAGACTTTACGAACTGATCTCACAGTTTAGAAATTTTTTTTAGACTGTGTGATGTCTCAGGATGGCGTGCGCAGTGCGCAGTGTCACGCGAAACTTTAGTTTGGAGTTCTGAATGACACTGCAATCTGTTATGGGCGGCCGTGTTGTTTAACACAAGGCGAACGACTAGCTCGTCACGTCATTCGTTTTACATTAAAAAAAAATATTCGAAATCGGCAAAAAAATCTATATTCTGTTCTTTCTCACGTATCAAAATTCCACCTGGAACCCAAAAACTCAGGAAGTAAGAACGCAGCAACTCGACTACTCTCGACTACTCGCAACTTTTGTTTTCGCGTTTTCTCGAAAACATGTTTTACCTACTTACTGCATTTTTCATAAGGACGGCTGTCTAAGTATGTACATTCTCTTTCACCTTTCCCTTTAGAACTCCCTTTAGCTTGCCACCACCACGTTTATAGTTTGCGACAAGCTTTCAGTAGGTACTATAATTTGAGTGGTGTGCGTGACTCGTTGCCATTAGGCATTTCCGTCTACCCGCACCCTATGTTCACCTTTGCCCATTCACCCCCGTTACACCCCATGGCATTTGGGGTGGCACCACGCCTCGGATGATTGGTATTACGTAAATGTTTTCGCTAGGGGTAGGCCAATCCAGGTTGAATGTGAATGCAGGGATGATTTGACTTGACGGTTCATTGAAAAGGTGTAGTCTAACTACAAACGTACTAGAACCTAGGGGAAAGATGTGCACCTGGTCTGAGGGATCACATCCTTAGATCCTTGAAGTGATGCTTAACTATAAGTTTAAATACTTTTATTAGACTTTAGTACTGATGGGCATTGGGCATTAGTGACACTCCAGTGTTACTTGTTAGTGTGCGTACTGTGAGCGCGATTCAAAACAGAGCCTATACTGGATCGCTTGTCAAAATCTCCATACAAAAAAAAACAAAGCGATCCAATATAGGCTCAGTTTTGAAACGCGCTAAGAGCTCACGGTACGCCCCCAGCTTGACCACTCAGGTACCTACCGTCAGTGAGCGGTATGCTTATTTGCACTCTTTAGGGCTGCTGTTACAAAAGTATGCGTAGTTGCAAGATTTTCGTCGTCAATATTTGATGCATAGCTTTAATGTCTATACTTAGCAATTATATGAAAAATACCCTTCATTCCATCTTCTTCGATAATGACGGAGCGAATTTTAGGTAACTTACCTATTTATTTAGTAAATTCTCCTGGTATTCGTTTTGGCAAAAACACAGAGACCCGATTTGAGAGCTCTAATTTGCTAATTCTGTGTAACGTAAGTCTCCAAACTAAATTATACTCCACTAAATACAAAAAAATCCCGTACTTCTATAATTACAGAACAGATTTTTGATTTTTGCCTTTCAAGTAATTAAAAAAATATTAAATTAAATTTGATTTTTATTAAAAAAGGTTTCAACAAAAGGTCAAATATCTGCGGAGTTTTATATTAGATCGACAAAATATTGTTACCAAAATAAAGTTCATCATTTTTCTAAGCTACTACAAATTATTTAATAATTTTAAATAATGCTCTTATTTATATATCAATAAATGAACTTAGATATATTTGGTGAAACTGACGGACACTGCGAGCTCAGTACCGCGCGCGCGGTACTGAGCTCGCCAAAATGTAATTGCCACCTTAACATAAAACAATCTTGCTATTTAGCCTGCGATGAAATATAGGGTAGATCCACGATCGCCGCCTCGAAATCAGCACCGTTTAAACAAGGCATACCTATGCCTTGTTTTTGCTCTCAGTCGCGTGTGACCGCGCCTTGTGAAAGTGATGTAACTCACATATTATTGTTTTCCAACGCTTTTACAGAGTGCTATGGTTCATTACTAAAATTAAACAACCGCTTGTGGACTATTTTATAATAGCTGGAGAGGTTTGATTTTCATAGAGACTGTGTATCTATAGTAGGTAAATTTGATTTAAATATTTAGCCAATAACATCAGCTAACTCGATCAGTGCCGGAGTAAAATAAAGGCATTAGGTAAATAAATACTAAATAGTATTATCATTGTAATTTCATTTAAAGCACCTATAGCAAAATAAATATAGGTACCGCCGCACTTCTTGTTTACAGTAATAGGCGCTCAAATTAGGATCAGCTATAATTGCGGTAGCCAGGTGGTAGAACACAGGTTGTAGTCACTCAACTTCGGTTACTTCGGTACCGGTGCGCCTACAGCGAGGTTAGTGTTGGCTGTTGTCGATAAAAACTATCGACCACAGTTTCGGTTTTATAAATTGTTACGGTATTTTTCAAATAAGTAAACCATTTTAATCATAGATAAATATTATTATATAGAGTTTTATAGTAGTTTCCTTGAATTTATACAAAACGAAGAATATCGAATACGGCTTTAGCTTTGTGACTCTTAATTTTTACAAAATTGATCTTTTCACTATTGCTTTATCAGCTGGTTACATTACGGAGTTTACCGTCATTCTATACCCACTAAAAGATTCTATATGTCGTCATTGTTAAGTGAAAAAAAACCACTTAAATATTGTAAAAAGTTTAAAAAATATAATAGCCATGTAAATCGATTCATTAAAGAGCCATAAATTGTCCCCTTTAAGTAGATGAAGTATCGATATATGACTCAATCATCGTGTTGCAACACTAGACCGGTAACAGGCAAGTTATCAGTAGCCCTGCGCGTAATAACAGGAGCGGCGCCGCGACCGGCACGCAAGGACGTGCGAAATTATACCGGACACACGGACGACATGAGTGGCGAACGAGCAATTTTTTATTTTTTTTATTTATAGGCATTTGCGTCTGACCACTGTCTCACCTGATGGTAGGTGATGACGCGTCATGCTCGAAAATAAACAAAAACCCATCCACAATCATTCATACAAACATTTTCTTATCATTGACAACCAATCGAGGTACCTATATTTTGATTTAATTACGATTTATTTTAAATTAAAAACAGTTTAACTTAAAACAACATCGATATTTAAAACAAAAGTATCCTGAAAAAATGGTACCCTGGCTTAGCTGTATGGCGTCTTAAAAGTTAACACTATGCCTGAAGTTATCAACGTAGCTACCAAAGCCACCAAGAAAACTGAAAGTCCACCTTGATCAAAAACTGAAAAAGCCTACCCTAAAGTAAATAAATCCTACATACAATAATAAAGGAGCTGCTGAAGTTAACTTAAAAATACAGATTGAATGGAAAAACGTTAAGTTCTATATCAATTTATCTTTGTTCATCGGATAAAAATGCACATGTTCGTCAAACAACTTGCCCGTATTGCATAAAAAATAAACAACACGGCTTGTAAAACAAAGAAGTATAGGGTTATAATTTACCTGAACGGTTCAGGGTAAAGTCTAGAACTGATGTCGGTAGGTCCACATCCGCTCATTTGATGGAATGATTTTGACCAATTTTAAAGGAAAAATCTGTAGCGATCTTTTTGCTCTTTTTCAGATACTTAAAATAAATATGTGTGGACATTTCACATAGCGCCATTTAGCCCCAAACTAAGCAAAGCTTGTACTATGGGAACACAGATAACCCCCAATAGATACCACATTACGGGTTTTTTGTTCGGATCCTAGCTCACCAAAACTGGAGGAAGGCACGGGTTGCGGGGACTGGAGCCAATGCGCTATTATACTTGGTCGAAACTAAGGCCGTGCTGCGAAGCGGCGATTTATATAGAACCATTTACGTCAATGCGTGGTGCGCGGTCGTCGTCTTTCATGCGGTATCTATTGGGGTTTATCTGTGTATGGGAACCATATAACTGATACAATGCTTAGATACCTTTTATTTGTAAATAAATAGGTACTTACATAGAATAAAATATAACATCCAGACGTAGAACACAAATGTTTGTCCTGGATGGGAATCGAACCCACAACCTATAGTTCATAAGGCAGAGCTACTACCAACTGAGCTATCAGGCCAGTCAACTATTCGATTGATCATCGTGTTTTGGTCACTAAAGGTGCATCTATCTTAATATTAACTGAACTGAAGATTTGTCAGGATATCAGTTAATTATACATATACAGCACATTTTTCTTATTTCTTTTTAACTAATTTTATGAGCGTTCCTTATTCTTAATCTAGGTTTTTGTTGTAGAAAGAAGAAATACTTTAATTTAACTCAATATAATATATACATTTCAAACACATTCCGTAACACTATTATCTAGCGTAGTAACCACTTAGTGATCTGTGCCTTAAGCCTTGAGGTATCAAACATAGGTAATTCCTTAATTTCCCCATAGAAACTACCTATACTCTAATTTAGCTTTTATACCTAATTCTCGGAAACAGCTTAACAAAATTGCATAATTTAGTTCGGCACGAGCCAAATTACTCGACCCATTAACTTTGCTTCTTAGAAGACGGATCGATTTAGAACCTAACGACTTTAAAGATTGCTATCTCAAATTTTGTAAACTTATTTCTCCCGCATCGTTAAGTTTTTAATACGCCGTTTAAATCACTTAAAAAAAAGCTTTTGAGCAATAACTTTGCTTGCGTTAAATTAACCGTAATACCAATGTTTATTATATAACTATAGATTTATACAGCTAATAAACATTTCTGTGATACCATTATGATGATTTCCATTCTGCCTTTATTTATACTGTTTTAAAAGAAATAAATATTACAAAACCATCGAATTCAAACAGTTATTTATAAACGTAAACATATCGTAAATGCAAAACCGTAAATTATTATGAGTGTCACTAATAAGTTTGGACATTTTTATTGTATCTCTCAATTTAAAGGTTTATAAGGCGTTAAATTCTGTTGATACACAAACGAAGAACTAAAAGCTAAATGTACTTACGTCAAGACATTTCGGTATTACAGTATTTACAGAAATTATGTACAAATAGGAAGAACGTTATGAGATTATTTAAAAAATGGCGCGTTAGAAACGATGACGTCATAGCATTCGTCAAAAAATGCTCAGATACTAAAAAGTATGTAATACTTCTTTTCTTTTTTTTTTCAATAAAAAGCGGTGATCCAAGAATAAACAATTAAGTAACTTTGTGAGGTCTTTGAGTATTTTACTTACTGAATTGAATGAAGTTTTTGTTTTCAAGGAATAATCTTATTTCGGGTAAATTCTTATCTATCGTTACAACTTCACTCAACTTCAAAAAGTTTGTAAGTAAGTAGGTTTATGAGACACGCAATTACCTCGTTACTAACAAAATCAGCTTCAAACATCGACATCAAGACGCCATCACTCTTATCGCCTATTATACAACAACAGTACTCACTTTTTAATGACAAAAGGAACTCCCACGATTGTCTTTAAAACCTCTCCCATCCGTCTGTCCCGCAATAAGAAGTCGCTAAACGACTACTTTTCGATGAAATGGCAACCATCGATACTACGTTTCACTTCCTTATTTTTGTTTGATGTAATTGCAAGTGACATTGACATTGTAGTTTTATAAACTTCGGTCGCACGTACAGATTAGAGAAAAAAACAAGTGGTCGCACCACAGAGTATAGTCAATTGTTTTTTTCTCTAATCTGTGGGTCGCACGACAAAAACTTGAGTGTGTTTTTTGTGGTTTATCAGTCGATGGTTTTTTTCTTTTTGGGCTTGGCATTACTTTGGATTAGTTTTGGCGCATCTTATCTTCCAGTATATATTATAATTACAACCTATAAGAAAAAGTAGGATCTAGATTTACCTACCTACTTCAAATTATCTTCAACCTTCAATGTTACATGAATAAATTGTTCATTGGATGACAGTTATAAGCGTTTATGTAAAATGGCTCTTGAAGAAAAACAGCAGCCCAACAGCTTGGACAGTTTCCACCAACCCATCGTTCAACTCGTTCACTGTCTTGCATTCGGCTAGGAAGCGATTTTGGAGTTCCAGCTGAAAGCTTTCGGGGTTTTTGATTTAGGCAGGATTTGGACAGAACGTAGACTTCACCAGACGTGACCTTTCAAGCTAGACATTGATATTCAATGTGTCTCTTACAATACGGTGATCGCTACCGGTTTTCACCTTGCTCATCGAATATGCGCTTCTTGGTCGACATGATGAAGTCTATCTCATTTTTGGTGGAACCTGAAGACGAAGCCCCACTAGGCCCCACTAGGTGGACCGACAGTCTGGTGAAAACTGGGGGGAGCCAATAGATGCAGGCGGCGAGCAGCCGTTCGAAGTGGTGCTCTCTGGGGGAAGCCTATGTTCAGCAATGGACGTCTTCAGGCTGATGATGATGATGTAAAATGGATAATTGGTGTTTTTCTAATACTCGTAGCTACAATTGTATCCTAGTATGTTTTATAATAATCATAATGATGACAGTACCTAAGTTGGTGTTTAATAATTAGCTACATAAATTAATTTTGCAAATAATATAAAAAAAAAGTTTTGTTGGTCCTCATCGCAATGAGTAGCGAGGCCGATTAAAAAGAAAAAAAAACATGCCTACTTTTTTTATTGGCTACTGTTTTCGCCAAATGCGGCACAATGTCGGATTAAGATTCCATTATAAAATAATCTGATGAATTATCGCTGACGACCTGTCTATCACGACTCACGAGTAAAAGTTAGACAATATTCATACACCAGATCAACATAGCCAATAAGGGGGTTAATCTCCTACCATCAGTGGATAAACGAACGCTTCTGCAGCTCACAAAAACGACCAAACAACCGTTACCCAGTCGTGATCTATTACATATGGATTATAAGAGCATAACCGATGATTACGAGCAGACAATGCTCATAACTGTACGGTATGAGAACGTGCGGTGATAATGCTGTGGATATTTGAGTTTAGTCATAGAATATTTACTAGTACCAGGTAACAGAAGGTTCACTCTGCAAAGTCACTCAAATAAATAGCGACTTTTGCTATAACGCAATAAAGTTTAGTTCCGCTCGGACAGCGCTTTCAGCTTACCTTATACCTACAGTTGCCCTTGCCTCTCGTTCTATCGCTATAGCGCTGCTCTTTTGACGTGTAACGCATAACTGAGCGACCCGTTAAGACGGTATGTTCCCGTCTGCCCCCACGAACCCCCACGCAGTGGCAGACGATGTCACTTAGTTTATGGCTAAGTGACATCGCAGGCCGCAGGGGTGGTTGACCATAGTGATCCGAAATATATTACCATCTGCCCCCAGCATCAACTTAAGCGGGAAATCTAGGGAAAAGTCATAAATAGGTGCGACGATGAGCAAAGCGAGGAGGAGCGTTAGGTGAACAGTGACCAGACGATGCACGAGCCGAGCGAGCGAAACGAAGAGTGCCGCGGCAGCGGCCGGCGAGTGCCCGAAGCCACTTGTGCTTATATAAAAACAGCAGCAGATTATATTAGTCTGCCCCAATTTTTCATATGTAGGGGTCGATAGCCATAAGTGTGACTGTGTGCCACCGCGTGGGGGTGGGGGACGTTGGTGGGGGCAGATGGGAATAATCCGTTAAGACGGGCCTGTCCCACTTATAGCTTTGTACCAAAAGCGTGTAGTGGTTTAGCTTGGAATTCAGCCTGTGTTGGTAGGTTGGTTGTTTCTCGTAAGATATACAATTTGTATCCATTTCTATTCTGATATTAGGTTCGCTGGTTTTCTTATATTTACGATAAACAAAATTGAATGTTTTGTCTAATTTAAATTTCCAAATTACTGAAAGGCTTCGTCAGGTTTTTTATTTTAAAATGAGCAGTTTTTGCAATGCTTGGATAACCATATATTAACACTAAAAGGCAGAGAGAGAACTCCAACTCCGTCTTCTATCTTATTCTTTCTTCTCCGATGGTAGGTAACCACACTAAGCTGAGGCATCAGGAAATTCACGGGTATACGAACGAACTCCTGTGAATTCTCCCAGTGCCAAGGTTCAGCGTGGTCGTCTTCTTTTGTCCTTGGATCTTCTTTCTTCTCTTCTTTTTACAAGTCAAAGCGTACCTATATGAACCTACTATTAAGTAGATATATTTATATCAATAGGTGTTACAAGGCGCTTGTTCTATGTATAAGTTATCATATAATAAATACCTTTTTATGCATATATAGTACCTATTATTTATTTGTAAACCAAAGTGTCACATCATTTAGTGGTTCCGTTCTAGAGTGATCATGCAATATTTATTTTTAATTTAAATTTTCAGGTCTGATCCCGACCTACATGTCTATTTTGGTATGATCCCACTAATAGTTCTATAGAGCTGTGAATAAATGATAGTAATTATTCCATACGTAATAATGGTTAGCAAAAAAGGCTCAGTAGCAGACCTTAGAATCAACCGCCGCGCGCCACCGCGCCATCTGAACAAATACAGAAAGAATGTACGTTCTTCTTCCTCTACTTTTTTAAAGTTACTTTCCTTTCCACGTACCAATAGAGCAAAAGTTTAAGGTGGAACGTTACACTAGCGCGGCAAATTCAAATTTTCTTACGTTCTTTTGCCAATAATAGCTTAATTACTCAACGTGATTACCTACATGAAAACTAATTTTCCGCAACTAAATGTAATGTATCAATAAATTAAAATTAAAAGTATTACCTACTTATCAATGGTTTAGCGATCAGTGGTTTAGCAACAAATGGCAATACACTGAAAAACTAAGAATAAAATTGTTTATTGCCATTTGTCACTAAACCAATGATATCTAGGAGGTACTTTTTATCGTAATTTGTTTATACATTCTATTTATTTCCGCAAAATTAGTTTTCATGTAATCACGTTGAGTAATTAAGCTATTATTGGCAAAAGAAAATTAGAATTTGCCGCGCTATTGTAACGTTCCACCTTAAGGGAGGTTTGTCATCTAAATAAAAATGAAATAAGTACTGTTCGTGTTCTTTATGACAAGCTATTGTCCGAAACAACTTTTTCGCACAAAGCGGGCTGACTCGACATTTTCATGGAAAAAAAAATTGTGAGTACAGACGTTTTTCAAATTTGGAAACAGCCGACTTTTCTTTTTGACATTTTGGACAATAATCAATAAAATTCAGACCAAGTTCATGTTAAAAAAAGAAAACCAAACACGACAATGCATCAAATAAAAAACTATCCGTAATCGAGCTCTAACAAAAAGCGGATGAGCGCGACACTTGCGGCATTTAGTTACGGTAAGCCGGCGGTTATCCGCAAATTTCCGGTTAATACCACTTTTTACCGTACTTACCGCGCAAGTTATGATGTCATATCGGATGATTTGAATCGATTTCGTGCTCTGCTTTACAAGTTACTTCAAATATTTTTTTTAAGTAGGTAACATTTGGCGCCTTGCTGTGCTACCCAGATTTTAGGTAGCTCGGTTTGTATCAGTATCATTAGATACAAAAATTATTGACAGTTCAGTTCAAAAAAACGCATAAACATACAGAAACATCCATGAAGGAAAAGAATAAATATTTACGAAGAAAACAATTTGCAATTGGTGAGGTTTTATGATCTTGGAAATCATTGTTCTTTTTTGTATCCATAATTATATAGGTAAATACATGTGTGTTTTACCGATAAATTAGGTTTCAAAGTTAGCTCTCGTTCTAAAATGGTTTTTGTCTATTTCTGAAGGTACACGGTACCAAACTTACGTCAATTTTCCGGAATTTTTCACCGCGCTCTTCAACTCACGAATATCTAGGTTTTTTTTATGTTAATCGATTATAGTTATATCTTTCAAATAAAAATAATAAGTACCCACAAATGTGTATTTAAAAATACGATATTGTGATATTATTTGAAATATCATTTCATTTCATTAGTAAAAGTGCTATGTATAGCCTATTTGCAATAAAACTTTGTATTAGTTTTGAAATATGACCACAATATATTATAGTGGGGGCCAACGAGAATAAATATTCCCGTTGGCCCCACATGGGGCCCAAAAGAAAAAAATGTTCCCGCTGGCCCCCACCCAGTGAACAACCCTCTGGTTCCACCCCGGATGAAGGCAGCAGGTATATATTTGGCACACGAAAAAAAAAAAAAAAATTGGTTTCTATCTTTCCGCCCGTAAAATAATTCAGTTTCCACTCACAACCACATACCAAGTAGAAATTAAAACGTTAATAAATGCCGTGCTAAAATATTAACCAAATCATAAAAATACTAAATCCTTACCTCATGCATGTTCAGTATTAGGTTCCTGGTGATCTGAAACAAAAAAAAAACGATTAGGAAGCATCTCTTGAAGCTTGTAATTTAACAAGATTAAATTTTGATTAGGTACTTAATTTAATTTCCCTTCTTATTATCACGACCATAGACCCATAATAATTTAGCTACCTCTGAACTCATTACTTTTGGGCGTGATAAAATATATTTTTTTTATGTTTTTTTGTTATTATTTTAAATGGCAACATAAGTATTTTGGCAAAACTAGACTACGAAATTGTATGGGGAAAAAAGCATCTGATTGGCAGCATATATATCACTGTTACTAACACTACTAATAAAAAATGCATAGGTACAGACTGCATAAATAACGGCGGAATAGCTCTACTCACTATTTTCTCTCGTTTTATTTTTTCTTATTTCAAATTCAATTTACAGAAAGAAACAAAACACTAAATAACCCCACAATATTAAGTATTAGCTGAATTCGTAAAACACATATTTTTCCTCTTTACTGATTACAATAAGTTATTAACGTATAATACAGTTTATATATACCTAACTACGTACCTACAAACTTCTAATCTTAGTCTGGCCGCGCCCATTAGGTCGCTGGTAATGTCTAGATAACGAATAGATTTTTTCCATGTAGGTACTTTTTATCTAAGCTTCTGCTAGATCTTACGTCTGTTCTTATATTAAATCTGGAATGCCAAGACATAATTTGGTAATCACTTTTTTATTTAAACGTATGAAGTGTCGAAATAGTCGTTCGCCAGACTTTTAATTTAGAGTTCTGTATGGCACTGCAACTGTTTTGGGCAGCCGTGACGCTTTATAACTTAAAGTTCTGTATAGCCCAGCACTGTTTTGGGCAGCCATGACGCTTTATAATTTAGTTCTGTATGGCACTGCAACTGTTATGGGCAGCCGTGACGTTTTATAATTTAGTTCTGCATAGCACTGCAATTGTTATGGGTAGTAGTGGTTAAAAAAGCGCTAAGCGCCCTAAGCGGAGTGACTGTTTATAATTTAGAGTTCTGTATGGCACTGCAACTGTTTTGGCCAACCATGACGCTATGTGCTGAATGCCAAGTGCAATTGTTTTACCCATCAAAATATCATTATCAGTTGCAATGCTATTCAAAACTTTAAATTATAAAGCCTTGCAAGCTAGTCTTGCATGGCACTGCACTACTTTACTTTCTTAGCTTAGCTACTGTTTTACACTAACAGTACGTTTCAGTTGTACCTACCTTCATTAGCACAAAAGCTACTACGAACTGTCTGCCCATTCAAAGGAATGACATTGAAATATTGATGGGCTCGTATTTACTGTAATTTGAGAAATGGACTGTAATGGGATATGTGGGTGGGTTATATTTATTTATAAGTACTAGAATGATTCATTTGGTTTCTAATCTATGTAAAGGTAAGGACACACTGGCGTAGTGACAGCACTCTCTCGCATTGTGCCGCGACTTACGGCAGCCGTGGGAGTTATAAGTCCGTCACTGGCCATCAGTGACCACGCCAGTGTCGTGTAAATTCAGTTATTTAATATCTTTAAAAATCGCAATGCGCGAGCGAGATAGCGGATCCGCGTATACAGCAGCTTTAATTAGTAATTACTGGTTGCCTTATAATAGCAACATGCGCGTATAATGGAGAGCATATACCTATATAATATCTACCTCAAGCACATTATTTCAAATCTATCAGTCATTTTTAACGCATAATTAAATACATACTTTATAACACAAAATTAACTATCTGCCAATCCTAACGCGTAAGTAAATAGGTAGTTACCTACTTCATAGTATAATTATGATTAAATTATTTAATTATGTAAACTTTATTTATTATTGTAACCTCAGTAAATATTGTAGATTGGCAGCTAAATAGAATGGAATGGTAAATCAGCTGATTTAATTTGGCTCTAATGACCATAGACAAGGTGTCCGTGTCAAATTATAATATTTATGTGAGAAAACCATAAATTATTCAAAACCTGTGCCCAGTTAAGCTACTGTTGTATAAATTATAATAATGTGTGCCAAATAGGTAGCAAATGAAGGCTGTTTGGGGTTTCAATCAAAAATGGTTAAAATCAACCAGCGTCATAAATGTCAACCGATTTTTTTTGATAGTTTCTGTTTTTAGTTCGTTTTTGTTAAGGCTTCAAGTATTTTTTGTGACATCAATTTTTTTGACTTGTTTATTTAAGTGAACGCGTGTACACTTGTGTACCTGACAATCAATGAGATTGAAAGGTTCTGGAGTGGCGACCACGAATCGGAAGACGCAGCGTAGGCCAGCCTTCCACTGGGTGGACCGACGACCTAGTGAAAACCGCGGGAAGCCGATGGATGCATGAGGTGAGCAGCCGCTCAAAGTGACGCTCTCTGGGGGAGGTCTGTGTTCAGCAGTGGACGTCTTCAGGCTGTTGATGATGATGATGATGTACAGTACACCTGTGTCATGCACTAGCATCAAAACAAACATCTGTCTCTACACGCTTAAGGGCTTGTGCAAGGCCAGCGCAAATTCAAGCCAAAGCCACAGAATAGATTTATAGTACTAGGCCAAAGCGGGGATGAGCCAGGGGCCGAGCGGCAGGGGCGGTCTAAGTTAAAATGGTTCCAACGCGCAATAGTTTAGGTAATGTATTATTACACTGAATATAATGGGTATTTTAAAAATCTACTATACATAAGCCCTTTATTATATTTAGTACAACTGCTACACAAAGTTTCATGACTTTATTTAAAGTATTCATTGAATAATCGCGGTTTATTTGTATGGTTTAGAGGTAACTTTGTAATTTTTTTCTATCGAGAAAAGTTTATTAATTCGTGTTTTCACTATACATTTGCAGTAGCATTAGTCCTGAACTTTACCATATATTAATTTCAAAGTCATTGTTGCAATATTGTTGACAGGAAACTGCTTCATGCTAAGCCATTTTAAGCATTTTGGCGTTGTATTGGCTCTTAAATGTGAAATCTGAATAAAAACCACACCAATGTGAATGTTACGTGTAGTCTTTGTTTGTCCATTACTCTATTATCAATTTAACAACGATATCGCAAGTTACATTTAGAAATATGGAAGGAAAAAAACAACGCTACAACGCACAACTAAAGTGAAAAAGTATGTTTTTTATAAGTTAAACTAGATAAAATTAATTTTATTTACACTTCCTAAAGTAACGTAAATATTTATTACCCATAAATATTTACGTTACTTTAGGAACGTGCTCCAACATAAGCCGCATCATCACTTTCTATAGGTGAGATGCTGTAAAAAGTGAGTCCATTCACGTATTTAAAAAAATTACGAAACAAATTGCTTACACGTCCCTATTTTAAAAAAAGGCAAACCAAATTATCCTACAACTGTCAGTCAATAGGGTTGACATTTAGCAATTATACCGTGTATTTGTTACCTATATGAAACGCAAGTTTGGGGTATTTAATAGACATTTGGTAGGTTTATAATAAATAAATAAATAAATAAATAAATATGTGTGGACATTTTACACAGCGCCATCTAGCCCCAAACTAAGCATTATAGCTTGTACTATGGAAACCAGAAAACTGATACAATACTTATATACTTTTGTTTGTAAATACATACATAGAATACAATATGACACCCAGACACAGAACAAACACCTATGTTCATCACACAAATCTTTGTCCTGGGTGGGAATCGAACCCACAGCCTACAGTTCAGAAGGCAGAGCTACTACCATAATGATTTGTCTTTTTATGAAATAGCCGTTTGCAAGCACCAATGAATACAATGAAAGTTGTTCTGAACCGAGCTGGTGCTGGTACCTACTGCCAATTTTTTATGGAAATGATGATGATCATGATGATAATGATAATGATCATACAATGTTATTGTAACTGTCTGTTGGATCAAAGAGGTGTGACAACACATATTGTAAGTATGTAACCTCGTGTCAGGCAGACATACTGGTTGGTTATCTTTTTGAATGCAGATTTAAAAAGACAATAGTTTGTTTGGAATCGAGAAATTTCCAGTGTCAATCGAGAATAAAAATGTGATAGATTACCTAAAGAAGCAATGTTTTAATATCTCTATGTGTTTTTGTAATGCTGTGTTAAATTTCCGTTTATAAAGATTATTGATATCTATCCTGCGTTTTAAGTGTTTAACAACCTTGAATACTTTCTGAGTAACTCTCTAAACAGTAGAGTTATTGTTAGGCCAAGAAGTAGGCTCTAACACTGTCAAACGCATTCTCTCAGTAGGCGGACTTTAGTGAAGTTTTGTCCATTCCCTTTTTTCCACAGCGCTATCGCCACAATGGCGAAACATAACATTAGCATTTTCTAATCACTTGGTCTTTTACCGTTTCCTTCGTTTAACTATTCCTTGTTATCGGGGCATAATAATAACTTATTACCATGTTTCCTTTCAACTAAAAACCATCCTTGGCTGCTACAGAATAAGGCGTAGATTTCCTTCAAAGTGAAAACTGCTTAGTTAATGTTTTTAAAAGAGTAGTAAATAACGTAAAGCAACGTTGCAGTTATGGATATAAGGTTGAAAATCTAAGTTGTGTGTTGTGTTGTTATCCTAGTTGCCATGGTAACGTATGTTTTTTAAAGGCACTGAAAGCGCGATGCCTTGTGTAAATCAAGTTGACGCCTGAAATGTTTGTTTGTTCAGCTTCGTTACATATTCATGAGGATTGTAAAAGCAGTTTGTCATTTCGGAAAATAACAATAGCTTTAGAGGTGAAATTGATCGATATTTTTGACACAATGATAATAGAAAATGTATTTAGTTGGTACTTATTTAGTGATACGCTGTTATGGTTTTGGACAGAAACTTTTGTCTCTAATTTGTATGAATTTGTCTAGTTTATGAGCATGTATAATGCCTAAATAGGAAATTTAAATTAAATAACCGGCCAATTGCGAGTCAGACTCGCGCACGAAGGGCACCTATCTATAAAAACGAGCAAAAAAATCATGTTTGTTGTATGGGAGCCTCTTTGAATATTTATTTTATTTGTTGTTATAGCTGCAACAGAAATACATCATCTGTGATAATTCCAACTGTCTAATTATCACGGTTCATGACATACAGCCTGCTGACAGACGGACAGACAGCGGAGCCTTAGTAATAGGGTCACATTTACCTTTTGGGTACGGAACCCTAAAAAGCATTATTAGTCATTATGGTAGAATTTTTCCAGGATAAAAAATATCCTAAGTTTTTTTTTTTTTAATTTTTTTTACAATTTAAAGGCATAGCATTTGACCACTGTCTCACCTGATGGTAAGTGATGACGCGGTCTACGATGGTACATGCTTGCCTAGAAGATACCTGTTCACTCGTGACTTGAAGACTCCCAGGTTATAGTTAGCTGGAAACAAGGACGCCGGCAAGGTATTCCACTTAATCGCTGTACGCACTATAAAGTTTGATGCGAAGCGCTTCGTGCGGGCTGTAGGAATATTAACGATATAAGGATGCCGAGTGTCTGTGCGCCTTGTAGTCCGATGAAAGAATGGAGATGAAGGAATTAGTTCGTGTAATTCCAACGCACAATCTCCAAAATGCAGCCTATAAAATACCGATAAGCTAGCAACTCGATGATTTAAACTACTTTTTAAGCAAAATTTCATCAAAAAATCTAAATCAAAATTGAACGTAAGAACCACACGAAGGAAGTAACAAAAACTTTTAACATTAAATGAAGTAAACATTCAAATATTTTATTTCAAAACACTATAACAACCAAACTACAGTATTTAAAGTATTAGGAATATGGTACGTAGTACCATATCCCTAATACTTTAAATGCTGTCTTTTTTTTAGTAATACTTTTGTACGTAGTTTTTGAGTCTTGCCCATTATCCTGATTATTCTAAACGTAAACTCCATAAAAAAGGCAATGACGTGCCTAAATCACGGAAACTCGTAATACATCACCACCCCGGATGTGGGTTAGAACTCCTAAAGGGTGGGTCTGTTTTATGGGGGTAAAGTAGGTCATTTGACCTCTACTAACCGTGTCGATGTTGTTTTATTTTATTAAAAAGACTTTGTTTTGATTTGGGACTGACGTTTTATGATAGTTTAGTGGTTCTGAGTCATACTGGATGCACAGTTTGGCCGCGAGTAGTTTTCTGATTTATCGCGGTCTTTTTTATTTTCTGGTGTTAATAAGCCTATATTGGTCTGCCCATTTTCACCAAAGATCCCTAAACTACCTTAACTAGGAATCCCTTTGGCTAAGGGCCCCTTAGATTTGGCCCTTACCTAAATTCGTTTTCACAGTGCTGAGTGATACGTAAATTGTAAAGTGACAGTTTATTCTTTTCTACGGTTTCCAAAAACCGTACGTTGCCGATTTTCATTATTTTATTTATATACTTTAGAGAATAATCGTCAAAAATACAAGCAACATGCTTTATTGGTTTTAGCAATAGAGTTTTTGATGTATCATGCATCACAAAAAATTAAAACAAATACATTTTTTGGCGTTATGCGGGTAGAAACAGTTGCCAAATACAACTGAAAAAAATGTAGCGTTTTGATAGGTTTTGATAATTTGACCTGCCACTTAACGCTAAGGGGTCGAGCTTCGGCCCCCTTTAGGTGGAACGTTACACTCGCGCGGGAAATTCAAATTGCAATAGACTGAAAAACTAAGAAGAAAATTGTTAATTGCCATTTGTCGCTAAACCAATGATATCTAGGTGATACTTTCAATAGTAATTTATTGATACATTATATTTATTTGCGCAAAATTAGTTTCCATGTAATCACGTTGAGTAATTAAGCTATTATTGGCAAAAGAACGCAAGAAAATTTGAATTTCCCGCGCGAGGGTAACGTTCCACCTTAACTTAAGGAATCCCTTAAGCTTTAGGTGTCCCTTAATCGCCGGTGAAAACAGAATTACTGTCAGATATCACTTAAATATTTTTAAGGGTCCCTTAAAATTTAGGGATCTTTTGTGAAAACGGGCATTAGGCTTCAGTAATCTATACTTAAACCTATAATAAAAATGGAACAGGTCCAATTATGTACATTGAAGATATTTAGGAAGTTTTGGTGGGATCCCTGTTATCGATGCTGAAGCCAAAACTATTTTTTTTTGTCTGTCTGTTTGTCTTGTCTGAGTCATCATCATCATCAACAGCCTGAAGACGTCCACTGCTGAACATAGGCCTCCCCCAGAGCACGCCACCTTGAGCGGCTGCTCGCCTCCTGCATCCATCGGCTCCCCGCGGCTTTCACCAGGTCGTCGGTCCACCGAGTGGGGGGCCGGCCTACGCTGCGTCTTCCGGTTCGTGGTCGCCACTCGAGAACCTTTCTTCCCCATCGGTTGTCAGTTCCACGAGCGATGTGGCCTGCCCATTGCCACTTCAACTTACTAACTCTAAGAGCTATATCGGTCACTTTAGTTCTCCTGCGGATCTCCTCGTTCCGGAGCTTATCTCGCAGGGAAACACCGAGCATAGCTCGCTCCATAGCTCGCTGCGCGACTTTGAGCTTACTAATGAGGCCAACAGTAAGAGACCATGTCTCAGTTCCATAAGTCATCACTGGCAACACACACTGATTGAAAACTTTCGTTTTCAGGCTCTGCGGTATTTTGGACGAAAAGATAGGACGAAGCTTCCCGAACGCTGCCCAGCCGAGTTGGATTCTTCGCGCCACCTCTTTGTCGAAGTTGGACCTACCTAATTGGACAATCTGTCCTAGGTAGACATACTTGTCGACAACTTCGAGAGTATCGTTCCCAACAATTACCGGTATAGGTGGAACATGAGCATTAGACATGATCTTTGTCTTGTCCATATTCATCTTAAGACCAACCTGCTGGGAGACTCTACTGAGGTCGTTGAGCATGGTGCTAAGGTCCTCGAGCGATTCCGCCATTATGACTATATCATCGGCAAAACGAAGGTTAGTGATGTACTCGCCATTTATGTTGATGCCAGATCTTTTCCACTCCAAGAGCTTGAAAACATCCTCCAATGCGTTTGTGAACAGTTTCGGAGAAATAACGTCTCCCTGTCTCTTAAACGCCTCTTTGCAATGGAATTTGTTCCGTACTCTGGTCCTGTAGTCGGACTGACATAGTGGCCTTACTGTACAAACACTTCAAAACTTCGATATACCTATAGTCAATTTGGCATCGCTGCAAGGACTGCAGCACCGCCCAAGTCTCGATTGAATCGAAGGCTTTCTCATAGTCCACAAACGCTAGGCATAACGGCCGATTATACTCTTCGGTCTTCTGTATAATCTGGCGCAGCGTATGGATGTGGTCTATGGTGCTAAAGCCTTTTCGGAAACCGGCTTGTTCGGGAGGCTGGAATTCATCAAACCTGCGTGCGAGACGATTCGTAATGACTCTCGAAAACAGCTTATACACATGACTCAAGAGCGAGATGGGCCTATAGTTCTTCAATAAGGTGTTATCGCCTTTTTTGAAGAAGAGCACCACCACGCTCTTGTGCCATGCCTCTGGCGTTATACCTTCAAGGATGACAGAATTAAATAACTTCTGGAGGACTAAAAGTACCGGTCTACCACCCGCTCTCAGAAGTTCGGTCGTAATTCCATCTTCACCTGGTGCCTTGTTGTTTTTAAGCTGTTTGAGGGCCATTCTAATCTCGTACAGGCTGACGTCCGGGATATCTTCGGTATAGTGTCGGACTAACTTGGCTCTGATGTCCTGAGCTGTGTTAGTAGCGGGCTTACGTGTCGAGGTGTATAACTGTCCATAGAAGTTCTCGATCTCTCTCAGAATCTCAGGCTTGGATGAAATGACGCTACCATTTTCGGTCTTCAGTTTTGTCATTTGGTGTTGCCCAATAGACGAATCCTTTGCGAACACTTTAGAGCCTTGGTTCCGCTCAATTGCGGCCTCAATACGTGAAGTACTAAGAGCACGCAAGTCGTGTCGCAAGGAACTCCAGATTCGTCTATTGAGTTCACCGTAGGCTGACATATCAACTGAAGACTGCAGCTTCATTTCGCTCCGGTCGGCCATTAGCTCAAGAGTTTTTTCTGAGAGCTTTTGAGTCTTCTTTCGGCGTTGGGTCTTAAAGAATTTCGATCCAACAGCTTGGACAGTTTCCACCAACCCGTCGTTTTAGCTCGTCCACTGTGTTACAGTCGGCTAGGCACTGGAAGCGATTTTGGAGTTCCAGCTGAAAGCCTTCGGGGTTTTGGATTTGGACAGGATTTGGACGGAGCGTAGACTTCACCAGACGTGACCTTTCGAGCTTAACATTGATATTCAATGTGCCTCTAACAATACGGTGATCGCTACCGGTTTTCACCTTGCTGATCACAGAGACATCATCGAATATGTGCTTCTTGGTCGTCATGATGAAGTCTATCTCATTTTTAGTGGAACCGTCGGGACTTATCCACGTCCACTTCCTGGATGGCCGCTTCTCGTAGAAGGAGTTCATCATAAAGAGTCCCTCCTTCTCCATGAAGTCAGCCAGCCTCTGTCCTCGAGGGTTCCGCTGCCCGTATCCAAATGTCCCCACTCTCAGCTCATCGCTATTCCTTGTGCCCAACTTCGCATTGAAGTCTCCCATCACAACGGTGAAGTATGTTTCGGAAGTATGCATGGCTTCGGATATGTCCTCATACATAGCTTCTACTTCATCGTCTGAGTGTGCCGATGTCGGCGCGTATACCTGTATAACCTTCAACGAATACCGTTTGGTTATTCGGAGTACCAGGTACGCTACCCTGGCCGACACACTGTCGACTTTGACCACGTTGTTGACGAGAGACTTGCGGACGAGAAACCCGACACCCCCTTGGGAGAGTTGGTCTCCCTCCCGGTAGAAGAATAAGTTACCGGAATTTAGGATTATCGTGTCCTGTCCCTGTCTTCGGACTTCTGACAATCCCATTACATCCCAGCGTAACTTACCCATCTCCGCCTCTAGCTCGACCATCCTTTCGTCAGCCTTCAGTGTGCGCACGTTATGTGTTGCCAGGGCCAGGGGTCGTCGTTGGGGTTGGTAGCCGGGCGTCTGCCGGGGATTCTTCGCACCCCTTGCCCTGCCTGCTTGTCTGAGTATCACGCCGAAACTACTGAATGGATTCAAATGAAACTTGGCATGATTTGAGTTCATATTACGAGGTAGGCTTTAGTTTAATCCCAAATTCAGCAAGGTTCCCTCGGGAGAGGGGATGAAAGTAAAAATATAATATGTCTTTAAGTATAATTAATTAAAGCATGGTCCGATTTCATTCATTCTTTTTTTATTAGAGAGGGGATACTTTATAATTTATCCCGTAAATATTTGAAGGTCGCCGGTTTTGTGGTTCAGAAATTACAGACATCCAGCCTTCTTTTTATTAAAACCAAAGCCACTCCTATCCTGTACTGTGGGAAAGAGAGAAGGGAGGCGGGGAAAAGATAAGGGAATAGGATGAATGGATGAAGGTAAAAGGAGGGAGTTGCGCCAGCCCCTGCCTCCATTCGCCGTTGCATCAATTCATCCTTTTCCCTCTTCCTTCTCTCTTCCTAGACTGAGATAAGATGTAAAACTGATAAACCCATGCGAAGCCGGGGCGAGTCAGCTAGTATAATACTATCTGAGCTGGAATCGGTATATTATCCTGAAAGGGGGTAAATCTACTCCCCAAGGTAGACAATGTTTCTTCTACCACTTTTCTAATTTAATAGTTTTTCATTGAAGAAATGCCATGTATTAAGTTTAGGTTAGAAGATAGCCCTAGCGTAGCTGTGTGGTTAAACTTCGTCCGTGACCGAATGCACTTAAATGAGTTTAATGACCTGTGTTTAGGAATGAATTTATAGTATCTTGTTAACTCTCGTACAGATCGCACGTGCAATTTTGTGAGTGGATTTATTTTTTAGTATGGAGGTATGGAAACACGCAGTTTCAAGTAAGACTCTCACAACTTGTGAGCTATCATGGTCCCAGTCCCCTCCTTTCGGGATAACATACCAATTCAAGCTCACCTTGTATAAATAAATTTATTATAAACAGTTTATGTAAAATTGGTACATTCCGTTTTAACGTGAAATCCAGTCAGTTGGTGAAACCGTTTGCAGATTACTGAGCTCTACTCTATCTATAATTTTATGATGGTAAGTAAGACAATTGTATTAAGAAATATGTTAGGCTGTGGGTTGCTATTAAGGAGAGACTAAACATTTTTATCAGTTTTATTGCTTTGAATGCTGCCAGGCCATAATAAACTGGGCTTTCACTTAGGTAATTTGAACTTCGCGCTTCAGAGTGGACTATCCATCTTAAGAATACACGTTTGTCAATCAGACCACGTGCTAAGATATCCTACGAAACATAAAACGCCGAGCACCTTTAATAAAAGGAAAAAAATTAATCAAGCCTTATGCTTGTCTTTCTACAGCCACACCGGATGCTACGTTTCATAAAACGGCAGTCTTGATTAATTACAAAGGATAACAAGCTTATTATCTTTAATTCTGCTACAATACAGCTAGTTCCCAGGCGTTCACCGTTAACCTCTGGCTCCCTGGTGATAATGGAATCAAATTACTCATAGCCACTGGTGATCTTAATCAGATGTTAGCGACAAGGGACCAGGGGTCTCGCAAGGGATCTTTGCTAGACTCCCTGTTCATTTGTTGTTTTTAATTCATCATCATCATCATCAACCGCCTGAAGACGTGCACTGCTGAACATAGGCCTCCCTCACAGAGCGTCACTTTGAGCGGTTGCTCGCCTCCTGCATCCATCGGCTCCCCGCAGTTTTCACGAGGTCGTCGGATCGTCGGTGTTTTTAATTGATCCTTGTTTACTTGGTTGTTTTATTTATGTGGGTACCAGCTATAATCTAGACGGAGAATGGTAGAAGGGTCATTCCTACTTCTTCAACTCTAGACTCTGTTCACACGAGATAGTTTCAAAATGCAAAATGATGGAATGAAAATGAGCATTGTAGCTAGTGAAATTAATAGGCAAATGAGACTTTATGATCTGATCACACAGTCTAGTAATTAGATTACTAGACTGCATGATCAGATCATCCTGAGACTTCACACAGTCTAGTAATTAGATTATTACGACGGGCGCAGTGCAGTGTCACGCAAAACTATATTAATATAGAGTTCCGATCCGAATGATACTACAATCTGTTATGGGCAGCCGTGACGCTTAACATCAGGCGAACAACTAGCTTGTCACGTCATTCATTTACATTTAAAAAATGATCTACAGTCTTTTCCATACTAGACTAACGCGCCGGGCATATTATAATAAGATATTAGAATTATTATAGATACTTAGACAGAGCGCGCCCGTCCTTTGCGCCGGCATCGCGTCAACGGCTCCTATCATATTAGATTATTCCCGTCTGCCCCCACGAACGTCCCCCACGTGGTGGCAGACGGTCACACTTATGGCTATTAACCCTTAAATATGAAAAATGGGGGCAGACGGGAATATGTTATTACCATCTGCCACTAATTAATTATAATCTACCGCTAATTTTTTATATAAGCACAAGTGACTTCTGGCTTAGTGTGGTCACTGTTAACCTAACGCTCCTCCTCGCTTCGTCGTCGTACCTATTTAAGACTCTGCCCTAGAGCTGCGGGCAGACGGTAATATAATCCGGATCACTATGGGCAACCACCCCCGCGGGGGCGGATACCCATAAGTGAGACCGTTTGCCACTGCGTGGGGGACGTTCGTGGGGGCAGACGGGAACATACCATCATATCATAGTGATTAATGACAAGACTGGCAGCCAAACTGAAACCGGACCGTGTTAAAGTGATCTTTTCCGTAAAGGTCCCAAAGCTAGATTGAGAGATTCAAGTATAGGATTTTTTGAAAAAATAAAAACTGACTGAATTTGAGTTGAACACGATTTCTGTAATAAATAGACCATGAATGAATATTTTAGTACTTGCACTTTGAATTTACAGCTAGCAGGTTTCTTCAGCGGAACGAAATCAATAGAACGAGCACGCGGCCAACCATACCGCAATGCAGAGCTACAAAAGCAGGCGCCATCAGCGGGATTTTGAAAAATTATCTAAATAATTTGACAGTTCTTGTGATATATATCGAAAGTGATATTTTATCTACTACGCGAGAATAGATCCCCAGGACAAAGCGATGACACTCAATCTATCGGATAAGAGAAAGCCTAACCGAAGTTTGAATTAATTTTCCTTTTTAAGGTTTCGTACCCAAAGGGTAAAACGGACTTTAATACTAAGGCTCCGCTGTCTGTCTGTCTATCTGTCTGTCTGTCTTTCTGTCCGTCACCAGGCTGTATCTCATAAACCGTGACCGTTAGACAGTTGAAATTTTCACAGATGATGTATTTCTGTTACCGCTATAACAACAGATACTATAAAACAGAATAAAATAATTATTTAAGGGGGCTCCCATACAACAAACGTGTTTTTTTTTCTCGTTTACCAGATGAATCATAGATGGCGCTGCTTTAAATAGTACTGCTACTCAACACTAGATGGCAGGGACAAATAATGGTACCGAACCCTTCGTGCGCGAGTCCGTCTCGCTCTTGGCCGGTTATTTTATTTGTCTGTGCAGAATGCTAGCAGCAGCAGGTGCTAGTATGCTGTAGAAATCGATATTATCTCCATTCTCGAGACAGCGTTTGTGTCCAATTAAAGCGCAACAAAGAGTTAATGACGTGATCCGCGTGATCTATCATTGGCCCAAACGCTTTCAGTGAAATGTCAATTTCTATAGCTCATGTTAAAATGTAAATTAATGACGTGACGTCGTTAGTCGTTCGCCTGGTGTTGAGCATCACGGCCGCCCATAACAGACCGCAGTGTCACTCGGAACTCTAAATTAAAGTTTCGCGTGACACTGCGCACTGCGCAAGTCATCCTGAGACATCACGCAGTCTAAAAAAGATTTCTAGACTGTGAGATCAGTTCATAAATCTCATTCGCCCAGTAATTTCACTAGCTACAATGCTCTTTAAACCGAAACACAGTAGTGATTGCACACTACTGCTTGGCGGCAGAATAACTGGCAAAGGTACCTACGTAGACGAACTTTGCAGAAAAGTCCTACCACTTAGTAAAAAAGTAGAGCCGAGCGAGATTCGAACCATGTGGGATTTGAAGTCTTATGCTGACCTTACAAGCATATTTACATTTTTTAAAGTCAAAACTTTTTTTTGCTTATTTCTATTTACAGCTAGTTTGCAGCGCACTGGTCTACATTTGCCATCATCTGCTATAGCAAGTAACATTTATTGAAACGGTACTTATTTTGACTGAAGGCAGCCTGAAGGTCACTTTTTGATGAATGACAGGTGGTTATATACCAGAACAGTGACCGACATAATGAAAACATCGTGTTAATGTTTGTTTGCACTTTAGTCACAGAACGCTTTAGTAGTGACAGTGTATTTTTTGTAGTTATATAAATTAGGTAAGATAATTTTATGCAGTAGGTGTTTACGTGTTTACTTTGACTTATACTGGGTGAGTTTGAATTGGTATGTTATCTCGAAAGGGACCATGATAGCCCACAAGTCGTGAGAGAAACTGCGTGTTTCCAAACCTTCATAGTAAAAAATAAATCCACTCACAAAATTGCACGTGCGATCGCCACGAGAAACAAATTCATTTCTAAACACAGGTCGTCGAACTCATTTAGTTGCATTCGGTCAAGGACGATGTTCTAACTGATGTTGGAACTATACACCCACAGCTGCGCTAGGGCTATCTTCGAAGCGTTTGCGTAAAATTATAACGTAAACTGTACATGGCATTTCTTCAATGAAAAACTATTAATTTAGAAAAGTCGTAGAAGAAACATTGTCTACCTTGGGGAGTAGATTTACCTTTCGGGATAATATACCAATTCAAACTGAGATTGTATTAAGGTAGCTTAGGTAGGTTGGGGAAGCCTATGTTCAGCAGTGGACGTCTTCAGGCTGCTGACGATGATGATTATGAAAGTAGTTTATACCTATAGTATCCTTGAACCACGCTAAAACGAACTCTTCAGTATTTCTAGCCTCCTGGTACTTCGTATTCACCAATAGCTATAAGTATACTTTATGTTGAGGTGATTTAGGTATTTATTACCTACATGTTCAATAATAATACTAACCTACTCTATTATTCTGGACTCCTAATTGCTCTTTAGAAACACGTACAACTTACTACACATAGAGTTTTCGTATTTTGTAGGTAATAGCACAATAATAATTAAAATATTTTTAGGGTGGTTTCTATAATGTCGCGTGTAATAGGTACCCATAAATATTGTAAATAAAATAGAGTTATTAGTATTGAAATTTATATGTAAAAGCCGCGGGCTTAATACGCGTATATTTTACAAATCTAATACATTTCATACCAATTTAGTACCTAACATTTAAATATTTGATTGCACAGAACATAAAATATACAAAGACAGAACAAATCCTCATAAATTTAGTATTATTTTAACGAACACGTAAAAACTCAAGGCGGTCTTACGCATCAACTAAGATTTATGTTGGTACGTTTATTTAATTTTAATGCATCCTGTGCTCTCATTAAAATAGTGATGTACTAGTCTACAAAAAGGTGCGTTTATCGATAAGCTGGCTACAACACAAAATAGTGTAGTACTACGGCCACCTACGGCTACAGGCAGGAATGGTCGTGTCTTTTGAGATTTGAGGGTAGGTAGGTACCTATTTTAAATTTAGAATATTTTTTTTCGGTGAATAAACCACTCAGAGTCATCTTTTTACACTTTAAAGTGTTGTTTGCCTAACCTTAATTTTACGGGTTTCATCCGCTGGTTTAATGTTAAGATACTTATATATCTTTAAAAGGCTTAAAAGGTACAAAAATAATGTAAATATTTCTTCAAATACGATTTAATATTCCCACCATAATAATTGGTGGTGGTGAGTAAGTCATAAAATTTGGAATGTTAGCACTTAATATATTAAAAATATATTATGACTTGAACAGACACGAATGTATAGTGCCAATTAGGTGTATTTGTAAAATAAAACATGAACCTGAATAACCTCCTTTAAAAGCTATAAAGTGGGAGGATATTTTTATGTTTTACATTCAATCGGTTATTAAGCTGATTCCGATTGCATCCTGTTTAGGATCTTTTGCGGAGTTAAATTAGTTTACACAATTAATATAATTATAAAGGTATTACTGCACTGCTAAGTCTCCATAAATTCCATTTTAAGTAGATTTTTTAATTTAAGAATAAATAAAACTCCTGTAGCCTTGTTTTTAAAAGACAGCGATATTTTTTTTTGTAATTCATCAAAACGGAACAAAGAAAAAGTTAACTGCCGACTCAATGAATAAATGTTGCCTGATACTACTCTACCATAAGAAAAATGCAATCATTTTAGTGGATGACTTCCGAACTTTATCGATAGATTTCAAGCCGTATCGATAGTTTTTTCCTATCCCTACATGCAAGTAACGTTTCAATCAGATATTCAGCTACTGCATTAATTACTACTGCTACCGTTATATATCGATTGGGAGTAATTATGTAACAAGGAAGCGATGCGCATCCTGTGCTAGAAAAACCAGGCACAATAATTACTCGAGGCTGCTATATACGCGAATCCACTACTCGCGCATTGCAACATTTTTGAAGATACTAAATTACTAAATTAACTTACGACAAATCTGGCTAAACTTGTATGTTCTCATGACAAAACAGAACAAATGTTCAACACAACAAAAATATCATATTAATCCCCCTGTTTAAAATATTTCACGATAAATAATAATAACTATTGATTATTATTTTTATTTTGCTATATTTTATTATTATAGTTATGATATCATGCTGGAGGCATTTAGATTATTTTTTTAGGTTTAAGAATAAATGAGAAAACAATAATTAAAACCCGCCCCACTTCCTTCCTTCCAACGGCCTAATAATAATTTAAAAAAACCTTTCTTGTAAACTTGAGCTAATCTTCAAAAGTCACGTGCGTAGAGGATTGACTGCATAGTCTTAAGCCACAGCTAGTTAACCTAAAGGAAATAGTTAAGTTAAATCTACGGTACTTCAGAACCGTTAGTTCCTGAGAGAAATAATTTCCTAAGTCAGGATATCTAAATGTGCCTCTGCCTATACTATGAGACTGTTTAAAGACATCTAGACTATTGAGTCTTATTAACTCAGATGCTTATTATTTTTTGTTAATAAAAGACAATCTATTTCAATATTTTTTATAAATTACAGGAATAGAATTTGACCATTGTCTCATATGGTGGTAACTGATGACGCAGCCTAAACGATGGTGAATGGTTGTGTAGAAGATACCTGTTCACTCTAGACTTGAAGACTCCCAGGTATTTAAAAATATGAAAATATTATCGTAATTGTAATGTAACATGTAAGCATTATCTAAACTTGTATGTACCCACCACAGATTAATATGTTTTACTTGCACTTTAGATAATATAAGTACAGCAGAGGACAACTTACGCTGAACGGTCTATAAAGCATTTTAATGACTAACTCTTCGATTTCTTTTTTACTGTTAACTTTTAACTTACAAAGTTTGTATATTTAGCCAGAAAGGTAAAATCATGTTTTGTGGATTTAAAATATTAAGAATAATCTTAATATTTTGAATAAAAAAATGGAAAAAGTAAGACTACATCACTGGTCGACACCGGTCGAGTTATTCGACTAATATTACGTGAGTGCTAGCCGTTTTCTAGTTGTAGTTATGAGTCTACACAAATTATCATTAAACTTTTTTGGTTACATTTCTTTGTGTTCAAATAATTACTACTTCCATGGTCCATAAAGTAATCAGTTTATGGCTTGACACATTTATGGCAAATGTTATCGATTTTATTCCTTTTATATTGGCAAATAAAACGTTTTCTTCACGATAATCCTCATGTTTATAGTACCTACAGTTTTTATTAATGTACTTTTAATTAATGTTATACTTAATATAAATAAAAGCAATATATTCAGAGAATTTTATAAGCAGTTAAATACATTATTTGTATAGAGGAGAAAACTTAATAAATAAATTACGATCACCAGAATTGTTATGCCTTAAGGCTGTTGGTCTACTCTGAAATGGCATAAATAAATAATATATAAATATGTGTGGATATTTCACGCTAGCGCCAAACTAAGCATAGCTTTTACTATGGGAACCAGATAACTGATAGAATACTAAGATAGTTTTTGTTTGTAAATACATACATAGAATACAATATAACACCCAGACTCAGAACAAACACCTATGTTCATCACACAAATGTTTGTCCTGAGTGGGAATCGAACCCACAGCCTATAGTTCAGAAGGCAAAGCACCTACCAACTGAGCTAACAGGCCAGCCAAACAACTATTTGAAGGTTTTTTTACTTTTGTAGCTAGCCCTGGTAACATCAGGGTCTTTTAACTACAATCGCGGGCAGAGATCACTATTCGTTAAATCACATAATAAAAATAATCAACAATAATGCACCTGATTCCATACATTGGTTCTTAGATAATATAAAGAAAATCTAAAAAAACTACAAAAATGTTGAATTTCCCGCTTCAGAGTGGACCATCCACCTAACTACTATAAACATGCAATAACCCTAATGTATGTACGTATTCATTCTCATTAGAAGGTCTAAACTATATATTTTTAGCAGGTGCTAAAAGTTGTCGATAGATCAATTACCGGCACATCACTATTTATAGAAACTACCTACTAACTGTGTTGTCGCGTAATTATACAAGGTGTTTGACCACAGATCTGTGCGTTTGGCACATGGAATGGACCAAAATTTTTTTATGAGGTTGAGGGGTCATGCCCCAGTTTTTTCCATATAGACCCTATGTCCTAAGTGTCGCGGTAGTTGAAACCGTTATTTTTTAGATTTTTTAAATATATAAAAAAGAAGAGGCCTATGTTAAGCAGGCTGATGATGACGATAATGATGATGATGATGATAGTGATGATAAATAATTCCTAATTTCTTATCACAAGCTTTTTGCCAGTGTTATGGGGGATAACTTAGCACGCGTTGAACTCTTTTGTTCTCTAGTTATGTTGTATATATGTATAGCAACATGGAAGAAGGAGGATAGGAATGCCAATGCACCAAGAAAATAGCGTAGATAAAAAATATGCCTAAAAATAGGTGGCGTTGCAAAATGAGCGGGTTATAAGTTGAGCGCAGACCAGAAATATGGCAAAAAACCGTTTCGAACCTAACCCGCCTTAGCTACCCGTATAGCCCGCTCATTTTGCAGTGCCATCCAGGTTTAAAACGGTTGTTTTTGGCATATTTCTGATCTAGGGAAAGCCTATGTTCAGTAGTGGTCATCTTCAGGCTGTTGATGATGATGATGACAATATAAGCCGAAAGGGGTTTGAACCCACATATTCTGCGTCTGTACATGAGACCGCCACTTTAGCAATTTTGTCGTGTATTAAGTACGTCGGTATTCCAGAACTCCATCGCAAATTGGCGTTGAAGCCATAATTATTCTCTAATTTACTGTAAATTACGCTAAATATCTTCGTAATTGCTTTTCATTGATCCATGCCTTAGCGTAGTCAGGAGTCAAGTAGCCAACTAGTCAGCATATGTGACTATTATAGGCGAGAATAATGGGCATTGCAGGTGTCTTTACAATTTAACTTTGGACTTACTGAATTTAGAAAATACATTTATTAAAGTATGAATGGATTTTTATGTAATTACTTCAATCTATAACAATATTATAAAGAGGAAAGATTTGATTGTTTGTTTGTATTGAATAGGCTCCGAAACTAGTGAACCGATTTGAAAAATTCTTTCACTGATGCGAAGCTACACTATCCCCGGATGCCATAGGCTACATTATATTTTAAAAAAAAAAATTAGGGGTCCTTACTAAAATTCCAATAATGTAAGTATTCTTTGCGGGATCGTATCCGGAACAAAGTAATTCGCCAAAGAACGAACGTCGCCGACGTAGCTCAGGGGATTAACCGGCTGAAGTGGCAATGGGCTGGTTATATCTGCTGCATAACCGTCAACTGATGGGGCAAACGAGTATTAGAATGGACCACAAATCGGTAAACATAGCGTAGGACGCCCTGCGACTCGATGGAGCGACGATATACGTAATGTGGCTGGTATAATGACTGGAAGAGAAGAGTTAAGGACCGTGCTCAGTGGCGTGCTTTAGGAGAGGCCTATGTCCAGCAGTGGACTAGAGTGGGCTGATGATGATGATGATGATGATTTATTTACAAACAAAAAAGTATAAATAAGTATTCTATCAACTGTTATGTTTCAAGCTTTGCTTAGTTTGGGGCTAGATGACGCTGTGTGAAACCACACATTTTTTGATTTTTGTTTATTTAATGAAAGCCTGTGTTCCAGCATTGTGTGGGAAAGTATTGTTTGATAAAGTTGCGTTATTTAATTTATATCATCGGTGATAAAGACAAGTTTACTGCTGTATTGTTTTTTGCGTGATGACGCATATCTAGTTTTTGTTAGATATTCGAACCACGCCCCAACTCAAGAATGAACACCTTGCCCAAGGCCTTGTTTTAGGAACCTGATATCTGCATGATATAAAACCATGTATAGGTAAGTATCTACTTTTAAATTTTCGTTGTAGCACCTGCTTTAATTATCGATGCGTGAGAAATAAATCGAAAGGAAAATAGAAAAAAAACCAGTTTTAAAGCTTTTTTGCCTCAAATTATTATATCAATGCCGGTGAATATATTGCTAAAGTTGAGGGCATTGAATCGACAACCCAATATTCTTGATACCTGCTTTAAAACATGGAAAATTTGCTTTATTTCGTTGCCATGTAAAACTGTTTGGCAAATCGTGTTAATCCACTTTTTGTGAAGACAGAGTTAATTTTGGTGCATTACGTAGGTACATATTTACGAGCCAATTTTTCTCTCTCAATTATAGAATTTGTTCAAAATTTTTAAAAAATACCTACCCTTAAAATTAAACTTGTGTTTTTTATAAAGATACTGATATGTTTTTTGAGCAGTTGAAAATTTGGATCATCTCATGTGAGGTTTGAACCTCCATGGCTATAGAGAATGATGGAAGCGGGTTCCAAACGACCTCTTGTGATGAATTTTATTCATTCCATTTTTTATTTATTTTATGAATGTTTAAGAGAAACAAACAGTATTATAAATGTTTAACTAACCAAAAAAAATAAACAAACTACTTTTAATCATAACTTAGAGAAACTTATATTAAATATTATATTTTAAAAAAAATCGCAAAAAGTTAAGTTTAATAAGTTAATTTAATCAATTGTTTATATGTTTCCAGAGTTGAGAACAACGTAAAGTATAAGTAAATTTAGGTACAAAAAGACAGTATCTAATAATGGTAAAAGCCTATTTTTATATTATTTTATTATCATTAAATTATAAATACATATTATCCACCAGTAGGCTTAGCACGGCCGTTAGACAAACTGTCTTTCCCCTGTTTTACTCCAAGCAAGTATGAAGAAAGTGACGTAAAACGGGGAAAGACATTTTTGTCTACTGTCCATGCTAACCGCTAAGCGGCGAAGAATGATAAGGGGTATGAGTGGTGGTCGCCTGCCTTGGACAGGCTGAGGCAGCGTGCGGGTAAGGCAAGGCGTGAGTGGCAGAGAGTTAGAAGTGCGAAAGGGGTACGGGAGGAGCGTGCGAGGGATAACTTTCATCGGGTAAGACTGCTGTATAGGAGGGAAATGGAGCGAGCAGAGTATGAGTGGAACAGGAAGATTGCGGATAGTGGGAATGAGGACCCGTGGGGGTTGGCATATAGGGTGGCATCGGGTAGGTTTCGTGCCCCGGCGAACGTGGTGAGCGGGGTTGAATTCGCTGGGGGCAGTCCGGACGACGTGGGCGGGGCCATGCGGTCGCTGCTGTCGGCGCTGTGTCCCGACGACGACGCGTCGCGGGACACACCGTACCACCGGCAGGTGCGCATCATGGCTGCGCTTCCGCCGTCCGGAGCGAGTGCTCCACCCATACGGGAGGAGGAACTGGGGCGGATACTGGCCTCCCTCCGGAACACTGCGCCGGGGCTGGATGGGATTACTGCGCGCATGCTCCGGAGAGCTTGGCCGGTTGCGAAGGCGGAGTTCGTTGCGGTGTATGGGAAGTGCGTGGTTGAGGGGGTGTTCCCGAGGGTATGGAAAACCGGGAAGCTCCTGGTCCTACCCAAGGGGAACGGTAAACCCCTCACTGACCCGAAGGCGTATCGTCCCATCACGCTGCTGCCAGTTTTAGGTAAGGTCCTTGAACGGGTACTCCTGCACTGCGCGCCCGGGCTCCTGTCCTCTGTCTCCGACTGCCAGCACGGGTTTGTTCGGGGTCGGTCCACGGTGACGGCGCTGGGGACTCTGCTTGACGCTGCGAGGGCCGGACCGGAGAGGTACGTCCAGGCCATACTATTGGACATCAGTGGCGCCTTCGACAACGCGTGGTGGCCCATGGTCATGATCAAGGCTAAACGGAGTTGCCCGCCGAACATTTATCGGATGTTGGCGGACTACTTCCGGGACCGCTGGGTGGTCATGATCGCGGGCTGCCACGTGGAGTGGAAGATGGCCACGATGGGCTGTCCGCAGGGGTCGGTGCTGGGTCCGAGTCTCTGGAACGTCCTGTTGGACGACTTGCTGGCCTTGTCACCGGAGGGAGTGGAGATGGTCGCCTATGCTGACGACGTCACGGTGCTGGTAAGGGGGGACTCACGGGCAGCGGTTGAGAGAAGGGCTGACACCGTGCTGGGGCTGGTTGCGGGGTGGGCGGGCAGAAACCGGCTCGATTTTGCCCCGACCAAGTCCCAGTCCATCATGCTGCGCGGGAAGCTGCAGCGTCCCCCCCACATCCGGTTCGTCGGTGACGTCGTCAAACCAGTAAAACAGGCTGTGGTGCTGGGTGTCGTCATTGACGACATCCTGTCCTTTGCACCACACGCGGCGACCATCGGTGAGAAGGCCAGCAGGTGTTTCGGTAGGATGTCCAGGGTCTCGGCCTCATCTTGGGGGTTGCGATATAGGGCGCTCAAAGTCCTGTATAGGGGCACCTATGTCGCAGCCCTGACCTATGCGGCTGCGGTATGGCATGGGCGTGCCTCTCTCCACGTGGTCCGTAGCGTTTTGCAGAGGACCCAGCGCCCGTCGCTGATCCTGCTGACGAAGGCGTACCGGTCGTGTAGCACGGCCGCGCTGCCGGTGTTGGCGGGAGTGTTGCCGGCCGACCTTGAACTGATCCGTGCGGGCCGGCGCGGGGAGGAGGGTGCGAGCGCGGGCGCGGGGGGCGAGGAGGCTGCCCGTAGGAGGGGGGCTATCGACGCGGACGTGCGTGCCGCTTGGCAGCAGCGCTGGGACGACACGGAGAAGGGTCGTGACCTGTACGCCTTCTTCCCGGATGTGGAGGAGCGGCTTGGGATGGACTGGGTGGAGCCGGATTTCCAGGTGTCGCAGCTCCTGACGGGGCACGGGTGTTTCCGGAAGAGGCTGAGTGGCATGAGGCTGTGCGAGGGACCGATGTGCGAGTGCGGTATGGCTGAGGAGGACCGGGACCACGTCTTGTGGGACTGTCCTCTGTATGCAGAGCTGCGTGACAGGATGTTGGATGGTGTTGCCCGCCTGGGTGCGGGCCCGGTTTACCACACGGGACTGGTGCAGGACGCTGCAAGTTTCGGGCTGCTGCGCGAGTTTGCGCACAAGTGGCACGCCGTGCGTTCGGCGCGCGAGGGGTTAGAGCTGCCTGACGGCGAGGGACGTGTGTGCCGTCCATCAGCCCCAGAAGGGGGAGAGTGACAAGGGGGAAAAAGGGACAATATGTAGGACATACCGGTTCGCTGGTATGCTCCGCGGTTTCGGCCCGTATAACCGCAAGGTTGGCAGGGCCATGGGAGGAGGTGGGTGTCCATGCTAACCCAGCTGAGTTAGCATGGACGGTAGACAAAATTGTCTTTCCCCGTTTTACGTCACTTTTTTCATACATGCTTGGAGTAAAACAGGGGAAAGACAGTTTTGTCTACCGGCCGTGCTAACCCTACAGCAGTACCTATCCTCGGTCGTGCAAGATAAAAGTGGCAGGATGTTTTATATGATTCAGTTTTATTATCTCTGTTCATACAGTTTTATTTTGAGCTTTAACAGTGAAAAGATTATTTCGTTTATTTCTTTTTTTTTTGTTCCAAAAAAATTTAACTAACCTTAGCCACAGCTGCTGTCAGCAGAGGTCCATTTCCGGTTGCTCTCTATAGAGCGATCTGTGAAAAAAGAAACTTAGGTTAGAAGCTCAGTTCCTTGACTTTATAAACGTTTTTATCAGTCAGAGCCAAGTACAGACCGTTCACCTTAAGTTGTCCCCAGACGTATTTATATTATTTAAAAATATGCAAGTATTATCGTAAATATAAAGTAATATGTAAGCATCATGTAAAGTAATACATAAGCATTATCTAAACTTGTATGTATATACCCACCACAGATTAATATGTTTTAATTAGTTAAAAACTATTAGGAAGTACCCATACATAATATCTTTTTTAAAGGTGTATAAAGACTAGTTTCCCTAATGTCATTTTAGCATTATTTATCTCCCGCTAGATGGCGTTGGCGACAGTTTTGGAAACAGTAGTGTGGTATGGCCTAAGAGGATTTTGTATTTTTTTAAACTATTTACGTTGGCTGTACGAACTTCTCCACAGCCTCCACAGCCATGATAAAGTTTAAAAAGTAAATCCCAAAATATACGCGAGCGCCATCTCTTGATGATGAGAGAACTAAACTGACAATGCCTAAAAGAAAACTACTTATTATACTTTAAATTGAAGAATTCCGTTTTCTATCTGCGAAAACAAACATGCATAACATGCATAAAAATACATAGGTACAGTCGAACAAGAACCTTTTTGAAATAGATTAAAAAGTACCAGATACACATGAATGAGTTTACAGACCTTGATATCAGTGTTTCATAGCACTACCGATACCGTTCACTCGATCAGCAAAACCTTAGTACCTACGCAATACAAGTAATTACAGTAAGCAAACTTCCAACAAACGATTAAACGTGTCTACGTACACATTATGCTGGTATACATATTGGCCAAACCTCAACTATCGTCAATACAGGCCAACTATTACTGAGTTTTACTGTATGCAAGTTGGCCAAACGTGAAAATTTATATAAGTGTAGGCTGCCAACGGCGCGGGTCTAAGGCCAGTTTCCAAACCGACTAAATTGTCTTTCCCCGTTTTACGTCACTTTCTTCATACTTGCTTGGAGTCAAACAGGGGAAAGACAGTTTTGTCTACCGGCCGTGCTAACCCTACTGGGGGTCTAGCAAAGATTCCTTTCCATTAGCGTTAACGCCAAACGATAACTCATTGTCATTCCCATACATTTGGAGTTATCGTTTGGCGTTAATGGAAAGGAATCTCTGCCAGACCCCCAACTAGACATATCGCCAACTTAGGCTCATAGGTACATAACATTTATAGGTGAAAACATGTTACCCATGTCTAAAGTATTACAAATAGGTACGTTTACAATTAAAAAAATAAACAATAAAATTATAGAGCTATCAAACTGGAGATATATTTTTCACATTTTTATGAATCAATCAAGAATAACACGATTAGGTTGACATATCAAACAATAAAACCGGTTTATTCGTTTGGGAGCAAATGCCACAGATACACACCGTTAAACTTGTGACGCCCTCTGGTTGCGGGTTAAAAAGCTGCGTTCCAATATTCACAACCAAACTTACTTACTCACACATCGGCGCGGCTAGTAAGTGTAACCATAACGAGCCGATGTGTGCGTAAGTAGATTTATTCTTAGCGTTGTAGCTTCCCTACTGGGTAGGTACTTATTTATACTGTGATAAACGATTGCAATGATACGTTTTAACATTAAATAAAATATTCAATATATTGACTTGATTAAATGAAATGGTAACAAATCGTATGAGATAAAGTGAGAGTGAAAATTTCAACTATCTAATTACCACGGCTCAGGAGATACAGCCTGGTGACAGACGGACAGACGGACAGACAGACAGACAGCGGAGCCTTAGTAATAGGGTCCGTTTTACCCCTTGGGTACAGAACCCTAAAAGTAATCGACTATAATGTTATGGGAACGAGATAACTGATTGAATACTTAAATAGCTGCTTACTATACAAACTGACGACTATATTTAAAAGTCTAATGGTACTTATCTAAAACAGATCGTCTGGTGCAATATCCTCGATGGCACCGTGCAGCCCTCGGCTCAATAAGGGCATAACCTACATACTGCAAGGCACTGCTGAGGTACGGATAGCAGAAAAGTAGGTTTATATAAAGAAAAAAAAAAACAAAAAAAAAGAAATAAAAAAAAAAAATGAATATTCATGGATTACTTTTAGAGGCTCTAAAAATGTTTTCATATGGTTTCAATCTTCGAAGTCATCATCGCATTGCATATTAGTTTTTTTAAATCTTAATTTGTTTTGGGGCTTTTACCCATTCTGGTATGCCAACCCCATTGTACCCTAACCCGCATAATAGATAAAATCTAGTACTTAGTCTAAGTAAAAATTAAAATTGCGAACTTCAATTAATTGTAATCACAAATATTTTACTGAAATGATTTTTTTGTCGCCATTACTCCTGCTATCAGCGCGTAACCAACGATCCGTCTCATGCAACCTAGAAATAGTGCAATACCAACTTTAAACGTTTTTTACTCTCGATTAAACTAATTAATATCGATTATGAAACTTTAACGTTAAATAGGTCCGATAATCGAGACTGTGACACGCTCGTTACCGTTTATATCGATTAATGATCGACTTGCAACCGGTTGCGACATTGTTAACGATTTATGGTTTAATGAGTGCTTTTGTTTTTGATCGATTAGTTTTAACCGAGTTTTTATGTTTAGTAGACTAAAGTTAGAAGAAGAAAGGAGGTCATAGACAATATGCGCAGTCTTTCGGTACCTTTGTATACTATTAATGTTCTCACTCGTATAGTAAAAAAAACTATATCTTTTTAGTATTTAATTATGTATACTTAGATATGCTTAATTACCCTCTTTTTTGCAGTAGGCGGGTAAAAAGTAAGGCGACTACGTAAGGTGAGTATATTATAATTTTAAGCTCGGTAGCATTGACATATATATTACTTCGTAAGGACAGGCCTGATGACTGGTTAAAACGTCGCTTCAAAGTGGGAGCCAAATTCCCAGATTGGCCTACACTAGCGCTCAGTGAAATGTAAGTTTGACGAAATCGGCCAACTTGTACAAAGAAAAAATGCCCAGTTGTGCTGTGAAAGGTTGTACGAACTACTACAGTAAATGTAATTAAAAAGGCAGCATATTTTACCATACTCAATGTTTCTTCGTTTTATCACAAAATATTCTATTTTCAATTTGGAAAACTATTGTAAACTTACACAATGACAGGACGTCATGGCGGCGTCTGATAGCGTTGAATTTCGTTGTACCATTTTGACCAAAAAAAATTTACTAGGTAAAGCATATCCTGAGATTTAAATCTATGCTTGCAAGCCATGTGCAGGTTAGTGGATGGCATATTATATTCTCAAATTTGATTCACAGTTGTTTCCTTTACCATTGCAAGATCGATTGCACAAAACTTGAATGGCATTGGTGTAGACCGAGTGGGATTTGAACCTGGGTAAGTCTGTTTGAAAATCGAACGGGTCACCGCTGAGCCAAACTCACTTTTACTAAATTTTTTTTATTAAAATAGATTACATCCGGTAGTCTCTATATCTACAGATTATACGCCTATCCACAACTAAACGCTTAATCTCAAATTAACACAACTTATATCGACAGTTTCGCATTCGTCACAGCGGCTGGTTTTAATTGATCTTTCATCATAAATATTATATTTACCGTGGGAGGTCCGCTTATAATGGACCTTTTAAATTATTTGACAGTTTCAGGTCAAAGATTAAAGATAATACAATACAATGATAGAGGTGACAAAATGGTGGGACACTGATTTATAGTCTTGTAAAAAATATTTAGTAATCAAGATTTCATTGATTACAAATAATATGTGGAAATTCTATTTAATAGATATAATATTCGAGGTATAAATGTATTATTTATGAGGGCTATAATTTAATTGAGTTAGTTATAAATTGAGTCAACCCACGGCAACTTAGAGCGTTACGGAAGAATAAGTCATATTTCAAAAATCATCTTCGGGATTTCTTTTTTATGCAAACATATGACGTGACGAGCTAGTCATTCGCCTGGTGTTAAGCGTCACAGCCGCCCATAACAGATACAATGTCATTTGGAACTCTAATTTAGAGTTCCAATTGACATCCAGAGACATCACACACTCTGTAATAAGGTTTCCTGAATGCGAGATCAGATCATAAAGTCCTATTTCCTCAGTAATTTCACTAGCTACAACACCCTTTAAACCGGAAGACAGTAGTGCTTGCACACTACTGCTACTTGGCGGCAGAATAACTGGCAAAGCGGTGGTAGAGGTAATACACGAACTTAGCAGAAAACTCCTACAGAATAGTAATAATTATGTTAGTAAAACCACAGATTACTGAATAAGTTACTACCTACGTAAAACTGCGTTTTAATAATTGAATATTATCGTACAACTGAGGTATTTTTAATTTTACCGTGACTTATACGTACTATGGATTAAAGTCACAGTAAATAGTGATTTATCAAAATAAACGCTAGAAAACTAATGTTGTTTTGTTATTCTGTCTCTAGAGCTTCGTGTCGTAAATTAAGTATGTTTATGCATGGACAATTGGACAGGTTACAGTTTAAGCTAATTTTCTGCAAAATTTATCAGAAATCAATCGGCAGGTACAGTCAGGTGCAACATCAAGTGAACTCTACCGCGTTACCGCGTAACTATTCTGGTAATAAACATCGCCTGCCGTCCTGCTCGCGCCTATTTACGAGTCCGTGAGTGCAAAAGAGTACACGATCACCATCGCCATCAGACTTACGCGGTAAGGCCCCAGGTCCGGAATAAATTCACATCAAATTTTTTAAATTACCTACCGGGGCCCGTCTCTTGAATAAAATATCTATTTCAAAGTATGCTCTTCTAACTAAATTGGTTTTTGATGCTGTCTCATTTGATTATACAATAAATACTCTGGGAGTGAACCCGCGGGGCGTAGAAACGCCGCTAGATTGAGTCTGTGGCACGATTGATATTGAATACACCACCATCCAATTAATAGGCAAAAATGGGACATCTGTACTACTCTACTCATTAACTGAACTTCTACCACAGAATACATACCTAGTCGTACAAGGATTCACGTATCTCGAAGTTTCTTATATATTTACTCTTACTGTCTTTCTACATTAATTAAAATATGATACAATTTCAAAAAGTTTGTACAAAATTGTTATACTTTTCTGATCCACTATCGCTACATCATTCAGCGAGTGAAGTGAAAGTGGATCAAATCGGCTTTGAAGTGTGGATGTGGATTAATTTCGTGGATTTAACTTTTAACCCCACTACCGAGATGAAAGTGTTTGCTGCCGACTGTACTTTAGAGAGGTGTAAATCAAAAAGGCAATAAAAAGCACGTGCGCCCGACCAACGACCCAAATAATAAATTTATCTTCGCTTATTTATGTTTTGTTGTTAAATTATCCATGTCACTTCTTTAAGTGACCAATAAAAAAACTGTTAGGTATGTTAAGTTGGGAAATGGAAGCCTTTAGTTTGCCTCTAGAATACCAACTAATTATGTCCGTGTGCTTACGAAATACAGATGAGCCTTCAATTGTTTTTGGTAGGTAAATGATCTTTTAATCACTTAAGGTTTGATTTAGCTACAGCGACTGTGATTTTCTATAAAAAAAGATTAATGTTTTTTGAATAAAATTCTTTGTAATGCTTATGAACTATGACTAAAGTAGGTATGAGAGGATAGAATAGGTATCTCTTATTACAAATTAGACGGTGTTCCTTTAAGGGGGGGGGGGGGGCTTAAGAGGGTTCCTTTTATGGCGTACAGGAGTACTAAGAAAGGGTTTTTTGAAAATTCAACCTTTAATATACAAGCTGAGTTTGAATTGATAGATTATCCCAAAGGGGGGTAAATCTACTCCACAACGTAGACAATGTTTCTTCTACGACTTTTCTAAATTAAAGTTTTTCATTGAAGAAATGCCATGTAAAGCTTACGTTCGAAGATAGCCCTAGCGCAGCTGGGTGGTTAAACTTCATCCTTGACCGAATGCATTTAAATGAGTTTAACGACCTGTGGTTAGAAATGAATTTATAGTACCTATCTCGTTACCTCTCGTAGCGATCGCACGTGCAATTTTGTGAGTGGATTTATTTTTCAGTATGGAGATTTGGAGACACGCAGTTTCAAGTAAGGCTCTCACAACTTGTAGGCTATCATGATCCCAGTCCCCTCCTTGTGGGATAACATACCAATTCAAACTCACCTTGTATACCATACGTTATCTATCAGTCAAACAACTCATATAAGAAAGCCTATTACAGAATGATTCGTAAGTAATTAGTTTTACCTTCCTAATCTGAAACAATGTGTAACCTTTTAACAATCAACCCTAACCTTACAAAGGGGACAAAATGTCCCAAAAGGGCGGCTTGCGTCACTAAGTCGTAGCATTAGGGTTGCGACGCGACGGTAACTCAAAACTCCTATCGTCGCGCAATCGCAATAATGACACCGGCCCTTAATGATACAGATAGGTGAGGCAACAAACAAAATGGCGCGTGCACTAAGCATATTTATTCAACTCATAATGTACATAGGTATGTTTGTATATCTACTAGAGGTATACGTTACACTTCACAGTTTACTTAAATTATTTACAGCATACCAACTTAATGAAGAAGCGAAGAAGCAATAACCCGATATTTAGGAGCAGATACCTAAATGAACTGAAAAAAGTTACTTTTTAAACCGAACTTTCCTAGATTCATGATTTTGTTTTTTAGGTTTCCGTACCCAAAGGACCCTATTACTAAGGCTCCGCTGTCCGTCCGTCTGTCTGCCTGTCTGCCTGTCTGCCTGTCTGTCTGTCTGTCTGCCTGTCTGTCTGTCTGTCTGTCTGTCTGTCTGTCTGTCTGTCTGTCTGTCTGTCTGTTTGTCTGTCTGTCTGTCTGTCTGTCTGTCTGTCTGTCTGTCTGTCTGTCTGTCTGTCTGTCTGTCTGTCTGTCTGTCTGTCTGTCTGTCTGTCTGTCTGTCTGTCTGTCCGTCCGTCTGTCACCAGGCCGTATCTCATAAACCATGATAGTTAGACAGTAGAAATTTTCACAGATGATGTATTTCTGTTGCTGCTAGAACAACAAGTACTAAAAAAAAACAGAATAAAATAAATATTTAAGGGAGCTTCCATACAACAAACATGATTTTTTGCCGTTTTTGTAATAATGGTACGGGACTCTTCGTACGCGTTCTGACTCGTACTTGGCCGGTTGTTTTATTGAGTTATCCGTGCGAGTTAGGGATTGATGCGGTCTTTAAAGGCTCCAAATACGCTTCGAAGATACGCAAAATTGTCTTACCTAATCCATTTCAATTGCTGAGGCACTCTGCAAACAGTAATAAAACTGAGTTACTTAGTTATTATGATCAAACTCAAACACCAAAATAGACAGGTCTCAAAGACCTGGACTTTGTGAATACTGCAATAATTTAGCATAGGCAGCGATTCCAGCCTCAATCCCCATACAATCTTGTTGAGCACCACAACCTAGCTACTCGCTGATCTTACATATGCATAATCATAAATGCATAGCATATGTTTCCGCTACCCTCAAACGCAAACGTTCTAGGTTTATGATCTCAGTTACCGAGATTGTGATCAAGATAGCTGAATGGCTACGCTGTTGGATTCCCAAAACTGTTGGAAATATTCCATGATTTGTCAAAAGGACAGCGTTCAAGATATATTACGGTAAGAGACGACTGAATAAATGCAAGTATCACTAAGTCCTCAATATACCGCGACGGTAAGACGATCTCAAGGTATAGTCCAGCTTCTGCCCATTAAAACTGCAACATCTCCAGTCAAAACTATTTAGTTGTCACATGTGTCCAGGGGAACAAGTGATGCAGCTGTCTAAAGACTTCTATACTCAGTAGATCACGGGCACAACTTAGTGGCTTCTTCAGCTAGTTTTTTAATAATCCCCAAATCCCATGAAAAGAACTCCTCATCAACTCAGCTTCCAAAAATCATCACTAAAACACGCTAATGCAGTAAGCTTTAAACACTCTCCAGAAAAATCGATAAGCGTATATCCGCAGCGGGTTAAACCCTTTGAAATTAACGGTCACGAAAATATATGACGTCATCCAATGCTTACAAGGCGCTTGGTACTTACATGGAGGTTTGAAGGAGATGCACAGGTTCCCAAAGGAGTGGAACATCTTGACAGGTCTGGTCACCACTGCTGACTCGGCTGGAATGACTCGTGGGGCTTCACCAGGGGTACGACCATCCCATGGGGCCGTACCACCACCACGATTACCATACCACCACGCATGCGCACTGGCGGGTGGGGCAGAAAACTATTGATCTTTCCAACCCCCGTTCCACGATGGGCCGATAAGGGCGCCTATTCACAGGTAGACAAATTGCCGGGGGGTGGCGATTCCAGTGAAGGCAAGGTATTAATTATGTAGCATACAGAATGATTGATAGGAAGTGTTCTGATCGAAGCTTCGTAGGAATGACTTTCAGAAAGCATTTGTCAATGCTTTCATTACTTTACAGTTAATGGGTTAGGAATAGAATGAACGCCATGTTCCATGGTAACACAAAAGCTGATGGTACTACCCATCTATCTATAGTAAATAAAACGTGATGGTAAACATACTCGGGGTTAAAACCGTAATGAGCCTAAAGGTAGACTCATTTGTTATCGATCCGTGTTTTAAAGCAAGAAGCTTGTGCCATGTTACTGCAGACTTTAGTCAAGGTATTGCAACGGCCTAGATTTGCTCGACGGAGTTCACGCATTTCTGAGAGCTTTTTCTGTGCTTTTGATTTTGTTGCCGTTCAACAGACTAAATTAATAAGCGTCTTTACATTTTTTCTTTATGTGATCGAATGACGTGACGAGCTAGTCGTTCGCCTAGTGTGAAGCGTCACGGTCGCCCATAACAGATTGCAGTGTCACTCGAAACTCTAAATTAAAGTTTCGCGTGACACTTGAGCACTGCGCACGTTATCCTGAGACATCACACAGTCTAAAAAGATTTCTAGACTGTTTGTGTGTGTCTAGTTCATAAGCCTCATTTGCCCAGTAATTTTACTACCTACAATGTACTTCAAACCGGACCACAGTAGTGCTAGCACACTACTGCTTGGCGGTAGAATAACTACATTATAAATATTGTTTCGGTGACTTTCAATGACGTTGTGACTCAAAAAAAAAACAATAAATTACAGCAAAAATTGGTGCATCAATACGGGTTTGTTCATAATTAAACTCTACTGAAATCGTTTGTTTATTTAACTCACCGCTGGGCAACGACTAATTATAAATAATCGATAAATCATCCGTTTTATTGCAATACAAATTGTCAGTTTACAATAATTCGACGGTTTATAAATAACCGCGATTTTTTTATAAATCATCGGTTCTCACAAAAAGACTGTGATAGATACAAAAAATTTAGTTCGTAAATGCACACTTTTCACTAATATTTCTCTTAACAACAGCTCAGTGCCAATTACTATTGGCTTTTGACGAACCAATTGGTTTCAATTCAATACAATAGCTCTAAGCACAAATTAGACACAATGTCTTGTGTCGCAATTAAAATCATAAGGTATAGTCTCACCTTTAGTACTATTACCAAACCATTATTATTATTTTTGTTTATTTTATTCAATCACATAAAAAAAAATAAAAAAAATAAAAAAAAAATTACCCACATATTTTGAACTAGGTACAACCATAGTATGGTATAATCAAGTGTGTACCTACAGCAATCTGCCTATTTGTTTATTTCTGTACATTGTAAAGTTGACCATTCGTTGCCACATATTTACTATCGTACGTACTTTTCTCTAGACATTTTGAGAATCTGACGATTACCTTAATAGGCGTTCTGCCTTACATACCATCTGATAGTGGGCTGTTTTGCTACATGGACGTCTAACTAATTAGGTATAGCTCATTACGCGTTTCATGCTTTTGGACCTTTTGTTACTTATATCCGTCTGCACTAAAATTTGAGTGCGAACTTACGAGTTATCAAACTTAAGTGCAGACGGGCATTAGAACTTTTGATTAGGAGCTGCTTGTATGTTTGTAAATTTCAGCTATTTTGTATCTACATCATTTGTGGTACTGCATGTCCAGTTTCATCATCGCCGTGATGGTAGGTAGTTATTTCTAAATATAGCAACCAAGAAACAAAAAGCAAAGACTCTTTTTCAGTATGAAAGGCACAGAATCAAAACGTCTCAAAACATTCGAAAAAACTTGTCCTAAGACTCTGGTGAAACTGACAGCCAAACCTTCCATGTAAAAATAAAAGCAAAACCTTCCACAATGCTTAAACTTTACAACAAATAGAAGTAAAATCTTCCACATCAACGACGCTTAAACAACAAATAGAATTAAAATCGTCCATGTAAACGAAGCTCAAAGAAATAAAAGCAGGACTGCTTGCATGGTTATAATTATCTAACAGCTATTAATACAATTTCATGACACGAGCAACATTATTTCACTTTTCACGTCTATTATACCACACATTGTCACGCCAAAAAGCGCATTGCGGTATTGCGGGTACGATAATAGTTTTCGGAATTTACCTACCCGCCTGATTCATTTTATTATACTTTGACCTGCCTTTTATTCCGGATTTTGCCTATTATTTTGTAATGGCATATTATTTTCCTGCTACGTTGAACTACGTTTGTAATTTGGGGCTACTTTGGTGACTGCCAACTTAGCTGTGTGTATATGAAAATAGGCTCTAATGTTAAAACCCTTCGTTAATAGTATTCTCAATAATTTAGACTTGTAATAATTCTAAATAATTGTAATAAATAAATAAATATGTGAAGTCATTTCACACAGCGCCAACTACCTACCCCAAAACTAATCCTAGCTTGTACTATGGGAACCAAATAACTAACAGAATACTTATATACTTTTGTTTGTAAATACATACATAGAATACAATATAACACCCAGACACAGAACAAACACCTATGTTCACACAAATGTTTGTCCCGGGTGGGAATCGAACCCACAACATATGATTCAGAAGGCAGAGCTACTACCAACTGAGCTAACAGGCCAGTCAAAAACAGCCTTTTTGCAATAAAATATCCGATGTTGATTTTGAATTACATATAAAGCTAACCTTAATTTAAGGTTAGTCGATTTGATTGTAGTAGTTAGCAGATTAAAGGCACTTTGCCCTTAAAAATATGAATGAATGAATGAATGAATGAATGAATGAATGAATTTATTTGCGAAAACTTAGCCTAATGCACTATTTACAACTACTCTAAATCAATAACAAGTACCTTACAATAACAATAGGTACTATACTTATCTTTTAGAGCACATATTGACACAGTGGTTAAGAAGGCGGCTCAGCAGCTTGGCTTCATTAGACGGAACTCCAAATGTTTCAAGTCATGTCGAACTAAAATTTTACTTTATAACTCTATGGTACGCAGCTGTTTGGAATTTTCTAGTGTAGCGTGGAGCCCTTTCTACACGGTGCACTCTCAACGCATTGAAAGTATACAACGAGCATTCACAAGATCTTTGGCATTTACTAGTCCAGGAATTTCACATCGAAGTTCATATGCAAATCGATTATCTTTCTTTAAAATGGATAATTTACGCGGCAGAAGAAAAATTCGAGATCTTGCATTTCTATATAAAGTAATTCACGGCCTTGCTGATTGTCCTTCAATTCTTGGTGACATTTCCCTAAGCATTCCTTGCCATTATCCGCGTCATAGAATATCAAGAATTCTTCATGTCACGCATGCTAAAACAAACTTAGCTTGTAACTCTCCCTTGCCAAGATTATGCCGTACGTACAATGAATTTAATAAATCCGTGAGTGATCTTGATATCTTTCACGACACGTTGAACGCATTTAAGGATAAACTAGCAAAGTCCTTAAATGGAAACAACACAATATGCTAGTTTATCTGTGAATGCGTTCGATGTGTCGTGGGGGATGTCGGGATCGCTCGCGGATTTGTTTAATTCATTGTATTATATTGCGTGAATAATAGACAATGTTTTTTTTTTATGTCCAAACGTAATTTTTTTTTTATCTTATTACCGTTAGTTAATTTACTGTTAGATTATAATTATGTATATTTTTGAAGCTAGGTAGACACTTACATATTATTATATATTCTGTTGTTGTAATATTTATCTCTTACTTTTTCATTTTTTGTCTTACCACTTATATGTGAATGTTGTAAACACCTGTTAAGGGTATATGTATCAGAATTAGATTAAGATATAATTCTCTACTGATAATGTTAAATATATGTACTGTTGGTGTTTCTATAAATAAATAAATAAATAAATAAATAAATATACTAATAATAGTCTAATAGTAGGTAGGTAGGTAATAACAGGCAAGTGCTTTAGGAGCGGCTTCCCAGATCCAGATAAAGGTTACGTCATATCTAATAGAAATTATAAATTACGCAAATAAAACAATGATATTTTACCTTTTTTTTTTATGTGATTGAATGACGTGACGAGCTGGTCGTTCACCTGATGTTAAGTGACACGGCCGCCCATAACAGTTGCAGTGTCACCCGGAACTTTAAAACAATAGTTTCGCGCGACACTGCACTGCGCACGTCATCCTGAGACATCACCCAGTCTAATAATCAGATTACTAGACTGAGTGATCAGATCATAAAGTCTCATTTGCCCAGTAATTTCACTAGCTACAATGCCCTTCAAACCGGAACACAGTAGTGCTTGCACACTACTGCTTGGCGGCAGAATAACTGGCAAAGCGGTGGTACCTACCTAGACGAACTTTGCAGAAAAGTCCTACCACCTAGTCCTACCTGAACTAAAACAAGAAAAAGCCGTACCCCAGTTTACCGATTTACTCAGTTCTGGCATACCTACATAATAAATCAATAATGCAATAGGTTACTAATAATAACGGTAGTATTATGTGTTCGTAATAGTTATAAAAAGTATAGTTACCTACCTACCAAAATCACTTATGTTTCCGTAAAACAGTAGAATGTGGCTTGCCCACTGATAATTTACCCTACCCTCCGAACTAGTTTAAACTGTATCTCGGAAGGTAGTGCTCCTTACCCGCGTTCTCATGCACCAATGCATACTGCATGAGACAGACATAAAACAATCACAACAATATATTTAAGAGTTAAACCCCAAAAACCCTAAAAACGTATTTATGTATATAAAGTTAGGCCAAAAATGGTCCAACTTTATATACTTAAATATGTTTTACTTGCCACAAAAAGTTATCGAAATAACCAATGAATTCCAAGTCCTTGTGGTGTCAAGCTAGGCGACTTTTGTATTCTTTGGCTTTTAATGAAGACGCGCAATTTTTTACAAGTAGAAGAAGCAATAATTACGGCACACATCAAAAGACACTTCGAAATGAATATTGATAAGAGTTAAAAATGATTAAGAATCTTACACAAAGAAAAAAATAAACACACAGTTCAGGCAGAGTCGGTATAAAAATTTAACCGTCGGTTTTCTTTGACATTCGACAAATTGGTAGCTTACTACAGAAGGTGGAAGCGTACCCAATCTTTTAAAAAAAACTATCAATGCAATCAACTAGTTTTTTTGTACCTTATCGCAATGAAAACTCCGAGGATTTCTTCAAAATTAAGTTGCCTGGTACTTTTTTGTATTGTGACAAGGTTCTCGATTTTTTTGTCCCGTCTCTTCATAATTCCATACTTGTATATCACCTGTTTACTAGTAATGTAGTTTTAATTGGACTTTATTTGAATACCTGAAGAATAAGTCTCGTTGACTGCGTGTGTGTTCTTTCATTTAATTAAAATAATTACCTTTTAAGTGCGGGAATAATTAATCTTGCTGATAAAATCTAAATTGCAGGAAGATTACTTGTAACAACTGTGATCCTTATGGGGGAAATAGACAGATTTAAAAGACTTTAGCTACTGGCGCTTCTCATCTTTTTTCTGTTGGATTTTTCTCTTTTCAAATAATGCAGGGAATGGACTTATTAGAAAGAGATGGCAAATGGTTATTGACGAATCTGCAGCAAATTTCAACATAATTTGTTCAGTGGTTTCAGCACAGTGTGTTAGGTAAAAAGATACCTAGTACCTACACTGTGCAGGTACATAAAAATGTCGATAACGCACGCGTAAACTTTCGGATCCCTAATCAAATCAAATAATCATTTATTGACATAAAAGGGTTTATACATCTTATTGAGTCCAAAGACTCCCGAACTAGTGAGAACACTGCATTTCAGGAGCCAAGGCTTCTCCCATTCTTTGAATTTAATTATTATGTCATATTAATATGTTACTAAATTTATAGTTTTATTTTATTTTTAAAATAAACAATAAAAAAAGAAAAATGCTGATTTATTGTAAGTGCCCTTGTGTGACTAAGTGCGTGAGAGTATTGAATAGTAATATCCGTATCACTATGAATCCGCATGCCTCAGCCATTTTGAATAAATCCAAAACAGACACGAAAAAAATGTCCATATAATTATCGGACCTGGCTCACAGTTTCACGAGAATCAGTTGAGAGATAATAAATGCGACCGATGGCCTAGCATGCGCAGCGCGAGAAAACTTGTCATCGCTGTTAGAGTGAGACACACTTCTACCATAGTCTTGTCACGATCTCTCACGAGAAAAAGTGTACAGAAAATTTTGTCGCGATGCATCATTTTCGCCCAAGCTGAAGTGAAGATGCTTCGCGCTCGCTCTGTCAATGAGCAGTATCCCTAATGTCAATTTAGCATTGTTTATCTTTCGCTAGCATTGGCGACAACTTTGGAAAAGTAGTGTAGTATGACCAAGGAGTTTACATCCTCTGGGTATGGCATTCTGCGTACCCTTGTTTATGGCATGTTGTGCGTCAGTTCCTTTTATAACAGAGTTACACTAGCACAGAACCACGGGGAGCCGATGGATGCAAGAGGCAAGCAGCCGCTCATAGTGGGCTCTATGGGGGAGGCTTCTGTTCAGCAGTAGACATCTTCAGGCTGATTATGATGACTAGCAAAGAGTTTTCAATGATCTTCTTGATCCACTCATCCACTTCTTCAAAAATTCCTTTTTCTAAGAACACAAAACTATTTTTTACGTTTGCTGAACGAAGTTCTCTACTGCCATGATAAAGTTTAAAAAGTAAATGGTAAAAGTTACGCGAGCGCCATCTCTTGATGATGAGAGAACTAAACTGACAGTCCAAAAGAAAACTGCTCAATAAAGGCGTAACATTGTAAATGTGTATTTCATTAAACCTAATCAAAACCAGTGCCAATATGCTCCTATTAATATTCGCTGATATCAAAATGATAGCAGGCGGTAAAAGCTATAATTTCAACGTCTAATGAATACACTAATGCTAATAGAAACGAATGAATTTCAATAAGTTTTCCATACAGTTTAGCTTGTCACTTCGAATTGGTTCGATAAGTATGGAGATGGACTTGGAGATTTCGCATTTAGATTGTACATTAGATCAACAAGTCCATGTACCTATGGTGCAAAATTGCCAGGTGGTAATTGGAAGTACTTAAATTAGTACCGTACTACTACTAGATGTAAAATTAGCTTTTTCTATTAATAACTTCAACTTTGGAAAATACTAACCGCACCCAAACGCCAACAAGTTCTCATAACTGCTACTTCTCAAAATGACAGCTTTCCAAATGACAATTTTTCCGTAAACTCGAATGTATTTCACACTTTAGATCTTTAATCCATCGGCGTTGATCAATAATCGCTTGGCGTTGCTACGTCAATAATAATTGAATAAAATACAACGAAGGTCAGTCTGGAGAAATATAATTTACGTTATAATTAATGAATTGCTCTAATGTCGTAATGTCTCAATAATACTAATAAATCTAAAAGTAATAAGTATGCTATTAAGTTCATAGTTAGTATTATTTTACATCGATCCAATCAAACTTACAAGAATTCTGCACATTTTCCAAGTAATCGAAGTGCCGGTAAAGTTCCAGAACCTTTATTTACCTACAGTAGCTTCATAAGATATCGAAGTTAAACATGGGTTTAGTGCAATTCTATAGGTTGGGATATAAAATGAAATTTTTATGGTTAAATCATATTGACAAGAAAAATGTCGACTCGACTTGTTATGTCACGAATTTCAGCGTAGAAGCGAGATTTTCAGAGTAGAGGACACTCGACTCGACAGGTATTTGAAGAAACTATTGCCGTCGCGCTGTACCACGTCTCCCCCTATACCTATAGAGGAGTGTGCTAATGGTGTGCTACAAACATCTTAACGAAATCGAGTTTCGTATTCCCCTGTTTCCTCCTCCAAAACTTTACCGATTCAATCATTTTTTGCATTAAAATTTAAAGAATGAATATGACTAGGTTCCACTTATTTTGTTTAACATTAAAAAGTTTTTAATTTTGTCTGGTAGTCCTTTGATCACGGCTGTAACAACGGGGCGATTTCCGGTATTTTTGAAGAGTCATATTTTCCACGTCTCCCCATAGAGTGTGCTATAACTACAACCATCTTGACGGAATCAAAGTTTCGTATTCCCCTGTTTCCTTCTCCAAAACTTCGCCGATTCAATTATTTTTTGTATTCAAATTCAAAAAATGAGTATGACTAGGCTCCTACGAAAGTTTTCAATCAGTGTGTGTTGCCAGTGATGACTTATGGAACTAAGACATGGTCTCTTACTGTTGGCCTCATTAGTAAGCTCAAAGTCGCGCAGCGAGCTATGGAGCGAGCTATGCTCGGTGTTTCCCTGCGAGATAAGCTCCGGAACGAGGAGATCCGCAGGAGAACTAAAGTGACCGATATAGCTCTTAGAGTTAGTAAGTTGAAGTGGCAATGGGCAGACCACATCGCTCGTAGAACTGACAACCGATGGGGAAGAAAGGTTCTCGAGTGGCGACCACGAACCGGAAGGCGCAGCGTAGGCCGGCCCCCCACTCGGTGGACCGACGACCTGGTGAAAGCCGCGGGGAGCCGATGGATGCAGGAGGCGAGCAGCCGCTCAAGGTGGCGTGCTCTGGGGGAGGCCTATGTTCAGCAGTGGACGTCTTCAGGCTGTCAATGATGATGAATGAGGCTCCTATTATTTTTTTTAATTTTAAAAAGTTTTCAATTTTGTCTGGTACTTAGTCCTTTAATCACGGCGGTAATAAAGGGGCAGTTTTTCAGGATTTCTAGAGGGTCATATTTCCTTGTTACACATTAGTTTCTGAAAAACATCAAGTGACAGGGGCATGCCTACAATAGAGCTAGAACTGATGAAGAAAAAAATAGTCTAGAGGCATAATCCAGGAAGGAAATAGGGGATATTTGTATGAAAATAGCAGCCCGTCTTTCCTCAGGGGGTCTAGCAAAGATACCTTTTTCATTAGCGTTAACGCCAAACGATAACTCAAAATGTATAGGAATGACATTACCTGCGGAAAACTTTTCCGCAGGTAATGCCATAGCTAATGTCATTCCCATACGTTTTAAGTTATCACCAAATGATAACGCTATTATTTTTCGCTAATCTGTGATTAAAGATGTACCGAATATGTTTAACGCACTGCGTGTAACAAAAATTTCGATTAAGAAATAAGGCAGTTAGTTCTGCAATCACCAAGCCGCCTGCCAAGCGTAGTGGTTATGGCAAATCCCCCCTTATGATTAGCGTCCAAAGTCCAAAGTGGCGTTTTATGGGGGAGGCCTATGTTCAGCAGTGGACGTCTTCCAGCTGATGATATATAGCAGTTACTCATCCAAAATCAGTCTAGGTCATTGAACTAGAAAATCTATGTACCTACCAGGCTATATAAACGCACTTTTAGTCATTCTGCATTTTAGTCTTTCTGCGTTTTTATCGTTCCGAACTTTAGTCTTTCTGCACTCGTAGTCTTTTGCTTTGTAAGTAGTCTGATCATATGGCTTCATAAAGCTAATAAATTATTTTCTTAATTTTTCTCTGAAGAACAATGTTGGTCTCTCCCGAGCTTTATAATTGTCAGTAAGCTTGATCCGATGCACACGTGAATGAAAATGTAATGAAATCACACGAGATATCGCACTACATTCATTAGCACTCACTTGGTGAATTGAATGACATCACTTCTCAGTAGGATCACAGAATAAGTAATAGAAGTACGCCAGAAGTCATGAATTGGTTCGGTTAACTTTACCAGTACGTCCAGTACCTACATGTGTTAGTTGCATAGACTAGGAGACAACCATGGTACAATTTGCAATATTTAAGACTAAATATAGACAAGGCACAATAATTAAAATTGACTTAAACATGAAATAACTACGTCACTGAATCCCTAATAAGTATAATAAATATGATAGATAGACTAGGTGGTAGGACTTTTCTGCAAAGTTCGTCTAGGTAGGTACCACCGCTTTGCCAGTTATTCTGCCGCCAAGCAGTAGTGTGCAAGCACTACTGTGTTCCGGTTTGAAGGGCATTGTAGCTAGTGAAATTACTGGGCAAATGAGACTTTATGGTCTGATCACTCAGTCTAGTAATCTGATTACTAGACTGTGTGATGTCTCAGGATAACGTGCGCAGTGCAGTGTCACGCGAAACTTTATTGTTTTAAAGTTCCGAGTGACACTGCAACTGTTATGGGCGGCCATGTCGCTTAACTTCAGGTGAACGACTAGCTCGTCACGTCATTCAATCGCATAAAAAAAAAACAAAGATAACTCCTAAAATAAAGACCGTATGATGGGGCCAGGATGACACACGCAGGACAGTATCACCAGAAACATTATAATTTAGATCTACGATTGACACTACAATTTATGGGCGGCCGCTTACTGAGGAATTACGTCGAATTGTTGCCTGAAAGAGGTTTTTCTGAGCGATAAGACCGCATATTTTACTAATATTTGTAAACTAAGTATTTTGTATTTTTCATTCTTCATCATCATCCTCTTTACCTTTTCCCATTTGTTATTGGGGTCGGCTCCCAATCTAACCTGTTGCGGTGAGCTACCAGAATTACACGAGCGACTACCATCTGACCTCGCAACCCATGAGGGACCTAACAGGGATGGTTAGATCAAGCGTCATATTCTATCAGGCTTCTAACTACCCGTAACGATTGCCATAAATGTTCTTATGATAACCGGGACTGACGGCTTAACGTGCTCTCCGAGGCACGGAGCGATGGCATCGAAAATTGCACATAACTTACTAGATAAGTCATTGATACAGGGCTGAGGATCGAACCCGGTGCCGTAAGATTGCGAAGCGCACATGCTACTGCTGGGCCACCATCAACATAATTTTTTTAATTCTTATGTTGTACAAATAAAGGTTTGATCTATCTTACTAGCTATTTCTAAGACACCGGCTCCCAAACTCCACGTCAGATAATTGAGATTCATATTATTCAGCTAGTTAGTGAAGTAGACGGTAGGAAACGAGGTGACAGACCACGGAAATTCTAGCAATCGATCGATTTAATCAGCATTTAATTATTGGCATTTATTTCTTAAACATCCTGCGAGATATAGATCGGGCTTTTTGGCGCTTTTTACATAAATCTACTGTGGTTACTCTACTCGCCGCATGCTGATTTACTTCGTTTATTCCCAGAATACCAAGTTTGATAACTGGTTATCTAGTGGGAAAAATATTCTTGTTACGCAACTGGTTGTAGGAATATCTATAAGTACATATAATAAAACTGTAACCGAGCCAAATCTGTACATTGAATAATTATTGAAGTGGAAACATTTTTTTTTAATTTGTTGTTTGTCTGTCTGTCTGTTTCTTTGAACACGCATCACGCTGGAACTACTGAATGGATTTCCGCTGAAATTTGCTGAATTTTTAATGTTTTTATTGGTGGCGTTTTACGCATTAAGTGCTGAATTATGAGCATGAGTGGGTCAAGTGATATAATGTGGTGAAACGTGATTTTTAGTGTTGCTTCCAAAATTCCATAGAAGCTTCTAGTAAAGTTGCCACCACATTACTGGGGCGTAACATAGACTGGACTATGACTATCCAGACCGTGACTAAGACTTGACTTTACGTAAAATATTCTATAACACGATGAAAAATTACAATACTTGGCTATGACTATGCGTAAAGCCAAAATATTATAAGAAAAAAAATGCAAACTACGCACATAACTTAAAAATTCATTGGTATAATATATAATATAATACTGATGCAGGGCTATATGTAGGTAAGTAGCAAGTGCCGGATTCAATACTTGACACTGGCTAAATAAACTATGTGTGGAGCCAAAATATAAGAAAAACAAAGTGCCAAGATTACCTTAGATTACCACTTTCAGGGTATTCTTCGTTATGGATGGAAACATAAAACCATTGAGTTCTATAAATAGATGTAGGTACTGCAACTTATCTTTTATACCTGTAAAATGTCTAGATTACAATTGACAAAACTGTTTAGTTTTATTTTATTGATTGCGTGTAGTTTTTGGCTTACGCAATTATTGTATGAGTCACATAAATATTAAAAATTAAATATCCACGATTTCCTTCAACTCGAACGATATAGTTTTTGCAAGCAATTTATGTTAAGTTATCACCATAAATCTAAGTAAATGAACGTGTTGCAAGGCCAGGTGCTCCATTTAGAACCAATCTACCATTGACGAGTGAAGTATAGATAGGTATATCATTCAATCTTTTCGTCCAAAATACCGCAGAGCCTGAAAACGAAAGTTTTCAATCAGTGTGTGTTGCCAGTGATGACTTATGGAACTGAGACATGGTCTCTTACTGTTGGCCTCATTAGTAAGCTCAAAGTCGCGCAGCGAGCTATGGAGCGAGCTATGCTCGGTGTTTCCCTGCGAGATAAGCTCCGGAACGAGGAGATCTGCAGAAGAACTAAAGTTACCGATATAGCTCTTAGAGTTAGTAAGTTGAAGTGGCAATGGGCAGGCCACATCGCTCGTAGAACTGACAACCGATGGGGAAGAAAGGTTCTCGAGTGGCGACCACGAACCGGAAGACGCAGCGTAGGCCGGCCCCCCACTCGGTGGACCGACGACCTGGTGAAAGCCGCGGGGAGCCGATGAATGTAGGAGGCGAGCAGCCGCTTAAGGTGGCGTGCTCTGGGGGAGGCCTATGTTCAGCAGTGGACGTCTTCAGGCTGTTAATGATGATGATGATGATATCATTCAATGGATGGAAGCTGATAGAACCAAATTATGTTGAACACTTGAAAATATTATGCACTTCTAAGAGGACCGTCCTGATATTTTAAAATGTTATTGCCGTCGCTCTGCTCTCCACACGTATGATAGAGACAATAGAGCCCATTAGTGAATTTACATACATTTTGGCGTTTTGGGCGCCACGGTTTTCACCCTCTAAAACTTTACAAAATCTTTTATTTTTCGTGTTAGTCGTATTTGGATAGATGCTTGTACGTCATGATTTAACAAATGTTTCGTGTTTTAGCAACAACTACTTTACTTCGTAATAACTTTGACCCCAAAATTTCGTAACTTTAGGTAAATAGGCTGGCCTTATAGCTCAGTTGGTATTAACCCTGCCTTCTGAATTGTAGGTTGTGGGTTCGATTCCCACCCAGAACAAACATTTGTGTGATGAACATCGATGTTTGTTCTGTGTCTGGGTGTTATATTGTATTCTATGTATGTATTTACAAACAAAAAGTATCTACGTGTTGTATCAGTTATCTGGTTCCCATAGTACAAGCTATGCTTAGTTTGGGGCTAGATGGCGCTGTGTGAAAAGTCCACACATATTTATTTATATTTATTAGAATCGTCGTCATCGACTTAAAAAAATACGAAGATATTGTAAAAACTTAAAAAAGGAAGACGTACAAGCATAGTTTTTTACTCAGTAGATAACATATAAAAAAAACATCAAAATCAGAAAAGATTTAGAGATTGAAAAGCGTTGGCACTTTTTGTATGGACATATTTATACGCTTCTTCGTATGTGAAACGTCGGGCGCGTCTAATTCTACTATTCTACTAATGTTATAAATGCGAAATTTTGTGTTAAATGTTTGTTACCATTAATCTCCGTTAACTACTTAACCGATTTCGATGAAATATTGAATGTAGGCAGCTCGCTCATACACTGGATCTTTTTAGCGGGTAGGTGGCAAAATTTTTAAACAGTTGCGTCCCAGAACCTGGCCACGTCTATTGCTTTATTTGTAGCCTCCATGAGGTCCTGTTTCGAGCAAGTGGCAGGACACGCAGGACACGTTATTAAATGGGCCATGGTTTGAACCGCTCCACACAAACATTGAAGATCGGGGTCTACTGAGAAGCCCCACTTGGACAGTCGTTGCTCCGGCCAACCTGAGTCCGAAGCCTATTTAGAGACTTCCAGGTCGACCATGGTTCCTCGTGACCTGGTGGGAGGTTCTCAACAGGTTCAATGAATGGATTTGGAAGGTCACTCTCTCATGCCACAGGCTGTGTCTGGCTATTGTGGGCTCGGAGGTTAAGGGTTTGACACTTTTGACAAAACTACTGCGACTAATGAGCCTTTATGGCACAGGGGTGTGTTCGTGCAGCGGGATTAACACATAGGATACTTTTTATCCGCGGGTAAAACCGTGGGGCGCAACTAATCAAAAAATAAAACACTCACACTTAAGGTGGAACGTTTCGGCACATTCAAATTTTCTTGCGTTCTTTTGCCAATAATAGCTTAATTACTCAACGTGTTTACATTAAAACTGATTTAACGTAAAGAAATAGAATGTATCAACAAATTACGATTAAAAGTATTTCCTAGACTTCATTGGTCTAAACCAATGATACTTTTAATTAACAAATTTCGTCTAAGTTTTTCAGTCTATTGCCATTTGTCGATAAACCAATGATATGTAGGTAATACTTTTAATTGTAATTTATTGATACATTCTATTTATTAAGCTATTATTGGCAAAAGAACGCAAGAAAATTTGAATTTGCCGCGCTAGTGAAACGTTCCACCTTAATTAAGTAACGCACAGCAAAAACTCAATCTGCAAAAATTTCTCAATCGGGATTTACACACACGTACCATACATTACTCCACTATCATATTACATAATCTCATTCAACGTCCATCACCATAAAGGACCATTTACACACGCCGATTACGCCCCAAATACGCTGCATTGTTTCACTGCAATCGTTGTGGAAACAGAGCCGGTGGAACAATGCGAGCGTTTTGATGGAGAAATTGCAGGAAACACGCTCAATATTGTCAGCGGATTGTTGGATAAGTGGAAAATGGACTTTAAGGTTTTGGGATGTTAATTGCACGCTGTTAAGTTGCAAACATCACTAAGTAAACCTTTTGTTATGAGCGACAAGCTTACGGCCCGCCTGATGGGAAGCGGTAACAGCAGTCTCATGAATGAAGAAATGAAAAGTGCTTTATTTTGTTTCCGTCTACTGCTGTTCTGTTGCTAGTGAGGCTAGTATCAAAGGCCAAAGTGCATTCAGGGACAGACTAAGAAATGAAGCGTATATTCACAATGAAAAACCAAAACCTATCTGGCGGTTTTTGTTTTCAAATTAGTAGATGTTGGTACCTACTTCGTATTCGATACGTAGGTCAGCCTCCGCTAGGTGGACCGACGACCTGGGGTCTAGCAAAGATGCCTTTCCATTAGCGTTAACACCAAACGCTAACTCAAAATGTATGGGAATGGCATTACCTGCGGAAAACTTTTCCGTGGCTAATATCATAGCTAATGTCATTCCCATACACTTTGGAGTTAGCGTGAGGCGTTAACGCTAATGGAAAGGCATCTTTGCTAGACCCCCAAGCCAGAACCGACGGGAGCCGACGGATGCAGGAGTCAAGCAGCCGTTCAAAGTGGTGCTCTATGGAGGAAGCCTATATTCAGCAGTGGACGTCTTCAGGCTAATGATGATGATGATGATGATATCCAAAGCTGCAGGTGACAAAAGCAATGCTTGCAATGCAGGTAGCTCAGTTCATTGTAACCAAGTTCTATGTATAACTATACCACCACTACCACCACTGTTCCACTACTGTGTTCCGGTTTGGAGGGCATTGTAGCTAGTGAAATTACTGGGCAAATGAGACTTTATGACCTCATTGATGTCTCTTGATGTATCAGGAAGACGTGCGCAGTGCAGTGTCACGTGAAACTTTATTATTTTAAAGTTCGAGTGATACTGCTCCTGTTATGGGCGGCCGTGTCGCTTAACATCAGGTGAACGACTAGCTCGTCACATCATCCATTCTCATAAGAAAAACCATTACGTATTCCCATACCTAATACTTACGCACAATCGTCACAGGAAAATCGTAAGTAACCTATTAATTGATTTACTGAGTTGTAATTTTACTTTCGTTGCAACGACTACGCGGAAACGCATGGACTCGGACACAAAATACTACAGAAGTCAATCACATGTATGTACTTCACTTTTTATACCTACGCTCGGCGCTCACGCTAGGACCGTCAGCTTTGGCTTATGCACAAAAAAACTATCGTGGTAGTGACACTCGTATCTAGTGGTTTGATTTATTGTTGAGAATGAAACGGGAAGAACGGAAATATAACAACTAATAAATAACTAAAATATTTCAATTTTAATGTAACTCGGGCGCGGCGCGGCGAAGCGGCCGGCTCGCCAAGCAAAACCTACCCTACCTTTAATTACTTACCTACCTACCTGACTGTTCTGTGTTACGTTAAAACGAACCGTCGAAATACAAACAAATACCTTACTTCTCTGAAACAACTGGTAGCTTAAAAAACGACAATTCACTGTTTAATGTTGAATTTAAACAACCGTTCACTAAACAATTATTGTAGCTTCTTTTTATTGCTCCATTTTTGCACAAGGTAGTTCACAGACGCGTGTCTCAAGCGGGTGGCACTCACGCTCGCACTACTCCGAAAGACTCCGAGACATCGTGTGGGTGAGCGGTGTCTATGTGTGCGTTGCTCGAGCGCACTTACTATGTTGATTGAGTTCTGTTCTATTTTGTGACTCGGATATCTACTCGGACGTAACTCGTATCGTTGCAACCGATGATCCGAGCGCACTCGGACGATTGTATCCGAGCAGTGTAGACTCGGACCGCGCTCTACTTGTCCAGTGAAAGTTCAATGCAAATTCCGAAAAAAGAACACTTTGACTGTGAGCAACAGTGAAAAGTATGAACAAAAACGATCCATGTGAACTATGATAATGTCAACTGAAATCCTAGTTACACTCATACGAAGCTTACTTCTACGAGTCCACCCGGTCCAAGGAGACTGATCGTGTCACCCCGGCTTAAAAAGACGATTTTTAATAAAATTATATTTGCACGTATATAAAACTTTCGCCAATTAAGTCACTAATTAAATCTACTTTATCATGCAATAATTTATACTGTCTTGTATAGTAAAACCAACAGGGGAACTGTTATTTAGCGTTCTGAATTTCGCTAATACTTAACTACTTTATATAAATAGAATTACACACAATAGGTTGTCAAACTTTCCGTCCTTGTATCATAAATTGCGAAAACCGGAGATGCGGTCGCGGGATGCGCCGGCGACGCGCGACGGTGACGCAACTCCCGCAATTTATACAATCATAGCGCATTGTTGCTATTGTTATTCTACATTGCGTCACTATAGTCAGTTGTACATAAATGGTCAATTATTGACCTAACATCCTAACAATCAATAGCCTTTGCACTGCGCCGTTAAAATCCATAAAATGATACGCATAGGCCTAACTTTACATATACTCGTAAGTTATAAATATGATTTTGTTTACTGATTTTTCCTGTAATATGGTGTTTTCAGTAAAGAGTTTATCTATAGGTATATTTATACCTATCATTACTCAAAAGTTTTTTTTTATGCTATAGGTAGTAAACAAACATACGATCGTCCTGATGGGAAGAGGTCACCGCAGCCTATGGACATCTGTAACACAAAACGTGCCACTGATGCGTTGCTTAGTGATTATCAAAGAAGCCAGCACACATTTGCGCTAAAGATCTAAATTTTGGACTAACCTTTTCTTTATTATCATCATCATCAATCGCCTACTCTTATCCCACTAGAAAAGGTCTGTACCTACAGGTACCTATCCCGTTCCAACTTATCCTACTGCAAAATTTTTTTATAGTAGGATACTTTGCCAGTGCAATGCCAGTTACTTTGTCAGCATTAGGTATGCAAACGGTCGTGGGTAAGGACATTTCATTTTAAGATTTTTTCTTATACGTTATGGTAATATAGGTAGGTGGTAAGAGCAGATGACGATTAGTTAAGTTTTGATCTAAAAACCTAAAATCTCCTAAATCCTCCCCCACAGAGCGCCACTTTGAGCGGCTGCTTTCCTCTTACATCTATCGGCTCCCCGCTCTTTAACCAGATCGTCGGTAGGAGCCGGCCTACGCTGCGTGTTCCGGTTCGCGGTCACCTTTCTTCCCCAACGGTTTATAGTTCTACGAGCGATGTGCCCTGCCCATTGCCATTTCAACTTGCTAATGCTAAGAGCTTTATCGGCTACTTTAGTAGAACTAAAGTGACTGATAACTATAAAACTGGAAAAGTAATAAGTACGTAAAAACAAAGTAATCCTCGTTTTAGAATAGTGACAGTAGAAAACCTACAATCAATCGATCGAGCAAGCAACCTTTCCAGTAAACAAGCATGAATATTTTAACTACTTATAGCAACTAGCAATCACGTACTTGATTGATGCCCTTTCTAAGCTCGAACGGGTGTCAATTACTGAAGATATTGCGTTACTTACAAGTGTTTAACCGACCAAGCAGTGGGATATTATGGTATTTTCATCACAGTAGCTCGTAAAGGGGCTCTTCTGCCACCGCTTTTAGAACCAAAATCCATAAAATTTCAGACGTGTGCTTTTTACTCTCAATTACCACACACGTAACATATGATAACCCGAATCAGATAAGTTTGTATTTCACTGCAAGTTATACGTACATTTTCGTCGTTTCGTTTCGTTTTGGTCGAAATCGATTTTGTTCGCGCCTTCAGTACGGTTTTTCTCTGACGGCGCGTGAAAATAAGAAGCCTGCACGACATTTTTCACAAAGTTAATTAAGAATATAACTCTGTTTTTTCCCTCGCAACTGTGATGAAAAACTTCCTATGACATGCGTGTGTATTGATCATTCATTACACTTGTAACATAATGTAGGTACCATAACATGTGACCAAAGGTGTCCAAATAGTAGGTTTTCCGTAAGGAATATGTCGAATCCAGGAAAGTGCCGAATTGGTGAAATTAGCGACCTGTTGCGTACCCACTACCCATACCTAACTGTGTTCTGTGTGTCTGTCTAGGTTCCAAGTGGTGGAATCGATTTTGAATTTTATTTTTTCAGGATTCCGTAATCCTCATATGTCTCTGTCCATCTATCTGTCTTATAACTGCTAAAGTTGACAACGTACATGCATGAAATTTTGGTCACGATAGACACTCGAAGTGTTTTTCTTCTTCTTCGTTTATGGCTTTCTATCGCTTTTTAGCGATAATTCTACCAATCTCAAGTAACTAAAAAATTGTACGGTTAGGTCATGTCGAAGTCGTAGTTTTTAAGCATAGCGTTACATACTTTGTTTGTCAGTCAAAATGCCAAGTCCAAATGGTGGATATTTTACTGAAGGCTCTAAAAAGCCGTTGAAGAGAAAACGAAAATACATGTTTATATTAACTTGGAACCATTTGCCAATACTCGTGCACGTTCACGAACACTTAACGGATAATAATCCACCCTTATTACACATTAAAATTCAAAAATACACAGGTAAAAAAAAAAACAAAATTCACAACTGCCATTGTCAGATTTTCTTCAAAGACCCGAAGTGCTTTTGCAACCTTTTTTATATATTGACTTACTAAAAAACTAGATATGCGGTTCCTTCTTTAAATTTTTTTTGTGTGTGTGTGTGTGTGTGAACGTGGGCCTACAGGTAATTTTGCGTATTGAACATTTTGCGTGTTGTGCTCATTTTGCGTATTGTACATTTTTTGTATTGTATATTTTTCTCCGCAGCGTTTTAAAACGCGTCCAGTGTAATGTCATCAAACCTAATTCGAGCATGATTATAATGATGATCTCACTGTATCAACATGTGTATTACATGTATGTTTCAATTCAATTTGGTTCCCATAATTTCCATGGATTTGAATCGTGGCATATTACTGGATACTTTCTTGGAATACGAAATAAATTCGCCATGCGCGGTCAAAATGTGACATGGACATAACTTGTCCAGTATAAGATTTATGAATCTTTTAAATTCACACAAAACAGTAATTCTTACATGGTTAAGCCGAAAATTATTGACTTCATGCTTACCTTTTACCTTACTTTTTTTAACAATTGACAATAATTCAAAAAACATTGTGGTTAATTAATTAAAACAATGAAATTATTTTTAATTAAGAGTTAGTTTTTATTTCTCAAGCTAACTACTACAATAATCAAAACTAAGCTAAACTAGCTACACTACCTACTACAAAAAAAGAGTTAGTTAAAAATGACACGTTTTTTTTTTTATTTTGATTGATTGCGCTGGAAATTAGAATGGATTTTTTTTTTAATATTGGCTTACGTGTAATTTTTATAGTCATAAATTAACTAAAATATTATTTTGCAAAATGTCATTCACATCCCACTAAGATAACTTCTATAGAAGAAACAATCTAATAAGAGGACGCAAATTTTACTCTAGCATGTTCTTAGAAGTCGGTGGCTATTTTAGCGCATCGTCTGTGGAACCATGCCCTGGATTCGAAGTCGCGACCGTCGATTTGCTAATCGGGCGGGCCGATGAACGCGCTAGCTGGCGTTATCTGAGACTGGCGAAATTAACCAACTGGTTTTATATAGATATTTTTAAATAAATAAAAATAAAAAAATAACTTTTTCATGCTCCAAAATGTTATAGATGGCGCTAGTTGATGTAACTTTTTGTAACTATTTTAATTTAACAAATATTTACACAGTCAGACGAAATAAATGAGTAATAAGATGAATTTTACGATTAGATTTATTATTCTGTCTAGGAATATTTTCTGTCTTGAAAACAGTAGGTACCTACTTTGCGGGTAAAATTATATAATAGACAGAGATAATATAATACTATACTAGATATAGGTAGGTATAATATGCTTGTACCGAAATGGTTTTTGCTACTGCATAACTGCAACTATTAATATGTGTAACTTACCTACTGTAAATATCAAGTGGATCATCCAGGACTCAAATTATTCCATCACCGCGGGGGCAGATAGCCATAAGTGTTACCAATTTCCACTGCGTGGGGAATGCTCTTGGGGCAGACGGTAAAAATCCGTATAACTAGGTATTATAAGCCAATTTTTACCTTCGATGAAATATAGGGTAGATCAACCATCGCCGCCACGAAAACATCACCGTTTAAAAAAGGCATATGCCTTGTTTTTGCTCTCAGTCGCGTGTGTCCGCGCCTTATGAAAGTGATGTAACTCACATATTATTGTTTTGCAACGCTATTGCAGGGTGCTATGGTTCATTATTAAAATTAAACAATCGCTTGTGGACTATTTTATATTAGCTGGAGAGGTGTATATCTGTGCAAGCATGGAACAAGTTTTCCATGGTGTAAGTAAGCATTGGCGCGGACTCTTATGAGGTTTGGTTTTCATAGTATTGACGAACATCAGAGCACGTCTTTAATAGCTCAACATCTTTATTTGCCTACTTCAAGTTACATTTCTCGGACTTGGCAATAGGTAGATTCTTCAACGGCTTCTATATCTGCTATCTTCTTTTTCACTAGTAGTATTAATACTCCCAAAATAATTAATTCTTTTAGAGATGCATCCTTTCATCTTCCGTCGTTGCTTCTTCTTGTTTTTTTCATCGTAGTGTGTCCGCCATAGACTGTCAATGTCTTGCTCTGTCTCTTTATCTTGCAGCGCCCTCTGTCCCTTCCGTGCACGAACCACCATAACGCTAACAATAGTATATTTGATTCAAGATTTTTACCCAACAAAAATAGCTCAGCATTGAAAATGTCATATTATTACATGTTATTACGTACCCGTCAGTGTAATTGCGCATTTGCACGCAATAGCCATGATAAATATGAGGTAACCTCGGCCACTTCGTGATAGAGTAGAATGGTTGTTTACCCGTGATTTATATCGATAATAGAAACTGCAATAATCGATACCGTTAAGAAGACCTACTCGCACTTCACTCTGATCTGCGGATGATAATTTAACTTGTACCTAATGATGTATTTGGTTTTAAACAGCACAGTTTCACTCGTAACTTACCCACCCATTGTCCCGTGGAAACTCTTAATTTACGGTAAAACAAACAATTTGTGTGCAAAATTTATTACAAATCCGATCTGTTCAGCCATTTTCAACTCAATTTTTAACATATTATATTTTCGGTAATGTTTTTGTGTCATCGCCGGCGCCGTCTTTTGTTTCCCATACTCTCTACCACAGATTAGAGAATAAACAATTGATTATATAAATAGTCGGGGGGAGTTTTGGCGGGAACGCGGAAAAGTTCACGTCGGTGCATTGTATTATTTTACAAAACGTATGCTTTTTCCAGTGTTAATGTTTAAACTTAGTGGCGTTTTACGCATTAAGTGCTGAATTACGAGCATGAGTGTGGGCAAGTGATGTAATGTAGTAAAACGTAGTTTTTCGTATTGCTTCCAAAATTCCATAGAAGCCTCTAGTACAGTTGCCACCACTTTACTAGGGCATGCCTTAGACTGGATTATGACTTAGACTAGACTATGACTACTCTGACTGTGACTATGACTTGACTTTAAGTGAAAATTTCCATAATACGATGAAAAATTACTAAACTTGACACTGGCTAAATACACTATGTGTGGAGCCAAAATATAATGAAAAAAAAATAGTCGGGGTGACAAATAGGCTAAGTAATTTTTATTTATTGTTTTGGAACAATAGATAGATAGATAGGATAGATGAACTCTTCATTGAAAACACCATATTACAGGAACATTTAGTAGGAAATCTTGAGTAAAAAAAATAGTTAAAATTAAACAATGTTAATTAGGTAGTAGGGTTTTTTTTAACTTTATCTTCGACACCAAATCTAGTCTCAATGCAAGGAAGTATACAACAGTAGTATATCGTTTCAACCTCTTCAATTCGACTTTCTCCACACACGGCGTTCTCAGCTTCTCACGGTACTTCTCTCAACAAAGTGTGAATTTATGTACGAACGGTAAAGTACATTAATTAGTTGATTAGTAGCCGTCATAGCGAAGCACGACTAGCCGTTTCTAACCGATCGGTAAAGTTAAAGCAACGTTCGCTGCGGTCACTACTATGATGGGTGACCGCTACAGCAAAAGTGGTATTCAACTGAGCGCTACCGTGCTTCGGAGAGCAGTTAAGCCGTCGGTCCCGGCTGTTGTTTTAAGACAATAGTCGTTAAGCCAAGTCAGAAGCCTTTGGGCGGCCTAAAAATGCTGACACCAGGGATGATCACTTGCCTACACGAGAGGAAGAAGAAGAAGTTTACCTACTATACATTGATTCATCATCAACATCATCAACAGCCTGAAGACGTCCACTGCTGAACATAGGTCTCCCCCAGAGCGCGCCACCTTGAGCGGCTGCTCGCCTTCTGCATCCACCGGCTCCCCGCGGCTTTCACCCGATCGTCGGTCCACCGAGTGGGGGACTGGCCTACGCTGCGTCTTCCGGTTCGTGGTCGCCACTCGAGAACCTTTCTTCTCCATCGGTTGTCAGTTCTACGAGCGATGTGGCCTGCCCATTGCCATTTCAACTTGCTAATTCTAAGACCTATATCGGTCACTTTAGTTCTCCTGCGGATCCCCTCGTTCCGGAGCTTATCTCGCAGGGAAACACCGAGCATAGCTCTCTCCATAGCTCGCTGCGTGATTTTGAGCTTACTAATGAGGTCAACAGTAAGAGACCATGTCTCAGTTCCATAAGTCATCACTGGCAACACACACTGATTGAAAACTTTCGTTTTCAGGCTCTGCGGTATTTTGGGCGAAAACATAGGACGAAGCTTGTCGAACGCTGCCCAGCCGAGTTGGATTCTTCGTGCCACCTCTTTGTCGAAGTTGGACCTACCTAATTGGACAGTCTGTCCTAGGTAGACATATTTGTTGACAGCTTCGAGAGTATCGTTCCCAACAGTTACCGGTATAGGTGGAATATGTGCATTAGACATGATCTTCGTCTTGTCCATATTCATCTTAAGACCAACCTGCTGGGAGACCCTACTGAGACATTGACTAGAGCATACAATAAATAATAATATCGTACACGCACTAATCAATGTATAGAAGGTGAGTGTTCCGATGTACTTAGTGAATTTGCCACTAATTACATCGGAACACGATTGATTTAAATATTCCCCCTCTTCGAGAAACCTAGGACACAATCCCTGGGAACCCTATGGTAAGTGCAGACACAATGAAATTGACAAAGCAATTAGTTATTTGGTAAAAACATACTTGCAAAAAACCGCGAGACCTTTGCGCGTGTCTTGAAATTACGACAGTTATGAATGGACACATCATTTTTCCATTACCAAACCGTTTTATAGCTTCTATCCAGATTTGAATCATTAGCATCATTGAATATTCAATTTACAGTGTGAATCAGAGAACATGATACCTACAATATGCGAAGTTGAGCTCACGCACATTGATGTATATGAATGTGCGTGAGCTCAACTTCGCATTAACTTCGCGGGGTGTGTGTGCATGTGTATATCACATACACACACACCCCTACATGCATGCTTTTTGAGTCCTTGCCGTAGAAAGAAAAATAAATTGTTGTTGGGCACAAAGAGTGTAAAAAGATATTATAGCCTAAAAGTTTTAGCAACCAGCGGAATCTGAACTCGATTCTTCCAACTCACCGGATTCGACCATAATTATAGCTTAGTCGGAAGAGCGTCTAATCTGGTGAGATGGAAGGCGCGGCTTCAAATCACGCTGGTTGCTGAAACTTCAGAAACTATAATAACTTTGTATGTACGTAGAAAGTGTGGTTTACACTAAAATTCACTTCAAAAAACTTTCGGAAAAGTCGAATTCGAAAAGCCGCTTTCTTAAATCCCCATGAAACAAATGAAATCCTGCGATGAAATAAAGAGTAGATCCCACACTGCTGCCCCGAAAACGGCACCATTAAAACCAGGCATATGCCTTGTTATTGCTCTCAGCTGCGTGTGTCCTGTCTGTCCCCGAATTGACACCGAATTCAAATTCAGAGACAAACAAGAATATAAAATTTTTCCTTTACAAATTAATCTGTAGATTACGCTGAGCAGGCGATACTGCTATAAAAATCATAAATATTGATTTGGGAGGCGTTATCTTTACAGCATTTGCGTTGATGTAACTTGACCGTGCTGGTTGGGATAATTCTTAAGAATTTCTCAATAGATGGCGCTGCCAACCCCGTAAGTTGGTTGTAAAAGGTGAAGGATAAATTCGGACACGAGACCACTTGTCACGGTAGCTTAAGTAAAGCATGTCCCGGCTTTAGGGACGGATGGATGCGGGTTCAAGTCCCGCTCGTGATTCAAATTTTTCCTTTACAAATTAATCTGTAGATTACGCTGAGCAGGCGATACTGCTATAAAAATCATAAATAAGAATATATATTTCCTGACTGTCCCCAAAATTATTGCAATCTCACGGCACCGGGTTCGATCCTCGGCCCTGCACCAATGACTTATATAATAAGTTATGTGCAGTTTTCGATGACATGGGTCCATGCCTCGGAGAGCACGTTAAGTCGTCGGTCCCGGTTGTCATAAGAACACCTATGGCAATCGTTACAGGTAGTCAGACGCCTGATAGAATCTGACGCCTGGTCTAACCATCCCTGTTACTGGACCCTTATGGTTGCGAGGTCAGATGGCAGTCGCTCGTGTAATTCTGGTAGCTCACCGCTACAGGTTAGATTGGGAGCCGACCCCAATAACAAATAGGAGGATGATAATGTCCCCGAAATTAAAATAGGTGATGAATCCACATCGTTATTAAAATAAAACAACCGCTTGTGGACTATTTTATATTAGCTGGATAGGTCTGTATAAGTAAGCGCGTGGACACTTTTGAGGTTTGATTTTCATAGAGACCGTGTATACCTATATTTGATTTATGGTGAAACCTATCAAGCTTAGGTACTTTTATACGTCTACACTGTGTCCAAATAGTAGCATCAATAGTCCATTGTGCGCCACAATGGTACACCATGACAAATGGGGCCTTATTCCCACCGTCTTGTCCACGTCTTGTCTGTCCGTCTGTCCGATTGTTTATGTCATGGCGTAATTTGTCCATTGATACAAGGTCATGGGGGTATTAACGGAGGCTGTTTGTTATTTTGGATTAGTGCCAAATAGGTTCAATGTGTGCTTTTAGAATTAGCAAGTTGAAATGGCAATGGGCAGGCCACATCGCTCGTAGAACTGACAACTGATGGAGAAGAAAGGTTTTCGAGTGGCGACTACGAACCGGAAGACGCAGCGTATATAGGCCGGTCCCCACTAGGTGGACCGACGCTGTTTTAACCTTCTTGCTTTTCGCGTGATTTCTGTCCGTTTCAAGTGAGATACTTTTACTTTTTTTTCCTTCGCCGTTATACGGTCAATTCATGCAAAGTAAAATGCCACTGCAAAGTAGGTGATCGCTCGCTATGCTATACAATGGTGGGTATTTTACTTCTTCTTCTTCTTCTTCTCGTGTAGGCAAGTGTAAAGGCTTCTGAATTGGCTTAACGACTATTGTCTTACGACAACAGCCGAGCCAACGGCTTAACGTGCCCTCCGAAGCACGGTAGCGCTCCGTTGTAAATACCACTTTTTGCTTGTAGTGGTCACCCATCAAAGTAGTGACCGCAGCGAACGTTGCTTAACTTTACCGATCAGTTATAAACGGCTAGTCGTGCTTCGCTATGAGCTCTTTGGATATTTTAATGAAAGCTTAATAGTGTTGAAAAGAACAAAATTTCTAATTACTTTTAAATCTTTACATCAGTGATTGATCACTCTCCGGTTTTAAAAACGGAAGCAGGTACTTGCTTTGTTTGTAGCGGTCACCCATCAAAAGTAATCATCATCATCATCATCATCATCATCATCAGTCTGAAGACGTCCACTGCTGAACATAGGCCTCCCCCAAAAAGCGCCACCTTGAGCGGCTGCTTGCCTCCTGCATCCATCGTCTCCCCGCGGTTCTGACCAGGTCGTCGGTCCACCTAGTTGGGGGCCGGCCTACGCTGCGTCTTCCGGTTCGTGGTCGCCACTCGAGAACCTTTCTTCCCCATCGGTTGTCAGTTCTTCGAGCGATGTGGCCCCCCCACTGCCACTTCAACTTGCTGATTCTCAAAGATATATCGGTGACTTTAGTTCTCTTGCGGGTCTCCTCATTTCGCATCTTATCTCGCAAGGAAACCCCGACCATGGCTCTCTCCATAGCTCGCTGCGCGACTTTGAGTTTACTCATAAAGCCAACAGTAAGAGACCACGTCTCAGTTCCATAAGTCATCACTGGCAACACACACTGGTTGTCAAAAGTAATAACGGCTGCGAAATTTTTTCCAATAAAAATTACAGCGGTTTATAAATCAGTCAAACTCCTAAAATTAGTAATTAGGGTCCCGTTTTTAACTTTTGGTTACGGAACCCTAAAACATCTTCATGTGTTCTAGAGTATTCAAAAACAGAGGTAAAAAATAAGAATTTTATCAGAAGCATGTTATGCATTATAAACACGTAGATACATAAATACATATTAATATGTATAATGCCAGCGCGGGCGATCCGATGACGTATCGATTTGTCATCGGTAAGCTGCGCACGCGCCACCTGCCATCACAACGCTTCTGTCTCCATCCATCATCTTTAATGTTGAACACTTTATTAATTAGGTTATGGAGTAAGTAATAAGAGTGAGGGAGATAGCAAATAATCGTATGACTACTTTGTATATACATTGTATATATAACCGTCTAAACCGTTGTCTATTCATTATAATGTTGCCATGGTTTCGTTCAATAAAAAGGTGAAAATGAACCTAACATTTTTAAAATAATTTAGGTAGGTACTTGCTGTTTGATAAGATTTGGCATTCACATTTATTTGAGAGTAGAATGGGGAGAAACGAGAATGTTACTAGGATGTTCCTAGAAGGGGTGCAGGGGTTAAAACTCAACTAAGTACGCGTCACGTAAGTACGCCCTGACGCCCTCTGTACTTATATTTAGTAACTACCTGCTTATATTTAGTATCTCTATTCCGAATTTCATAAACATCTGTCCAGCCGTTTAAGCATGAAGAATTAACAAATATAGACACAAAACATATTAACTTTTTTTGTGTATACATAGAAGTCTTTGCTTTTTTTTATATATTTTGGCTCCACACATAGTGTATTTAGTCAGTGCAAGTATTGTAATTTTTCATCGTGTTATAGAATATTTCACATAAAGTCAAGTCTTGGTCACAGCCTGGGTAGTCAATAGTCATAATCCAGTCTAATTCATGCCAATTGCCCTAGTAAAGTGGCGGCAACTTTACTAGAAGCTTCTATGGATTTTTGGTAGCAACACGACAAGCAACGTTTCACTAAGTACATTATATCACTTGCCCACACTCTTGCTCGTAATTCAGCACATAATGCGTAAAATGCCACCAATTTTTAACACTGAAAAAAGCACAAGTTTTGAAAAATAATACAATGCAACGACGTGAACTTTCGCGTTCCCGCCAAAACTCCAACATACAAACTTTCGCCTTTATAATATTAGTGTGATGTGTGATTCTATTTGACTTCTAAAAGTCAGACCTAAAGTCTAATCTAAATAAAACAAGTGAAAAGGTGTCAAAACAGGTGACATCAATATTATTCTTAGCATCATGCTTAGCAACAACGTGTAGCTATGTCACAGACACAATACTGACAGTATGGACCAAAGCGTAGACAGATAATAAATGGATGAGTCACCGACACGCATGCGTTGTGCGTACTTGTAGGAATGCTATTCGTACGACAGTGGATACATTTAATGAGGCTTTTTATTTTAAAAAAACACTAGTTCCGCTTCTTTTCTAGATGGCGCTGTAAGTACATAGTTTAAACCTTTCAAACCACAGAGTAGTTTAAACATAAGAAAATGCTTAGACTACCTACAAAGAAATGTCGAATTCAGTTGAGTGGACCACGAGTACATTGTTTGTAGTATCTCCTAAGTAGTCTGTGGTGCATTATTCTTAAGTAAATTGAAGTACAGCAGAACTGCGAGACAGATAAACGTTAATATTAGGATCCAAAATTAAGCCGAGCTATCGCGCAACGAAAATAGAACAAACGAAACAGTTTAGAGTTGTCAGTCAGTATCGTGACACATTTCCTATAACCTGTGGTCTATGCTTGAAACAGTGACAGTGACAGATTTTGGTAAAACCACAACTGGCGCCATCTATTGGGTCATACATAAAACACCATTTCTTTTTTTTTAAATAAAACTCCTCATTGTTCGGCTATAGTTATGCAAATTAATGACATCCGACGGAAAAAATACTTTTGGGTTGCCAACGAGTCTAACCAAATCGAGTTCGGTATAATCAATTTTAGAATTTCGGGTTAGTCGAGTGGAACTCGCTGCACTACAGAAAACTCAAAGATATAAAGCTAAGCACTTTTTTTTGGCGGGAACGTGAAAAAGTTCACGTCGTTGCATTGTATTATTTCACAAAACTTATGCTTTTTCTAGTGTTAATGTTTAAAATTAGTGGCGTTTTACGCATTAAGTGCTGAATTACGAGTATAAGTGTGGGCAAGTGATATAATGTAGTGAAACGTGGTTTTTCGTTTTGCTTCCAAAATTCCATAGAAGGCTCTAGTAAAGTTGCCACTACTTTATTAGGTTTACTTTATTAGACTGGATTATGACTACCTGACTTAGACTGGACTATGACTACCCTGACTGACTGTGACTAAGACTTGACTTTACATGAAATATTTCATAATACGATGAAAAACTACAATACTTGACACTGGCTACCTGGCAACCTTTTTCGAGATAAATCGAAATTGCTGTACTGGCGAGCAGCGGCCGGCAAGAGTTGTTTGAAAATCCATATCTGTCGTGGTTTAGCGGCCAAATAAATTACATACAAAACTCATATCTGTCGTGACATGGCTAACAAAGAGGTAACCCGGGGGGAGGAGGGGGCTACTTAGTTTTAATTTCCGCGCATTATTTCAGTAAAGTACTATACAAGCCTTGGTCACAACTAGGCATTGATGGACTTACGTATGTGTGCCTCCACATTTACACGTTCGTCCACCATTGCCTCTGTGGCTGGCCGCTGCAGTAGTGTGTGTGTGTGTGTGTGTGTGTGTGTGTGTGTGTGTGTGTGTGTGTGTGTGTGTGTGTGTGTGTGTGTGTGTGTGTGTGTGTGTGTGTGTGTGTATAGTATAAATATATTATGTCATGAAAATATCAGAGATTTTACGAGAGGCAAATAAAAAGTTTCAACATATTGTAAAGTTTTACATGTGTCAACTAAAGCCTGCCTTTAAGTTGACCCCATTCGCATAACAATTATGTCATCTGGGCTAATTATGAGAATACAGCAAACACGAACTTAGCATTTTTCAGGTTTCCGCACCCAAAGGGTGAAACGGACCCTATCACTAAAGCTCCGCTGTCTGACCAAACTTGACCAAACTTAGATTTATGCGCGAGTAACTATACCAGAATAAATCTATTCCACGATCTTAAACTAGAATAACTCATTAGTCGTTTTTCCATGCAATACAAAGTATAGTATACTTATACGCGAATAGCGGAGTGAACGATGAACGAAACTATTACCCAGGTAACAATTATTGTTCTACAACGCCAAGGTATTCAAGCTTATGTCATAGCAACTCAATTTTGTCGTATTATAGTGCAGGAAAGTAAATGTTGGAATTATATGGCGCGCTGCCGCCATTAAAATATTCTCGGAATAGTTTATTATTCCACCAAAAACGGTAGTATAAGTTGTTATTCTCGAATAGGCTTGAGTGTAGATGGTAAAATGTGAAATTGGTTTACTCTCGGATAACTGGCGATTTATTCTAAGTATAACCCTTACTCTCGTTTGGTCGAATCCACCCTAATAGAACTAGACGACTAAACTAGTACATATTTTGATCGATTGTACTAATAGGTACGGAGCGCTCTGCTCAGTGAACGATCAAGCACAAGTCTATCCCTCTATGACGTACTGACTTACCTACTGCAATGCATTTTGTATACTATCCTAAAGAGATATAACCTAGTTATCCTAGATGCACTATCTCTACGTACAGGCCAGTTATGTAAAAGTTGCAACAGCAGCAGCAAAGCGGCAGCAAACACTTAGCAATCGGTCGCAAGATGTCATTGGAAATAGTAAGTCGCCCGCCTGTTGCTCGCCTGTCGCTAAATGCACTTTGGTCTTTGATACTAGCACCACCAGCTCTGCACAATACTGGTTCTGTGTCTTAGTGTTGTGGGACCATGGTCCTCCTAGTTCCTGGGTCCCTATATAGATTCCCTAGATACAGGGTATCCTAGTGTCCAGGATCTATGTATGTGATCGTTGGGCGTTATTACATTATAATTATCAGCGTTTATATAATAGTAAACTTATATTTAGATTACCTTCTGCAACCTTTTATTTTCATTCAACCTTATAACTACCTATAGGCTACATATAGACTGAAATAGCTTCGTACACAAATAGGAATATAATGACAGGGCGGCCACATAGTAACTTCTGTTCTAGGAATGGATCGATTTCAACGGATGATTGGCTGTAACTGCTCTAAACTATGTCAGTCTATCAGAATTCCTGATCGTAGCCTAGTTGCTATGTTTGTGGCGGAGAGGATGTCGTAATAACTTAGTTCACCCACTATTAAATAGTGAATACTTGAATAGTAGATGGATATATTATGTAGCGCTCATAGCGAAGCACGAGCCGTTTCTAAACGATCGGTAAAGTTCGCTGACTACTCTGATGGGTGACCGCTACAGCAAAAAGTGGTATTTACAACTGAGCGCTATACCGTGCTTCGGAGGGCGCGTTAAGCCGTTGGCCCCGGCTGTTGTCGTAAGACAATAGTCGAGTCTTTAGATGGTCTAAAAATTCTGCCACCAGGGCCGTCCAATTGCCTACACGAGAAGAAGAAGAAGACAGGTAATATTATATACCCGTCTAGATATTTATTCAGTCTTCAAAGTTGCCTCCTTGATACGTAAGGCAGCCTGTTTTTAGATCCGTCGTCCCCTTACCATCACAGAACTCAAAGCTTCACGGAAAAAAATAATTCTCTACAATACTACAAGAACGCTTATTTAGAATTAAATGTGTTATGCTAACGAGAATTTATTTAAAGTAACTAGAATTATTGTTTACAAAATAAACCATATTGTAAACCATACGACCCAATTCTAGTTATACTCAATCTAGTAAACTTTAGCGGGCAAATGGTAATTATTACAAAAAGTCGTGATGTATACAATGCGTTCATAACTAATACAATACGTTATTTATTGTTACAATTTGCATCGTAAGGTATACGAACGATATTGTTTTCGGAACGAGCCGACTAGGTATCAACGGGTGTGAAAGGGGTGTCCGTTGGGGGAAGGGGCCGGTTCATGACCAATCATGTTCGTCGGGCCGGCGTCCATTGCGTTACTTCGTATTGCATCATCATTGCGTGCTTTTACGTTTGTTATAGTGAAATTGTTCAGTTGTATTGAAAAATGGACTTTGAAGTAGATATAGATGTGATAAATCTATTAAAAGCATGGAATCTTGCCGATTATATCGACATATTTACCAGTAAGTATTACCTATACCTATCAACTACATAATAATTGGCTGTTAATTCGATTGATGAATCTGAATACCTATCTGTTCTTCGGTGTTAGATATGTACCTATTACGTGTAGACAGGCATATAGATTGGTGTAGTGTGTATTTTATGGCAGCCCCGCGACACATGTAGGTGCCTCCTACGAAGTAATAGGTTTATTTATGTCTATGTACCTACTCCTCTAACTCTAATGGTTTGTTTGTGCTTGTGTGTGAAAACTTTGGTGTTATTATGTATGTAGAATCAAGAATTGCCCTGATAAGATACGTGCGCGGGCGTCTAAGTACATAATCGAAAGCGCGGGCAGAGGTAAGCGATGTGCGCAGCGTGCGGGGAACGTGCAGCGTAGCGCCACCACCGCGCGCACTTTACAGCCGCCATCAGAGTTTGAATGTTTGAATCATACTTCTACCCAAATAGTAAATAGAAGTCTTTGCTTCTATCTATCTAGTACCGACGTTATTTTCTTATTTCTTACATTATTATACCCACTAAGCTCTTCGCAAACGACGAGCCACCGACCACTGCCACTCGTGTATGGATTACGTTTGTTTCTTTTCTTCCTTGCGAGAAACAATTTTATCACGGCCCATGCAAAGCTTGCGCTGATGGAATTTATATCTCAAAGGTAGAACTAACACCGTTTTATCCTGCAGCGCTATAAAATAGTAAAATTCATAAATGAAAATAGTTACATTCTACTTTGATCCCTATAGTTAGTTACGTAGGTATCGAGGATCAAGGTAGGTAATCTACGCACCTAGTTACCTACGTAATAAAGTTGTTAATTTTTTTCAGAAAACCGCATTACTATTCAAAGTTTAAATATGTTAACCACTGAAATAGTGAAAGAGATTATTCCTATTATAGGAGACAGATTAATATTTATAAAAAACCTCGAAAACTGGAAGCTGTTAACAAGTCAACAGAATGAGGTTAGTATTTACATAATCAGTACATATACCTACTAACTTGTCAATTTTGATTTAAAGTTATTAGGGCCTAACTACATAAAACTACCTAACTACATGATGTGTTGCCAGTTGCAGCCATCGGATACTATTGATACGGACATACCTTTGTCTGAGGATGGTGTGGACATTTTGTCGGAGCATCACCGCAACTCATTGTTGGATACATTAAACCTAATTGGCAGTCCAATGCCATCTACTAGCGAAATGTCTAGAAGCTTCCAGCAACCAACACCTACAATTAAACGGGAGAAGAAGGTAAGGCCTTCCTATTTACATAATATGAAATCTTTGGCATCTCACATAAATCCTTGAGTATTTTTGTATGGTAGGTAGGGTAATTTTGCTAGTTTCCGACCATTATAAATTAAAGGGTGTAGGTGCCTGTGGTTAATAAAATGATAGACATAATAATTAGAAAGGCTTCTTTAGCTCATCAGCCTTGTAATTTAGTGATTTCTTCGGCTTTGGGGTACCTAAACATGTAAAAAGGCATGATTTTTTTTTACTGAAGCTGGCAAGAAGAATTTTTTAATGATTTGGCTGAAGACTTCAGCACTAAAAAAAAATTAATGGGCTATGATATGTTAATGTTCATTGTAACGAGTTTTTTGGCTCTCGTTACAGTAATTCGGATGGATAGTCGCATTCTGACATTGACAGATCCCTCGTTCGTGCTTACAGGGGCCTACTTTATTTGAGTTAGCCGCTGTCAATGTCAAAGTCTCGTCACCAACTAATTATTTTTTTGAAAAAAAAAAAAACTTCACTTTTGGCCGCCCATAGTCGTGCAAGATTTCACTTATGTGAAATCTTTTATAATTAATGTAATCCTACACGATTACTAGTGTTTTCGTGGAGGAAATGAGATTGTTTGGAGTATCTTGACTGTCCGTCATCAAATTTTGCCGAAATGGTAACCAGATAAAATCATTCTGAATGCCGTAATGGCCAAGCATGTGAGGTCCCGCCCCATTTCATAAAGAAAAACGCCGCTGGCGTTTTTTTTTATAAGTGAATTTTTCATTTGGACAAGCTTTTCTTATGGCTAACTTTCTCTTTTGAAGAAGATCTTGGCCGTATACCAGGATGTTGATGGACATGTGTGAAGACCCCTGGAATTAGCAGCTAAGATTTCACCAAATTTTCCCTTTTCCAACTTAAAATTTTCCATGGATTCTCTCCGTGCTCCTGGTTATTGATGCACCTTGGGGAAGATACCCAGGATTGACGGATAGGATACCATTTCTTTGGTTTTGAAATATTTAAAATGAATCTTCATGCGAGTATGCGCAGACGTTACAGTTTTGCTGAAATTTGATCAGGTAGGAACTCATTTGGTAAAAGATCTAACTTAATATTCAAAATTTATAAGAAAACTTAATGAATAGAATCAGTCTAAAGTTTAATTATTGTAAGACAGCCTCCCCAATGAGAGACAAAATTTAAATTCAATACAGAGGTAACTTCATTCAGGCATTTCTTTCTCCCCGTCCCTGTGATTAAAGGTCAATGTACTCTGCGGCTGGAGTATCCTCGCATTGGGCATTTTTATTTCTTTAATGGTAAGTTAGCTTCTGGCGCCCGGACTTTCTTTTATTTTAATTTCTTTTGAAGTGGGCTTATCATAAAAATTCCCCGCTATAAAATTTAAAATATTTTTTTTAAATTTTTTTTATTTTTTATATTACAATTGGCGCTGCGTCAAGGGACCTGAAATTGGGGTTAGATTCATAACAAGTTTAAGCAATATTGAACGTCTTCGCATGCATTTTTTTGTATGAACAATTCTGTTTATTGTTCATATACTTATGTATCTGGTTTGCTATTTTGCAACTATTTTGTTCTGTTTATGTGCTTTTTAGGTACATTTGTTTACTTTTATACTTTTGCAAACATTTACAGACAATGTTGAGACTGTTTGTTATGTTGTGAAAACAAGGTTTGTTCATGAATATTGTGTGAATTTATAGGAATTAACTTTACATTAAAACATACTTTTGTAAAACGTCATCGCATACTCAAACAATAATTTAAACTTAAATAATTTAAACTTCACTTTAACTTTTAAAAGAAATTAAGTTTTAATATTCAACTTTCAATTTAACTTTTGAAAAAACTTGACTTTTGATAAAATTTATTCTTTTTGAAAATAACTATTATAGCTTTCTTGCTGAATACTTTTGTTGGATACCTATTGTGTTTATAACTTGTTCAAGATGGACAAGGAAGTACAGTTTCCTCCGTTGCCGGAACCTAAGGGTAATCCTATTTCTAGTGACACTTCTGCTCGTGTGGACCTGCGTATGGATGCAAATATACAAGTTGATAGTAATTTGACGGAGATTCCTGATCCATTTTTGACCGATGTGAGAACAGCTCATTGTTCTTCTGCTTGTGTTCAACCGACTTCATTGCCTTCGTTTAATACTTTGAATGTTTTAGTAAATGAACAAATTAGAAAAAATTTGCCTACTACAAGTAAATTACCTGACTTGAAAAGAAGTAAGATTGTTTTTGATGGAAAGTCTTGTGTTAGAGAATTTATTACACAGATTGAAGAATACTTTTTATATAAAAACTTTGATGAGAATTTTTTGATTGGTTCTTTCTCTGATTTACTTTCTGGTACTGCTGCTAAATGGTTTCGTAGTGTTCGGATTCGGATTGCATCATGGCAAGCACTCAAAGTTGCTTTGTTGAATCGTTTTGATAAACCTGAGTTTGACTACTTTTTGGAATATGAACTCCGTACTAGAAAACAAAAGTCTACAGAATCTCTTCCTGATTTTATTACTGAAGTCATGGACATGGCTAGTCGTCTTGCTTCTCCTGTATCAGATGCGACGGTCATAAACATAATTAAACACAACATGTTGTCAGTTTATACACCATATATTTTTGGTAAAAATATTGAAACTCTTGATCAATTTATTAATCTTGGCAAGGAACTTGAAGTTTTTGTTAGTAGAAAATCTTTGAAATCTGAAAAACAATCATTACAATTTAATGCTGTTCAATCTGATAATTCAATTTGTTTAAAATGCAAGTCTAATGGACATAGTTATAGAAATTGCCCTACAATTCAAGGCGTTGTTTGTTTTAAATGCCATAAGGTTGGTGTTATCACAAAAGATTGTGATGTTTGTAACTCAGACAAGAAATGTTTAACTGAGACAAAAAACTAGTTTGCCATCGGGCCCAAGTTTGTAGGAAAACTTCCGGTGACCCGATGATAAATAATTTTAGTCACAAACCTGATGATACCACTTGTAAAAAAGAATTTTCTGATTGGTTAGATTATCTGAAGACATTTTTTAGTGTTTACAGATCTGCACCTGTTCTATTTGTTAAAAATAATGATACTAGACCTTTTTTAAAGTTTTCAGTTGAAAATATTATACTTTCTGGATTATTGGACAGCGGTTCAAATAGTTGTGTTTTGGGTTCAAATAGCCACTTGCAATTTTTGAGGTTAGGCTATAAAATCAAACCTATTTCTAGTTCTGCTTATACTGCTGATGGTTCTTCACAGAAAATTATTGGAGTTCTTGAATTACCCGTAACGTGTGATAATATAACTAAAATTATTAAATTTTTAATAATACCTTCTTTTGACCTTCCAGTCATATTAGGTTTTGACTTTTGGATAAAATTTGATCTTGCTAAAGATTTATGGAAAAATATTACTTTTGTTCACAATGAACAGCCACAGATTTGTGCTGTTACTTCTGCAGTGGAACTTTCTCCTTCTGAGAAACAATTATTAAATGAAACCATTTCTTTGTTTGAAGATATTTCTTATGAAAAGAAAGGCTTAGGTCTTACTAACTTAGTCGAACATAAAATTAATGTTACTAGTGAACCTTTTAAGAGTAGGTATTGGCCATTGAGTCCTGCTAAACAAAAAGAACTTTTTGATGAAGTAGAAGTATTATTAAAGGAGGGAATTATTCAACCTTCTAAATCACCCTGGTGTTCACCAGTATTAGCTGTTGAAAAGAAAGATGGTGGTACTAGATTATGTTTAGATTCAAGACGTTTGAATTCCGTCACCGTAAAAGATTCTTATCCGCTTCCTTACCCTTCTAGAATATTAGATAACCTTCGTGGAGCACATTTCATTACAACAATTGATCTTTCTAAAGCTTTCCTGCAGATAAGCCTTGAAAAGTCTTCTCGTGAAAAAACTGCTTTTGTAGTTCCTGGAAAAGGACTGTATGAATTTGTACGGATGCCTTTTGGTCTTACTAATGCACCCGCTGAACTACAACGACTTGTAGATAAACTCTTTGGTCCTGAATTTGATAATGTAGCATTCTGTTATCTTGATGATCTAATTCTAGTAAATTCTGACTTTAAAACTCATATAGAATATTTACATAAAATACATAAAATTTTGAAAGATGCTGGTTTGACCGTGAACTTGAAAAAATGTGAATTTTGCAAAGATAGACTCCGTTATCTTGGATATATTGTTGATAGTAGTGGTCTGCATACTGATCCATCTAAGCTAGATACAATAGAAAATTTTCCTCATCCGGAAACAATTAAACAACTTAGAAGTTTTCTTGGTTTATGTTCATACTATCGTAGGTTTGTTAATAAGTTTGCTGATATTGCTTCTCCTTTAACCAAATTAACTGCTGGTAGTAAAAATTCTAAGAAATCTCTTATTTGGAATGATGAAGCTGAAATTGCATTTAATAATTTAAAACAAGTTTTGACCTCCTCACCAGTTTTGCAATGCCCTAATTTCGAAAAACAATTCTTTTTACATTGTGACGCTAGTTCTGTAGGAATAGGTAGTGTTCTCAGTCAAGAAGATGATGATGGTGAACAACATCCCATTGCATTTTATTCTAGATCACTCAATAAATGTGAGCGAAATTATAGCACCACAGAACGCGAATTATTGGCTATTTTAGATTCAATTGAACATTTTAGACCTTACATTGAGGGAATGAAATTTACTGTAATTACTGACCATGCTAGTTTAAAATGGCTTTTAAAACTTAGTAATCCTAGTGGACGTTTAGCACGTTGGGCTGCTAGAATATCACAATTTACTTTTGACATAATTCATAAAAAAGGTTCATTACACTTAGTTCCAGACGCTTTGTCTAGACTTAATATTGCTGCTATAAATGTTTCCCCTGATACTATCATATCTCCAGATGAAGATATTGTTGATCCTTGGTATAGAAGAGTGTTTGTTGATTGTCAAAAGTTTCCTTCTCGATTTAAAAACTTTAGAGTTGAAAATAATACACTTTATAAGTTTTGTAAAAATAAATTTAATCCTCAAAGTCGTTTGAATTGGAAAATTGTTATACCTAAAGAGCATATTTTGGACACTATTCGCTCTAATCATGATGATATAAATTCTGGTCATCTTGGTATTCATAAAACACTAAATAAACTAAAACAACACTATTTCTGGAAACAAATGTTTAAAGATACTCATGACTATATAAATTCTTGTGAAATCTGTAAAGCTTACAAACATTCTACTCATCCTCCACTTGGTACCATGGTTAATCCTAAAAAAGTTGATCAACCCATGCTTATGCTTTCTGTTGATATTATAGGAATTTTACCTAAAACTTATTCTGGTCATAAGTACATACTTTCTGTTGTAGATGTATTTTCTAAATATTGTTGGTTATTTCCCATGATAAATGCTACCACTAAAGTAATTTGTAAACTACTTGAAAAAGAGATATTTCTTAAATTTGGTGTTTGTAAAATATTAGTTTGTGATAATGGCTCACAGTTCATTTCTAGATCATTTGTAGATTTTCTGAAAGGTTATAGTATAACTAAAATATTCTATAACTCCCTTTATACCCCGCAGAACAATCCTGTTGAACGATATAATAAAACTGTTGAAACTTGCATATCTTGTTTTGTAAAAGATGATCATAGAACTTGGTCTAAATTTTTGTCCAATGTTCAATTAGCTTTGAATAGTAGTGTTAATCTTGCTACAGATTATACACCTAATTTTTTGATGTTTGGTCGAGAACTTATTTTTGATGCTTCTTTACATCGTTTTAGTAACTCTTTTGATAATTTAAACCAACTTGAAATGGGAAGTAGGTGTTCTTTTGCTAAATCTTTAAATTCACTTAGTGATGTTTTTGTGAAAGTTCAAGCTAATCTATTGAAAGCTTATAAACGTAATGCACGCTATTATAATATGGGCCGCAAAGTCATTTCTTTTGATGTGGGTGATATTGTGTGGAGAAGAAGTTTTGTGCAGTCTAATGCTCCTATTTATTTTTCGGCAAAGTTTGCACCTAAGTTTATTAAGTGTGAAATTATAGAAAAAGTTTCTACTAATGTTTATATTTTGAAAGATTTGAAGAAAGGTACTTCAGGTCGTTACCATGTTAAAGATATTATAAAATACTAATTTACTTTTTGATCCTCATAATTTTTATTTGTTTTTAATAACTTGATCGAAGATAGACATTTGAGAGACGATGAATTAGATTTGATGTATGAAAGGGATTGTCTTTTTGTTAGATGTTGTGTGTTAGGTAACTTCTTATCATTTTATTCAATTCAACTTTAAATTTTCTAAACTATAACTTGGGTCATATTGGATATTTATTAAATACTTCTTCATCCTGCATAAAATATATTATCAACATCATTAGATCTTATGTATATTTTTGTATATTATTTGGGATATTTTTCCTATCCTATGTTTAATATTTGGGATATTTTCCTATCCTATTTGTATATTATTTTTGGATCTTATTTTATTAATTCTTAATTAATATAATGGATCTTACTCTTGATGGCATGCTTTGTATATTTTGTACAAACTTTTGTTTTGTGTATTCACTTTTAATTAAGTAAAACACACATATTTTCTTGTGTCTCGGACATGACTTTTTTTGGAGCTCCATACTAACCGGATATTACATACCTGGATTTGAAACTTGAGTTTATCTCAAAACTTTTTAGTAGGTATTTCTGCCCCTTCAGTAGAATACCTATTCTTTTGTACAATCTCGGACTTTCCATCCTTGAGTTGTTTTTTTTTATGTGTTGCTTGCGTACGGAAAGTCGGAAGGAGTTTTGCCGGCCGCAGCAGACATATTTTTTATGATGTTGCTTTCACAACATTCATAACCTTTTATGCTATTTGTGCCCGGAAAATCGGAAGGAGTTGTGCCGATCACAATAGTCATATTTTTTTGCCCTTGTTGTTTTCCCAACAATGGAAACCTTTTGAATGTGTTTGTGCCCGGAAAGTCGGAAGGAGTTGAGCCGATCACAACATGTTTTATTTTCTAATCTTTATTAGAGAGTTTTTTGCATGCTCACTTTTTAATGTGCGTATATTTTAGAAACGGCGGCGGAAGCTTAACCGTACAATTTATATAAATTTTATTTTGTTTAGTTTTTGTGGTAGTAGAGTCGGCGATCATAGAGTCCAACCGAACTTAGAGTTAGTTCGCAAAACGTTTTTAACTTATCCTGTCAGTAGTAGAGTCGGTGATTATTTAGTCTAACCGCACTTTCGCTTATTTATATTGCACTTTCGTGTGATTTTTGTTACTTTTGGGTTTGATATAGATATAGAGCTGGTGGCGGTAGAGCCTAACCACGCTTTAGTAATTTGTAGAGAATGTTGGTAGAGAAGATAGAGACAGTGGTCATAGAGCCTAACTGAGCTTTCATCGTAGAGTTTTTGGTAGAGATTTTTTGTAGAGCTGGTTTTTATATTTTTAATTTTGTTTCAGAAGTTGAACAATTTATTTTGTTTTTGTTTGAACTTTGTTTCAGGAGGTTTTTTTTTGTTTAAGTTGTCCGGAGAGATTATTTTTGTTACTTTTTGAGATTTTTTTGACGAAGTTTTTTTAGTAGAGCTGTTGTTTTTGGTTTTGGTCATAAAAGAAAGTGTCTTTCTTTTATTTTTTTTTTGGGGAGGTATGTATTGTAACGAGTTTTTTGGCTCTCGTTACAGTAATTCGGATGGATAGTCGCATTCTGACATTGACAGATCCCTCGTTCGTGCTTACAGGGGCCTACTTTATTTGAGTTAGCCGCTGTCAATGTCAAAGTCTCGTCACCAACTAATTATTTTTTTGAAAAAAAAAAAAACTTCACTTTTGGCCGCCCATAGTCGTGCAAGATTTCACTTATGTGAAATCTTTTATAATTAATGTAATCCTACACGATTACTAGTGTTTTCGTGGAGGAAATGAGATTGTTTGGAGTATCTTGACTGTCCGTCATCAAATTTTGCCGAAATGGTAACCAGATAAAATCATTCTGAATGCCGTAATGGCCAAGCATGTGAGGTCCCGCCCCATTTCATAAAGAAAAACGCCGCTGGCGTTTTTTTTTATAAGTGAATTTTTCATTTGGACAAGCTTTTCTTATGGCTAACTTTCTCTTTTGAAGAAGATCTTGGCCGTATACCAGGATGTTGATGGACATGTGTGAAGACCCCTGGAATTAGCAGCTAAGATTTCACCAAATTTTCCCTTTTCCAACTTAAAATTTTCCATGGATTCTCTCCGTGCTCCTGGTTATTGATGCACCTTGGGGAAGATACCCAGGATTGACGGATAGGATACCATTTCTTTGGTTTTGAAATATTTAAAATGAATCTTCATGCGAGTATGCGCAGACGTTACAGTTTTGCTGAAATTTGATCAGGTAGGAACTCATTTGGTAAAAGATCTAACTTAATATTCAAAATTTATAAGAAAACTTAATGAATAGAATCAGTCTAAAGTTTAATTATTGTAAGACAGCCTCCCCAATGAGAGACAAAATTTAAATTCAATACAGAGGTAACTTCATTCAGGCATTTCTTTCTCCCCGTCCCTGTGATTAAAGGTCAATGTACTCTGCGGCTGGAGTATCCTCGCATTGGGCATTTTTATTTCTTTAATGGTAAGTTAGCTTCTGGCGCCCGGACTTTCTTTTATTTTAATTTCTTTTGAAGTGGGCTTATCATAAAAATTCCCCGCTATAAAATTTAAAATATTTTTTTTAAATTTTTTTATTTTTATATTACATCATCTCAAGCATTTTATTTTTTGCATTTGTTTATCAGGGGTACATTCAACACTGCCATAATAGATCCAAAGTTCTGGTTGGTTTTGGCAGTTTCAAAAATAGGTTTTTGGCATTATTGGCTTATTGATATACCTAGTAGTTGTGGAGAATGTGAGTGGCATATAGGTAGTGCAGAAGCCAGTAGTTATTTATAAATTTCTTTCACACCCAACGGTCATATAGGCATGGACTCTGGACCCTAACTAGGATTCCCGGTGTCTAGAGACCCAGGAACTAGGTACGATACAAGGACCATGGTCCCACAAGCCACTTAGAATAAGTATTTGTGCTATTTTTTCTAAGTACAAATGCTTGTCCTGTCGCAGGAATTGAACCCACCGCCTCTGGGTTATGAACCGACCCACTCAACCACCACACTACACCACATAGGCTGTCTAAATTGTAGACTGGTTGCACCTGGCAATTTAAGTATAATCTAATATTTTGACATCATTGATTTAATGGTGGAATCAGAATGGTCATTACTCATGTACTTATATGCATAGGTACACAGAGGCATTAGGAACTTATTTACAGTTCAATGCTAGCATAGCTAGGTAGTTATCTGGCATAGCATTCTCATAGAGTGCCATTTTTACCTTTTATTTTCAGAGTCTTTTGGACTTGCTGAAAATTAGTGCGGAAGGGAGAGCCATCCTTAAGTTGCATCAAGCAGATGGTTTACTCGACGGCAACTCTAGAAGAAAAATATGCAACATTATTATAACGGATTTACTTGGGGAAGAACCCACTAAAGCGAATAACGTTTCTAGTGATATTCTTTTAAATTACGCAAGACAAATTAAGGAAATATTCACTAAAGAAAACTTGAGTACATACTTCATCCCCTATGTAAATAATAAACAATTCAGAGTAAAACGATGTGCAAAAGGAAAATTGTATGACTGTCTTCATAACCGCAAGAGAGAATACCGTGATGCAGAAAAGAAAGTAAATAAGATGAGTGTGTCTGAGATATCTCATAAAAAAGAAATTTTGAGAGGTGAGTAATTTATTATATGTTACACTTTTAATACATACCTTTAGCTACTTACTATGTCTCTAAGGAACAACACATTTTGGTCTGGGCTCATTTTTTAATTTTTGCACATTTAAAACTAAGTTATAGGTATCTACAAGTTATACATGCACATTCATTTCATTTCATTTCATTTCATGTACATCACTACTCTCTTAGTTTTTTAGTAGGTAGTGTAAAAGAGATTTTGGTTTTACTGAAACTCGTTTTTTTTTTTTTTTCTATATATTTGATGTTAAGCAATTGTAATTTTATATAATGCTTAGACCAATATCATAAATTAGGGTATTATAACTTTTCCGATTTGTTGATTTGTAAAAGTGCTAAAAATTAGCCTATTTGCAATAAATTGTTTGAGTTTTTATACTCTTGTATGTGTTGGGTTCCTACTTTTTGAGTTACCCTTTAATAAGATTCATTTGTGACATTGCGCTGCACACGTCATCAGTTCATAGTCTCATTTGCCCAGTAATTTTACTAGCTACAAGGCCCTTCAAACCGGAACACAGTAGTGCTTGCACACTACTGCTTGGCGGCAGAATAACTGGCAAAGTGGTAGTACCTACCTAGACAAACTGCAGAAAACTCCCGCCTAGTGAAACATGTTTTAATGTTATTTTGTTAATATATTAATAAAAACATTGTTTATATTCAGAGGATGTGACAGATGATATTGTATGGCTTCAAGCATCAACGGAGCCATGGAAAACGGTTGAAATGAAGTGGAAAAATACTCATGCCAAGAGAATAGAAGAATCAAAAAAGATGACTATATCGGAGTATATGGGTCAATACCCGAGCCTAAAAAAGCCATCTGGATTTCAGCTTTTATGTTTAGATTTTAATATAATCTATCCAGACTGTTCTGAAAAGCTGTACGACAACTTTAGTATCTGCAAAAAAAAAATTATTGATATGACATTGAAAAAATATAACCGCACTACGGATGAAACTCTCAAGTATATACTGGACGAGAGCACAAATGAGTCTCAAGGTATGTTCATACAAGTATATACTTTTTTATGTGCACTAATGAAGTGACGAGCTAGTCGTTTACCTGGTGTTAAGCGTTACTACCGTGGCTGCCCGTAACAGATGCAGTGTCACTCGGAACCCAAATTAAAGTTTCGCGTGACACTGCACTGTGCACGTCATCCTGAGATATCACACAGTAATAAGAATTCTAGACTGCGAGATCAGATCATTATGATTTGCCCAATAATGAGAAAAATTTGCCCTGCTTACTTTTGTCACGGAAAATCTACCAAGAATCGTACCTATTGTTTTCCTTTAGTATATCGTCTATCTTTATTTTATTTGCAGATGGAAGCACCGATGAGGAAGCCGATAATATTACAGCTTTCTTAATGCTACCACTGATGGTAGCCCAGCCCATGATAAAAACGAAGAAAAATTCGTGGCGTCCTTCAAAGCAAGAGTCCAGAGAGTCTTTCATTACCCACGTCACAAGGCAAATGGATCTGCTAGAAATTATCGCCAAAAAAAAAGAGAGGTATACAAAACTAGGTATGACTTTACAGCCGACAATATATATTGTCGGAGATAAGATAAATAATATTGACCAATACTTTGTATTAGTTGATAACACATTTTATACAGTGAACAATATTTTACAGGCAGTCGATGTATGCTTTAAAATTTACCAGGCACTAAACGGCAAATATCCTACAGAATGCGAATGCGTGTGGCAATTTATCCAAAAGGGGTTCTACAAAATAAAAACCCCCTACGACAAAGAATTCATTTCTGTCAATACACTTTTGTCGGATCTCTGCCTGCTGGAATAAATTTAATTTAGCATTCAAAAATAAAGGATGGTTCACTGTCGAAACTCATAAAATCGTTTATCATAGTTTTGTTACAAATAAAAATGTTACTTATAATCATCATTTCACATAATGTGATTTAATATACTTTCACTACATCTAATTTTATTTATTATAAATCAAAATTAATAATAATCCAAATTTATAAGAATGAAACTCATAAGGCGTATATAATATAATAGTACAAATTTATAATGTTCTTTTACCATAACTAACTTAAATCATAAAACAAAATATCAATAATACTGTAAATTAATGTGACTGGAACTGTTGATTGTTTTAGTTAACGTAATCAGTTATAAAAACGTAGTACGGAAAGCCAATTTGCTCTTCAATCTATGCAGGCACTTCATCCAGTCAAAACAAACAAGATTAACGTGTGGACTGTGTGCGGGTAATTGTAAAATAACTTATATTTTCTCATGTCATGTTGGTTTTGGTTTTGTTGGTGAACTTTGTGCATTATTTTAATAAATAACTTGAAATGTCTATAAAAACACGTGTAAAATATTTAAATCAAATACAGGTAATCTGAAACTTAATATAGATGGTTTCTGTAATTTTTTATGTATTTTTTTATATAAGCATAAGTGACTTCTGGCACTTCGCCGGCCGCTGCCGCGGCAAGCTCGCTACGCTTCGCTTCGCTCGCTCGGCTCGTGCGATGTATGGTCACAGTTAACCTAACGCTCCTCCTCGCTTCGCTCGTCGTCGCACCTATTTATGACTTTGCCTTAGACTAGTATCTTAGTATCTTTAGGGTATACATGCATATCTATATAATGATTTAACTACTTCAAAATTATTATGAAAATAACTAAAAGAATATGAAAAAAGAACATTATAAACAATACAATTATGAATGCTGATTATTATGAAATTATAAGTAATGAAATTTATAATAAACAAAAATATGATAAAAAAATTCTTAACATTAACATTATAACATAAAATTTTATAAATTTAAACATTATTTGAATAAATTGTATAAGAAAAGATCAATATAAAAAGTAACTATTATGAACAAAGCTATTTATAAATAACCACCATTATAAATTTCATCATTATTAAAAATGAGGTATATGAAATGAAATTATGAATAATGAAATTATTAGTACAGACGGTATCCCATAAAGGATACAATGCCTCGTTGTTTTATATGTCGACTGCTTCTGCCTTCTGTAAAGGATTTGTGTTATCATTTCAAACACATCCACCGGAATTGTAAAATTAATCATTACGAATGTGTTGAAGAGGGATGTAATAGAAAATATTATTTGCTCAATTCTTTAAAAAAACATTTGTCACTCCATATAAATATTGTAGAAAGCACCTGTTTAGCTAGCAGTTCAAATAGCCCGGGAAATGTTCCAGTTGCGAATTTAGAACCTGTAAATTTAGATGTAAGTATGCCTAATAATGTAACTGAAGTTTTAGGTTCTCCTGTGACTCCTAGTACTGATATTTCTCCCTCTGCAACACCACCTATAAACCCTATTGTTAAATTTACAGCCGAATTGTATGCTAACCAATTGATTCCTAGAAATGTGGTTCAAAATGTTGTTACACACATGACTACTGTGGTACTCGATTCTATCACTAAGCCTTTTAATGATTTGTTGAGTGAATGTATATCGCAGGGACAAATATCTCAAGAATGGTCTCAACGGCTTAGTAATCAACTAAATTCAGTGACTAACTCTTTTCATAGTATAAAAACTGAACACAAACGCTTCTCACTATATAAGGATATTGGTTCATATGTACCACCTCAAGATTACATAATTGGACAAAGAATGGAAAGTAGATACACTAACAATAATTTGAATTTAGTTCCAGTTACATCTACAGGACAATTCATTCCACTAAGATTAGTATTGAAAAAATTTCTTGAACTGGAAGGTGTGCTTAAAGATACTATTGAAAGTTATAATAATTATCAAAATTCATTAAACAATGATATTATTCAGAACATAATTCAGGGTTCAGTGTGGCAAAAAAAATGTAGTTCTCATAATGGAAAAGTAGTTTTACCACTTGCCTTATATTTTGATGACTACGAAGTAGGAAATCCTTTAGGTAGTCATGCAGGTATACATAAACTAGGGGCTGTATACGTTTCGATTCTTTGTCTTCCGTCTCAATACCTATCAAAATTGCAAAACATATTTTTGGCTTTACTTTTTCATTCGTCCGATCTGCGTAAATTTGGGAATAAAGATACTTTTGCCCCGGTTATTTCCGAATTAATGTACTTAAGTCGTCATGGTATAGACTTAAATGTTCAGCATGAACTTCCTAGTAAAGTCTTCTTTGAATTAGCTGTCATTCTTGGCGACAATTTAGGTATTCATACCATACTTGGTTTTAGTGAATCATTTTCATGCAATTATCCATGTCGGATTTGTAAAGTACATAAAAATGACCTTAAGTACACTAATGTATGTGACAATCGGTTAGAGCGCACTATGGAACAATATTTGACAGATGTAAATACAAATGATGTGTCTGTGACCGGAATCAAAGAACAGTGTGTTTGGCATGCAATTGATGGCTTTTCTGTCATAGATAATGTTGGAGTTGACATAATGCATGATTTACTTGAGGGTGTATGTAAATATGATATATCTTTTGTGCTATATACATATATCATTGAGTTAAAACTGTTTTCCCTGGAGACTTTGAATAATAGATTAATCTCTTTTGATTATGGACCTGACCGGAGTAATCAACCACCATGTATACAACTTGATCATCTGCGCAAACAGACAATTAAAATGTCGGCATCAGAAATGCTTTGCTTCCTGAGATATTTTGGTTTATTGGTATATGATCTGATCCCATCAAAAGATTTGTTATGGGACTTGTTTGTAGTTTTAAAAAAAATAATTGATATTGTGACATCAACATCTTTACACAGAGGTTCATTTGATTTATTACAATGTTTAGTTTCTGAACACCACAAACTATACATTCAATTTAGTAAAAAACATTTGACACCAAAGTTTCACTTTTTAACACATTATCACAAAATGCTGCACAAATTTGGACCTTTAGTCTCAATCTGGTCCATGAGATACGAAGCTAAACATCGCATTTCAAAGATGTCTGCAAATATATCTAGTAATAGACGAAATATATGTAAGTCGTTAGCTATTCGGCATCAGTTAAAGTTTAATAACTTACTTTTAAACACTAATCATATGAGTTTCATACAAACTGGAAGCAAAAAGTACATCAGCAATACTTTAAGAAAACGCATAACGGATCGCCTTAAACTAAAAGCTGACATAATCATTCAAAAGTGCAGTTGGTTGGTAGTAAACGGAACGAAATATACCTCCAATATGGTATTAACACTAGATGTTGTAAATGATATAATGCCTGTATTTGGATTAATAGAAAATATTTTTATTAACAGCAGTGATATAATTTTTGAAGTCAGTTTTTATGAAACTCTGTATTTTGATGAAGCATTATATTGCTATGTTGTTGAGGATAATTATGAGAGTACTGATTTTTATGCATATGATAATCTTTATAGTTATATCCCCAATACTTTGTCAATTAATCGTGACGCTAATACCAAGTATGTGATTGTGAGATCTCCATTGTAATTAAGATTATTAGTTCACTCATACTTGCTTTTGGCAAATAATGATAAGAATCATATTATTTGTTATTATATTTTTTATTGTTGTTGTGTGTTGTGTGAGTACTGATTTTTATGCATAAGACAATCTTTATAGTTATATCCCTAATACTTTGTCAATTAATCGTGACGCTAATACCAAGTATGTGATTGTGAGATCTCCATTTTAATTAAAATTATTAGTTTGCTCGTACTTGCTTTTGGCAAATAAAAATATGTGATTGTGAGATCTCCATTGTTATTAAGATTATTAGTTTACTCATACTTGCTTTTGGCAAATAATGATAAGAAGCATATATTATATATCACTAAATACTTTGTCAATAAGTCTAGTACCTACTACGTAAAAAGTACTCTTTGAATAGTTATAATATTCTTGATTTTGTATTTTTTTGTTTAACTTGTCTACTGATCAAACGGCTGTCGCCAATGAATTTAGGGTTGGCAACATCTGGTTGATCAGACAACAGGCAAATCTAATATTTTGTAATTCCTAAACGTATGGCTTAGTACCAAATTTGATTAAGAATTATAATAATTTTGTTGTTCCAAAGAATGTGAGATCTGGATTAGAATGAATAATAAAATGACTAAATGTGTAATAACTTTGTTTTTATTAGACTGAAGATTATGTTGTATCTTTTGCCTCTTGTGTATTTTGTCTATTGTATAGTCTATCTTGTTATTTGTTTAATTTCTTTAATTCTCATAGTGTGATTTTTGTTAAAATTTGTGTTTTTTTTTCTTCTGTTTAAGTTACAAAAAAGTGTGATGTGTGAAACAGGGTCACTGGTGTTGGAAATTATTATGTCCTGTCCATGGCTGATTCTTTGACTATGGAATGATCTTTATTGTCTTGTCTATCTGTATTCTGCTCGTTGAATGTTAGATAGTCTGTGCACACATCTTGTACGTTAGTTAGTCTGTATTTATGTTCGTTCCCTTTTTTCCTTTGTGCAAGATATCGTTCCACCATTGTATTTTCTATTCATAATTAATTCTAAAATAATCATCACCTCGACAAGTGTAAATTGGCTTTGTTATTATAACTAATAATAAAGAGAATTGCTGCCAGAAGAAACAAGTCTTATTTCAGCTGCCCAACAACTGCACTCTGTTAGTACCATAAATTATTACAGGTTATTGGTACCAGCTACGACTAAATCGAGAAGAAAACGAGGAAGCCGTTAGTTGATAATCTTGATTTTGGTTGGTGCAGCAATAAACTTGTGTAACAATGTCGCAAAACGTCGACGGCAGTGGTGCACGTGGCGTGTCGCCGGTGACAACATGGCAGCCGGCAAACAACAATATGACATACAACAATTTTGAAAGGCTCACTGGCCTAGCCAATTACACGTCGTGGAAGTTTATGATTAAAATGTTGTTGGTGTTGGATGGTTTGTGGGGATGTGTGGATGGCACTGATGACGATCCTGTACGAGATCAGAGAGCACTCGCTCGTATCTGTATGAGCCTCGTACCTTCTTTATACCAAAATGTAAGGGATGCGTCTACAGCTAAGGCAGCATGGGGCATGTTAGCCAAAATTTTTGAAGATAAGGGGCTATATCGCCGTGTTTTATTATCACGACAACTCCATAGGATGGATTTCAGTCAATATGGTACGATGACAGAATATATTAATGGAGTAATGACCCTAGTTCATCAACTGGCAGATATAGGCAAGATCATTGAAGACGCAGAGGTGGCAGAGATTCTTTTGAGTGGCTTGCCAGCGGAATATGATATTCTGGTGTCTAATTTGGAGACAGCATGTTTAAGCAGCAACCTAACTACAGAGTTAGTACGTACTCGCTTACTACAAGAAGAGTTTCGCAAGACTAACAGCGGAGAGTCTCAAAATAATGCTGCTTATATATCGAAACAAAGTAAATTTAAAGTAATTTGTCACTATTGTAAGAAGCCGGGGCACATAAAATCAAAATGTTTCAAATTAAAACGTGATAAGAAGAATGAAAACTCTGAAAAGACGTTTATTACTAGTGCTGTAGCATTATCAGTGAAATCGAGCGATTGGATTGTCGATAGTGGTTGTACTGCTCATATGACTAATAATAAACAATTTCTGATGGACTATAAACCTAATAAGAGTGAGGTATGTATAGCTAATAATGATAAATTGTCAAGCTGTGGCTCAGGAAAAGTGAAATTGTTATTAGGTGGTAGTGACAGTACTGTTACTGAAACTATGCTCGTGCCAGATTTATCCACTAATCTTTTGTCTGTTAGTGGACTTACTAATGAAGGTTATACTGTGGTGTTCGACAAGCAGGGGTGTAATTTTTATAAAAAGTGTCAAGTATTTGGGGATAGCAAGGGACATGCTTCTAATGTTAATGGTATCTATAAGTTAGATAGGGCTGTCAACAGGATCTTGCAGGTGGAGCATTCTAACCCATCCCTAACCATGGTGCAGGGTGGAGAGAGTGCAATGGTCGCAGCGGTGCCGGCATCTGTCTGGCATAAGAGACTTGGGCATTTGAGCTATGGAGGTATGTGTACTCTGCGGAAAGCTAACAATATTACATTTCAGGATAATGAACTCGACCTGAAAAATTGCGTATCGTGTCTTGAGGGGAAGCAGACAGCTAAACCATTCCCTTTGGAAGCGAAGCGTGCAACGCAACCGCTGGAGTTAGTGCACTCCGATGTCTGCGGGCCCATGAATAGCTGCAGTTGGGGCGGTGCTAGATACATGTTGACGTTTACCGATGACTACAGCAGGAAGAGTTGGGGATACCTTCTACGTTATAAATCTGAGGTAATGTCCACTTTTGTACAGTTTAAGACTCTTGTAGAAAAACAGTCTGGCTATCCTTTGAAGTGTCTCAGGTCTGATGGTGGGGGCGAGTATTGTAATGATAAGTTTGCGATATACTTGAAAGGTGAGGGAATTGTCCATCAAGTGACTGTACCCTACAGCCCTCAACAAAATGGTGTATCAGAGAGGCTGAACAGAACTCTGATGGAAAAGGCACGTTGCATGCTGCAGGGGTCAGGTCTCTGCCAGCGCTTTTGGGGAGAGGCGGTAATGACCGCATTGTATTTGAAGAATAGGTGCCCCTCTGTCGCTGTGGCAGGATCTTTGCCTGAAGAGGTGTGGACTGGTTCTAAAGTTGAACTTGGTCACCTGCGGGTGTTTGGTTGTGTTGCCTATGCACTAGTACCTGAGCAGAAGCGAAAGAAACTTGATGCTAAGTCCAAGAGATGTATTTTCGTTGGTTATAGTGACACTACAAAGGGATATAGGCTTGTCAACCCTTTGATACCCCACAAGATATTTTTTGCCAGGAATGTAGCATTTATAGAGGACGAATTTTTAAAGACTGATGAAAATAGAACAAGTAGTTTTAAGTTTTATGAATATAACTGTCTACCTAGTCTAAATGACCAGTCAAATAATACATTAAATAAGAATTTGGATAGTAATGGAATAAATAATAATTTAAGTAATAATGAGATTAATAATCCTATTTGTAATGATAATGTTATTGATATGAATACCATGAATGAAAATATATTATGTGATGACAGCTTTTCTAATCAAGACGTTACTGTGGTTTCAGCTGAGTATGCTACTGGTGATGAAGAGATGAGCCTGGGCAGTCCGGTCTTTGCATCTGGCGGCAGCACCACATCCTCGCAGTCTGATGGGTGGTCTCCTGGAGGGGAAGCAGCAACTAGTACCGAGGGGTCAGTGACTGTTGCTGAGCGACCTGTGAGGAGCACCCGTGGCAGGAAGCCGGTCAGGTATCAGGACTATGATTTGTCTTTTTTGGTTCAGGGTCAATCTGATCCTATAACATATAGAGAAGCTATTTCTTCACCCAGCAGTGTAGAGTGGCAAGTTGCCATGCAAAAAGAATACGATGCTCTCATTAAAAACGGAGTATGGAAACTTGTGGATCGACCTAGAGCTCACAACGTAGTAAAGTGCAAATGGGTTTTTAAAACCAAGCATGATAACGCAGGTAAGGATAAATATAGAGCGCGTTTAGTAGCGCGGGGTTTTTCACAAGAACAGGGCGTAGATTATGATGATACGTTTTCGCCTGTCGTACGCCACAGTACGATGAGAATTTTATTTGCTTTAGCTAATGACTTACATATGAATATAGAACACTTAGATGTAGAGACTGCATTTTTAAATAGCGAACTGAATGAGCATATTTTCATGGAACAGCCTGAAGGGTTTAACACTGATAAAGATAAAGTATGTTTATTGATGAAAAGTATTTATGGCTTAAAACAAGCGAGTAGAATGTGGAATTTAAAGGTGCATCAATTGTTATCAAAAAATGGTTTTTCACAAAGCAAATGTGAACCCTGTGTTTATGTTAAAAAATGTAATATTACAAAATGTTTAACTATAATTGCAGTGTATGTCGATGACTTTTATTTATTTAGTAATAGTTCATCCATGAAAAATGAATTGATAACTCTGTTAGAGCGAGAGGTTCATGTAAAATACTTGGGCACACTTAAGACATGTTTAGGTATTAATGTGAACCATGATAAAAATAAAGGTGTATTAACATTAGATCAGACTGAATACATTAAGACATTGTTATCTAGATTCAATATGCAAAACTGCAAGCCTGTATCAACTCCTATGGTTTTAGGCACTAAATTAAGTAAGCCTCAAGAAAATTGTTTTGATGATGATTTGTATAAATATAGAGAACTACTAGGATGCTTGATGTACTTATCTGTATGTACCCGACCAGATATTAGTTTTGCTTGCAGTCAGCTAAGTCAGTTCACTCATGATTATGATCAGTCACATTGGCTTGCAGCTAAGCGGATATTGCGGTATTTAGCAGGAACATTGAATTATAAGCTATGTTTTTATAGGACTTGTAATTTAAATTTGACTGCTTATGCAGACGCTGATTGGGCCAACGATATAGTAGACAGAAGATCTTATACTGGTTTTGTGATAAAGTTAGGTAACAATACAGTAAATTGGGAATCACGTAAACAGAAATGTATCGCCTTAAGCAGTACTGAAAGTGAATACTTAGCAATAAGTGATGTTTGTAAAGATCTATGTTTTATTAAGAATTTTATATCAGAAATTTTGGATAAGAAATTAGATGCTATGATATATAATGATAACCAAAGTGCCCACAGATTACTAGAGGCTAAAGAATACTGTCATAAAAGGACCAAGCATATAGACTTGAGGTATCATTATGTAAAGGATTTGATACAAAAAGGGTTTGCTAATGTAGAATATATGTCAACTGAACTAATGATAGCAGATGTGCTCACTAAGCCATTAAGTTCAGTGAAACATGCACAATTTGTTAAAGAAATGAATGTGAAACCAGAGTAGGGCTGCCATTTAATATTAATGTGACTTTGATTTTATTTCTTTATAATTAGCGGCATGAGAATTGTGTTATGTTTGTTTTATGTAATTGCATGGTGTACCTATTGCGGATCAATTGTATAATTTTGATAGGGACCATGTGAAGGAAATAATAAGGGGAAGTGTTGGAAATTATTATGTCCTGTCCATGGCTGATTCTTTGACTATGGAATGATCTTTATTGTCTTGTCTATCTGTATTCTGCTCGTTGAATGTTAGATAGTCTGTGCACACATCTTGTACGTTAGTTAGTCTGTATTTATGTTCGTTCCCTTTTTTCCTTTGTGCAAGATATCGTTCCACCATTGTATTTTCTATTCATAATTAATTCTAAAATAATCATCACCTCGACAAGTGTAAATTGGCTTTGTTATTATAACTAATAATAAAGAGAATTGCTGCCAGAAGAAACAAGTCTTATTTCAGCTGCCCAACAACTGCACTCTGTTAGTACCATAAATTATTACAACTGGTAACTACCACGAAATCTCTTCGGCAGTTTCTGTTACATCATAACACACATTTTGTTTCGAAAATTTAGGCATAAAAAATCGAAACAAAAATGTGTGATAATGTACCAGAAACTGTCGAAGAGATTTTCATGTAGTGATCAGTGACCCTGTTTATAGTACATACTACCAACTAAGTGGCAAAAGGTACAATATAAACAATCCCCATTACAATAGAATTAGTATTTAATACAATGATATAGTGTACTCAGAACTATTCGAATTATTTACAATTACAATACAGTTTAGTATTTCACACGATACTATATCGTACTGCTAACAGTAATACATCATATCACGAACTATTTGATCGATAACCAGCACTACACGTGTCTAGTTACCATAGCAAAATCAATTAATACATATAACAGAACAGCATAGCATTTAATACGACCCTATATTGTAGTTTGTACAATATAACATTTTAACCCTAAATATTCTAATCAGTAATCTGTATTATAGGTATAGTTACTACAGCACATAACTTATTCATCATTACTTATCAATGTGTAATGATTATCAGACTATGAAGTGGCCATAACCAAATCACTTGTACAGTGTACAATCCTGTCTAGTAATTCTAACTATACAATAATTTGAAATTACAATCTTCTTTTGACTAGAACAGTTTCGTAGTGTTAACAAGAGCGATTGTTGTCACATATATAGCGAGACTTTCTTGTTGAGCGTACGATATTCTCGTTACAGTAACGAGATTTTTTTTTCCGTGTTGGTGGTTCTTCACATCCTTACGCCGTTAGTGTACCACAAGTCCGCACTAAGCGTTTTGCTGAGTCATTCATAGTTCGAACGGCCAAGGAATGGAATGCTCTTCCAGGAACAGTTTTTCCTTCAGGGTATAACCTGGGTCTTTTCTAGTCAAGAGTGAATGGGCATCTCATGGGCAAACGTGCTCCACCTTAGACAACTTCGTCATTTACCATCAGGTGAGATGTTGTCAAACGTATGCCCATTTTAGCATAAAAAAAAGTAAATGTTTGTTGTCGTTCCCACTTGTTAGGTTACGGGCCTTCTCTCACAAAAGTGTGGGGCATAAGTTCACGCTGACCAAGTAGTGCGGGTGGGTGACTACGTCCTCGAATTTCTTGAGTCTTGACTTGAACAGGCCCACCCTGCGCCTTACTTGATCTTTAAAAACGATATAAAACCACCCAATCACAAATATGACCATAAAGGACGGTGGTGCTTTCTCTTTTATTTTACTACTCATTTTTTTACAACTAAATAGGTCCGCATTTGTACGCACTCTCACCTGATGGGAAATGCCGATGCGATCAACGATGGTACATGCTTGCCTAGAAGATTCATTCGCGACTTGTAGAGCTCCAGATTGTACTTATCGGGAAATTAAGACGCTGGTAAAGTATTCCATTCCTTGGCTGCTCGCATTTTGCATTTTTATCAACATTCACTAGTAGGTCGGTCTTATAACTATGATAGAACAAAGGCTCAGTTGTTTCATCTCACGAAGAATTCTGATTTGAACTCGGTCTGAATCCAGGAATGATCTGATACATTGAATATTTGTAAACTGGGATAGTTTTCTATTTTATCGTTTTTTCTTTACCAAATATCTTCTTTTCTCCAATGTATTAGGTATTATATTGAGACATTGTATCCCTTGGAACTTATGCGTAGAATCTTTAGCAAAGTCATTGTATAACTTACTAGGGTACGAGGTATAAGCGTTGGTTACCTGTAACAAAAAAAATAGATAAATCAAAAACACAGGTAAATCATTCTCTGGGTAGTATTCTCTGTTCTAATCTAATCAGAATAAACTCCTTCTTTATACTTATGAATAGAAGTTGACCTGATTTGTATTACTTTAGTACTTCTCTTGACCTGACGGCGGTCGGCGATGGTGACACGCTAGGCTTAGAATGACCTACATTGCGTGTTCCAAAAATAGACATGGTTCTTTTTATTTTTCATTTCCTTCTTTCGTGTTACCTACACGTAACGTTTGTCTACTTTCTGCTCTCTACTATTTAATGTTGTTGTGTAGAGTAGGTAGTTACATCCGTGATTTTATAAGATCTACAATTAAGGGAAACTATAGGTACCTTACTTTAACATTAGTTTGTAACATTAGCACATTTTAAAACTCAGTTTTTTATTATTTTTATTATAATTTATATTCTTTATAGCACTACAAAAAGTAGCAGTGGGCAGGCCACATCGCACGTAGAACTGACAACCGATGGGGAAGAAAGGTTATCGAGAGGCGAGGTGAGTGGTGATTATGACAAACCCACAGGCCTGCAATATTTTCGTTACGCTCAGGCAAACTCCTATGATAAGCGTCCATAGCTATGTTTAATGGGGAGGCTGACAGCGGATGTCTTCAGGCTGTTGATGTGGATCATTACCATGCAGTTTGACTTTTACTCTACTTGTTTCCAACTCCAAACAAAGAACATACCGTTTTTCATTGAAGCATTCCTCGAAAACGTCAAGCTTGACTAAGCTGACGGCTGACGCTGAGTTTTTGGGAAAAGTTTAGGTCGTTGCATTTTATTATTGTTCAAATGTTGTGCTTTTTCCATTAAGTTTAAAATTGGTGGCGTTTTACGCGTTAAGTGCTGAATTACGAGCATGAGTGTGGGCAAGTGATATAATGTGGTGAAACGTGGTTTTTCCAAAACCCCATAGAAGCTTCTAGTAAAGTTGCCACCACTTTACTAGGGCACGACTTAGACTGGACTATGACTACCCAGACTGTGACTTAAACGTCTTGACTTTACGTGAAATATTCTATAACACTATGAAAAATTACAATACTTGACACTGGCTGAATACACTATGTGTGGAGCCAAAATATAAAAAAAAAACCGGAAATTTATGAACAGTACATTACAGTGATACAGTCTCGGAGATAACTGTCCATCTCAAGGTTCCCGTTCCATATGATTTATATCTTTATTAAAATGTTCAAAACGACGTGTTGTGGACACTACAACCTGTTTGTAATAGACAGGGCCAACCCGTTACCTGTGGATTACTTTTTAGGGTTCCGTGGGGATGGAAATAGAACCACTTTAATTTCATACATTTTAAAGTGTATCAATAAATGAATTAAATCTATTTCTTTTTAAACTTTACTTTTAGCTTTAGACACAGAATATTATTATAGTACTACGTACTTTAAGGTGTGTACCTGAAGGAATTATTTAAATATCTCGGTGACACTCATGAGCGAGAACTTCGATCTACTTCTAACCTTCTCCTGGCTCCTCCCATTCACCATACCTCCTTCCGAGACAATTCTTTTTCCGTTGTGGCAGTCAGATTGTGGAATTCCTTGCCTAAGGAATTAAAAAAGGTTACTTCTAAAGAAGTCTTTAAAAAGCAAGTTCGCATCTATTACATTAAAAATTATTATGCTGAATAAAACTCCCCTAATAATTACTGTTTATACCCTTTGTTTTTATGTAAGTATTTATGTATATTAATTATATTTATGTAAGTAGGTATATCATATTATTTGTATAATTAAGTATATATTTTTTTGTAGTATTTTTATTTTTATTCTTATAAACACGATTTTATTCTAACATTAATCTTACTGCACCGCTACCATTTTTTTTCTTGTACATCCAGGTTGACTGGTAGATAATGCTTCATAGCATTAAGTCCGCCTTGTACATTTATTTTTGTGCTGAAGTATAAATAAATAAATAAATAAATATTTCTACTTATGCAGACTAGGTATGATTATTTAGACTATGCGAAAAATCCAAAATATTTTCTTACTTACTTAGGTTATTACGGTTTATCTTTGATTTATATTATAAATATAAGTTATTTTTAAAACATATTTTTTTTTATTAAATGTGACCTTATTTCAAAACTAATAATTTATTTGTGTCCTGCTAACAGATTTTATAAAAAATCTTCAAGTATTTTATGAAATCTTTATTTATTTTATTAATCTATTTATAATTAGAACGGCATTATGAGTTACACTAATTATTAAACATATTAATTAAAATTACAATCATTAAAATTACCTTGTTATAATACTGATGGTTATTAAGAACCCTTCAAAATACTAATCAAACTCAGACTTGACTACCTAATAATTTAGACCAACGTGTACCTGTCATTATCCTGTATACACCTGTTTGATGGGAACTAAGGGCAGACTATTTTTGACTGACTTTTTGTTACAATTATACATTATTGACAGCGCACCATACACTTACAATTTGCAGTATACAATGTATTGGAAAATTCATTGTGATATAATTTTGTAAATTGTTTAGGTTAGGTTAATAGGTAATTGTTTATCCTTTTAGAGCCGATCTTTCAATAACTGAATAAAGGTTATCTGGGTAACATAGGTACTAAAACAAAAAAAAAGTATGTTATTTAATTGACAAAATTTTCACTTATTTTTGACTGTTTTGACTTGTATTTTTATGGTACAGTCCAATGTAATTTTTACAATATTTTTATGTTTCATTAGTGTCGTAACAGGATATGTGACATCTTTTGGATGCATTTTTTGTAGACGATATAATTTAGTGGGTTCCGAGTATCACTAATTCGACGTACCTGTAATCCGATGGGATTTTTTCCCAACGGGTACCGCTTTGCTGTAACTCAATACAACTTTTTTCCCAACAAGTTCGACCTACCAGTAATTTGTACACTTTGTTTTAATATCTTAGACATGATCATGACTTCGTGGTTACAGCAGATCACCGTAGAGCACGAGCACGATCATGAGATGCCTATATATTAAACAAAACTCAAAATATTTTTTATGCTAAAATGAGCATACGTTTGACAACATCTCACATGGTGGATTATGCTACCTGTCAAAAGCCATCTTGTCTTTATAATAAAATCCAACAAGTTAAGGTACTGACTAGCTGTGTACTGCGCCACCTCTATGTCTAAAAACACCTTGTTCCATACAACTAGTTTCACAAACACTGTGCGAGGTTAGTTTTTACAACTGTTGATGTAATTAAAACCTGATAATTATGGTAATGTAGTAAATTAATGATCAATGTTTGACGTTCTTTTGTGACATAAACTATTTAACAGCAGATGTAGTACTATTTCAATTTATTTTTAGTTTTTGTTTCGTTGACTAAGTTTGGTTTGTCAAGCAGTAGGTTATTGGAACGGAGGAGAACTTAATATTAATATGAATCGGATGAGGAAGAAAGGTTCTCGAGTGACGACCAGCAGGGCTAGCATGACCTATAAAGACACACCTATCGACACGTACCTTCTCTCGAAAAAGCGTTTGACCATTCTTCTTCTTCTCGTGCAGGCAAGTGGTCAGCCCTGGTGTCAGAATTTTTAGGCCGCATCGTATTAAAAACGCGAAATCGTTAGAAGTCAGTGACTTTTTTATTTCATCCTACCACATATAATAGGTACTTATAATATTTTACCATACATCATGTTATACCTACTCATTTAGTATTATTTAATGCTTATTGATGGAAAGTGCCTGATAAATTACTATGAGAGACCTGCTTAAACAAAGAAATCATAAATCACTATAAAACAGTAAAAGCCTTTGAAACCTTAGGTGGTTTCCCAATACAACACTTATAAGACAACAAAAACACAACAAAAACTACAAACAGAAACTCAGTGTATACAAAATTACTCATAGAAATTAGTCACTGTCAGCACTATACAGATGTCTAGCAGTAAGGACGGTAAATAAAAATTGTTTTTTGCGCATACGCTCAAAACATGAAGCTCTCAATCAGCTGGGCTGGCCACATCGCTCACAGAACCGACAAGCAAAGGGGAAGAAAGGTTCTCCAGTGGTGACTACGAACTGAAAGACTTACCCTCGGTTTCTCATACGTTTGTCAAACTCACAAACACTATACGCTCATTGGTTGATAACCGATGATGAACAGGCAACCAATGAGCGTTCAGTATATTTAAGTTGACATGGGTTTAGGTTTAAAGAAATTTATTCTCAAATAAGACTAACAGTCACTTCCATGAGAACATAGCTAGACTTAAAAATATCAATAGAAGTACATCCGTCGTCACATCAAAATATAATGTAGGTAGGTAACATAATACGTGCTTAAGTAACATTATAATACACTTACACCTGATGAAGACATTTATCAACATGACTTAATTTAAAACATTTACTTCGGCAGTGGATCCGTCATAAGGTATTGAGTCAATTGCTTCTTGAAAACGTTAAATGAACTTGTTTTTTTTATATGTGAGGGTATTTTATTATAAAGTTGTGCTCCTTCATAAGTTAGCATTGTTTTGCCATAATTCGTTCGAGGTTTCGGAAGTACAAGAAGGCTACCGCGACGATTGCTGCGTTTGCGGTTGCGGTTTAACTTTAACAAACTTAAACTGGGGGTTAATGTAGGTGGACCTTAGTAATCTGGTTAAATTGCAGGGAGCCATTGAAAACAAGAGGCAAGCAGCTACTCAAAGTGGTGCTCTAAGAGGAGGCCTATGTTCAGCAGTAGAGGTCTTCCACCTTATGGTGAAAACTATAAAATCTATGCTGGATGAGTAACAGGTATAACACAGTACTTCATCATCATCATTATTATCATCATCAACCTGAAGACGTCCACTGCTGAACATAGGCCTCCCCCAAAAAGCGTCACTTTGAGCGGCTGCTTACCTCCTGCATCGGCTCCCTGCGGTTCTGGTCAGTCGGTCCACCTAGTGGGGAGCCGGTCTACGCTGCGTCTTCCGGTTCGTGGTCACCACTCCAGAACCTTTCTTCTCCATCGGTTGTCGTTCTACGAGCGATATGGCCTGTCCACTGCCACTTCAACTTGCTAATTCTCAAAGCTATATCGGTGACTTTAGTTCTCTTGCGGATCTCCTCATTTCCGATCTTGTCTCGCAAGTAAACTCCGAGCATAGCTCTCTCCAGAGCTCGCTGCGCGACTATGAGCTTACTTAAGGCCAACAGTAAGAGACCGCATCTCAGTGCCATAATAAGTCATCACTGGCGACACATACTGGTTGAAAATAGTACTTAAGTAATCATAAATTCCACTGTATTCGTATGCACAGCGGAGATGCATGCATGTGTGCGTGAGCTGCTGCAAATTGGTCAAATGGCCATACTATCTACGAATTTGTACGTTTATCGGTTTTACGAATACATTCAAATTCTCACTGTGTGAAAAATACCAACAACGGCGCACGGTTTTAACAAAAAATCACTAGTAGTCACACACAAAATGAATAAGTACGTTTTTTGAATAAATGTGGGGTCATTAGCACGCAGCATACCTACATTATGGTTGCTAACTTGGTTGTATATTACTAGGTGGTAGGACTTTTCTGCAAAGTTCGTCTAGGTAGGTACCACCGCTTTGCCAGTTATTCTGCCGCCAAGCAGTAGTGTGCAAGCACTACTGTGTTCCCGTTTGAAGGGCATTGTAGCTAGTAAAATTACTGGGCAAATGAGACTTAAGAACAGATCTCACAGTCTAGACATCTTTTTTAGACTGTGTCTCAGGATGACGTGTAGCGGTGAACTTTGATCTAGAGAGTAGCGTTAGATTTCTTAGGAACCATTTGTAGCAGGTCGCAACTTCGCTAGGTTGCTTCTAAATCACATATCTGTTCCATTTCATAAAGCACCGCCAATCGCCAATATTCATAAGTTCATTAGGCATATGAAAAATCACAGTCTGTGAAAAATCACACAGTGACAAAAAAAAATCATATGATGAAATGACAATGATTTTAAAGTAGCAATCATTTTCATACCTAGTACCTAGGTGCCTACACACCATAGTTTCAATCGTGCTCCCGACCAAAGACTATTCAAGGGTACCGAACTTGCACTCGCTGTTAAAACTGTAGAAAGGAAAGAATTCTGAATTCTTGATCCAATACGAGATGTTAGATCGAGCTCACAGGAGTTATTGGTCGAGGAACTAAAAATGTGAAGACAAACCCAAAAGAGGTACAACAACAACAATTACAACCAAACAACACACACAACAACAACAATTACAACAAAACAACACACACTACAACAACATAAAACATTTTTTGACGCTACATTTTCGAATAGGTACTATTACTATTATCGATGCCGTACAAGTCGTCTTAACCCAAAAGCTCTTCAAAAGGTCCCATTTAAGGAATCATTAGTGACGCGGTCCCTTGTGTACCTACCATAAACCATAACACCCTATTTTCGGATCGTTAGCGAGGTGAATGACCTGACGAATTGTGATGCGCCTGCGCATACCATGCGTCATATTGTAGTTAGATTAGACGTAAGAGGGAAGCTCTATACTAAGTGGGCAGTATGGGTAATTCAAACAATGCTTGCCGGCATTATTTATACTTTTTTGGGTATTGTTGATTTTATCTTTGTACTCAGTAATTATGAGTATATATTTAAATATTAAATTCTGTACTCGCTATCAATTTTAATAGAGTAAGTATTTATAATAAAAAGCACAGCGTCACTGAGGCTAAGGATTTCATACAAATATTTTTCAGCATTCCATTCCAGCAATTATAACAGTAGAAGAGGAAGGTGTGAAGGTTATAATCATCATCATCATCATCATATCAACAGCCTAATGACGTCCACTGCTGAACATAGGCCTCCCTTACAAAGCGCCACTTTGTGCGGGTGCTTGCTTCCTGCATCCATCGGCTTCGGCTCCCCTGGCTTTAACCAGATCGTCGGTTATAATTATAACAGTTTAACATTGATTAAGTATTTATTAAGTTAGATGTTTATTGCATTTTTTAATAGGTATGATGAATAATGATGATACATCTATACCATCTATACCATACCAATATTATAAAGAGGAAAGATTTGATTGTTTGTTTGCATTGAATAGGCTCCAAAACTACTGAACCGATTTGAAAAATTCTTTCACTGTTGGGAAGCTATACTATCCCCGGGTGACATAGGCTATATTATATTTTCAAAAAAATTAGGGATGGTTACTAAAACTCCAATAATGTAACCCAAGGTGTAAGAAATCTACCTACAATATTCTTTACATCGCGTGCGCTGCGAAAACTATTGATGATAGAATAAACTAATGTACTACGACTTTGCAAAACAAATCATTATTTACAAAAAGTGTCGTGACAGCATACGTCTAACTGTTACAGTTATGCCACAAATAAGAGTTTTTTTTTTATAACAAATCTTTTATTTCACAAAAAAAACTTAACCCAAAATATACAATTCCTTAGTCACTAATTATTAAAAGTATATTACATTTTAAGTTAAGGTATTCAACTTTTATGAACGACCAACTCTTATACTAGGAGGAACCTGTGTTACAAGAGCCAGTCAATACCAGTTGAAATGAATCATGTTTTACCTTATACGCATCTAAAATTATTGTTATAGTTTAAGTTGTCGTAATTGATTAATTACAAATAGCGACACTAATTATTTCAGTAACAATAAGATGTATGGTCTACATAATTAGGTAGGTAAATTTAAACTACTAATATTGTTAACAAGTAGGTACTTTTTTGTATTGTGTGAATTATTGGTTGATTGTGATAGTGCTGATGAGTGTTTGTTGTTGATGGTGTGATGTGTGAGTTTTTAAAAATGTAATTGAAATGCCACCGCTGGAAAAGGCTCTTTATTTGTATCTTGGTACTAATTGTTATCAAAATAAATTACTTTATATTCAAGATTAAACTGCTACTTAAATGTAATGATAACTTAATATTGTAAGTCAAAATACAGTGATTACAATGCAATAAATACAAATTAACTTTTCAGAGACGTTCAGCAATGTAACAGATGTTTAATAAAAGAAAGTGTTGAGTACATACCTATTTAAAGTTTCTTTAGGTCTTAAATATTTTTATAGCAAACAAAAATCGACACAGCCTATAGAAAGTTTTAAAGTTCGCAAGGAAATCCACAAAACACGAAGCCACAAAAGAACGGAAAGAACAGATGGTTTCCGTCTGCTGTTCCCATGGCTGTTCATGGCCACGATATAACTAAACCATTTACTGCTTTATCACTGGGACGGTAAGGTTTAAAGTGCGTTACTTGTGATATTTATTGCAATACCATAATGTTCGGACTTGGCCAATCATCATGTGCATGAAGCATAGCGATGGAAGATATCTATTTTATTGTTATTCTATGGTTAGGTATAGTTAATGGTTGCAAAAGGTCGAAGCCCTGCAGTTTTACTTGTAAATTACGGAAAATAAAATGAATGGAAAAATTTCGTATAATATTAAATTTTCCTTGCCAAAAAATTTCATTAATGGGTGTTATATTGTATTCTATGTATGTATTTACAAACAAAAAGTATCTAAGTGTTCTATTAGATATCTGGTTCCCATAGTACAAGCTATGCTTAGTTTGGGGCTAGATGACGCTGTGTGTAATGTCCACACATATTTAATTGTTAACAATTGTTTTCTTTTTGTTTGGACTACATACACATGATTCCACTTTCCTCGTAAGTAGGACCTTAACAATTCTTTAGGAGCTTCAAGAATCCACACACGAAAATTAACATAAGTGTTACTTTTTAATAGTTATTACCTAGCCAGACTACTCCCTGTTTCGCGTACGTTTGCTAAAGTTAAACTATTGTCAACTTAAAAATACGGAATGGTCATTGGTTGCCTGTTGATCATCAGCTGTCTTCAACCAAAAAGCGTTCAGTATTTTTAAGTTGACATGAGTTTAACATTAACAAACGTACGAGAAACCGGCGGTAAATGTTCCAAAAATTGTGCTTAGAGCTGAATTTGATGGTAGATGTTTCCACAAAATACGTCATGCGGCCAAATTCCCCTGCAGCAGTATGCATGCACGACAAGAATTATTGAGGATATAACCTTTTTGACTCCTCCTCCTCCTAATGATTTTGGACTGTGACTGTACCCTACAGATAACGTATACCCAGATATCACAGACTAAATAAGAAAAACAAAAAAGAAACCACTTCTTTCCCAATTTTCCAGCTGGTCTCCTTTCGCGGTCCAGGGCCCGCCATTTGCCGGGTTGCCCGAGTGAAAACTCATTTGAATACCACCTCGACTCCATTGTTGGTGGCCAGCAACGCAAGACGGTATACTCAATGGTACAGGCTAAAGAAAAAGAAATTACTATTTGTTTAGTACCGGCTGGCACCGCAATTTCATTCTTAAAAAGTTATTGTTAAACTATTCGTATACAAAAAGATAATAAAAAAGTTGACTTTCGCCTGTGATTTTGGAGACTGCTTTATGATAGAGCTGCTCGTGTATCTATCATTAAGTATTATTTTTTGTGACACGAAACCAACGTATCTATTTACTAGTTCTTAGTTCTTTATTTACTAGTTGACCCGCCCCGGCTTCGCACGGGTTAATTAGTTTTACGCCTTAACCCTGTTTATGGGGGAAGTGAAAGGGGAAAAGATAAGAGAAAAGGACTTTATAGTGCGTACAGCAAATGAGTGGAATACCTTGCCGTCGTCCTTGTTTCTAGCTAACTATAACCTGGGTGTCTTTAAGTCAAGAGTGAACAGGTCTCTCAGGTGATCTTCTAGGCAAGCATGCACTACCGTATGCCGCGTCATCGCTTACCATCAGGTGAGACTGTGGTCAAATGCTATGGCTATAAATTATAAAAAAAAGATGAATGGATGGGCGTAAAACTGATTAACTCGTGCGAAGTCGGGGCGGGTCAGCTAGTGTATAGATAAAGCTACCGTGCTCCTTAGTTATTGTCGTAGGACAATATGTATACTCATAAGTTCATTCATACTTTTTTAAATCTAATTTTTAAGGGGATTTTAAACAGTGTTCATACCAGCCCCTCCGCTAGGATTAATAGTGTTCTGTGGCCAGCCCCATCGTAGAAACTTTTCATCTTTTTATTGTCCACCAAAAACATAAATATGTAATATGCTAGTAAAATCGGCTGTCTTATCGCAACTTCCTTCCAGAGAACCTTGGAATGGAGAGGTAATTTAGAATGAATTTGGGACTACGGTGTAAAGCTAAATTTAGCCATAAGTTAGCTATAGCTTACTTATACGATATTTAGACTTTCTTTACAGCGAAAACTTGGCGTTTTGTATAAAAATAACTAGCTAAGTGCGAGTCGGACTCGCGCACGAAGGGTTCCGTACATTATCTATAAAAACGAGCAAAGAAATCACGTTTGTTGTATGGGAACCCCCTTAAATATCTATTTTATTCTATATTTTAGTATTTGTTGTTGTAGCGGCAATAGAAATACATCATCTGTAAAAATTTCAACTGTCTAACTATCACGGTTCATGAGACACAGCCTGATGACAGACGGACAGACAGACAGACGGACAGACAGACAGACAGACAACGGATCCTTAGTAATAGGGTCGGTTTTACCCTTTGGGTACGAAACCCTAAAAAACGAGCAAAAAATCACGTTTGTTGTATGGGAGCCCCCTTAAATATTATTTTATTCTGTTTTTTTCGTATTTGTTGTTAAAGCGGCAACAGAAATACATCATCTGTGAAAATTTCAACTGTCTTACTATCACGGTTCATGGGATACAGCCTGGTGACAGACGGATAGACAAACAGACAGTCAAACAGACAGATAGCGGAGCCTTAGTAATAGGGTCCGTTTTACCGTTTGGGTACGGAACCCTAAAAACAAGAAATCTACGACATTACAAGTTATTTTTAGCAACATGTTGTTAAGCCTGGCACGCACGTTTGTAAAACTATACGTGCAATATGAATTGCGTCATGCATAATTTTATTGTCTAGACATTTGTATAAACCTACATAATGTGCGAGATTGGGTACTTAATGCTATAAATGTAAACATAATGGTATGTAGCAATCATGTCTCCTGCTTATGTACAAATCTTCATCTTCATGGTAGTAACCACGAAGCTAGTGGTAAAAGTGGAGTCAACGCATTTTGAACTAGTATTGCGAACGAGCTTTTTGCAGGAGAACTAAAGTGACCGATATAGCTCTTAGAATTAGCAAGTTGAAATGGCAATAGGCCATATCGCTCGTAGAACTGACAACCGATGGGGAAGAAAGGTTCTCTAGTGGCGACTACGAACCGGAAGACGCAGTGTAGGCCGGCCCCCCAATCAGTGGACCGTGAAAACCGCGGGGAGCCGATGGATGTAGGAGGCAAGCAGCCGCTCTAAGTGGCGCTCTGTGGGGGAAGCCTATGTTCAGTAGTGGACGTCTTCGGCCTGTTGATGATGATGACGAGCTTTTTACCATGGTGATTGGAATCATTAGTATTATCAAAAATATAGTAATTAAATAAATCGTGAATTTAAAGAGCAGTGTGTTTAAAATTAATACATGTAAATATCGGTTCGTCTCGAATTCTAATATCGTTATTTCATTGGATGGTTCTCAACTCTTCTTTTTTTTCTATATGATTTACCTTAGAGTATAAATAGACTAACTAAAGCATAGAGAGAACTTGATTATCTGTCAAGCGTACCACTTTTTTGGACACTTTTTAAATGATGTGGACACTTTGATGTGAATGAGTCTGACAGATTTGTATAGAAAGAACAGTTGTCTCGAGTCGAAATAAATGGTACGGTGACTTTTCGTAAACGTAGCATCACTATATTTTGTTTCTTTCCTTCGCCACTGACTTAGCGATACGTGTGAGCAGTACAAATATAATATCGGTTTGATGATCTCTCTTTGCTTTGGTCTATATTCTAAGTGATTTACAATGTCAATGTCAACTTCAAAATGTTGTAGGAAAGGAAAAAGAGAAGGGCGTCTCGAGTGAAATAGCGACAGTAGAAAGATCCGATAAGAAAAGTGATATGTAAATGAATTATGTCAATTTGTATAATGTATGGTCGTTATAAAAGGTTACAATTTAATTTCTACAGCTACTTGAAATAGACTTTACGAATATGTGATTTGAATCTCACCTCACTGACAACCATACTGGTGAGATATCGTGAGATTTGGCTGGACCCCCCCTTAAACTAACGTGAGATTTTTCCAGATGTGAACTTTTTTAAATAAGTATCTGTGCGTGATTGCATTCGACTGATTATCCTCCCCTCTCCTCCACGTGAGATTTGGTGAAATTTTGCTCAAGCACGTCAAGTACGTGAGGCGTTTAGAGGGAGGGAGGAGTCAACCCCTCCCTCCCCCTAAACGCCTCACGTAATTTATGGATGGCCCCTAATGTTGTGTGCTGGATTAGGTGTATTTTCTTTCTTTCTTTCATCTTTGTTATGTTTTCCGTCAAAAGCGTGATGTCGCACAAAACCGCCGGCGCGCCGCACCGTGCTGTTGTTGCATGAGAGTGTTGTCGTACTGTTGTCCTTCCATCGTGTGTCACTCTAACGTGATATCAAATCATTGTAAGTCGTATCGCACAGCTGTCGCATTAAGGTGATTTTCGCACCTCAATGTGTCGCACCAGAGGACTCTGTATTTAGCACGATTTTACGGTACACGCATGCAAATTTTACTCCTACAGCATACATGGAAACAAATGGAAACGTGAGATCAACGCATGCAAAATAGATTATGCAATGCACCCACGCCTTAATTACGAGGTGCTAAAACATCTGCCTTAATAACGAAAACCGTTACAACGATAAATTGATAATACTCCGTCAGGTTGGCAGGAGGGCTTCACGGGCGAGCGCGCGTGACGTCACATCCGGCCGGCGACTTCCGGCGGACGTGACGAGACGTATACTGGATGGAGAATACCTATTGTTAATAGTTTGCATACCGGCAAATAAGAGTTACTAAATGGAATGGAAATTATTGTTCTTTCTAGATTTTTATTTCAATTTTGTTAATTTGGATTTCTTTCAGATATCCAGGAGTAGACTGGCCCTGGAACTGCTGTGCAGAAAACAACAGGAAGCTACTACACTAAATTTCCCATAACAGTAACTAATTCAAAATATAGGCTTGTATGAGCTACGCCGACAAGAGCACCGAATCATGAAAATAGACTTCAAAAACCAAAGATTATATAGCCCGTTGATAGCTCGTGAACATAATTTTTCGTACAAACAAGACTCACCTGCGCGGGCAGGGCGCGAGGTAACAAAACGAGACAAAGTTATACGAAATTACAAAGAACAGAGCAGGATGGAATAAAAGACATCCCCGTGATTTATTAGAAATTAGTGGTTTAAATACACCACTAATTTTCGTATGAGGGGAAGTTGCATCATTGGTCATCTGGATTTATAGTTAATGATAGAACCTGTGATAGACAGGTAGCAGTTATTTCAATACCCCGAATGACGAGAGACGGGTTTACCGAAATCAACATTATAATGTACAGGACTATTAAAATTTTTGCAAGAAAACGGCCTTTACTATGTGTTGGTTCCATTGGCTTCAATGGAAACGTATAATTATAATAGTTTGCTAAGTACAACTTCCATTTTTATCATCATCCACAGCGTGAAGACGTCCACTGCTGAACATAGGTCTCCCCTACCTTGAGCGGCTGCTCACCTCCTGCATCCATTGGGTCCCCGCGGCTTTCACCAGACCGAGGTCCACCGAGTGGAGGGCCGGCCTACGCTGTATCTTCCGGATCGTGATCGCCACTCGAGAACCTTTCTTCCCCATCGGTTGTCAGTTCTACGAGTGATGTGGCCTGCCCATTGCCATTTCAACTTGCTAATTCTAAGAGCTATATCTGTCACTTTAGTTCTCCTTGCGGATCTCTTCGTTCCGGAGCTTATCTCGCAGGGAAACATCGAGCATAGCTCTCTCCATAGCTCGCTGCGCGACTTTGAGCTTACTAATGAGGCCAACAGTAAGAGACCATGTCTCAGTTCCATAAGTCATCACGGGTAACACACACTGATTGAAAACTTTCGTTTTTAGGCTCTGTGCTATTTTGGGTGAAAAGATAGGACGAAGCTTCCCGAACGCTGCCCAGCCGAGTTGGATTCTTCGTGCCACCTCTTACTTCCATTTTAAAATGTTCTAATCTTGCGTGTGCGAACGCATCAGCTCATCAGAGTTCCGTTGAACTCCATCACCGTTTCTAATAAGAGACGAATTGTTAATCTCATACAATTACCAAATCGGCGCCTTCATTGGTACATATCAAGCATGACTTATCGATTTTAAGAATATGCATGGATTAGATGATCGTTTGGGAGCAAACAAGAAGTCGGATGTTCTCAGAATAACTAGTTTGATGCGGCTTTTGTATCGCAATCTTTTGAGTCTAACAAGAATAACAAAAATAAGAGTGGCAATAACTTATTCCACATGACTTAAATATAAATCTATCTAGTAAGTTATGTGCAGTTTTCGATGCCATTGCTCCATGCCTCGGAGAGCACGTTAAGTCGTCGGTCCCGGTTGTCATAAGAACACCTATGGCAATCGTTACGGGTAGTCAGAAGCCTGATAGAATCTGACGCCTGGTCTAACCATCCCTGTTACTGGTTCCTTATGGGTTGCGAGGTCAGATGGCAGCCGCTCGTGTAATTTTGGTAGCTCGCCGCTACAAGTTAGATTGGGAGCCGACCCCAGTAACAAATGGGAAAAGGCAAAGTGGATGATGACTTAAAAATAAATTTTCTATTATGCAAAGTTGTTTAGATAGAAAAAACCCTCAACTTGGGGTTAGCCATCCTTACTTGAATTCAGGTTTGTTTAGGGCAGATTCTGGATATGGCAGATTCTGTTTAGGGCAAAATTTTGGATATGGCAGATTCTGTTTAGGGCAGATTCTGTTTAGGGCAGATTTTGGATATGGCAGATTCTGTTTACGGCACTCTGCTTAGTACAGATTCCGGATATGTCAGATTTGGTTTAAAGCAGTATCTTTAGGTACAGTTGAGTACTTAAATCATCAAAACAATGGACATTCATGCATAATTAAATAAAATCTGTTATCGGCCATTAGAAAAACTACCGCAAAATGGAAGCAACTATTCAATATCAGAAATAGAAACAGTGCCAAGGTCAGCATATCATTGTTCAATGAAAATCACTGACAGATAGCGTGATAGTACAATGTAATTGGGGCAACCACAGACTATAATGCAGTATAGTATTGACGTGACGGCCAGTTAAGGTAATTAGTGAATTACGTATGGATTGCCGTCTAGTCTCGGCAGTGCGTGCGGCTCTTCCCGTGAGTGCCGTAAGAGCCAGCTAAGGGAATAACCAGGTAAACCAGAATAAGTAGCAGCATTCTCCTAGGTACATTTACATCTTCTGCGATCACCAAGCCGCCTGCCAAGCGTAGTGATTATGGCAATTCCCCTATGACAAGCGTCCAAAGTGGCGTTTTGTGGGGAGGCCTGTGTTCAGCAGTGGACGTCTTCCAGCTGTTGATGTATGTGATGATGAGATGCAAAGTTGTGATAATGTTGTATAAACATCATCTGTTCGCGGGTCTGGTCAAAGTTTTAACTACAAATATCATTCCCTAATCTGTTTCATTCCAAAATTCCCACCAAGCCATCCCCATTAGTGGGGATCCCGGGAAATTTAAAAAAAATCCCCGTTTTCAACCGCATTTCGTATAGCTTAACTTAGAGCAGTCTTAATACTTTTATGGTTGTCCATAGCGTAGACTCTACCAGGGGAACATTTAATTTTATAATGCTAACGTCTTCGCGGGAAGCCGTTGAACGCAAGAGCAGCCGCTCAAAGTGGCTCTCATTGGGGGACGCCATGTTTAGCAGTGGACGTTTTCCGACTGTTTATGATTGCCAGAGGACATGGTTTTTTCGATCCTCTTTTCCCGACAACGGCGTACAGTTGAAACTTGCAACCCTGGGGTGAGAGGGCTCGGGAGGGTGGGTGCATAAGGATGCAATTGCTCTTTCACCCAGTAACGCCTAAAAAGGTAGAGAGGGTAGAGGGCATTAGCCCATTAAAAAAAACCGTATTTCTGATGCTGTTGTATTTGTACAATGGCCCAATTCGAGGCTCAATCATTTGATATCAAGTTTTTAACAAGTAAACTGTTCTGCGCAGCACGAAAGTGAAGTTGATAGAGATATGTACGAAGCAAAACCACAATAAAGACAAGAAAGGATCCTTTTGTAAAATAAAAGAAAAGATGCCCGCATTGTCTTTATATTGAGAAGAGGAAATCACAGCATTAGAGATCAACATCACGCAGATAATAAAAAAATTCAACTAAATTAATATTTTCAAGAGTGAACATCACAAACAACACCAAAAAGTTTTTTCGTTGTGAATGACGTGACGAGCTAGCCGTTCCCCTGATGTTAAGCGACACGGCCACCCCTGTAGCTTAGATTCAACTGTAAACACAGAAATCAATGAATTACGACCATATATACATCGTACGTGTTATTTATTTACAAGTTAGGCGTTAAATCAAAACAAGATAAATAATGATCAAATGTTTAATTTAATAGGAATATATATTTGACCAAACAATTATACAACAGCGCACCTGTATGAAATCGTGACTTTACCACAATATTTAATATGGTTGCTATACCTTAATAACCGGCCAATTGCGAGTCGGATTCGCGCACGAAGGGTTCCGTACCATTATCTATAAAAACGGCAAAAAATCGCGTCTGTTGTATGGGAGCCTCCTTAAATATTTATTTTATTCCGTTTTTTATTTGAAATGAAAATGAAATGAAAAGAAATGAAATGAAAAAATGAAATGAAATGAAATTAACTTATTTGTTGTTATAGCGGCAACAGAAATACATCATCTGTGAAATTTTCAACTGTCTAACTATCACGGTTCACGAGATACAGCCTGGTGACAGACGGACAGACAAACAAACATACAGACAGACAGACAGACAGACAGGCAGATAGACGGACAGCGGAGCGTTAGTAATAGCCATTGTACCCTTTGGGTACGGAATCCTAAAAAAGATTGATTACCGCCGGCTTCTCGTACGTTTGTTAAAGTTAAACTCATGTCAACTTAAAAATACTGAACGCTCATTGGTTGAAAACAGCCGATGATCAACAAACAAAAAATAATATATGCAAAGTATATTTACTTTGAATGTATTTTTTTTATATTTTTATTGAGTTTTAGAGTGGAGACCACGAATCGGTAAACGTAGGACGCCCTGCGACTCGATTGAGCGACGATACCTATACTAAGATGACTGGTAATGACTGGAAGAGAAGAGCTGAAGATCGTGTTCAGTGGCGTGCTTTGGGACAAACCAGCAGTGGGCTAGAGTAGGCTGATGATGAATATATTTAATCTTTTTTATCAGGTTGATTCTGCGAGTGATGTGAATTTGGCCGCTACCGTTTCAGCTTGCTAATTTTCAAGCTCTATTTTGGTGACTCTATTTCTCCTGCGGATCTTCTCATTTCTCACATCTCGCAAGGAAACAGAATACTACAGTATTGTACTTGCATTAAAATTATTGAAATAAATCGACTGAATGCTTTAAAAATTACGCGCTATTTTCATAGATCATACGCAAGTTTTTTAAATCGATTAAAATACCTTTGACTACGGAATATTGGAAATCCCAACGAGTGCGTGTGAGCATTTCTTTCTCACATCGAAAATCGATATGTCAGTCACGCATCACGCACGGAAAGGTGAACCAAAATCTGCGTTTTTACTGGTTCGCAAAGTTAAAGAAAATTGCGTTAGAGTTATTAAATCACTACGGTTATTGATCTGAAGGTGGTATGTGTGAATAGCACTGTTTATTATCACTACGACCCAAAATTTGAAGTGACGCAGGTGAGTAAAAGTTTGTACGGTCTAGTACAGTATTATATTATCTGTGGTACGGTTATGTCATGTCAAAGTCCCATTTTTCAGTCAAAATTCCATCAGTAAAATGGTGGATATTTTACTGAAAGCTCTGGAAACATTGAAGAGAAAACTGAAAGATTTGATTTTGGAACTTGGAAGTTTGGAACGATTTGCCAACATTCGTGCATGTTCACAAATACTTAACGGATAATAAATCCACCCTTATTATTATTAAAATTCAAAAATACACAGGTAATGGAAAAAAAACAAAATTCACAACCGCCAATTTTTTTTAAATATTTGCTCTACACAAAGTGTATTTAGCCAGTGTCAAGTATTGTAATTTTTCATCGTATTATGGAATATTTTACGTAAAGTCAAGTCTTAGTCACAGTCAGTCAGGGTAGTTATAGTCCAGTCTAAGTCATGCCCTAGTAAAGTGGTGGCAACTTTACTATAGGCTTCTATGGAATTTTGGAAGCAACACGAAAAACCACGTTTTACTACATTATATCACTTGCCCACACTCATGCTCGTAATTCAGCACTTAATGCGTAAAACGCCACCAATTTTAAACATTAACCCTGGAAAAAGCATAAGTTTTGTAAAATTAGACAATGCAACGACGTGAACTTTTTCGCGTTCCCGCCAAAAACCCCACAACCGCCATTGTCGGATTATTTTCATGTGATTTTGAAAGACTGATTTTATATATAAACAAAGAAATGTCATGAAATGTCATTGTCAAAGTGACAGATCAGTTGTGCAAAACCTTTTTTAGAATTTCAAACATACAAACATACCTAACTCCTAACCTCATAAACTCGATCGCAAGTCAACAGCCATAGTGGCGTTCAAACTGTTCACGAATATGTTGTACCAATCGATAAAAGTTGTTAGGTACTTAAAACCACGTGGGGTCCCGCTTGATCATTAGTCGGTAGATTTATCTTGAATACCAGATCACCAGATGTTCCTTTTTCAAATAGTAATAAACGCTAATTTTCGATTAATTATTATTGTTTTTAAACTATTTGTATTTGTTAAACTAACCATTATATGAAGAGTATATCGAGGAAGTAATAGATTTTACCGCAGAACATTATTTTAAGACAGCTGAAAAAAATTGTGTGGGGAGAGATTAAATTATGTGCGAACACAATTTTTAATTAAAAAAGAATTTGTTGATTACGCCATTACATCATAACGAAACAGTGCCACAATTTTAGCCGCGACACTAGGTACCTACACCTTTCAGATTCAGAACAATTCAAGACCTGATGATGACCTCTTTTGAAATGAGTGGTGTAGGTAATAAAGATTAGACAACGAGTTTTGGCGGGAACGCGAAAAAGTTCACGTTGTTGCATTGTATTATTTTACAAAACTTATGCTTTTTCCAGTGTTAATGTTTAAAATTGGTGGCGTTTTACACATTAAGTGCTGAATTACGAGCATGAGTGTGGGCAAGTGATATAATGTAGTGAAACGTGGTTTTTCGTGTTGCTTCCAAAATTCCATAGAAGCCTCTAGTAAAGTTGCCACCACTTTACTAGGGCATGACTTAGACTGGATTATGACTGCCTGACTTAGACTGGACTATGACTATCGTGACTGACTGTGACTAAGACCTAGTCTTAGTCACAGTCAGTCTTTACGTGAAACATTTCATAATACGATGAAAAATTACAATACTTTACACTGGCTAAATACACTATGTGTGGAGCCAAAATATAAGAAAAAAAAAGGATTAGACAACGGCGGCGAATCAGGATCTAGAAAGAGCAAAATTCCAATTCCCGTAACTACTTATAAATGAAAAAAAATAAGTTAAATTAAATTTAAATATCATAAGCCTTACATTTATTTAATACTTAAAGACCTTTCTGAACGTCTGATCGAAGCCAAACGTGACCAAAATGCTGGTCTCTATTTGGCGCAATGCTAAGAATTAAGAATTGTCATTCAATGGCATTTCAATGGGCACGTTGCCTACTGGCTACTGGCTGGCTTCTTAGTTTGCCTATTAGCAGCGTTTTACCTGAAATAAAACGCATATTAAAATACTTACCTTACTGGAACCTTATATTGAGAATAGCATTTCCGTTTCCGTCGATTTCCTGCCAGTTTTACCGTACTTTTATACCTCGTTTCCTGTAAAGTGGCGCCACCTGGCGGATGCGCAGCATTTTAGTTTACTTGGAAAAGTGCAGCGCCATATTGGATCATTGGCTCAATTTTCACCAGGCAGAAGTTAAGTGAAAGGTTCCAGTAAGGTAAGTATTTTAATATGCGTTTTATTTCAGGTAAAACGCTGCTATTAAATAACTGTACCGTTACTGGAACCTTATATTGAGACGTGTTTGTTATCGCCTGGTGACGCCACTTTTAAAATAATTAAGTATTTAGATCCTTATTAAAATAACGCCAATGTGATGTGATGTGCTTTTATGTGAAACACAGTAGATAAGTGTGGTTTTCTATTATGAACATTCAAATATAATTATATATTATCATAAGCCTTACATTTATTTAATACTTAAAGACCTTTCTGAACGTCTGATCGAAGCCAAACGTGACCAAAATGCTGGTCTCTATTTGGCGCAATGCTAAGAATTAAGAATTGTCATTCAATGGCATTTCAATGGGCACGTTGCCTACTGGCTACTGGCTGGCTTCTTAGTTTGCCTATTAGCAGCGTTTTACCTGAAATAAAACGCATATTAAAATACTTACCTTACTGGAACCTTATATTGAGAATAGCATTTCCGTTTCCGTCGATTTCCTGCCAGTTTTACCGTACTTTTATACCTCGTTTCCTGTAAAGTGGCACCACCTGGCGGATGCGCAGCATTTTAGTTTACTTGGAAAAGTGCAGCGCCATATTGGATCATTGGCTCAATTTTCACCAGGCAGAAGTTAAGTGAAAGGTTCCAGTAAGGTAAGTATTTTAATATGCGTTTTATTTCAGGTAAAACGCTGCTATTAAATAACTGTACCGTTACTGGAACCTTATATTGAGACGTGTTTGTTATCGCCTGGTGACGCCACTTTTAAAATAATTAAGTATTTAGATCCTTATTAAAATAACGCCAATGTGATGTGATGTGCTTTTATGTGAAACACAGTAGATAAGTGTGGTTTTCTATTATGAACATTCAAATATAATTATATATTACATAACAAGAAGTGCAGTGAATAACATTCACACTAAGGCAATTTAGATTGTCAATTCAGCATTATGAATTGTGTTACAGATTGTAAATCATCGTATATGTTATTACCACTTCATGCCGGTAGACCTGATGAAATGTATTTAGCTGCTTGCTAATTGCCCTGCGCCAAAACTTGATTGAGAGAGACTTTGTCTAAATATTTTAATACTACTGCTGATGCTTTGAAGATGTGGTTTGATGCCAGCCTCTTCAAACAGAGTTTTATCTCAGCCAGATACTGCTGTGCGCGAGGTGGTTTTGCAATACCTTCCTCTGATGAAATAAAACCTGACGTTTTATATTTGGTGCTTTCTAGCCAGACTCAAGCATTAAGATTTTTACTGTTTACATGGCTATCTAAAGTAAAAATATAAATATTATATATTCGACAGACTTCAACCTTACACAATGATTAAAATCTTCTCTCAACATTGCTTTGTCTGATATTTTCAGAACAAAGTAGTAATTGCAGTATGATGCGATGCCTGAAATCAATTGCTTTTGTCTAATAGGTACAACCATATAAATCAGCTGGCATTCCATCATCATAGTACCTCAAGGCTTTTGGATAAGTCTAAAAAAGAGCGTGAGAGCTTACTGACTGGATCTTTCGAGATACAATGCAAGGTGAAAACGATATGCCTACGACAGAATAAAAAATAGTTCTAGCGTAATTACGGTTAATACTCTTCCAAAGCTGGCCTTCCCTGTCAAGGAGAGGGTGCAGGTCACGATCCACCACGCTGGCGAAAAGTGAGTTGGTATGTAAATTTCCGGGCTATGATATGCGGTTTTACGTCACAAACTTAAGGAAACCATAATTTTTTAGTTTAAGTTAGGAATCTACGGTTCCGTCACCTTGGGCCACCCCGTATTTTCAAATTTCGTGAGCTGAATGCTCCAACTGTTCATGATTCATAAGTCGTTCAAGATCAACCATGCTTCAAGTGCTCGGGCATTGAGATTTCCAAGTTTTCACATCTTTGTGGGCTTAAACATCACAAACACGCCATTTGGCCGATGTTGGTGAGTCAGGTCAGGACTCGAAAAATGGTCATGGAAGCGCCCATGTGAGTAGATAGTTCGTTTTAACACTGATAAAGACACAACTAGATAGCAATACTAACGTATTATATACTCACAGACCAGGTAGTGGATACTACGTATACTGATATGGAACGCAAAAATAGGGATTATCGGTTCTCACATTTCGTGTCAGAAAGTTTAACACAAGACGGGCTGTTCCGAACTCCCAACCATAGATATAACCATGTAACCATACAATACTAGGGCGCACTATACTTACCAGTACCTAGTCCGAATTAAACAAACCCGTTGTGTTTAATTTCATTATTTCTACACTGGCCAGTATTATTAGCAGGTGCCACTCTGGAGGATGGCGATGCAGCGATAGATGATCGGCATGACTTGCATTCAGCATGAATGGACGTATCATGACATGAGTGTATTTGATGCTGATCTAATACATGCAAAAGTTTATTTAGCATCTCTATAGTTCCATTATTGGGCGACCTGGCAGTTTTGTTGTCGCTTGTCGCATTTATTGGAGACTGAACTGGCTCGAATTTACTGGGCCGGGGCAAGGCAATGATATCTTACCTGTAGGTATGTTGTACGCCCGCCAAAACTAACACGAAGAGTTCAGGCTATTTTGCCCTGCCGTGCCGTCATCACTACCAGTCTTGCACTCCGAGTGACCGGCAACACATCGCCACCAATTTGATAAAAATATGCTGATAAACGTCGTAACGAAAACGGCATTCTTGTCTCTTTCTAACAACAGTGGCGTATATACTCTCCATACTCCACAAACTTCATAATAAACATACGTAGGTATGTATAGGTGGCTTCTAGTTAGTTTTTAAAGCAGTGTGGTTCGACTGTAACGTCTCTATATTTCCAACTCACTGGGGCGAGGGCGTTGCTCGCTTGCAGTTCATAGACCACTCAAATCGTTAAGAATATCTTTCGGTAGTTTTAAAGGTTCCTCAACGTTTATTTACGGTTAAACAAAACACGAGGTAACTACCACAACAGGCAATATTTATTTTTCTAAGTACCCGACTATTTATTACTATTTATTTATACTAATATTTCTTTGCTGACAAGGATCAGCGCAAAATTTTTACTATTCTGACGAACCGCAGTGTTCATGTATTCATTTCAGAGAAAATATATATAGTCGAGAGAAATAGCAAAACTACTATGTCCCATGTTTCTTGCAATAATTGAGCTACCCAATTGTAAGAACCAAAGTTCTTTTGGTGCTTTGCTCAGACACAATGGCAAGGTCACCTCTTACAGTTCACAAGGTGCAAAAGGCCTATCTGTATAAAACTGTATATTTTCAAAGGGATGCTCAACATAAACTTACTTTCATACCCAGTCCTGATTTGGTTGCAAGAAGTATGGAATACAATTCATGTATATCAGGTGAAATGGTGCGGCCATTATATTAACGCTTTAAGGTTGTAGGTAATTATAGCGGACGGACTGATCTATCCAACTTTGATATTTGAAAAAGAGAGGAGAGGCAACTAAAGAAGGTTATCTGCTACTTTTGGAATGCCCTTTATTTTTATAGATTTTATGAACAATTACAGACAGTTGTTCTGAGAAAATAAATTTATGTATGGATTAAATGCATATGTACGTGTATCAAAGAATTGTATTTGATGCTCTTTAATTTAACTTCAAAATCATTCCTGCTAGGTGATCACGAAACTTCTATTACAATCTATAGAAACCCCAATTTGTTTGGATTTGACAGTTTCAATAAATGGTTTACGTGTATAATTACTAAGGAAGTTTTCCAAATTAGGAATTAGAATACTCTTGTTGCATTGCAATCAAAGTCCCATGATCACCTCATAGGTGAGGTTATTTCTGCACAATTCTACTCATTTCATACCTTGGTTGATTTGGAAATGTTTGAGCTATTACTTCTCTCTGAAGGAGCGTCTGAGCATTTGTACGCTCTCTGCTACTTTTACGAGCGGGCTGCGAGCCCCGGTTGTGAGCCTAGCCCAGTGCCAGTTACAATGGCTATTTGAGGATTGACCTCAGGGAGGGCAGTTCCTGTGATACAATCCTGCGAGGATAGATCATTGTAAGTTTGTTATGACAAATTTTGCTCATTGCATGTGATAACATCCCGTGAGGATGGCTATTCAATTTAAGACAAACTTTACTTTAATTCACAGTATGCGATAGCATCCTGCGAGGATGACTCATTGTAAGTTTTAAAAGACAGACTTTAATTCACAGTATGTGATAGCATCCTGCGAGGATGGCTCATTGTAAGTTTTAAAAGACAAACTTTTAATCATAGTATGTGATACCATCCTGCGAGGATGACTCATTGTAAGTTTTAAAAGACAACTTTAATTCATAGTATGTGATAGCATCCTGCGAGGATGGCTCAGTGTAAGTTTGGAAAGATAAACTTTAATTCATAGTATGTGATAGCATCCTGCGAGGATGACTCATTGTAAGTTTTAAAAGACAAACTTTAATTCACAGTATGTGATAGCATCCTGCGAGGATGGCTCATTGTAAGTTTTAAAAGACAAACTTTGTTCATAGCATGTATGTATAACATCCTGCGAGGATGGCCCCTTGTAGGATTTTAAAGGATAAACTTTGTTCATAGCATGTATGTATAACATCCTGCGAGGATGGCCCCTTGTAGGATTTTAAAGGATAAACTTTGTTCATAGTATGTAATAACATCCCGCGAGGATGGATCATTGTAGGATTGAAAACGGCATACTTTGCTCATATCATGTGATTGCATCCCGCGAGGATGGCTCATCGTAATTGGTAAATTTGTAAATGACAAATTTTGTTCATAGCAGTAACAAATATCCAGTTCCATGCGATGGAACGACAGGCTTTTGATTGCAAGTCGCTAAATGGGGAATTCTGTCTACCGTAGTGTAACACGCAATCTGCCAAAACATCTATACAATTCATTATTATGGCGATCAGTGTCAGAGAGACTTAATGGTATCTTGGTTCTGATATAACTCTTAATATTTTATAATTATTATAGGTTAGGTGACGAAAGGTGTCATATTTATATACTTCCTCGACTGATGTTTGAACAAGAACACTACCCAGTCACTGAGATCGGTTAATATTTTTACGTAGTCAAATGCTGACGTTTTGCATAGGGACAATTCAACATTATAAATAATTCATAATGACTATGACTGTCACTTTTAGGATTACGAAATTATCTTCAAAATCGATATCCTCTAGTATAACTTGAGATGACATGACATGCATTATCTATAAAACCTACCGAGGTACTTGTAGTAAGAAAATAAGAAAATTGTTATAAAGCTCACCCCTGCTTCGTATGGCTGGAACGCTTGTAATTCTGTGGCTGGAACCTTCGCCTCTGTTTGTTGCCTGAGGACGACAAACCTGAAGAGCTGCTGTCGCTGCTGCTGCAGCTAGATCTGCTTCGGTGCCGCTCTTTAGCAGGGCTTGAATGGCAGCCTGCTTTCGTTATCCGTGTGCTCTGTAACTTCAAGTCCATAATAAAACTACTGTAAGCACTACGAAAGATATATACACTGGCTATTTAAAATTTAAACTGTAAGTGTCGAACGGCAAAAGCCGTTTACATAATGTAATTGGTTTACTTACCAAGTGTGGGTACCACTTACTTTTACAATTTACTCACATATTCACTTTCACTATAATATAATTATATAATAATGTGAAGTAAAGCATATAGAAAATACACTTAATAACTTTGCAACTCACGCAGAGCCAGAGCTGCTGCGCACAAGTTGCTACGACGGGAACTCAAACGCCAATGATCCAATATGGCGCTGCACTTTTCCAAGTAAACTAAAATGCTGCGCATCCGCCAGGTGGCGCCACTTTACAGGAAACGAGGTATAAAAGTACGGTAAAACTGGCAGGAAATCGACGGAAACGGAAATGCTATTCTCAATATAAGGTTCCAGTAACGGTACAGTTATTTAATTAATTGTTTTTAATTTTAGATTTAGATTTATTCAGGTTTATTTCAGTTTAGATTTAGTCTTTATATTTCGTTTTTTTTTTTAAGTTAGGTATGATTAATCTTATATGTTATTTAAGTTGTTGAGAATAAATATGCCTTATACTTAGATTAAAAATAAGGGTGATATATTTTTGACGGCTTAATGGTGTTGGTCTCTATCAACCTTTACAATGTCACCGGAAGGACAAATACACTGATAATAACACAAACATTCAAGCATAAATCGGTTTCGCAAGCAATGAAAATCCAATTTTGTTTTTTTTCCACCCGACATTTCCTTCATCGCCTAGAATATGTAAAGCTAATGATCATCACAGAGCTATTGTGTAACACCACAAAACCTATCTGTTTTGTGGTAACACTCTCGAACAAATCACCCTTCAAACAAAAAACAATCAAAATAAGTTATTCCTTTATTGGAAGCTACTCGTAAGATACCTAATACCAACATTGGCTATCATTACATTAAGCCTGCTGAGCTTTACAATATTTGCCTACCACAGTTACAAGCGTTAAACTAACCTATAGTGGGATCCGTTGGGACCTACCTTAAATCAAATATACATAGATACAGTCTCTATGAAAATCAAACCTCAAGTGTCCCCGCGCCAATGCTTGCTTATACAGATATACATCTTTCCAGCTAATATAAAATAGTCCACAAGTGGTTGTTTCATTTGAATAATGAACCATAGCACCCTGTAATAGCGTTGTAAAACAATAATATATGAGTTACATCACTTTCATTAGGCGCGCTCACACGCGACAGAGCAAAAACAAGGCATATGCCTTGTTTGAACGGTGCCGTTTTCGAGGCGGTGATCGTGGATCTACCCTATATTTCATCGTAGGGAGGTACCCTTTGAAATCAAGGAAATACTTTCTTCTTTGAAATGTCTTATATCAACTAGGCGATTTACTAAGTACTATTTAAAGGTCTAAACAAAGTGTAGTAGGTAGATACACTTTGTTGGAAGTCTTAAAATAATAAAATTTATAGTGCACGTATTGCCTCCATACAGTTTACAACAGTAACTTCTATTAACTTGTAAAAATACCGCTTTAAGTGGAAAAACTCGTGTTCCATCCTACTGACCCATATTACACAACAATGTTGTATATTACCATCTCTAACAAGTAGAGTTGGACACGTTTTTATTAGTTCAATATCGATATCGATACTCGTTTGAGGTTGTGATTTTTACTCGATACCGGTTCTATGACTTTCAGGTCGATAAGTCGACAAATAAGGCGATACAACTAAGGGCTGAAATGTTTATCTGTGTAAAAAGCAAACGAGTTTATTAGATAGATTGATACTCAATACTCAATAGTTTATTGCAACATATATGTATATAGTTTGTTGTTTTGTTTTGATAGATAGAGGCAAGCAAGTATACATATAAGACAGTTACCTTGTACGTGCTGAAACATCACAGATCACAGTAAGCTACGACAAATGGTTAGTAAACACCGTACATAAAAAAAATATTGATTAAATTGCCAAAAAGGTATCCAATACTACCTAGTACTTACTAGTATATTCACGGGTTGTATACTTAAGTATCGATATCAAAGATCGATACTTTGCACTCTACTATAAAAGATGTTCAATAATATGCAAAACATATGAATGTACACGCACGTTTGCGGTCATGTGGACAATATTATGACTTGCAATAATCTATATAAGTTTATGATATTTTTAAGGACATTTATAAGACAAAGATAGCAGTGAAAGGTATGGAAAATTTGCATTTAGATGTTTTTTATTTGAGAATGTGGGTGTTTATAGGCTAAACACTACCTGGCTCAGACAGTCCGGAGGAGCTTAGAACATCTCTTATTACGATCCTGGTGGGTTTAAGCACTTAATATTAGATATTGACTGGTATCTAGTATTTTCCATGTTAGAGGTATTTAGGTCACAGGTATTTATCTATTCCCTGCCCTTACAAAGTTACCTAACCGTTACATACAGGAATTCTACTTGACAAAACCATGCAAATGTCTAATTATGTATGGAATTTATTAGCTTACTTATTAGAAAGCTTGAACAAAATTGTTCAAGCATTCTTATTGCTAAATTAAAAGTGAGAAACTGGCGCAGCGTTTGCCCGCTAGCATGCGCACCGCGACAAAATTTTCTCAAACTTTATCTCGTGAGAGACCGTGACAAGACTATGGTAGCGCCTAAGTGTGTCTCACTCTAACAGCGACGACAAGGTTTCTCGCGGTGCGCATGCTAGGCCTTCAGGTGCCTACGCGTCGCGCCGCGAAACTTCCGCGAGTCATAATCACAGGCTACGCATGATGCCACCCCTGTGTATTATAATATTAATAACTTTAGGCACTATTAAAATCATAGATACAGATACAGACCAGACACACACAGACAGACACACACAGACACACAGACACAGACACACAGACGGTACAGATATAGCTCCGAGTAACAGTAGAACTGTAATTAGCAGTAATAAAAAATGATTAATAGTAAAAAAAATAACAAACTTACCACTCACGATATGAAAATTAATGTTTCAAATTTCGAAATAAATAAAATTTTAAAATTAGACACAATATAACAAGCCTAGTTAAAAAAATAAGTTCACGTACTCGTTCTGGTACAAGCAATCCGCCACAACACAAAACAAAACTTCGATCCGAAGCTTCGATTGCACCTGTATAGAAGAATCATCGGAAAACTTTTCAATGACGCACAAGGCGCACAAAAACACGGCACCCATATATGGTCGAAATTCCATCAACCCGCACTAAGCGTCTTGCTATGCACTTTATAGTGCGAACAGCCAATGAGTGGAACACCTTGCCGGCGTCCTTGTTTCCAGCTAACTATGATCTGGGTGTCTTCAAGACGAGAGTGAACAGGTATCTTCTAGGCAAGCATGCACCATCGTACCACTTCCCATCCATCATTTCCTTCTGTGCACTTTCCATCAGGTGAGACAGTGGTCAAATGCTTTGCCTATAAACAATAAAATAAACGTCATTTATATTAAGGAATCTGTTATATCCATAGAAATCAGCTTCTGTTAAAATTACTAACAAGATTATAGTTTAAAGTCAATAATATTCAAATTACCTATTTTAAGCCGAGTTTACCATCCACCTCACACATTCATTTGTATCGTAAAATCCCTAGGCATAAAATTACTTTACATAATCTAATCTTAAACTTAAAACATACTTTTAGCGTGAGGTTTAGCATAATTTTGTATTTATAAAGTACTTACCGTAGTGTTATTTCTAACATCTAATTAATTTCAAAATAAATTACCTATTTCGAGAATTTTAGATAATTTGACGGGTTTTTTCAATATTCCGTAAAATTATTCAATGAATAAATAAATAAATAAATAAATAAATATGTGTGGACATTTCACACAGCGCCGTCTAGCCCCAAACTAAGCATAGCTTGTACTATGGGAACCAGACAACTGATAGAATACTTAGATACTTTTTGTTTGTAAATACATACATAGAATACAATATAACACCCAGACACAGAACAAACATCGATGTTCATCACACAAACGTTTGTCCTGAGTGGGAATCGAACCCACAGCCTATAGTTCAGAAGGCAGAGCTACTACCAACTGAGCTAACAGGCCAGTCAAAAAAAAAACAAAACACAGAAAAAAAAATTATTGCCATTGCCATAATCACCACGCTTGGTAGAAGTCGTGATCGTAGAAGATTTTAATGGGTCTTTGAAGAAAACCCGACTATGGCAGTTGTGAATTTTGAATTTTTTACCAAAACCTGTGTATTTTTGAATTTTAATGTGTAATATGGGTGGACTATTATCCCTTAAGTGTTCGTGAACGTGCACGAGTGTTGGCACATGGTTCCAAGTTTATATGTATAACCATGCATTTTCGTTTTCTCTTCAACAGCTTTTTAGAGCCTTCAGTAAAATATCCACCATTTTACTAATGGCATTATGACTGACAATATAGTACTTTGACATGACATAACCGTACAAATTTTTACTCACTTGACATTGGCAGAATTATTGCTAAAATGCGATAGAAAGCCATAAATGAAGAAGAAGAAGAAGATTTTAATGTACCAAGGAGAGTTGCTGCCCATTGACTAGATATTTCCATACCGGCTCTTATGGCCACCGCCGTGGTGGCAGTCAAAAAAAAAAGTGGAGATGGGGTAGTCCAATTCGCACACTGGAATCACCGATTCAGATAATGAAAAATCGCCCTTATGTACTTTATGAAAAGTGCTTTTTCAGGTTGAATCTGCCGTAAATGGAGCCCGAATTTAAAATTTGCGGGTTGAAAACGAATGTCATTTTAGGCATAAACACGATATGTATAAAGTTGTTTTTAATGTTCAGGCTTATGTGCGTACAATTAAAGTTGTTTTTAATGTTTAAAAAATCTAGTTAGGCACCTTAATGGCTTTCCATGTATTTATTCGCATACGCCAGTTACTCGGTAAACGATCAAACCGTATTAGAAATAGGACTTGGTATTTACTATTTGGGCATGCAGACCTACCTACTTAATATGCTAAGCGTTTTGTAATTACATACTAAGGTATATACATACCTATATTTTTTATAGAAATTACAGGTGAACAAAGAGCTGGTTCTTACCTCAGCCAAAGACTAAGTTTGGCCATTCAACGAGGTAATGTCGCCAGATTTTTGGGCACCTTGCCCGCAGACAGTGACTTAAACGCGGTTTTTATTTATAAGTTTAGATATTTGTAGTTTTATTTTTAGATAAGTACTTAGTTTAGATTTAATATAGTTTATATTAAAGACAGAAACTAAAAAAAAAAAAAAACTTTAACTCGTTTGTGATGACCGCAAATACAAGATTACTAAATATAGTTTTAGTAATTAAATATTCTTGATTTTATGGAGGCACGACGTTTATTTGGCCATTTATTTCTCAGCTTTTTAGTACCTTTCATGTTTCTTTTTCACAATTATTTTTCTGCTTTGTGTTTTCTAATTTATTTGTCATCGTCGCCTACTCAAACTACCTAACTTAGTTCAAGGGTGGTCTTAACCTACCTTATTACAAAACTAAGTATGTATAGAACTTAACTATACTAAAATAACAATAAGTAAACTACAGGCAATATAACTCCACTTCTACTTGCTATTTCACATATTAATTGGGCAAGTGCGAGAGGTTCCATGGTAATGGTTCCGGGTTCCGCATATATTTTTAGTTAGACATGCATTTGTTTTTATATGCACTTTTGATTTTATGACATTTATTTAAGAATATACTCCAATGAAGAGCAACGAAGATAAAAGAAGAGTTTTGTTTAATAAGAGGTTTTTTTTGAGATTCTATTCTAAAGACTGTAATTATTTAGTTTTTAAATGTTCATTTAATTATATTTGCGGATAAAACTGTGAGGTTAAACACGTACCTAATCTGTTTATTAAGTGCTGGCAAATATAGGTTTTTGAATACTTAATAGACCATGATTGACCGCGGTCTCGCCTGATGGAAAGTGATGACGCGAGCTACGATGGTACATGCTTGAAGACAATTTATTCGTGACTTGAAGAGCTCTAGATTGTACTGATCGGGAAACAAAGACACTGGTAAAGTGTTCCATTCCTTTGCGGAATTGGCAGGTAGAGGCACATATTTGTAGGACATGCCCACAGAGTATATGATAGTACAAGGCATAGCTGGCGTAGCAAATATAATAATAACATGGGGGAGTTTTCATGACGTGACCTATATATTTTTAGGGTTCCGTACCCAAAGGATAAAACGGACCCTATTACTAAGGCTCCGCTGTCTGTCTGTCTGTCTGTCCGTCTGTCACCAGGCTGTATCTCATGAACCGTGATAGTTAGACAGTTAAAATTTTCACAGATGATGTATTTCTGTTGCCTCTATAACAACAAATACAAACAAAACAGAATAAAATAAATATTTAAGGGAGCTCCCATACGAGATACGTCATTTTTTTGCTCGTTTTTAGAGATACTTGTACGGAACCCTTCGTGCGCGAGTCCGACTCACACTTGGCCGGGTATTTAATAAACCCAACTAAATGATTCGCGTTTAGAGATTTTATTTTTAATTACAGGCCCCTAAATTCTCAAGAGTAATATAATCAAAACAGCTTCATTAGTTACAATGTCAGAGAGTGCTAAATACCTACAAACACAGATATTGTACGTATATATATTGTAAGCATATATTATAGTAATTAACTGTATGTTGTATTGATGACTGGAGTTGGCAAATATGAATAAACATAATGTATCTACATATGATAGTAGCCGTACTGTTATTCAAAGGGTAATTCAGCACTCATCTTTTTAATCGTCATCGTCATCCACCAGAAGACGTCCACTGCTGAACATAGGCCTCCCCCACAGAGCGCCACTTTGAGCAGCTGCTTGCCTCCTGGATCCATCGGCACCCCACAGGTTTGACCAGACCGTCAGTCCTCCTAATCTTTTAAATCAGTTATTTAATAAATATTTATTGCTTTAATAATAGTTGCATCCTTCATTTCCTCTCCTGCAGGCAAGTGGTCCTAGTATCAGAATTTTAAGCCACCCAAAGTTTACCGGTTTGGCTTAACGACTGTCTGAATTGGACCAACAGCTTCACGTACCCTACAAAGCACAACAACGTTCAGATGTAAATTATCACTTTTTGTAGTAGTCACCCACTCAAGTGATGACGAAGTTATGAACGGTGAGTTTCCAATCTACCGAACCGAGGTGCACTGTAACTCGATGGAATTTTTCCCAATAGGTACATTGATCTGATGCTCACTCAGTGGGACTCCTTGGGACTCCTCCGCAAACAAAATTTACAGGCAAGCTACTGAGTACTGTGCAAGTGTGCACTGACCTGTATTAAACCAGTACGCTGGACTTCATCATCATCATCCTTTTTGCCTTTTTCCCATTGGAAATATTGGGGTCGGCTCCCAGTCTAACCTGTAGCGGCGAGCTACCAGAAATACACGAGCGACTGCCATCTCACCTCGCAACCCATGGAACCAGTAACAGGGATTGGTTAGACCAGGCGTCAGATTCTATCAGGCGTCTGACTATAACCGTAACGATTGCTATAGATGTTCTTATGACAACCAGGACCGACGGCTCAACGTGCTCTCCGAGGCACGGAGCGATGGCATTGAGAACTGCACACAACTTACTAGATAAGTCATTGGTGCAGGGGCGAGGATTGAACCCGGTGCCGTAAGATTGCGAAGCACACATGCTACCGCTCGGCCACCATCGCTGGACTTCATGTTAACGAATACTGACTGAAGGCATTTGATTTTCGCCACTTTGGCGCTGATTGCTAAGAGTGACATTGTGAGTGTCCTCGGAACGAATTAAAGCAACGATACAACGCGATGGGTTTGCAAATTATAGTTTTCAGGACATTCGGAGTGGCGCTTCAAATCGTCACAAGAAATTCTCAATTATTGCACGATATCCAGAGACTAGAGTATAGAGAGAATAGAGTATAATGAAGTATGTAGTACATAACGGCATTATAATCTCTATTTTGATATATCTCTTGGAAATCACATCACACTTAGGTGTTATATTGACACACATGTTTTGCATGTGTCGAGCGTTGTGTCCAGTTATTGGCTTATGATCTGTGAACAGGGCTGGAGTGAGGTGAAATTATTTACTATGAACTGGGGTCTTGACTTAGCACGATTCAGTCGATGACCTAAAGTGAGGCAAAGGGCGGGATTTTTGATCCGTAGTCAAGGTAACCAATGATAAAAACTCTCAAATTTCTAACCAATGGTCAAAATTTACAATTTAGAAAATTGCAAAAACATTTTTTTTTTACGAATGAATGACGTGACGAGCGAGTCGTTCACCAGATGTTAAGCAACACGGCCGCCCATATCATATAATGACATTAAAATTAAAGCCATTCAAAGCGGAATTATTGAATTGGTTACGACATAAGAACTTTTATTCTATCTATAAACGATCTCTTGAATTTTAAACATTAGTAAATTAATAATAATTGATTCTGAATATATTTTATGACTATCGTAAATGACGTATATATTGAGGTAAAAAAACTTGAAAAAAAAAAACAACCAAATTGAGAATCTTCTCTTTGTAGTCGGTTGATAAAAGGTGGAAAACAATTGTTTGCAGTTCAACGACCCCGGGTTAGTCGACCTCAGTTTCTCAGTTTCCTGCATAACATAAAAAGACTATATAATTGAAATACCTAACAAAAATTTAATAAAATTTACGCATGCATTCTAAACCTATCCCTACTTCCCAACTTATACCTATTATATAAAAGTAAAACGCCGTCTCGAGTGGCGACCACGAACCGGAAGACGCTGCGTAGGGGCTAGCGTAGGCCTCCCACTAGGTGGACCGACGATCTGGCCCCCCTATTCCATAAAGCGACATATCATATTAAACCTTCAAATGTCAGTTGAATATGCCAAACAAGCGTTTCATATAACAAAAATTCTATACGTGACTGATGATTTCAGTCATATTGACTGACAATTGTAGGTTTAATGATTTCTCACTTTATGAACTAGGGGCCTGGTTGAAACCGCGGGGAGCCAATGGATGCAGGAGGCAAGCAGCCGCTCCAAGTGGCATTCTATGGGAGAGGACGATGCTCAGCATTGGACGTCTTCAGGCTGTTGAATGATGATGAAAAAGCCGTCCGTTTGTCCAGTTTTTACGCCAAAACGGCTGCACCAATTTCGCCTACATTTTAAACACTGCACTGCATTGCAGATACTACCAAAAACAACATGGGGTATTTTTTAACCGGGAAAGTTAATAGTTTCCGTGGAAAAACGCCTAAATATTGAATGACACCGAGGGCGCTTTTTAAGTAACTTATAAAACTTGTATCTTAGTTATGGAGCATAAATCTTAAAAATAACCGCTTAGTGCCAGATAAGTAAAGTAAAAGATGACGTAAGCAACACGTATCATAGTTAAGCTTAAGTGACATTCAAATATGGAGAAGTTAAGTGTTTTACATTATAATAGCGTGAACAACAATTTCTGATGCAAGTATTTTCTAGTCACAACTATTACAGTTAGTTAAAAATATTATTATTTATCATTACACTAAGCCTGACTGATTGTCTGTGTTGACGCATATGCCGCCCCCCAGGTGAACCGACGATCTGGTGAAAACCGCGGAGAGCCGATGGATACAGGAAGAGAGCAGTAGCTCCAAGTGGCGTTCTCTGGGGGAGGCCTATGTTCAGCAGTGGGCGTCTTCAGGCTGTTGATGATGATGAAGACCAGAGCTCCTACCAACTGCGCTGTGAGGCTAGTCAAGCATCGTCACTTACCATCAGGTGAGACAGTGGGCATGTAAGCCTATGATAAAAAAAACCCCATCGTTGCCCCGAAGCCTAGTTAAACGTTGTGACATGAATAATAGTACAAATAATCTATACCGAGGTAATGCCAGACTAGCTTAGCTACTAGTGAGTGATGGTGTCGAACTAGCGTGTGTCGATGTAGCGTGATTTCGAACCGTAGTGATTCGCAACTCAGTGTTGTCACGCTTTGATGATTCGAACCTCAGTTCGTCGCACAAGCGTAGGGCACTCCTATAACAGAGTACTTACCTAGCAGTTCTTTTTTGTAAGTCATTGAAGAACACTCCTGCCGTCGACCCTGTATTTGCATCAGACATTTCGCACGATAACAAACTACTTACAGTATAAAATATTAAGCTGTTGAGATAATTTGTGAGTTGAGAGATTCTATCAATACAGCTGGTCAAGTGTGAACGGCAATGTTACCGAGAGTTCTTTCTCTATTATTCCTATTTTTGTGGTTCCTTCATGAGATAAACATACAAACCACAAGAAATCGATTTACGTAAGCTAATTTCTAAGTACTACCAAAATATTGGTTATTAACGGGATATTTACAATGTAATTTTTTTTTATATTTTTTTTTTCTTTTTTGTTTATTATTTGTTTTTTATTTATTTGTGTTAGTCTGCCTCCCTTTACCGTCCATCCATTCATCCTTTTCCCCTATCTTTTTCCCTGTACCTTTTCTCTTCTCGTAGGTCCAGGGTTAGGGCGTAATAGTTATTAATGATATTAGGGCGGCAAGTTGGTTTTTACAAACGAGTAGACAAATGTTACCATACAGAATTACCATAGTCACGAGTTTGTGGAAACCAATTTCCGGACGTGTATCATACAACGTTTTTCAATACATTTGCGAGAAAAGAGTACAATAGGTAATGAAACAAACTTTTGTTTATTAGTGGGAAAGTCGCAACAAACAATCTTTGATGTTTCTAATCTAATATGAAAATGAGCTAAAATGGCGCGCATTTATTTACAATTCAAATGGCGCCACGTGCGTGTGGTGAAAATTGGCACTAAGTACATCTTTAGTTTCATTTTCTTTTTGGTATTAAAGTGAGACAAACGTATTGAACAAAAACGCTTCCAAGGAGTTTCGATCATTCAGCTTATTTATTCTCGTTATGTGAAACTCTTTGGTGGAATTCTCATATATTTTTTTCAACATATTTGCTCAAAAAATGCACTAACAAAGCCTGTGTACATTGTTCGAAAGTTAAACATTACGCACCAAACAACGGAGCGTGCGGTAAAATAGGTACTCTCACCTAAGTACCTATTTTACCACATCCAACGTTGTATAGCGCCGTGCGTAACCTTTACGGTATTTATTAAATTTCCATAGAAAATATATAAGAATTCCACCAAAGAGTTTCACATAACGAGAATAAATAAGCTGAAGGATCGAAACTCCTTGGAAGCGTTTTTGCTCAATACGTTTGTCTCACTTTAATACTAAAGAGAAAATGAAACTAAAGTTGTAGTTCTAATTTTCACCACACGCACGTGGCGCCATTTGAATATTAAATGCGCGCCGTGCGCGCCATTTTAGCCCATTTTCATATTAGATTAGAAACATCAAAGATTGTTTGTTGCGACTTTCCCACTAATAAACAAAAGTTTGTTTCACTAGCTATTGTACTGTTTTCTCGCAAATATGTTGAAAAAGGTTGTGTGATACACGTGCGGAAATTGGTTTCTACAAACTCGTGACTATGGTAAGCGCTCGACTTCGCCTCGGGCTTACATTTGTCTACTCGTTTGTAAAAACCAACTTACCGCCCTAATATCATAAATAACTATTATGGAAATTAAAAGTAAACCGTAAAGGTTACGCACGGCGCTATACAACGGAGGATGCGGTAAAATAGGTACTTAGGTGAGAGTACCTATTTTACCGCACGCTCCATTGTATGGTGCGTAATGTTTAACTTTCGAACAATGTATACAGGCTTTGTAAATGCATTTTTGAGCAAGTGTGTTGAAAAAGTTATTACGCATGCGAAGCTATGTAAACAAATTCATAAGAAAAAATATCACAGACATCACATCACATCATCAGCTAGAAGACGTCCACTGCTGAACATAGGCCTCTCCCATTAAAGCACTACTTTGGACGCTTATCATAGAGGGGGATTTGTTATAACCACCACGCATGGCAAGTGGCTTGGTGATCACAGAAGATTTTAATGTACCGAGGATAATGCTGCTGCACATTCCCTGGATATACCCTTAGATGGCTCTTACGGCACCCACGGGAAGAGATGAAGTGGTCCTAAAAAACCGGGAACACACGGTAAAACCGACACGGTAAAAATATAGTATGTCTGTTTCATTATCTAAGAATAAACTGTGTATTTTTAATCCTAACGTTTTGGCATTATTATAAACACGGAACCTCAAAAAAATACAATGACAAGACAAACTCCCACGCACGTTAAAATATTCACAAAATTTACAAATTAGAATATAATTTTATTGATGATCATCTTACGGTCAATAAAATAAATGAGACACCAATAAATTAGATTGAGTTTTTAACATGTTCTGTCTGACCACTCGTCTGCCGTTTTTTTCTGGACATTTACACAGAATACGTTGATAAATTATGGTAGCTACTGGTAAACGGTATTTTTTTAAGATAGAATGATAAATAGTTCTGTTGTTATGCTTCCAAAACTTAGGTAGGTACTCGAAAAACCCATCCAAATACAGTCCGAATATGCAAATAATAACATAGCGTATGAACACAGATAACCCCCAATGGATACCGCATTACGGGATTTTTGTTCGGATCCTAGCTCACCAAAACTGGCGGAAGGCGCGGGTTGCGGGGACTGGAGCCAATGCGCTATTATTGGCTGTTTTGAGTGACGCCCTAATAATGAACTCTAATAATTGGTCGAAACTAAGGCCGTGTTGCTAAGCGGCGATTTATATAGAACCATTTACGCCAATGCGTGGTGCGCGGTCGTCGTCTTTCATGCGGTATCTATTGGGGGTTATCTGTGCGTATGAACCACAGAACACGCTATTCCTTAGTATAAATTTTCTTTTATTGTAATTAATCGAAATCTAATTTACTTTACCCGTATTCTGCATTAACTATCAGGATGTTAAACTATCTGTGTGTGAAATTTCATTAAAATCGGTTTAATATTTTAGGCGTGAGAGCTACTCAAACAAATATGAACAAAATAAGTTTTATTTTTGTAGGACGATAGAAAAAAGGCAGCGATGGTGGCCGAGCAATAGCATGTGCGCTTCGCAATCTTACGGCACCGGGTTCAATCATCGGCCATACACCAATGACTTATCTAGTAAGTTATGTTATGTAACGTTAAGCCGTCGGCCCCGGTTGTCATAAGAGCATCTTGGCAATCGTTACGGGTAGTCAGACGCCTGATAGAATCTGACGCCTGGTATAACCATCCCTGTTACTGGTTCCTTATAGGTTGCGTGCGAGGTCAGATGGCAGTCGCTCGTGTAATTCTGGTAGCTCGCCGCTTCAGGTTAGATTGGGAGCCGACCCCAATAACAAATGGGAAAAGGCAAAGACGATGATGATGATGAACTAAATGATAGAAAATACTTTATTGACTACCTACTCTATATAAAAAGATTTAAAAAATACTTTGTGCTTTCTCTCTTACGCTCGCGCTTTAAGCCATCATTTATTACGGACCATTCATAAAGATAAACGCTTGAAAATATATTTTCCAACCTCCATAAAACTCATAACCTAAACACAGAATTCGCCCTATTTACATAGGTCAACCTAGATAACTTAGTAAAGTGAACAAATTCTAAAAAACTTTTTTACTTAAATCTTTTTTTTCCTGTCACACAGTCCCCAAACAACATTGTTACACAAGAATAGCATCACGTATTCCAAGTTAGCAATCCGTAGCTAAGCACTAGATAAGTGCCAACTTAAGTTTAACTTAGTAATGACTCATAACTTCAGAGGTCAATGGAGTCTGACCCGACGCGTGCGTATGCGTACTGAGTCACTATTAAGAATTAAGTTAACATATGGTAACTTATCGTGCTTAATTATAAATACAGCAGATAATTATGATTAAGTACACCCCGTAAATGTTTATGAATACCAATTATAAACAATGTTGTAAGGGTACGACGAAAAAGAGGCCTTGCTTCATTTTAAAGGATGATATAAAGAAGTAAATTAAGTTTTTAAGTAATATATGATTCTTACTTACTGGTACAATAGTTATGGAAACTTGCTTTATGGATTCTTGAGATGTACTTAACAAAAAAGGGGGTCATTGACCTGATATAAGTGTTGCAATAACCAGCAAGGTGCCGGGATTCGGACTCTTTAGACAACCTCTTTCGACCGTTAATAAAAATGTTACTTAACCCCGCAAAATCATTAGGCACCGCTACTACCCCGATTCGTAATTCGTCGGAACGATTCCTTATTCCAATTCTATTCTCTCATCTATATCGACTACAGACCTTTCAAAAGAGTCACTAAGAAAATCACCTTTAGTTGAGCTCGTATTTGATAACATCCCCGATGGAAAGTGATAATGCGACCGGCCCCCTAATTACGTAAAGTTTGCAACAGGCGTAAATTTCGCAACCATTGCTGTCAAAGCTGTCAAACGTCACTTTGGCAGAGCAGAAAGCGATCGAGTGCTAGATGACTGACTGTCGGACAATCGATGAACTAAAAATTGCATTATTTTGTTTCCGTCTATTGCTGTCCTGTTGATAGTGGCGACAGGCGAGCAACAGGCGGGCGACTGCGACTGATTGCTAAGTGTTGACTGTCGCTATGCTACTGCTGTTACTTTGCTGTTGCAATTTTTACATAATACGGGGGCCGGTCTATGTTGGAACAAGTTTGGCTATGAGTTTCCTATTCACCCTTGGTTTGAAGATGCCCATCGTAACTTGTAGGAAATAAGGAAGGAGGCAGTGTATTCCACTCCCAGTCATTCGAATAATGAATGAGCTAGCTAAACGTGATATTGTACGGATTCGAGGCATGAGGCACTAAGCCTGTAATACAGAACGATGAATGTCCTGTAAAACGGTTCCTAATTAACGTATAGTAGGTATGATGAAGCATGCAAAGTAGCAGCAAACATTCTTTCGCAGAGCAATAGGCTTGAAAAAAAATATGTAAAAAAATTATAAAGTTACAAACATTTTAAAATACAGGAATAGAAAGAAACAGTTCAAACGTGCAGTGACGTCAGTTTTTGCTCCTTCATAGTAGGTACCCCATTACTAAGCTGTGGTAGCTTTTTTTTTTTTTTTATAGTAGGACCATATACAACAACGTTTAATATCTACAGACATCGAGCGTGCGTGCATACGGGTCTTAGAGCGCTAAATAGCTTTTTTAGCTTTATAGATGAATCACTAACCTGAAGATAATTTTACTTCAGTTTAAAACATAGATTGAGTGGCGAAAATTTTAAGTCTGTGGTTTGAAACGTCATTTCCACCTACGTTCCTTTATAGTACATGCCCTCAGCCTTTCCTCAGCACAATCGATAAGATCCCCACAGCAATCGAGATCTTGAGGAAGTGATAACCCGCACGAAGGCCGATAACGTACGGCTGGCGAACCGACCGGCCGCGGCCGGCCTACTGACCCCAAGGCAAAGAATGGAGATGAGAAAAAAATTGCCTATTAAAACTCTTACTCGGGGAGGTCTATGATCTTCGCTCGATCCGTAATTTCTTTTATACTTTGTGGTATCATGAATAGGCAAGTATTTGACCGTTAATTTGTAAGAACTGAGTGGGCAAAAAAGGTTTGAAGGCAAGAAATTCTTATTGTAATTTCACAACAAAAAATTGCTATTTTCTATATACAAACCAATATTTAATAAACATTTTTTGAATTAACTTATGTAGGTGTAATGTTTTTTTTTTTGTTTAACAATCGACTAATATTTTTAATATATTTTGTAGAATAAAGACAAAATATTTTATATTGGTCTTGCATTAGTATATAATACACTAGCGGTCCGCCCCGGCTTCGCACGGGTATATTAGTTTGCGCAGCGCACGCGATGTAAAGAATATTTTAGGTAACTTTTTTACACCTTGGGTTACGTTATTGGAGTTTTAGTAAGGATCCCCAATTTTTATTGAAAATATAATATAGCCTATGTCACCCGGGGATAGTATAGCTTCCCAACAGTGAAACAATTTTTCAAATCAGTTCAGCAGTTTCGGAGCCTATTCAATGCAAACAAACAAACAATCAAATCTTTCCTCTTTATAATATTGGTATAGATTATAATCATTATAGAATCAGCATACAATTATGTATTTTGTTACTCAGGAAGTAACATTCCGAGGTCAATATAACACTTAAACATACTAAAACAACTAAAATAGCAGCACTGTTCAAAAAAAAGCCTTCTCGCATCATTCCCTGACCACACGTCCCCAGCACACTCGCAGCGTTCCCTCGCTGAATGGCCAAAGATATTTGCTGGACCACAAACCAGTCTGACCGGAGATCCCGCCCTTATGCCTAATTTAAGTATATAATTACACTGATAAAAACTATTAGATATTGTAAAAAGGAGAAAGACATAGGTAAGTATCAGGCCACAAAATTCAATAAAATCTAAAAACACACTCGTGAAGATATTTTCCTCAAATCGGTGTCAAGGCAAGAATTCCTACGGAAACGCTCCCTTTTAGGGACTTGCTAATTCTCCGAGTCAAGTGCAGCGTAGGCAGGTGAGAAGTATTTGTGTGCGAAGCTAATTCTGTCTTGTATTTGTATGAAAGTTTGACATGTTAGGAAATAGGTTTTTTTATTGCGCACGTAAAATATACCTATATAATGTTTGTTTTTGCTTTAGTCTTGGTATCACAATCTCATAAACTACTTTTAAATTAGTTACTTTATATTATTATAGAACGGACCCTATTACTAAGGCTACACTGTCTGTCTCAAGAACCGTGATAGTTAAACAGTTGAAATTTTCACAGATGATGTATTTCTATTGCCGCTATAACAATAACAAATGCTAAAAAACAGAATAAAATAAATATTTAAGGGGGCTCCCATTCAACAAACGAGTTTTTTTTGCTCGTTTTTATAGATAATAGTACGGAACCCTTCGTGCGCGAGTTCGACTCGCATTTGGCCGGTTATTTTTACTGTTTACTTCAATGTAATATTTGACCGGACCGTGACTAAGACTAGACTTTATTTGAACTGTAATAGACTATATAGGTACATTAAATAGGTACTTATCCCAAAACATTACGGATATTCGCTTCTACCCCAATAATCTTTGGCGCACAACGCGAGCAGTCCCGCCCCAGGTCACCCCACGACTCGCCCTCGGCCAATTCCCGGACTTTTGGAAATATTTCTCGAGAAATTTACTCTCATGATATGCATTTAGCTCGTTGAAAGATGTTTTAAAGGCGCCGAAAGTGCTTGGGGCGTGATTTCTGACGAACTTTTTAAGCGGATGGATGATATGTGAGCCGGCTGATTGGAAAGAAATGAGGTGTGGGAAATTACATTGTTATTTATATCTACTTTCTACGTAACTTTGTGTGTGTATAAGGACATAAATATTGTAGTACTACCGTATATACCTAAGACACCCAACGTCTTTCTAGGCACCCTGCCTAGAGAGACATTGGGTTCACGTTTACCCATTTTCTTGCGGGACCTCTAAATACTTTTTATTTATTTATTTTCCAGGATTTAAATTATATTACACTAGCGGCTCGCCCCGGCTTCGCACGTGTAGTGGTGTAGCCTATGTTACTCAGGGTGAGTGTAGCTTTCCAATGGTGAAAGAATTTTTGAAATCGGCACAGTAGTTTTTGAGTTTATTCATTACACACAAAAATACAAATATTTCCTCTTTATAATAGTGATGTAGATCAGTGTTGTAAGAAATTTTTGTGGAAAAAGTCTGTCCGATAGTAAGTGATGACGCGGGTTGGTTTGTAATTGATAACAGAAGATTAATAAATGATAGATTTCATGAAAAAAAGCCTTGCTGAATGTCAATCGAGTTATAGATTTCGAACCTAGCATGGTTGTACATACATAATCAGCTTGCGGACCTTATTATAAAAAAATGTTGCGCGTTCAAAATACACACACATTGACAAAAAGTTAGTATAATGGATGCTCTTATCGTTTAAAGCGATCTCTTCCAGATAACCTTTGGATGGAAATTCTGACATGCTTTTAAACACTACTAGGTGGCAGGACTTTTCTGCAAAGTTCGTCTAGGTAGGTACCACCGCTTTGCCGGTTATTCTGCCGCCAAGCAGTAGAGTGCAAGCAAGCACTACTGTGTTCCGGTTTGAAGAGCATTTTAGCCATTTGTAGCTAGTGGAACTACTGGGCAAATGAGGCTTTATGATCTGATCAGTGATCACGCAGTCTAGTGATCTTATTACTACACTGTGTGATGTCTCAGGATGACGTGCGCAGTGCAGTGTCACGCGAAACTTTATTATTTTAAAGTTCCGAGTGACACTGCAACTGTTATAGGCGGCTGTGTTGCTTAACATCAGTTGAACGACTAGCTCACTAGCATCATTCATTATCATAAAAAAAATACTAAAAAAATTTAACAATTATTCAATGTTCCGTTTCTAATGTGTTAAGTACAATATAAAGAAAATAAGCGTTACCTATGTAGCCGTGTGGTCCCGGCGGTGTGAGGAAAGGACCACCCCATCTCTTCCCGTGGGTGCCGTAAGATCCAGCTAAGGAAATATCCAGAGCATAGGCAGCAGCATTCTCCTAGGTACATTAAATCTTCAGCGATCACCAACCCACCTGCCACGCGTGGTGATCATGGCAAACCCCCTATAATAAGCGTCCAAAGTGGTATTTTATGGGGAGGCCTATGTTCAGCAGTACACGTCCTCCGGTGTATGTATCGATTACTTTATTTCATTCATTAGTATTTAGGGTACGTCCAATGTCCATACAAGGCAATGCGCAGCCGTTGTAGTTACTCTCCACCCACTCTAAGAAATTATATTTAACGACAAATAAAGTTAATGATCGCAAATTACACGTATATATCGTAAATAAATAAAAGGAAATCACTTTAACATTACCTATTCTATTGCCAGTGGTACAATTATCCTTGTTTGGTAACGCAAACCGAGGTTATACACTTTAAGGCGGCGTCTGATCACAGCGAAAACAAAAGCACTATTTTTGAGAGCTCAGTGACGAAATAAAATAACCAGATATAAAAAAAAGTTTGAATAGGAAATATAACAAAGAAGAATGATAACCGAATACTTTGATTTACTGATGATGACGATTTACACTTTGAAAGTACTTTGATTTTTCCAAAATAAAATCATAGAATGACCGCAAAAAAATAATAATTTGTCAACGTAGTGCTCCTAGTTTTCAGCGATAACAATTTTTTTTACGAACTAAATGGCCAGGCTGGTGTTTTAAACATATCACCGTGTTTTTTTTTATATGCCTATTTCCGTTATGCCACGAAAACCGGCAAAATTAACACAGTTTCAAGCGCAGACGTAGTTTGTTTGACATCAAAAATGATCTGCGATTTTCAACTTGGAACAAAGCTTTGTAAAGACCTCCTAGAAACATACAAGTCGTGCTTGGACGCCGCCTTAACAAAGTAGTAATACATATACTGGGTGGCGCAAAAGTAAAGACCCTATTTGGTTCAGCTATAACATTTTTTCTAAATTAGAAAACTAGATTTAGGTTTTTTTAAATGTATATTTGTGCCATTAAATTTCGTACCATTAGGATTTAAAGATGATGTCTTTTAAATGGTGACCTCCAGAGTTGATACACATTTGAGCCCTATTTATGACATTTTGCATAACTTGCCGTAACACTTCCTGCGATATGTTCGTTATTTCTTGACGAATGTTTTCTTTTAGAGCTGCGAGAGTCTGTGGCTTGTTCACATACACCCGAGATTTCAAAAAACCCCAAAGAAAGAACTCTGGACTGGTCAGATCGGGTGATCTTGCAGGCCAAGGCAAATCGCCAAAACGAGAGATAACTCGGCTTGGAAAAGCGTCCCTCACTAAGTCCATAGTGTCGCGCGCTGTGTGTGCCGTAGCGCCGTCTTGTTGAAACCAGATGTGCTCCAGCCCCAATTCGTCCAAACTGGGTATCAAAAACTCACGTAACATGGTTCTGTAGCGTTCTCCAGTGACAGTTATCGCATTGCCTCCAGCGTCTTCGAAAAAATAGGGTCCGATCACTCTGCCACACCATACAGTAACTTTTAGTGGGTGTAGAGGTGTTTCTTGAATAATGCGCGGATTATCAGTGCCCCAGAACCGAGTATTCTGCTTATTGACATGCCCTGAGAAGTGTTACGGCAAGTTATGCAAAATGTCATAAATAGGGCTCAAATGTGTATCAACTCTGGAGGTCACCATTTAAAAGACATCATCTTTAAATCCTAATGGTACGAAATTTAATGGCACAAATATACATTTAAAAAAACCTAAATCTAGTTTTCTAATTTAGAAAAAATGTTATAGCTGAACCAAATAGGGTCTTTACTTTTGCGCCACCCAGTATATACGTGTGACACGTCAACATATATGGTATTAAATAATGCTTGTAAGACCTTTAAGAATTTTATTAATGCAATTTTAACACGATCTTGCAAGTTTGAACTGCTTATAAGGGATTTAATTCTAATTATTATTACCTGCAATGGTAATTGAAATCACCATGTCCATATTTTTTTCCTTTGAGACGTGATGCTGGTCGTTCGCCTGATATTAAGCAACACGGCCGCCCATAACAGTTGCAGTGTCACTCGGAATTTTTAAATATAGATTTTCGCGTGACACTGCACTGCGCACGTCATCCTGAGACATCAGCACAGTTTAGTAATATTACTTGACTGTGATATCAAGTTTTATAGTCTAATTTGTCCAGTAATTTCACTAGCTACAATGCCTTTCAAAGCGGAACACATTACTGCTTGGACACTACTACTTGGCGGCAGAATAACAGGCAAAGCGGTGTTACCTATCTAGACGAACTTTGCAGAAAAGACCTACCACCTAGTCTTGTACCTTCCTGGACGGTAAGTGATCACCGTCGCTTCTCCTTATTCTTATTTGAATTAAGGTAAGGTCTGCACTTGGTCGTGTGATTCTGGTTTAAGAATAGGACCACTCCATCTCTTCTCGTGGGTACCATTAGAGCCGGCTAAGGTCATGATATGCCCAGGGAATGGGTAGCAGCATTCTCCTCGGGACACAAAAATCTTCTACCTACGCTCCAAGACAACGAAGTGAGGTAATTTTGGCAACGGTCCTTCACCGTTGTATGAATGGGTGCAGATTCCGTACATAGCTTAAGTGATTTGTCAAGTAGAATTTAAACCTGGATACGTCGGTTTTAAAGTCGCAAATGTTACCACTTCGCTTTGTTCCTAATTTCAAAACCCACATTCTTCCTTGACACCATGTTTGGACTACTATGATTCACTATGATACAATTAACATTCCTATGCCGAGGAATTTGTCACAATACAAAGGTAACTAAAGAGATCATAAATCTCGGACTTAAATTAAACATTTTAGTTGTTCACACAAAAGGTTTTGATAAGTAGGACCCTTTAACTTAAGGTAGGGGCAAAGCTCTATAGACATTGACGATTAAACTACTTGACTTCGCAGTTCTCCTCAGCTCAGCTGAAATGTGCTTTATTAGCCATAGTCCACGAACAAAATAGTCGAAAATTTAAATTTGACATGCCTACATATTGACCAATGACAGAAATACGCTGACCACAACCGCAGCGATGAAGTGTAATTTTCTCTTGTTATTCTTGCTTTTAGCCCCCAATAGCCCCAATTATAACAAATACCATATCGCTTAACATCAGACGAACGACTAGCTCGTCACGTCATTCACAAACTTAAAAAGTTGTCTACTCTATTTAAATCTACTGAACAAATCAGTCAATGGTTGTTAACCCTACCTGTTCTTCACTGAGATCTATGATTCAACTTTTCTATATTGCATGAATTAATTTGATTGAGCGCTTTCTGTTTTGTGGCTTTTTTTATGTAGAATGAGCCTGCGTTTGACTACATCTAACCTGATGGTAAGCGACGATGCAGCCGAAGGTGTAGCACGCAGGTTCATGAGGTACCTATTCACTCTTGTCTTAAAAAGACCCAGGTTATATTTGTTAGGAAACAAGAACGCCGGGAGCAAATTCCATTCCCTAGCAGTCCGCATAATGAAGGACTCAGCGAAACGCTTGGTGCGGCAAGTAGGCAAGTCTACTACATAGGGATGAAACGACTCTCCGCGCCTTGTAGTCCTGTCGCGGAATGGAGATGGTGTTGCTGAGATTAGTCTGCTATTAGTTGTGCCATTAGGTGATGCGGTCAAACGGTGGCCTATACCTACGTACATAAAAAAATTACCTATTGTTTTATTAAAATCCATCAATGAATCTGATACATTATAAAATAATGTTTTATAATGTATCATTCTGATTCCATTATAAAACATTATTTATTTACCTCGACGTTTCAATGAAGTTGCATTTGCCGTGGTCAGTACCACGATACATGTTGCACTTATGTATGATAATCGTTCAAAACAACTTTAGGAAATAAGTATAAGACATCACTGTAATACCCTCTCCATCGGTTTGTTACCTCAAGCCCTACAAACAATGGTGGACTGTATCTGAGTAGCGTAGGCGTCATGAGTCAAGCTCCTAATTTTAAAAGGTGAAAGTGCGTTTCAAACTGTAGACTTTCGTTTTACGTTTTTGATTTACAGGTAAAACGTGTCTTGTTAAATGATAACGGAATGGCCCAATTAGGGTAAGTAGCCAACCCATGTTGCATGATCTATCTAAAGCTCTAAAATAACTGCTCTTGTTTCAAAAGAGAAACTATTTTGGAGCATCGATAAAAAGAACACCCAAAAGCCTTCCCAAGTCTTAGGTTTCCGATACAATTTTGCATCATTATCAGCCTGAAGACGTCAATGCCCATCACTTATGCCCATACTGTTGGATGCGAGGTAAGCAGTGGGTCCAGCGGCTGCTTACCTCCTGTTTCGGATTTTCGATCCACAATCTCGGGGTTTAGTTTTGCTCCATGTTATGTCAAACAGTAGTATTCAAACTTTATGGAGGCTGATGTTTCTCCCTGATCTGTGGCTTGCTATGGAAAGGGTGCTGTGATTAAGGACATGCAGTTCTTCCTCATCATCATCAATAGCCTCAAGACGTCCACTGCTGACCCTGGGCCTCTCCCACAGAGCACCACTTTGAGCAGCTGCTTGCCTTCCGTATCCATCGGTGGGAGCCTCTGGGTGGACCAGGTGTTCTAGGTGGACCAACGACCGCGGAGACACGGTTTTCAGCAGGTCGCCGGTCCACCTAGTGGGGCGCTGGCCTACGCTGCGTTTTCCGGTTCGTGGTCGCCACTCGAGAGCTTTTCTTCCCCATCGGATTGTCTTCGTCCTCACCTCTCCGAAATATGTTGTATTAAATATAAGCCATGCTACTTTACGACTGGTAGGGAAACAGACAGTAGGTCGGTACCTAATGCAAGTTTAATTACCATACTTCCAGTCATATTTAAAACATAAACATAATTTATTACAAAAAAATTATATAAAAATAATCGTCTTGTTAAATATAAATACCATTCTCCGTACATAAGTAATTCTAAATTATGCACAGAGTATTTTAATATCTAGCCATCCGAGTTCAGAGTAAAGACAAGAAAAAACTGGTCAAGAAAAAGTAGCTTCGTAGAAAACTTGAGCGGGTGGACATGGACAACTGTTGTACCGCCATATATGAGCTCGTTAAATTCTTGTTGAGCATTACTGTGGTGTACTGGGCTTTATTATTTTATTATGAAAATCCTGGACTTGTTATGAATAACAGTTTTGTCGTTCACTATAGCATGAAAAAACACATGCTATACTGCCTGGGAGTAAACCATAAGATTCCTCACATCTTGGTACCTGGGTACTTGGTACTAGGTGGTAGGACTTTCCTGCAAAGTTCGTCTAGGTAGGTACCACCGCTTTGCCAGTTATTCTGCCGCCAAGCAGTAGTGTGCAAGCACTACTGTGTTCCGGTTTGAAGGGCATTGTAGCTAGTGAAATTACTGGGCAAATGAGACTTTATGATCTGATCACTCAGTCTAGTAATCTGATTACTAGACTGTGTGATGTCTCAGGATGACGTGCGCAGTGCAGTGTCACGCGAAACTTTATTGTTTTAAAGTTCTGAGTGACACTGCAACTGTTATGGGCGGCCGTGTCGCTTAACATCTGGTGAACGACTAGCTCGCCACGTCATTCAATCGCATATAAAAAAAAAAAACCTATTAGACAGAAGTACGCGTCAGTAAATCACGAAAGAAAGAGTAGACCGTATATTCTACTGGTGCAACATCGCCAGTTCTAAACAAATGTTTACAAAGTTAAAGAAATCTTACACACATAAAAATATGGGCTTCAGCCCATAATTTGATGTGTATGAGTTTTTTATTGTGCGTGTTTTATTTTGGTGTTTTTGTCGCGCCATCTGTGCTTTTAACAACTCCAAGAAAGTTCAACTCTCCAATAAATTTTTTTAAATATTGATTGATAAATGCATGATAAACGTGGAAGCAAATCAGTGCGTCTGTTTGCACATGTAGACCAGGGTCGATAATTTTTAAAACCAAAAAAAATAATAGTAGGATGAAACCCATTAGAAAAGGAGGGAAATATTATAAAAATGAAAGGAAAAATAATTTACGGGCGATCTGAGGTCGGGAAGGGGATGGGGGTGAGTTTTTAAGGGTAAAAAATGGTTTTTCTCGATTTCCGGCAAAACTAAAAGTCGTATCGAAAAAAGTCAAATGGCAAAGTTGTAGGTAATAAAAAGATCTAAAACTTTTGTATATACACTTTTTTCACATAACCTCAAAATTTATGTGAAAAATCCAAAAAACCAAGTTTTTGGTTTTTTATTTTTATCTTTTACAAAAAAAAATTTTTTTTAACGAAATTTGGTGAAAACTTACCTTTTTATGTCCCAAATACGCTGTAATTTATTTGATTAAAAATATTTATTTTTTCACCTTATTTTGAATGAATATGAAAAAAACACCTTAATTTTCAATCGAAAATTCACCCGTCAAAATATCAGCTTTTTTCAAAAAGTTGGTATGGTTTCTGTTCGTTGAAATCTCTACTTTCCGATGGTGAAAAAAAAAAAATATGTTACTACAGTAAATCTTCTCAGAAAATGCAAAAAATCAAAAAAAACTTGAATTCGAAAAATTCTTTTAATTATTATAAATAATTTTGAGCTATTTATTAAAATTTACACTTTAATTACTCGAAAACGTTAGATTACATGTGACATTGATAACAAAAAAATTGCAAATAAAAATATACTACTATAATTAACAAACAAATAAGTTAATAAAATTAATATTTAATAAGACATCTACAATATTTGGAGAAAGTTGTCGAATCTTCTTTAAATTATATGCGTAGATGCCTATTTATAACTATTTAAAGATAAATTATATATACCTGAGTAGATATACCTGAGTGACCTACGAAAAATTGTAGCCCATCAAAAGGTATTTCGTGGAGAAGTGGGGAAGGGGCTAGGCGGGTCTGGGTCTTACTACATACATACCTACTATTACACACTCCACACGACACTTAGCCATATTATTATTAATTTAATTCTCAAGCATGAATTGGTGTTTGTTATGTTGGTGTTCAATTAATAAATAAAGAGGAATTAGATTTTATTTCAAAACTTAAATAACATATAATAATAAGTATACTAAACTAAACTAGACCTAAAAACTAAACTATACCTAGAAACTTTAAAACTAAAATATAAAACTAAAAATAACAATCTAAAGGAATCTTGAACTATCTATAGACCGGCAAAGGTCTATAGATAGTTCAAGCAATCCGTGGAATCTGGCAACGTTCCCATAATGCTGGCATAAATAAATAAATAAATAAATAAATTATATACTATATATTTCGTAGCAGCTGTTACAACCGTTAGCCTAACCAGTATTCGAAATACAGTACAGTATACAACATCGTTTATAAAAATACACGTGCACGCTGAGTTTCTTGAAGATAATTGTGACAAGTTTACTTAAAAAAACAAAAAAACTTTTCGAATCTGCATAGGAAGGTAAATACTATCTCTATTTTTATCTGTATCAATCAACTCAAACATAAAAATCGTAATATTTTCTTTAAAAAATAGTATGCTTAACGTAACATAACCTAAACATTGAAATTAAATGATATTTTAGTACAAGATAAAAAAATAATAATCTCCTTAATTTTGCACAAACAAATTTAGTTAATCCCATGAAAAAAAAATATATTTCAAAGTACATAAAAAATATATTAAAAATCTATAAAATATATATCGTAAATGTATTTTTAATAACAAACTTTTGGCCGATTTCCATATATATTTAATACATTTTTAATACATTTATAATATATTTTTTATACATTTTGACATTTATTTCTTCAATATTTTTTTTTGATTTTTTGCATTTTCTGAGAAGATTTACTGTAGTAACATATATTTTTTTTTTCACCATCGGAAAGTAGAGATTTCAACGAACAGAAACCATACCAACTTTTTGAAAAAGCTGATATTTTGACGGGTGAATTTTCGATTGAAAATTAGGGTGTTTTTTTCATATTCATTCAAAATAAGGTGAAAAAATAAATATTTTTAATCAAATAAATTACAGCGTATTTGGGACATAAAAAGGTAAGTTTTCACCAAATTTCGTTAAAAAAAATTTTTTTTTGTAAAAGATAAAAATAAAAAACCAAAAACTTGGTTTTTTGGATTTTTCACATAAATTTTGAGGTTATGTGAAAAAAGTGTATATACAAAAGTTTTAGATCTTTTTATTACCTACAACTTTGCCATTTGACTTTTTTCGATACGACTTTTAGTTTTGCCGGAAATCGAGAAAAACCATTTTTTACCCTTAAAAACTCACCCCCATCCCCTTCCCGACCTCAGATCGCCCGTAAATTATTTTTCCTTTCATTTTTATAATATTTCCCTCCTTTTCTAATGGGTTTCATCCTACTATTATTTTTTTTCACTTTTTATTATTTTTCAAGGCTTCTACCCTGGTTTAATGAGGGATGCTAACCATGTAACAATGGCGCTTTAGTTATTGTTGTTACAATCTTACTCTTATTTGATACGCATTATCTGGTTGTCTGATGGCGGAACGATTATGGCGGAGTATGGTTATACCGTGTCGTGCCGTGTGGTCCCGGATTGCGATTAGAACTACCCCATCTCTTCCCGTGGGTGCGGTAAAAGCCGGCTAAGGGAATATCCAGGGAATGGGCAGCAGCATTTTCCACATTCAGTGTGCACTTCAGCGTGGCGCTTACGATAAAGACAACTCACGAAATGACTGATTATGGCGGTTTTTAATTAATATCTGTGTTTATGTAGTATTTTTCAAAATTATGAAGTCATCACAAAATTTTTATGATTGTTGAGAATCACAATTTTTTTTTTGTAAAAATGTATTTGATATAAACTCAGTAAAATTGGAACATTCAAATTAGAGGAAGGATTGCGACTTTTTTCTATAGTTATATTTATTAATCTTGTATTTGCGGTCATCACAAACGACTTAATGAAATGAATTACATGATATATTAAATTCAAAGCTCCACGTGTTGTAATTACGCCAGGAAACATCCCAAAAACACATTGTTTGCCCTACCCTTCGCCAGCTGAATATTCATATGTGGAAAACGTGTTTCATATTGTTAGGTATGGAATATAGCAAAAACGAGGGTCTGGGAAATTGTTCCCCGCTGACCAGGTCTGCTGGCAGGTTGGTAACTGTAACCAGGTAGCTCATCCAGATTCTGATAGTGCCAAAAACCTTTACGATCTGTACCAAGCAGCCGTTAAAATTAGATTTACTTAATTACCTAAACCTGGTTAGATAATAAGCGTGGCATATTCTATATTGTGTGTGGGGAGCCAATGGATGCAGAAGGCAATCAGCCGCTTAAAGTGGCGCTCTTTGTTGGAAGCCTATGTTCAGCAGTGGACGTCTTCAGGCTGATCATGATGATGATTCTGTAATAAACCCAGTATAAAAAAAATATGAACTTTTGCGAATAGGACGCAAAATTTCAAAAAGTGTATTTTAGCTATGTGTATTCATCAGGCAACATTGTCAAGTTACCACGGATTACATGCGAGTTTCACGTGAGCTTCCACACTTGAAGTACTGGTCATGCGTGACACTCGGCTTCCATGTTTATCCAACATGCGTGACACACGGCAGTTGTGTTTGTTTAGCGAAGTGGGTGTGGCTACGTCATCGGGTATTACCATTGTTGCTAAGTCATCTTTGTAATGTGGTTTGTAACTGTTAAGATTCTACGAATTGGAACTTCGAGTGCCTGTGGAAGACCCGGTCTCATCAGATGATATCTACTTTTTAAACTCCACAGCCTCCATTCATGGACGTATCACCCCTCCATTCAACAAAACCTCTTGCGGTTTTTTTTTTCATACATATTTTATTAAAATATCGCCCATCAGGTTAACTTTGTTTTGTGATCATTTCACATGGGAATCATGGATCATTAAATAGGTTTTTAGAAGTTTTCTCTGTGCTTTTACGTAGTGCAAGAAAATCTATAGTTTGACCACCAGAATGGTGCGAGTAGGTAACAAAGGCACTTTTTGGTCATAACGCAACGCAGGTTACATAGCGGGCTACCGCAAATGCCTCGGCGATCGACCGGTCGCCCGCGCCCGACGCTTTGGCCACCCCTGGTATATACTTCCTCCTTGCCGTAAGAGAAGGCTAGTGCCCTAACAGTGGGTTTACTTACTTAATTTCTAGGTAGTAAGACTTTTCTGCAAAATTCGTCTAGGTAGGTACCACCACTTTGCCAGTTTTTCTGCCGCCAAGCAGTAGTGTGCAAGCACTACTGTGTTCCGGTTTGAAGGGCATTGTAGCCAGTGAAATTACTGAGCAAATGAGACTTTATGGTCTGATCACACAGCCTAGTAATCTTATTACTAGGCTGTGTGAAGTCTTAGGATGACGTGCGCAGTGTGACGCAAAACTATAGTAAGTATTAATTTAGAGTTCCGAGTGACACTGCAATCTGTAGGCAGCCGTGACGCTTAACATCAGGCGAACGACTAGCTCGTTACATCATTCATTTAAATCAAAATAAAAAAATAGAAAAAATTTAAATCTATACCTAAACTGCTGAAACTCATAGCGTAGTTACACAGATAACGAATCTTTTGTGCCACTTTATTGTAATCCCAGTGTCATGGCCACATGAAACATTAAGTTACGTAAGCCGCAGCGTGGCCGCAGCCATCGAGCCGAGCGGTGGTGCGTTGAATGTATGTAGTATCTTCTAAATGGTCTGTGGTTGAATGGCCCAGCATTAGTATTCAACTCATGCGCATTGCTGTTAGTCCCCCCTCGGTTGAAGCACTTCTCTGCAATGCCTTGTGTAGTAAAGGTGGGGTGAAGTGGGAGCGAAGCGAATAATGTAGACTAGACATAAACTCTATAAAATAAATAATTTCTTGTGAATATTTCACACAGCGCCATCTAGGTCGACGTCGAGGTTAATCAAAATTATTTTTTGATAAATTTTTGGTGCGCAAAGAGATTTGTTTTGACTTTAAAATATCGTTCAACAAAAATATCATATTAATCCAAACAAGTTATCATACGTAAAAACGGTTACGATTGAAACAAAACTTTGATACCGTTGTATTTATGAAATCTTGTTTGGACTAATATGGTATTTTTGTTGAACAGTTGTAATGTTATTCATGATAATATAATTTAGCCAGAAATTACATAAGTAAATTTAGTTATTTAATATCTCCAAAAATATCGCAATGCGCGAGCGAGATAATGGATCTGCGTGTACAGCAGCCTTAAGCAAAGCTTGTAGGGAACTCCAGCTAATTATTATTAAGAATATAATTATGTACTATTGTAAATACATCCTTATATTATAATATACTGTCTTTGCACGGGTTAATTAGTTTCATGCCTGTCCAAGGAAAAGCTATAATGAAGAAGTAGAGCTCATCTTCATTATATAAACTATCAGACCCTTTTTACTTAATTCGCTCCCATAAAATAAATATTACGCCAAGTAATTTATTATTTCAACCAATCATTCACCTAAATGCCGATTTCAATTGGTAAATCTTCAAAAATAAAGGACGTTTGATAAAAAACTTTCACCCCCTTTTCATCCCCTTCATTTGTTCTTATTATAAAACTTACCCCTAAGGACCTACCCATGCCAAATTTCATCTTCGTAGATGTTTGACAAATGAGAGTGCTTTCAGAAGTTGAATTTCTGAAGGAATTTTCATTTGTCAACGCCAAACGTCAACGTCAGTTTATTTGTTTTTGTTTTTGCCTTTGGTCATTTTTTTCCTGATGTGACAATAATGACAGATGGTAGCGATATATCGTTGAAGTATGGACTAGCGCAACTCATCGCATCGCATCAGCTACAACACCAGCCTAAGCTAGATAAGGCAAGCTAACTGCCGCCGCGTCCGTCGCAAGCGCACGTATACAATAAAACTTCCAAATTGTCCGTACAATATGGTTCCACCTAATAAACCACTTGTGCCTCCACAAGTAGCCAGTAGTTAAAGAATGAACTGGTTGACACGGGTTTAACTATAACCAGTTATTTAAACCAAGGTTTGAGGTATGGTCTCAAATTTCACGACGTTTTTATTATCTATGAATAAAAACAATTTAGTTTGATGTGTTTTTACGACCATTCGCTATTCTAATTTATTTTATTTTCAAAGGAAAGTAAAACTTATAACAACTTTATATATTTATTTAATTTAACAAACTTATTTATCAGTTTTTAAGTATTCTATTTTCAATTATTATTTTAACATTTCTAAATTGATGATTTTGTATTTTTTAAATTTTATTAACTATTTTCACCATTTTATTTATTGATATATTTTTATTTTAACTACCTATTTATTTAATTGTATCTAATGTTTTTTTTTTATTTAATGTGTGTGATTATGATCCTAGTAGTTGGTCTAATAAATAAATGAATTATAATATAATTAGCCTTATGCATAGATATTTAATGCCGAAATACAGTAGAAGGCTAGTTAAAAGTTTTTTAAAGATTGGCTCCACTCCACTTGATTTACTTATATTTACTTAGTAAGTGCTAAGTAAGTACATTTACTTTCATTCATCGCTAAGGCACACCTAAGTCCAAGGTTTAATCACAGTCAAGTCTAAAGTCAAGCTCCAGTAAAGCGATGGACTTTACTGAATGCTTTGAAGTGTTAAGAGATCACGAAAACACACTTTTTCTCTTTTCGTCTACACGACTCTCAAAAACAGTTATATCCATCTAACATTACTCATCATCATATGGCTGCTTGCCTCCTGCATCCATCGGCTCCCCGCGTGATTAAAAATCATGTTTTGGTAAACAACCAACCAACCAAGCCAGATTATTTTTAATGTAGTTTTAGTTTCATGGTAGTTTAGTTTAAACATGAACAGGTGATCAGAAAAAAGCGATATACTGCTTAAATCATAAATACTAAACCAATAAATAGAATATTTTCACATTCCCTCTGAAGCTTCAATTAAAAGTTTATTTAGATATTTTAATTGTAATTACTTACGTACTTAAGAATATGTGTGGACATTTTATTTACTTACATCAAATAACCTTTTTTATAATGTTTACGACTAAACTCACTGTCACAATCTCAAAGTTAATGTAATTTAATTAGTAATAATTTATATTTAATTAAACCACGTAAAAATTAATAACGCTTATACACCACAGAGATAGTGGCGTAGCACCTTGCGCAAGAGAGCGCGTTGAACTCTTTTATATATAGGGTGGGTTTATGTTTAATCTAATGGGACCGGGAGCTCATCGCGTTTTCCAAAGTCTATCAGAGCGCCTGGTCGATGCGACGCGTGACCAAAATGCTGGCACTTATTTGGCCCAACGCATCAGCATTGCAATTCAACGTGGCAATGCGGCCAGCATGTTGGGTACGCTACCTACCGGTAGTGGGCTGGAGCACTTGGACTGTCTATAGGCCATCGCGGCTATTATACAGTCCATAAGTGTTCTTTGTAGTAGGTAGTGTAGCTAGTTTAGTTTAGTTTGGTTTAGTTTTTATTATTGTAGTAGTTAGCTTGAGTAATAAAGGCAATTTGCCCGTATAAAAAAAAAAATCTAAGCTTAATCTTTAGACTAAGATTGGAACGTTATTTTTTATTTGTAAGGCCATACTTTTAGATTCGTCTCAAAGAAATTTCATCAAAATCTGTTCAGTAGTTTGTTTTCTAAATCAAAATACCTGGATGTGTTTTATAGTTTTAACTGGTGTACCTATTAAACCTATGTCTATAAATATTTTAATTCAACACAATTGAAATATAAAAACCGAGATTTATCAAAATTATATTTTTTTTTGTGTAAATGATTAACGTGACGAGCGAGTCGTTCGCCGTATGTTAAGCGTCACTGCTACCCATAACAGATTGCAGTATCATTCGGAACTCTAAATTAATAGAGTTTTGCGTGACACTGCACTGCGCACGTCACCCTGAGACTTCACACAGTATGGTAATAAGATTACTAGACTGTGTAATCAGATCATAAAGTCTCATTTGCCCAGTAATTTCACTAGCTACAATGCCCTTCAAACCGGAACACAGTAGTGCTTGCACACTACTGCTTGGCGGCAGAATAACTGGCAAAGCGGTGGTACCTACCTAGACGAACTTTGCAGAAAAGTCCTACCACCTAATAAAAAAATTGATAACAAACCACTAAATGATATGAAACTCTTCTTTCCATCAACTTTCAAAATCGTAATCGCCGTTATACAATTCGTAGCGCAGCATCAATCTATCCGCAAGTTACAAATTGTAATGAGAAATGGAACCATTTTCCATCTCCTATTGCATAATCGGCTAAATTATTTGTTTCGATTATCATCTTATTCTAGGTAGTACTTTCAAAATTTGGAAAGATTGTCTTAGACAAAGACTTTGACCTGTGTAAATAGGGCGAATTTTGTGGTCTTAGAGCTCTTTCCGCGTTATGTATGCCAGTGCCTTTAATCAATCACCAATAGGAATAACAGTCCTTAATGTCTGACTGACTGACAGACAGACAGACATTATTGACTTTTTTATCACCTGGTAGGACTTTTTTGCAAAATTCGTCTAGGTAGGTACCATGGCTTTGCTAGTTTTTCTGCCGCCAAGCAGTAGTGTACAAACACTACTGTGTTCCGGTTTAAAGGGCCGTAGCTAGTGAAATTACTGGGCAAATGAGACTTAAGAACTGATCTCACAGTCTAGAAATCTTTTTTAGACTATGTGATGTGTCAGGATGACGTGCGCAGTGCACAGTGTCACGCGAAACTTTAATGTAGAGTTCCGAGTGACACTGCAATCTATTATGGGCAGCCGTGACACTTAACACCAGGCGAACGGCTAGCTCGTCACGTCATTCGTTTACATAAGAAAAACTTGGTGCTTTTAACGGGGAGTATCACACAAACCTAGTATATAAGCCAGCCCAGTCTTTTTCGTCACAATCAGTTTTGACGTGAAAGCCGAACAAAAGTTAAAATACAAACAGTCATTTACATATTTTAGATACGTGTTCATTATTATATTTGTGCTCGGTACAAAATCACATTAAAACTTTGCATAATATAATGTATGAGTAATCTTTTTGAATATTTAGCCGAAACGACCTTCAAGGCAACTTTAAATTAAATTTTTTTTTTTTTTTTATGTGATTGAATGACGTGACGAGCTAGTCGTTCACCTGATGTTAAGTGACACGGCCGCCCATAACAGTTGCAGTGTCACCCGGAACTTTAAAACAATAGTTTCGCGCGACACTGCACTGCGCACGTCATCCTGAGACATCACCCAGTCTAATAATCAGTAATGTAAATAACATGTAAATAAAGTAAAATATACAATTTAAAACTATTAGCAGATTTGTACCCTAGCAACAGCCATTTTAGACCTTCTATTTTTAGGATGAGATCTATTTTACTATAATTCAATTTACATTTTAGGCTTTATTTTTAACATAATTATTTCATAATAATTAAATTAACTAGCACTGACATAGCTGTCAAAATTAGCAAGATGAGATGGCAATGGGCAGGCCGCATCGCTCGTGGAACTAACAAGCGATGGGGAAGAAAGGTTCTCGAGTGGCGACCACGAACCGGGAGCCGATGGATGCAGGAGGCGAGCAACAGCTCGAAGAGGCTCTCTTTGAAGGAGGCCTATGGTTAGCAGCGGACGTCTTTAGGCTGTTGATGATGACAATGGTTCTATTTGCTTAAACATTTTTTTTCAGTTGTAAAGAAACATTATCGACAGTATAAAACCCTCGCTCACGGCGGAGTAATTAATCAGTTGGAAAAATTTCAACCAAAATCGTAAATTATAGTATTATCTATGTAATGTTTTCAATCGTCATCAATCCAAGACGTCCCACAGCTGGGACGCAGGCCTTCTCTCACATGGCGAGAGTGATTTATCATTTAAGAAAATCACTTTAAGCACTACATTTTAACTGCCATAATTGCAAATCGACCCATAGAGTTATTTAAATAGATACGAATAATTTACTAATAAACTTCGTAATATTAAAAATACATCAAAAAAAGGCAAAAATAAAATCACCGACCAACGCAGACTCAGATATCGATTTGTTCTACAAACATGCCTGTATAAATAGTTAGTCAATAATAATTATGCAAAAAGGATTTCAAAATACTCAAGATTGCATGGAGACAATACTATAATGAAAATAATTGCATGTCCATGGCCGCTACGATCATAATGATAGAGTCATTATGTTGGGGGAAAAACAATTAACTCTCAGATTCTAGAGATAAAGAATCTCCGCATATTGAATAAGTAAAATATTTGCTAAAATAAATATTTGCCCGGTTTTATCGTGGAATAGTTGATGGCTAATTTTCGAGATTTTTTAAAACGTTGTGCGTGGTTGAATACGGAAAAATAATTATGTTTCGAATTACCTATATTGGTCTGAACTGAATGTCAATCAAGACAAATCTTGAGCGAGATCTTTTTTTATTAAGTATTGTTTTATGTAAATGAATGACGTGACGAGCTAGTCGTTTGTCTGATGTTAAGTGTCATGGCTGCCCATAACAGATTGCAGTATCACTCGGAACTCTATATGAATAGTTTTGCGGGACACTGCACTGCGCACGTCATCCTGAGACTTCCCACCTTCGATCAAGTATCCCTGATCGAAGCTTCATACACTCTAATAATAAGATTACTAGACTGTGTGATCAGATCATAAAGCCTCATTTGCTCAGTAATTTGACTAGCTGCAATGGCCTTCAAACAGGAACACAGTAGTGCTTGCACACTGCTGCTTGGCGGCAGAATAACTGGCAAAGCGGTGGTACCTACCTAGACGAACTTTGCAGAAAAGTCCTACCACCTAGTAAATGAATAATTGAATAGGTAAGTAGAGATGATTAGACAAGAGATGCACATCCAAAAAACATTTGTTGTGGTCGAAATATATTCTGAAAATAAGCCCCAACAAGTTAAACCCAAAAAATGTAAGCAACAGGGATTAGTGTAAAACTCTTCACACATGTCGGTATTGACTTTACGGGTCCTTATTATTGAGTAGTATAAAAATTACAACAATGAAAATAATTGGCTCATAGAAATTGCTTTAGGGTGGGTTTTTTACCATCAGTTAGAATTTGTTAGAATTTTTAAGCGTACTCTTTATGGAATATTTCGCAGCACTTGTGCGGTAAGACAGATTTTATACCTACTAATTTTATCAGCTCTTCATACTTCTATTCTAAGTACCTAAGTGTATTTGACATATCAATAGCACGAGCGAAGCGAGCGCGAAAAATGTATATGTGGCGTATTGTATTTCAGAAAACACGTATGGCAATGCGAACATGAATTACATGTCAGTCAGTACAAACGCGCTTGCTATGAAGCAAAACACAATAAAAATAATAGATGCGCGAGCGAAGCGAGCACGACTATTATTTTCGCAACTACTCTTGCTCTACCCTTGGGGCGGCGCTGATTTAGGAGGGGTTGGTTTGAACCCCCAAACACCCCATGCCTACGGCCATGGTTCGCTAACAAAATTATAATGTAAGTAGGTACCCATTCATTAAACGTGTAAGTTATGTAACACAACGTCTACGAAAAAGTAATCGAACGTATTCAAAGAAACCCCTACATTGCATTTCGCAACATTCTTGTGAACAAACCCCCAAAAAAATAATGTCCATAAGTCGTGTCGATAAACAAGGACCATTTTAGGTTTTGCATTAACTTTTGGACACTAAATGCTATTCATATGCAAAATCACTATTTAGGTATTGTAAATATCAAGACCAAAAACGCATAACAATAAACCACACCGAAACCTAACGAACAAAAAAAGACACTCACCGAAAATGACTCCGAATATCAGAAGTTCAAACAAAAAATCCAAGAAAAGTAACACTGTAGCACTAATGATAATCCAAAACACACACACAGGGCAGGAATACCAAATTCGTGACCAAAATAAACACGCACAATTTGATTTTCGAAAAAGACTCGGTTTTACGCGGTTCAGCGTGGCGGCGAGCGATCGCCTCCCGCGCAGACTGGTTCGAGACTGGCGCATGCATGCGCGTGCGCGATCTTCGGATCGAAGTACGCCCGCGCACCTGTCCTAGGCACCACTAAAAAACAATAGCAAACATTAAAATATCTTCTGACAGAATATGCCATAAAAGAAACCAAAAACAAATTATTTATACTTTTGTAGTCGTACTTATGTAGTTGCCATTTAAGGTTTCGTAGTTATTCCAGCCCCTGTTTTTTTTTTTGTGCTATTGAATGACATGACGAGCTAGTCGTTCACCTGATGTTAAGCGACACGGCTGCCCATAACAGTTGCAGTGTCACTCGGAACTTTAAAACAATAAAGTTTTGCGTGACACTGCACTGCGCACGTCATCCTGAGACATCCCACAGTCTAGTAATCAGACTGTTTCACAGTTAGCTGTCAAAACGTCGTGTAAATCTAAACGGTAACTATTTGTCTATGGTGAATGACACAACAATGAGGCTTAGCTTAAATATTAACCTATAAACGACAATAATCATGATCATAAATTTCTTAACAGCTGCGAAGGAGAGTTTGTGACTTTAGTTTAATATAGGTACCTACTACTTAGTAGGTATTATTCCACGTTTGTTAGGTATTTATAACGAAATCAAATTTACTTAATCTTTAAAGTATCAGATGCCATTAATTTGCATAACAATAGATGAACAATTAAAGTGTACGAATATCGTACGAGTAATCGAGAGCTTCTACAAATCAATGTCATAATAATCGTAATAACAGAACAGGGGGCGTACTGTGAGCTCTTAGCGCGATTCAAAACTGAGCCTATATTGGATCGCTTTGTTTTTTTTGTATGGGGATTTTGACAAGCGAGCCAGTGTAGGCTCTGTATTAAATCGCGCTAAGAGCTCACGGTACGCCCCAATAATATGAACTAATTTCGACCCGACTAACATTCATATTATGTACAGCTGTACAATTATTTATGTAGAGTTAGTCCGTGGTTTCACCCACGTTTCTATGCTGTCTCTACCACTCTATTCAACCCCTTTAGAGGTTACGCTATAAAAGAAAGACAACCTTTATGTACGTATAACAAAGTATCTCCAGTGGACGTAGAATCTATACCAGGTATAGATTCTACGTTGTCAGTCACTCAGTCGGTCAGTCAGTCATTCAGTCAGACATTCGGACAGTCATTCAGTCAACCATTCAATTATTAATTCAGTCAGTAATTCAGTCAGTCATTTAGTCAGTCATTCAGTCAGTCATTAAGTTAGTCATTCAGTCAGTCATTAAGTTAGTCATTCAGTCAGTCATTCAGTCAATCATTCATTCAGTCCGTCAGTCAGTCGGTCATTCGGTCCGTCAGTCAGTCAGTCATCCAGTCAGTCTGTCAGTCAGGACAAAGCGTTTTATTAATGTAGATAGATCAATTACATTAGAAGGATCACATTAATATGCATGCAAATATTAAAATTCAAGATCCGTCACGGATCTCGTCAAGTCATCACGCACGAGTGTAGATATTCATTAAGAAAAATATTTAGGTACGCAAAACTATAGCTTTAATTAGTTTAAATACGAAGCCACGACTACGATATAAATTAATAACTTTATTAAAATGCTAATGATCCAAAATTATTGCGAGTTGCAACGGATTTGAATATTTTGACGATAAACGGTGTCCGCTTTAGTTGTATTACAACATTCAATCGACAAATAAGTATAATTGAAAGTATTTAAAAATGATTTATTTTAATATCAGATTTGATAAAAATGGTGATATAAATATCTTGTAATATTTGCAATATTATGTCACCGGTTTCTCGTATAAAGACCACTGTGCACGTGATTTCCAACAGTTAGTTATTCGTAAAACAAAATACATTTATTTATTGTTATCGACAGTGACTAGATAATTTAAATGAACACCTTTAATTTTACTTGTTGACTATTTGATTATAATTTAAAAAAACAGTTAATAATCAATTAGTTATAAAAATCGAAACTAAAGAACCATGAACATTTGACTTCAGTCACGAATTCCAATTATTTGAGAATAGAAAATCTTGCTACGGAAATACATATTAAATCTAACTTTATCAGAAAGTTATAGGTTTTCTTGGCTACCTGTTTCCGCCGTATAATAGTGACATAATATCCACTGCTGAACATAGGCCAAAGAGGGCCACTTTGAGCGGCTGTTTGCCTCCTGAATCCATCGTTTCCCCGCGGTTCTGACAAGGTCGTTGGTCCACTTAGTGAGGGACAGCCTGCGCTGCGTCTTCCGTTTCGTGGTCGCCACTCGAGAACCTTTTTTCCGATCGGTTGTGAGTTCTACGAGCGATGTGGCCTGCCCACTGCCACTTGCTAATTCTAAAAGCTAATAGGTGACTTTAGTTCTCTTGCGGATCTCCGCATTTCGGATTTGTCTTGCAAGGAAACTCCGAGCATTGCTATCTCCATAGCTCGCTGCGCGACTTTGAGCTTACTCATAAGTGACAAAATATTAGCAACTAGCAATGAGAACTCCATGCTTGTGCATCATTAAAAAAAATATGACGTCATCTAAGTTCTAGTTCGATAGACGCATTATTTCAACGGCGACATTTTATATTGATTAATTTTTGCTTCTGTTCCATCAATGACCGATAAGACAGGTTTTGTTTTACTCATTCAGTGATATTTTATTTTATAGTTTTTATTAACATGTTTTCTAATTCTGTTATTTTTAATCTAATTTAAGAAATATTTTTATTTCACCAAATCTCTCAGAATTATTTGATAGCGTTACCTAAATAATATATATTAAATGGTCATTGACATTTATTATAATTAATTTTTGAAGAGTAACGACGTGCAATCGCGTATCGATACTCAAATTGATTGTACATTTGCCACAAAGTAAACACGTAAAGTAAGTAAGTAGTTTGTCACGAAAAAAAGGATGTGTAAATTCGTCACAATTTTTGTTTTTCTGTTAAACACATTGTCACATTGCTTTTTTCGCATAGACAGCAGAAAATTTGGCTACATCCTATTGACCCAATTAAAATTAATAATTAAATAAAATTTCATAATAAAAACTTAATTTTTTTTATGCGATTGAATGACGAGACGTGCTAGTCGTTCACCTGATGTTAAGCAACACGGCCGCCCATAACAGTTGCAGTGTCACTCGGAACTTGAAAACAATAAAGTTTCGCGTGGCACTGCACTGCGCACGTCATCCTGAGACATCACACAGTCTAGTAATCAGATTTCTAGACCGAGTGATCAGATCATAAAGTCTCATTTGCCCAGTAATTTCACTAGCTACAATGCCCTTCAAACCGGAACACAGTAGTGCTTGTACACTACTGCTTGGCGGCAGAATAACTGGCAAAGCGGTGGTACCTACCTAGACGAACTTTGCAGAAAAGTCCTACCACCTAGTAATTTATAATGAATTATATTTAATTAAATTATAATTAAATACTTTTTAAAGTTTTCTTTGTTTTTGTTTTTTTATTAATGTGCGCTTAAATACATATATTAATACCTATATCTATAGGTTCTGACTTCTGACCCTATGTCTATATGACTATCTAGTAAACCAATTTACCACTAATTTGAATCAAGCCATACGAGCTACTTTCGTACAAACTCACTTAACAATCAATACGGAATGAACGATGGTTAGTGGATGCTTCAATATAATTTTAATTTTATAACGATATCATCGCGTAAAAGCTAGACGGTCAACCCTTTTACAACTTTTAGGCTGCCGTAGACCTCCGAGGTGGCAACGACAGCTGTCTACAGTAATAATACTTAATTAAATTCAAATATTCCTACATCCGACAAAGTATTTAATGTGTAATCAATGCTGTGTGGTCTTGCATTAATGCCTCATAAGCTTATAGTATGGCCATTGAGTTAGTATCTAGAGTCTAGACTCAGGCGTGTATTACAGTATACGCTCAGTCGTGAATTGGCCTCATTCCGAAAATGTTCAATTTGTGAATGAAATCACGACTTGAGCATGGGCAATGATTGACGACCGAACATCCTATTGTAAATACGGGCCTTAAAAATTAGGTATACAAGAATAAATAAAAACTCTGGATAGTCTTTTTGTTCAAGTTTACCTAATTTGTGTATGATCTGTGAAGGTACAAGTAGGTACAAGGTAAAATCTATCTCTGTCTCTTTCTTTTATCCTGTAAATCATTACAAGTAAAGATAATTTTATCACAAATATTAAAAGTAATCAATTGCACGAGCACGACCATCGCGATTTCAATTTTTTTAGTCATAATAAACATTTATAACTTATATAGAGTAATTTTTACACTAGTGGAAGTTTCTCTATGATTTAGTATTGGCTCTACAATCAGTAACACGAAATATCGATGGGCAAGAAAGAGGAAGACATTTCGCAACTGATTCGATTATCATTTGCATTAATTATTGCTAAATACCACCGTGTAGCTGGTTACTTCAATATCTGGATGCTTTTATGTTGCAGGGTTTTAAATTGTCACTTATTGACTGACCCATTTGTACCAGAGGTTTGTACTTGTACTAACTGTTCTGTCATCATAGTTTACTTAGTAACTATACGGTACTTATCACTCATTTGATTATTCATCTATCGAGTTGTGATTTGTGTTATCATATCACATACCATAGGATTCACTTCTCCAGAAATTGTAGTTTCTCTGATTTTTTTTCGTCAGTTCTGCTCGCCTGTTACAACCAATGGCTTCCAGTGGTTTCCCCTATTTCATAAAGCGACAAATCCTAATAAACCAACAATTGTCAGTCAAAATGACTGACAATCATCAGTCACGTATATTATTGACGAATCATAATAAACCCATAATGTCAGTCAATATGACTGACAATCATCAGTCACGTATATCACTGACAAATCATAATAAACCCATAATGTCAGTCAATATGACTGGCAATCATCAGTCACGTATAGTATTTTTGTTTTACTTATGAAACGCAGGTTTGGCATGCCTATTCGACTGACATTTGTAGGGTTATTATGATTTGTCGCATTATGAAATAGGGGCAAGTCGTGGTCGGTCTTTCATCTGCACCTGTTTTGACTAAGCTATTACTAGGTATTAAATAAGTTTTCTTTATTTCTGTCAATAACTGGGCGTAATATTATGAGATCTTGTGATTTTCTCGACACTGTATCTCGCGAAAGATCTCACAATCTAGAAATCATATCGAGGGCGTAGAAGGGAAATTAGATAACTAACAAAACCATTATCGCGAGAAAACAATGATTTAGTGATGTTTTTCGCCAAAATTAGCAATAAAAATTTTTGTAGGAGCAAAATTACCGTGGGCTTTTTTATATGTTATGTAATGGTTCAATATGCAACTTTTGAGTTCATCATGGAAGCCACAGCTCATCACAGGATTTTTTTACATTTTTTTTTTAATTCTGTCACAGATTTCTTTATACACATCCAAATTTTACGTTGAGGTAAAACTGCATTTTATGTGACAACAAAATGGTGATTCTGTAAAATTATACATTATTTGGTCAGTTATTCACTTCTTCCTCTCAAGTTTTACAACTATTATTGAAGGTTCATATCTGTTACAAAAATACCTTTTTTGGAATAATTTTGGCATGGGATAATATATTCGAGCTAGGGTAAGACCAAAAGAAGCGTCGTGATTTGGGCTTTATCGTCATGCCAAAAAGTCGATTTCGCAAAAAGTGTTAGTTATCTAATTTCAATTCTACGCCCTCGATATCTACCTATAAGTTATTTAGCCTGTGGTGATGTCTCTGCGCGCGCACGGTTCGGAGTCACACAGAACTTTTTAATTTACAGTTGTACATTGCAACATTTTTGAAGATATTAAATAACTGAATTTACTTTCGAAAAATTTGGCTAAACTATGTTTTTATTAATAATATTACAAATGTTCAACAAAATTTCATATTTATTTTATTTTATTTTATTTATTTTATTTGGCACACAAAACAGAATATAACCAAATGAAAGAACAAGCAGAAAGAAAAAAAAATACATACATTTTGAGCTAGATTATCCCAAAACATGTGTACACATCATGATTGACATAACTGTTATTAGAATATTTAGTAAAAATAGTTAAAAAATAAAAAACATACTAAAAACACTACTATTAATTCAGACAAGATTTCATAAATACAACAGCATCGATTTTTTTTCTTTCTTGGCCGTTTTTGTGTAGACTTTCTTAACAGCCTAGGACTTTCATTGAGTGATCATCATCAACAGCCTGAAGACGTCCACTGCTGAACATAGGCCTCCCCCAGAGAGCGCCACTTTGAGCGAACGCTTGCCTCCTGCATCCACGGCTCCCCGCGGTTTTGACCAGACCGTCGGTCCACCTAGCGGGGGGCCTAAGCCGGATCTTCCGGTTCGTGGTCGCCACTCGAGAACCTTTCTTCCTTATCGGTTTGTCAGTTCTACTAGCGATGTGGTTTGTTTCATTGAGTGCCTAACTTCAACAAATTCTAACCGTCCGTCCTCCCTTTGCCATTTCCTATTTTTTATTGGGGTCGGCTCCCAATCTAACCTGTAGCGGCGTACTACTATTACAATTAAACGAGCGACTGCCATCTGACCTCGCAACCCATAAGGAACCAGTAACAGAAATGGTTGGATCAGGTGTCAGATTCTATCAGGCGTCTGACAACTACTCGTAACGATTGCCCTAGATGGTCAAAATTAGTTAGAGATTTTAACCATTGGTTACCTTAACCGCGAGCCAGAAAACCCACTCTTAGTGTGGTAAGGTTCCAAACAGTTAACAATTTCAATGCAAAGTGTATCGTTCGCTTTCTATATTTTTCTATTTATCTTTCTTTCAACCGATCATAATTTGCGATAAACTAACATTTTGTGTTATTATCAATTCTTTCCATCGAATGATAATGGTCAAGTGTTTAAACAAACATTAGTACACATTGTTTACTTGGATGATTTGTTGAACTGAAATTAGAACGAACGAAGAGCGTTTTCTATTAGACAGGGTAAATAAGAAATATGGATTAAAACCCTACCCCTAGCTAAGGGTGGGTGTTGTAGACTATTGGATAGTCTTGTTCGATTTTTTGAACATTGTATATATGAATCAAAAACCAACTCTTATGGTAAACAAGCTACACTACGAAAATCCTGCATAAATTAAAAATCCTCCCTCCTTGCTTCATTTTCCTCAGTGCTGAGGGTCGTGACTTCCTCCACAGATCACTTTGCGTCTGACAATTGTTCACCAACGCGGTCTGTCCTCAGCGGCGTGTATGGCCTCATGGACTTTGATGTCGAGGGTGGTGCGGATTTGTTCAGACCAGCGCAATGGACACATAGTCCTTAAGATTTTCGCGGTCAGCGGTCATGCGACCATGGCCTAATTATTAGGGCGTCTAATCCGGTTAGTTGGAAGGCGCGGGTTCACATCCCGCTGGTCGCTAAAATTTTAACGACTATAATATCTTTTCAGCGCAATGGACCTCGTCCATGGGGCCTTTTCTCTTTTAAGAATGCTACTAGAGAGCATGTCTGGTTTAATCCGTTGGGCATAAAGCTATTAGCAATAATTTAGTAATCTTTAACATTCTAAGAGCAAGCATGGCACAGCGGTGACTCGTGAGGTTTTTAAACCAATGCAATGCACCCACGGGTTCCCCATGATTCGTATAAAGGTTCCCCCATAGAGCGCCACTTTGAGCGGTTGCTTGCCTCTTGCATCCAACGGCTCCTTGCGGTTCTGACCAAGTTGTCGGTCCACCTAATGGGGCTACGCTACGCTACTTTTCATACGGAGGGGTTTGCAATAATCATCACGCTTGACAGGCGTCTTGCTGAATGTAGTAGATTGGACCAAGGAAATGCTGCGGCCCATTCCCTGGATATTCTCTTAGTGGGTTCTTACGGCAGCCATGAGAAGAGATGGAGTGTGGTCCGTTTCTTACGCCGGGGACACGCAGCCAATACGATTCCATATTTTAAATGGTGTGTCGATTTCTCGACCAGGTTTCGAGCATAACCTGGTCGACAAATCGACACACTATTCGTAAGTAACAGTCGGATACATATTTATTTAAAACTAGCTGACCCGCCCTGGCTTCACACGGGTTAATTAGTTTTACGCCAGCACCTGCCTCCTTTCACCGTTTTATCTTTTCCCCCCTCCATTCTCTCTTTCTCATAGTACAGGATAGGAGTGGCTTTGGACTTAATACTAAAGGTTGAATGTCTGTGATTTCTGAACCACAAAACCGACGACCTAGAAATATTTACAAGACAATATTTAAAACACACCCTTTTCAACAAAAAAAGAATGACTGAAATCGGTCCACGCGTTAATGAATCACAAATAAATACATATTTTTACTTTCATCCCCTCCCCCGCGGGAACCATGCTGAATTTCGGGATTAAAAGTATCCTATAGCCTACCTCGTAATATGAACTCAAATCATGCCAAGTTTCATTTAAATCCATTCAGTAGTTTTGGCGTGATGCTTAGCCAAGATACAGACAGACAGACAGACAGACAGACAAAAATGAAAAAAAAAAAATAGTTTTGGCTTTAGTATCGATTATAGAGAGCCCTCCAAAAATTTTCAAAGTGGCTTTAATGTAGGTGCAGAATTGACCCTGTTACAGTTTTATTATAAGTATAGATAAATCACACTCGTGAGAATTTAAATACGATTCAATATTTGTAAAAAAAACTTTCTCATTATATTTTATTCGTTCTAAATTTTCTAACTATTCGATACCTCGATACAGATGACCTATAATTACTATAGTTACTGTAGCCGGTCTAGATTTATCGCTTGATCTAACTTTATGGCAACACAGCCATAGCCAACCCGCCTATTATTAGGAACAATGGCCTACTAATGGGTTTCCAGGAATAGTAAGACAACAAAATAAAATATTTTATTCTAAAAGCTACTACATTAATAAAAACTAATAAACTAGCTACACTATCTACTACAAAGAACATTTGGACTGTATACTAGCCGCGATGGCCAAATGCTCCAGCCCTCTACCGGTAGGTACCGTACCCAACATGCTGGCAGCATTGCCACGTTGAATTGCAATGCTGATTCGTTGAGCCGAATAAGTGCCAGCATTTTGATCACGCGTCGCATCGACCAGGCGCTCTGATAAACTTTAGAAAACGCGATGGGCTCCCGGTTCCCACGGACCTAAAAGCTAAACAGATGTAATGCTCGACTTGCTATTCTGCACCCATCAGTGAAGCGAATTTAAAACTTGGATTGGTAACATTTAGGTATGTGTTAGGTACGACTGAGCGCTACTGCTTTGGGACAGGCAAAAGGAGTAACTTTGTAATAAAAATATGTACATTTCAGATTACGTCAATAATTCAATATGGTACCTATCATAATTCATTGTTTTTTTTTTAATAACCTTGGAATGGGTTTTGAATTCAGTAACTTACAAAAATTAAAATGCTGTCCAAAAAAGTCTATATATTTGTTACTCGTGTCTTTGTTTTTCACGGCTAAACGGCACGACCGATCTTTTTAACATTCTTTAAAGACGTTTGAACTTGAATCCTGGGGAAGGACGCGCGCGCAAAGGCAGTTGTAACAATAGGCTAGTGTCCTGCTGTTAAAAATTAGCAACTTAATATTATTTTCATAAAGTAGGTTAAAAATGAATGCGATAATTGCAAAAAAATATTAAAATCGGTAAATAAATCACGGAGTAATAAGCTTTTGAAGTTTCTGGAGGGGGCATGGCCTGTCCCTTTCTCGCAAAACAGAGCTTCCCCACAATTACTATGAAAACGCACGTTAGTGACGTAATATGCCAAAGAGATTGTATGTAAAGCTACCACAGCATAGTAATGAGGTACTATGAATTAGCAAGAACTGACGTCACTGCACGTTTGAACTGTCTCTTTCTATTCCTGTATTTAAAAATGCTTATAACTTTGTCTGTTTTTGAGATATTTATTTTTTGTTTTCACGACTGTTTATTTTTTGAGGAATATTATTCATTTGTACATTAAAAAATAGCACGACATAAGCCTATTTTATATTTTTCGCAGTTTGACCAATGCCCATAAGCCCATGGGGCGTACCGTGAGCTCTTAGCGCGATTCAAAACAGAGCCTATAATTGGATCGCTTTGTTTTTTTTGTATGGGGATTTTAACAAGCGATCCAGTGTAGGCTCTGTTTTGAATCGCGCTAAGAGCTCACGGTACGCCCCCATAGCTCTACTTGTAGCATAAACTATCTTCACTTTAATGGTTTTGGAAGGTGTCAGTCACCCTATCTACCGTCACGGCTGGCTGCAGACAAACAAATAGACAGGCATGTAATGACCGTTTCAAAAACATCATCGGATGGAGTATGGTACAGTGACCATAGTGATTGTGTCGTTATATTCATTGTGAATACTTTCCATGGTCGCTGGAGAAGCTAGTGTGCATGATGGAAATACGATTTCTAACGAGTTATTTTAATGTAAAGGAAGTATTTGAATCATGAACGGGGTTTGAACGAGTTTATCTCCTTAACGTGGAACGTTACACTAGCGCAGCAAATTCCAATTTTCTTGCGTTCTTTTGCCAATAATAGCTTAAATACTCAACGTGATTACATGAAAACTAATTTTACGCAAATAAATATAATGTATCAATAAATTACAGTTAAAGGTAGGTATCACCTACATATCATTGGTTTAGCGATAAATGGCAATAGACCGAAAAACTAAGACGAAATTTGTTTATTGCCATTTATCGCTAAACCAATGGTATCTAGGAGATACTTTTAACCGTAATTTGTTGATACATTCTATTTCTTTACGTTAAATCAGTTTTATTGGCAAAACAACGCAAGAAAATTTGAATCTGCCGCGCTATTGAAACGTTCCACCTTAAACCGGGACATTGATAAGCGCATGATCGCATGTCCTTTATCCTTCACTTTTTACAACGGTGTTGGTAGCGCCATCTATTGAGGCGATAGTAAACAAAAACAAATAACAACTATACTAATAAAGCTTGACTGTTATACTCTTAAATAATTATCTATAATTAATTTCCATATTTATAAAATAACAATTAAAACAATGCTCCCGGTCATTATGATTACAATACTTCCCCCTACAGACTACCCTAGAGGATCTACGCTAGAGTACCCTCGACAGGTGGTGACGCAGCTGTCCGCCAGCAGTAATGTAGGTAGGTTAGGGCATAGCCTGGTACTAATGTTTTGTATAACAATTTTTTAACGCCCAACGATCACATTTATATTATATTATATATCCTGGACCCTAACTATAGGTTTCCTTGTATCTATAGCGACCCAGGAACTAAGAGGACTATGGTCCCGCAACACCCAGACACAGAACAAGTATTTGCGTTTTTTTCCCTGTGCACAATTACTTGTCATGTGGCAGAGATCAAACCCGCCGTCTCCGGGTTATGAGGCGACCTGCTCAACCACTGCACCACAGAGGCTGTCGAATTCTATTATACATATTGAGTAATGATGATCAGATTTTTCTACTACTCACTGAAACATCCACTATGCATCTCCATACCTCTATACATACTTTCTTTCCACGTAGAGCTCATTACGGAACAGCCTGGGGGTCTAGCAATGATACCTTTTAGCGTTAACGCCAAACGATAACTCCAAAATGTATGGGAATTACCTGCGGAAAATTTTGACCTGCGTCGGTCCACCTAGTGGGGGGCCGGTCTACGTTGCGTTACGTTGCACGAACCGGAAGACGTCTAGTCGAGAATCTTTCTCTCCCCATCCCCCCATTCTTTCTTTTTCATTATTTTATACGATAATACATGCAAGCCCCAAACTTGGCATGATTATCCAGACAAGTATGAACGAAACCTTCGGTACTGTATCCCAGTTGAAGTAGGTACTTACTATATACTTTGTATAGAGCAATTACCTAAGCGTTGATCGTGAAAGTGTGTTTGTAAAGGCGAAATTCTATTTGATTAGTTTCGTATATTGACATACTAAACGTATGAACTTGCCCGTATTTGTCTGCCTAATTGCTTACGGAATTAATGAGCAGTTATCACGAATTAGTTTTGAAGATATTTTAATTCTTTAAAAATTTTAGCAACCATACAAAAAATTCGCCCTACATTGACATAGGTCAAAACTTTTTCAGTCTTTTTGGGTAAACCCTATTCGTCGTCTTAAGGGCGCCAATTTAAAAAAAAAATATTTATCTACGGGTACCGCTTTCCATCAGGCGGAATTCGTTGGTAGGGATGCTTAAGTTTCTATAACCTCCTACCCTCTTTGTTGTTTTTGTAAAGTTAGAAAACAAATGTTTTTTCTATTTATTTATTTATAATTAATTCCACATAATTATAGGCACTATGTCTAACACTCAATACTGCAAAACTATTAGGTGGTTAGTAAGTATATAACACATTGTAAACTGTTTTGCTACCGCATTTACGTTTACCTATCTATCGATATAAATACGTTAAAAAACAAATGACAACCAAATCACTGTAAGAACAAAAATGACAAAAGAGGTTGAATGAAAACTTATATAAAACCTTAGAGTATAGACTAAAGCATAGAGAGATCATCAAAACGATATTATATTTGTACTGCTCACACGTATCGCTACGTCAGGGGCGAAGGAAAGAAACAAACACATAGTAATTAGCTACGCTTGCGATAAGCACCGTACCACTTTTTCGAGTCGAACTGTTTTTTCTACAAAATATCTGTCAGACTCATTAACATCAAAGTGTCCAAAAGGGAGTTTTGGCGGGAACTCGAAAAAGTTCACGTCGTTTCATTGTATTATTTATCTAAACTTGTGCTTTTTCCAGTGTTAATGGTAAAAATTGGTGGTGTTTTACGCATTAAGTGCTGAATTACAAGCATGAGTGTGGGCAAGTGATATAATGTAGTGAAACGTGGTTTTTCGTGTTGCTTCCAAAATTCCATAGAAGCTTCTATTAAAGTCGCCACCACTTTACTAGGGTATGACTTAGACTGGACTATGATTACCTGACTTAGACTGGACTGTGACTGTTGCGCACGCGGGGTCGTCCCTCGGGCGCGTTGTGGCCGCGCTCTCTCCTTCTCTTTCGCACACGCGGTACGGCGCGTCGTGGGTGCTAGGCACAACTGCGGCGCTGGGTCGGGGACGGCGGGCAGCTTCCGCTATGGCACGGAAGCTACAGAGTTTGATATGAAACTACCCAGAGTTTGATATGAAACTATCCAGAGTTTGATATGAAACTATCCAGAGTTGCCGTCCGACCTGCGCCGCTACGACGCGAGCACCGGTATGCGATGCGGCCCGCTCGGCGCTACCTCCGCGGTGCGCGGGGGGGTGGGCTCCGTTTACCGAGGAGAGGTTCTCGACTCGGCCGCCGGTGGAGTCCACCTCAGTGCGCAGACTTGCGTTGTACTCGGCGATCGGGATGCCTCTGCCGCTTGTGGCAGGGGGAGGCAGGGGGGTGTTGAAATAAGACACGCTGTACACGGGAACAAGCGAGTCTTCAAGCCAGCCAAGCCTATCCTAGCTCAGCCTATCTTCTTCTTCTACTGGAACCTGAAGGTCTTCCTAGCTGATTTCTTCCTTTAGAGTCTTCTTTTCTTCCTTTTCTTCTTATTGTCACCTTGAAACTACCGCTGCTGGTGAGCGCTTGATCTTGCTCGCTTAAGTACCTCGGTGCATTACTTTACAGAGAGCACCTATTTTCTGCCTACATTTGTGTCTTAATTTTCTCTTTGGCTGGCTCGGAAAACCTCGCATATCTTTATTGAGGAATTAGGTAGACAAATAAAACTTATACCAAATGATAGCTTATTCTAAGACCTATCTTCTGACCTATTTGCCTAATTCCTAACTTTTATACTCTCTTTATTATTTCCAAAAAACCTCTTAATTTTTTGGCGAAGTTGGCCGACATACCACTTTGTACAAGTTTCTTATTTACAAAAATGCTTCGTCTGAGTACTTTTACGTTAGATCTAGCTATTTACAATAACAAAACCAACAAAAACCTAACGCAATTCCTAAATATTAGCATTTTATATCTTCTTCATAATAATCCGTGCGTGAGCGGGACGCCGCTATTGTTCAGTCTTGGCTCTCGCTCGCACGGCCAACTTCCTTGTAGAAAGGGACGCCGCTATCTCGCCGCGCCGCCTCTCGTTCTTTGGGTGGTCGCCGACATCCTCCCCCTCGTGCGCAGCACCGACTCCTGACCCGGCGACCTCGTGTTCTTTGACCCGTAGCGTCTCGTTGGCAGGAACCAGCAGCACCACTTTGGAGCTGGGGCGTTTGAGGATGCCCCCCGTGGTGTGCACCTCGATGATCCTTGTTCTGCCATCAGGTCCCGGATAGGTAGCGATGACTTCTCCCCTTGGCCAGATGTTCCTTGGCAGTGTGGAGTCGACGATGAGAACAACATCTCCACACTGCAGGTCCCTTGTGGTGGCTTTCCCGTCGACTCTTCTCGGGATCAGAGTTGGTAGGTACTCTTTCACCCATCTTGCCCAGAAGTGGTCGGCCAGCCGCTGTGCAATCTTCCATGTTCTTTGGCCCTTGAAGTCTTCATCGGTGAAGGCGCCAATTCTTGGCGCACCGCAGGATCTCCCAATCAAAAAATGGTTCGGCGTGAGTGCTTCTTCCCCGGCCAAGTCGTCGTTGACGAGTGGTCGCGAGTTCACGACGTGTTCTGCCTCCAGAAGCAGCGTGTGGAGGACTTCTTCCTTGGGGTGCTTCTCTCGTAGCGTCGCTGCCAGGGCTGTCTTGATGGACCGGACCAGGCGTTCCCATGCTCCCCCCATGTTTGGCGCACCCGGTGGTATGAACTTCCACCGGATCCCCATCTTCTCTGCTTCCATCGCGACGTCTTCGATCTTCAGATCTTCCGTAGCCTCTTGCAGTTCCTTGTTCGCCCGTACGAAGTTGGTGCCATTGTCGCTGAACATCGTTTTCGGTGTTCCCCTTCTCGCAGCCATTCTTCGCAGCGCCAGAATCATCGAGTCGGCCGATAGAGATGCGGCCAACTCAATGTGAACTGCCCTCGTAGTCAGACAGGTAAACAGTGCCCCCCATCTCTTCTCGTGACGACGGCCCACAGTAACTGTGAGGGGGCCGAAGTAATCCACCGCCGTGCAGGTGAAGGGTGGCTTTCCAAACCGTAGTCTTTCCTTGGGCAAATCTCCAGGGGGAGGTGTAAGTGGTAACCCCCTGTGTACCTTGCACCATTGGCACTGGTGCGCGATCGACCGGACGGCCGACCTTAGCCCAAGGACCCAAAAGCGCTGCCTGACTTCGTTGATGACCGTCGCGTGGTTGCCGTGGTTGAAGACCTCGTGGTGGTGTTGGATGAGCAGCTTCGTGATATGGTGCTTGTGGTGCAGCACCACCGGCCGTCGGAAGCTCCTCTCCAGGTCTGCTGCGGCGTCGATTCTTCCCTTAATGCGCAGCAGACCTTCCTCTTCAATAACGTCGAGCTTCTTCAACTTGCTTGTTTTATCGAGAGACTTCATCTTCTTAATACAGGATATCTCTTCTCTGAAGCTCTCTTCTTGACTTCTTCTCAGAAGTAGCTTCTCTGCTTCTTCTAAGTACGTTGGTTCCAGGGGTATCAATCTTCTTTCTTCTTGACTCTTCTCTATGGGTCCAATCTTCTTCTTGGTTCTTTTGGGATTCTTTTTCCAGGTAGGATCTTTCCTTTCTTCTGCTCTGGAGAGGTTCACCGCTTCTTTCTTCTTTCTGCATAGGTCGATGAATTGTAACATCCGTGCGGTGGCCCTCAACAGACGAGTCCAGCTGGAAAATCTTGGTGGATCTGGAGTTGGTAATTCGGTGACGATCTTCACGACGGCGACTGTTGGCTTTTCCTTTTCCTCTCCCGTGGCCTCGGCCTTGAAGGTTCGCGGCTTCGGCCAGTGTTCTTCATCTTTCCTCAGGAACGCTGGACCGATGAACCATCTATGACTTCCGCTGAACTCCTTCGGGATGCCTCTGGTCGCGTCGTCAGCTGGGTTGTGTGCTGTAGGCACCCAGCGCCATTCTTGCGGTTTGGACGTGTCTTCTATCTCGGCGAGACGATGTGCTACGAACGGCTTGAAGCTCCTCGGGTCTGACTTGATCCATGCTAGGACGGTGCTTGAGTCAGTCCAGTAAGTCTTCTTCTTCGGCTTGATGTCCAGTTCCTCTTCCACCGATCTCGCCATCCTAGTTCCCAACAGAGCGGCCTGTAGTTCAAGCCGCGGGATTGAGACCGGCTTCAGTGGTGTGACTCTGGCCTTCCCGGCTAGGAGCGTGACGCCGTACTCCCCCTCGTGTAGCAGCTGCCTCCAGTAGACCGCGCATGCGAATGCCACTTCGCTAGCATCCGTGAAGACGTGGAGTTCCCCCTCAAAGCTGGACCTGGTGACGCATCTTGGTATTCGCAGATTCTTCAGTAGCCGCAGGCTGTCCAGGTAGCTTCTCCACAATACTTCCTCTTCTGGTGCGATTTCGTCGTCCCATCCAACTCCGCTCCTCCATATGTCTTGAAGAAGTCTCTTCCCCTGAATGAGCACTGGTGATGCCAACCCCATAGGATCGAAGGTCGACATCACGGCACTCGTGACTTCCCTCTTAGTCGGAGTCTTCCTCAATTCGATGACGTCTTCTTGAACGTTGCGTAAGCTCGTCCTGAATCCCATTTCATCTTCCTCGGTGAACCATCGAAGTCCTAATGTCTTTTCTTCTTTGGACCCCAGTTCAACTTCTTTGTTTCCAAAGTCTTCATGTGTGAGTCTTCTGATGACCCCTGGCTTGTTTGATGCCCATCCTCGTAGCTCAAACTTAGCTTTCCGGTGAATTGCATCCACTTCACTGGCTATCTTGATGGCTTCTTCCTCTGTCTCGAAGCTGTGCAGATAGTCATCCATATAATGGTTCTTCTCTATCGCTAGCACCGCCTCCGGATACCCTTCCTGATGGTCGGCGGCGTTCCTGTTCTTCACATATATCGCAGAGCTTGGAGAGCAGGCTGCCCCGAAGATGACGGACGTCATCCGATACTCCTTCGGTACCCCAGACCGCTGATCTCCCCTCCACAGGAACCTTAGGCTGTCGCGATCTTCTTCTCGTATCTTGATCTGGAGAAACATTTCCTTGATATCCGCCACCACGGCGACTGGATGCTGGCGGAATCGTAGCAGGACCCCAAAGAGTGACTGCAACAAATCTGGTCCCGGTAGCAGCGCATCGTTGAGACTTTTCCCGGCGAACTTGGCAGCGGCGTCGAAGACCAATCTCTTCTTCTTCTTGGTGGGGTGAGTGACGGCGAAGTGAGGTAGATACCATTTGCGATCAGACGTTGATTCCTGGTGAACTTCTTCCGCATATCCATTGTCGAGGAGGTTATGGATCTGCATCTGGTACTCTTGCTTCAACTCCTCGTCCTTGTCCAACTTCTTCTCGATTCCCCTTAGTCTGGTCTCCGCCGACTGGTAGTTGTCAGGCATCTTGTCATCTTCACTCCTCCATAGCAGTCCCGTCTCAAAGCGCCCGTCCTCCAGTCTTCGAGTGGTTTTCTCCAGAATCTTCAGCGCTTTTCCTTCCGCATCTGTGCTGGGCCGACGTGGTTGAACCCCCAGAGACTCGATGGCGAAGTGATCCTTGATCAGCTGATCCATCTCTTCTTCTTGCGTAGCCACGTGTGCGCAGGTGACGAAGTTCACTTGTTTCGATGCTCCTCCGTCATACCCGTGTAGCACCCACCCGAGGTAGGTAAGGGATGCCACGGGTTCATTCTTCTTCCCGGCGCGGGTGGTTCTTGATACTATGAGTCCCCAATTATCTTGTCCGATGAGTAGCTTGGGTGGTTCTTCTTCATAACATAGCTGGTCGGTCAGTTTGAACAGATGAGCGCATTCTTCTATTCTTGATCGGTCGATCTTCTGGGACGTGAGATTGAGTCCATCAATAGTTCGCGCCCCAGCAACTTCTCTCTTCAACGGCTGGTGGATCCCCTTGATCTTCACATTGACCTTCATGGAGTCCTTCTTCATGATGGTCTTTCCTCCAACGGTCTCCAGGAACAGCGCCTCCTTTGGTCCCCTGAGGCCGACTTGATCCACCACCGAAGAGTCGATGAGTGTCACCGTTGACCCTTCATCCAGGAGAGCCAGCACTCTGGTTGTTCCCCTTGGTCCATATATTTCCACTGGAACCATCTTCAGGTATGCTTTGGACGTCTTCATTGCGTTCACCGAAAGCCTCACGTTGTTGGCAACTTCCTTCTTCTCTTCCTGCTTCCGTTCCGATGGCCTGTCTTCATGGAGCAGTTGATGATGCCAACGACCGCAGAACTTGCACGTCGGTTTCTTGCAGCCTTCCTTCCGGTGTCGTCCTCGTAGGCACTTGTAGCAATACCTTGACTTGAGTGCGATCTCCCATCTTTCTTTCTTAGATGCTTGAAGAAACTTGCGGCATTCGAGCAGTTGATGATGTTCTTCACAGAGCGGGCATATCGTATTCTCCGCGCTCGACGTTTTCTGTGGGTACGGCGTCTTCCCTTCTTGCTCAGTCGCAGCATGCGCAGCTTGCCTCTGCACTTGCTGTCTTCTCCCGGTGACTGGCTCCTTCGGTGCGAATGGTGCGCACCGATCTGCTTCCCCGTCGAGGAACTCCGCCATCATCGCCAAATCCGCGTCTTCCTTGTCGTATCTGTGGTCCATCCACTTGTTCAGTAATACTGGAGACATCTTATCCGTAATTGCCTTCAGCATTTCTGGTGACCTCAGGTACTCTGGCTTCTTGAGCCCCTTCACCGCTGCGACGCTGTTGCTCACGTGACTGGCGAACACGCAGATGTCGCTGGGTGCGTCCCTGATCTTCGGTAGCGCTCGAAGCTTGTCCATCTCCGCGAGGACCAGGACGTCTGGTCTGCCAAACCGTTGACGAAGCCTCCTCATTATTTCGTCAGGCAGACCGTCCGAGTACAGGACGTTTTTGACCGCGTCCCGTGCCGCTCCTTTCACTGCCTTCCGTAGCCTCACCATGTTCTGGACCTTGGAAAAGAGCGGGGCTGTGTCTTCATACACTGACTTGAAGGCCAGCCATTCTTCACTGTCGCCGTCGAAGCAGGGCAGCTCGAACATGTAGGCTGGAGATGCCGCTTCTGTTCTCGGCGCGTCGTAGATAGTCTTCTTGGTGACTTCAGCTAGGTTCCTATCTCCATCTTGAACGGCTTCCGGCTTGGCGGCGACCGGAGAATCCTCTTGAAGCTGCCCCTTCCCGGACACCTTCCTTGGCGGCCCCTCCCCGGACCGGTCTCTCTTCGGACGCCTCTCCATAGGCATCCTCTCCGACGCCTTCCGCCCTTCTCTGGGTGTGGTCTTCTCTGGGTGCCCCTCCGCGGACGCCCCTACCACCGTCGCCTCCTGCCCCTCCCCGGGCGTGGACTTATCAGGATGCCCTCCAACGCCGGACATCTCCTCCACTGTCGACTGGACCCAGTTCTTCGTTTGTTCAAGACGGTCTTCCGGTTCTTCACAGACTGAATCGTTGTCCTCGTCTTCAATCTGTAGCATTTGTAGCCGCACCTCGGCTAGCTTCCTGGCAGCTGTAGCTTGGGCTTCCTCTAACTGCCGACGAACCAGTTCGGCACGGATCTCCAATTCTTCTCGTCTTCTGTTATTCCGCGTTGATCGTACCGATGCGGCTGGTCGGCTCTTGGCTTCTGGCTGCTTGGTCTTCTCGGTCTTCTCGACGGTCTTCTCGCCGACGATGGTTCGGTCTGCCTCCCCAGTTCTGCTCGTCATACAGGAACTCGACGAGCAGATGATGCTGGACGTTGACACCCCGGTTGTGGCAGCGTTGTCCTCAGTAGTCGGTGCTGTCACGTCGGTCGGCGGCGCTTGTGCCACCGTAGTCGCGGCCCCTTGTTGACTTCTCGTGGTCGGCATCCTGGAGCTGGTACAACCTGCAAGCCTCTTCAAATCCGGCTCGAAGGACCAGCTGTTGCGCACGCGGGGTCGTCCCTCGGGCGCGTTGTGGCCGCGCTCTCTCCTTCTCTTTCGCACACGCGGTACGGCGCGTCGTGGGTGCTAGGCACAACTGCGGCGCTGGGTCGGGGACGGCGGGCAGCTTCCGCTATGGCACGGAAGCTACAGAGTTTGATATGAAACTACCCAGAGTTTGATATGAAACTATCCAGAGTTTGATATGAAACTATCCAGAGTTGCCGTCCGACCTGCGCCGCTACGACGCGAGCACCGGTATGCGATGCGGCCCGCTCGGCGCTACCTCCGCGGTGCGCGGGGGGGTGGGCTCCGTTTACCGAGGAGAGGTTCTCGACTCGGCCGCCGGTGGAGTCCACCTCAGTGCGCAGACTTGCGTTGTACTCGGCGATCGGGATGCCTCTGCCGCTTGTGGCAGGGGGAGGCAGGGGGGTGTTGAAATAAGACACGCTGTACACGGGAACAAGCGAGTCTTCAAGCCAGCCAAGCCTATCCTAGCTCAGCCTATCTTCTTCTTCTACTGGAACCTGAAGGTCTTCCTAGCTGATTTCTTCCTTTAGAGTCTTCTTTTCTTCCTTTTCTTCTTATTGTCACCTTGAAACTACCGCTGCTGGTGAGCGCTTGATCTTGCTCGCTTAAGTACCTCGGTGCATTACTTTACAGAGAGCACCTATTTTCTGCCTACATTTGTGTCTTAATTTTCTCTTTGGCTGGCTCGGAAAACCTCGCATATCTTTATTGAGGAATTAGGTAGACAAATAAAACTTATACCAAATGATAGCTTATTCTAAGACCTATCTTCTGACCTATTTGCCTAATTCCTAACTTTTATACTCTCTTTATTATTTCCAAAAAACCTCTTAATTTTTTGGCGAAGTTGGCCGACATACCACTTTGTACAAGTTTCTTATTTACAAAAATGCTTCGTCTGAGTACTTTTACGTTAGATCTAGCTATTTACAATAACAAAACCAACAAAAACCTAACGCAATTCCTAAATATTAGCATTTTATATCTTCTTCATAATAATCCGTGCGTGAGCGGGACGCCGCTATTGTTCAGTCTTGGCTCTCGCTCGCACGGCCAACTTCCTTGTAGAAAGGGACGCCGCTATCTCGCCGCGCCGCCTCTCGTTCTTTGGGTGGTCGCCGACAGTGACTACCCATAGATGTTTAATACCGAATCCATCCTATTCTATTGTACCGGCTGGCACTATAGAAACCCAACATACAAAAGCCCACACCACAAAGAATGACTCGTCAATATAGCTTGCACCTGTCCTAATTATAATAACTATTGATTATTTCACTCGTTAGGTACATTGTAGAACGTGCAAAGTTACAAAAATTATCTATACCTATTATAAACTTTCCAAACATTTTACGTGCATCCTCGAGGAGCACCTCGAGGATGCACCTGCAATGTCACTTTATCTCTCTTCTTTTTTTTAGTCAAATCAAAAATTTCCGGTATAAAAAGTACCTAATGTGGATTTACGTATACTACCTATAGGAAGCAATCTGTGTGTAATTTCATCCAAATTGATGCAGCCGTTTTGGCATGAAAGCTACTCAAAAATAACAAAATAAATGGTAACAGGATTTATAATCATTCTTTTTCTTTTATTGCAGTACCTACCTATAGCCTAAAAAAAGCTAATAAAGCCTTTTTTTGGGGACAAAATGCCCACGCATTTACCTGACAACAGGGGGGTAGAGGCAGGGGGTATGTGGGACTCGAACCCACTAAAAACCTCCCCGTGAGCAGTCTGCCGCCGTGGTGGGGCGAGGTGGGGTCGTGTTTGCATGTCGATCCATCCCTAACCTAACCTAGATAACATACAGTGAAATTAAAAAATTGAAAACAATGCTCAGCTCCAGTTACCTATACTATACTTACCTACAACAACATATCAAGCTCACAATATTCTAAACCAAATTAAATTAATTATGAAAATACCGGGCAAATGAGACTTTATGACCTGATTTCACAGCCTAGTAATCTGATTACTATACTCAGTAGTCTGTGTAATGTCTCAGGATGACGTGCGCAGTGCCGTGTCCCGCGAAACTTTATTATTTCAAAGTTCCGAGTGATACTGCAACTGTTATGGGCGGCCGTGTCGCTTAATATCAGGTGAACGACTAGCTCGTCACGTCATTCATTCTCATAAAAAAAATATATTGTAGGTAGCTAGACAAAACAAATAGCACTACTTTAGACTATTATAATTTATAGATGATTCAATCATATCTCAGCTGTCGAGCTCCCGATAAAAACTTGGCACTTCAATAAGTAAAAACACGAATTGTCCTTGAAATTCTACGTCCAAGCATTAACAGTATTGACACCTTGTTATTTTTATTCAGTAATTCTGATAAATACACAATAGAGGAGTATCGAAGCTATCCCGGCGGAGGCGAATTGCATGAAAATGAGAAGCACAGACGGTTTCCGACTAAACATTTGCTTTTGGGGTGGTCAAAGAGCAAGCGGTGAGCGATTTTTGAATATTTAAGAAAATTTCGACAAGCTAATTAAGCCAATCCGATTACTGTTGACAAAATTTTAATAATGGCTGTGATTTCTTTTTGAGTGAGCGTAACGACCTAAACATGCAGATCCGTGCTGTGCTGTCGTCTTGCTTTGGGTGTTATCTGGCCATTGACTACCTATCTTAAGATCAATATAAAGGCCTGGTATGTCTAGGAAGTAGTATTTATTGTAAACAAAACCAAAAGCGCCTCTTAAAGATCTGCTTATTTTCTTTCTTTATTAAAGGTACGTCGTATTTGTCTCTAGTGGATAAACCAGAGAGTACCGGTCTGCACAAAAGTTTGACAGCTTCTAAGTTTACACTTATACTCTATAACGTACCTACTGCATGAAGCATTTGGGTACGTCCTATAGAGAGATAAGTGCAAACTTAATAGCTTAAGTAGCTGCCAAACTTTAGAGCAGACGAGCATTAGAGTGTTGCCGTTTTTCTTGCTCAACCATCTGACTCATAATCTGATCTAATCACGCACTAATCAGTGTTGGCAACCATTAAACAATTTATCTAAATGAATTTCAAAAATAGGAACTCTCTAAACGCAACCCGCTGTCACCTTTACTCAACCCTTCCGCCTGGTCACCGCTCGCAGTCACACCCTACCTTTAGGCGCCGGCTATCCTGCCAGCCACATTGCCATTCCACCAGCGTTCCTCACATGACATACCGTATACACTCCATGATGGCCGATGTCTATTGTTACACTGCCATTGTTATGAACCTGCCAGATTACTGTCCGTATTATACGCTTTATGGCGTCTATCCGCTACTTGTGGAGCCATACACGAATGTGATTTGTGTAGGTCAAAATATGTTAGGTCAAATTGGGGGCCGTTTACCTTCTCATTTTATTGATAACTAGCTTTTGCCCGCGGCTTCGCACGCATGTATTATGTTATTTCTACGTTTAAGTAGTCTAATAATAGCTTAGTTCGTGCATTTTCTCTATACCAAATCACAAAATCCACAAAACTTTTTCGAAGCTCAGCACGTATTAGCAGATTAGGTAGCACACGTGTAAAAATGTTGTTTAGGTTGTAGGTAGGTATGGCTTTTCACGTGTCATCAGATCACCTACACATTGATAAAATAGTCAGTTAGAAACTGCAAATCATATGTAGTACCTACTTAGACCTACCTTATACTTAGCCGTTAGTTTTTTTAAATATACGGTAGATCTAGGCATCTAACGAATAAAAGTTCTATGGTATACCTACATACCAGTGATACGTTCGATCTTTTCCTTGTCATTTTCACTTCAACAGATTGTTCTTGTGTTTTCACCATAGAAACCGTTCAAGTCTTGATAAGAGGTTCCAGTGAATTTTGTTTAGGTAGTAGTTATACCTACATAAGTACTTACCTATTATTTAGGCAGTTTAGAAAAATACAAAACAAACACACATTGGTCAGTTTTTCACATCCGCGCGCTTTTCGTTCCAAACCAAAGAGTATCTTTGTTGCATTCACCACATATTTTTTTTTACTTTCATAAGTTTGACTCCATACGAATTGAGTATTTAGCCAGTGTCAATAATAAGATTATATAATACTTACTTTACAGCTGGAGTATTGCATTAACCTATACGATGTGTACTTAATTAGTTTTGTTAATACTAATTAGAAATCACAAGTATTTACGTACGCCACTGTAAAAAGAGTTGACATTTATATTATGTCCGGTATTTACCACGTTGTCTCATTCCCACTGCACTTTCAACATAGTGGTGGGAGTGAGAAAATAACATGTGTACAAAGCTCTAATCAGATTCACTTTTGCAAAGAATGTTCCATTTTTAGGGTTCCGTAACAGTTTTAAAATAAAGGAACCCTTATAGGTAACTGTACTTACCTAAGAATATTAATAATATGACATCGATAATACTGTTTTTTTATTATTTGTTATATTGTATACATTAAATGACTTTTTTTTAAATATTTTATTTGTAACGCCTTAGACCCTTTTTTGTACTGTTATGTTACAAACTGTAAAATAAATTGAATTTGAATTTGAATATGAATTTGAGGTAAGATCACTTTGTTGTCCGTCTGTTTGTCTTTCTAAATATCTGTCGAGACCATTACTTATTTTAGGAATAACGGAAAGAATTAAGCTGAAATTGATATATATGATCAATTAATTCAAATACGGCTATCAACATCATCATCATCATCATAATCATCATCATTAACAACAACGTCCTGAAGACGTCCACTTTCAAAGACCTTTCTTCTTTTTGCCAAATTCTAATAAACTTTACAACTTGCCCGTAGAGCCAAGCAATTACCACCAAAAAAGAAAAAAGAAGTTTAAATTCTGATTGCATAAATACACCCAAAGATATAATTAACCTTCTTGGAGCAACCGAGTAACCAATAATTTTTACTCTAACCTGTGGTTTGTCCCAAATAGAATATAACTGCTTAGTTTGTTCATTGAAAAGCCCACAGACCTAAAATATTTTAACTATTAAAACTCATTTACTTACGTGAAAGAAGAAGAAGAAATCAAAATCGAACTTTACACGGCCATGTTGCTAATTCGAGGATCTTACCATAAAGTATAATTATACTTACCTATATCTAAGTACCCTTAGAGTATAGACTAAAAGCATAGAGAGAACTTCCTTATCTGTCAAGCGTACCACTTTTAAACTGAACTCAAAAACAAGACACAAGAATCCTAAATAAAGAAAAGAAGAACGACATGAAAACTGGCACAATACACAAACCGTGTCATGGCCAATGAAGAACAAAAAAAAAAAAAAAAAAAGAAGTGGACACTTTGATGTGAATGAGTCTGACAGATTTGTATAGAAAAACCTTAGAGTATAGACTAAAAGCATAGAGGGATCATCAAAACGATAGTATATTTGTACTGCTCACACGTATCGCTACGTCAGTGGCGAAGGAAAGAAACAAACATATAGTAATTAGCTACACTTGCGAAATTTCACCGTACCATTTTTTCGACTCGAGTCAACTGTTTTTTCTGTTTAACTTTTCGCAAGCGTAGCTAATTACTTTATGTTTGTTTCTTTCCTTCGCCACTGACGTAGCGATACGTGTGAGGAGTACAAATATAATATCGTTTTAATGGATATCTCTATGCTTTTAGTCTATACTCTAAGTAAGTACCTTTTTAAAACATTTTTCATAAAATATTTCGTATCATTGGCTAAGTACAAATGTCGTCTAATGCCAAAATAAAAAAAAAACATCTACTTTCACACTATTAATATTTGTTGGTATATGTATCTATTTAACTTCTAAAATGCTAAACAAACCTGTAAAAATATAAATAGGAAACCTATAAAATGTTTTGATTCTCTTAGAGTAGCGGTACTAATATTACTCTTTGGTCATATCCATTCACAGAGTCTTTTTCTTTAATCTTTGCCTCCAGATAAACATGTGGCACAGAAGTGTAGTCGATTGTTTTTTTTTCTAATCTGTGACAATATGTGGTAACTTACAACCACAGCTTACAACTTACCGTTATGGCGGAAACAGTAGCCAACTTAAAAAAAAACTTACCTAAAACCTTCCCATTCATTCAATAACGCATTTAAAAATATTAATAGACAGAGAAGAGTTAGTTGTATGAAACGTGCGCTACACTTATACGTGTAGCGCACGTTTCATACGACTAACTTTTTTCTCTATGGGAGTCCCATCTCTTCAGCGTAAGCGGTTATTTTCTCTATGCTTACTATAAGTAACCAAAAAAAAACCATCAAGCGGCCATGTTGTTTAAAACTCCGATTCGTTCCGTAATGAAATCTTAATAATTGTCCTCAAATTTTTTTAAACGATATTTCAATTTTAATAGTTCCTATGTTAAGCGCCGGTTATTTCTAAGCATATTAGTAAAAACCGCATGAAAATCCATTCAGTATTTTAGGAGTTCAGTCATGACAAACAAACAAACAAACAAACAAACAAACAGACAAAGTGTTTAAAAAGTGGCTTAACGTGATCAGCGGCTAATTTTAAGCCAACCTGTGTAATTTTTTTGTTGATATCTTGCAATTACAGACTTTTTTATCTCTACAGTTTTATTATATGTATAGATATAAATAATTAAAATGGAAATAAATATTTCTGGACACCAGCACCACACAGAGCCCCTATAAGTAATCAAAGCTCGGGGAAGGAGCGACCAGCTGACCGCTACTTGTGCTGAAACAGTTTCTCTATGAAATACCTTCAGGCGACGCGCGACGTGTCGGATAAGGTATTAGAAACAAGTAGTGTCGCGGCGACACGTCGTGCGTCGCCTGCTGCTACTGCGTGGAATCGGCTACGAACTTGCAATGCAACTTAAAGCTTCAGCCCTATCTGCGCGTCAAGCGCGTCAGCGAAGCAGGAGTACCCAATGCTGCCCGCAATCGCCACGGGCAGCGATAGGTTTTTTTTTGGAGCAAACAAGCATACGGCCCACCTGATGGGAAGTGGCCACCGTAGCCTATGTACATCTGTAACACCGGAGGAGGCGTCACCAATGCGTTGCTTACCCTGTAGGACTCTTTTAACCCTTCTTTTAAAGTATTCCATGTTATAGCTCTACGGGAAGACCGCAGGCGGGAGCTCATTCCACATTTTGCAGGTGTACGGCAAGAAAGAACGCATGAATTGAGGTAACGCACAGTTTCGCGTTGTTGACGCTGCCGCTTCGCAGACGCGCAGGTGTGGCTGAAACGTAGTTTTTAGCGGCTTGGTCTCATCCTCCCCGGTGGCGCTGCCCCGGTACCGGGGACGATGAGACAAAAAGTGTCATCCTCCCCGGTAGCCTCAACAATGGCGCTCACCGGGGCCGATGAAACAGTAAAAGTGTCATCTGCCCCGTTATAGTCGGATCGATGAATTCATCTCGGTGACAGCGGGCCCGATGAGAATTAAAGTCTCATCATCCCCGGTACGGCCAGTGCTGGTGCTTTTAACGGGGAGGATTACACAAATCTAGTTTCATCAAGCCCAGCATGGAAGGTAGGGTGCTATAATAAAGAATTTGCCTAATAATGTATAAATGAAACGAGTCTGTTTATAATGAATATAAATGTAATAGAGCAATAAAAATATACTAAGGTTAAAATTAAAATAACGATGATTTAGTAGATAGAACCAGACATCGTAGTTCACAGAACAAAACTATAACTAAATAGCTTCTAGTAAAATAAACGTGTTATTTACCTCTTACTTTTGTAATTCAAACTCAAACTCAAATTTTTTGTTGCAAATAGGCTATTTTTAGCACTTTTACAAGTCAAAACTAAATAACGTATTTATAATTAACGTATTTATTTATAATTTATAACGTATTTGCGATGTCTCCGCTGGTTCGCCCTCTGCGCCACCTCAATGCACTCCGTGACGCCAACACTGATTTTGACTTTTCTTTTGACAAGTGGTCTGACATTGTTGCTGCAGTATTGACATATTGTGAAAGCATGAGTGACCAATGGAGCAATACGGGTAATCCCGATAGTAGTGACAGTGAATAACATTTCTTATTATTATTATTATTAATTTTTTTGTTTAATTTTGACTTTATTTTATTTGAAATTGTAATAATCCATTGTACCTATTTTTTATTATTTAATACTTTGACATGTTTGTTCTGTATGAAATGTTTTGTGGTAATTGTAATTGATTTTGTCGTTTTATCACAATAAAATAAATAAATAAATAAATAATAAATAATAAAAATTAAATTATTGTACATATTAAGCAAGCAATTACAAATAATTATTACATTACCTTTTTTTGTACCTATCTACATTGACCCATCTTTATTTAACATTATTTACATTCAATAACACAGCCAGTTGTTTTTTGTGGTAGCTGCTGTAGTCAAAATATATTTCATATATATATATATATATAGTCATATATATATTTAGCTTACGATTCTTAAAATATAACCATTTTTTCATCTTTTTCCATTTAAATATTACTCACCTATATAATAGTGAAGTGCTAAAAACAAATGCAAATTGAATTTTACAATGACTGTGTATTGTTAAGCACCTGGGCACTTATTCTTTTTTTTAAATGCCGCACTGACAAACAAGTTTTTATAGAAACAACGAAAGAACAACAAGAGACACAAAGGAGCACCATACTTAGATTCATTTATTACATAACCGTATGGTATAAAAACTAAAAAGACTTGACTTGAGTAAAGGTGCAGGTCCTGATAACATACCTCCGTATTTTATTGTCAAATGTGCGGAGTCCATTTCAATACCACTTACTGTTATTTATAACAAATCTCTTTTAACTGGTTCATTCCCTGATTTATGGAAGCGGTCCAGAGTCGTTCCTATTTTTAAAAATGGTAGCAAAGCGGATGTTCATAATTATAGACCAATATCTATATTGTCAATCTTTGCTAAAGTATTCGAATCATTGATACACCCAATTCTTCTTAGGCATGTTAACCAGGTACTGACCGATAAACAACATGGATTTATGCAACTACGTTCCACTAATTCTAATTTAGCAAACTACTTGTCTTTTCTAACTGAATCAGTAGACTCTCGTATACAAGTAGATTCAATTTATACTGACTTCTCAAAGGCGTTTGATAAAGTGAATCACAGTCTCTTACTAAATAAACTTTCTGCCTTTGGGATTGGTGGCCCATTGTTATCTTGGTTCTCTTCCTATCTAAGTTCTCGATACTCAAGTGTAGCTTTAAAAGGTTATGCCTCAGAGTACTTTTGTGTAAGCTCGGGAGTACCACAGGGATCAGTTTTGGGGCCCCTTTTATTCAATATTTTTATAAATGACATCACATTTTGTTTCGTAAACTCCAAGGTTTTTATGTTTGCGGATGATCTCAAGATTGCTAGACAAATACGATGTTTAAATGATTCTCTCTTATTGCAAGAGGATGTGGACCGACTGACTAAATGGTGTAAGAATAACAAGATGGTTTTAAACTCCGAGAAGTGCTTGCACATTAAGTTTACTCGTAATCGCAATACATTTGGGACTCATTATAAAATTGGAGAAAAAATTTTGCGGGAGCAACAAGAAGTCAGAGATCTTGGCATCCTCATAGATAGTAAATTAAGATTTGATCGGCACATAGAAACAATAAGCATATCAGCTCGCAGAATGCTAGGTTTCATTTTTCGAAACTCCAAACAGTTTAAAAAACAAAGTACCAAAAAGTTGTTGTTTATTATGTTTGTCAGAAGTAAATTAGAGTATTGCTCCGCTATATGGAACCCTCATTACCAAGTCCACAAAGACCGGCTAGAAAGTATTCAGAGAAGATTTACACAATTTTATTCATATGGGGCAAAGAAAAGAGCACCTTATATCAACAGACTCAAGTCATTCAATCTTATGTCACTGGTTGACCGTAGAAAAATGAACGATATTTTACTCCTCTTTAAAATCCTTAATTATAAACAGGATAATCCTGAGCTACTTAGTTCAATTAGGTTTAGCGTCCCGTCACGCTTGCCGCGACACCCTGGTTCAATATTAAGTACTAAAACTTATAAAACAAATCTTGGGCATTTCTCTTTAGTTCCGCGTTTATGTAGATTATATAAAGAATTTTTGAAGCAGGATGAGTCCTTAGACATATTTTATGACAACCTATCTAATTTTAAAAGAAAAATTCATAGTGTGCTAATGAAATCTGTAGGTATATAAAAATAAATAATATTATTATATAGAATCACTTTATTTTTGTTATTTTTATTTATTTTGCTAATGAAATCTGTAGGTATATAAAAATAAATAATCTTATTATATAGAATCACTTTTTTTTGTTATTTTTATTTATTTTTATTATTATAAATGTTATGATACGATAGATGTTACTACTTGTACTATGATTGAATGTCCGAGTTAAGTATATTTTGTTGTATTTGTTGGCATTGGGTACTTGGGTAGATGCAGCAGGCAACATTTCAATCACGGCTGGTTTGTAAACTACTAGCGCTACATACTCTTTGTTGTTTTTATGATTCTTGTGGTTTATTGTTTTGAGCGAGTGTATATTATATTCATTTTTTTTTTAAGCTAATAAAAGTCATTGAATAATTAGGTGATGAAATGTATTGTAACAATGGTCTATGCAAAATGCGTTGTCTGTGCTGCTGTGTAGGTATAATTTTTGTTTATCTATTTTTGTAGTCTTTGTCTTTTTAAATATGTATTTATTTTACTGTAGGGTTTACTATAGGATTCTCACTTCTTAATGCATGATGTGGCCATTCTGTAATTAGGCCTACATGTAATTCAAAACCTGTCATGCATATCATGTAAGCTAAAATTTTTATTACATTTGTAAATCATGTAGTACTGTTGAAGGTCCATAAATAAATAAATAAATATAATTGTTTAATCCGATAATAAATTTTGTACAGTGCGGGTATAAAAATAAACACCCGAAGAGATTTTATATGTTGACCACAAATTATAAATTCCGTTTGAGCTTATTATTTTTAGCAGAGCATAGCAAATATCATAAAGAAAATCTATTTTCTACTTACTTTCAAAGTTAATACGAGTTTTTACTACTAACAGCTACCACAAAAATCAACTATCTGTGTTATTGAATGTAAACAATGTTGAATAAAGAAGGGTCAATGTAGATAGGTACATAATAATTATTTGTAATTATAAAAATAAGAGGTAAATAACACGTTTATTTTAATAAAAGCTATTTAGTTATAGTTTTGTTCTGTGAACTACGATGTCTGGTTCTATCTTTTAAATCATCGTTATTTTAATTTTAACCTTAGTATATTTTTATTGCTCTATTACATTTATATTCATTATAAACAGACTCGTTTCATTGATACATTATTAGGCAAATTCTTTATCATAGCACCCTACCTTCCATGCTGGGCTTAATGAAACTAGAATTGTGTAATCCTCCCCGTTAAAAGCACCAGCTGGGTTAGCATGGAAGTTAGACAAAATTGTCTTTTCCCGTTTTACGTCACTTTTTTCATACTTGCTTGGAGTAAAATAGAGGAAAGACAGTTTTGTCTACCGGCCGTGCTAACCCTACAGCACTGGCCGTACCGGGGATGATCAGACTATAACTCCCTATCGGCCCCGCTGTCACCGAGATGAATTCATCGATCCGACTATAACGGGGCAGATGACACTTTTTTTGTTTCATCGGCCCCGGTGAGTAGCATTTTTGAGGCTACCGGGGAGGATGACACATTTTGTCTCATCGTCCCCGGTACCGGGGCAGCGCCACCGGGGACGATGAGACCAAGCCTTTTTAGCGGAGTTACACTGGATATTTTTGAATTATATTCTGAATTGAAGATGCACTTCAGCGAAGCAGATCAAGCCTGAAAAATCTAATCGTGTCACGTGTCTGAATATAGAAAACTATCTCACTATTACAATTGGAATGGCGTCCCGAAATGGTTTTATATGGCCAAGTTTATTTTAAGGTCGACAATTGTTAGGATATCACAGCACGATCAGTAAGGACCGTAAAGCACTGGCCAGCGCAGTGCAGTAAAGTTAAGGTATTAAAGTTGGTCGATTTACATAATTCGGAGTAGCTGCATGTAAGCAGTTTGCTAAGAACGCAGTGACTTGGCTCGAGACGTTTTTTGTAGATTTATAAAAAATGATGGCTACTAAACAAAGTTTTTTACTAATAAATTGTTAAACTTTACTGACTTTATTAAATTTAAACTTTATTTTTATTTTAATATATTAAACTTTACTGAATTTACTACAAAGTAAATGGAAGCAAGTAACATAGTTTAGCTTAGTTTAGCTTAGTTTAGTTTAGTTTAGTTTAGTTTTTATTATTGTAGTAGTTAGCTTGAGTAATATAGTAACATATAGACATTGAACGCAACATCATACGCTTTCGACCGCTTAAGAGGCTCTCTGAAGTTTCGACCTTCAGTAAATAAAATAAATAAATATGTATGGACATCTCACACAGCACCATCTAGCCCCAAACTAAGCATAGCTTGTACTATGGGAAGCAGATAACTGGTAGAACATTTAGTTTCTTTTAGGCAAGCATGCACCACCGTAGGCCGCGTCATTACTTACCATCAGGTGAGACAGTGGTCAAATAATGCTATGCCTATAAACTATTTTTAAAAACCTACCAGTTAATGTAATTTAGAAAAAACTGATAAATTACTAATTACCTACTACTTGTTTGACTAGTTAAGCTGTCACATTTTTTATAGGTATATGGTACCCAGTACCCACCTAGTATATCGAGGGCGTAGTGGGGAAATTAGATAACTAACAAAACCATTATCGCGAGAAAACAATGATTTAGTGATGTTTTTCGACAAAATTAGCAATAAAAAAATTTGTAGGAGCAAAATTACCGTGGGCTTTTTTATATATCATGGATTGATTTTAAGTGCAAACCACACTTCAGGTATATCTATAAAGATATTATAGTTCTTAAAATTTTAGCAACCAGCGGGATTTGAACCCGCGCCTTCTAACTCACCGGATTACATGGGCTTTTTTATATGTTATGTAATGGTTCAATATGCAACTTTTGAGTTCATCATGGATTTTTTCATCATTCACAGATTATTTTTTAATTTTTTTAAAATTCTGTCACAGATTTTTTATACACATCCAAATTTTGCGATGAGGTTAAACTGAATAACGAGCTTTATGCATTTTATGTGACAACAAAATGGTGATTCTGTGAAGTTATACATTATTTGGTCAGTTATTCACTTCTTCCTCTCAAGTTTTACAGCTTATTATTGAAGGTTCATATCTGTTACAAAAATACCTTTTTTGTAATAATTTTGGCACGGAATAATATATCTGAGCTAGGGTAAGACCAAAAGATGCGTCGTGATTTGGGCTTTATCGTCATCCCAAAAGGTCGATTTCGCAAAAAGTGTTAGTGTATCCGTTTATCAAATTATTCTGAGTCTGTATTGGTCATGGTCACCCAGTTCTGTTCTGAGCTATTCAATTTTCAGTGCTTCTAGCTCATTGGAAAATACGTTTAAGCTCGATTGCAGGACTTGTTCCGAAGAACAGACAAACAAACCAACAAGAAAGCGATCCACCCTCCTGTTCATACAAAAGTTGCTAACGTTTTTAATACCCCTAAATGTTATTTATCAGATTTCGATGACTTGTGTGTTTTCAATTTTTGCAAATCTTTATAGTTATAACTACCCAAAATAATTTCCACGAAGAAAAGTAGCTTTAGTTAGCATACAAAACATAATTGTACCTTAAAAAAACCTAAGTTAATATTATAATACATATATCTAATTCAATTAATGAAATAATTTTATTAATTTCATTGATTAAATAATTGAATTAATTAAGTGATTGAATGAAATATAATGATTATTAATTAGATTAAATTAATAAAGATTTTGTTTAGATTTAGAAGGTAAAACAAATTTCCCCTGAAACGCAACGTTTAAAAGCGTTTATTCTCATTAGAATACTAATTTTGATAACTGGTTATCTATTGGGAAGGAAATACCTTCCCAATAGATAACCAGTTATCAAAAAGGAAAATTATTTTTATATTACTGGTTAAACGTGGTAAAAAACCAAGTAACTGTCTATAAGTATAGATACATCTTCAAGAGTATGGCACGCCCTCCACTTCTACTAGCCCTCCCCTCCTTCACAATACCATACCCCCTTACATTTCCGGACGAAGCGACGCGTGACCCGAGTGGTCACGCATTACAGCGGTTTAAGTCACAAGCGGAAGCGAGCACGTAATGATGATGACTTATTTGAATATAAATGGACACGTTTTTCTTTAGTAAGTATAACAATCGGTGATTGAAACTCATATTCATATCCATATTCATTTAATTGGTACAAAAAATACAGGACAAGAAATTGTACGTACAAAATTAGTATTCGTAATTAGTACTCGTAGGTACACATAAATATTAAATGGAATACATTCATTTTATCTTAATAAAATAGAACAATAATAAAATTATAATTATTAAATTATGATGTCCGTTGAAAAATGAAATATAGTAAATAGCATATGTCAATTTATTAAATTAGTCAACTTATAAAATTAGTAAGGCCTAATGCTTACAAATTAATCGTAGTTATAGAAGGTTTGCTCGTGAGCCAGCGCTTCAGTCGCACTTTAAAACAACTAAGGGTCAGCGCCTCTGTGACGTTTTTTGGCAGTCGATTGTATACCTCCGGTCCCATGACATGCGTTAGCTTCATTGATTTAGCTAACTTACAGGTGATATAAGCCAACTTTCCAGAGCTTCGCGTGTTGTACGGGTGCATATCTCCCTTCCTCTTGTACCGTACCAAGTTTACTCGCACATACACGGCTACTTGGTAAATGACAATCGACGGCAGCGTTAGTATCCCTAGCAACTTGAAGAATGGCCTGGCAGAGGTATCCTGCGGGATACGTGCTATTGCGCGTACGGCTCTCTTCTGCATACGAAACGCGCGTAGCCAGTCCGCGGACGGACCACAGAGCTCTGCGCCGTATTGCAGAACTGAGTGGACCGTCGCGAAATAGCACGACCGCACCACGTACTCGTGTAAGAAGCGCGACAGTCGGTGGAGTGCGAAGCATGCGCTGCCTAGCCTCCCACATATTTTGTTGATATGTGACTCCCAGGTGAGCGCTCTATCTATCTCAAATCCCAGGAACGTGGTGCTGTTGCATTCCTCCAACCTAGTAGTTCCATTCACGAAGACCTGTAATTTACGTGGTCTCTGACCTGCAAGACTAAAGTGCATAAAATGCATAAAATCACCCCACTAGAGTCGATGAGACTTTAATTAAATTACTTGGCAAATGAGACTTAAGAACTGATCTCACAGTCTAGAAATCTTTTTTAGACTGTGTGATGTCTCCGGATGACGTGCGCAGTGCGCAGTGTCAAGCGAAACTTTAATTTCCGAGTGACACTGCAATCTGTAATGGGCAGCCGTGACGCTTAACACCAGGTGAACGACTAGCTCGTCACGTCATTCGTTTACATAAAAAATAAAATCCCCATCGGCCCTGGTGTCACCAAGATTAGTTAGCGACTTATAAAGGGGCCGATGAATTTTTTTGTGTGCCGTCGGCCCCGGCGGTGAGAGCCGCTGTTGAGGCTAACGGGGCCGATGGGACCAAGTCGTTTTATGTCACCAAAAGGTAAATTAAGTTACCTAAAAGAAACAAAACTTTAATGTAATCTCATTTGGATGAACAAAAAAAGCAATACTTACTATATCTTTTGGCAGTTGCAATCTGAAGACGATGATCTATTCCTCCGAACTACTTGGACCCTTGGACCACTTCCTTACTTTTCCATTTTCAAAATTGTCCACTGCCTGACTTTGTATCCTAACTTGACAATTTCCAAATTCGACAATTCCTAACTTTTGAATTAGGCTGATTCGTCCTTTTATCTCAGTAGATCATCGATCTACGTAATTTGAATAAGGTAGAAATTAGGCATGAAAAATCATATGATTATATTTTTAGTAAATCACTCTGCTACTTTTTGTCAGACACTCTGCTACAAATCACAGTGTGATAATCACATTTACTGGAATCGTGGCTTCGGAATTCGTAATACGAGAGTAGCATAAGCGGTGAATATCAAAACATATAATTTTATTAACATTGTGGTGTAACGGTGAACGTTGATCTTGTTTAACTTAAGAGAGTAGCGTTAGATTACTTGTAATCATTTGTAGTAGGTCGCAATTTCACTAGATTGCTCCTAAATCACATCTCTGTTCCATTTCATAAAGCACAGCCAATCGCCATTGATCATAAATTCATTAGGTATATGAAAAATCACAGGAGGTGGAAAATCACAGGATGTGAAAAATCACAGGTGTAATCACAGTGACTAAAATAAATCACATGATGAAATGACAATGATTTTAAAGTAGCAATCATTTCCATGCCTAGTAGAAATAGTCACGTAAACTTAATAATAGTCGCTCCAAGTTATCAATATACATGCATGCAGGTTACGTACATTGTAATGTAAGTCGACATAATCTAAGTACTTATATAGGTACCTATCATATTATACTGTGGCTAATACCACCTCCCACAGCCTTGTGCCAAATGTAGGTACGATTCTAATGTTGTTTACGTCTAGGCCCAATTTCACCGTTCGTATCACAAAACGAGTTTAATAGAACTAAGTTCTGGATAAACGGGTTTAAATGTTGGTTTTGATCTAGATTTACATCATACAAATTTCACCAGAAACATTTTGATCGCGTTTGTGGAAACCAAGTTTAAGGCCGCAAAACAAGAATATCACAGAGTACCATTTTATAAACCAGAGAATATTGTCTATAATTAAAGGCAAATGTCATGTTTGTGATGTTTGACAGGGGCAATCAGTCAAAACCTGTCAAAACCATCTAAACTCGTTCAACGAGCTAAACGCCGAAAAATGGGCGTTCAGAGTTTGAACTCGCTTAGGCTCTAACTGAGTTCTGTTTATGTTGGTGAAATGAAAATTGTTGATCTAAACTCAGTCACAAGCTTGAACTGAGTTTAGTTTGAATTGATCGCGTTTATTTGTAACGGTGAAATCCAACCTAAGTCGATATCTATCTATAGGTACTTATTTGACGTAATACAACATCAATAAAACATACTCGTTTAAAAAAAGAAAAGGTGAATATTAAACCTTCTTGTCCATGTGTTAATTATTTTATTTATCAAACGATTAATTCTGTGTGTAATTTGCAAAAGAAAATTTAATAAAATAAAAGATATAATATGACAAAAAAGGGCGCGGACTTAATGTCTGCAGTGACTAAAAATGAGGAGGCAGATTTAGACCGTAGGTCGCCATAGCGTAGTCAGACATACCCGCGGGGCCTGTGCCCTGCGGGATCCACGAATATTACTCCCCACCCTCGGTAAAAAAACCTAGGGGAATTTGAACTTGCGCCTTCTAACTCACCGAATTAGACTCCCTTCCAAACTAAGCTATGGTTGGATGGCTACGGTAATCTATTCCCACAATGGTTCTCAAATTCTAATATTAAGTATAGGAGTTCAATAATAAACATATAGAATTCCATTTTAAAATTCGGCTATTTGTTGAATTATGTGTTTTTTTATTTTCATCGCATGATTCTATTTTCACTTTCAGTGTGATAAATGCACAGATAACCCCCAATAGATACCGCATGAAAGACGACGACCGCGCACCACGCATTGGCGTAAACGGTTCTATATAAATCGCCGCTTCGCAGCACGGCCTTAGTTTCGACCAATTATTAGAGTTCATTATTAGGGCGTCACTCGAAACAGCCAATAATAGCGCATTGGCTCCAGTCCCCGCAACCCGCGCCTTCCGCCAGTTTTGGTGAGCTAGGATCCGAACAAAAATCCCGTAATGCGGTATCTATTGGAGGTTATCTGTGGATAAATGACAATCGAATTCCCTGTCCGTCGGTCGTGACTGCATTCGATCCAAAACACCTAATTAGTTTCACCCTTCGTTCTCCCGTTTTTATGATAAAATAAAATACTTTTACACTACAATCTGGGTTGTTTGGGCGTATCCTGCGACCGGATGTGTGCGTGCTTGCGGCCGACTGTACACTACAGTCTGTACGCGGAGCTTTAGTGTGAGGACTTTTTACATTAACCACCACCTACCACAATGTTATAAACAAAATTATATTTTTTTACGCATTCGCGTCCTCCCCCCGTGCATAGAGCTCATACCCCATGCCGCCATACATTTCACCAGGCCTGAGTGCGCGGGGTCCTCGACATTACAGGGGCGCCAGAGCCCACGAGAAGGGTTTGCGGAATACAGTAGGTAAATGAGGATATTCATGTAATATAACTGTAGTTTTTTTTTTATATATATGAAAGATAATTTATAAAGCTGGGAATTAAAAATAAGTTTCGTTCATTTTCTACATAGATTTTAGTTGATGATATCCGAACGCACATTGATGTATCGTTCATATCTATAGTGCTAGAAGACTCTCTTGGCGCGTGGATGACATTGACAGGAGGGCGTGGGTGCTCTTTCAGGGCTACCAGTTGTAAAATAATAAAATGTCCATGTTTTTACGGAAACATCACGATGAATAAAATCGATTGTTTTGTCTGATTTTGACGTCTTTGATTTACATGAATAATTTGTAATACCTATTTTAATAGAAAATAATAAATTAAAGGAATCATCATCTTCATCAGCCTGAAGACGTCCACTGCTAAACATAGGCCTCCCTCAAAGAGCTCCACTTTGAGTGGCTGCTTGCTTCCTGCATCCATCGGTTCCCGTGGTTCTGACCAGGTCGTCGGTCCACCTAGTGGGGGGTCGGCCTACGCTGCGTCTTCCGGTTCGTGGTCGCCACTCGAGCACCTTTCTTCCCCATCGGTTCAGTTCTACGAGCGATGTGGCCTGCCCACTGCCACCAGGCATGCTCGGAGTTTCCTTGCGAGATAAGATCCGAAATGAGGAGATCCGCAAGAGAACTAAAGTCACCGATATAGCTTTGAGAATTAGCAAGTTGATAAAAGGAATAATATTGGGAAATAGCGTGCTACTGAGAGGTCCTATTCAAGAAAACACTAAAACTTAAGATTTTTATATACTATAATTGTGTTCTGCAGGAACCATCTCAAATGGTTGAAACTGTATATCGACAGAATTTTCATAACAATTATCCAAATTAAATAAATTTTACGCAAAAATGACAGGACGGGCAGCTTAGAGCGATTTGTCAACAATGACACTTTGGAAAGGAGACAGTGGTCGTTTCAATTTTTGTTACGCGCCAATAAAGCCTTGTCGCACTGTAGTGTTCTGTTTGTCAATAAATCTATCGTTCCATTAACTGTTTTTCTCTCTAATCTGTGAGTAGTTCTACACATTCCTATGAGGTATTTATTTACACGTTGATTCGTATTTTATCTGTGATTCCTAACGTAGTTGTGTGTGAGTTGACGAAAGGTTTTCTAATAACTTTTTTCTCACACCTTCTACAAAAGTGATTCAATTTACTATTTAAATATATTACTATTATATTTTTTTTTATTTTTTTTTTATCTATACTTTCGATACGTGCAAGTTCCATTGAGGCACGCGGCTTCTTTCTGCTAAACTAAAAATGCATAGGCTCTGACATCCTTCTTTGTATGTTCCTAGTTTTACCTAAACACTAAAGAATATACTTATCATATGGAACCATAAACCATAAGTCACTAATTCCATCAAATTCACAACAAACCAGCGCAACGGTTTCTAAAACGGTCGGCAAAGAGGACTCCCCACCGCAGCCCATTTGCGGCGTCAATCTGCGTAATGGGAGGAATCATCTGGTAATCGGCCGCAATTACCTAGACTAGAAATTGCGAGAATTTTACTAGAATACCATCGTAGGCAGTCGACAGTGAGCTGACAGTCTAGCCGCAGCTCGTAATGCTAATGATGTTATTTAAAACGTATATGATTTTAATAAATAGTTATTTGTTATACAAGGCTGCAAAGTTGGTTTTTGGCGCGAGTAGGTACTTGAATTGAAACCTGAGCAAGCGAAGGATTCTAGGATTGAACCACGTAGTCCAGTCATTATAGTAAGTTCACCTCGGAATTCGAGATACCCAGCTGTAAGTCTGTAAATACTTGTATATTGACACCCTAAAAGTTGTCTCAAAACCTACATATGGTAGGGTGTACGCAACTATAAAATTTTAAGGTCAAAGGTCACAAAAAACGGTTTTTTGCGCTTTTTTGTAAATATCTCATTTCCTATGGGTTTTTTGCTATTTGTATTTATTATCAATATTGTAGAATACAAAATTCTCTACAAATTTTGTTTAAAAATTTTGAGGGCGGAGAGCGCGCGGTCACAGCATCACTTCAGGTCAACCGGTGCCTCCGGTCGAAAACCTCACACCTCACTAGTGCGGAAAGATTCTCTTTGTAATTCAAAATCTGGGCGCAAAAACGTATTTTAATCGCTAGCGTGGAAAGTGTTTTTAAAATTCGAACGTAAAATTAATTATTGAATAGAAATTCAATAATTTTCTCGTCAAGAATTGAGGATTTAATCACAGATCTGCCCGAATTTAACCTTTTTTTTTTTCTCTTATATTTTGGCTCCACACATAGTGTATTTAGCCAGTGTCAAGTATTGTAATTTTTCATAATCTATACATATAATAAAACTGTAGAGATAAAAAAGTCTGTAATTGCAAGATATCAAGAAAATAATAACACAGGTTTGCTTAAAATTAGCCGCTGATCACGTTAAGCCACTTTTTATACACTTTGTCTGTTTGTTTGTTTGTTTGTTTGTTATGACTGAACTCCTAAAATACTGAATGGATTTTCATGCGGTTTTCACTAATATGCTTAGAAATAGCCGGCGCTTAACATAGGATATATTAAAATTGAAATATCGTTAATTTTTTTTTTTGTTTTGGGTGTTTTTTTTTTGGCTACTTACGGTAAGTTACGATATGTCACAGACTAGAGCAAAAAACCATTGACTACACTCTGTGCCACACACACAGGTCTGTGGTGCTACATGTTTATCTGGAGGCACAGATTAAAGAAAAAAGTCTCTGTGAAGAATGTATAAGACCAAAGAGTAATATTAGTAGGTATGATACTATAAGGCGTGATTTTTCAATCATCAGATAAAAGTTGTTCATTAGATAAAACAAAACACTAAAAATAAAACCCGAATTAAGGGTGTCGCGAAATGCGATTTTAATCGAGAGGTAAGTAAGTGAATCGATTCCGAGTTTTAGGTTATCTGTGCTGGTAACATTGTATTGTATGAGAGAAAAAAGGCGGGAGTGGTGCCTTGCCTTGGTTTTATTTAGAAAAAGATAGCGAAGCGAGTATGAAGTAAAACGATATTAAGAAAATTTGGTGTAGCAATGAATAACCTCAACGAAACAATTATGAGAGGTAATTGTTAATAATCCTGGCTAGGCAGGGTAAGTGGTTCAAAGATTACTTTTTATATTCCAAAATTATAACACGATTTATTTAAAAACTTAGATAACATATAATAATAAGTATACTAAACTAAACTAGACCTAAAAACTAAGATTACTTGTGATCAAAGAGTTAACTTGTGATGAGAGTTTAACTTTTGATGTGAGTCTTATTGAAAGGGAAATAAAGAGGAATTAGAAAGAGTTTTGCACGGTGGTAAGGGCGGGTCAAATGGAGAAGGCTGGTGGACCCTCCTTCGGGACCTTCGGGTCCTGAAGGTTTAAGGTGAGGAGAAGTAAGTTCGCATCTGATAATGACTTCACTCGTTGGTGAGAGGATCCTACCACTTAGCTGTGGCTCTCGGTGTTTTCATGGTATCAAAGGCGACTCTCACCTAATAAGTAAAAATAAGAACTGTTTCATCTATTCCTTTCAATGATGCTCTGTAACATTTCATTTGTGGCGTACATTACACTATATTATTATTATAGCTCTTAGAGTTAGTAAGTTGAAGTGGCAATGGGCAGGCCACATCGCTCGTAGAACTGACAACCGATGGGGAAGAAAGGTTCTCGAGTGGCGACCACGAACCGGAAGACGCAGCGTAGGCCGGCCCCCCACTCGGTGGACCGACGACCTGACCTGACGAGAAAGCCGCGGGGAGCCGATGGATGCAGGAGGCGAGCAGCCACTCAAGGTGGCGTGCTCTGGGGGAGGCATATGTTCAGCAGTGGACGTCTTCAGGCTGTTAATGATGAATGATGATGATGTACATTACACCTAACCTATAATGGAACCTTAGGCAGGCATGATAGTGTGGAGACGTACTTGTCATGTCATGCCCAACTTCGCCACAAAGGATTTCTTTATTTCAAAACTGTTACGGAACCCTAAAAATGAAACATTCTTTGCAAAAGCGATTCTGATTTGAGCTTTGTACACATGTTATTTCCTCACTCCCTCCACTATGTTGAAAGTGCAGTGAAATGAGACAACGTGAAAAATAGTGGACATATAGTTAAATGTCGACTCCTTTTACAGTGGTGTACTTAAGTATTTGTAATTTCTAAATAGTATTAACAAAATTAACTATGTACGCGTCGTATAGGTAAATGCATTTTACACGTGTGCTAATACGTGCTCAGCTCCGAAAAGATTTAGTGGATTTATTGTTTGGTATATAGAAAATGCTTGATCTATTATTAGAGTACCTAAACGTAGATATAACACAATACAAGCGTGCGAAGCCGCGGGCAAAAGCTAGTGATAGAATATTTCACGTAAAGTCAAGTCTTAGTCACAGTCTGCGTAGTCATAGTTTAGTCTAAGTCAGGTAGTCTCAGTCCAGTCTAAGTCATGCCCTAGTAAAGTGGTGGCAACTTTACTAGAAGCTTCTATGGAATTTTGGAAGCAACACGAAAAACCACGTTTCACCACATTATATCACTTGCCCACACTCATGCTCCTAGTTCAGCACTTAATGCGGAAAACGCCACCGATTTTAAACATTAACACTGGAAAAAGCACGAGTTTTGAAAAATAATACAATGCAACGACGTGAACTTTTCCGCGTTCCCGCCAAAACTCCGAATTTAACCTTCTTGATATCGCCAGTCCACTGAAAACTCATTAATACCACAGACTACCTCCTAAAAGATACCATCTTTTTCTCGTTCACCAACCTCATTTTTAGAATAATCGCACTGTCCAGCACCAAAGAGTATATAACCAATACGCTATCCAGCACGGCGACTGCATGGAAAATGGATGAAAAACACTTTCTTTAATTTCCCATGAATCACGTGACGAGCTAGTCGTTTACCTGATGTTAAGCGTTACCGCCACCCATAGCTAAATTAATAAGCTAAAAACTAATCTTTTCTTAGCCTTTTAGCTGGTTTTCTTGCATTTTCCTCACTGTAGTGAGGTGAAAAGTTGTGTGTTGCACTCGGCAGCAAAGTTTTTCTGCGTCTCGTACCTTTGAAGCCTTCGCTACGCTCAGGATTCTTCATTTGAACCACTCGCTACGCTCGTGGTTCAATCCTACAATCCTTCGCTTGCTCAGGTTTCAATTCAAGTACTCGCGCCAAAAACCAACTTTGCAGCCTAGTATAACAAATAACTATTTCATCCATTTTTTATGCAGTCGCCGTGCTGGATAGCGTTTTGGTTATACTCTTTGGTGCTGGACAGTGCGATTATTCTAAAAATGAGGTTGGTGAACGAGAAAAAGGTGGTATCTTTTAGGAGGTAGTCTGTGGTATTAATGAGTTTTCAGTGGACTGGCAATATCAAGGGAGGTACCTATACAAAAATAGAAACGTGTGAGTCTCATGAGACTTGAATGTTTGGTTCTTGAAGGTTTTTCGGGATCCCTCACGTTCTTTAAACTCAATAAAACTTCTAAAAGTTCACACCTACATTTACCGTAGCTACTTTACGTCGTTAGCTCAAATCCAGCGATCGGGGAGCCAGATTGTTGGATTGGGCCTTTGCGTGCGGCCGCCATACCTAAACCTACCTATTCTAACTACTGGCTACTGTTATGCTACTGGCTATAGTAATTAATCTTTATTACCGGCTCCTGAGTAAAACTTAATTGCTTTTAAAGTTGGGTAGAGATTAAAACTAAAAGTCAGGAATGATCATCAACAGTCGCAAGACCGCTGAACAGAGAGCCACATCGAGCGTTTGTTCGCCTCCTGCATCCATCGGCTCACCGCGGTTTTAACCAGCACCCCGATTCCCAACCCATCGAAAACGTTTCGATTCGAAATCTACACTCTCTGAAAGGTTTTCGATGGGAATCGCGGTGCAGATCGTCGGTCAATCTAGTGGAGGGGAGGCATTAGGAACGGTGCTTAATAATCATTATTACTGTCGTGGTATGTCCCGCTGAAGGGCAAAGGCCTCCCGACCCTCATTGTTCTCTTTTTTTAGTCAGCTCTGACGGTCTAGTCGTTGCAGTAAAATACTAGATTATCCAGCCATCGCCATCTTCGTCTAGGCCAGTCGCTTCTTCGTCACGTTTTGTAGAAACCAGTCTGTGGTCTATTTCTCGTCTGCCATGCGTCCAGACGTAATCAGCCCATATACGTTACCACTGCGTTAGTACAGGTCTTTTCTCACGGAGAGTTTAGGCCATAAAACACCACGCTGGCCAAGTCAAGTGCGGGTTGGGTTCTTGAATATGCCAATTTCATGTTTTCTTTCACTGTTGTTAGAGCGAGTGCTAATTGCGCTTTGGTGCAAGGGCGACTGGGTTCAACCTAATAGAGGACTATTTTGGAAAGTCGCATCGGGAGACGCAGCGTTTTCCGGTTCGAGAACCTTTCTTCCCCATCGGTAGTCAGTTCTACGAGCGATGTGGCCTGCCCACTGCCACTTCAACTTGCTAATTCTAAGAGCTATATCGGTCACTTTAGTTCTCCTGCGGATCTCCTCATTTCGGATCTTATCTTGCAAGGAAACCCCGAGCATAGCTCACTTCATAGCTCGTTAGTTACCCTACCTAAAATTGGTTTGTTGAGCTTGAATCAGCATTATCAGAGTTGAAATCAAACAAAGAAACTATTGTTTTATAATTTTTATTTTCAGTTTGTATTTATATTCAACCAGCAGGTCGGGTATTTTTACAAAATAATGATTTTATTAAATCCCCTTTTAATGGAAGATTTAAACAATTTTACGCTAATTTGGCAAACCCAAATTCCATAACTTTACGTAAGTAAATAAAATTATTACAATAATATTAATAAAATATACATTTTTACAAAGCTGTAGATTTATGTATTACGTAGGGAACTAATAAAATTACAAGACTATTTTCTTGTTACAAAAATACTTAATTTTTATTAATTATTTTCTAATAATAATTAAGATTAAGACGAAAGTTAAATTTACAGATATGCAAATTCTTTAAAATAATAATTTCAGATTACCTAGTTATTTACAAATTCAATTATAAATTATAATAAAATATTATATTACACATTTACAGTGATAATTACGTTTATACTTTACATTATATTTGCACACAAAAATACAACAGCTACATAAATTATAATAAATAAACAACTTTCGGGAAATTCATAAAAAAACTTTTTCTATATAAAAAAAAAAGTTGAAATTCTTTATTGGAATCGCAAAAGTTGTATTAACAGCGACTGATGTATTTTCATTCAAATTACAATTAAGCCTGTCCTTGTCTAACGATTTGAATTTCAAATCGGGAAGAAAGGAAGGGAAGGTTACGTACAAACGAGAAGTTCTCCATCTGCAGCCCGATTTCAACCCAAAGGTTCACATCGAGATCTATCTGTCTCTTTCATCTACATTCAGGATGAGAGAGACGGATTTAGATTTGGGATCGACCTTTCTGGGTTTAGAATAGAGCAGCAGTGTTTCAGATCTCACAGTAAGACTTGGAATTTTTAAACTAAATTAAACGTACCCTCAAATATTGCACGTTCAAAACGCTAGTGCCCGGTTTCCACAGAAAAAATGTACAAGACAATGGCAAAATGACCGTCTACATCGAAGTTCGACAGCTCTTAAGGCTGCTATATACGTGGATCTATATCGCTCGCGCTTTGCGACATTTTTAACGATATTAAATAACTGAATTTACTTACGCAAAATCTGGCTAAACTATGTTCTCATGAATAACATTACAAATATTTAATAAAAATATCATATTAATCTAAACAAGATTTCATAAATACAACGGTATCAAAGTTCTTTTCAATCGTAACCGTTTCTATCGTTCCGTTTTTGTGTTTTGTTATTATTATTATTTTTATTTTATTTTTTTTTGTTTAATTCTGACTTTATTTTATTTGACATTTGTAATAATCCATTGTACCTATTTTTTTTTTTTTATTATTTAATACTTTGACATGTTTATTCTGTATGAAATGTTTTTTTGGTAATTGTAATTGATTTTGTCGTTTTTATCACAATAAATAAATAAATAAATAAATAATAAATATGTATGAAAACTTGTTTGGATCAATATGATATTTATGTTCAAATGTTAGCCAGATTTTGCGTAAGTAAATTCAGTTATTACTTATCTTCAAAACTGTCGCAATCCGCGAGCGAGATAGTGGATCTGCATATACAGCCTTAAGCTCATACATTTCCCTTTATTCTATGACGTACCTACTGCAACGTATTTCGGTACGTCGCGTCGGTACGTCCTAGAGAGCTAAGTGCGCACTTAGGAGTCAAACTTAAGTGCAGACGGGCATAAGATATTTTACGTCAGATTTTGTTAAAATATTAGTATAACCCGCACGAATTAAGAAACCGTTAGCAGTCACACCCAGTCACACTCCGTCCTTTTCATCTACATTCAGTATGAAAGGGACAGCGTGTGGATTTCAAATCACAATATTTGCGATGTAATTTTGTACCGGGGTATTCAAAACCACATTATTATTATTATGTTTTCCAACTGAGAGTTATGCCCATCTGCACTAAAATTTGAAAGCTTTTAATTTCGCACTTAACGCCTAGATACGTCCGGTACGTCCTAGAGAGACAAGCGAAAACTTAGCTGTAAAACTTTTGTGCAGACGTGCATAGGATAACGAAAAATCGCGATTTTCAGGTTCCTTTATTAGTGTAGATTACAAGGCGGTGCAATGTGTCGACTTAACAAGCCAGTATGTACAAAGCATTGTTTTTGGCCAAGTCAGGTCGGTGGAGTCTAACTAGCAGAAGTTCGGTGGGTCTACCTTATGTAGAATTTACGTATGTACATTATCCCCACGATAATTAGATTAAATGTTTGGCATATAATTTGTGACTCTCCATAAAATAAAACTTATTTTTGTACCTAATCCATCTCGCGTACCATTCTATGGCACTACCGCTTTTTTGAGGCACCAATTTTAAGGCACTAAACACCGTCTACATTAAAGTTTGACAGCTCCTAAGTGCGCACATATCCCTCTATGACGTACCTATCTTTTTTTTTATGTTATCGAATGACGTGACGAGCTAATCGTTCGCCTGGTTAAGCGACACGGCCACCCATAACAGATTGCAGTGTCGCTCGGAACTCTAAATTAAAGTTTCGCGTGACACTGAGCACTGCGCACGTCATCCTGAGACACAGTCTAAAAAAGTTTTCTAGACTATGAGATCAGTTCGTAGTCTCATAAAGATGATATTTAAGAAAAAAATATTTGTAACAAAAACTACACGTGATTATGAATAGGGGGGGAGGGGCGGGGGCCGACCAAAACCTCATCATGTATCGCCAAGGGGGAGGGGTTAAAAATTAGCTAAAAAATCACGTGATTAATGAACGACCCCAAAGATCCCGTAAGTATTATTAAAAATGTAGTGAACAACCATGAAAGTTTAAAACAGTGTTATACATTTAGGTACTTCCTACAGAGATAAGTGTGAACTTAAGAACTGTCAATCTTTTGTGCAGCCCGGCATATATATTTTTGTACATATCCGTCGCGGTCAGGAAACAATATTATAAAACCATCCTAGATTTTTTATCGGTTTTATTAGTCGGGAATCAATAGATTCCTACTTCATAACCGTAACCAGTTACGTAACAAGAATTTTCTTCCCGCTAGATAACCAGTTATCACCAGGAACCAACACTATAAAATAACGCTAGATTTTTTAATCGATTTCGGAAGTCGTGAATCAATAGATTCCTACTTTGCAACCAGTTACATAAAGATTTGTTTCCCAGTAGATAACTAGTTATCTTTAGCAAGCCAGATGTCAAACTATAATGTACTATATTTATTCTGAATACAAACTAATTTCTAGGATAATTATAATAACACGGTTCCAAACAGTCCAGCGACATAACCCAATATAAACAATGTATAAATTTATACTATAATATAAATCCCGTAATATATAACTCTTCACTTATGGCACTGTATTTGCACATACATTAGCTTAGAGTCCGTTAAATATATAACCGAAATAATATACGAATATTTATATATAAACATTTTTTTTTCTTTCAGTCTTCAATCCAGAAAATCTCAATAGGCAATAGTAATCACAGTTGCGGCTTTTTATGGTGCCATTTGTGCCAGAGGCCATTCTAACCTGTGCCGACTTAGAGGTCAAAATCGCATGGAAGCAGTCACAAAATTGACCCGCTTCTACAAGGATAAAAAAGTAGCAACCAGCGAGATAACGCTCTTCCAACTGAGCTATGGTTGCAGTGGCTGCGAAAATGGTTAGACCTATATTTGGTACACACTAAGGGTGGGGGTTTTCTTTAGTTAAAGTATTAACTATTAACTTATTCACTACGGATAGAAAACCCCCACAATTAGTCGGTACCAAATATAGGTCTAAACATTTTCGCAGCCACTGCAACCATAGCTCAGTTAGAAGAGCGCCTATCTTGCCGGTGAAAATTTGTGAAGTGTTTTTAACCATTTTCTACAGCCCCTTTTCACAACCAAACGACAGTGGTTGTGGTTGTACAACCACTTTTCTACAGATCAAAAACTCAAGCTTTAACCAATAAACCTATAATAAACCTATATAATAGTAACCAATGGTTAAAAACTCTAACTCTTGACCATAGGTTAGAAAGAGTGTTTAAGTATTGGTTACCTTAATGGATCAAAAACCCCAGCCGAAGCAATCGTGGCGACATTTATAGACTGTGTTGCACACTTCCGCTTTTAAAATTTGTGATACCTTCAAGCGATTTTGACCCGTAAGAGTCCAGCCATTCAAACCTGGACACCTAACACCCTATCAACAACAAAATCATACCTCACATCAGTCTTTTCTTCCTTGGGTTCAAGATCTTCGCTTTTCTCGCTCACAAAAGTCGCTTCATTGCTCAAACAAGGGTTTTTACATTCGACAACTTGTAATATGGTACTTGTGGCATTATTTTCGGTGTTGGCTGGTTCTCTTCGTAGTTCGTATGAGGTTTTTGAAGAGCGTCCATCAGGGGTTCTTCGTTCTTCGAGATCTTCTTCCCAATCGTCTTCGGAGAGGCATTCGACCTCGCCTTCTTCTGATGGCAACACCGGGATGGTTGGTTTGCTTCGTGTGAAAAATGCCATCTTTTCTCTGTAACAAAAGTAATGCGTTAACATTTTGATTGTTTGGCGAAGATGTGTGCAAAGTTCTTCGAGTGACCAATATCATCATCAAGAGTCTAAAGACGTCCACCGCTGAACATAGGCCTCCCCCACAGAGCGCCGCTTTGAGCGGCTGCTCGCCTCCTGCATTCATCTGCTCCCTGCGGCTTTTACCAGATCGTCGGTCCACCTAGTGGGGGGCCTACACTGCGTCTTCCGGTTCGTGGTCGCCACTTATGAACCTTTCTTCTCCAGCGGTTGTCAGTTCTACGAGCGATGTGGTCTGCCCATTACCATTTCAATTTGCTCATTCTAAGAGCTATATCGGTCAAACACCGAGCATAGCTCGCTCCATAGCTCGCTGCGCGATCTTGAGCTTACTAACGAGGCCAACAGTAAGAGACCACGTCTCAGTTCCATAAGTCATCACTGTCACCAATAGATATATAAACTGTTTTTTGAAAACACCATATTACATGAACAATCGCTAATCAGACACGTATAACAAAGTGTCAAAATGGCGATCTTATCGCTAGAAGCGATCTCTTCCAGGCAACCCAGAAATATAGTCAAATAAACAAAGAACATAATCAAGGATATATCATTTTCTGGAAGGTACCGAAATTCGTAAACCATTTCGAGTTTATCCTTTAAGTTTAGAGTGCTCATATAAAAGTCATAAGATTTTTATATTCAATATTTTCCAAATTATTTAAACAAAGTGAGGTTGAAAGGATAAACAACGTGTGCCAACATTGTCAATGGCTGCCAAAAAAAATCCTTACTTAAAACATTCATTTAGCCTCACTTAACCCAAAATAAAATACATTACTATTTTACTGCACTAACAAAATAAAAAATGTTTCTGTTATTTTGTAACTAACTTTCAATAAAACTAATAAAAACTGGTGATCTAAAATGTAAAGTGTTGTCAATTAATGCCAAAGAATTCATCGTCATCATCATCATCATCATCAGCCTGAAGACATTCACTGCTGAATATAGGTCTCCCCCACAGAGCGCCGCTTTGAGCGGCTGCTCGATCCTGCATCCATCGGCTCACCGCGGTTCTGACCAGGTCGTCGGTCCACCTAGTAGGGTGCCGGCCTACCTGCGTCTTCTGGTTCGTGGCCAAAGAATTAGAGATTAGTGGGTCAGTACTCACTTGAAAGTAACCAGGTCTGGTCGTCTGCCACCTTGTCTGGACCGCCGAAGCCGGTAGATCTCCCGACAAGTGCGGTTCAACAGCTTGGAGGCGCGATCGCGACCCGTTTCCGTAGAGCTCGCGATGAGACGGCGAAGCGACTCGTCTTCGGCCACCCATTGAGCTACTGCGGGATCGCCGCGAGCGCATGCTTCTTCTAATCTGTGGGGGTAATACATAAATAAATAACACCCAAAGATCACATACAAAAGGTGAAAGCCGCGGGGAGCCGATGGATGCAGGCGGCGAGCAGCCGCTCAAAGTGGCGCTCTCTGGGGGAGGCCTATGGTCAGCAGTGGGCTTCTTCAGGCTGTTGGTGATCACACGCATAGATCCTAGACCCTGACTAGGATTCCTTGTATCTAAGGATCCGGGAACTACCAGGACCATGGTCCTCGACTCAGAACAAGTAATAGCGCTGTTTTTCTGCGCACAAATGCTTGTCCGGTGCGAGAATTTATCGTAAGATCTGTCCAAAATGATATTGAAAGACATATAAAAATTAAAATAACGATACAGGGCGATAATAAGTCTATAAAAGTAATATATTATGTGTGTGATATGTTTTTCCTGTGTGGGAATCGAACCCACAACCTATACAGTTGAGAACGCAGTGCTACACCAACTGAGCTATGAGACCAGTCAAACAGGCTCCCTTTCCCAATGAGCTATTCTATCATCTACGCTTACCGTTTCTTAAGGTGTGTGAGGTTGTGTATCTCAGTGTTGAGATCCGCCAGTCGTGTGTGTTGCGCGCGAAGATCCAGAGTCAGGTCGAGGGAGGTGCGAGCGGGGCGAGTCGCCGCACCGCGCCTTACTGTGCGGGCCTGCGACCGGCCCCATCTGTAGGGGAAAAATAAATAAATAAAATGTAAAAAAAATGGCTGAAATTATAGCTATAGTGACATATTTGTACAAATTTAACCTCTACAAGTCGAGAACTTTAACTCTATTAGTCTACAATACAACTTTAAGTTCTAAAAGTCTACAACTTCTCCAAAAGTCCATAACTTTAATCACTAACAGTCTACTATTTTAGTTCCTTAAGTCTGCAACGCTATATACTCTCTAAAAGTCTACATTTTTACCTTCTAAAGAGTACAACTTACCACCCCATATACCTTACTTTACCTCTAAAAGTCTACAGCTTTAACCATAAAAGTCTACTACTTTATCTCTAAAGTGTACAACTTGAACCTCTAAAAGCGTACAACTTTATCTTCCTCTCTTTTAGTTTAAATGTTTTGCTGAGTATATTGTGTGTTGCAGTAAAGAATTTTTCTATCAATCTTTAAAAGTCTGCAACTTTAAGCTCTAAAAATTTACAACGTTATTCTCTGAAAGTCTACAACTTTATCCTCTAAAAGTCTACAACTTAACCTCCAAAAGAGTATTTTACCTTAAAGAGCGTCGCTCCCTAAGACTCCTATCGAATGGTATTCCAAGCGGCGGCGGCGGGTGTAATGTGCGACGAGCATACTGCACCATCGACGAATCAGACTCAGAACGGTTTAACCTGTAAAAAATACATTTGTTAATTTTTATACAAAGACTTCTAAAATTATTTTATCAATAAATGTCTGCATCTGTATCTGTCTATGCCTTTGTCTGTATCTGTGTCTATGTCTGTATCTGTGCCTGTGTTTGTCTCTGCGTCTGTATCTCTACATGTGTCTTTCTGTGTCTATCTGAATATATGTCTGTATCAGTATTATCTGTATCGGTATCAGTATGATCTGTATCAGTATCTGTCTGTGTCTGTATCGGTATGTCTGTATATGTATCTGTATATGTGTTTGTGTCTGTATCAGTATCTGTCTGTGTCTGTATATGTATAGATCTATATATACCTTTATTTGTATCTGTATATATGTGTCTGTATCAGTATCAGTATCTGTCTGTGTCTGTATATATGTGTCTGTATCTGTATCAGTATCAGTCTGTGTCTTTTTCCGATTCTGTATCTGAATCTTTATATTTACCTGCAAATGTACTGCCCTTTGCCGATGCTCTGCGGTTGAGGCGAGAATGTCTGAGACCTCTTGATGGTTGCCAGTGGCTCTTCCGGCGTAGAACTAACTTGTTGGCTTTTCCTGTAAAGATGCAGAGCTTTTGTTAAATTTTGGCACTAAAACAACGCACTATGATGATCAAAATAGCAAGAGTACTTCCAGTTTTTTTTTTAAGTTTGTTTGTATGTAATTGTATTGTATTTGTTTTAGATAGGATCTTTATTTGTATCGTCTAATTTCAAATAGAATATGTCAATTTGCTCTCATCGGGCGAGTGTAAATGAGACAGAAAAACTCGTCAATGTATATAAATCCTCGAGTAAAAATGGTTAACATATCTCGTTTTTTTGCCGATACATTTTCGGCTATAGTGCTTTGGTTTTAAGCGTCAAAACATTTAAAATAGTTATTAAAAACTCATTAAAACTAGATACATTCACATTGTGCCGATCCATGCTTTTTCATGCAAAATAATAGTTATGATAAAAAGAATATATAATAATGGTAATTCTCATGCATAGGTGATATTTGTCGATGTTTAGTTAAACGTGCTAATTAGCAAAAAAAATCAAAAAAGTTGCCATGAAATTGCACGCCTAAAGTTGCCATTGATTGCACGGGAAAGTGCCTTATTTTGTACAAATACTGTGGCACTAAAATTGCACACTTATTATCATAATTAACATCGAACATATATATTCCACCACCTTACATTGCGTCCCAAATAAAAGTAAAGTGTGAAGAGTTTATTTTGTCACACAAATAAGAGTAGGAAATAAGTTAATCAAAAAGAAATTGAACCGAAATACAGTTACGCAGTGAACATGGTGCCGTTGAGCCAAAACATCGATAACTGACAAACAAAGTATAACAATAGTGTGGTAGTAAAACAAGAATTAAAGATAGCCACAACAAGTCGAAAATATCACCTTAAAATACAATAAAAACCAGTGCAAAAAGAGTACACACACAAGCGTCCGGACACAATGTAAACATACCTATATACAATATATACAAAGACAGACGGTTATCGACTATTTTTCTAAGGCGGTGTGGTCGTGAGGCCTCCCATCTGCCTCCAATCGCCGCAACCGTTTCATATATCTGGAGGGAAAATGTTATACAGTACCCAACACCGTGGTTAAAATTTGTTAGTTTACTTTTGTTGGTTTACCTTTTTTAAATTTTTAATTATGTACCTACATCTGAAATGAATAGCTTTCGATTTGAGTTTCCTATATAATACCACTAGATGGCGTTAAAAAGTAAAAATAAAATGGTCATCGTTTTACATTTACATTACAATTCACACAGCGCCATCTAGTCCCAAACTAAGCAAAGCTTGTACTATGTATTTTGATTTTTGTTTGTTGATTACATATAAACTTTGCAAGGCTTTTTATTTAGCTAGTGGAATGACGATAGAGGTCAAAAAGAAAATGTCATAGAATAAGTTTTAGTAAGTACTTTACATAAAAAAAGTTGACAGTTTTATAAGTTATTTAAAAATATCAATAGACTTGCTGTTGGTATCGACCTTTACAGCATCACCAGGTTTGGAATATTAGACCTTCACCTTAAGTTAGTATGCAATTATAACATTGTAAGCTTACCTCCGATGCAATTGTCTAGCGCCTTCAGGACAGAAGTTGCATTCTGTATTGGTTTCCTTCTCAGCTGTTGTTGGATGGAGATATTCTTCTTCTTCTTCTTCCTCCTCTTCTTCTTCTTCTAACGCTATGTCCACGGGAATGTAATCTTCAAACGAATCCTCTTCCACTATCTGTGGATTGAACAAGTTACTTGACATTTTCTGTTTGACATTTATGTAAATTGTCTATGGTAGTAAAATAAATATTATCTATGAAAAATTTAAGCTTCGAAGGTATTGATTATATTTTCTTATGAGCAGTTTCCTTTAGGCACTGTCAATTTAGTTCTCTCATCATCAAGAGATGGCGCTCGCTTATATTTCGGCATTTACTTTTTAAATTTTATCATTGCAGTGCAAAACTTCGTTCAGCCAACGTAAATTGTTTAAAAAAAATAAAAATCTTTGATCGTACCGCACTACTGTTTACAAAACTGTCGCCAATGCCATCTAGTGAGAGATAAATAATGCTAAAATGACAATTAGGAAAACTGCTCATTGCTTTTAAAATGCTTTCAAAGCTATAATGGCACGGGAACTACGTAATTATAGTTACATATAAAAATAACAAATATGTGTGGACATTTCACACAGCTCCATCTACCCCCAAACTAAGCATATATTACAGCTTGTACTATGGGAACCAGATAACTGATAGAATACTTAGATACTTTTTTTTGTTTGTAAATACATACACAGACTACAATATAACACCCAGACACAGAACAAACACCTTCATCACACAAATGTTTGAGCCGGGTGGGAATCGAACGCACAACCTATAGTTCAGAAGGCAGAGCTACTACCAACTGAGCTATCAGGCTAATTAATTATGTTTTATTTACCTGATTAAGCGGTTCTCGAGACTCTTCGTCTTCCGACGCCGAATTTTCATTACAATCTACATTACATTCCGCACTCATCATGCTTTCTGGACCTGAAAAGAAACAAACGAGGTTAATTAGAGACATATTGATGGTCCAACCTAAGCAAACGCAAACTAGAAGTTGCGTTGGCCAACTAGGCCAACGACAACCGATGGCCAACCTCAACCAATTATACAAGTTGGCGTTATCCTCCAAACAAATCTTATTACAAGCTTTTTATTAACTTGCAATGTTTGTATTATGTTTTGGTCAAATCTTGCAACTGAATTTTAAAGCAGTGATCCTCAACTGATACCCGTTTAGTTTGGATCACAACGCAAACTGACGGTAATCGACGTCATTCTAAATCCAATATGGCGGACGGCCCAAGATGGCGGACTAGTAATTTTTATGCACGCCCATGGCTCCTATGCTATGGGCGTGTATCTTTGAGTATTTGCTGAGAATATACGAAAAGCTTTTTTTTACAAAATGTTTATGTAGTAGGTATGTATGAAGTATATATTTCATGAATAAACGCGGAGTGCCCATAGTTCTATCTATTTAAGTTCTATTTACTTCTATTTAAAACTCACCTCTATTTCTAGTAAGGGTGGAAGTTTGTGAAGATATGACGGTAGATTCATCTGAACTCTCATCCCTTCTCATGCATCGGAAACTGAGCACATTATACCACTTCTGAGACACGGTGTCAGGTTCGAAGTCAGCTAGGCTCACTTGTGCACAACCCTGTAAACAAAAATAGATTTTAATGCTGCGGAATTAGGTGTGAAATCTGTTTGGATGTTGCGGGTAGTTAGGGGTCAGAATTGAAATCGCTCTCGCCTAGTGTGTTGTTCACATGGCACTCAAGACTGGAAGCCGAATACTCGATTTTGGCTAGTTTTCATCATCCACATTGTTTAAAATGAGTATAAGCTTGTATTTTATTCAGAGAATATAAGCGTTAAAATGGTGAAAAAAAAAAATGGTAAATGGAAAATGGTGTCAAAAACTCTGGTGACCGTTTGTTGGCTTGTGATTTAGTGATCCAAACAGCATCGTACCAGCATAACCACCGTTAATTTTTATTCAGCACTTACACCTAAGTAACTTGTTCAGAGTAACTACATAGAGTACGTTTTTTTATTATAAATAAATAAAAAATAAATATAATTAAATAAGTATGTGTGGACATTTCATACAGCGCATCTAGCCCCAAACTAAACAAATGGGAACCAGATAACTAATACAATACTTAGATACTTTTTGTTTGTAAATACATACATAGAATACAATATAACACCCAGACACAGAACAAACATCGATGTTCATCACACAAATGTTGGTCCCGAATGGGAATCGAACCCACAACAATAGTTTAGAAGGTAGAGCAGAGCTACTACCAATTGAGCTAACAGGCCAGTCAAAGTGCCAAATTTCTTTAATTTTGCATCGGCGAACTTCACAGATAACATCAAGATATGATATTATATTAAATTCACAGTTCTACAAAGCTCTATTTTCGCCAGGAAACGTTTTTTTAGTTGTAATAGATTTACGACCAACTAATCGCAAGTTTCATGAAGCAGAAAATTGCAAGGAGTTCCATTCCTTAGCAGTATGATAATACATTTTAGGCAAAGACTTCTGTACGTAGTACATTAAGGTGGAACGTTTCCCTAGCGCGGAAAATTCAAATTTTCTTGCGTTCTTTTGCCAATAATAGCTTAACTACTCAACGTGATTACATGAAAACTAATTTTGCGGAAATAAATATAATGTATCAATAAACTACAATTAAAGTGCAAGTGCGCCACTTTAACCTCTTTCATTTTAGGTCAACGTGCGCTACCTTAAATTATACCATCGCTTAAAATCGGGTGAGATCCTTAGTCATACATTTAAAATGTAATCGTTTTGTTAATGAGTATTGAGGTAACTCACCAGACACTCGGCCCCGCTGGCCATGTTGACCTGCAGCGTGGCGGCCCGCAGCGCCCTGGCGCCCGCGACGGCGGCGCGCTGCGTGTGGCGCCACGCCACGGCGCCCCCGCGCCACGCCACGGCGCCGCTGCCGAAGGCCACGCCCCCACCGCCGCCCACTACTAGCGCGCCGCGCACCGCACTGCGGTAAACATTCATACATTTATAAAATTACAAGTTTAAATTACGCTGTAAAGGTACAGGCCACAGATCTCAGAAACTAACCCTCGGTTCCTCATAGCTTGTGACACAACATGTTGTGTCTTTTCCAAGACAAGCAGACCCGTGTACGGGTCTGCTTGTCTACCTAAAATGTATTAAGTCATAAATAGCTTTATCCTGACTCCTTATAGTGACTGATGACAGACAATATTGAGCTCTAACCGCTGGACATTATAGCTATAATTACAAACGTTAGTTAAAACTTTAATACCAAGATATATGGAGTTCTTTTGCGAAAACGCCCGTGTCTCAGCAGTGGGAAAGTATTGAATGGGCAACTCATGTCGAGCACGGCAAAAATATTAGTAAAAGAGTCTGTTTTCATAGATAAAAAAAATCTAAGTAAATAGAAAAAAAACTCACACTTCTGTCCCGGTGTCAATGAAAAGCGCGTGAAGATTCCTCGCGCGTAGGATGCCAATTTCTAACGCACTATCTTCGGGACAGTATCGCAGTTTGATCTCGATTTGTGCGCTGTTTACTGCAAAAAAATTGAGAAGTTAATATATTAAGATTTGCCGCCCCGGACGCAACTTCTCTCTTAGTCTTTTTTTTGAGGGGGGCGAAATGCCTTCGCACTTACCTGCCACCACGGGGGTGATGGCAGGGGGTATGATTCATAGATTCATAGAATTATTCACCTTATAACATCGCGTTACACTGACACGTCAATTCACAACAAAATATAAAATCAACAACAATTCAAATTCAAATTACAATAACATACCTAAATATAAAATGAGTAAAATAATGAAACTTGACATAAAAGTAAAATTACACAATCAAAGTTCTTGGTAACAAATTACAAATGAAGACTCTGCTAGAGGCAATCTCATGTATTCGTTCAAGGAGTAAAAAGGGTGAATTTTGAAGAAATTTTTAATTTTATTCTTGATATCATTGTATGGCAAGTCGCTTATACTGAGTGGCAATTTATTGAACATGTATGTTTGGTTGTAAATCCCTTGCTTTTGTACTTTGGCCAATCTGTTTAGAGGCGTTCTTAGTGCCTCTTGGCTTCGGGTATTATATATTCATATTCATATTCATATTCATTTATTCTGTTTCCACATGTGCATATTGATCTTACATTAGAAATAAGTCCTAATTATATTATAAGGTAACAACAGGGACCCTGCTGGGCACTACAGATTATATTGTGAGGGTAGGATTACTAAAATTAAGTATAGCTTAAGATTTAGATACATACCTACCAATTTTACAATAATAATAAATAATAAAATTTAATTAATTTTAATTATTATTATTTTTTATTTTTTTTTATATGTGGGACTCATACCTACTAAAACCCCCCCGTGGTCCGTCCGCCGCCGGGACGGGGCGAGATAGGGTCGCGCTAGCATTCACTATCTCGCCCGGCGGTAGGTCACTTAAGTTCTCCCGCGGATCTCCTCATTACGGATCTTATCTCGCAAGGAAATACAGAACATAGATCTCTCCAATAAAATAATTAATGTTACAAATTAAGGTTTGTTTTACAATGATTTTATTTTACTCTGTCGTCTTCTTGTCTTTCATTTCCAACTTGTATTTACCTGCATTGGTAGGATCGTTCCCGGCTTGTGCAGCTTCGAAGACACCAGAATCCCCCGCCACTGACTCGTCACTGACCGCGGCAGACACCGATCTAGTGTTTGTACCTAGAAATTAGTGTTTTGTTTATTATTTAGGTCCAATTTAATACCATTTGCACTAAAATTTGACAGCACTCCAATTCGCACTTATCCCTTTATGACGTACCTACCACCCATTGGCAACGCATTTGGGTATCCTAGACACATAAGTGCGAACTTAAGAGCCGTCAAACTTCAGTGCAGACTTTAGCGTATAGACTAAAGCTTGAGAACTTGATTATGTGTCAAGCGAACCACTTTTTTGGACACTTTTTATATGACGTGGACACTTTGATGTGAATGAGCCTAACAGATTTTTATAGAAAAAACAGTTGACTCGAGTCGAAAAAAAATGGTACGGTGCTTATCGCAAGCGTAGCTAATTAGTATATATTTGTTTCTTTCCTTCGCCACTGACGTAGCGATACGTGTGAGCAGTACAAACATAATATCGTTTTGATGATCTCTCTATGCTTTAGTCTATACTCTAAGGTGCCGACTGGTAGTTTTTTTTAACATGAACTTCTGGTTTCCCGTACATTTGTTAAAGCTACGCTCCTGTCAACTTAAAAATTCGGAACGCTCATTGGTTGCCAGTTGATCAACTTCAACCAATGAGCGTTCAGTATTTTTAAGTTGACATTAGTTTAACTTTATTAACAAACGTACGAGAAACCGGGGATAAGCTTTGTGTTTGACTACATTCCTAACTAAGCCAACCAAAAAGATGGAAAACAAATGTCAAAAAGAGACGGGGATGGTAGAAAAAATGAGGCAGCCGTTCAAAGTGGCGCCCTATGGGTTAGGCCCATAGACCTAGGGTGTATGGAAATACTCTAGGCCTATGTTCAGCAGTGGACATCAAATCAAATACAAATCAAATTTCAGGCCGATGATGATTACTAAAATATTGTTTGTTGTTTATACTATCCGAGTTTGAATTGGTATATTATCCCGAAAGGGGGTAAATTTACTCCCCAATGTAGACAATGTTTGCTCTACGACTTTTCTAAATTAATAGCTTTTTATTGAAGAAATGCCATGTAAAGTTTACGTTGGAAGATAGCCCTAGCGCAGCTGGGTGGTTGAACTTCGTCCTTGACCGAATGCACTTAAATCAGTTTAACGACCTGTGTTTAGATATGAATTTATAGTATACCTATACCCTCGTAGCGATCGCACGTGCAATTTTGTGAGTGGATTTATTTTTTAGTATGGAGGTTTGAAAACACGCAGTTTCAAGGCTCTCACAACTTGTGGGCTATCATGGTCCCAGTCCCTTTCGGGACAGCATACCAATTCAAACTCACCTTGTAGTTTTGTTGGGGGGGTTGATGATGATGATGATGATGATGATGATGATGATGATGATGATGATGACGATGACGATGATGATGATGTTATAAATGGGAATAGGATAACTTACCACTAGAAGAGGCTGTTCTAGGAGATATAGGCGGGGGCGGAGTCTCGGAAATAGGTGACAGTGGCTCACACGGTCGGCCTGGCCCTTGTAGTTGCACCGGGACTGGAAAAGAAAGCAAGGCGTTAGAAAACATGCTTTAATATCTTCTTGGTAAGAATGAAACTCGAAAATCAAATAAATACCTTTTTAAAAAGAGGTTTTCGTAACGCCATAATGAAGTATTAAATTTGTAGAATAACTTCAAAGCACAGGGTCTAATCGATGGATACCGTTACTATTCCAGTAAAAAGAAAATGTCTTCGAAATCGTTTCAAAAATGGCAGAGATTATCATATGACAACGAAAATACAGTCAAACTGAGAACGGCTGTTTTTGTTTTGTTTTTTTTTTTCTACATATTTATGGTTTAATACAGGACTTAATCACGCTAAAAACATTATTTATTTACCTCGACGTTTCAACCAAGTTGCATTGGCCGTGGTCACGAGTAGACTGGAGATGCGGGTATCCGTGCACGAAAAAACGATTCGATTCGACGAACGACGACGTTTCGACGTTTCGATTTTTGCGATTTTTTTTTCTTATAGTTTGGCTCCACACATAGTGTGTTTAGCCAGTGTCAAGTATTGTAGTTTTTCGTCGTATTATGAAATATTTCATGTAAAGTCAAGTCTTAGTCATAGTCAGTCAGTGTAGTCATAGTCCAGTCTAAGTCAGGTAGTCATAATCCAGTCTAAGTCATGCCTTAGTAAAGTGGTGGCAACTTTACTAGAGGCTTCTATGGAATTTTGGAAGCAACACGAAAAACCACGTTTCACTACATTATATAGGACTCAGCTGAAAATCAGCGCCACGTGTCATGCACACCGGCACAATGCTGAGCTGAGCCCTTTTTGACACCACTATTTATTTTTCTTTATATTTAAGGTTTTTTGTTCTTTTCGTGTAATTAGCTATTGTCTATGATATGTACCTACTTAAGTTCTATTTTATAATGTGTGTGTTGAATAAATGTTTTTTCTTTCTTTCTTCTTTCTTTCATATCACTTGCCCACACTTATACTAATAATTAAGCACTTAATGCGTAAAATGCCACTATTTTTAAACATTAACACTAGAAAAAGCATAAGTTTTGTGAAATAATACAATGCAACGACGTGAACTTTTTCACGTTCCCGCCAAAACTCGGCTGTTTTTGTTAAAGTCGAGTTAAAAATATATTTAACACAGCGCCATCTAGCGCTTAAATAAGCTGAACTCGGACTATGTAAAGATCATTCGTCGTACTCAGAGCACGAAAAAAACATTTTAATGCTCTATGGTCGTACTAATAGAACTGTTGTCATCCCTTTAGTCAAGATAATGAGGACCGCAATAAGTCGAAGTAAAATAATTTGCTTTAAAAGCATAGTTTTTTATATATTATAGTACTATAAAGAATTAAATACATTATTAAAGGTTCCACTATTAATAAATGTTGTTTAAATTTTGACTATTGCTAGTAAAATACTTTTAATTATAATAACTATGAGCTTGTATCACTTTAGAGACTGTGAAATTAATTTTATTTAATTTTAATTTTACTGGTTAAGGTAGTTAAAAATAATGTGGTGACAGAACTGTGACCATGACAGCTATTTAAAAAAAAATTGAAACTTACTAGTCGCTAGTCCAGCAACTTCATTCAGTCCAGTGGCGACACCTATCCTCATTTCAGCTAACTTCTCTTCTAACTCCCTCTGCTGCCGTCTCTGCCTCTCCACCTTGAAAAAAAAGCATTTATAAGTTTGCGTATTATAAGGACAAAGACATAAACAACAACTAAACTCTAAGGTTTTAAAACTATCGCCGTCCTTGTTATTTCGGAGTAAATGAAAGGGACGGCAACATTTATACAACTGTTGAATCAGATTTAGTCTATTGATCAAATCGCCCAACGTCACTTATTTCAATGATCAATATATAGAATAGAATAGAATAGAAGAATGAATGAAATATAGCAACTGGTCCTTTATAGTGTTTGTCGTACTGCCATTGTTGCATTGTTAGATAGATGAATAGAAGATTATTTATTGCACAAACAACAAATGTAGGTACTTTGGCGAACTTAATGCTAGAGAGCACTATATTCCAGTTAACCTGGGCTTAACGTGGATACTTTCATAAATTATTTTTGAAAATTAGTCTCATCAATTTTTTTTTTTAAATTTGTGTTAATAGCTGCAGGAGGCGCTTACCACCATGCCATCAACAAGCTTATCTCAACACCAACAGCAAACAATCATCAACAACCGTTTCGAAAAACACCTTGACACCTTCACAATCAATATCAATCAGAACCCATACAGAGTGCCATAAAAAAAAAACAAACTCTTTTTCCTCATTCGCAACACCGATATTCATCTGGTAACCTGACACCTGCCACTTTATCGCGGGTATTTTCACAAGTTCCTGCCCTCTGGCCAGTTTAACTGACAGACGTGCTTTCGCTTTCACGACTAGAGGTCAAATGATAGATCGGGCGATAAATCTGATGGAATTAAAGTTATATTGTGTTGCTTTGATGGCGATAAGGTTTTTTTTTAACGATATGTGTGATTGGAGATAAATTCAAATGTTTATTGCGTTCCATAATGTAACATTAGATGCTGTAGTTAAGGTGGAACGTTTCACTAGCGCAGCAATTTCAAATTTTCTTGCGTTCTTTTGCCAATAATAGCTTAATTACTCAACGTAATTACATTAAAACTGATTTAACGTAAATAAATAGAATGTATTAACAAATTACGATTAAAAGCATCACCTAGATATCGTTGGTATAGCAACAAATATGGCAATAAACCAATTTCGTCTTGGTTTTTCCAGACTATTGCCATTTGTCGCTAAACCAATGATATCTATGTGATATGTGAGGTGATATTTGTAATTGTAATTTATAAATACATTCTACATATTTGCGCAAAATTAGTTTTCATGTGTTCACGTTGAGTAAGTAGTTAAGCTATTATTAGCAAAAAACGCAAGTAAATTTGAATTTGCCGCGCTGAGGGAAACGTGAAAGTGAGATCATTAAGGACCCGGTTGGGCACAACAATATTATTATTAGAGGAGAGGGGGACAGTATAAATAAATACCTACTTAAAAACGAGTTAACACTTTACCAGCGTCTTTGTTTCCCGATAAGTGCAACCAGGACCCTAATTCTGTATGACCACTCTACGATTCCTTACTTCGAAACCACGCGAATTCCTTGTCTTATATAAGAAATCTGCAAAAATCTATTCTCTATGAACTGGAAACAAAACCGCGCGAAATGAATTTGGAAATGACGCGATTTGAACTGTCAAAAATCATAATGTTCCACTGAGACACGTTCCGAAACATCAACCCGTCAAAAGTTACCACCAGTTAATATATCAATATTTATTCAAATTAAAAATAACATAATGTAAAGAGAAGGTATTTCTAATGTGACACGATTTGAACAAGACACGATAACGACGAGGTTTCGTATCGTGTGCAATCTGAGTTTTCATACAGAATTAGGGCCCTGCAGGGTTAGCACGGACGGTAGACAAAATTGTCTTTCCCCGTTTTACGTCACTTTCTTCATACTTGCTTCGAGTAAAACTGGGGAAAGACAGTTTTGTCTACCGGCCGTGCTAACCCTACTGGAGCTCTTCAACTCGCGAGTGAATAGGTATCTTCTAGGCAAGCATGTACCATCGTAGATCGCATCGTCACTTCCCATCAGGTGAGATTGCGGTCAAATGCGGGCAATTTAGTTGTAAAAAAAGGAAAAAAGTATTCCTTAAATAGGTATCCATATTATTTGTCATTATCATTATTAACTATAATATAATCATCATTAGATAAAATATTTAATTCTGAAATGCCATGTAAATACGAGGTTGCAGTTTGCACTGAGTTATTATCAAAGTAATAAAGGATTTTATAAACAAGTCCTATAACGTACAGTAAAATGATGCACAAATAAAATGATGACAGTTATTGCTCTAAGGCCCGATTTCACCAAACTAGAATAAATTTTATTCCAGGTATAACTTTCCGAGAACAACCGAGTTATGCGAATATAGCCCTTATATCACCAATTTTGTGAAGGAATAAATTCCTTGGATACAATCAAAATGGCGTCTTTTTTGTGTAATTTCATTTGTCAATTAGCTGTATCCAGGTGTAAGGAATAGCCGTATACTTGGAATAAACGTTGGTGAAATCGGGCCTTAGTCAAAATTTTAAAACAGTGAGTAATTTTTCTAAGCGGGAACTAAATTTTTTCATTTATTTTTTATAACTAAATAGGCCCGCATTTGACCGCGATCTCACCTGATGGAAAGTGACGACGCGGTCTGCGATGGTACATGCTTGCCTAGAAGATACCTATACACTCGCGACTTGAAGAGCTCCAGATTGTACTTATCGGGAAACAAAGATTAATGGCAAAAGCCCCTAATGATAAGCGTCCAAATTGGCATTTTATGGGTGAGGCCTGTGTTCAGCAGTGGACGTCTTCTGGCTGTTAATATGATACCATAGAACACCAAAGATAAAATACACCATAGCAGTTTGCACACCATCAGGTTCTGTAAGTTGCAACTAACCTGGGTGTAAGAAGGTGGCGGTGGGGGTGGACTGGCCGATGAAAGACTGCTTCTTGGCGATAACGACGGTTGGGATGGAGAACTGCTCGCTCCAGGAGTAGCACTATCAGCGTTGAAGGTCGAACCATGAAGTAACCTGGAAATTACAAAGCTGGTGAAGACTTCAGACAAAATGATGACACTGGTGCTTCTAAAAATACAAGCATCTATCAGTGTGGTCCGACACCATACAACAAACAAGAAGTCTTTCATCTCAATCACAACCCAAAGGTTGTCATTTTTACTAGGTGGTAGGACTTTTCTGCAAAGTTCGTCTAGGTAGGTACCACCGCTTTGCCAGTTATTCTGCCGCCAAGCAGTAGTGTGCAAGCACTACTGTGTTCCGGTTTGAAGGGCATTGTAGCTAGTGAAATTACTGGGCAAATGAGACTTAAGAACTGGTCTCACAGTCTAGGAATCTTTTTTAGACTGTGAGACCAGTTCTTAAGTCTCATTTGCCCAGTAATTTCACTAGCTACAATGCCCTTCAAACCGGAACACAGTAGTGCTTGCACACTACTGCTTGGCGGCAGAATATGATGTCTCAGGATGACGTGCGCAGTGCGCAGTGTCACGCGAAACTTTAATTTAGAGTTCCGAGTGACACTGCAATCTGTAATGGGCGGCCGTGACGCTTAACACCAGGCGAACGACTAGCTCGTCACGTCATTCATTTACATTTTTTTTTTAATTGAGATTAAAGACTATTTGGAATAGTTTCTTGTATTGTTTTAGATCAAGCATGCTTTAGCCACGACTGCATTCTATTTAACATCTGCAAGGGTAGTATGAGCTGTAAAAATCGACATGTTCTCTAGAGAAAGCGTTCGACCAATGGAAATGCAAGAAATGTTAATGACGTGATCTGCGTGATCGTTGATTGGTCAAACGCTTTTTCGAGAGAAGAGATAGTTAAATTTTTGTGGATCATGCTAGCCCTGCAGATAGCCAGTTCTTCCAAAAATATCACGTGAAAAGTATAATAATACAATTTTGTTAGAGTACCTATAATTCGACCACATTTCACATTCAATTTGACATAAATTTTGAGAAAAAATATACTGAATTTCAGAACAGCCAACAAAAAAGAAAGCCGGCAACTATACATTAGAAAATGATGATGATTCCAAGTTTATCATGAAAAAACAAAAGCAAGTCAAAAAATCCAAATTACCTTTCAACCCGTCTATGCAGATCAACCATATCAATAGGTTTATCGGCGGAAAAGGACGCAGCGATCTGAGGCCCTCCATAGATATCCGTAAAACTGATCCCCGAACTTAGGGATCCTTTACTACTGGCCGTCGAAAGCGACCCCAAGCTGGAGCTACTCGAAACGGACAAGGTACTAGCTGATAACGTCTTCAGCTGACCTTCCAAAGTCGTCATTGACGTTAAAGCATCTTTCAATTGCTGCAGCAATAATTGCTTCTCTTCGTGTAGCCTCAATCTATCCGCTATGCATTTATTGGACATTTCAAACGCGTTTTTCAAATCTTGTTCCAGCTTTTTGCATTCGATTTGGATTTCGCTCATCTCCTGTTTAGACCTCGTCCTTGGCGTTATACTCTTCAGTTCTCTTAACAACTGTTCCTTCTCCTGGAATAGCAGCAGTCTGTCCTTGTCTGACTCTGCTTGGCCAGGTTGGACTTTGTCTTCTAAATCAGCGAGCTGCTGTTGGATCTGTTGTATCCGTTTTCTAGCCTCGTCATATTGTAATCGAACCCGCGCCATTTCTGCTAGCCTGGTACCTATTGGTACTAGATCAGCACATAAGTCGGTTTGAGAAGCAGTGCTGAGTTTTTCCTGAGGTAGACTCAACGTTGAGAGGTCTGGTGAGGCTTCTCCCAGTTGTAACCTCGTGAGGTCGTCTTTAAGTTTGGCTAGAGATTGCATGAGGTCAGCTCGTTCCTTCTCCCCTGATGTAAGGGATTTCTGGATGTTTTTCAGCTCGGTCATGATGGCTTGAGCTTCGGTGATGTTGTAGCAGCCTTGTTGGGCACTCAGTTTTTGTTCTACCCTGTAACGAAGAATGATTTTTGTTAACTTTAAGTCCCTTGATATACCTCACAAACCACAAAGTAAGACGAGTTATTTTTATATTTAAAAACAGAGTATTTGAAAGGAATTAATTTTTTTTATGGAGTTTTCTTGCAATGAATAGTCAGTAAGTATAATTTTTTGTCTAGGTCTGATTCATCATCAACAGCCTGAAGACGTCCACTGCTGAACATAAGCTCCCCCACAGAGCGCCACTTCGAGCGGCTGCTCGCCTCCTGCATCCATCTGCTCCCCACGGTTTTGACGAGATCGTCGGTCCACGTAGTGGGGGGCTGGCCTACGCTGGGTCTTCCGGTTCGCGGTCGCCACTCGAGAACCTATCTGCCCCATCCGTCGGTCAGGGGCCGTACTGTGAGCTCTTAGCGCGATTCAAATGACGACCTAAACTGAACCGCTACCGTACAAATTGTATTGTAGTGTTTAGGTCGTTTAGGTCGTCATTTGAATCGCACTAAGAGGTCACAGTACGGCCCCAGGTCTGATTGTAGAGCTTAAAATTAGACACAACATATTTGATCCGCATTGAAGTTCTGCAGTCTTGAGACAATAGCCGGTCCAGTTGACTAAGAACAGTTTTTTCATTGACTTCCATTACTGTTCGTTTCCTAAAAGATGATCAAGAAACTCACTCAGCGAGCGTGTCCACGCCTCGTCTCGCGCAGGCTACTTCAGCGCGCGCTTGCCTCAACTCTTTCCTTAGCTGAGCGACGCGACCTCTCGCTTGAGTGACTTCAGATCGGAGGAGATCGGGGTCATGTCGAGACGTCGTGGACGTCGTCGTCATTGAGGTGGTTGAGGAACACACTGTAGGAAGAGATATTGATTGTAGTTTGTTGAATAGTGAACCAAATGTTGATGCAAATAAAGCTGTTTATCGTATTTAGGAATACCTGAACCGAATTGCAGAATTTAATCTAAAAATTTTTTAGCATACTTTTGGTAAAAAGAAATACTTTTAGGTACAGTAAAGGACTAAATTCTTGAAGTAAACCGGTGTAGGTTAATTGTATGGACAGGGAAAATGCTAAGTAAAAAAAAAACAAACATCAAAGAGTTCGATATAGCAGTTTTAAATAATAATGTCGATGAATAAAAACAAATACATAATTAAAAAAATATTGGTACACATTTCACATAGCGCCACCTAGCCCCAAAAATAACCAAAGTTTGTACTATGAAAATCAGTATTCTGACAGAATAATATATATGATAGAATAGAATACTTTTTTCGTAAGTACCTAATTAATAATTACAATACAACATAACACCCAGACAGAAAAAACACCGATGGTCATTACACAAAATATTTGCCCTGGATGGGAATCGAATCTACTACCTACAGTTCAGAAGGCAGAGCTACGAGCAAAATATGTGAGACCCGTTGAAAAAGTAGTGTTTATAGTGAATAGGCAGTTTTTCTTTTAGGCATTGTCAGTTTAGTTCCTCCATCATCCAGAGATGGTGCTGGCGTATATTTTGGCATTATTTTTTTTTCTTATATTTTGGCTCCACACATAGTGTATTTAGCCAGTGTCAAGTTTTGTAATTTTTCATCGTATTATGCAAATTTTCACTTAAAGTCAAGACATAGTCATAGTCTAGTCTAAGTCATAATCCAGTCTAAGGCATGCCCTAGTAAAGTGGTGGCAACTTTACTAGAGGCTTCTATGGAATTTTGGAAGCAACACGAAAAACCACGTTTCACTACATTATATCACTTGCCCACACTCATGCTCGTAATTCAGCACTTAATGCGTAAAACACCACCAATTTTAAACATTAACACTGGAAAAAGCATAAGTTTTGTAAAATAATACAATGCACCGACGTGAACTTTTCCGCGTTCCCGCCAAAACTCCATTTTGGAATTTATTCTTTAAACTTCATCACGGCAGTGGCGAACTTCATTCAATCAACGTAAATAGTATTACAAAATACAAAATCCTCTTTGACCATACCACACTACTGTTTCCAAAACTGTCGCAATGCCATCTAGCGAGAGATGAATAATGCTAAAATGACATTAGGAAAACTGCTTTCTGTGCTGCTCAGTAACTGAACAACCAGCGTACGCGGTTATTTTTCTCTATGCTAAATACCTACGTACTCGTTATTATTTTTAAATTTAAAGCAAAATAACAAATGAAACTGGGTTTAAAATGGACGAAGAATGCAAATATTTACAGAATATGTACCTATTCTTATTAAAATACCGGTCCTTGGTAACCTAAGCATGGACTGCGCAGGTTTAATTGAATTTTATTTTGAAAAATATACATAGTAATCGTTGCTGAATGGGACGTCTACGAGTCTACATGTTTAAAGAGGACAGTAATGTTAAGGATTTTTATTTTATACATTACAAGTCTGAAGGTCCTTTTGGTCTGTAGGCGACTCAAGAAAATAAATATTTGTTTAACTAAATATTCATTTTCTTGAGTTCTGGTTGTAGCAAACACAATAATGTTTTTGTTAAAGAATGTCGGCAAACCTGGCCTACCCCCATAAAAAAGAAATGACACGCCATGCCTGTTTTCTGTAAATGAGGATATTCATGTAATATTATTGTAGTTTTTTTTTAATATTAAGGACAATGTAAAAAGCTGGGATTTAAAATTAAGTTTCGTTCAGGTTTTAGTTTTGTCTAGTGTTCTATTCTGTCTGTCAATGTCATGCATTAATATCATTAACCAACGCTTATATTCATATTCATATTCATATTCATTTATTCTGTTTCCACATGTGCATATTGATCTTACATTAGAAATAAGTCCTAATTATATTATAAGGTAACAACATGGACCCTGCTGGGCACTACAGATTATATGGTTCCATTAATCGTTTTTTTTTTCTCTGTGACATATTCCTATTAGGAATTATAATTTACTTTTTGATTCCTATCCTACCTGTGATTCCTAACGTAGTTGTGTGTGAGTTGACGAGTGGTTTCTAATTTTTTTTTTTCTCCCATCTTCTACAAAAATGATCCTATTTACTGTTTAAATATATATTTACTCGATAAGTCTATACTTTCGATACGTAAAAGTTTCATTTAGACACGCGGCTTCTTTCTTCTAGGCTGAAAATGTATAGGAACTGTCATTCTTCTGTGCTTTCATTGTATGGTTTTTGTAATAATTTTCATTTTCATTAAGTAGGTATTTTCATTTATAATTTTTTACAGGACAAACTTTCTCCATCTATCCGGGTGTGTCCGTACCTACCTAATCGAATTTATGAGCGATACGGTAATTGCCTAATTAATTATGGTTATCGGAAGCAGTTCGTGTCTTCCGAACAATGGATTTTCACAGATGAATTAACACCCGATTTTCTTTATCGGTATATTATTTATCTCGATCATACAACGAAAATTCGACAAGGACGCCGAGCGCCACTGCTATATGACTTCCACTTAAGGCTGCTGTTACAAAAGTATGCGTAGTTGCAAGGTTTTCGTCGTCAATATTTGATGCATAGCTTTAATGTCTATACTTAGCCATTATATGAAAAATACCCTTCATTTCATCTTCTTCGATAATTACAGAGTGAATTTTAGGTAACTTACCTATTTATTTAGTAGGTAATCATCATTCTCCTGGTATTCGTTTTGGCAAAAACACACGGAGACCTGATTGGGAGCTCTAAGTTGCAAATTCTGTGTAACGTAAGTCTCCAAACTAAATTATACTCCACTAAATACATCCCGTACTTCCATAATGATAGAACAGATTTTTGATTTTTGCCTTTCAAGTAATTAAAAAAATATTAAATTAAATTTGATTTTTATTAAAAAAGGCTTTAACTAAAGGTCAAATATCTCCGGAGTTTTACATTACATCGACAAAATATTGTTAGCAAAATAAAGTCCATCATTTTTCTAAGTTACTACAAATTATTTCATAATTTTAAATAATGCTCTTATTTAATTATATCAATGGATGAAACTAGATATATTTGGTCAAACCGACGGACGCTTCGAGCTTAGTACCGCGCGCGCGGTACTGAGCTCGCCAAAATGTAATAGCTACCTTAAGAGCCAATACAACGCCAAAATGCTTAAAATGGCTTAGCTTGAAGCAGTGTCCTGTCAACAATATTGCAACAATGACTTTGAAATTAATATATGGTAAAGTTCAAGACTAATGCTACTGCAAATGTATAGTGAAAACACGAATTAACAACATTTTCTCGATAGAAAAAAATTACAAAGTTACCTCCAAACCGTACAAATAAACAGTGATTATTCAATGAATACTTGAAATAAGATCATGAAACTTTGTGTAGTAGTTGAACTAAATATAATGGAGGGCTTATGTATAGTGGATTTTTAAAATACCCATTATATTCTGTTTCGTTTCCATATAGCTAAATAGAATCTTTTTTTTGTGTACCTATCGATGTTCAGTTACTCGCGAGCGCAGCAGTGAAACGCAGTCTAGTTTCGACTGTCATGCACCGCGGACTCGTATAATTCGGAGCTCTAAGCAATATTCGTGTGTGTGTGTAAACCTTGTCATCGCACGCGCCCCCTATCGGTGGATTTTATTGGAAAATCTAATCAACTGAACTACTACGCGTGTGTTAGTGCCCCCTCAAAGCGTGAACCTCTGGACTTAGCTGATGAACATCGAAGGTGGAACCTCAACGAGTGCTGGAGCAGTCCAAGGTACGTGAGTGCATTGTATTCGCTGCAGCATAAGTCGAGTTTTTGAACATCGTCCTTTTTTCGAAATCGTATTGTCCCAGTGTAAGCAGAAAGCCACCCACTATTTCGGTTAGTTGGTGCGTATGCTACATCTTAATGGTGCCGAAACCAGGGAAGTTTCTCCTATCTCAGTATGCGTATGGTATTTCTGGTCATAATCGTAGTGTGTTTGTTAGCTTAGGATACGTAAACCCATCGGTCATAACTACAAACTTACTGCATTCTAAGTTATTGCATCATCATTCAATCGTAAAAGATATCGTGCCTACCTACCTACGTATATTATTTTAAAACGTTCACTAGCTATCACCATCGAATAGAGTTCAATTCTATACACACACATAATTAATCGGGAGTTATTGTAAGAACTAATTGAGCAATCACTAATATTTATCGGTGCTCAATTCCATCGACTTACAATAGTTTCAACATCCCAATCGTAACAAACAAACCTTATCTTTCTTGCATACTTAATAACATAGTTTCAATACCTAAATCATAAGTTAAAATCGTAAACTTATCTAATATTATTTTTTTTCTCAAAACCGTAGGGTAGAAAAATAAACGCCGCATTCATCGTACTGAGTCGCGACCACGCCCGGCTCAACATTCCGTGCGTAGCTGAGCACTTGCCGTGTACAATCTATCACGCAGGTTTACGTGTACTTTTAATAATTTTCATACATTCATCGGTAAAAGTCGCGTCCACTTGCTAGGTGAGTTGTACTTTTAGTGCATAATAACAAGGTCGTAACTCCGTGAACAAATTCTAACTGTTTATTACTACTATAATAACGTTGAAATTGAACTTGTTATTTTTAGTTTATTATCGTTGTCATTTTTAACTTGTAACTTTTAGTAAAAGATAAGTTTTAATTTAAGACGAACTTTAACAAATAAGAAACAATGCCTATCTTAAGTAAACATTCAACTCGTAAACGACAGAGTCTTGGGAAATTATCAAAGCCTAAATTTGTAGAAGTCGAGTATTCAATTAAAGATTTACCATCATTACGTAGAAAGCGAACTATCGCTTATAAACGACTAGCTAAGGCTTTAGAGATAGGTGAGTCGTGCATGAATGATTGTTTACAGCGCGACTTGTTTTTGTCTTATCACCAGGAAGTAAAACAAATCGCTGCAAGCTTTGAAGATGCACATCTTGCTATCATGGAACTTGTTGATGATGACTCGGGAGATGATGATTATGAAGGTGACGTGCAAGAACGTTTCGACGAAATGTATTATCAAGTTTTGTCAATTCACCGTAGCTTAACGAAACATGAATCACCACAACCGCACGGCTTATCATCTTCATCACCTTCATCATCGAATATTCGTTTACCGAAAATTTCACTTCCTCAATTTTCTGGTGACATTAAACACTGGCCTGAGTACTTCGATACTTTTAACGCGTTGATACATCAATCCACATCACTTAATGATACTGAGAAGTTTCATTATTTGATTTCTTCTCTCAGTGGCGATGCGTTATCAGTAGTCAGAGCATTTCCCATGACTCACGAACATTATCGCGACGCGTATCACTCGCTCGTCGCTCGCTATAAGTGTAAACGCACCTTAGCTTTTACATGTTGGCGGGATATATTAAACATTGATTTTAAAAGCAGCAATGCGCGCGAGTTTCAAAAATCGCTGGACTTTTTTGAAGAGAATTTGAGTATTTTAAAAACAATTGACTTGCCTATTGCGCACTGGGATTTTATTTTAGTTTATCACATTTTATCGAAACTGGATAAGGACTTGCGCCGTAGTTTTGAAGAAAAATACTCTTATGTCGAACTTCCGTCTTATGATCAGTTAAAGTGTTTTTTGCGATCTAAGTGCGAGGCTCTGTTACGCGACACGCACTTTTCCGAATCGTACAAAGTCATTAAGCCTGCGCTTAAGATTCCGCCAGCGCAGCCGCAACCTAAGCGCGCCAACATGTTGTCGCACACGCTCGTTGCTGCGACTGATGAACAATATAATGAGAGTGATAATAAAACCGGTTCGTATGCAGGTAAATGTTCTTACTGTAATGAATCTCATTCAATTTTATCATGTCAAAGTTTTCTTAAAAAATCTTTTGACGAACGCATGACAATAGCTAACGAGAAAAACTGGTGCTATAATTGTTTGAAGCCATCTCATCTATTAAAAAACTGTAAATCGATATTTTCGTGCCGCACATGCAAACGTAAACATCACACCTTACTCCATCGCGATAACTCTAACATCGAATCTAACCACCTCGGATCGTCGTTGGTTTCAAGGTCACAATCGAACGTTACTGTGTTGCTGGCAACTGCTATTGTGCAAGTTAAGGATGCTTCAGGCAATATGCAATCGTTCCGTGCTTTATTCGACACGGGAAGTCAAAGCAATTTTATTACCGAATCTGCAGTGAAGCGATTAAACTTAAAAATGGTTAAGGCGAACGCGAACGTGTGTGGACTGGGAGAAGCCGCCGCGCCACTTATCGGTGACGTCACTTGTGGTGTCGGTACAAACGGTCGAGTTTTATACAACTTGGACATGCACGTTCTTCCCAAAATATGTGGCGATCAACCTATCGCGCAATTAAACACATCGGGCTGGTCACATATTAAATCGCTGCCGTTAGCCGACCCTGGTTTTGATATTCCGGGTTCTATCGACTTGTTGTTCGCTGCAGATATTTTCGCTGACTCTGTGCTTAACCAACATATAAAGGGAGGTGTCAACCAACCTACCGCGTTCAATTCAATCTTTGGTTGGCTACTCTTAGGCAAGACATGCCTATCTGCTAGTACTCTTCTGCATACATTGCCAGATATCGATAACGATCTAAATTCGTTGGTACAATGTTTCTGGGAATTAGATTCCCTACCGAATACATCACGGCTGACTCCAGATGAATCGCTTTGCGAACAAAAATTTACTATCGATCATTCTCGCGATGATTCTGGACGATACATGGTTCGCATCCCTTTCAAGGACAGTTCTGAGCCCATTTTCGAAGGTTCTCGTGATGTAGCATTGCGAAGATTTCACGCTACTGAACGAAGACTGTCACGTGACCCTGACTTGCAGTCGCAATATGCAGATTTTATGTCTGACTATATCGAAAGCGGTCACATGTCGTTGGTTCCAGTTAATGAGTTGAGCACTGGAAGATATTATATTCCCCATCACTGCGTTTTACGCCCGGACTCAGCCTCGACACGCCTACGCGTAGTTTTTGACGGCTCCGCTAGGGATTATAACGCTCAGTCCTTAAGGCGAGCCTTTTCGGGAACTTTAGGTATTTTACGCTACCTTAAGCCGCACTATTTGACGGCACGACGTATTCATTTACGCGACCCAAAAGCTGTGTGCAATGCGCCGCGCCGCGCGCCGCGCGCACTTCTTTCGCCCGCGTCAGCCACGTTATGTAACTCAGTAGCGGAGATCAAGCCGCTTTGTTATTTAGGATAGAGTTAGCTTATGTTCTGGATTGATATATGATAAATGTGAACCTACCATTATTATTATAACAAATGCAATGAGGTGTACAACCGTGTTTTTATTGCTATTTTTGGTATTTTTTTTTATGTGATTGAACGACGTGACGAGCTAGTCGTTCACCTGATGTTAAGTGACACGGCCGCCCATAACAGTTGCAGTGTCACTCGAAACTTTACAACAATAAAGTTTCGCGTGACACTGCACTGCGCACGTCATCCTAAGGCTCAATTCAGACAGAGCAGCAAAATGCTCGAGCAGTTTTTAAGTGCTATTGGAATATCAACCTTATTTCATGTAGACAAAACTGAAACTAGTATGCAACATTAAAATCTTACCTATTTGAATGCTGCATACTATTTTCAGCTTTGTCTAAATAGATTAAGGTTGATATTCATATAGCACTTAAAAACTGCTCGAGCATTTTGCAGCTCTATCTGAATTGACCCTAAGACATCACCCAGTTTAGTAATCAGATTACTAAACTATATTATATATATATATATATATAATAATATTATATTGGTTGTTATTATTATTGTAATACGTACCAAGTCCGGCTTGGTTCCATCCTCCCTGGTGGCGCTGCCCCCTTACCGGAGTCGATGGGAATAAAAGTGTCATCCTTCCTGGCAGCCTTAACAATAGCGCTCACCAGGGCCGATGGAATAGAAAAAGGGTCATCTGCCCCGTTATAGTCGGATCGATGAATTCACCTTAGTGACAGCGGGGCCGATGGGAATTAAAGTCTCATCTGCAACCCCGGTACGGCAAGTGCTGGTGCTTTTAACGGAGAGGATTATACAAATCTAGTTTCATCAAGCCCAGCATAAACGGTAGGGTACTATAATATTTATAATAAGCAATTTGCCTAATTACACTAATCTATAATCACAATCAAACTGTAACAGAGTCAATTCTGTACCGTAAAGATATTTTGAAAAATTTTGTTGGAAGGTTCTCTACAATCAATACTAAAGCCAAAACTATAATGTTTTTCATTTTTGTCTGACTGTCTGTCTGTCTGTCTGTCACACGCCGAAACTACTAAATGGATTCAAATGAAACTTGCCATAATTTGAGTTCATATTACGAGGTAGGCTATAGGATACTTTTAATCCTCAAATTCAGCACGGTTCCCACGGGAGAGGGCATGAAGGTAAAAAAATTACTTATTTGTACATTTGACAGCGTCATTTGCACCATTAGTAAGTCGCAACCGGCACACTTGCACCTGCAAGTGTGCAGGTGCAAGTGTTAGTCGTGACTGTCCAATTATACCAATGACAGTAAACTAACTTGCTCATCACCGCATTTGGTAGGTTGGAAAAAATTTGACATATGACATCTTTAAAAAAAATTGACATTTGACATCTGTCAAAAGTTTGACATCAATCAAACTGACATCTGTCTACACTTGACAGCGGTATTAGAACAGTGCGCAGGTCGCAAGTGGCACGCTTGCACCGAGCGCGGGCCGCACTCGGCTCGCGCACGTTGCAAGTGTGCAGGTGCAAGTGTTAGTCGTGACTGTCCAATTATACCAATGACAGTAAACTAACTCGCTCATCGCCGCATTTGGTAGGTTGGAAAAAAAGTTGACATTTGACATATTCAATAAATTTGACATCTGTCAAAAAATTTGACATTTGATATCTGTCAAAAATTGACATTTGACATCAAGCAAACTGACATCTGTCTACACTTGACAGTGGTATTAGAACAGTGCGCAGTTCGCAAGTGGCACACTTGCACCGAGCGTGGGCCGCACGCGGCTCGCGCACGTTGCAAGTGTGCAGGTGCAAGTGTTAGTCGTGACTGTCCAATTATACTAATGACAGTAAACTAACTCACCCATCACCGCATTTGGTACGTTGGAAAAAATTTGACATATGACAAATCGCTTCGGAAGCTCGTTTATAATCCGTACATCTAAGGAATGGAACTTGCTTCCCGCAACAGTTTTCCCTTCCACATACAATCTAGGCGTATTCAAGAGCAGAGTGAATAGGTATCTTCTGGGTAAGCGTGTCCCACCTTAGGTTTCATCTACACTTACCATCAGGTGAGATGTGGCCAAACGCTGACCCATTTGCTATTAAAAAAAAAAAAAAAAAAAAAAAAAAACTTTAAAAAAAATTAAAATTAAACTAACTCGCTACTAGATGTCAGTTTGATTGATGTCAAATGTCAAACTTTTGACAAATGTCAATTTTTTTGACAGAAGTGAAATTTATTGACAGATGTCAAATGTCAATTTTTGACAGATGTCAAATGTCAGTTTTTTTGACAGATGTCAAATGTCAAATTTTTTCCAACCTACCAAATGCGGTGATGAGCGAGTTAATTTACTGTCATTGGTATAATTGGACAGTCACGACTAACACTTGCACCTGCACACTTGCAACGTGCGCGAGCCGAGTGCGGCCCGCGCTCGGTGCAAGTGTGCAAGTACATGAGTTGGTCGTGACCGTCCACTTATACCAAATTACAGTATACTTGCTTCGCTCATCGTTGTATTTGGTAGGTTGGAAAAAAAATTGACATTTGACTTCTATCAAAAAATTTGACATCTGTCAAAATTTTGACGTTTGACATCTGTCACACTGACATCTGTCAAAATTACAACTATCTCAGCCCAAAACTGTAGTACCATAGGCAATAAAACGGAAAACAGCAATTTCGATAACAGTATGTATATACGGCGGCCATATTAAGAAATGACAGATGTCAAAATTTGACCAAACTATGTTGATCAGCATCCTTTGGGACCCCCAGATATCGATTTATATCCCGATCAGAGCACCTTTACTTTCAGACGCGGACCAATAGACCGCCGTATTGAAAAAAGTACTTTTTCACTGTGTGCCCCTCTCAAAACTGTACAATATTAGAACAAACCCTCCTCACAAAAGTCTTATAGTTTCGGCGTTAATTGCAAATTAAAAATCCTTAAAAAGTGAAATTGAATGTTCGCAATTTTTCAAAATGGCGGAATCAAAAAAGTTTTTACACTTTCCTACCAAGTGTACCGTGGGATTTTCAGATATCGATTTTCATTCGGATCGGACAACTTTTACTATGAGTCGGAGTGTCTACAGCCGCCATCTTGAAAAAAATCGGTTTTGCTGATATTGCATTTTGACCCTTATAGCATCTATACTCGATCCCCAGGAACGATTTTCCTTAAACGCTGGTATTGGAGGCGTAAAAAAGGAAAACTGATATTTCCATAAAAGTACCTTTGTATGACAGCCCCATTGAAAGTTGACACATGTTAAAATTTGATTTCAGAATGTTGATCAGCATCCTTGGGGACCCCCAGATATCGATTTTCATCCGGATCGGTGAAACTTTTTTTCCCGCCGCGGCCTAAATTTACGCCATTTTGAAAAAAAAAATTTTGCCATTCTTCCTCTCTGGCTTTCAAACAATATTAGTTCCAGCTCTTAATACTAAAGTGTCATAGTTTCGCCGTCATTTACGGTTAAAATTTGTATGGCGGATTTTTTTTTCCGCTATTTTGAATTTTTTTGACATCACCAAAATCTTCCCAGGGTTTTCTATGACATTCCTTAAAACGCACATGACCTATCTCATATGGTTTGGCCAGGCCGTTGACTGTCCGAGTGACCGAAGGTCGGAAGACCAGGTCGCGAATTTTTTTGAAGACACCTCTGTCACCTGGACACAAAAGTCAACAAAGACATTCAAAATTTTCCATTGGTATCGAGAAACAATGCGTCAAAAATGGAAAAAAAAATTGTATGGCAGCCATCTTTAAAAATGGCGGAACCCAAATTTTTTTTCAAATTTCGAATCTGCGGCCCCGAAAACCCCCCCATGCGAAAAATTACCCTGATCGGACTGACTTTCAAAATGGCCGCCATTTTGAATCCGCCTCGCATCTTGGATTTTCATGACAACGATCTGACAGCCCCTCTCATCCTCTATGACATTTGGTCGAGCACCACCCACATACCTCTTACCTCTTAAATATTATGGTACCCTACCTTCAATGCTGGACTTGATGAAACTGATTTGTGTAACCCTCCCCATTAAAAGCACCAGCACTGGCCGTACTGGGGTGGGGATGAGACTATTATTCCCATCTGCGCCGCTGTCACCGAGATGAATTCATTGATCCGACTATAACGGGGCAGATGACAATTTTTATGTTCCATCGGCCCCCATGAGCGCCGTTGTTGAGGCTCCGGGGGAGGATGGCACTTTTTTCCCTTTTTTCCCATCGACCCCGGTAACGGGGCAGCGCCGCCGGGGAGGATGGGATCAAGCCCCTACCCCACAGCTTTCTTTCACTTACCCAACCCGCCTATTTTTTGCCACACCACCCGCTCACCTGCCCATAGGTTTTGCACACTTGCCCACGCCTATCGACATTTGCTCACACAAGCTGCCTGCTAGCCCCTGCCTGCTAACACGTTTCCATAATTGCCCACACCTGCCCACTTTTTCTCACACCAGCCGCTCAACTGGTAACACTGATTCATACCTGCCCGTACTTGCGCATGCCAGTTACGTATTATCTAGCACCATGTATCATCATCATCATCATCATCATCAGCAGCAGCAGCATCATCATCATCATCATAAGCATCATCATCATCAGCCTGAAGACGTCCACTGCTGAACATAGGCCTCCCCAAAGAGCACCACTTTGAGCGGCTGCTCGCCTCCTGCATCCATTGGCTCCCCGCGGTGTGCTGCTTGACACCATGTATACGCAATGTATACTATGAAGCAAACATAACTGCTTGTGTATGAGATAAATAAATGAGTATGATGATTATTCACAGCCTCTGTGATGTGGGGGTTTAGCAGGTCGGCTCATAACCCGGAGGAGATGGGTTCGATTCGTGACATGAATTTGTGCACAAAAAAATAACACAAGTGTGGATTGTATGATTGAGTAAGGCGTGTGTATTGAGGCGTAGGGCAAGAAACTGTCCATGACGGTGAGCATAATGATAATTAGAAAGCATAGGTAAATTACATGGTAACTACCGATTTTCCTAATGCATAACTTAGAAAGAAAGAAAGAAAGAAAATACATTTATTCAGGACATCACACAACATTACATTCCTAACATACATCATGAAAATAAAACAATAAAAAACAAAAATAGGTAAAAGGTCTTGAGCAGTTTTTTTTCTTTTATTATATTTGTTACCCATTTTATTAAAATTCACGGCAAGTGTAGCTTCGCGTCGTGGAGCGCAAAAATTTGGCACACGTCCGGCGTCGACGGGCTCTGCGAGCGGACTGGCGGCCCCGAAAATGAGCTCGGATGCCATGAATTCAAGATATAATATTCATATAAAATTACCGTATTAACTTTTTAACATTTTTATTGATCATTTAAATTTTTTGATCAATACATGATTCATTAAAATATATTTAAATAATACGATTCGTTTAAAACAAGTCGAAAAGTCATTTCAAAAAATCTAAGATAGAGGTAACTTTGGATTTTTTTTCGATCGAGTGAAGTTATTCCTTTTATGTATAAGTATGATCATTTAACTTGAAGACATCCTTAAGAATAACATATATTTTTTTCATATCTAAAAGTGTGGTTTATCTCAGAGAAAAGACGATTCAAACAAGGGCGTTTTTGGGCCAGGCTCGCCTTAAATGAAACGCAGCTCATCGGTCCTAAACTGCAACCAAATATTCTGGACATTCTTCTGCGCTTTCGAGAACATAACGTCGTTTTCATGGCAGACGCTCGTCAAATGTACCGTCAAATTTTAATATCGCCCGACCATCGTGACTATCAACGCATCTTTTGGAGGACCTCGCCCAGCGAGCCCCTTCAAGAATATCGTCTAAACACGGTCACTTATGGATTAGCTTCGTCTCCGTATCTCGCTTGCCGTACTTTACGACAGCTCGCTGAAGACGAAGGAGATTTGTATCCTCTCGCGAAACAAATCATTTTGTTAGACGTGTATATTGATGACGTCACCACCGGATTCTCTTCTTTCGAAGTCGCTCAAGAAGCAAAATCGCAAACCATCGCACTTTTCAAACGTGGATGTTTTCAACTTAGAAAATGGGCCAGTAATAATCCTCAGCTTTTATCCGATCTTCCCAGCGAGGACTGTTTATCTGGTTCCGTATCGCTTGATAACACCGAAACACCGACTTTGAAAGTTCTGGGTCTCAAATGGGATCCTACGTCAGACGTGTTCCTTTTCGAGATCAAACCATCAGATCGGCCATGTACTAAGCGCTCTATCCTCAGTGAAGTCGCTAGGATTTTTGATCCCCTTGGATTTCTCTCAGTTATTACAATTCAAGCTAAATGCTTGATCCAGAAGCTCTGGATTCTCGGTGTTGGCTGGGATCAAACTCCTCCTGATGAGGTCATCCGTACATGGAACACTTATCAAGAACAACTAACGTTATTAACTCAGCTCAGAGTACCTCGTCAACTCACCTGCGCAGATGCACAATCATATGAACTCATCGGCTTCTGTGACAGTTCTGAAGTTGCCTTTGGAGCAGTCATCTATCTGCGTGTGACCGATGCATCAGGCAAGTCACATGTGTTCTTCGTATGCTCCAAAGCTCGTGTAGCACCTCTGAAACGTACCTCTCTGCCCCGACTTGAACTCTGCGCTGCCGTTCTGCTTTCGGATTTATATAAATTCGTGCGTGACACTTACCTCTCTCGTATCAAAATTGACGCTGTCTACCTCTGGTCAGATTCCACAGTCGTCCTCTCGTGGTTGCGTTCCCACTCCTCAAGGTGGGCAACGTTTGTCGCAAATCGTGTCAGTCATATACAAGACATCACTCCTACCGAATGCTGGCATCATGTGTCCTCTGGCGACAACCCTGCCGACCTCTGCTCGCGTGGTCTGTTTCCCGGTGAAATTCTTCACAATTCGTTGTGGTGGGCGGGGCCAAGTTGGCTATCTAAACCTCACGAGGCCTGGCCATTAGAGACGCCTAACGTATCTCATGAGGATGAGGCTACAGTGAATGCTGAAGTACGGAAGTCAGTCGCTTTGACTTCCAACGAGATCGCTGAAACAGAACCTTCAGTTTGCGAAAGTTTGTTAAGTCGTTTCTCCTCTCTGCAAAAACTTGTCAATGTACTGACTTATGTTCGCCGATTTATAAACAACTGTCGTAATCCGAGTCGGGCTAATCGCAACAATTTTCTCAACAACGTTGAACGACACAGCGCATTGATGCTAATCGTTAAACACGTACAGAGTATTACTTTTTCAGAAGCAATCGATAACTTAAACTCGAATAAACCGCTATCAAAACTGTTCCGAAAACTTAATCCGTTCATCGATAGTCAAGGTGTGCTCAGGGTGGGCGGCAGAATCACTCGATCAGGTTTAGAATACGAACAAAAGCACCCAGCTTTTCTGCCATCTGAGCACCCACTAACATTCTTAGTCATTGACTTCATTCATCGTAACTACTTGCACCCGGGCGTCAACACTACACACTACTTGCTCCTACAGCAGTTTTGGATAGTTTCCGCTAAACGCGCAATCCGTCGTTGCCTTGCAAAATGCATCAACTGTTATCGGACAAATCCTCAACCATTGCAACCGTTTATGAGCGACCTTCCGTCGTACCGCGTGAATCAAGTCAAAGCCTTCTCGGTGGTGGGCGTTGATATAGGCGGCCCTTTTCGTATCAAGCTTGGACCACACCGTGGAGCCAAGATTGACAAAGCATACCTATGTCTGTTCGTCTGTCTCGTCACTAAAGCGGTCCACCTCGAAGTTGTTTCGACGCTGTCTACGGACGGTTTTATCGCTGCGCTACGTCGCTTCGTAGCACGTCGCGGTCGCTGCAACGTAATACACGCTGACTGCGGAACAAACTTCATCGGCGCTAGAAGCCAACTGTCGTCTCTAATGCAGCAGGCTTCTAGCGCGGAGAAGATTGAATTCAAATTCAACCCTCCATCAGCTCCGCATTTTGGCGGCGTATGGGAAATCCAGATTAAATCAGCGAAGAGTCTTTTACTGCGCGTCGTAGGTGAACAAGTTTTGACTTTCGAAGAGCTCACCACTCTTTTCGTTCAAATCGAAGCCGTTCTAAATTCTAGACCCCTTTGCCCGATCAGTTCCGACCCAAACGACCTATCCGTTTTAACGCCATGACATTTCCTCACTCTAGAACCTCTAACTGCTGTCCCCGATCAAGATCTCACAAACATTAATTCAAATCGGCTTAATCGATGGCAGTTGTTACAAGCATTCCATCAGAACTTTTGGTCCAGATGGAAACACGAATATCTGAATTCTTTAACACAACGCGCCAAATGGACCAAAGATTCTAAACCGTTGCAGATAGGTTCGATGGTGATTATCAAAGACGATAACCGCGCGCCCCTACAATGGCCATTGGCCAGAGTGGTAAATCTTTTACCTGGTGCTGATGGGATTACTCGGATTGCAGTAGTTAAAACCGCAAACAATCATATACTTCAAAGACCGTTGGTTAAGTTATGCCCTCTACCAATAGAGGACTAGCTTAAATCGTATCATTTCAAAAAATCGTAGCATAGCATATCACAATTCGTATTATATCGTATCGCATCATACTCTATCGTATCAATCATATTTTATCGTATCATAATTGTATTTCTAAGCTAAATAAACTATAGTTCTAGTAACAATTAACTGGACATCTTTCCTCGTCCCTGAACTTGTCCTATTTATCGTTTGACCAGAAAATACCATAGGCATTTTGGTGGGCGGGATGTTTCGTTTCCATATAGCTAAATAGAATCTTTTTTTTGTGTACCTATCGATGTTCAGTTACTCGCGAGCGCAGCAGTGAAACGCAGTCTAGTTTCGACTGTCATGCACCGCGGACTCGTATAATTCGGAGCTCTAAGCAATATTCGTGTGTGTGTGTAAACCTTGTCATCGCACGCGCCCCCTATCGGTGGATTTTATTGGAAAATCTAATCAACTGAACTACTACGCGTGTGTTAGTGCCCCCTCAAAGCGTGAACCTCTGGACTTAGCTGATGAACATCGAAGGTGGAACCTCAACGAGTGCTGGAGCAGTCCAAGGTACGTGAGTGCATTGTATTCGCTGCAGCATAAGTCGAGTTTTTGAACATCGTCCTTTTTTCGAAATCGTATTGTCCCAGTGTAAGCAGAAAGCCACCCACTATTTCGGTTAGTTGGTGCGTATGCTACATATTCAGTGTAATAATAAATTACCTAAACTATTGCGCGTTGGAACCATTTTAACTTAGAGCGCCCCTGCCGCTCGGCCCCTGGCTCATCCCCGCTTTGGCCTAGTACTATATATCTATTCTGTGGCTTTGGCTTGAATTCACGCTGGCCTTGCACAAGCCCTTAACTATCATCATGAATTCGAAAACAAAACACTCTGTCCATAACGTTGTTTGTATGTTTGTTTACTTTCACGCCAAAACGGCTGAACAGATTTCGATGACATAGTGCAAACAGATTGCTTACACTTCTGAATTCATCATAGGATACTTTTAGCCCGGAAAATTAAGATTTCCGCAGTGAAACTACGGGGCACATGTAGTTAGGCACATGACTATTCCATTTTATTATTTGTTTATTATTATTGCATTCATGTACATCATTGTAATAGGTAATATGCAATGACAAGTATAATATAATGTACAAGATCTTAAGTAATTACATAGTTGGTAGGTTGACATGAGCCCTGGAAGGGCGTTTGCAACTATATATGACTTGTCAGTCAGTCCAAAAACAATAATGTATACATGTGTCAATATTACTATTTTACAATTCTATGGTAGTATTTAACATTCTATTCATTCAAGTCTATCAGAGCGCCTGGTCGATGCGACGCGTGACCAAAATGCTGGCACTTATTTGGCCCAACGCATCAGCATTGCAATTCAACGTGGCAATGCGGCCAGCATGTTGGGTACGCTATCTACCGGTAGTGGGCTGGAGCACTTGGACTGTCTATAGGCCATCGCGGCTATTATACAGTCCATAAGTGTTCTTTGTAGTAGGTAGTGTAGCTAGTTTAGTTTAGTTTAGTTTTTATTATTGTAGTAGTTAGCTTGAGTAATAAAGGCAATTTGCCCGTATAAAAGAAATTGAACATTTATATACACATTGTTTTTCCTTCATTCTGCGCATTTGGGATTTATTTTCCTAGTCAATTTCAATAAATTAATTTTTACCGACTGTTGTGATCCAAATTGTAAACTTAATATTTTTCAATCATCATCATCAGTAAGGTTTTTATTCCATTAGCTCCGCATTATAATGATACCATTATAATTTATACCCTCGTAATATGTTTTTGCGATCATCGCAGTATCTTCTAAGAATATTTAGCCGGGTTTTACCCACAACACTGCTGACGTCCAAGATAAAGTTGATACCCCAGCGTACTATTTGTTTGTATTTACACAAACTGCGATGAGTAAAGGTGTGATGATAATAGCAAACCCCCTAATGGGAAAGAACACAGTGATTAGGGATTAGGGGTGATAATACAAAATGAAATGATAAATAAATTAATAATAAATATGTATGGACACACACAGCGCCATCTAGCCCCAAACTAAGCATAGCTTGTACTACGGGAACCAGATAACTGATTCAATACTTAGATACTTTTTGTTTGTAAATACATACGTAGAATACAATATAGCACGCAGACACACAACAAACACCTATGTTCATTACACAAATGTTTGTCCCGGGTGGGAATCGAACCCACAGCCTGCAGTTCAGAAGGCAGAGCTACTACCAACTGAGCTATCATGCCAGTCAAATGAATGTGTATTATACTCACGACTAGTTCTGGAGGCGGCCAGTGTGGAGAGAGCATTATTTAAATGCTTGTACTCATCCTGGGCTAAACAGTACCGCTGTTTCTTCACATCGTACATCTCTTTCTTTGCCTGGTAATAAAAAGAGAACACTGTTAATATATTTGTATATGTTATTAGTTTTTTTTTTTTGTAGTGTCACGCAAAACTATGAGTTCCGAGTGATACTGCAATATAATATGGACAGCCGTGACGCTTGGCGAACGACTAATTCGTCACGTCATTTTTTTACATGAAAAAAAAATTGGTACCAATAGTATAAAAAAATGGCCGAAGGTGGTGTCATGCTACGCTTGGATTGGGGATTGATTCTCAAGTAATATTATCATCGAGGTAATCATAAATAATCATTCTTTAATACCAAAAACCAGGTCATTTTCAAAAGTTGTAACACAAAACATCTATGGTAAAAGGCAGATGCAAAAGGTAGAATTTGAGTAAATGGTATTGGTATACAAATCCGAAACGAGGATGAGCTACATGTGATCAACGAAATCAATAGAAATACAGTAGAAACTAAATATCAAGATGTTATTTTCAAATCAGAGATTTTGATTACACATTTTTTCCATATTTTATAGAAAATTTCGCATAGTTTACGATTATTACAGCAACATCTTAATACAAAAGATAATTTTAAGATAAATTATGAATAGATAACTAATATGGCGATATTTGAAGTCCGAAAACAGCAAAACTAATAAAACTAATCCAAATTTTTGGAAGCAGTAAAAATTGAAATGAGGTGTCATTTTTCGACAACCATATCAATATTTGGCATAATCGTAAACTTGTAGAAACTGACACATTCCACCTTACACAGCTATAAATTAGGTTCAGTGAAATTAGATATGTTCTTCGATACAACAAAAACTTTAATAAATTGAGACGAGTAGGTACCTACTCTAGTTGGATCGACGAAATTGGTAATTAAAAAAACTGGATTATGAATTTAATCAAGTTTCTTTCATAAAAATGTCTGGCAATGTGTCTAGTCAAAGTCATTCTTCAAAACTGCTGTCACAAAATTATCATTACCATTATGAATATCATCATCAGTCACTATAATGCCATCATTAACATCAATATTAATTTCATTCATCGACTTTTTAATAGCAACTCCGTATAAAGTTACAAACCCATTTGTCTTTTCCAATAACGTATGGCCAAACACAAAATAGAACCAATTTTATGGTCAAAAACAACATTAAAATAAATCAAGCCAGGTCAACGTATATCACATACCAACATGAAATTCATCAAGTCGAAACCGAAATTAACGAGTCATTAGAGCAAAATTCCACAGAGAATTTTTTGCCGTACCCATTAAATACGGTATATATATTGGGCAATGACTTTTTGCTTTGGAATTCGGATAAAAACCTGCCTACATACATCAGTCGGTACGATCATATCCTGTTGAAAAATCTCATTTTAATTTAGCATTGTTTTCATGTTCAGATCGTCAGAGTTATTCTCGCGAAATATGTATGAAGTTGACCTTTACAGAGAACAGCCGCATGGAGCCAGTGTGCCTGTTCGCCTGCTGCAGCCTGCTCCAGGTGTGCGGCGGGCACTGCGGGAACGTTCCGTTGCGGCTCAGCACTTGCGTCGCGACGTAGCCTTGGCCTTCATAGTACGCCACTTCAGACACCGGCACTAAACGCACTTCCGCGGAACGAATTTGACGCACAGACAGTATATTTTCATAGATCGCCTCGTCTTCCAGGTTCTGACCTTCCGGACATAGGCGGTAACCGAATTCGCGACTGATCTCGTCGAGATTAGCATACTCGGGACGCTTGCGGAGCTCATCGAGATTCTGGTATTGCGGCTCGTCCTTAACGCAGAGACCGGCAGGACGAGCGGAAGTCGGGTCTACGCGAACACCATATTCGGGTTCTCGGACCATCTTTGCGAGTTGACGGCCGCTGAAGCAGCCGCGGCAAAAGGAATGCGCGCCGGCGGAAGAGGCTCGCGCGCGGAACGTCGGCTGCATCTCGGGTTCGGGCGGAGGCGGCTGGGACCACATGGTGAGCGCCCGTCGCAACGGACACATCTTAACCCCCAAAAGGGCGCGCGTCGACTGGCGCGGGCGCGCGGAGCTCGGATGGCGCGCGGCGGAATGCGCCCGCGCCGCCGAAAGAATGCAATCTCGGGCGCATTTCGGAGGTCGATCTCTCCAAAGGGCCGGGGTCCGGGCGCTCCCGCCTCCCGGGCCGCGGCCATCTGTCGTAATAAGTTCGTCGAATCGAAATGCGCGCCCGCCGAGGTGTCGCCGGCCATCGTCGCCGTAACGGACCCTCGACTCCATCCCATGTCCTCTGCACGCGAAATCATTCATCCGATTGTCGTTTTGTAATCGAATTCGGGGAATATAAATCGCACGGCATCGCGGTGACAATGTAACAATGAGCCTATTGTTATTATTTTTGTTTAGACTTAGCGGTGGGCGACTGACGCTTCTGTAAACAGTCATCGTAATCACCGTAATCGGAATGAGGCAGCAAGGCGGAGGCGGCGGCGTCGTGGAATGCAAAAAGCTGGCAATTTGACATGTGGCGGCGTTGGTGTTGGTACGCTCGCGCGCCACAGTAGTTAGCGCGGGATTTTCTCAAGATTTTCCACGTAATCAATTTACGCAGTTTAATGGAGGAATGCGGGCGCGGCCGGCGGGGCAGGGGTGGTGGTGACATCTGGCGGCTGCCTGCAGGTAGACGCGCACATTTTTGTTCCGGAATTCCTTTACACGCATTTGCAATCCTGCCCGACCCGGCTTTGTTGAACACGTCGAGTGTTTTATTATTAATACTGCTTGTAAAGGAAAATTCTTTTCAGTGAAGTGGCTAAGGCAGACTGGCGATGGCGTTCCAGTTACTTGGCAGTTTGGCGTTTTTAATTGAACATAATCCTGTCTAGGACTTCACGCAGTTGTCGGCGCAGTTCTTAGCATTTTAACTGGCTAACTAACTGCCTAATTCCTATACGCCAAGTGCGCAGACGCTGCGCGCTGTTTGATTCCAATAGCCATGACAAAAAATAAGCGAAATATGTTAAAAATTGAAAATGTTGTTTATTAGGCTACAACATTTAGTTTAAGAACGTCCAACTCTAAAGCTAGAAACTACAAAATAGGCTAATTTGATTCATAAAAGTGTGCGTTAACAAGTTGATGGCGCTCGGAACGGACAGGTAATTTGGCACAATGCCTACATTCCTCGGTGAGGTATGTACGACTAATAGCACCATGTGTTTTTTGCCACAAATACCGGTAGATTCAGGTAATAACGAAAATAACATGAGAATTACCAGCGGGTATGGTTGGATGAATTTCGATGTGAATCTATTTTCTGGCCGCTTGGAAGCCGACCCTTTGAATCTAATAACCTAGGTAGTAGAGCATACAATTCTTGGAAAGAAAAATAAAACCTATAATTATCTTACTTCCATTTCAGTCATAGAAACTTGATCACGAACAATATTTGAGAAAATCAAAACCTCTAGTTGTTGAAAAAAGGAATCTATGGCCGTGGTTTAAAAAAATAGATGAGAAGATGAATGCCTAGAAACAAGTTACAAATGAGTTGAAGCTGATAATGAGTTGATGATTGATGATGCTGACGCAGATGCAAAAGGAAATACTATAAATATGCAAGATAAACTGTTTAATAAAGTAATAGAAGTTAAATAATCTCATTAAACTTTCAAAGCAGTGGTAGCAACTAGTAGCAAACTTGAATTAAGTAGTCTTAACAGAAAAAGTCATCTAACGCAATCAGAAATTCCCATTTACTTACATTTAATTTGAATAACTGAATACGCTGAAGATAAAAAGGTAATTCTCTACCAACCTTATAGAAGCGTTTTGCAGACTATTATGTCCCTACGTAAAAACAGAAGTGTTGCATATCCCTACATGGGGAACCGTAGTCTTCAAAATGCGAATAAAATAAAATTCTAGTAATAAACTAAAAGCGTACAGCAGGTTTTCTTCTCATACATTTAAAATCTGGATTAAGGTCTATACTACAATGATAGTTTATAATAATTATTTTATTATTGTTGGAATCTGTTTGCCTTCAGGGGTTCGAAAGAGCATCTGCCTCCCTTGGACCGGTTGCATTTCAACTCACTCTACAATGCATCCTTCTCTTTCCCACTCCCTCAAGTTCCTCTATAAGCCTGTCCTTTTCACTCCTGTAGCTCTTGAAACTAATTTTACGTCTTTTTCTTCTCGTTGCCTCTCCGCAGTAAACGACCGATACAATCGAGTTTTTCTCTCCCTCTTAAAAACGGATAGTTACTTTTGTTTAAATTTATGTCCTAATAAATTACGTAAGACTAGTATAACGTTTATGACTCTCATAATAAATATCAATGTAACACGGAGTTAAAAACTTTACTGTCGAATTTGTCACATTTTTTACACAATTTGGATTACGTCCAAATGTAGCGTATGTTGGCGTTAGTGTTATATTTTTTTCTAAAGATTTCTAATAGCCATTAAGAGCACTAAATTATATTGAAATATTCAAAAAACACACAGCTTGCCGTGCCGTGCTTGCCGTTATGATCAAAAAGTCTAAACATGCAGTCTACAATCAAATTGACTATAATCATATTATAACCTTTCTAAATAACAACTAAGAGGTTGATGCTGATGATAATGACGATGGTTTCTCATAGCAATTCGAAATGCTTAGATCATCGAACAATACTAATGCAGGACCACAAACACTGCTCAATTCATCAGAGAAAAGATGGAAAAGCCACAAATCATAGGAAGTAGAAATGCGTAGATCATCAAGCAATACTAATGCAGGACCAAAAACACTGCTCAATTCATCAGAGAAAATATGGAAAAGGCACAAATCATAGGAGTTAGAAATGCTTAGATCATCGAACATTTCTAATGCAGGACCACAAACACTACTCAATTCATCAGAGAAAATATGGAAAAGGCACGAATCATAGGAATCCGAAATGCTTAGATCATCAAACAATACTAATGCCAGATCAAAAACACTGCACAATTCATCAGAGAAAATATGGAAAAGGCACAAACCATAGGAATTAGAAATGCTTAGATCATCAAACAATACTAATGCAGGACCAAAACACATCAGAGAAAAAATGGTAAAGCCACAAATGTAGAACAATTTATATATTATTTTTCTTCCCTATCCATGGAGAAGCCATTTTGCCCTATTGAATGATGGTTAAAACTTAAAACAAAGGCAGTGTTGGCGCGCCAGATATCGCCGGTCGTATCCGAAATTCAACCTGCCCAGGCCATCGGTTGTTTTGTTTTTTATTGCTCGGACCGAGGGCCGGAGGCTCCGAAGTGATTAAAATTCCTGAGATTCCTCACGCCTGCGTCCCTATGGTACAGCAACGGATGTAGAGCTGGCACCAGATGCTGCTATTTACAAAAACCTTTCTGCATTTGGCTTGCCCGTTCAAAGGACATCTAGGAAATTTTCAATATTCGTTTTGGTCTCTAAGTATGAAACAATATCTAAGAATAACATTAAGACGGTCACCAATTCAACATTAATCAACATCAGTTGCAAAATGTCTTTGTTTAGCGATGATTAATTAAGTAATGATTCAGCAAGGATGTTTCATTCGCTTTGATCTGGTCATTGCTTTAGCCATCTGCCAGTCACCACTTTTGAACACTGATCTTTCAGAGCAACTTTGAGGTAAAGCGACAAAGCTCTAAGAAGCCTATGAGTGACAGAGGCGACGTTCTACCAAACTGATTATCTTGATGTGGATTATTACGGGTAGCTGTACAAATTTTAGAATTGCCAGTTCTAACAGTTGTTACATCTAGTCGATCACGCCGCGGGCCGCTTCGAGAACAATCCCCTGCAAGAAGCCAAGCCCACGGGCCTGCATTACCATATTACAGAAATGATTACCATTACAACATTATACAACATGCTAGCACATAACGTGACGTGACCACGTCAACAATGACGGTATGAATTATGTTTATATTTTGTGGCTATGCGTTGTCAAGCCCACGATAGTTCATCGCCGTATAGTAATTGGAAATGAACACTACATAACATATGCTACTATTAGGTATAGATATAGGTACACCTAGTGGCATGACGTCGACTAGTCAAGAGTGACGAAGTTTTGCTACAGAAAATGTTATAGTAGAAATAGTAAAACAAGAACGTGCGGTGACTTACATTACCAAAGTCAACAGTAACGATTCAATAGTTATTATAAAATTGAATATTCTTGAGTCACAACTAATTCTTTTAAATGCGGTATATGTACCGTAGTAGTGAAGTACATACTATTTAGGTATTGTAATGTGGTGCTGTATCATTTTTTCTTTATAAATGTCTTTACATTCTATCTTTCTACTAAGTATAGGTAAAAACTAACAACCAACCTAAAATCTTCGCAATTTTATCATATAACCCGCGGGGTAATTACGTAAAATTTGCAACAGCAATGCGACAGCAGTAGCGAAGCATACATTATCGACACCACTAATGATGTATGACAGCAATCACCGCGAGATTTACGCCTGTCGCAAACCTGTTGCGAGTTAGGTAATTAGGGGGCCGTTTTTATTTTGTCTGTACTCTGTACAGTTTACTAGGTGGTAGGACTTTTCTGCAAAGTTCGTCTGGGTACGTACTAACGCTTTGCCAGTTATTCTGCCGCCAAGCAGTATTGTGCAAGCACTACTGTGTTCCGGTTTGAAGGGCATTGTAGCTAGTGAAATTACTGGGCAAATGAGACTTTGTGAACTGATCTCACAGTCTAGTAATCTGATTACTTGTTACTAGGCTGTGTGATGTCTCAGGATGACGTGCGCATGCGCAGTGCAGTATCACGCGAAACTTTATTATTTTACAGTTCCGAGTGACACTGCAACTGTTATGGGCGGCCATGTTGCTTAATATCAGGTGAACGACTAGCTCGACACGTCATTCATTCTCATAAAAAAAACAAAAGTAAAAAAAAACTGTAGGTACACTGTACTGAATTTTCACGGATTTCGTTGGAAATTAATTATTTAATTGGACCTCTGGGAACAACCCATACCGATATCAGAAATTACTTATGTTTTAAATGGCATCCAAACGGGTCTACGAATGCAAGATAATAATTATATATTATAAATATTGCTATAATTTGTACAGTACTCTTACTACATGACAATGTCTCAAAAATGCATTTTGGCAAAATACAACTAGGTACGGTACCCATATGGAGAAGGCATTGAAGTGTTGAATTACAAGTAATGATCGACCGATACAGACAGATATGATATCGAGTACTAGTATTAAGGTGGAACGTTACACTAGCGCGGCAAATTCAAATTTTCTTGCGTTCTTTTGCCAATAATAGCTTAATTACTCAACGTGATTACATGAAAACTAATTTTGCGGAAATAAATAGAATGTATCAACAAATTACGATTAAAAGTATTTCCTAGATATCATTGGTTTAGCGACAAATGGCAATAAACAATTTTCTTCTTAGTTTTTCAGTCTATTGCCATTTGTCGCTAAACCAATGACAAATAGGTGATACTTTTAATTGTAATTTATTGATACGTTATATTTATTTGCGCAAAATTAGTTTTCATGTTAGTAGGTATGTGTTGTGTTTTCACGTTGAGTAATTAAGCTATTATTGGCAAAAGAACGCAAGAAAATTTGAATTTGCCGCGCTAGTGTAACGCTCCACCTTCACGTATTAGGTATGTAATCCAAGCTCAACTATTAAAAAATCTACCACAAACGAAGTTATTCAAGAAGTAACCATGAGTCAATCTTTACCGATTATTTACAACAACGCGACGCGACGACACGCGACGTGGCGTAAACGTAAGTAGAAAAATATAGATGCCGATAATCTTAATGCATTTAATAGACAAAAATATTTTAAAATCACAAGTTCATATATCTCAAAGCCCTACGACACAACATAATGAAAAGAGCAGAACGAATATTCATATCAATAAATTCGGATGCATTCTAGCGTTACAAGCGATTATTCTTCCAGGGAGAAAAGGCAAAAAAGAAAAATGTATTAAAAAAGCCAAAGAATATATATGACAGAAGGGCGAGGCGAGGCGAGGCGGCCGCTCGAAACCCGCGGTTTGAAGTTTTCGTTTTTTTAACGCTCGCTCATATTCTTATTATTGGGCCGACCGAACCGCTCCCGGTGTTACGGCCGTGGAATGCGCCATAGACTGACGACGCACGCGCAGACCGGGCAACTTTATTTATTTTATATGGAAATCTACCATAAATAATAATTTATCAGATATGCTTATATAAACTTGTTGATAGAAGAAACCTATTATTTTAATTATTTTTGTCGTGTATGTGTGTACAGATACACACCGTACATAATATGTATTATCTTTGTCCATTCTGTCCGATCATTTCCCACTGCTGGCTCACGGACCTTCCCGACCCAACACAACATTGTAACATTAATTAACAAATTCTATGAAATCTTCTTCGTGTTCTTTTTCTGCGTAAGTACGTTTTCTATCAATAGCTCTAGCTTACCAAAGAACAACCGTAATAGTAGTTCACCGTACCGTATTACAAAAAACATTCTACGCACTGCGCCTATTATCAATTCCATAAATATTTTCATAGCAATCAACCTATCAGTTTGGAACGCTAATCGGACGACAAGTGGTCATTAATTGATAATTGCGTGTTCTAAACTTTCAGAAATGACATCCATCATTGCCCTTGCAATGCAACGCCGTTTAAAAAAATAAAAACAAAAATGGCCGCCGCACCGGCGATAGCCAATTAAAAACCATTTAAACTAAGAACTTCTAATGTATTTTAATAGCTCAGTTTACGTCCTTACAAAATATAGGAGCGCTCATCTTTCTTAGTTATTAAATAGGTATTATTTAGAACTCATAAAAAGTAAACTCTCGTTTTACGTAAATTAATCTTTGATGAAGCGTTTAGCGACCATTACTTTACGCAATGAAAATATTAAACGCAGTTGCGTTTCAATTATCAGCAACTTTGAAAGATCATCATTAACAGCCTGAAGACGTCCACTGCTGAACATAGGCCTCCCCCAGAGCACGCCACCTTGAGCGGTTTGCTCGCCTCCTGCATCCATCGGCTCCCCGCGGCTTTCACCAGGTCGTCGGTCCACCGAGTGGGGGGCCGGCCTACGCTGCGTCTTCCGGTTCGTGGTCGCCACTCGAGAACCTTTCTTCCCCATCGGTTGTCAGTTCTACGAGCGATGTGGCCTGCCCATTGCCACTTCAACTTACTAACTCTAAGAGCTATATCGGTCACTTTAGTTCTCCTGCGGATCTCCTCGTTCCGGAGCTTATCTCGCAGGGAAACACCGAGCATAGCTCGCTCCATAGCTCGCTGCGCGACTTTGATCTTACTGATGAGGCCAACAGTAAGAGACCATGTCTCAGTTCCATAAGTCATCACTGGCAACACACACTGATTGAAAACTTTCGTTTTCAGGCTCTGCGGTATTTTGGACGAAAAGATAGGACGAAGCTTCCCGAACGCTGCCCAGCCGAGTTGGATTCTTCGCGCCACCTCTTTGTCGAAGTTGGACCTACCTAATTGGACAATCTGTCCTAGGTAGACATACTTGTCGACAACTTCGAGAGTATCGTTCCCAACAATTACCGGTATAGGTGGAACATGAGCATTAGACATGATCTTTGTCTTGTCCATATTCATCTTAAGACCAACCTGCTGGGAGACTCTACTGAGGTCGTTGAGCATGGTGCTAAGGTCCTCGAGCGATTCCGCCATTATGACTATATCATCGGCAAAACGAAGGTTAGTGATGTACTCGCCATTTATGTTGATGCCAGATCTTTTCCACTCCAAAAGCTTGAAAACATCCTCCAATGCGTTTGTGAACAGTTTCGGAGAAATAACGTCTATCGGAGTAATGACTTTGAAAGATAACATCATTTAATACATAAGCATCAGACTTATATAGAATGTTCATACTATTACGAGAATCGATTATTAAATATCCACGTAGATTTTTTTTTAATACTATAAATAATTTACGTTAGAGTAAACCAGTCCGGGGAACAATGGTAACAGAAACATCTACCTACGACCTTCATAAAGTAAACATCTATGGAATGTAGTGAAAAAAAATAAACGAGCAAACACCCTCGTGAGAAATGATAAAAAAAGGCAAAGGGATTCTTTTGTCCGGGATGGGAATCGTGAGTTCCAGGAATTCGCGTGCCATACATACACCCCCTCATACAACCATACAAAACTCGCTCGCCTTTCGTGGAATAGAAAACTTGAGCTCGGTCGCATAACGCGGTCCCTTCGTTAATAGTAAAGAAAAAAAACTATTTTCTAATTAGAAACATGGAAAGCAATCAAGAATTTAAAATACTAAATAGTTGTTTGTATATTTACAGAACATTCCATTCCAATATACAGAGTACCACTATAAATAGTTATCCTCTTCAAACTAATATAGGTACCCAGTACCCACGCTTGTATTTTTAGGATAAGGAAAAGCACACATCGCGGTGTAAGATCCAGATAAACGTTCTCTACATTTCTCCAATTTTGGAGAAGGAGACTTTAAAAACTGTGCATATTTCACTTCTTTGAACTTTGAAGTGTTATTTAACGGATAATATATATTTGACGAATGAAAAAAGTATACAGAAATTCACTCATACTATTAGAAAAAATGTATTTTGCGGTATTATTATAGAAATTATTTATATTTTCTGAGTGATTATGATTACAGATGGTGATAGTAAACTTTATGGATTATACATACAATACATTAACCACGAGGATAACACATGCAAAATTACCTACATCACACTAAATACCACAGACTCAAAAGTCCCAAAACGATATATAAAACAACAAATAATAACACGTACGCAAAAGAGGCAGAGATTATCACAAAATACTCTTTAAGTACATACGGTTAATTCTTATTTTTTTAAACTTAAGGTGGAACGTTACACTAGCGCGGCAAATTAAAATTTTCTTGCGTTCTTTTGCCAATAATAGCTTAATTACTCAACGTGATTACATGAAAACTAATTTTGCGCAAATTAGCGACAAATGGCAATAGACTGAAAAACTAAGAAGAAAATTGTTTATTGCCATTTGTCGCTAAATCAATTATATCTACGAGATACTTTTAATCGCAATTTGTTGATACATTCTATTTATTTTTGCAAAATTAGTTTTCATGTAATCACTTTGAGTAATTAAGCTATTATTGGTAAAAGAATGCAAGAAAATTTGAATTTCCCGCGCTAGTGAACGTCCCACCTTAAATAACATTACGATAAAGTTACTATAAAAAAATACACATATGTTTAGCATAATTTAAAAACACTTTGACAAAAAATTAGATTTCTGTCTCGCAAACTTTTAACTCTCAATTACCTACCTAGTCAGGTTTACCAAAAGCACTAGTAATCTAGCCAACTAATTCAGCGTTCCGTTCTCTTGAATACCAAACTAGAATATTATGGTTCTCAGGAATGTGGTTCCCGCTCCTATTCATTGCCGAAATGGTGTTAGAGGGAAACCACAATAACCACATTCGACAGTTATTTAGCACCTGCAACTGCTTTGTGATTTATTTATGCTTGTAGTAAATATTTACTAAATTGAATATAAGTCAAAATAAAAAAATCCAATAAGAGGACTGTCCGCGATTTTAAATTACCATTTAGTCTCCCTATATTTCACTTATTAAACCATTTATTATGGATAATTTCGTAAGCAACACATACTATGATACCCGACACTTTGATTTGTAATTATACCCGAAGTTCTACCAAAAACTATTTAAATGAATAAAAATTTAATGTGTGTGGACACTTCACACAGCGCCATCTAGCCTCAAACTAAGCATAGCTTGTACTATGGGAACCAGATAACTGATAGAATGCTTAGATACTTTTTGTTTGTAAATACATACATAGAATACAACATAACACCCAGAGACAGAACAAACATCGATGTTCATTACACAAATGTTTGTCCTGCGTGGGAATCGAACCTACAACCTATAGTTCAGAAGGCAGAGCTACCAACTGAGCTATCAGGCCAGTCAAATTTCTTTTAAACTTTGTCAAAAGATAAAACGACAACGTCAGAAGAAACAATTAGAATTTTCTCAACATATTTCTTCGAAGCCTAGGTTCAAGATAAAGCTGGGTTAAGTGAAATTAACACGAAAATTTTGAAAACATTCTTTAGGCGGCGATGAATAACATTTCACATTACGCGAGCTCGATAAACTGTGCGAGAGGTCAGCCCATGAAGGCTGCCTGGAAGGCTAAGCGTAACTTATTTTCAAACAAGAACAAGAATCAAGAGTCTGATTCTAAAGCTACAACCTGCAACAGCTCGCGCATACGAACCCAATTCAGATGCTGCAGAGCACACACATGTAGGAATAATGCTTGGAATAATGCTTGAAATACTTGACTTGGAGCAGGTCAAAATCAGTATTCATGGTAGGTTAGGTTAAACTTACTTTGCAGTAATCTTTTGGCTTCCAAGAGCACCAAAAGTTCCAAAACAAAGCTTCGTTCTACCTCAGCCACTGAACAGATATTATAGTACCTACTCAGCTAAATCCAAATACATGCAATACATGATTTGCGTAATACTTTTTTTGGATAGTGTCCGTTACCCGTGCTAGTTAGAAAGGTCAAAACATCTGTAAGAATAATGAATTGCTCGCGCGAGTGAAAACCATTTAATGATGAAAAATCTAAGGAATCGTTCATCCAAGGTGCACAATGCACCGGCTCCAATCTGTTTTAGCATGACGACGTCCGTGCTACCTTAGCTAAAAGCACGAGCATACACAATTGCAAGCCTGGCAAGGTCCAGTCGTAGGTCGTACGGACCCGCACGCTTCCCTTCGCAAAACAATCTCGGGTTACTTCAGCCATAGTGAAGCCGTGAAGCCAGTAAGGAAACTTGATATACCACTAACGACGAGCATGCATTATGCTACAAACTCAAACTGAATACTTTGATGTTAGAAACTTAAACAAAGTCTTAAACACAACCTTTTCTACACTTGCTGCAAATGTTTAAAAAAAAAAGAGATATTTCAAAGAACTGACTGAAAACAATCGCTAGATTGATCGCAGCAATGCTGCAAAAAGCTATCACATCGTTGTACTTGACATGGAACATTCTGCTGGAAATGCTTGACATTATGTTGCTACGTTGTCTCGAACCAATCGGCGCAATCTATTTCATAAATTAGCTCATGACGCATATACTGAGAGCGTCGATAATCCTACATATAATATGGACGGAGATCATTTCAAGGCTGTTTTGATAAACGATAAAAGTTACTAAGCTATCCGTAAGATCTTTATAGAAGACCTATTTTAAGACTTCTCAAAATTAACGTGCCTAAATTAAAACAACCCTCTGTTCTTAAAAAACCGTTCTCAGAATATTCCCAACAGGGCTACCGAAAATTCTAAGAAAGTTCCTGAGGCGTAGGCGTGGAGACATGTCCAGACTTTAACATCAGCCAGATCGAGTTAATTTACCAGAAATATTTACAATGTAAACTTTACACAATATAAGCTAGCATATATACAAAATCTTGGCAGTTATTCTCCCGATGATTAGAATCGATGATTTATAACGATTTGTAGGTAGTCAATTAGTCATATCATGAAATACAATAAACGACAGTTGTGGTAAATAAAACCATTCTAGGCATTGGCCAAGTGATGTATTTTAGATTTCTGAAGGACATGACTTAAAGGTTTCAAAAAGCAGAGTGGTTTTACTTGGTATTACATCAGCTATGGCAGGTTTACGACGTGAAACATTAGCCGGGCAGGCTGTAACAATAGGGCACGCGCGGAGGTCGTTGCGAGGGTCGAGGACGCGCCGCGCAGCCTTCCACGTCCTTCAGACCCTTCAGCTCTGTTGCTACGCTCCGTGTTTTAAAACTGAGCTGTTTTGAAATGGTGAAGTTTTCGAGCACGTTCTGCGATTGTTGTTTTGGAATTTAATGGTGCTTGATCATATTTTGTTCTACAAAAAAACAAAGTCTGGTGGAAACTGACGATATTTTATGTGATAATGAACACGACTGCATGTTTAATCATACTGACAATCCACGATATGAGGAAAATGGTGTTTTAAAAGAATGTGTGTCAATACGATCAATGTAGCTTTCACAACATTACACACAATATAAACGTGAAGCTTTAAATTCCAGCAACTGAATTGAATAACGATGATCCTCAGAATCTGTGACAAGGGACCTGAAGAACGACCATCAATCCACTCCATCGAGCATACAAACTCGATTGTAACCCGAGCCAAGTCGAGCCCTTTCCCAGCATCGCTGACAAAAAACGTCTCGGTAAAAATGTGACAAAGCCCGTCCGGCCGTCATCCTCTTATGATTGAACCAAGGAAAGTAGCATTCCATTCCCCGATATAACACGACGAACATATTTAATGAACTCAAGAATCTTGGAATACAAAACTCGTTTTATTTTTATGATCAGATTTAAGAACACAATGTGCCACAGCTCCCGGGTTACACTCCAAAGATTAGATAGTGGTAAATGATCCTTTGTGTAAACCAAGGGCCTCTATATTTTAAACTTTTTATAGTTTTATCATCTCCATTATAAATGCGTAAGTCCTGTGTAAATTATATTACGATTGTTAGGAGAATTCCTTTGATGTTGCTCGGTTAGTTTTATTGGAATTCCGATACAGAAGAATATAAAAAGTATATAAATGTAAAAAGTAAGCGAATTCTTGCGACAATTTTGTTTACGACCACGAGCACCAGTGACTATAAAATATGCTGTCGTTCTACGCTCAATGATTGTATTACTATTTTATACCTATTGATTGTACCTACCAATTCTACATAAATGTCAGATGAGCCGTCCAAAGTGCCAGCGCGAGCGCAAGTGTGACCTTTTCGTACTGTACACATTTGACAGATGGTATCATTAGCTAATAGCGGGAAGGTGCGTTCCGTAAAGAATTCATTTTTATAAAAGTTTCTGAACGCGTTCTCTCACCGTAATTATAATGGACCGTAAACGCATTGGGTCAAAAGAGTGTGGTAATGTCAAAGTTAAAGTAAGACATGTGGAATGTTTATCATACGGAATTCCTCCGTTTACGAGCGGAGTAAGAGATTTTAGAGCCGCAATGTTAAATTGGGGTAGGGCTTTTAGTGCGTCTTTGTAAAATATTTACTGGAACGCAAATAATATGCAGCACGTACAGTTGTATTGCAAGAATATTGTAGATGATATAATGTAAACGTTGGAAATAGAAGATCGAATATGCAAATCTAGTACAACAGGCCGCAATAATCCTAGAATATCTGAGAGCACTAATATAATGCAGCGTTTGCTGCTACCGTGCAGCAGGCGAGCGCCACAGATAATATATTGAGCCTAGATCCAGAGTTGATTATGATATATCTGAGTCTAACATTACAGGGTCAGACTCTATGCAGGCAGTAAATCTGATGCGTGAGCTATTATTATGTCAAATTTCATGTTCAACAGAAGAAAAAATATCAGCATGTTTACAAATTATCAAGACCAGTTGCTATTGATGGTGTTAAACCAATAGTCAGACTCTATGCAGGCAGTAAATCTGATGCGTGAGCTATTATTATATCAATTTCATGTTCTACAGAAGAAAAAATATCATCATGTTAACAAATTATCAAGACCAGTTGCTATTGATGGTGTTAAACCAATAGCAGATAGCAGATCACTATGCTCATTGCTCATGTTCTGCAATACACAATTGAAATGACCTAAATTATACTCTGTCAAAAATATAACCTCCCATGCTCTCAAAATTGAAGACTTTAAACGTGAGATGACTGAAATACACAACTTACAAATAAATTCAGTAATAATGACAAATACTGGTCACAAAACAAAGATAGAAAGCTATGTATAACATCAACATAACATACATAACAAACGGTCATACTGACTTCCAGAAGCGATACGCTTAGATAGATAATATGCAAAGAGGCCCAACCATTTTTCATCGTGCCTGTAGCCTGTACTGCACTGGTAGAATTGATTAAATCCATTAACATACCACGAAGATATAAATCGTCCGCCTCAACACATTTGTCATAAGCATCCAACGACACGTACAACATATTTTAATCTCGGAGCATAATTTCTTTCCGATGTGAGCGAAATTTAAATATTTGATTATAATCTATGCCATTGAAATAATCCGATTTCTTTTCGGGACCATTATTTTTGATTATCTTGCGTTCTACATCAAGGACGGAATCGGAAACATTTCTAATTAACGGCATTGGAATTCTATATAAAATATCATGACTATATTTTTGTAAGTCAGAGAATTCAACGAGGCATCTTTCATATTTAAATTACATTTGCGTCCTTTTGGAGCGGCCATTAAAACACGTGCATCCACACTCATACATTTGGAATGTGTAGAATGGGGATCACAGCCACACAAAGGAATAAAAAGCTTCATGTAAACGTATGGACGATGACAGCGAGAGACCGGAGCGCTCATACCTCTCTTATTTTAATATCAGCGTTTGTTCTTCAAAGGGTTGTTACGTAAGATTTACTTATAATTTTAGCACTTTGGTTTAAACATCACTTTTACTTTTGTTCTCATTGTGATCTTTAAAAGCTTTGTTGACTTTATCAGCGGTTTCAAATAGCTACTTTGAAAGTAGATCAAACGGTTTGGCTGCATCGCGTAGGTGTTATTCATTTTAAAAAGCATCACGATCTTTGTTTTTAATATCTTAATATTTATCGTTTAAGAGAGTTAACGGTCATAACATCAACAGGTAATATATCGTTTCATAAGTTGTTGGTATTTTAAAAGTACCACTCTGCTCGGTCACGAATATCGCGTTCATTTCGGTAGCGTTTTTAAAATTCAATTCTTAATCGTGAATAAATATTTTCGGATTGAAACTCGCCGTAATGGCTTATAAGAGATATGTGATCGATGCAACTGAGATAAATGAAATACGATTAACGGATGGTTCTTTATTTTACGACACGATCCGATGCTGCTTTCCAATGAAGAACGAACATGCAAGAGAATTTGTGGACATACAACATGCATAAAGTTTCTTTAAGGAACTCGAATACGGTTTAATTAAATTATGAAATTCCAAGTAACTTGTATAAAAATTCCAACGATAAACCATCATGAGAACGCGTTTTAAATCCGATTGTCATAAAACGTTGTGTAAATCTATAAAATGTGGACAGAGCTTCGGGTCAGTGAGGTCATACGGCTTATACTGCATTCCAACAATTCTTCGTAGCACTACAATTACAGTAGAATTATCATTACCCACTGAGGAAAATTTCCAAGTAAATTGAGCGTAGAAACTTCGAGCTATTACGCTAGAGACGGCAGACATAAAATCAATATTCGTGTTACCATAGGAACCCATTACTTACTGTGTACCTCTTTGCTGAGTTGCAGTGCAGTAGCTGTTACTTGCAGTCGTTAAACATTTGAAGCATTTCATTTCCATTTGAGTTACAAGGAGTATTTTTAAATAATTTGAATAATTGCTACGTTCGAACGGACGCGGTCGACGCTACTGTATCGAAATTACAGGTTTTGCAATGTCATGACTAATTGTAGGCCGAGAGGCGAACGAAATGGTTGCAGTAATTATACGCTTGTTGTGAGCATCTGGGGAGATGCTAATGATAATAATGGAGTATTCTGTGATAATGGACTCGACACTCGATGGACCACTTCAGGCTTGCTACAAATCGAACGTATTTACATACTTTTTTCAATAATGAATTCCAAAAAGCAGGACAGGAATGCAGCCTTCGTTATATTTTGGTCTTCCTTTTACACGCAAGTTAATCATCTAGGTCCGCATCTGTTCTCTGATGTTTTTTACATTCTTACACTTTGTAAATAATCTGCTATAATAATTATCATGCATCTAGCTTTTTATAGTTAAAACTATTCTATGTTACCAAATGTTTTCATATTTTTACCTATTTTGCTAGTCTTCGTAGCAATTATTGACGTACAGAAGAAAATACCGATCGATCGACCAGTAGTAGATATAAATCTAGTTATTGCTGCGTTGTCTTTAATGGCAACTGGACAGGAACCTATGTAGTCACTAATTGGTCCAAGCGAGCGTGCTCATAGGATATCGTAAAGATGACCATCACATTAAGTACCATGTCGTAAAGTGGGCTTACGACTCGAACAGAATAACATTCTAGACCGTATCTGTATGAAGCGATCTTTATTTCTCCGCGAATGGAACAGTAAATAAAATGCTTAGATGAATCTCCTAATGCTTGCCAATATTTTATTGTATCTAATGAATATTCAGTTTTTTAATGAGAGATGCGATTCTAACTGGCTTCAAAGGCTATTAGAATTCATGGCTTTTTGTTTGACGGTAGGATTAAAAGAAAATAATTTGGATTGCAAATGTGCTCTACCCAAATCAATAACAGAATGATAAACACTATCGTCCACACCTATTTTATGATGAAAACAAAAATGGTAATAGAGTCAAATAATAGAACTAAAAGAAAACAAAAGGTAATTAGTAAAGCGTTTCAAGACACGATTATTTAATTAAATTAGTAGAACCAGTTGAAAGCTACATGACAAATTACTTTTACATTTTACTGTTCATATAATTTTCAAAAACCTTAATACTTACGTAAAACTTTGACATTGGCTCGCTTAAATATTTTCAACGTAGATTTATGAAATTGACTTCGATAAAATCCACTCGATATAAAGCTACGCGTAAATATTAATTAAATAGGTAACTTTCGGATAACTTACGCATTCGCTATCGAATGTTACCTTGGTTGCTACGATTTCGACTTGTTAAAATCAGCTTATCAACTTTCGTAAAATGTGACGCGACGATGGTAATAAAGTTATGTGAAAATGTATAGTTACGGTCGATGTTGAATTGATAAATATTACAGACGATTGCGTGGGTTGTATTAGATGTAATATTGATTAGTTTCGACCATATCGAGTGGGAGGGCGAGACAAATCGTCTTCATCATTACCCATGCTCATTATGAAAATTTGCAAATAGTTATGCCTTCTATAGGCGGAGTGCCGGTACTATGCCTTGATGAAGCTATTAACGCTTGGAACATGGCCTGTCCAGGTGAGGATTTTCCCAAAAGCCCCCGTTCGTCTCTATTACATGATAGTAACACCCCTGATAGAGCTCGCCTCCTTGCCACTAGCGAACGTGAGTCAGGTTACTGGCTACATGCTGTTCCTTCGTCCAATATTGGAACACTTTTGGATAATTCAAGTTTTTCTATTGCAGTGGGCCTACGTCTGGGCATCTCCAGGACCGAACCGCATCTCTGTCACTGCGGGGGTGAGGTGGACCGTTTGGGCTACCATGGCCTATCTTACCGCCGCAGTGCGGGACGTCTATCGCGCCATGCCGCTTTAAATGACGTCATTCGTCGGGCCCTTGCCACCGTCAACGTGCCGGCTATCTTAGAGCCGAACGGTATTTCACGTGACGATGGTAAGAGGCCTGACGGCATGACGTTAATTCCGTGGTGTCGTGGAATGGATGCTACCTGCGTTGACACACTGGCGCCTTCCCACATTAACAACATAGCTCGGGCGGCATGCGCAGCGGCAGAAGCTGCAGAAAACCTCAAACGGAGGAAATATGAATCCCTAGGTGAGGGTTACATATTTGTTCCGTTTGGGGTTGAGACAATGGGTCCCTGGAGCCCACAGGCACGACTTCTAGTCAGGGAGCTGTCCAGACGTTTAGTCGAGCTGACGCGTGACCAAAGGGCTGGCACATACCTCGGCCAACGAATTAGCCTGGCAATTCAACGAGGGAATGTCGCCAGCTTTTTGGGCACGCTACCCGCAGATAGTGACCTAAATTCTGTTTTCTATTTATAACTTTTTATTACTCACTTATTTTGTTTTCTTAGGCTTAGTGTACATAGATATACGTAGTACTGGGTGGCGCAAAAGTAAAGACCCTATTTGGTTCAGCTATAACATTTTTTCTAAATTAGAAAACTAGATTTAGGTTTTTTTAAATGTATATTTGTGCCATTAAATTTCGTACCATTAGGATTTAAAGATGATGTCTTTTAAATGGTGACCTCCAGAGTTGATACACATTTGAGCCCTATTTATGACATTTTGCATAACTTGCCGTAACACTTCCTGCGATATGTTCGTTATTTCTTGACGAATGTTTTCTTTTAGAGCTGCGAGAGTCTGTGGCTTGTTCACATACACCCGAGATTTCAAAAAACCCCAAAGAAAGAAGTCTCGACTGGTCAGATCGGGTGATCTTGCAGGCCAAGGCAAATCGCCAAAACGAGAGATAACTCGGCTTGGAAAAGCGTCCCTCACTAAGTCCATAGTGTCGCGCGCTGTGTGTGCCGTAGCGCCGTCTTGTTGAAACCAGATGTGCTCCAGCCCCAATTCGTCCAAACTGGGTATCAAAAACTCACGTAACATGGTTCTGTAGCGTTCTCCAGTGACAGTTATCGCATTGCCTCCAGCGTCTTCGAAAAAATAGGGTCCGATCACTCTGTCAACACAGATGCCACACCATACAGTAACTTTTAGTGGGTGTAGAGGTGTTTCTTGAATAATGCGCGGATTATCAGTGCCCCAGAACCGAGTATTCTGCTTATTGACATGCCCTGAGAGATGGAAATGCGCTTCGTCACTCATAACCAATTTTGAAGGAAAATCATCTTGCAAAATGTCATAAATAGGGCTCAAATGTGTATCAACTCTGGAGGTCACCATTTAAAAGACATCATCTTTAAATCCTAATGGTACGAAATTTAATGGCACAAATATACATTTAAAAAAACCTAAATCTAGTTTTCTAATTTAGAAAAAATGTTATAGCTGAACCAAATAGGGTCTTTACTTTTGCGCCACCCAGTATAATTTAGATATATACTATGTAGGTATGAAAACATAATATAACTATTAAAATAAAATAAATATTGGAAATATTAATCAAAATAACGATCTTAGCTTAACACTTAACTTTTAACAATGCTTAAAAAAACTATAGTAAGTAAGTATAACTTGTAACCACTAAGTTTACTTACTCATTGTTTTACAAAGTTAACAGTAATAAATAAAGAACACATTAAAACATTCCAAAAAGAAATTACTGTTATGATTTTGGTAGCTCGATAACACGTAGAGTATGTAATAAATAATGGACGTCCCTTCTCAAATGCACCTTTTCCATAATTTCCAAACCATCCCGTTACCTCCAAATGGAACATCAATTGACCTTTCACTCGACATTTAAAAAACTATTCCAAAAATGCAGATAACAGTTAATGCTTTATGTTTTCATAGCGAGCCACGACTAACTGGCCATTTTAAAAACAATGATGCACAAAATGTTTATCGATTAATGTCATCAACTCATCACGGTTTTTGTTTACAGTCTGCAAGTAGACGTTGACAAAAAATAAATTGTGACCGGACCAGACTGGTCTATCAGTAATAAATTTAAAACTAGATTGACGGCATTAGAGTTTTTATGTGGTGGTATTTTGCCTGACGTAAAGTGTGGAAAGATTTGTAGATAGAACAAGATTTTAGAGGCTAGCATCGACGACAAACCTATTGAATAAAATTCATTCGCATTCTACTATTTCTAATTCTATGGACCATAATTATATGAACGTTCAATGTAATGTCTTGTCTTGTATGACCGGAAAAACGCGAGGTGGATGATAGTTAATAGATAAAATAAACAGGCTTAGGATTGAATAACCAAACAGAATAATATAGTTGGTGAAATACAAATAGCTAGAGATACATTGATTCTTTTCAATTTGAAAAACTGAATCTGACCGAACCATAATATCAAGTTATATTATAAGATAGGTTATAGGTACACAAGTTTATCTCTCGCATAACTCTACATATATGACAGGAGCGTTATTATCTTGGTTCTCTCTATAAACATACACAGCTGCGTCTGTATCTGTATAGTCAATGGTATTATCTGTGTCTGCGTATGTCTTTTATCTCAACGGGCCGTAGCTGTCCGACTTTTTGCTTAAACACTTTTTGCTTACGGCGTAACCTGGTGGCGGGATCATAACCATAACTTTTATTTATGGAAGGTTTGTTTCATTTCAAATTTAGTATAATGATGAGTGCGGGACGGCGGAACCGCAACTTGGTTTTAATAGACTGATGACAGGGCCAGATTTCAAGTCTCAAATGATTTTAATCCCTTTTTCGTGTGGAATCATTACTAAATTATCATCATCATCAACAGCCTGAAGACGTCCACTGCTAAACATAGGCCCCCACAGAGTACCATTTTGAGCAGCTGTTTGCCTCCTGCATCCATCAACTCCCTGTGGTTGTAGCCAGATCGTCAGTCCATCTAGTGGGGGGCCGGCCTACGCTGCGTATTTCGGTTTGTGGTCGACTCGCCACCCGAGAACCTTTCTTCCCTATCGGTCGTCAGTAGGTACTACGAGCGATGTGGCCTGCCCATTGCATTCAACTTGCTAATTCTAAGAGCTATATCGGTCACTTTAGTTCTCCTGCGGATCTCCTCATTTTGGAACCTAGCTAACTTTCTCGCAAGGAAACATCGAGCATAGCTCTCCCTAACTTACGGTTTGATAAAATTCTGTGCGTGATATACTCATTTTAACTTTTATAAATATCATTGTAATCATTATTAAACTCCTGCATTTCCAGTTAAAAAGACCCAGGTATTTTTCAAGGAGAAAAAATAGATGCAAGTTATTAGGTTATTGTTTTAACGTCTGCGCTCTAATAAGGTTATAAACGATCAAGTCCACTTGCAGTATCTATTAGTAACATAACCTCTTCACCATCTTTCCTTAGTCCATCTCTGGAATGGGCTGCCTATTGTCAGCAAAACAATTACATTGTAAAACGTAAACCCGTTTGCCGTATCAGTTTTACTGTCAAACCATACCATACTCTTCATCCATTAGATTTTACAACAGTGCGTTTACTACTCCTTAACTGACCTGAGTCATATAAATGGACAATTACACTATAAGTATGGCTTAAGGTGAAACGTTACACTGGCGCGGCAAATTCAAATTCTCTTGCGTTCTTTTGCCAATAATAGCTTAATTACTCAACGTGATTAAATTAAAACTAATTTTGCGCTAATAAATATAATGTATCAATAAATTACAATTCAAAGTATCACCTACTTATCATTGGTTTAGCGACAAATGGCTATAGACTGAAAAACTAAGAAGAAAATTGTTTAATGCCATTTGTCGCTAAACTAATGATATCTAGGAGATACTTTTAATCGTAATTTATTGATACATTCTATTTAATTGCGCAAAATTAGTTATCATGTAATCACGTTGAGTAATTAAGGTATTATTGGCAAAAGAACGCAAGAAAATTTGAATTTGCCGCGCTAGTGTAACGTTCCACCTTAAGCTTAAGTATCATCTAAGTCGGTGTGGGGTTCGTAAGTGTTGCATTACGGTATGTTTTTGTGTACCTACCTACAGAAAAGTAGATATCTATTACCGAGTAAGAGCACAAAAATTGGACACTAAAACAGTTCTTTGGTGGCTTCCAGTAGCATGTCATCTAAATAAAAATACTTACTTACCATAAGCTTTTTTCCGTGACATTATTATGATCTTAGAAATGAGTGTTGGTATGTATTTAGACCAACTTTGTTACACAACATAAGACTCGTTTCTTAAGTAACTTATAGTGTTAAGCATAAGTAGTATTTTATACTAAAAGAATTTGATAATTTTAAAGTGAAATATCTATTACACTTATTTATAAGTGACTTTGAGTGAATTTCATTTGAGTTCAAGATAAACTACCATTGACATTAGTTTTAATGACTGTAATTGTAACGTTACCAAGATAAAAAGTGACACAGCATCAGAACTGCATACTATCCGATTTGCCTAAAATATCCCCTACAAAAGTGAGGATTTATATTTGAACTTTGTAAGTATATCCCCATTTACAAAAAAATACCATACAACCTTACAAAAAAACTCAACCAAAACTTAACTACACCTTCCAAACCAAAACAAAAACCATCTATTCTATACAAAAAATGAAATTTGGAAGCTGCCCGCCTCCTCACCTTTACTGTACAAAACTGCGTCATCTAAGAACCTTGTCGTTTCAAGAGAAGTTATGCTTCTTCGACTAGCTACAAGAAATTTCTTAGTTTGTAAAGCGCCAAGGTTCTAAGTAAGCAAGTAAGGCCTGCAGCCTGAGGCGGTATCAGGTCGACCTTGGTTCCAGGAACGTCCCGGGTCAGTTATAATAGCCACCGATGGTAACCACCAATTACCTACCATCTCAATAAAAATAATACAAATTATACGTGCAGCATTTTTGGAGTTGCTCCGGTGAGGCACAAGTTAAAAAGAATTATTAATTTTGTACTATCCCAAATATTGTTATGAAGAATACAATAATAATCGTGCTCTTAGAATTAACAAGTTGAAATGGCAATGGGCAGGCCACAACGCTCGTAAAACTGAAAACCGATGGGGAAGAAAGGTTCTTGAGTGGCGACAACGAACCGGAAGAGGCAGCGTAGGCCGACCCTCCACTCGGTGGACCGACGATCTGGTGAAAGCCGCGGGGAGCTGTTGGATGCAGGAGGCGAGCAGCCGCTCTAAGTGGCGCTCTCTGGGGGAGGCCTATGTTCAGCAGTGGACGTCTTCAGGTTATTGATGATGATGATGATGAATTGTGACTAGTAAATCTGCAGTGAATTTTATGACATATTGAGTTGAATTGTATTATGAACACTGGTTTTATTTACTTTGGTTTTCCATTATTTAAACTTTACTTTATTTCTGCTTATTGAAACGGGACTTTTTCATTATCATCTGAACTTTGTATAGGTTAAGTACTCCCAAATTCCCAATACCCATTGTCAAATGCAGTTGCCTTGACGCCACGTCAACGCTCATGTTTTCCTTGTCACTTCTCATTGTCTTTCCCAAGCAATGGCAACCGAGGCGGGTAAAACGTGCCTTTTCCGTCATGACTGTCTGAACTTTGCTCCTCAGCAATCCATTGTCCAAACCAGTCCAGTTGCGTGCACGGTTCAAAACAATACGGTCCACTTATCTGCTATCTCAGTTATCAACGCAGTGGGATACAGTGTTGTAGCTAGCGACTAACTGAATCCACTCACACATACAAATCTTAATATAAAATATAGTGACACGTGTAATATGTGTGACGAATAACGAAGCATTTGGTTTAATTGAATCGTAATATTTCTTTGGCCTTGTAGTATTGCAGAAACGTAAATCATCAAAACGTATTGCATTATAACCGTTCATTGTTAAATCCCACGTTTAGACGGCTACTGCTGTTTCTTCCTTGTCGTGTACCCAAGTGGATAGCCCTAATGACATAACTTTGATTATGATGATGGAGATACAATATAAAAAGCGACCGTAATCTAACCTTATCTAAAAGCCTAACACTATAAACTAGCTGCAGATCTCCGGAGTTAATTCCACCGTAACATTGCATGTATTTAAAAATATAATCTAAAACTCACGTAGCAAAACCGACAAAGCTTATGTACTACATTCAGTCAGTTCTCCTTATCAGTAACCATCGCATTCTTCGCTTATCTCGCGTTATCTCCAGCTCACTGAACGCGCGCCTAATGTTCTTTTTACTACATTAATTATAGATAACACAGCCTTTTTTTATCACTTTTTAATTGCTTGGCTTTCGGATGGAAAATTGAATGATTTAGATTTTTTAATGGTTGGGGATATTTAAGTCCATTATCGATTTGTTTATGAATTATGATTATTGGCTATTCAGGCCTTGAAAGGCTATTCTCTTGCTTAAATGCAGATAATAACATTTCCATATTTGCGACTAAGCTAGATTTCACTTTGCATTCTTGCCAGTCTGATCTACATATCGAGACAAAATTCAAATGAGTAAATTTAGTTAGGTCCACTATTTTATTAGGTACTGTCGCAGTAATGTATTCAAGAAGAGGAATACATATGTATCATCTAATCAAACATGATTTATACATGTGTTTATACATGAGCTCTCAAATTGCAGACTAAACTGCGTCATTTATCATCCCTCCCCTTTTGTCCCTTCTCTCTGCAACAACCAAGTGCAAATTAGATTTTGCATTGCATTTATTCAAATGCTGGTCCGTAACAAACACTAATACATGTTTAATTGTGCACACCCCAAACGATTTTGTATGCGAAGCGACTGACAGTCTTGTGCGATTTTGTAATCTACCTACAACCATAACCTCACGTAGGTTATGGTTGTAGGTTGTCCTAAATGAGCATCATTGAATTCTTTCGCTACATCTCAAAACGTTTTCTTCTCAGTGTTACTTCATTTAGGTTTGTAAGGCCAAAGACAGGCCAAAGATTTACCATCTTTGGCCTGTCTTTGGCCTCTCGTCATGTACAGTTCGATGATCATACCACCGACACAAAAGTTCTTATTTAAGAGCTCTTTTCAGTGGCTTAATCACCATTGTTCTCATTTTCAGCCAATGATTTGACTTCCCATAAAATATGACATGTGTCTTCTCCTTTATCTGATCTGGGTTCTGTGTGATTGCTCTTTTAGGTCCGCTTCTTCCTCTCTTCTTTTCTACTTTCCCTATGATGGTTTAAAAAGTGGTACAAAAATTATGGGCATGTTAATTTTTTTCGTGCAATCTTAATTTTTGAAGACACGAATAAATCAACATTCGCCCACATTTCGAATTGCATAGATGGTAATCAAAGATGCAGTCGAAATGTATTCCAAATGACCAAAAAAACCACACGTATCGTGTGTCTAATATATATAAAATTCCTATATAAAATTTATATGGGGTCAAATATCCTTAACTTTGCCTCTGGTATTTAAAACGGAAATTCTCGTAGGGCCTTGATATTTGCCGACATTTTAATGCCCATATTAAGGTTAGTATGTGTCCGAGACATTTTTTAGCTGGGTGATAAATATTTTAGTGTGAAGGATAAGAGTTCATGCAAATAAAAACTGTGGTTTAAAATTACCTACCTGAGTTTATTTTAAGCTTTATGTGTTTGTCAAACGATAAAAAACTAATTTACTCGCGGAAATTTTTAGTAACAGTGTTTTTAGTAAACCTTATCCTACTGACTTGCCAAGATGATTGTTGGTTGTAGTCTTAGGTAGTTCAGAAGTTGGAAATGTAGTTAATGTTGCAAGGGCTTTTACACAAAAAAGGCTTGCGTTTGACCACAATGATGAAGGTAAGTATGTTGTTAGTTAGTCATCACAGAAGGAATGTACAGGAACACCAAATTTATAATATGTCAAAGAAACAATACAGGTTGATGACAAAAAAGCGATTCCGAAGCATCGATATTTTTGAATTCATTTTGCTCTCCCACAAAATATAATACAAGTCCAACCAAGTCTGGAATTTTACCCAACTAAATTGCAGGAATGTCACCTATCTTGACCTGAGGATAGAGTCAAAATCGGAGATAACCTTCCCATCCCGATTGACGTCAATTGATCGATAAGCCAATAATGGAAGTAAACAAAAAGATATATTGGATTGATCAATCACCGTCATCGCTGACCTAGAACCTTGATAAGCGTCATTGACCTAAAGACCTGATGGTGCGATTGGAATTCTCTACTGCAGATGATAACATTCAGGAGTATTCTCGCTGAAATTATAGTAGTCATTTTCCAAAATCATAGTGCATTATATACGTTCCGAGTCCGAACACTAATAATTTACGAGTTATGCGAGTCAGCTCTAGCAGTAAGTACAACTTCATCTCGATCAGCTCACTTCATTAAAATGAAGAGGTATTGTGTTGGCTTTGTACGTGAATGAATTTCATCGGTAACGAGCACATTTGTGGCAGCCTTGGAGCTTAGTGGCTGATAAGCTGGTAAAAAGTGGAAAATAGGGGCATGTTCTCCGCAGTGTCCATCGGACGACAAGATGTACGCTACACGCCATCCACCTAAACTTGATATTCTTTCGATTCGCACAAAGAGGTTTGACTCGACATTTATAATCCGAGCAGCGAAGGTATGGAACACTTTACCAGCGTCTTTGTTTCCCGATAAGTACAATAAGTACAAACATCTTCTAGGCAAGCATGCACCATCGTAGACCTCGTTGTCACTTTCCGTCAGGTGAGATTGTGGTCAAATGCGGGTCTATTTAGTTATATAAAAAAAATGTTCTCCGCAGACTACCTGTGGTAAATAATGACTAGAAATTAGATCTCATTTTCTCAGGAGCTAGACCTCGAGAACGGCCAACGTCGCGATGGCTTGAGATCGTAAGGGATGACTTGAGGCCTTAATGCCAAAGGACTCGACTCAATGGAGCCAACAACCGCACGAAGTAGACTAAGGAAGCCGACCCTGGATGAAGCCGAGATAATCAGTAGGCCGAAAAAGAACACAGGGAGATAGATATCTATTCACTTCACACTTGTCTTGAAGAGACCTTAATTGGTTATGGCAGGAAGCGCTGATAACTCGTTAGATCTGGCGCGTTAGCAATAACAGCTATATTATCTATCAGCTATTGATCCAACACGCGAATTAGTGGCAAGGTATAAAAGTCTAAAAGATGGGCTTCTAGGAGACAAATAAGCAGGACATTATTATTGCTGGCTGCTCTTTTCACTGTTAAACAATCTGCAATTTATAGATAAATATAAAAGCCGTAAAAAGGGAAATATCCAGGGAGTGGGCATTCTCCTCAGTGTTGTTATTATTATCTACTGCGATCACCAGTGGCATTTTAAGGAGAGGCCTATATTCAGCCGTGAACTCATATTTGACTGCTGGTATAATATCAATATAATTTTTTGTATGCCAACTTTAGGTGTTTTGACAAAAATTGTACAATTCAAGACCAGAGAAGCTCAGTTGCCGTGCGAACTTTTGAAGGTTTGATGACTCGTCAAGTCGTCATGTCATTTCAAAACTACATAAACGGCGGCGTAACTAAAATATGTGGCACACTCGCGTCTTGCGTTGCGTGATAACATATTCCATCGGATATTGCATTTCTTTCTGTGAGTCAATCGCACCGGTTCAATTCTCAGTATAAGCCAACCGATCGATACATTAGATAGCAATAGTTTTATTGTAACCGTTGCTATTTTTCCAATTAATAAACGAATAACCAAGGAAAATATAGGTAATAAGTTTTGGTACCTATCCCTATGTAAGCCGATAAAACAAGCTGATGATGATGAAAGTAATACTTGTGCTCCTGATGATGAATCTGAATCCCCAGGCATTCCTAAAAATGTACGTTCCGAGCTTTTATTAGTACGAGATCTGTACTATGATTGCAATCATCTGAGGTTTAATGAAAGGTGCAGAAAATCTAACGACGGACCGTGGGCGACGAGAATAGAATAGAATAGAAATAGAAATCATTTATTCAACACTGGTTAAACACATTGCTTTACTAATATGATGTCAGTCAGTCAGTGTTGAATGGGCGTTCGGCTCAGCATGTTGCTGAATGTAAAAAGCATGACTAGCATGCCCAATGAACAAAAACCGTAAGCCGTACCGTGTTTTTTTTTATTTATTTATTTGTAAGAAAATGTTAGTGATTTCCAACATAATGTAAATATCAACGCCTACCAAACCCAATAAGTAATTCTTTCACTGAGACAAAGTCTAACTCCTCGCATTGGAAAAGTAACAGACTTTATTAGCAAGCATAATATAATAATAAAAAATTATAAGTGATGTTTTGCAAATTGCAAATTTCCCTGTTAAGGTGGAACGTTTTACGCAGCGCGGCAAATTTAAAAAATAATAATAATAATAATAATAATAATGATTTAAAAAAAAAAAACTAAAAAAAAAAGTATTATATATTTATTGCTTGGTTGGTTGGTTTGGTGGTTTTAATTTTTTGGTTTAATATTTTTTTTTAATTTTCTCTCTACATAAAAACAGATTTAACGTAAATAAATAGAATGTATCAACAAATTACAACTAAACGTATCACCTAAATATCATTGGTTTAGCAACAAATGACAATAAACCACACGGAAAAAAATAATTCTCTACAATACTACAAGAATGCTTAGTTAGAATAAAATGTGTTATGCTAACGAGAATTCGGTTAGAGTAACTAGAATTATTGTTTAAGAAATCAACCGCATATGTAAAGCAAACCATTCAATTCTAGTTATACTCAATCTAGTAAACTTTAACGCGCAAATGTTAATTATTACAAACTTTTGTGATGTATACTATACTTTGGTACGATGCACATTGTAATATGTTTATATTACAATGTGCATAGTAAAGTGTACTAAAGATGTTGTTTTTGGAACCTGCTGACTAGCTTCAACGGGCATATACGGGGCATGCGGCGGGGGTGGCGGGAAGGTGATGTTCAATCCGAGTCGACATTGCGTAGTTGACGCGCGAGCGAATATGTGATTATTTAAGTGTTTATGACTTTATAAAGTGTTCTGCTGCCAGCCGCAACCCCGTAAAATCATAAAATTGTTGTAAGTTATGTGGTGTTGTGTATGTGACGTGCGTGGATGTTAGAAATTTTACAACAGCATGGAACCTCGACTATTTGCCAGTAAGTACCTTCTATTGATACTTAATAATTCCAATGGTTGATCTGATTAAAATTCTGTTTATGTTGAGTGTTAGTTATATTTTGGGGTAGAAACCATGGGACCGTGGGGACCAGGTGCTTTTGAAATATATAGGGACTTGGCAAAACTTTTGGTGGAGGCGACCAGTGACCAGAAGGATGGCTCTTATTTTGCACAAAAAATCAGCATTGCCATACAGCGTGGCAATGTAGCCAGCGTTCTGGGAACATTCCCCTCCACCAAGGGTCTTTTTGATAATTTCTGACTGTGAGATTATTTATAATGTGGAATAAAATTAACACAATATTTTACCTAATGTGTTTAAGGGTGGGTTTTTTCACCGATAGTTAAAATAACCAATGGTTAAATGTGGAGTTGTGTGTTAGCATTTACGTGATAATTAGGTACCTACCTACTTTTGAATTTACTTGATTACACCTACCCAGTATTGGTATACTCATTATCCTATGCACTAAGCGTGGTCTGTTTGAAAGTTTTCTACATAATAGGCTGCCCCCAAACGAGCCACCGACCACCATCTCTCCCAGAGGCTGTAATATACAAATGAAGGTAGTCGATTTGTTTCGAATATAATATAAGAGCAGTTAGGGTCAATTCCGTTACGTTAGGTACTGACTAAACAAAATATTTTTAGATTTCAGACAAGCGGCTGGTGCTCGGCGCAAAATAAGGATTTTACCGTGCTATTGTTGGCCGTGCTGTGTCTAAGACCCAGGCTACAAAAGTAAGTACCTATAATTTATATGTTAGCTATACCCGCCCCTGGCTTCACACAGGCTGATTAATTATAATAATATGCCTCAAGCCCCCTCCCTCTGCTCTCTCCATCATCTCACTGTAATTTTCCTTTCTTTTAGAATTGACTTGGTCATAACCTACCTAGCACCGACATAATCTGCGACAAGCAGTTTACACACAGGCATTTAGTTTACATTAGTTTATATTTTTGGTTTTCAGACAAGCGACTGGTACTCAGCTCGAAACAAGGGTTGCAGTGTGCCGTATGGCGGCTGCCGACCGTCCACCGGGTGGCGTTCAATCGAAGGTGGCAGCTTCACGCAATAACCATGGGTGGCAGATGGCAGTGGTCAGTGGCTCATTTGTGGACAGCCTTAGGTACTCATACTTCAATTTTATAAATTCCACGCAATTCCAGCAAGCCTAGCATGCGAGCCATGGATGGACAAGTTGTCTTCCCATTTTATCCCCGCCGAGATGTGACAAAGTATGAATATATTTTTCTCTCCTTTAAAAACTGAGCTATAGACGCACATCCATGTACAGTGTAGGTACATCTCTAGTCTCGTTGAGTCTATAACACTCAAAAGAACTGCTGTAATAATACCTCATTTTGTTTGGGCTCATTTTAGTGCTTTTAAGTTTTTCACAGCACCACAAAGAACCCCTATCTGTCAAAAATTTCGTTCGAATACACCAATTCCAAATTAGGCTATGGGAACCCTGTTGGTGAAATGCGTATGCGTATGTGTTTAACAAACTTTACCAAATTATTATATTGTCCACACATATATGTTTTGTTTCAGAAAACGTGCCTGGAGATTTATCCTGGCTTATCATCAACGAAACCTTCAAAAATGGTCGAAGAGAAATGGAAACCAATGTCTAATAGTAGATTAGAATTTACTAATACTTATAAGAAATAATAATAATAAATCTATAATGCATGTGCATTATCTCATGCTTTTATTCTACTGAAAATTGTGTTGTAACTTTTGCTACATTTAATCTATCATGTTTAGAGTTTTTTTCAAGCCATACATGCAGTTGTGTTGGTTACAATTTATGTATTTTCTTCAAATGCTTAACCAAATACCTGTGATCTATAATCATTATATTATAGTATTTACAGGGTTAATGGTACCTAATTACTATATTAGATGAAAATGTCTTAGTAGTAGTTTCTGTACAACACACATTTTTTTTCGACGACTTATGAAAATTTGCACATAAATGCTGGTGTTCTTTCTTTCGAATTTTCAAAAATCGTTGTAATAAAAATGTGTGTTATGATGTACAAAAACTGCCGCTAAGAGATTTTCATCTAGTTAGGTACCATTAACCCTTTATTATAGTGTATGCAATCAACTACATAAGTGGCAAAAGATACAATATAAATGATCCCCATTACGATATGAATAGTATTTCATACAATAATATAGAGTACCCAGAACTATTCTACTCATTTACCAGTACTACACAGTCTAGTTACAACAAAAAAAATATTAATACATATTACAAAACAGCACAGTATTTAATACGAGGCTATATTGTAGTGTGTACAATATAACATCATAACCCTAAGTATTCAAATCACTTGCAACTACAATTTTTTTTAACCAGAACAGTCTTGTAGTGTTAACAAGAGCGATTGTTGTCACATATATAGCGAGACTTTCTTGTTGAGCGTACGATATTCTCGTTATTGTAACGAGATTTTTTTTTCCGTGCAATTTCGTGTTGGCTTTTCAGTCTATTGCCATTTGTCGCTAAACCAATGATATCTAGGTGATACTTTTAACTGTAATTTGTTGATACTTACATTCTATTTATTTGCGCAAAATTAGTTTTCATGTACCTAATCACGTTGAGTAATTAAACGATTATTGGCATAAAACGCAGGAAAATTTGAATTTGCCGCGCTGAGTGAAACGTCCCACCTTAATTACGGAATACCTAACACAATAGGATTTCCGCTTTGGTGTAATGTAACTTTCAACGCGTTCATGATGACGTGCCAGATCCATCCAGTGTTCAGGTGTTACTTCATCAAATTCATTGAGGATGTGAACAGAGAGAGTATTTTAACAAGTATTTGCTTTTAATTTGTTGATCTTCAGTCCGTCGTTTAAACATCGCTGTGCCAAACATATATTTCTACGCATATAATATAAATAATAGTTATCCACACATATTTATATTTTTTTATTTTATTATATTAGCAGTCCATTCTAAATATATTTGTGTATTTTTATTTTTTATATGAATTATTTTAATGTAAATATGTAAATGTTTTGGCTTGCTTTCTCTCTTTTTTTCAGATTCAGATTCAGATTCAGATATTTTATTGCTTCCATAGTGTACATAGGTGGAATAAGTATAACATTAATTAAGTAGGCTCATTATGGACCCCGTCGGGCGCAGCAAATTTGGAGAGAGAAGGACGACTTCACAAAAGAGTCAATATGTACTTACGAAGAAAATAATAACATATTAGTTTGACTATAATAAAATTTTACTCGCAATGTTTTAATTGTATTTATTAATTAATTTAATGTCAATGGAGTATATAAATATATATATATATATATAAAACTGATTAAGTATAATTCAATGTCATTCTTATCGATTCTAAATACCTAATATTATATACATTTTTAATGCCAAACAATTCTACAACAAACAACAATTTCTACTCCAGATAGGAAAGCAGAAATAAATCTGATGATAATGAGACTTACCTACTATTATTAATTAACAAGCGTCAAATAGTTAAGCATTTACGTATGTTTTCCATATTTTATCAATATAGTATTGTCTTTGTTACAATTTACAATACACATACATAGACATTCAAGAACATATTTGTACAGGTATGTCACATATAAATATTTGTTATTGTCCGAATTTTTGGAATACTTTTGTAGACATTGTTTCTTATGAATTGCGCAGCTGGTAATTATTATCGGTTTTATTTAACATCGATGGATATTTTTACACGTGCAAAACAACTTTACATATGTTATGTATAATACAATTAGCGTATTAACTATGTTCATTAGGATCAAACTGTAGTAAACCATTACGGATTCTATTAACCTACTCAAAGTGGACAATGCGTAGCTAGTTGATAATTCTAGTCTAGTCCATATAAAACTTTCTTTCTACTGGTATAATAAAAAAAAGTAAATGAAGATCAAACACAATCCAAGATAATAACAGATCTCGTACCGAGGTAATGTGGACATACATAGCTCTGCAAATAGATGATAACATCACAATTATATACGAAGATAGTAATTTTAAAGTTCTCACTGCTAATAAATCAAGGTGACAAATAACTAAATTACTCAATGCACGTAGAAACCCTACTTGCTCCTCTCCACACAGATATTTTCATCGAATACCACAGCATTAGATTGAGCCAGGGACGTTCATAAATTACTCAAACGTACCCGAGTACGTGTCATGTCATAAATCCTTGGTCACCAATTTCCTGATGTCGCATCGTCGTTGGTTAATCTCTGTGTACCCGAATGAATCACCGTTTTTAGAGTCGTATAATTTAGAATAGTAACAGAGTACCACGTCACAGTACTAATTGTTACGTTAGCTTGGGTGTTGAAAGAAAATTGTGGAAAACTTATAGAGGCAAGGTACTAAAGAGTTTGTAAAGTTCTGGAAGTAGTACGGTATTAACTGTAAACCGCGAAATATCATAATAATGTTGGTATGCGTAGCTTTTCCGGTCTTATAGACGGAGTAAACATAATGGTTAGGCCGGATGCTAATGCGCATAATCTTAAGTTAACCATGTACACTATTTTTGAATTATTCTATATCACACCTTTTTCAATCTCTGATCGACTGACAGTATTCAATACCCATTATATCAGGTCTTTTGGTATCAGTCAAACTGAAAATGATGTCCTGGCATTTCTTGCTTGCTCTTAGTGTGTCGCTTGGTCCGATTCATTTGTTTAGTTTAAAACATGATAAATAATTAGATTATTATGTCTCAAATAAATCATAACATCTCGCAACAAAGTAATCATTTTCACAAATAATTACACTATCACCTGACAATAGCGTGTCGTCGTTGAGAGTTGTTATTGTCATCATTAATATTATTTTCTAAAATGTTTAACCGAGGCATTCACCTATATAGACACAGTTCCTATATAAATCCAACGAACCATAACTGCAACTGATCTTCTCCCGTCATTATTTTCAATACCGGCCTAAGCTAGAGCTGTGTAGCCATTTTTGTGAATGATGTGTTGTGGTCTTTTTTCATTTATAGCTATACAAATACATAGGCCTCTCATTCTTATTACGTTATTTATTTAGCACGTTTTGACGAAACCTTATCGACACAGTATTATATAATCTACGGAATATTATTCTTGTTATTTCTCCGTGTGACTCACCCAACTTGTTTTAATCGTGTTTGTCGGTTTGTCAGTGACCTGTTTGTTAAGATTCATTCATAGCTTGTTTTGTTTGGTTGAGAGAGACAATAGTCACAACAGCGGAAGTGCCTAACACCGCTGAATAGATAACAGGTAAAGCTGCGGTGTTAACGAGAGGATAATTTTCTTTAACATTGTTTTGAACTGTTTCTTAATATCGATGAACATTTATATATTTTGTTCTAAATGCGGTTCCTAAAATGTTTGGATAACATTGAAGTCTATTTTATCTGCAAATTCGTTATGATCTTTATCATTCTTTATGTTACTTATATTATTGAATTTGAATTGTCAAAGATTATTAGAGCAGGATTATTATTAGCTATCTTAGTTAGCTTTTCCTGTGATGACTGAATCAATCGTGGGCCATTACTATTAGTTAAAGAATATATAATAAACTATCTCAAAAACCTTCAAGGCAAAGAATATTGTCATATGTTTTTAAAAACTAAACATATTTCATATTTTCATAGACATATCTTTCGGAACGTTCTTATCTTTACTATGTGACTTTACTATCTACAGTAATTTCTTATTCAGACATGTAGACGGGTTTTATGCGAAAATTATCATCAAACTCGCAATTTAAAGGTTATCATGTCCTCCAACTATCTCATACAATGTATCAATTCAATGGAGGACCACATTCAGTCCTGCATTCAATACATTGCTTGCATAAACAGTGTTATTTGTATCCAATACGGTAGACACTTAATATGCTGGTGGTGTTTAAAAATTCGCATGGTTATCTTAAGGATAGGGTTGGCAGGATGCTTATTATGGAGACGCGAAGGCTAGTTATTTATAATCAAGAATAACTTCTACTGAGGAGAAAAATTGAAAAAAAGTTCATACAAACTGTATAGAAGTAATTATTTATAGAAGTAAGTACTGTACTTACTTCTATAAATAATTATTACAATAAAATATAAATGCAACAGATTCAGCTCCGCAAAGTCAATTGGATCTAAATAATGAAATTGTAAGCTGATTTAATATATGTACTTGCCTCAATCGATTATACCAATCGCACAAAACACCGATGCTATGGCAACCCTACAGCAAACATATTATAGCACAGAAGCCCCTCGACACTATGGTTGCCTACGTGCAAGTATGTGCTCACAATTAAATATTGTATTTGCGATTCAATAATCAATATATCGAAGTATAATCGCCCTTGTGCCATTGCCATAAGAATCTTTATGTGCTGGTGACGACTGAAGGATAATTTTGCTAAGTAGTGTAGACGTACTTGGTTTAAGCGTCCTTATGCGGACGTGCTTCGTCAGTTTGCGTAAGGCAGATGTGGCTAGGAAGGTTTAAAGGGTTTGGCAAATTGTTCAAGATACTCTGCTAATATTGCGATTATTACAAACTTGAAATGGAGAAATGACTTTCCATATTACTATGGCAATATTATATGTAGGAAGTATTTAACATACTTAAGAGAAATTTTGGAAGGCTAAGATCATCCTCATTTGGCCAACTCGAAAATATTGATCGCAGTTTCAGCACCGCATTCTACAAGTTATCAGTTATTATAAGTGTATTAAAGTCAGTTATTTCCGCACAATTTTAAAAACAGAAAAACATTTGAGTATGTTACTAATCCTTCGCAGAAACGCAATTTCTAGTGGTTCTTCTCGGAAACCACTCGTGTTGAGGCATCACGGAATGTGGTTAGAGCAAAAAATAGACCAAAAATGTAGGCTAATATTATGTTCTAGGATCCGAAGCTATTTAAAAAACAAATCACGCCATTACGCGATCACACGTGGCCTCTGAAAAGCGAGATATTGATCAAGTTTGCTGCTCAGCACTCGACTTTGCTGACATTAAAATCCTTGATTTTATTCCTTTTGGAAGCATTTCACAATAATTGTTTCGCCATATTTTGTTTCAACTTTCGGACATTTTGCATTTGGTGTCTTTTACGTGAGCATATTGACATGACCTAATAAATCTGTTATTTATTATGTGGCATAGCATGATGGTTAAAAAGCCATTATCTAAAACTTAAATTGGAGGCATCAAAAACATTTGGGATATTTAACAATTACATAAGCATTCGTTTCAGAAACAAGGGACTAAACTTACAGTCATTAAAATAAATAAAACTTAGTACAATATTACACCAACTATTTTTAAACAAAGAAATATTTGTGATCCATTTTCCTTGCTCTATCTTTAACGCCTGTAGGCGGACACGTAGCTCCCTAATAGGTAGTAGGGCTGAGGATGTTTCGCGGAAAGGAACCTCGGTTAGAACCAGGTTCCACGAAACCTGATGAGCGATCACGCCCTTCATTAAATATAGAACTAGCGTTTCGTGAGGAAAAAGCGACTGTAGATGTTAAAGAAATCTAATTTGTGGTCCACCATTCGAAATCCTGCGCTATTTCGTCACAATCTTGTATGAGACCCGTAGCTTTTCTTGCAGAACTAAGCAAACTGCGAGACAAGTATTTCTCCTGTGGTGTCGCATGACTGCATGACTGGCCCGCCGAGTTCTCAGGTTACCGTACATAAATACACGCGGGGATAAGATTTGCATTGCACGAAAAGAAATTCTGGAGATCGTTGATTGTTCCCGGAATCGCATATTAAACGCTCCATCGCCATTAGACCAGGGTTTCGTAATGACTGGTTTGAATGGAATGCGGTTATCGTAAGGGAAATATACTCATGTAATGTTTTAGAAGTTTATTTTTAGTACCCTATAGTCTCCATTTATCTCCGGGTTCTTAGGTTAGGAATTCTAATTAACACTAACGATTTATGCTAACTTTATTGATAGTTTCTCTTTATTACTTTAGACGCCGTCGTCGTCTTGATATGCAAATCGTTAGTCCTAGTATCAGACTATTTAGGCCCCCTAAAGCTTTTGTCAAAGTAGTTGAATTTGTATGTACATAAACGCCGATGCTGGTTTATCACCTTCTTTGATATGAGTCTCATATATTTTAACATTTACCTCAAGTAAATGATAAGTTTACATACCATCTTTTACGTCATCAGTCTTCTAACTAGTTTGCGATGACACCTTTGTTTCAACTGATGCTGGTTTATCACCTTTTTCTGATGCTAAACCAGCATTAGAAAAAGAATTATATGATTATCATATACTTCATCGTTTACCGCAAACAAATGATACGTTGCTATGACATCTTTTACTTCATCGATCTTCAACCTAATTCTCGACGACACCTTTGTATCAACCTTAGTTTCAACCTTACTCGACAGTCTGGGCGCATTTCCTATGGTGCTTTCAACATAATTATTGTGACATGGGGTGATGTCACCTGTTGTTTAGTACCTCGTCCAACAAGCCCATATTTGCTTTGCTGTTGCCACGTCTTCTTGTTTGTCGATCATTATGGAAAGAGACATGATTATCGCTATTAGGTGCTTGTTGTTCAAGGTGATGGAAGTTCTTTAAGCACAAATGATATAAGAACTTAAAGTTCACCAGTTTATCACAGGTTATCGAATTATTATAATTCTGTCTGAATCTGATTTTTTTAATAACCTGTGGTATACTTTAATGCAAGACGTTTTTTCAGGATTATGGCTTTTGTTCAGAAAACATTATTATTATATCGAATCGGACTGACAAATCCAGATAAGTGTACCCCACTTACCTCCTAATTAGTCATGTGCACCCCGTCCTTAAATCCTCTCAATCCAAAAGTTGCCTAAAAGATCACTTTTAGCGTTAATATCGGGTTATGTTACCCCTTTTTTATTTGGTGGACAATAAAAAGTTTATCTATCTGTCTTATTTGTATCTGTCTTTGTTTAATTAATATCATACGAACTCGAACGTTGATTCAACAAAACATACGAATAAAGCGTGTACCCTACCTTAACCTTACCTACTTACACCTATTAAAGTAAGGCTAATAATAGTTTGCTGGATAGACAGTAGATTGTTTATATCAGCCATCCCACTTCTGATAGCATTGAGGCCGAAAGCTCATTGAAACCTAGACAGCGATACCGAGTTATTTCTAGCAACAATGCAGACTAGATTAATATTGATAACGTTTAAGAGGTCCAAGATGAAACTATCCATTCCCGATAAAATTCATAGAATTTTATGACTATCATTGTGTTAACTGATTGGGAAAAAACCGGAGTTTCCAGAAAAGTCGACAAAATTATCGGAAATCCGGTGGCGGCACGTTGATGCTCGTTAGAAAGGTGTTTGCATCCCGTAATGCCATATTGGTTGTGTAACGTTTACAAGTTAATGTTGAATATTACAAGTTAATTAGAATGATGGTGCTATAAAGTTATGTAATTACATCCTAAACATTTTAGTCATTGGAACATATTGGATTCAGACATTTCGTTGTAACATACAAATTTTGCATTTATTGTGACTTGTGTAATGCGTTATATTATATAGCATTAAATAATGCTTAGGCGCAAAAACAATAGTGCCTATATCGAAAGGGTAGTTCTCATAGTACCTATAACTTAGGTGAAGCTGCAAACCAACCTATCCTATTTACCTTGCAATAAAGTTACAAAGTTCTTCAGATAGGTACTCTTAGCATGGTCGTTGTCGGATTCAGTTCTTATTTTAACAAAAACTACTAAACTTTAATGAACTTACCTCGAGGGCCTCCTGTGCTGTGTGGAGGTAATCCCTCAGCATCGCCTCCTGAATGCTCAGCCATTCTAGCCTCGGGTCCTCGAGCTGCGTCACCTCTGGAAAAAAGAATTAATCGAGTTTAATTATTATTTGACTTTGCTTCAATTCGCGAAAGCTTTTATCTAACCGGATGTTGGTAATCGAGTAGAGGTCTTATTTTTAATGAATCTTGAGGAAACTTGGTATACAGGGTCTAAAATTTCATAGATCTTTTGTGTCCTCGAATTTTCATCAGAGCTGCAGAGGTATATTTCGTTCAAAAAGGAGGTTAGCTGCGGCGCTATTTACCGGCCGATTTTGATAATATTTGGTAGAAATATATAGTACTGAATTCTAACCACCTGTTTCCCTCTGTTCACTGAACGCTCATTGGTTGCCAATGATCAACAGATCATCGGCTGTCTCCGACCAATGAGCGTTCAGTATTTTAAGTTGACATGAGCTTAACTTTAACATACGTACGAGAGTAATAAGTATTTGAAATATGAGCAAGATCGGTCAAGAGTTGTCAAGATAATATGTCTGCGCTCGGAAACATATTTTATAATCACGAGGTCTACCACTACTGTTAGTAGGTAAGTACTAAGTATCATTCATTCTGTACTACTGCTCGCAGAATTACTAGTAGGTATATATTTTATAATAACAGTGTTATTTATGATAAACGTACAATCATCTCAATTAGCATTTAACGATATTATGATTGGCGTAAATTCAAATAAAATTTTCATATCCCAAAACCTTGGCAGCCAAATTGTTGTGTGACCGAAAAGTTTTTTATATTGTTAATGAATTGAAAAAAACATATTGGATATTTTGTAGGTACCCGAAATTAATTTAATAACAAAGCCGACATAACGAGATTTTGATCGAAAAGTTCCAATCATAGGAGGTAAGTGAATGATCACTTTTTTATGATGTTCGATATACCAACGGAAAAAGATCGTAACTAACGCGCTTTAATTTATCATATTAACGTTTAACGTTAATTCGATTTTTGTACCAGTACAAGTTATTAGTCATCGTTAAAAAACGCGAGACATTTATATCGATAATTATGTGTCGTTTATGAGGAATAATCGAGGTCGTCACGGCTGCGATAGGGCTGGAATCCGATAAAACTATTATCGGACAATGTTCACTGCATGGACGCGTTTTATCTGTGTAACTCGATAAACAGCTATGAATACTGGTAGTCTAATTTTTTATTTATTTGGTTATTATAAACAAACAAACCATCGAACAGTTGCTTTTCATGAAATCATGAACTAAGTATAGGTATTCAAAATTTGACGTGAGATTCAGTTTCGAGAAACACTGCAACGGCACACTGCAAATGTTATGGACGGGCGTGACGCTTAACATCAAGCGAACGACTAGCTCGCCACATCATTTGATCACATTAAAAAAATCGAAATTCCATCTTGGTTCAATATACGATCAGGCGGTGAGTCTATGCACAAAAATTTGACAGCCAAAATTTGTACAAATTTTTTATGTTCCCAAATTCGCTGCGAATTCTACTTTACACAGTCTATTAGCTTAGCAAGACAAGTAGTCTAGCTAGGCAACAAGACAATCACTCCGGCCTTGCGTACTCTAGAATTGAGGACGATAATTGAGAGATGGCAGTGTCACGCGTTCGCCGAGTGGATGGGCATCGATGTTGAGACAAGCCAGACGGTTTGTTCGATCATATAATTTCGTATCGCGTACTGAATCCACATTTAATGCAAACAACCTGTACCCTTGTCCCACCGAAAACGAGATCATTTATCAACACTTAGTCAGATTCTCCTTTCACTGGTATACTATAAAGAAGTACGGATGTACCTACATTTCAACTAATAAAATCATATTAATATTAATCAATCATACTCATTCATAAACAGTTTTATTCATTACTGATCAGCAAGACATTACTTTGAGGTTTGACTTATGATGGCCATTACTCCACTAGTAAAGCAATCCCTCCTGTACAGGATTTCGTTTATTGAAATTTCTACTCTACTTGGTCTATTATAGTTTTCTGTACTAGTTCAGGGTGAAAGGTAAACGGTGGTCACGCTCTATTCTTTTAATTATTCGTTGTCTAATTGAAATTCGTTAATCGTTTCTACAACAATCAAAAATTACATCAACCTTTTCATCTACAAAACTTCCTTTTTAGATCCCTAGTTTGAAGTCTAGTTTAGTATTGGTTGCCTCAGTTCTGTCCACGTTCCCTACATCTAGCTTGTTCTGTGATGATTGTATGCATCACACCGATTGGATCACTGATCCGTCGCTATGCCGTCTGAAACTCTTCAATTTGGAATTCAGCTCACAATTCTGCATCCTACTATTGACCGAGCATTCTTGTATGTTACAAGGTTTCTTATGTCTACGGTGTTTTCATGTCTTTTAGGTGCAAATTTAACCTGTGCTTTCGGCAAACTATCAAAACGAAAGATGGTCATAGAAACTTATCCTGTCCTGTACGAAATCTGATCTTCGAAACTTAACAAGTAATACAGAAGATTAAATAGTACCTAACCTACAGATACAATTAGTAGTCCCATGGTCTGTGAAAAGCACAGTCACTTCCTTTCCTTCAGTCAGGCCCGTGGTCAGGCTAAGGTTCAGGCAGTGACGCTCAGGTGTGGATCGATGTAGATTTCAATCATAACCATCGAAGTGTATTCGTATTAACTACACATCATAGTAACAATGTTCTAACCATAGGTCATCAAGTCATCACACGTGTACACCCATGAAAATAACTACAAAAGTTATTTGCGACATAAGTCTCGATAGTCTTAAAATAAGTCTTAAGTTTTAAGAACCGCAAAACACCAAATCAGTACAGCAAAATTACGCTTAAGAATATGATCCCAATGAACACATTGTAAAAGAAAGATACCGTACCATCACGAAAGTAAACAAAAACGCCGATGTCACGTACAAAATAAATATTCATGGCGTAGCGTCAAAACCTAATAAACAATATCAAAGTTAAATCAAAGCAACCATAGCTGAACCACCATAAAAGCGGGGACATCGTGACTTCGCCCTCTTTGACGGGAATCCTGACCACACGCGTGAGGCGCGATTGTGATTCTCCAACCAATGCCACTTGGAATTCGATAACCATCGGTCAGAATGATTAACTAAGTGATTTGATACACAAACCACATGGCTGTGAAACGTACTGATAAAATAGGAACGACACTGAAGAACCCAAAAGTCATGGACAAGATGTAGTACTAGTAAGTACTGAATCTCAAATCAAAATAATGTTATACATGAAACAGGAACCTGTTCGTAACAGCTCAATATTTACTGGCCCATTGGAGAATCCGATACCATCGGTAAAAATTAATGGCGTTCATCAACGAGCATAGGTACACTCAAAATACGCGATGCTGTGTTAACCGGAGAAAAATAACAGTCAGTAATTTAAGAAGTAAAGGTAGATTTATGACAAGTCAAAACAAAAAAAAACGATAGTCTTGATATATTAAAAAGATGAGAAGTAAAGTGAAAGATGCTTACCAAGTGTATATAGTTTAGCCAGATTTTTCGTAAGTAAATTCAGTTATTGAGTATCTTCAAAAATGTCGCAATGCGCGAGCGAGATAAAGGGTCCGCGAGTAGAGGAGATAAAAGATCCACGGATCCACATGTGGATCCGAGTTGTGGATCCAAGTGTAGGCAGACTATGCTGCTAGTGGTTCTTAGCGAAATGTCTTTATTAGTAGTAGCCTAGGTAATGGTTCAAAACATGACTATGACTATGACATTATTGTGGAGCCTAATCTTTGTAGGGAGGTACCTACTTGAGTAGTAGCTACTGAACATGAACAGTCATGTCGTCGTCTTTAAGCAGTATAGCTAAATAGAAATATTCCTATTATAGCACTTTGTTGTTGGAGTTCCATCCCTGCTCGTGTTACTGTACACTTTGTGTTAGGAGTAGGCCGTGTGTTCTTGGGAGACTGACTCTGACTTCTGACTTGGCCATCAGAATAAATTTTAAAATGCTATATTTAATTGAAGGGTGCATCAATCTAATAATTCTACTTACCCAAGAAAGATACGAATATACGAGTCAGTATAAAATAAGTTAAGTCGTTAAGCCGTCGGTCCCGGCTGTTGTCGTAAGACAATAGTTGTTTAGCCAAGTCAGAAGCCTTTGGGCGGCCTAAAAATTCTGACACCAGGGCTGACCACTTACCTACACAAGAAGAAGAAGTCTAAAATACAGAAATTAACTTCGCTGTGAATTTCACACCGCAAGGCAAGTAGCGGTAAGTAAGTAATCGTTAAGTCATCGCCACTAGATCCTATCTCATTTGACTAATATATCTGCAAGTATTTTAAATCGAACCTATTCGAATTACTTACATAGCACGCTGGCTTTATTAATGTAACTTAATCGAGCGATTAATACATAACTGTTACCAACATTCGAATTAATGAAGTACATACACTTGTTCGCTATCAATAGTGTGGGAAGGCATGCGAAAAAAATACGGTATCGTAAAACCGGATTATCAAGAAGTTCACATATTTGTTACTAGATGGCAGTGTTTTCAATTAGAAATAGACACGCATTTTAATTGGGAATTAAAAGCAACATTGTAGTTAATTAGAGGCCGAGATACCAAATGGAGACCGGTACAAATCCTAAGTTGAATCGGAAAATAGTAAGCTATAAGTTATTCCTAAGCAAACCTTGTAGGACCGGTAGAAAATTTAACAATTTAAATGCAACATGTAGGGGTGAATTAAGCCTTTATTTACGCTGTTGTCGCGTCGAGCGGTATTCCCATAACTTGAAGGTTTACATGCGTTTGCGCAGGCCCACGTCACATTTGCTATTCGATCCACTGATGCAGGGTTGCTATTGGAAACGTATATGGAAACTACTTTATGTTATCGCAAAATTATGGCTCGAATTTACATCTTTACCGAACAAAAGACGCTATACGGATACGGTGTACCTTGTACCTATCTGTAACCTTTTAAGGCAAAATTTTATTACCAAACAAAGTTTATTTATCGAGCTGGCGATATCAAAATCTATCTTTAGTCAAGAATGCAGTGTTATTTGAAGGAATCCAATTTTATAGTAAGTTGTCTGCATCATACTAGAGAAAATTGAAAATACTATTACCTATAAAAGTCATCCAGTCCTTCTATAAATTATAAATATATGAGTATGAGTATACAGAACAGGCATATCATGAGGTGAGGGCATTATTATACAAAAAGTAGTGGGTAAGTATTCGATTGGAGCAGTCAATATAATATGCAAATGGCAAAGCAATGTGTTTATGGCTCGGCACATACTGTTTTACGCATGTAGATGATGCGATAGCTTAGCTCCCATGGGGACAGAATAAAATAATAGTAAGTACGTACAAGTATATGTGAGTAATAACATACATATAGGTACTTAGTACGTACGTAACGTTCAAACTGATTTTACCAGCATCTGCGGGTTCAAAAAATATTGCAAAAATTTACCTCTTACAGTAAACCTAAGTATAAAAATGCGTAGGTAAGTATACCTATCACTTAATACAAATAAATAGAAGTCGCGGAGTCGGACGTCGTCGTAAAAAGTCGTTCGCGTAAATTGTCAAGATTTACACCGAAAAAACATAAAACTAACAAGCCGCCTGTATCAGCGACGATCGCTGGGTCTCTTCTCCAGTTGGTGGTCCCACATTAAATTCGAAAAAAGCAAGAAAATGGCGGAAAAGCACTAGGTGCGCTCATACATAATGCATCGGAATGCTTGTGCGTGTCATGTCGTGCGAAAACGAACGCCCCTGCGTCTGCGCAGCGCACCGTTACCGGATCCAGGATAGTGTATTTTAAACCAGCTACTGGTTGCGTGCGAGTTGCTAATTGCGATGTTAATTGCACTTACACTGTTGATATCAAGCGTGATGTCGCATCCTAACTCTCGTTAGCTATGCTAACAAAGATTGTAATTGCGACAATCATTTGTGTTAAGCTAGTTACGAGTAGGAAGAGTCACACGAAGCATAATAGAAATGACAATTGGTAAAATAAGTTGCCTCGGTTTAATTAATTTCAAACGTTAGAACACAATACAAGAAATAATCTGATTCAAAAAGGAGGTAAAGTACCTACCAATGGTGATTATTTCTTGGTTGCATTGCATTCTCAAAATTAACACAATTCTTCCAACTATCGCAAGTTGAAATTTACACAATCTTGGCATGCTACCGTTCCGAGTGCTATCATTATTTACAACGATAAGCATCGTCTTCTGCCATAGAAGCCAATAAGGTTTTTTTACCTTACGTTGACTGTTTGCAACTATGTTGAATCTAAATAATACTATTTTATTTAACCATTAGAAGCGTAAGAACACCATAATAATTTTATTATTTATGTCGACAACAATAATTTGAATTCATATTTCGATCATGGCTCTAGTCGTTTACTTACCTTTCATGAGAACATTTTTGATGTTATTATGAATAATTTGATTGGTTTTAGTATAAATTAGTCTTAAATTAGATGAAACTGATACAAGCAACTCATGAATCTTTATCTTCGAATTCCCTTCGAAACATTTCTAATGGCTTTAGAGACACTAATTGAAGTTCCCAGACCATAGCATCTACATTTTCATATTACACATAATTTAATCCAAAACAATATCTATGCAAAGCAGCCTGTCTATCTTCTAATGTTATATTTTAACACAGTAGCAACGAAGTAATATCTATGCATCGACTAATCAATTCTCTACGAGACACGAAGATGCTTTGCGTAAATAAACCATACATTTGCATTCCATTCATAACACGACTTACTTTAGAATAATCTCAGGATTCCACACGGTAGGTGACTACTAGGTGCTGAGAACTAACAAAAATATGTTGGTAGAATGTCTTGGAAGATATAAGCAATGGTGTCTTATCGTTTTAAACTGGCACTTAATGTATTTTATTCCGACACTTATTAAGCATAACTTTATGCCAACTGTTACTAATATCAAATACTTAGTGCATTTGTCCCGGATGGCCCTTACCAGTAGGTTATCGCGATTAAATCTTTTTTTTTAACTCATTTATCATAAACAGTTAACTATATGTATAAACTCATTTATTTATTATATTTTGACATCATCTCTTCCCCATTTTATATTATGCTTAGAACATTAATTTTAATTACTTTTAGTACCTATGCAGTTATTCTGATTTTGACTTGTAGGTCCTAGGTATAGCTTATTTACAATAAATAATGTGACTTTGTCTTTGACTTTGACAGTGATAGAGTGATCATTCATTAGGTATGCACAACATTCAATTACTCATCGCAACGAAAACCTTTTTCAGTTGGGGTAGATGTGCGGATCGATTGCACATCACTATTGCTGGCCTAAAAGACAGTAGCGCCATCTACATTCGTACAGAACAATCCGCGGCTCGATTCCAAATATCGAATTCAAGATGGTGCCCGCCTCTATAGGCTAGACATGAATCAAACTGATCCATAATTCATACGGAATAACTAAAGCAGTGTATCTACTTCGTAAACCCCCCGCGTCGAGCATTTTTCACTCACCATGCTGAATAAGAACACCAGAACATAAATAAGAGTTAGTCTTGGAGCACAAACAATTCTTTGTGCTAAAATGAAATATGTATTGGAAGGTTGGAATAACCAATTTGCTACCGCTTGATTAAATGAATAATTTAGACTTGGTATGTTGCAACTTGCAAGACTCGTAAGTCTCGCTAGTTAGCCGACAACTTTGATGTATGTATGAAACTGCTATACAGAAAGTAAAGGTCATATAACTCCATGTAATTTTAGAATTTAGCTATTCAGTAAGCGTATGTCATGAGTTAGGAGTCTCTACAGCCGTTTGTCAAAGTGTGACTTTGTAACAAATTACTTGGTTGCATAGAACTTCCGAGGGGTGTTTAAATTCTCAGGAACTTGGCCTCTATCTACATTACATTACATTACTTACCTACAGGTAATAAATTATAAGAAAATACCTAAAGTATGAGCATCGCGTTTCCAGTCCTGTCGAATAAATCATTTCTATATTGAAAACATACTTGAATCAGCAGCGGAAAAACACGATGATGATCATGATGATGATGAAGATGGTCATCATGATGATCATGATGATTATGGTGATCATGATGATGCAGGAATAGAACTTACGATTGACATGGTTGATGTAATATCTTCCAATCTGAGGATCGTATGCCTCCTCCCAACCCAATGGCAGCTCATTGCCAATGCAGTCTGCGAATGTCTGAGGTTTTGTGTATCTGAAACAACGAAAGAAAGCACTAAATTAACAGTAACAAGCTTAGTTAGATGATAGAGATAGATATTACGTTTATATTATTTCTTTTTATATTATTTTATTTTATTTAAAATGCTAATTGTGCTTACAGCGATGCCAACACACACAAAAATCCACTTAAATATTGAAACAATAAAGAAATTTGTATTTGTATATATACGGGACATTGGAGTATGTGTAACAGACACACCACAACTACAGCCAAAGGATAAAATGGTCAATTAAAATTTAAAACAATGTAAGAATACAACGAAATAATAAAAAAAATATTCAAATCAGCATCCAGCTTCAAAACGCTTAAATGGCCTTAGGGACTCCGGCCAAAACAGTAGTTTCCAAGGAACAACAAACAGGCAAAACTAAACAAAAAACAACCATGCCCATACATCTTCCATCAGACATTCCCACGAGGCACAGGGAGCCTATTAACTCCCTATAACTATCATTAAGACAAAATGAAAATAACCATGCACCCGGTTATTATTTCCAAGTTTTCGGAGCGGATAATTTTTACTAGTTACTTTATAATTTCGTCTGTATTCAGATATTCAGAGAGCATCAGTTTTTAGCTCTTGGTAAACATGCAACTTGATTATTATTAGAATCTATTTCTCATTCGTGATCACCTGATCATGCTTCGAGTATGATAGAGGATACATTATTATCACGCGATTTTTGCCAAAGTAATTTGCCTTGACCATTCACATGAGCTTATTTTGCTTGTTCAGCATCATCACTTACTTCAACCACTTCGTTCGCAAGTAAGTAGGTATAAATATTTTTGAGAACGTAGCATTCCTGCAATTGCGAGTAAGTATTTCAAAACGCAACATTTTCTCATTTCATTTAGGTACGTACTAACTTGGATCTTTTAACACTTTCTTATTACCTACCTGTATCTTCCATTGCACTTAATTTAAATATACAAATCTCACATGTAAAACTACACTTGTATCAAAATATACCATCATTATGTTTCTGGTGTTTCGCATCTCGCAAATCCTGATCGAGAAATGCCTTTAAACAGGTTTTGACAAACACCTGTTCCGTCCGACATAAAGGTATGATGTCTAAAACGGAATATCGTTGAAATATGTGACAGCTTTGCGAGGACCAGCATAGTGTGAGACGTAATATACACGTCATAGCACTCACAGCAGGGTCTTTAGAATGTAAATAAATTGTAATTAATGCGTCTAGTTTTGGGGTTATAAAAAGTCTGCAACAGGAAGCTTTATGCTGAGAAAACTTTCGTACGCTATGTCAAGCATTAGAGAGACTTCTATTGGTCGTTCTACCTTGCGTATTTCTATTTACCCATGACTCGTCAGCTTCCGGCATCTTTTTAATGCATACCAATTTAGCATAACAAGTGAACCGGTAATGTCGAGGGTTTAATTCTACGCATATCAATTTAAAATACATATGATTTCCACAATATATACATATACTACACTTAGTATTATGAATTCCAGGTCATTAGCGTAGGTACTTCTTCCATCATTTCTGATAATACAATGTAAAATGCTATCAAAATTGCCATCGGATAGCCGTCAGCGGACAAAAAATGCAGGTGCAATTTCCTCTCGTCTAGGCAGATAATACACAAGTTGTGGCATGAGAATAATTAATGATGGCCGATGGTGCCCGGGAGCTGGGCTGGGCGTGGTGTGCTGGCGCCAGCCGCGACCTGCTCCCAATCGATACGGGTTCCAGCATGATTCACAAGCCGAGTACCGGTCACAAAAAGCGGACCAACACGCATTTCCGATAGTGACAAAACTGCCTCGTCTCATACGCATCCCACTTAACGGTTTTCGTGACTTTTAATATGGCATTTATACAGTAGTCGGTTATTAAATAAGATTCCTCGGTTAATTGGCCACGTTATGTCCAGTTTGGCGTACGTGCAACTTTTGGAATCGACGTTTTCGATGTTTGCGTGCATGTCTCTGATTTACCGTTCGCCGCTTGTTTTACAGTAAGCAATGAGCTGGTGTCGGTTTAATGATCGTCGGGTTGTCCAAATTCCGATATAGTCGCGAAAAGCAAGCCAAAACTTTCTGAAACGCTTGAAGATCAGTCAGAAGAAACCTCACAAAACTCTTTCAAATACTCGTAAATAGATTTACTGTAAGTATAATGTCACTAAACAATTTTGGTGATATCTTCAATTGTAATTCGTTACTTCTTTCGTACAGCTACCGAATGCGGCACTCATTCCAACGATCGCTCTTATCGAGGTGAGGGGATACAGGGCGCGTGCGTGTGCGCATCCAATGCATCGTCGCTTGAGCAATACGCATGAACGTTCTCCCAAGGAGTGAAAGGGACGGCAGCAGATACAAAGTTGCTGCGTCTTGGTGCAATGGAACGGCAGAAACCAGTCCTGTCAGCGGGACGTCAAGACAAGTCGAGTTCTCGGAAACGGTGACCCGTGTCACGGAATCCCTAGCCGCACACACGGGTATGCTTTCACACTCACACACCCACGTAAAACGCATCTTTTACTCTCATCAAACATTGACGTGACAGAATTTTTATTGGTGTCATAACAAGGGAACGTTTAGAACTCCATTTCCATTTACCTATACAAATACATCTAATACATTCTAAGGACACTTCTAATATATCTGATCATCATCATCATCATCATCATCATCATCGACAGCCTGATGTCGTCCACTGCTGAACATAGGCCTCCCCCAGAGCGCGCCATCTTGAGCGGCTGCTCGCCACCTGCATCCATCGGCTCCTCGCGGCTTTCACCAGATTGTCGGTCCACCTAGTGGGGGCCTACACTGCGTCTTCCGGTTCGTGGTCACCACTCGAGAACATTTCTTTCCCATCGGTTATCAGTTCTACGAGCGATGTGGCCTGCTAAGAGCTATATCGGTCACTTTAGTTCTCCTGCGGATCTCCTCATTCCGGAGCTATATTCTATAAAGATTTAAATTAAGCATATCTTAGGTCCCATTCATAGGCTATTTTATCATGAAATATAAAAAATCCATTGCTTCCATAGCTATTTCTTCTAAAATATTTAAACACAAAACGTAATAAGCATAGAAACATAAGGTTGTATTTTAATGTTCGGAAAAGTATCGTCACGTTATTTTCCGTATCGAGATAGCATTGAAAGGTCGCATTCCGATGATATCGCATGGAAAACATTATCAATGATAATGATAACAATGCAGATATTATTGGCGTAACTATTATTAGGTACCTACTTATTCATTGAAATATAATATTAGGAATCAATCAATACAAATATAAAAACAGATAAGATAGTGGTCAAATCATTGTTAGAAATAAAACATCCGCAGTATACAATCTTATATCAAAGCTTAGTCAAGAATAGTCAAGATCAAGAGAATCAAGAGGTGTTTGAATTCTTTGAACTTAATGACTTGATGGAGTGTTTTGTATCAACGCCATCTATCGGTTTTAGTTAGAATTTCAATGCCATGCAGCAGAATACAAGCATAAGCTCTGTGCATCTTCATCAACTTCATGGTCTTCATGGATCAATTAAACAAAGACTGTGTTGTAGACAAATTATTATGGCTAAGAATTTAACGGATTCTCTTCTTTTTCTAAAAAAAATAACATTTTATTAATATCTTTACTTGTACACCTTTGAAAATTACCAAGTTGAAGCTACCGCATTACCGAGAAAGTTATGATCATCAACTTTTACTTGCCAAGAAATAAAGCTGAAGTCATCAACGGTAAATGAAAGTGCATCAACATTGTTATAACTCTGTCATGTTACTCAAGTAGGTATGAGTTTAACAATTATTATGAAAATATTACTACATACTTAGATTCGATGAAATTAAAGTCTGAAGTTTCAGAACTGCGTCGCTGCACAAACACTAAATAGTGCAGATTATGCTGTCGACCACTGTTATTTACAATTATTATGATATATTATATTACATAACGTCATCGAACTATGTTATATCGTATACGAACTGCCAGTGCATCTTGTTCTCATTGAAAAATAACTCGACAGAAGGCCAATGTACCGTCAGCCACCATCCGCAAATAGCAATGCGAAGGTTGCTGCCCGCTTTGGACTATTTCGCTTCGTGCTTCTACAGATTTCACGCTACATCTCCTGCTGATCTACGAATAGTATCTGCTTGTAACCTTGAACAAGTCCCACTTTACTAAAATTACGCCCGTAATGTCTGCGAAACCCAGAAGCAGAAATGTAACAAAGAGTAGAGGCATTTTAGTTGGAAGTGATTCCAAAAACCGGCGCACGCTAAATCGAGCCCGCTGCCAAATTGCTCAGGAATTCGAAAGTCCAACGACCAAATCCTGGATTACGACAAACTTGGAGCACGTCTGGTCGGAGGCGGTGCCACGCTGTCTCACACATATCGACCGACCGACAGACGAACACTCACACCTACTGATGCTCTATAAATACCACCAGGGAAATATTTTAATCCGGATGGCCCGTTTAATGCACATTCCATAGGCTTCGAATTCGAAACAATCTCAGTTTTTTTTCATATGTTTACTACAGTGAGGGCGTTACCCTACTTAGATTTTTCATCAGATAATATGTCATCTGAAACTGTGTCAGTAGACGCGGTTAAGGATAACAATGTTAGGTTAACAACCTGATCCATACAAAGTATTGTAATGAATGAATTCTTTAGATATGATGTCATTGCGAGTGGCTGCTTAAAGGTGCCTTGTCTTAACTTGAATGTACTCCACTCATGGACAGGAAGACGATATTTTGGTGACCAAAAAAGGCCCGGTGCTAGGGGTCAACGTGATTCCTCTCGCATTCCAAACGGCTGACACATGGTTGCTTCAGCGGAGTTATAATCAAATTAAACACAACTTGCAATGGGTTCGACGAAGCATGCCGGCCGGATGATCCAATACATGAATATAAACGTATCAGAATCAGCACCGATCCAAGTAGTAAAGTAACCATATATAATTATAAACATTCTTAACTGGTTGCGTCATGTCCAATCACTAAATTTATCCCAAAATTGCCTCCGCGATCGGTCGAAAGTGGTAATTATGTGATGGCAAACGTACCAGACTAATGTGTAGCTATGACGTCACGTGATTCGATCATTGACAAACGACATTCCAACGCCAAGTGTGAACTGTGTTGTTGAGACGCTCGTCACGTCATTGGACCAAGGTCTCAGGCTCGTCTCACACACTTGTTAAGTGTTTGAAGCTGAATATTTAAGGTCCTGTATAAACATGGTTATAAAACTCAAATTCCTCGGCTTGTATTAAGCAAAAACAATCTCGAAAACGATAAGTACATAATTAAACTGTCGAGTTTTAAAATCGAATGAATTGAAAGGTCTCACAATAAAATATCGCTGAAATAAGCGGGCAACTTTCGAAGCGATCGAACAGACTCGCTCGTACAATTGAATGTTGCATATGCTGTCTGTAGAAGTGACGGACAGACGGACAGCGGGTTGCATAAACACAGAATATATAGGGTTTCCGTTTGAATCACGTCGCATACCAGGCGCCTTCGTCACGCCTGCGCCCGCTGCCGCCGGCGCGTGCGACACAAGCACGGCTCCGCTCACAAACATTCAATACCTACTAACGATACCTAGTCTAAATACTGTCTATACATAATGACGAATTGTTCGCTGCCATAATATCACCGCGGCTCAGGAATTTCTAATTGATATTGCATTGTAGTCACTCCCATTCTGATCGTAGACCGTTCGAGTAATAACTACATACAATCTGATGACGGCGATTAAGCTCCATAAATCTGTACATTTGGACCAGTTGTCATTGTAAATCAATTCATGGCGTAGGTATCAGTACGTACGTCGAAAACAAAACTTTGTTATCATAATAAAGTTATTGTCGTTTGTCGTAGGTATTTATTTTGATTTCTACAACGATGTATGCTAATAAGTTAGGAATTTAAGCGAACATAATAAAAACTGACCATTCATCTATAGATACGAGTGACCGGTTCTCAGATTTACATATAACTAGACGGGGGTATTAGAATTGTTCGAAGAAAACGTACAAAAATGCTAATGGTATCTTTGGCATTCAAAGCTCCTCATTATGCAAATTTATGTCAGTTACAGAAACTGTATGTGGAAAAGCAATCGCCGGCTTGTGGAATACCGCCCTCAGAGTAGTCAGAGTTATGGCAGAAATGTCGCTAATGGCTTGTAACGACGGCAACGTTTCGAGCGGACCCACGAGTGCACAAATGATACTTTCCAGCGGTAGAAAGTCAAACATTAGGAAAGGCACCAATGCGGCTCCATTCACATGGCGTTATTATTGGAGCGGTATGAGTGTGAGGACCGGAAAGGAAGGTTAAACATTGGCCAAACAAGTAGGTATCGATGCGGTGGAATGCATCGCGAATGAATGGGAGGCGCCGGCTTTCTGTGAATGTTTGTCGAGGAACAGAATTCCTCGCTCCATTGTTTCATGAGGATCGGTGGAAAAGGCTGTGGGACTCGAAAAGATACAACTTCAATGTAGGCAACTACCAACAAGTAGCACAAAGCTGCAATTCAAGCGATTGTAGCATTGAATCGTCTATAAAAGTAGATGCTATGGCTACGCTTACAGTGGAATCACGCGAGCAAAAAGAATTTAAAATACTAACAAGCTTAGGATTAGTACACTAGTGATAATGGCTGCGTGTCAAGGAAACTATTAGAAACGACTAAGAGCAGATGCCCGGAATGTAAAAATTTGAAAGTGGGTTTTGTTAATTAAGACTACATGATACTTAAGACTTCCGTCAATTAGGAGACTAAACCAATAGGAACCTACAGCCTATAGATCCTTTTACATTGCAGCAGGCATTATAGTCAACAGCCTACAAAGACTGTTGCACAGCGCTAACAATCCCAGCTTCATACCACCAACTAATAATTCAAGCAGGACAACACGGCCAAGGAGGCACGGTACATACAGTTGGAATGAGATATTATTTATTACGAACTATGCTGTCGCATATTTTCGCCCACGCCCAAACAAACCACAGGTCGTCAAGAATTTATTCAAAATCAAGGATTTGTGCACGTTCGCCTCTCAGAATGAGAAGCTTCAGTGCTTCAACCGCGTACCTAAAATTATTGACTATTCTCAGAATACATTTCATCGAGTTAACGTTATTTGCTTACTCAAGATTTACAAAAGGCTTTTAATTTTGTTCACAAATTCCAATGTTTAATTTATTCATTTCATTTGCATAACGACCAATTCGCGACTTATACTTCACTAGTTGGTTTTTGCGTTTTGTGCTGTTGATAGTGTTGATCTATTTTTGAAGCATTCTCTATATTTTATTAGGTACCTACTGGTATTGTTTGATTTTTAATAAAATACTAGTTTAAAATATGTTTACCTAAATATGCACCATAAATTATACACTGTGTATACTAGATATTGCACTTCTATTAATCTAAAATCACATCAACAACATAAAATGCTCAAGATGTTGTATCTTAAGTGAGCCTTTAATTACTTTCCCATCAAAAATAGCTTTCCTTAACGATCGTGCTACATAAATTAACGATTAACACATTTATTGGACATTTTTAATTCAAATAACGGTGGAGTCTGTTGGAGTTTAGTTCTGTTCAATTGATTGGAATCGCACGTTTGCTGGCTAAATCGTCACAAACTTTTATAGAGGAAACGTCCAAATAGATAACATTCTTGACACTCATGGCATTCTCCAATGGCTAATTAAACAATCTCATGCAAATCAGACACTAGTTATACAGTTTTATGACCAGAGAGCGAAGACTATTGAAGATTTATCAGCGCTCTCCTTAAGGAGGACAAACGCTAACAAATTCCATCTAAACAACCAGTCGCTCGCTGTTTTCGACACTCCATAGTAATTATTATTTATGCCAACTCACATGAAGTTATGGTAAGTCCGAAATGGTAGGTACAACATATACAGCGCTAACCTAAAATAGAGTCTCATAACAATGAAAAAGTTGTTACAGGCAGTAGGTAAACAACTGCTTTATGACGGCATATAGATAAGAGAGGAATGCCAATTTTGATTAGAAACGAGAACACTGCTGCTTTTATCGCTTACTTACATAGATAAGTATTAAACATGCGTGATTTTAAACACTTTTTCCAGTATTGTGACGATAACGTAATTGATTTCGCTTCAGATGGAAAACAATCATCTAAAATTCATTGGTTGCATCTTTTCTTAAAAATAAAAAGTAACTGATACGATATTTCAATGGAATTTGAGCAGATCCGATGCTTGGGCAACATTCGATTCCAGCGATTTTTTAATGTCCATTGCGTCTACTAGAATATTTTTAATGACCCACCGTCTTATTAGCAGTGGAATCAAAATAAATCCGTAGATTGTAGCCGGCGTCGACAGCGGCGGCGGTGCCGAGCCGACGCGCGTCTCGGTGTATAAAATCGCCAAGGACATATTTATCTGGGAGGAATGCGTAAAATAAACAATGTTGTACGCGATTCCACGTCCGTTTACAGCCACGCGCCGCACCCTGCTGTTCACATTTCAACAAAACGTCTCGAAAATATTCCCTGCAACCTGTAAAATATTTTATGTCTCGAAGTGTCAATGCTTTTTCGACAAAGACATTATTTTGTAAAGATGTCGATGAGCTAACTAGTCTAGGGGATAAAATCACTAAAGTTATTTAGCAACAGCACCCGCTCGATTAGAGTCAAGAAACGCAGTAAAATGCCCAGCCCCTTAGCGTTATGCTTGAAGGAGCATGGACTTGTGTTGTGCGTGGGAAGCACATGCTTGAGTTACACAATCTCGTGAAGATAGCTTCGTTATAGACAACTATACTTTAGTTAATATAGTCGATATGAATATTGAGAAAATGAATAGTAAAGATGAGGAGAGGTTACGGTTCATTATAGCCAAAGCTAAGGAAGCAGCAGAAACCTTGGTGTAGTAATTGCAGCATTGTCTTGCAAACGTGCACACGAACAATTATATATGCATTATTAAATTACCATTTGCCGACCACAGACATGCAGATCGCATTCAGACATTCCATTGCGAGCATCATCGCGTTCTCACATCTAATTTGCCAGCACTTAGTTTAGCGCATTATCTGTGGGTACTTGACGCAGGTTTCACTCGCAACGCAACATGGAATTATTATGCATTAGCGGCCAACGGAACGCAACACTCTGGTATGCGAGAACAATGTACCTACGCAGCGAAACTGCATTCAACCGATACAATTAAAGTCATAAACACCGGCAAGGCTTAAGTTCTCATTCGCCTGTTAATCGATGGTATCATTGTCTTCCAAGCTTCCTTCATTGTCGACGAGACAATGAATAGTTTTTCTTCGGTTAAGCTACAATGCGTAGCTGTCGAAGGCTTCTTTCTGTGGTAGTGCGTGCGACATATCTTGCTTTACACTTTTTTGATGATGTAGGTATCATAAGCGTGGTAGGCTTTTCGTTATTCGTCAACCGCAAAATCATCATTGGCACATCGTAAAAACAACACTTGCAGAGCACAACACTATGTATTGTGTTGTGTTGTGGTCCTTCCATGTCAAAATGAGAAGAATTTGCGAGGAAAAACAAGTCCATCACACGCAATATGCCTACAGCATTCCTGAAGTGAATAATTAACTGCAGTATTTGCGTTCTTCTAGAGCCACGCGGACTCGCAAATGTTAAGTAAGGGTACATTTTTCATAGTTAGGTTCCTTTCTTCGTACACGTATAAGGTTAATTAATAGCTTCATATGCGCTCGAGACGTGTCCGGGTTATTTTTAGCATTAATAAATTGGCTTTGTGGCTCAGTTTATTGTTTGAGCGTTTTTACAAGTGGATGTCCACGATAGACATCCACGGTGCTCAAGCAAAACGAATTCTAGGTCAATTATGACTGTCGCTTTTTACTGCTCATTTATCAATAATTTATAATGTATTGCCATGTACATAGATAAGTGGGTTTTTGCTGAAAAAATTACGCTTTTAGCTTTGTAACTTTTGGTGTTTCTTCCACACGAGACAATAATACATCAGGCAGGTATCTGATACGCCTAAGAATGTGGCAAACAATGTGTTTAAACGTTTAGATGGCCTAAGTCGTTAACGTCTCGAATGTCTTGTAATGTCGACCACATGGAATGCAGTTTGCCAAAAGGTTCAATAAAAATACCACTTTATGTTTCCTGTGTCGGCGGCGAATTTTATTGTGGTGTCAATGTACCGGTACCTGGTTCTCATGCTCATGAGCCTTCTTCAACTTCGAACCAATTTAATCCACATTCGCGTTTTAAAGCAATGTTTGTTCAGCACTTACGTCTCTAAATTGAACATTTCTATTTGCTATTGCTTGTGTAACTAAAATCTCTGCTTGTAGTACAATAAATCAAAATTTCGACGCTCATTTTTATAATACTGTGAGTGGTCATATCTTGTGGCTTGTTGGTACAAGTTGTACGTTACAAATGGTTCATTTGTACAATTCACTAGATTGTCCTTTTTGTTTTTCGGTATTCCGTCTGTGTTTTCAGACTGGGAGGTTTCTTATAGTCATCTAATCATGTTGCATAAAGTCATAAATTGTGTTCTAGGAGGTTTCAATGCTAATTGTTACTCTATTTAACATCACTAAGGTGATAATTGACCATTTTAACTGTAACTGCAGGTGTTAAATTGTTAAGGTCAAGTTTTTAAGACAATGCAGGTGCCGTTTCAACTATGGTAAATAGATACGACTCAAGCATGATCGGTATTTAATAGGGATGGTTGTTCAGCACCTGCAGATCGGTAAGGGGGATGTGGGGGAGCGGCGCGGCGGCAATGTGGTGGGAGGGGAGGTGCGCCGCTTTAGAAAGGCGCGACCATCGCCGCAGGCCCGGGCCGCATTCTACGGCCTGTCATTCACACCGCACAACTTGCCTATGCATTGCATTCCATCTCCCACTGCGTTCTCCTCTCCACACATTACCAGTGCCACCATACATACTTACACGCAGTGCATATCTTACGAAACCGTTCGCAGACCACACCATCCAGACAGCATGCCACATTCGTAAATGCTTAACGCATAAGGCATAAACTCTCTATCGAATTATTTCTACGCCAGTTCGTAACATTACTGTGAACCAGTTTCGTGGCCTCATTAGTCGCGATCTGCCTCCACCGCTCACCGAACCAAATACCTACGTAGATACGAAATCAAGACCACAATGCGCATTCCGACGGATAAACAAAATGATAACCATAATAATTTGTGTTTAGCTCATTTGTTGTCACTAAACTGTGGAATGTCGTGTGAAATCGAGGTTGTCAGACATTCTTCCCACTAGAGCGCAGCAGAGTCGCAACCAGCAAATAGTTTGTTTTTCACGATTTATTCTATTTTAGACAGATGTTTATCATTTGTAACAGTTCCATGTGAAGCCATCCCGTGTTATTGCTCTAAACAACCACTCAATATGCTCATATTCAATTAAAATCTGTCCAATATTGTATTGGAATGTAAAGTTTTGACATGGGGCTCTTACGGGTTAACACTTCTCTTTCGAAAACTTACCTGTCTCGCGGGTCGATCCACGTCGTTTTTCTACTGTTGTGGTCGATGAAATACAATTTTCCGTCAAAGTCCCTCGCATAATCCCATCCATCGGGCAAGGGTATCTCACCGTTTCGTCTCCTTGGCATATTTCACTGATTAAATCCATTCAAACGAATAACGAAGCACACTCGCGAACTAGCTACACGGCCATGTTGAATACCTCATTACGAGGTGTGACGTCACGCGGGATCAGCCAATGGCGGCGAAGGGCCCCCACGATGGAATGCGGCGCGTACGCGAGCGCGAACACTCGGGGCAGTTCCGTACGTCACTCTAGCGATAGCAACAATTTACGCGACCGCACCACGCGACTCCGCGTCGCTGACTGAACCGCGCCGAGTCGCCGCCACGTTATCACCGCTCATGATAATATTCACAACCAGCACCTACTGTCTAAATGCATTCCTCGACCACCTAATGTTTACATTACATGGTCTACTAACTACTAGTGGCTGATGCTATGTGCGGTTCTGACACCGCGAAACGAACTGGCAATGTAAGCAATGTAGGTACTAGGTAGGTACCTAGGTATGAACTGAACATACCCATTCAATCTATTTACGATTCTGCTGTATAAATACGTATAGTCGGCTGTGTGTAAGTAGGTATATGTACCTATGTATGTCCAGCGCATTCCACAGCGTATGCAAGCTTTGTAGGTACATATAGGTACCTACCTAATAGCGTAGGTAGGTACTTATCTACTTCTAGGTACCTACAATCTAGTCCAGATGCCTAGGTAGGTACGTTACTTACCATTACATGGAAACATGGAACTAGTTTATTTGACTGTATAATGTTGTTGTATCAGAATCAGACAATACCTATATTCCATTCCTGAATCTTAGATATTTTATGTAAACAAAGTAATGTCACGAAAAGTCACTGTCAAAGTGACATGCCAGTTGCTCAAAACATATTTTACTTCTGAAAAATATTTTTATTAAATGGATTTAAAGAGTATCAATCTTACTGATTAACAAGCATAACTTTGCATACACAATATTAGTAGGATATGAAGTAGGATTTTGCAATTCCAAAGTTCAAAAGGTAAAATTTTAGGAAGACGTAAATAAAACATTAACATACATTACTTATGTTTTTTAACCAACCAGAAACCTTATAAATTATTCTGACAATCATTCTGTAATTTTAAATCGAGAGATTTATTCATATTTGATCAAAAGATATTTAGTTTGACCTGTTTTTTTTATATTTTACATACTTTTCATCATATCTCGAAAAGTGCACGAAAGTAGCACCATGTGTCTTTGAAGAAAATATGGCATGTAATGGTATGATACCATCATATAAATCCCAAAACGAAAACGAAAAAATGTTTAGATCCTCTATAGTCTTACCAGTCTATTAAAATATTTTCTCCCAAAAATCGATTTCATTATAATAAAATTTTATATATCAGATATAACGTTAAAATAGATAGTACAAAACGATTTTTATTTTATAATTAAGCAGATTATGACTAGAAAAATAATATTTAATATTTTTTTGGTCAAATATAGTAATCTACCTTTATAAAAGATATTTTTTGCACTGTTATCCCCTTTGTTTACATAAAATATCTAAGATTCAGGAACAAGATATAGTGTGCTCACAATGTTATGATGACATTGTAGATCTGCATGACCCAGTAAATTACGCAAATGAGACGATGTTAAGATATGGGGCTGTACTCGTACTGTACGTCGATCCAACTTGCTGAATTTACTAAGCTCGACTCGGCTCCAACGAGTCGATCGTCTGAAACCACGAAACCACAATGATTTTGACCTTTTGACACTTACCACACTTGGTAACTACTAGGCATACTAGACTAGGATACTTAGGTATTCGACTATTATATACATTTGAGCTCGACAGCAAGTCAACTGTTTCAATAGTGTCCAGAAAACACATTCCATTAACACGATAATTAAATTGCCACTTAACGCTAAGGGATCGGTCGACCTTCAGCCGCGTAAATTTAGGGGATCCCTTCAAGCTTTAGGTGTCCCTTAACCGTCGCCGCGTCGGTGAAAACAAAATTACTGTCAGGTGTTGAATCATTTTAAGGGTCCCTTAAAATTTAGGGATCTTTGGTGAAAACGGGCATAAGACCTACCTACAGAAAAGACGTTTTGTAAACAATAGCCGCAAATCATGATAATATTTCCTGACGGAATGTTTTTGATACTAAAAGGGTCTTTAACATTATCAGTCATACTGCAGTTCATTTCGCCTACAAAATTAACAGACTCACAAGGTACAAATGAGCAAATCAGAACTTTGTGATACACCTTGATAACGCCATGTTTTAGTGGAGAAACAGTCATGTTTTACTCCAAGTTTTCTTCCATTTCTAAACCGTTTCTAGCAGAAATAAAATATTACGTGATGTGTGCTCTCCCCCTTCAGCTTCACCTCCATCGGGCAATAATTTTCAGGGGCCCAGCCTTGGGCCCCCTGGAAAAAATCCCTAGATACGCCCAAAGAGGTATATGTACTACGTACTAGAGAAGCTATTCGAAGCACAAATAGTTGTCATTTTTTGTATAATTAAACTAAAATCCGCTACAGCGCTTTACGAGATTAAATCGTCTAACCAACGATCACAACACGCAGCGCTAGTGCCATGGCACATTCGGATCATAATTTTTACTGCTATTCACTGCTGCACGTGCAGTCGCTTTGAGAGCTGAGCATCGTATGAGCGAGAAGATGCTCATTGGCATATTTGCAGTGGTTGACAGTGCAAGTTAGAGATGTCCTGTCTGGTGTATACATAGAAGTCTTTGGATACGCCAATGTTACAGCTTGCAGCCGCGATACACACAAAATTGTGGTGCTATATCCCTCTCCTGCAACTTACAACGCAAAGGTCGTCCCACGGGGCTCACATACTAACGCCACACTGTTCTGGAAGAATGAGGTAGGTACCTAAGTATAGAAAAACAATTAAGTACCTACCTGCTATTCAAGTATCCAATGGATTAGGATAGTGGTTGCAGAACTTGTAGAACTTGCAGAGGTTAACGATACGGTTGATGAGCTGACAAGTAAAGGCTCGCCGGATATGTGCCATAGATAGAGCAAGGACCAGAGGGTCTAGCAAAGATCCCTTTCCATCAGCGTTAACGCCAAACGATAACTCTAAAATGTACGGGATTACCTGTGGATGTCGCTTTTCCGCAGACAGGGATCTTTGCTAGACCCCCAGAACCGACATCTGGCATAGTCTTTTATCCAACCTTGGATAAAAGCAGTCAAAAGACGCGTTCCTAATTTCTTGAATCTTTTTTTATAACTAGATAGGCCCGCATTTGACCGCAATAACTACAACCACAGATAATATACTACTGCCGAAGATCGAAAACTCCCAAATCTTTAATGGGACAAACTTCAGTTTTTCAGACAACCATTCACCTGGTTTACGATAGGCGTTACGGACAGCCAGACAGATGAGCCCTCTGTGCAGAGGTTTCAAGGGGTTAGATTAGGAGCTTAGCCGGGTTACTTTGTTCCTTGGAACTCCTGCTGGGTTAGCATGGACGGTAGACAAAATTGTCTTTCCCTGTGTTACGTCACTTTCTTCATACTTGCTTGGAGTAAAACAGGGGAAAGACAGTTTTGTCTACCGGCCGTGCTAACCCTACTGGAATATTTCAGACTGAACGTCCGCGCCGTTATTGACCGCGGCCGTGGTCTATGCTCCGCTTCCTGGATATCTTCTATTTACCTATCTATCTATCATCGTCATCATCAGCCTGAAGACGTCCACTGCTGAACATAGGCCTCCCCCAAAGAGCGCCACTTTGAGCGGCTGCTTGCCTCCTGCATCCATCGGCTCCCCACGGTTCTGACCAGGGGCCTAACCGCGTAAGTCTAGCGGCGATGGTGATCGGGTGCTCTCTTGCTCGCACTCACGGACTTGTATGTTGGCGCTTGCAGGATGGCAAGGGATGTTCATTACCAGAATAGTTACGCGGTAGGGGTGTAGGTCGTTGGTCCACCTAGTGGGGGGCTGGCCTACGCTGCGTCTTCCGGTTCGTAGTCGCCACTTGAGAACTTCCCCATTGGTTGTCAGTACTACGAGCGATGAGGCCTGCCCACTGCCACTTCAACATGCTAATTCTCAAAGCTTTAGCGCTGACTTTAGTTCTCTATCATTTCGGATCTTGTCTTGTCTTGTATCGAAAGAAGTGCCTTATGCCAAACCTGGTCAAACGCCTTTGCGATATCGAGGCGAGATGTATTTGGTATGTACTTTGGTAGGTATAATTCTTATACTTAGCTACTTTACTTCTTAAAGCAGTACACATCATACACATTTTTCTAGCTTGTCTCGTGTCATGTTTTCGTGGCATTGTCCAAAATCTTTTATTAAAGTAACACAATAACAATGTCGCAACGCGCGAGCGAGATAGAGGATCCATGAATATACGAGCTTTTAATATAGGTAGGTACTTATATGTAATAGTACATTACTGCAGCGGCCGGCAACAGAGGCATTGATGGACGAACGTGTAAATGTGGGCCGAGGCGAAGCCTAGGCACACATACGTAAGTCCATCAATGCCTAGATGTGGCCAAGGCTTGTATAGTACTTTTCTCAAATAATGCGCGCAAATGAAAACTATCATCTATTCTCGTCTATTCTCATCTATTTCCATCTATTCTCATCTATTCCCATGTATTATTATCTATTCTCACCAATTCTCATCATTTCTCATCAAGTCTCATCAATTGCCATCAATCCTCACCATTTCTCATCAATTCACATCAATTTTCATCATCTCATTACTTCTCATCAGTTCTCAACAGTTCTCATCTATTATCATCAATTCACATCAATTTTCATCAATTCCCATCCATTTTCATCAATTCTCATCCTTTTTCACCATTCCTCATCAATTATCATCAATTACCACCAATTTTTATCAATTATCATCAGTTCTCATCTATTTTTATCAATTCTCATTAATTTTTATCATCTCAATAGTTCTCATCTGTTCTCATCAGTTTTCATTAATCCTCATCTAATATCCTCAATTCTCATCTATTCTATTTGCAAGCCAGCTTGAAAGATTTTTTTTTTTCAACTTGAAATTACACGTCAGATATGATGAGTTTTGTATGTTTATTTGGCCGCTAAACCACGACAGATATGGATTTTCATACAACTTTTGCCGGCCGCTGCTCGCCAGTACAGCAATTTCGATTTATCCCGAAGAAGGTTGTCAAAATTATACTCACATTTCCAGGCATGTTGAGAAAAGTATATTTATTGCCTTCTTAATCTCTTCTCTCTTCTTATAATTATATTCAAATCAGACAAACACCCTACACAGGGTAATAGGTATGTCAGACAGGTACCCTTAAATATACACGACACGAGATTTCATATTCCTACGTAAAAATGCTAAGCTTCTCTCCTCCCTAAAATAAAGAAAGAGAGAAAATGTTTATAGTTTTTAGACCTACATTGTACAAAAGCATAAAATTCAAAAATATCATAAATTATTTAATGCAAATTAAATAATTTATGATATTTTTGAATTTTCCACCTATTATATTTTGTTCCATTCGCAGATTAGAGAAAAAACATGAACACAGAGTAAAAGGCAAAAAAAATCATACAGTAAATTGTCAATGTCAACTTTCTATTAATAACATGACGTCAATGTCAGATGCAGGCATTGACATTGACATAATTGACAGTGACAACACAACATGACAACACGTCGCCATCGCACCATACCGCACGTATACTGCAACTAGCGATGTTCTGATACCACCAAAGTATCGATACCGACTTATATCGATACATTTTTTATTATTTATCAAAACCGAAAAAATAAACCATTTTTATCTTACTGCAGCAATGTTTTGTTGTTTCTTTGACTGAACTACATTTCCAAATGGTTTGGCACGAAGAATCAGACCATAAAGGATGCGTTTAAGATATTTTTATTTGACAATACTCAATACAAGTACTTTCTCTCCAATACAAGTATTTTTCTTCTGATACAAGGACTTTGATTGCGATACCGTACAGGCTTGTATGTATTACCTGCATTCAACGCTTTGAATTAAATTTACATTCCATGCAATCCTGCTTCATTCACATTTTTAAGCTACTTGATTTAGAGTTAGGCTATACTAAAAGAAAAAATATATTATAGTGAAATAAAGCTACTGGGCATAGAATTTTTGATGATTCTATCCTGCTTTGACATAGCAGCATTGATTCGATACCAAGTAAGTATCGAAAGAAAAGTATCGAGTAAGTACTTACTCGTGTTTACTTACTGGTATCGGACATCCCTAACTACATCCAAAATTCTGCGTTGCATTTTTTCGATTTTACCATATTTCTCTTAATTAATCATTAATTAAGTTTTACAGTATAAAAGATAACATTTCTAAAATGCCTTCAAGTGATAGTGAAGATTTTGAGAGTGCCGATGAAGGCCATAGTAACGTAGACAAAAAAGAAAGAAAGAAACGATTATCCTCGTCAAATTACAGTGATTCCCAACCGGAGACCAACCAGTGCTTCACCAAGACTCCTACGAAGGTCAGCATCACTGAACAACCCGCGGCAAAGGTACGTAACTACCAGCTATAGCTGGTAATGGCTACTTTTCTTGGCAAGGTAACACTGTACAATTTTTTAAATTATAGGTATACCTTCTGTAGACTTGGATGGTTATCATCCAAGTCTACAGAGCAATTCATACTCAATTGCTTGCCATAAAACAAATCTTTCCAAAGTATATTACATACAAAAAGCATATGCTGCAAGGTCTTGGTAATGCAAACACTAAGTACGTATGTGTATCTAGAAAAAGCTTTAGGATCAGGGCTTGTAAGTGGGCAAGATTTCCAACTTTACCAGCTGAGTTAGGAGCTGGCAATTTTTTGGAGATGGAATAAAATTCTTTGTCTTCAAATGTCACATGAGTGGTGTGGGAAGGTTTTAGCTATTCATGTTTCCTTATTTTTTACAGGAGGATATAGATGGGTGGAATGATTTTGAAGTAGATGAAACTGAAACTATAGATGCAAAAGTTTTGCCTACTGAAACGGTATCAAACACCAAGAAAGATGAAATACCAAGCTGTAAAAAGGAAAATGTGGATATAGCCACAAAATCTCAGGACACCGGCTGGGATGATTTTGAGGACTGGGGTGACTCTGAATTGGGAAGTATTGAAAAGGTGTGGCTATAATATTTGTTGAAAGTTAAAGTTAAAAGCAGCTATGTAGATTGACAATGTCTGAAAGAATTAATGTCACCTGCACTTTTTGGCTGAAGAGAAAGTGATCTACGGCTTTAAAGATGCTCTTGACCAGGCTAAGGGCCACCCCCGCTGTAGCGCTTTTGTTGATGATGATGTGCCAACCCTAAATAAAATAGGACCACAGCAAAAAGATGATAGCAATAGCAGTGATTACTTCATATTTGGCCACCTCTCATTTGCTTATTATTTTTTGCTTTTTTGTTTATTTTTTCATGTTTTTAAGTCCTGTGTTAAAAAAAACTATGCTTATTAATTTGCCTGTAGCATAAACAAATGTACTCTTTCAGGAACCGCCAAAAGTAACCTCACAGAAACAGAAATGTCAACCGGAGCTAAATATAAAAGAGGTTACAGATAAAATGGCAGCAGCATCCACTGGAAGTGGATGGGGTTGGGGATGGAGTGTAGATTCGTTGTTGAGCACTGCTACTGCGGGTATTACAAATATCACCAACCAGGTTTCTCAGGTATGCTGATGTTGTCATGCATGCATCTCTTTTCTACTGTAGAATTTTGCAATGGGCTGTTGTATTATATCTATTGGTCTGTGGTCATAAAATATCCAGCCAATACAGAAGAATCACACTAAGCCGGCACTATTCAAATCCAGAGGGTACCAGGTTATTGAAATGTTTGGAATACTTATAGATTGTATAGCAAAAATTCATTATAAATAAAATAAAGTGTAAATAAAAATAATATATCAGTGTTCATGTTCTGCATATTTTTTATGGCTGTAACATATCTCACAATTAACTAATTACATAGTTTTAAACACCCAACAGAGAGAGCTATGCTCGGTGTTTCCCAGTGCTGGGGAACTAAAGTGACCAATATAGCTCTTAGAATTAGCAACCTGAAATGGCAATGGGCAGGTCACATGGCTCGTAGAACGAGTGGCGACCACCAACCGGAAGACGCAGTGTAGGCTGGCCCCCCACTCGGTGGACCGATGATCTGGTAAAAGCGGCGGGGAGCCACTGGAGGCAGGAAACGAGCAGCCGCATAAAGTTGCGCTCTCTGGGGGAGGCCTATGTTCAGCAGTGGACGTCTTCAGGCCGTTGATGATGATGATGATGATGATGATAGTTTTAAAATAATGCTTTATTGAGGTTGGTTTTTGTGCAACTTGTAGTCCTTGTTTAGCGTAGGGAAGGGTGAGAGGCGCTGGCGGTGGGTCCGCATTTATGGTCGTACCGGTCTATTGAAGTGCCGGATTAGTGAGATTCGCCTGTACTTATTTTCAGGGCATTTCAACAGTCCTAGAAACTGGAATCGGAGCACCAGATCCTGAGGAGCTAGCGAGGCAATCTCACAAAACTGCCAAAGATGCTGAGCCTAAAGACAGCAACCCTGAAGAAACTGTGGAGAAGAAACCCGAGACTCCAATCAGTGAAGAGTTGAAAGGAAGCAGTGGTGATGCTGCATTTCCTTTTGGAAACTTACTATCCGGTGTCACTAAATTTGTGGAGTCTACTGGTGAGTACTCAATACCTAAATTTTTTTGCAATTCAATAAACATTTTCGTTTGGGATATTGTAAGATTTGTAAGTATACTTTTGGAATATGTTTCTGGATTAATTTTTGCCAATGGAATAGCAAGTGGAATCGCGATGCCTCCATTACTGATTTAATGTCTTATTGTTTCGCAGGTACAAAAGTTTTAGCCGGTGGTTTAGATACCCTGGAAACTATTGGTAAGAAGACCATGGAAGTTCTGCAGGACGGAGATCCAGGCCTTGCCAAAAAGCGAGCTATGCTTGGCCTAGACTCTGGAGACAAGCCAATACTGTCTCAGGTAAATAATAAACTTATTGAATTTATGGTAAACTTACTAATGCTGGTCTTCACTACAGATTAACATGTCTTAAGTTTGCACGTATAGCTTACGGCAATGTTTGGTTTACTTTTTCTCTTATAAGTAACTATGTTACTTGTGCTTTTCTTCGGAATTACTGACGGAATTAAGAAATACATGTTTACAAGCTGATCCGCTCCGGCTTTACACAGGGTTATTAGTTTTACGTCTTATCCCATGCAGTCCAAAGGAAGAGTGAAGGAAGTGGGAAAAGATAGATAGATAGAAAAACTCTTTATTGTACTGTAGAATTTGTACACCAACTAAACTTAAGGGTTAAAAGATAAGGTAAAAGGATGAATGGATGAAACGCCGAATGGAGGCAGGTGCTAGCGCACCTGCATCCCTTCTCTCTTTCCCATAGTACAGGATAGGAGTGGCTATGGACATACAATACAATACAATACAAAAATACTTTATTGAACACCAAAGTACAACAATACACATGATACAAAAACAAAGGACGGTGGAACAATGGGCGGCCTTATCGCATAAAGCGATTTCTTCCAGGCTACCTTTGGATGGACAGGAATAAACAATCTAAGTAATTGCGTTGACGTAATACTGAAGATTAGATTTCTGTAATTTCTGAACCACATAACCGGGGCATAAGTCTTCAGTACTATTTATGGTATCTACAGGTGTTGAGAGAGGCGAAAGAAAAAGCAGATGAAGAAGACAAAGTAAAGGACGAACGGAGGGAAGCGAAGGAAGTTCATTACGAGACACTGTTTGATGATTTTGAAGGTATTTTTCTGTTCGCTTTGTGCTACCATCATTCTGCATCATCATCATCATCATCATCAACAGCCTAAATAAGTCCACTGCGGAACATAGCCACCCACAGAGAGCGCCATTTTGAGCGACTGCTCGCCTCCTGCTTCCAGTTTGTGGTCACCATTTAAGAACCTTTCTTCCCCATCGGTTGTCAGTTGTGATGTGGCCTGCCACATCGCTCGTAGATTTATAAAAAAAAAATGTATTTATTGAAAAATTACACAATTGTTGAATATTTTTTTTTGTAATTTGTGAGGTTAAATGAACATTTTTGTAAGAAACCAGAAGAGTTGTGTGTTGTTGGTTCGAAGTCGTTTTGGCATTCATTGTACAAATTAGGCTTCACACCTCAGTTAGCTGTCATAACATCCTTACTTTATTATGGATTGATTTTTAAGTGTAAACCACACTTCAGGTGTATCTATAAAGATATTATAGTTCTTAAAATTTTAACAACCAGCGGGATTTGAACCCGCGCCTTTCAACTCACCGGATTAGACGCTGTACCAGTTAAGCTATGGTCACATAGAAATTAATACATGATAGATTTGACAAGCGCGCCATCTCTCGTCATTTGATAGTATCGGAATTACTACTAATGAATAGATTACCTGTCTTAAACAGGTTCTATAGATGTCGCCACGGCTGCTTAGTCGGTGAACACATAGTCCTTAAGATTTTCGCAGTCAGCGGTCATGCGACCATAGCTTAACTAGTAGAGCGTCAAATCCGGTGAGTTGGAAGGCGCGGGTTTCAAATCCCGCTGGTTGCTAAAATTTTAAGAACAATATCTTTCATCATCATCATCATCATCAGCCTGAAGACGTTCACTGCTGAACATAGGCCTCCCCCAAAGAGCGCCACCTTGAGCGGCTGCTTGCCTCCTGTATCCATCGGCTCCCCGCGGTTCTGACCACGTCGTCGGTCCACCTAGTGGGGGGCTTATGCTGCGTCTTCCGGTTCGTGGTCGCAACTTGAGAACCTTTCAACAAATTTGTAACCAGCGAATTGCAGCAGCATTTTCCTAGACACATTAAAATCTGCGATCATATGCCGCCTGCCAAGCGTGGTGATTACGGCAAATCCTCCCTATGATAAGCGTCCAAAGTGGCGTTTTATGGGGGAGCCCTATGTTTAGCAGTGGACATTTTCCAGCTGATGATGTGTGTTACCAATTGAGCTGTCACCGTTTAAACCATAATGTTCCTATTTCAGGTTTAGTCCATTTGGAAGCTCTAGAAATGCTTTCGAGACAGGTCAGCATGAGAATAGACGAGCGACTTCGAGCGGCGACGCCAGAGAAAAAGCAGGACATTAAGGAAACCCTTCAGCAAGTGTCCGGTGAGATAAATAAACAGCCTTACTTATCTCATAGTCTAGAAAACTCTTTTAGACTGTGAGATGTCTCGGGATGACGTTCGCGTGACACTGCGCACTGCGCACGTCATCCTGAGACATCACACAGTCTAAAAAAGATTTCTATACTAAGATCAGTTCTTAAGTCGCATTTGCCCAGTAATTTCACTAGCTACAATGCCTTTTAAACCGGAACACAGTAGTGCTTGCACACTACTGCTTGGCGGCAGAATAACTGGCAAAGCGGTGGTACCTACCTAGACGAACTTTGCAGAAAAGTCCTACCACCTAGTAAATATAGGGTAGATCCACGATCGCCGCCTGGAAAACGGCAGTTTAAACAAGGCATATGCCTTGTTTTTGCTCTCAGTCGCGTGTGACCGCGCCTAATGAAAGTGATGTAACTCACATATTATTGTTTTACAACACTATTACAGGGTGCTATGGTTCATTATTAAAATGAAACAACCTCTTGGTTAATATAGTTTTTTTTCACACTAATATTATAAAGCTGAAAATTTGTATGTGTGTATGTGTGTTTGTGGGTATGTGTGTATGTTTGTTACTCCTTCACGCTCAAACGGCTGGACGGATTTGGATGAAACTTGGAATATAGATAGCTTATGTACTGGATTAACACATAGGCTATTTTTTATCCGCGGGTGAAACCGCGGGGCGCAGCTAGTATAATAATAAAATTGAATCAGTCATCTGTTGTAATTGAAACTGAAATTCGTCTAGTTGAAGTTGAAGTTGAAATCAGTCATCCGTTGAAACTGAAATTGAAATCATTCATCCGTTTTTGGAATTACAAAGCCAGACGCTAAACTCATAAAGCTCTTCATTTTTCGACGTCGCTAAATGGTTTTTTTATAATATTATAATGAATGACGTGACGTGCTAGTCGTTCACCTGATGTTAAGCGACACGGTTGCCCATAACAGTTGCAGGAACTCGAATATAAAGGTTTGCGTGACACTGCACTGCGCACGTCATCCTGACATATCAGGACAGTCTAGCAATCTGATTACTAGGCTGTGAGATCAGGTCACAAAGTCTCATTTGCCCAGCAATTTCACCAGTTGCAGTGCCCTTCAAACCGTAACACAGTAATGCACACTACTGCTTGGCGGCAGAATAACTGGCAAAGCGGTGGTACCTACCTAGACGAACTTTGCAGATAAGTCCTGTCACTCAAATAGTATAAAGTTTATAGAATAAAATTTAACTTTTTGTTTTCTAGAACTATGTGAAATGCCAGAGGATGATGATGATGATGATGAAGAAGACTTATCACAAGGTAATGAAAAAGCTAACGCCTTCCATGAGAGACTGCAGGCGGCCACGCAAGACCTTGGTCTTAAGCTGCAGTTCCAGCCTTTAGTCAAGTGAGTATTTGTTGACTTTCTGATTTATTTTACTATACAAGGTGAGTTTGAATTGGTATGTTATCCCGAAAGGGGAGGGGGGGGGGGGGGGGGGGGACTGGGACCATGATAGCCCACAAGTTGTGAGAGCCTTACTTGAAACGGCGTGTTTCCAAACCTCCATACTAAAAAATAAATCCACTCACAAAATTGCACGTGCGATCGCTACGAGAGTTAACAAGATACTATAAATGCATATCTAAACACAGGTCGTTAAACTCATTTAAGTGCATTCGGTCAAGGACGAAGTTCAACCACCCAGCCGCGCTAGGGCTATCTTCGAACATAAACTTTTCTTGGCATTTCTTCAATAAAAAACTATTAATTTAGAAAAGTCGTTAAAGAAACATTGTCTACCTTGGGGAGTAGATTTACAGCCTTTCCGGATAATATACCAATTCAAACTCGGATAGTATTGTATTCTTATGCAATCTTGGAAAATATATTAAAATTAAATTTCAACAGCACTACTCTGAGATTGCAATGGATCCCATCTCATATAGGAATCCATGGCAACGAGAAGGTTGATAAGTTAGCTATGGAGTCGATTACAATAGGATCAGACACATACATTATCCCAGAATACACAGAAGCACTGACCAAACATAAAATTCAAAATTTTACTTGTTGGCAAAATTGTTTATATATAAATAGATACCGCATTACGGGATTTTTGTTCGGATCCTAGCTCACCAAAACTGGCGGAAGGCGCGGGTTGCGGGGACTGGAGCCAATGCGCTATTATTGGCTGTTTTGAGTGACGCCCTAATAATGAACTCTAATAATTGGTCGAAACTAAGGCCGTGTTGCTAAGCGGCGATTTATATAGACCCATTTACGCCAATGCGTGGTGCGCGGTCGTCGTCTTTCATGCGGTATCTATTGGGGGTTATCTGTGGTATAGAACAATTCAAAGTGGACCGCCTCGGTTGCCATGGTTTCTTTTGACAAAGTTAAGCAGGCAGATGATTGTGATGGCAGGTAGGCTTCGCTCCGGGCACATTCCATTCAATCAGTTCAAATACCTCATGAGGAAATCTGATTCACTGAATTGTGAGACCTGTGGTAAAGTGGAGGACATTTATCACTTTTTGATGGAATGTGCCCGTAGCGAGTCTATTAGAATTAAATTAAGAGATATAGGTCTGAACTACTTGGATGTTGGTGTCACTAGGTGCACTAGGTGGTAGGACTTTTCTGCAAAGTTCGTCTAGGTAGGTACCACCGCTTTGCCAGTTATTCTGCCGCCAAGCAGTAGTGTGCAAGCACTACTGTGTTCCGGTTTGAAGGGCATTAGTAGCTAGTGAAATTACTGGGCAAATGAGACATTATGATCTGATCACTCAGTCTAGTAATCTGATTATTAGACTGGGTGATGTCTCAGGATGACGTGCGCAGTGCAGTGTCGCGCGAAACTATTGTTTTAAAGTTCCGGGTGACACTGCAACTGTTATGGGCGGCCGTGTCACTTAACATAAGGTGAACGATTAGCTCGTCACGTCATTCAATCACATAAAAAAAAAAAAAAATGTTGGTGTCAGCCAAAGCGTCCTAGCAGAGTCCACATCAGTCACTGCTAGGATGCTTTATGGCATAATGCTATGATGTGATAAAGGGTTCAATTAATTATTATTGTGTAACCAATGGGGCTGGCATGGCCGTATAGGCTAAAAGTCCCTAAAAAACTTCAGAATAAAAAAAATAAAAAAACGTACCTATGTATATACAAAGAAAAAATATTCTATCAGTATCTGGTTCCCAAGCTTTGCTTAGTTTTGGACTAGATGGCGCTGTGTGACATGTCTACAAATATTTATTTAATTTCAGCCAACATAGGGAGATCCTCGAATGGCTTGCAACCACGACCGAGCTGACCGATAAGGCTGTCTACAAACGATGCGTAAGCGCACTAGCCCAAACGACAGCGTTGTCTGTACAAGTTTACCACAAGGCGGGGGAACTTTTGCTGACGAAACCCAGGAGGTCTACGGCTGATGAAGCTGATGCACTAACACAGTAAGTATTGTATTGTTGATGTTTGTTCTGTGTCTGGGTGTTATATTGTATTCTACGTATGTATTTACAAACAAAAAGTGTCTAAGGTAGTTTTGGCGGGAACGTGAAAAAGTTCACGTCGTTGCATTGTATTATTTCACAAAACTTATGCTTTTTCTAGTGTTAATGTTTAAAATTAGTGGCATTTTACGCATTAAGTGCTGAATTATGAGTATAAGTGTGGGCAAGTGATATAATGTAGTGAAACGTGGTTTTTCGTGTTGCTTCCAAAATTCCATAGAAGCCTCTAGTAAAGTTGCCACTACTTTACTAGGGCATGACTTAGACTGGATTATGACTACCTGACTTAGACTGGACTATGACTACCCTGACTGACTGTGACTAAGACTTGACTTTACATGAAACATTTCATAATACGACGAAAAACTACAATACTTGACACTGGCTAAATACACTATGTGTAAAGCCAAACTATAAGAAAAAAAAAAGTGTCTAAGTATTCTATCTGCTATCTGGTTCCCGTAGTACAAGCTATGCTTAGTTTGGGGCTAACTCAAACTCAATTTCTTTATTGCAAATAGGCTATATTTAGCACTTTTACAAGTCAAAACTAGATAATGTATTTATAAATAATAAAAATTAAATTATTGTACATATTAAGCAAGCATAATTAAACAAAACACAGTGCTTAATGTCAAAAATGTCAAAATAAATGTTAAAATTATAACAAGCCTATTACATTACGAGTTTGAAGAAAAAAAGTTCTCTTTCTCACAATGTAGAATAGAAAACTCCAAACCGTAGCTTCGATTACATTTGTAAAGAAGAAGCTACAAGAAACTTGACAGTGTCATTTTTTGTTCCATTTTTTTAAATTTGTTAACATTTATAATTTTTTACAATTGAGACAACATAATGAAACATACTACAAAGCTAGATGGCGGTGTGTGACTTGTCCACACAAAATTATATTTTTTATTTAATATTTCAATTTGCCTAACTGCAAAAAACATGTTCATCATCATCATCATTAACAGCCTGAAGACGTCCACTGCTGAACATAGGCCTCCCCCAGAGCACGCCACCTTGAGCGGCTGCTCGCCTCCTGCATCCATCGGCTCCCCGCGGCTTTCACCAGATCGTCGGTCCACCGAGTGGGGGGCCTACGCTGCGTCTTCCGGTTGTGGTCGCCACTCGAGAACCTTTCTTCCCCATCGGTTGTCAGTTCTACGAGCGATGTGGCCTGCCAATGTTTTCTCCATACTGTAAACCGAAAAACATTGATCAATAAAATTGAACGTGTATGGGCGGCCTAAGGGATGGAAGATCAATATGCTCTGTCCCGTTCTGTCTTAGCCTAAGTTGTATATCGCTCGTTCTTCCTTTTTGTAGTGACGTCATCGATGCTACTCCAGTGTAAATATTCTAAGGTTGTGCACACCATGTGGGCAGATTTCTATTGTATTGTAAATACCACTGAATAAATTGTTTTTTTTTTTTGTTGCTTTTAGAATGACAGTGGTGCTCACCAAGCATATCAGCGAACTGGCAACACGTTTCACAGAGAAATTGAACACCATCCCTTCAGATAACAAAGAACAAATCAACACATATATCACTAACATATTTTTAGAGGTGAGTGTCTTTGTGGTTACGAATAGGACCACCCCATCTCTTCCCGTGGGTGCCGTAAGAGCCGGCTAATGGAATATCCAGGGATGCAGCATTCTCCTCGGTACATTAGAATCTTCTGCGATCACCAAGCCGCCTGCCAAGCGTGGTGATTTTGGCAAGCCCACCTATGATAAGCGTCCAAAGTGGCGTTTTATGGAGGCCTGTGTTCAGCAGTGAATGTCTTCTGCCTGGTCATGATGATGAAGATGACACATAAAGAGTATATAATCACTTATGATCGTAGTTAGGTAGGTCCAACTTCGACAATGCGATGGGGAAGAAAGGTTCTCGAGTGACGACCACGAACCGGAAGACGCAGCGTAGGCCCCCCACTCGGTGGACCGACGATCTGGTGAAAACCGCGGGGAGCCGATGGATGCAGGAGGCGAGCAGCCGCTCAAGGTGGCGCGCTCTGGGGGAGGCCTACAGCAGTGGACGTCTTCAGGCTGTTAATGATGATGATGATGATGATGAACTTCGACAAAGAGGTCGCACGAAGAATCCAACTCAACTGGGTAGCGTTCGAGAAGCGTCGACCTATCTTTTCGTCCAAAATACCGCAGAGCCTGAAAACGAAGGTTTTCAATCAGTGTGTGTTGCCAGTGATGACTTATGGAACTGAGACGTAGTCTCTTACTGTTGGCCTCATTAGAAAGCTCAAAGTCGCGCAGCGAGCTATGGAGAGAGCTATGCTCGGGGTTTCCCTGCGAGATAAGCTCCGGAACGAGGAGATCTGCAGGAGAACTAAAGTGGCCGATATAGCTCTTAGAATTAGCAAGTTGAAATGGCAATGGGCAGGCCACATCGCTCGTAGAACTGACAACCGATGATAAAATGTTTAATTTAAGTATTTTTATTCATGAAGTGTTAGCGTTTTGGCCTAGTCTGTACTTTTAGAAGCACTTATTTTCATAAATAAATGAATGAATGAATGAATTATGAATGAATGAATGAATGAATTATGAATGAATGAATTATGAATGAATGAATGAATGAATGAATAAATGAATGATTTATTTATCAATTTACAAACATCTCTTAGGAAATATAATTATTTTGCAGACAGTGTTGACAGTCTAAAAGTTGTTACACCTTGGTACCCAAACTAGGATTAACCTGTAGAATGGTGCACCAATGCCCTCCGCCAGGTTTCCGATTTTACACAAAAAGAAAAAGAAAAGAAAATAAATAATAAATGTGTCGGATGCAGCACGGTTTACCGCAGAGCTGCCATAGTCGCTCTCCATTTTCTGCCGCTATTAAAATATATTTTCTTTTTTTTCAGGCTGGTAACAGTTCTACATACATACAAAATGCATTCCAGTTGGCACTTCCTATATTACAAATTGGTGCTGTGTAATATAATTGTATAACTATGTAAATAATATAACTTTATAATAATATATAAATATTATGTAATATATAAATTCAAGTCAGCGAGGAAATAGCCCGTAGATGCGTCATATCGACCGCTTTTATGTTCAAAACAATGTTTTTTTTTTTCTAATTGTTTACAGTACGACATAACAAGTAATATTCATATTCATTGTAGTAATATACACCGACATTGTTTTTTTTTTTTTAATGCGTTTGAATGACGTGACGAGCTAGTCGTTCACCTGGTGTTAAGCGACAAGGCTGCCCATAAGTTGCAGTGTCACTCGGAACTTTAAAACAATAAAGTTTCGCGTGACACTGCACTGCGCACGTCATCCTGAGACATCACACAGTCAAGTAATCAGATAACTAGACTGAGTGATCAGATCATAAAGTCTCATTTGCCCAGTAATTTCACTAGCTACAATGCCCTTCAAACCGGAACACAGTAGTGCTTGCACACTACTGCTTGGCGGCAGAATAACTGGCAAAGCGGTGGTACCTACCTAGACGAACTTTGCAGAAAAGTCCTACCACCTAGTGTACCTAGTGCTGCCACCTAGTGAGTATGTTCCTCATCATCATCAACAGTTTGTAGACGTCCACTGCTGAACATACGCCTCCCCAGAGAGCGCTACTTTGAGTGGCTGCTCGCCTCCTGCAACTATCGGCTCCCCGCGGTTTTCACCAGATCGTCGGTCCACCGAGTGGGGGGCCTACGCTGTGTCTTCCAGTTCGTGGTCACCACTGGAGAACCTTTCTTCCCTATCGGTTGTCAGTTCTACTAGCAATGTGGCCTGCCCACTGCCCAGTAGTCTTCTAACCTATCACGGCGAATTCAGACTCTAAAAAGATTTTTTAAAAGAAAGAAAGTAAGAAAAGAAAATGAGTTTATTGAGCACATCAATACATTTAAAATGGTAACAATATAACAAAACATGTAACAAAAAGGCAAACAAATGTTATCAATATCATGAAACAAGGAGGAATGCCAATAATCAAGAAAACAGCGTAGATCAGAAATATGCCTAAAACTAGATGGCTTGCAAAATGAGCGGGTTATAAGTTGTGCGCAGATCAGAAATATGTTAAAAAACCGTTTTAAACCTAGCCCGCCGTAGCTACCCGTATAACCCGCTCATTTTGCAACGCCATCTAGTTTTAGGCATATTTTGGATCTACGCTGTTTTCTTGGTGTATTGGCATTCTTCTCCTTGTTCCATGTCAATATGCACAAAAGGAGCAAATCGAGCGTCACAGCGCTGGTTTTCAACTGACTCCTTCCTTATACTTAAATTATCATAATGTTTTACAAATGAACATGTATTTTAAGAGATTATATCGTGATTACAATAATTGTAATATGACTATAATATATATATTATTGTAATGTATATACTTTTTTTTTACGGGCAAATTGTCTTTATTACTCAAGCTAACTACTACAATAATAAAAACTAAACTAAACTAGCTACACTACCTACTATAAAGAACACTTATGGACTGTATAATAGCCGCGATGGCCTATAGACAGTCCAAGTGCTCCAGCCCACTACCGGTAGGTAGCGTACCCAACATGCTGGCCGCATTGCCACGTTGAATTGCAATGCTGATGCGTTGGGCCAAATAAGTGCCAGCATTTTGGTCACGCGTCGCATCGACCAGGCGCTCTGATAGACTTTGGAAACGCGATGAGTTCCCGGTCCCCACGGACCCAGGGTCTCAACACCAAACGGCTCAAATATGTAACCGCTACCGAGATTACTATATATATATAATATATACTATATTATAATTTTTAATACGAATAATTATATTAGTTCCCAACAGGAATTTCGCCTCTGTCGGTCTGTTTCCGTTATGAAGTTTTATATACATACAAGTTTAAATATGTTTATAATATCGCCATGTATTCGGTTCGGGCCTAAACCAAATATATATCAAACTCTTTAATGAGGTATTTTATTAAAAAAAAGAAATTGCATTTTATGTATGACCCAATAGATGGCGCCAGTTGTGGTTTTACCAAAATCTGTCACTGTCACTTTGAAGCATAGACCACAGGTTAGAGGAAATGTGTCACGATACTGACTGACAACTCTAAACTCTTTCATTTTTTTATTTTCGTTGCGCGATAGCTCGGCTTTGGATCATAATATTACCGTTTATCTGTCTCGCAATTCTACTGTATTGCAATTTACTTAAGAAGAATGCACCACAGACTACTTAGGAGATACTACAGACAATGTACTCGTGGTCCACTCAACTGATTTTGACATTTCTTTGTAGGTAGTCTAAGCATTTTCTTGTTTAAACTATTCTGTGGTTTGAAAGGATTAAACTATGTACTTACTGCGCCACCTAGTAAAAGAAGCAGAACTAGTTTTTTCTTTAAATAAAACGCCTCATTGTAATTGCTGCAGTCATTTTAATATGCATATTAATAATCATAAAATATCACATAATTTCAAAAAACAAGGACTCCGCCATCATTTCAAAAATAGTTGTAAATAAAATGTAATTAAAAAAATAATATATTTATACATATAATTATAATATGTAATTACTACTTATCGTTATCGATTCTGTGTCACGTACTCGACTAAACTAAATGAAAATATTGCGGTCTCTTTCATTTCCCCTTTATAAGAAGAATACCACTATACTTGAAGTTTAGTTAGTAATATCTATATTATACAGGATGCAATTTAATTCAATAGCATAAATTGAGTGCATGATGGTACATCATTTATCGATAATTATTAAAGGGTAAAGAGTGCAAATGAAAATATTTTTTATCGAAAATCATGAATATTGCCGCGGCGCCTAGTGTAGTTGGTACCAATTATTTTGATACTGTTAAAAGGTTTTTTTTACCTTGTATGCAATAAATAAAAACAGGACTTAATTATTATGGTTTAATTTTGTATTAAAGTTGATTAAACCCCGGTTTCCGGTACGTTTCAAAAGGGTATCAAAAAAAGCCTTACTGAGCTGGCAACGCGTCGACAACGCCTCTAGTGTTGCAGATGTCCACAGGCTATGGTTACCGCTTTCTATCAGGCGGGCCGTATGCTTGTTTGTCGCTCTTAATACATAAAAAAAAAGTTTGTGTTTTTTTCTGTAAATGAATGACGTGACGAGCTAGTCGTTCGCCTGGTGTTAAGCGTCACAGCCGCCCATTACAGATTGCAGTGTCACTCGGAAATCTAAATTAAAGTTTCGCGTGACACTGCGCACTGCGCACGTCATCTTGACACATCACACAGTCTAAAAAGGATTTCTAGACTGTGAGATCAGTTCTTAAGTCTCATTTGACCAGCAATTTCACTAGCTACAACGCCCTTCAAACCGGAACCGAATAACTGGCACAGCGGTGATACCTACCTAGACGAACTTTGCAGAAAAGTCCTACGACCTAGTAAAAAGTTAAACCACCTAGTAAAGTGTTAAAGTTAAACTCGTGTCAAATTCAAAATACGTAACGCTCATTGGTTCCCTGTTTATTATCGGGTGCCTTCAACCAATGAGCGTTCAGTATTTTTAACTTGACACGAGTTTAACTTTGACGAACGTACCAGAAAAAGTAAGATCCCATTTTTGGAGTTATCAATACCAAATCGATGCGTTACATTTCAAAAAATTTGGTTCACACGTGTCCGGTGTCAGTGTCTACCTAGTTTCAAAGGTTGCTAATGAATTCAATTACACCCAGTACTTATTAAACTTCAAATATAGCGGCATTCTTCTGTGGTTTAGTTTATTTAGAGTACTCGACACAGAACTGATTTATTCATATTAATCTCATCTAAATGTACTAGAATTTAGTTATACAAAATTAAGAGACAATAAACTTTTTTGTTACAATAAATAAGTTTTGTTTTAGTTACATCTCGTATTACCGGTTGGGGGCGTCCATTAATCACACGATGTTCGAAAGGGGGGAGGGGGTTCGGATAAAATTACGAAACAGCACCAGGGGTAGGGGAATCCAACCTGTAGCGGCGAGCTACCAGAATAGGCTAGTGTCCTGCTATTTTTTTATTGCACAAGTTAATATTCCTCAAAAAATAAACAGTCGTGAAATCTAAAATTAAATATCTCAAAAAATGTCAAAGTTACAAGCATTTTAAAATACAGGATTAGAAAGAGAGTTCAAACGTGCAGTGACGTCAGTTCCTTCACGTTCATAGTACCTCAATACTAAGCTGTGGTAGCTTTATATGCAATCTGTGGCATGCATGTTATGTCACAAACGTGAGTTTTCATAGTAACTGTGAGGAACACCTGTTTTGCGAGACTTGCTGCTTATTACTCCGTGATTTATTTACCGATTCTGCAAATTATTGCATTCATTTTTAACTTACTTTATGAGAATAGTATTAAAATGTTAATTTTCAATAGCCAGACACTAGCCTATTACACGAGCGACTGCCATCTGACCTCGCAACCCATAAGAAACCAGTAACATGGTTAGATCAGGGGTCAGATTCTATCAGGCTTCTGACTACCCGTAGGTAACGATGGCGATAGATGTTCTTATGACAACCGGGACGTGTTCTCCGAGGCACGGAGCGATGGCATCGAAAACTGCAAATAACTTACATAACTCATTAGTGCAGGGCCGAGGATCGAACCCGGTGCCGTAAGATTGCGAAGCGCACAACCGCTCGGCCTCTATAGCTCCATAGATCAAGACCGATAACAAACATAAAAAAACGAAGTGCGAACCTACTTTTTTGAAATCAATTGAAAATACTCCGTGTGAAGCGTTCATTTAGTATCTATCTAAGTAAGCAAGTCTACGCACCGTTCCATATTTGGCAACATACCGTCCGCAGTACATCCTGCATCGTAATCACTAATAAGACACGCTACCCATACAAATAAGGTAGAAAGGAACTGTCGAAAAAAAGTATCAACAATGCAATGAAGCAACTTCCTTGGGTCACAATTAGTTGTATTGTTAAGGTGTTTTGGAAGTCCTAATCTGTGGAAAGAAAAGGTTTTATTTAATCTTAATCTTGATGTAATCTTTGGATGTAATCTTTTGAGTAAAAGTAGGTAAAGTTATATATTAGACTTCGGCCTGTGGTTTCACAAGCGTGTGAAAAATTGCGTTTGCTTTGACATCAAATTAGACGCAGCGTAGTCCGGCCTCCCACTAGGTGGACCGACGATCTGGTGAAAACCGTGGAGAACCAATGGATGTAGGAGGCAGCCGCTCAAAGTGGCGCTCTGTAGTGGAGGCCTTGGTTCAGCAGTGGACGTTTTCAGGCTGATTATGATGATGAATTTAGTGTCAGTGAGAAAAGTTGGTTCGAGTTGTAAAGGGGTCTCCGCTAAAACTACAACTATTAAGTAGGTACTTTCCGACCTTATATTTTCACATCAGGCAAAGTTTTTCAGTACTGTGGTTACAGAGATGAATTGGCATATAAGATAAAGTGGACGAATCTTGTTGGTACCTAATCAGTAATCACTATATATTTATTAATTATTGATTTATTTCGGATAACATATGTAAACCATAAATATTGTTAGTCAAACTTATCCTGTGACATATCCTCTGTGTGAGTGTCCCCATTAGTCCAATATTTTACTGTTGCCACGAACTCTGATGAGTAGTGAGTAGTGAGGCGGTCTTTTTGCGCCAGATGGCATCAAAGCCATCTGTCCGCGCATCGGCAAACATGCCTAAAGCACTGCAGAATCGTGGCAGACGCAATAGCGCCGTAAATGCATTATTGAACTGGGGGTCTAGCAAAGATACCTTTCTATTAGCGTTAACGGTGTTTTTGGGACGTTTCCTGGCGAAATTAAAGCATGTGGAGTTTTGAATTTAATAAATCATGTAATTCATATCTTTAAGTATGCCGTGATGTCCGCAAGTACAAGTTAAACCAAATTAGCTCTATAGAAAAAAATCGCAAACCTCCCTTGAAAAATTTGAATGTTCTAATACCAATTTTACTCAGTTTCTATCGAATATATTTAAAACAAATGAGCGTGTTTCCAACAATCATTCAGATGTTTTGACGACTTCATAATTTTGAAAAACACTAATAGGTAAACATAGATAATCATTAAAAACTGTCAAAATCCGTCATAGCGTGCGTTGTCTTAATGAATGAATATTTAAGTCTACGAGATCGATGCTTCTTTGAAAGGATTTTGACCTGCTTATCTGGCCCTACCCGGTGCCTTATGACATAGATATAATTATTTTGCTATCCTGTTCCTCGGTAATTTGCTTTAAATACTACACTAAAATCCATTCAAAATCATCAATAGGTACCAAAATGTACATCAGTACGTATACTTAGACGTGGCCATAGACTGTCTGCTCACGTATTCATACAACGCCTTTCGTCTAACTCTAAAGTCTTTAAAGGTGTATGAACATCTGCGAATAATCTGTTCTGTTGAAGTGGCCGCATGTCGAAGACCGATAAATCATACCTATTCAGACCCATCTGGATGATATGGGTAGGGAAGAAAAAGGCGTAGCGTAAAGTTCGTCTAGGTAAGTACCACCGCTTTGCCGTTATTCTGCTGCCAAGCAGTAGTGTGTTCCGGTTTGAAGGACACTGTAGCTAGTGAAATTACTGGGCAAATGAGACTTTATGATCTGATCACACAGTCTAGTAATCTTAGTACTGTGTGAAGTCTCAGGATGACGTGCGCAGTGCAGTGTCATGCGAAACTATATTAACTTAGAGTTCCGGTGATACTACAATCTTTAATGGGCAGCCGTGCCGCTTAACATCAGGCGAACGACTAGTTCGTCGCATCATTCTTTTACATTTAAAAAAAAGATTCGAGTAGGTGGTACCTATGGCCGGACAATTATTGCCCGTGGTTATCATTAAGTATTTCAAAATCTTATAAACGAATCACATCCTAATCAATCATACAAAAATTTACAATCTGACTGCACAGTGGCTATTTTCACTGCAACAATATTAGTTTAACCAATAAACTCGCTTAAAAATAAATACAGTCTTTTTATTTCTCACACAGGTGACTACTCTCTACCATTTACTCGTCCATTGATCTACAATTCCAGATAGACGTAATCACAATAGGGTGGACGGTAGAACCAGTTTCAAAGGAAACGCATCCTGGCACACGCTTGTCAGTTTGAGATGGGACAAAAAATGCATCTATTTGCTCAGTCCAGTTGGATGGACGTGGTAAATTAACAGTTAGACCAGTTAAAAACGCCCTATCCTGTAACTATTCATCGCACGTAGGTACTTACTCCCTAGTTCAGGAAAACTAAAGTGGAGCTATATCGGTCACTTTAGTTCTCCTGCGGATCACTAAAAATGTAGCCTGCCCATTGCCATTTCAACCTGCTGATTAGCAAGTTGAAATGGCAATGGCCACGCCACATCTTTTTTTTATGTAAACGCGAGCCAGTCGTTCGCCTGGTGTTAAGCGACACGGCCGCCTATAACAGATTGCAGTGACTGTGAGATCACTTCGTAAAGTCTCTCTTGCCCAGTAATTTTAATAGCTACAATGCCTTTCAAACCGAAACACAGTAGTGCTTGCACACTACTGCTTGGCGGCAGAATAACTGGCAAAGCGGTGGAACATAAGCACCGTCACATTGGCACCATTGCATCGGTGGTGCATCGCTCGTAGAACTGACAACTGATGGGGAAGAAAGGTTCTCGAGTGGCGACTACGAACCGGAAGACACAGCGTAGGCCGGTCTCCACTCGGTGGACCAACGATCTGTTGAAAACCGCGGGGAACCGATGGATGCAGGAAGTGAGCAGCCGCGTGATGTAATTAAATAGTACTACGTAATTACGTATACGTGTATAAATACGGGCATTTTTTGTTCGTGGTTGTATCAGTAGGACTTCGGACAACTTAGCATTGTCTGTAGTTCAACTGATTGTACCAAGGAATTTTTTTGACCATGGTTAAGTTGTATCTACAAAGACATTATACATAGTTCCTAAAACTTTTGGCAACCAGCGGGATCTGAACTTGCGGCTTCCAACTCACCGGATTAGATGCTCTTCCAACTGAGCGTAGTATTTATGATAAGCTCAGTTGGACTAGCGTCAATCGGATGCAATGGCTGCGCAGGCGCCGGGTTCAAATCTCGTTGCTCACTAAATGTTTTGGGACTATAATATCCTTATTAGGTGTTATTCTTCCTGACTGCAAACATTAACATACCTAAAATTGCCATCTTTACTGGCTTTTATAATATATCCACATTCCACCCTTCATCATCCGGGATAGAGCAGCTCTTCACACCAGATGTTAGCAGTTATGACCAGGTAGAACCATATAGATCAAACGACGAAATCGCAATACGTAAATGGTAAAAAAATCGGACGTAGTGTGGGACAGCATGAGGGCGTGAGACAATAGCGCGCCACTTCCGAGACCTGCGTACACAGGTAGGGTACATGCGGGCGCAAAACTGTTAATATACAGGTGAGTTTGGTATGTTATCCCGAAAGAGGGGGGGGGGGGGGGGGGGGACTGGGACCATGATAGTCCACAAGTTATGAGAGCCTTACTTGAAACTGCGTGTTTCCAAACCTCCATACTAAAAAATAAATCGTAGTAGCATTTTATCTACATACAAATATGTCAAACGTATTCCCCTATTTCCGTCCTGGAATAGGCCTCTAGGCTAATTTTTTTCTCAAAATCTAGGTCTACTGTAGGCATTTCCCTGTCACTTGATGTTTTGTATGCCATTGCGGCTGATCGCAGTATGAACTTTATATAACTTTATATTTTTGTTGTAACATCTGTTTTATGATGTATGTGTGTATCACAAAATAAATGATTTGATTTTTCACGGTCTATTCCACTATGAAAACTAATTACTTAGAAAAAGGAAATATTACCCTCCAAAATCCCAAAAAAATGGCTCGTTATTACCGCCGTGATCAAAAGACTACCAGACAAAATTGAAAAGTATTTCATATTTACAAAAAAAGAAGAACATAGGCATACCTACTCATTCATTAAATTTTAATTTAAAAAATAAATGAATCAGTTAAGTTTTGCACCAAGAAACATAACAGGGGAATACGAAACATCGATTTCATCAAGATTTTTGTAGCTGTCCCTATCACACTTTACGAGGGAGACGTGGCGCAGTGCGATGGCAATAGTTTCCTCAAATACCTATCGAGTGTCCTCTTAATTGCTCAAAAATGGTTATAAGAGTAATTTCACTGACTAAACTTATTTGTCTGTTTGTTGTTTGCTTGTTTGTGTCTTATTAGCCAGTTTAAAAATAACATAGAAAATACAACATTTTTGTCGATGACGGTACCGGAAGTCGACGCGGTGCATGTACCTTTGTATCCATTTCCGCCGCTTTACCACCCTCCTACCAACGAGATGAATTTAAATCAATTTTGCACTTCAGTGCAAAATGTTACAATAATTTATTATGGGTAGGTACAATAGAAACCAATAATTAATAATTATCATGGAATGGATTTAGGTAAAGTGCAAACCACACCAGGTGCGGGTACAAATCCCGCTGGTTGCTAAAAAAAATTAAGAACCATCTTTGTCATTAAATTTTTGACTGCGTTCCCTCAAAATCCTATTGGAGAGAATAATAATAAACGAAATAGCGTATGACTTTGCAATTCAAAAATATACCTACGCACTCGCAGCAGTCAGTTGCTAACTTAAATTGAAACTAAAAAATCATTAATTGTAGGTAGATAGGTACTTTCTTACCTAACCCTACCCCAGAATAGGTATATTATAATATTTATAATAGTATGGTACTACCTACGTAGTAATAGGTATTAATGATCATTGCGTGCGGCGAACGTGACTAAAAACCTCAACCGGATATAAAATCATTAACCTATAATTACACATAACAATATTAAATCATATAGCACAGTACAAGGACACAAGCCTCTAATTAACTTCGCCCTATGGCCTTTTCCCTGGACACGCTGCGAGCCAATTTCACGGTATCGACCAAACTTATTGGTTTTTCAATTAATAAATATCATTTTTCGCTGCGTAATGCTAATGATTTAATGATTTCCGATGTAAATTAGCTGAGGGGCGCAAAAGAGAAAATACATAATATTAAGGTCATAGGTATTAAAGGTCTTAAAGGCACTTTTCTTTGGGGTTTTGTGAAATGTCGGGTTTATGCAAAGAGGTATACCTATGTACGGTTTATGTGAATAAACCAGAAATAATTCCTGAGCTCAAATCCGAAATCCAACGCGTCATTGCATCGGTGTGCAGCCACACCTCTGTGAAAAAGTCATGGAAAATTTCATGAAAAGAGGAATGGCCTGTCATCAGAGCCGTGGGGGCCGTTTGACGGATATTTTATTCCATACTTAATCGGAACATATCTTCTTTACAATCCAAAAAAAATAAATCACAACTATCTCAAAAAAATACGTGTTTTTATTATAAAACTAGCTGCGCCCGCGGTTTTACCCGCGTCTAAAAGTATTCTATGTGTTAATCCAGTACATAAACTATCTATATTCCAAATTTCATCTAAATCAGTCCAGCCGTTTGAGCGTGAAGGAGTAACAAACATACACACAAACACACATACACACATACAAACTTTCGCCTTTATAATTATTAGTGTGATTAGTGTGATTAGTGTGATATTAGTGTGATGAAAAATGAATTCTTACTGAGACAGCCTTTATATCGATGGGTCAGGCTCAGGTTAATAATAATAATAAATGCATAGATAATGTAAACGCGTTATGACGTTTTTGCCGATACCATCCTCACGAAACGTCTCCGTTTCAGCGGTGGATATCCGGCTGATAGACGGCTGTTCTGCTCCAGACGTATTTCGTGAGCAGGTTTTAGAATTAAATTAATACCTACATTTCTATGTACCTACATACCTACATGTTTTTTTTTCCTATTCACCTTTTCGAAATCTTTCAAAATTGCGGCGCTTAAAAGGTAAAAAAATTAGTGCTTCAGTTTTGAGCTATGCTTACAATCTTACATTGTAACATAATCAGTAATCTGTGGCTATGCAAAGATAGACTCGCGAGGTCTACAGATGACAGAGCCACTAGTACTAAAAGTTCATCAGTACCTAAATTCAATCGCCTTTATGGAACTTCTAAAGTACTACTCTAAGGAGTTCCATTGTCTATCTCTATCTCCGAAGATCTTCATCAGATCTTCACTTTTAGGTGCATGGGGCCACCGCGCGAGGTTCTTCTACCAAACAAGAAAACCACAAAAATCAGTCTAGAAATCTCGGAGAAATCGGTAAAAATATATGAAAAAGTCCTCTTTTTTATTACCTTTGATAGGCTGCATTTAACCACTGTCTCGCCTGACCTGATGGTAAGTGACGACGCGGTCGACGATGGAACATGATGCTTTCCCAGAAGATACCGGTTCACTCTTGCCTTGAAAACTCCCAGATTATATTCCAGGAAACAGATAACAGTTTCCTCCATTTTTGAAGTCGGTTAAAACTGTGGTTGATTTTGATAGATTTTTTAATTTATATAAAAACTCTAAACTTAAAAATTCTATTGCAAATAGGCACCAAATAGGCTATTATTAGCACTTTTACAAGTTTTTTATAGTCTGTATTATGCGACGGCCTTTACAAAATTACATGTTATGGTTTGGAAATTAATAACAAGGACAATACTGGGTGGTAGAAGGGTGGTACCGTGACACGTGCTCATTGCCGATTGAAATTGCGGTCATTATGAAAATTATTTGGTGACCATTTTATTTTGATTGAAAACAGCTGTTATTTTAATAGCTGTCAGACCATATTGATCGATGTTTGTTTTGGTATTTTAGAGAATTTAGCAAATCTTTTGTTTGATATTTAGTTTGGTGATGGGAGCTATAGTGGACGAGCGGTAGCATGTGTGCTTCACAATCTTACGGCATCGGCGGATCCTCGGCCCTGCACCAATAACTTATCTACTAAGTTATATACACTTTTCGATGGCACCACTCCGTGCCTCGGAGAGCACGTTAAACCATCGGTCCCGGTTGTCATAAGAACATCTATGGCAATCGGAAGCCTGATACAATCTGACGCCTGATCTAACCATCCCTGTTACTAGTTCTTTATGGGTTGTCAGATGGCAGTCGCTCGTGTAATTCTAGCAGCTCGCCGCTACAGGTTAGATTAGGAACCGACCCCAATAACAAATGGGAAAAGGCAAAGAGGATGATGTTTTGTTTGATGTTTGACAATGTCTAAAAATGACTGCTAAAGATTTTATTTTGTTATGCATTGCTGCATGTTATCTCTCCATTCAAAAGTTATCTAGATGGTTCATTAATACCTTAGCCACAATTCATTCAGTCACCGAATAATAAAGTTAGTTATATATACTACACAACAATATAATAATAGTGCCTACCTACTTATTAATTACAACGGTTCTAAGAAATGAGAAGGTGCTATATTTTTCAGTTTACTAGAAAACATAACACATTCCGCTTAATTCATACCACACACAACGATGTCATCCATGTAAACATAGTTAGCATCACATATAACCCCCAATAGATACCGCATGAAAGACGGCGACCGCGCACCACGCATTGGCGTAAATGGTTCTATATAAATCGCCGCTTCGCAGCACGGCCTTAGTTTCGACCAATTATTAGAGTTCAAATCATAGAGCTTAAATCATGCCTACACGAAATAATCCATTGACTACCTAAACAATTAAAATATACCTCTGAGAAGGAAAGAAGCCAATTTCATTTTGTACTGGTTCAGAAAATACAGAATGTAAGTATAAATTCATCATCACCATCATCCAAAACCCTTTACACAATCCATGAAATAAATTTTAACCCCTTACTAATAAACATCGCATTACCTGGCTACTATTTTGCTTTACACCTACCTGGTTTATTATTCTGCTATAACCTGTAATCCTGTCTAGCTTTACAGAATAGATATATAGTAGCTCTTCTCGCGACTAACTAATCTCTTACCCCCTTACTATACAGTAATAAACATTGTATAGGAGGAATAGTTATTGAACCCCTTACTACTAATCATTGCAGAACAGTGGAATAGCTACTCAGTGTTTTCTCTTGTTTTATCTCTGCCCATTTCAAACTCGATAGAGAGAAACAAAAAACTTACCTACCCCCTTACTAATAAACATTGTATAGCATATAGTTATTTAGTGTTTTGTTTCTCTCTGTTGAGTTTGAAATAAGTAAAGATAAAAAAGACAAAACACTGAGTAGCCTATTCCACTGTTCCGCAATGTTTATTAGCAACGGTCAATAACTATTCCTCCTATACAATGTTTATTACATAGTAAGAGATTAGTTAGTCACGAGAAGAGCAGTTCTATGTATACTAGGTAGTACTATATATCTATTCTGTTATACTAGACAGGATTACAGGTTATAGGAGAATAATAAACCAGGTAGGTGTAAATCAAAATAGTAGCCAGGTGCTGCCATTCACATAAGTGCTCATTCCACCATTCAGACACAAGAAATATTCTGGGACAGGAGAGAAAATTGTTTTATTCTCTCATAAAAAAGTTAGTGCCCTTTGTTCTGAAGGTGCTGTAAAATGCCTTAAATCTTGTTGAATCATAGTCCAGTACAACACAAATGCCTACAGTGCCTAGTGATTACAGTGGTGCCGGCGTGGGCGTGGCGGAAACTCTTAAAAATCAAAGTGATTATGGTGCAACGAAAAAGTTGAAGAGCTTGCTAGAACCATATGTTCTAGAACTAAAGGCACAGATTACTGAATATGTTACCCAAAAGTCTTACTCAAGTGAGTTAAGTAGGTACTATAAAACAAGAAGTGTCTGTCAACTCTGACTCTGGCCCCAAAAGGTAAAGACAATTGACATTAAAACTACAAAACCTATTCACCCCAACTGACCACATAATCACCTCACACAGATAAGACGTCACGTCTAAAAATAATTTCGCGCCAACATTAGCAAATGAAATAATAGCGCGAAATAGTCCTCCCTCGTGGAACATGTGCATCCCCTTTCAGGTCTCAAGACACCTGTATTTCTATACAAAAAACTACAAAAAACGTCCTTGGTTCCTATATTTCATTGTTAAGAAGTTTGCGCGCCAAGTGTCTATCAAAATCGCCGATCACACGAGGGCCCGCCAAGCGCGGGAAAACGGCAAGCGTCAGTCGCGTTCGGAAGGAGCCCGTGCGCGCACGTAACCACGCGTTTTGATACTTTAGACTTTGAGGTTAGAATTGGCGCGTCGATCCCGCCAGGTGCTATCTTCCCTCTTTCTCTAACATATGGTATAAACTATATCTCCCCTCTCACGTTACCTGGCCGCAACAGCTGTTTTCTCTCGGGAGATTAGTCAGATGTTTCTTGCGAACCAGTCGGAGCTCACCTGACGCGTTAGTTGGACATGGCCGCCGGAGGACGCACGCCAAAACAGAGAAAGTTCGACATATCGACCGGGATGGCGACTTTGAGGAACGTTTCCAACACTCCAAGAAGACGGCGAGGAAGCTGCAAATGTTTATTCGGTGCACCAGACAGGGAGGAAACGAGAAGACTGATGGCTGAGCAGTACACTAGAGAAAGGAAGCGTTTTATTAGAAGGTTTAATTTTGACATTGAAACAGAATGTGCGTACAAGGCTGCTAAATTGGATTCACCGGTGAAGTTCTTCGATGAAGATAAGGAGAACTCAAACAGTCCAGTGAGATCTGCAGCAGAAGCGTTGGCGTGTGTGAGCAATACTGACTTGAGGGTGCTAGGGTCACCATCGAGGAGAAGCAGCAGCAGTAACGCAAGTTCCCCCCGCACGCCGCGCACGCCCCGCACGCCCCGAGCCGCCCGCACTCCTCGCACCCCCCGCACCCCCGCGTCCAGGAGACAGCTGCAAATGACAGGTTAGTACACATATCCATTTTGTTTCATATATTATTGCCCTTTCTCCAACAGCTGATCCTACTTTGACATGTTCAGAATTTTATTTATGCTAATTTCTTAAAAGTTTGTTCGTTTTGGAGTCAAAGTCAGAACAATCCAAGAACTTCATCCTTTCCGGTTATTTTTCTGTAATAAATTTATGCCATATTTTGCATTCATATTCCAAGGTTCGTGAGTGTAAAATATTCAGCATTTCAATAAATTCGGTTGCTATGCCACCATTTACAGAAATGACAAGAGCCCTTTACCTGGCCGTCAATCAGACCCACGCATCGCCACCTTCATTTAGTATTCCTGCACCGTCTTGCATAATGCCTTGGCGACTATATTGATCCAGAGAGTCCAGACTTGTATTTTAATCCTTTAATTTCACGGGGTCACGCATGTCTCGTTGTTATTTTATTTGTAAGACCATTTTAATTAAATCTGGCACGACTGAATACTTCATTATTCGTTGAAACTGCGTTCTCTTGTGTGCATTATTTATAATGTTACCAGTCACCACTTGCTGCATCTTACATAATAAGTAACTCATAATCGATATACTCGCATTGCAGTCTATGGCTTCAGGATGTAGTATCAATATCATCAAAATTATTTAAACAGCTCAAAACAATATTTAATACTCACTTCCTAATTTTGTGTTGTTAACTATTATTCATCGATTTTTATTACATGTTATCATTAAATATTCCTTTTACACCCTAATTTGCCCTTTAAAAGGCAATTTATAACCATAATTATGTAAAGATACAGCTCAAAATAAATAAATATTAAACTGAATCGTGTTTTGAAAAATATGTAGTATAATCGTAATACGTTTTGCCTTATTACGCATTTTGATATCCTAATGGTTGTTGCGTGTTGTAATCTTATAATTTAACTATCATTTTACACCAACCTTGGCATTTCAAATGTATCAGATGCATAGTTAAATGATGAAGAGAATTTCAAATTCTGCACTCATTACCTTTACAAGCTAGTTGGAAAAACTCCAACTAACCTCTGCATCTTTTCAGTGGCTTAATTCTAAGATTTTTATAGACTCAACATGTGCAATATAGGTACTTAGATTAAGAGTATGCCACAGCGACACGATGTGCAGTGGGTAATATACAGAACAGACATCTACATAATTATATTATAGAGACCGGTCTTACTGTTACTAATTGCGTCGTGCTTGTTGAAAAGCAAATGATTCAAAGTAGTGAAACTAATTGTAAATTCATATCTACATTCTTCAATCAAATATACTAATTAGATACATTTCATATATTCCTATCAGAACGGCATGCAGTTTAAGTTCTAGCCCAGGAGCTTGAGCTTGCTTGCTGGAGCGGTCTATCTTTGATAATACAAAAGTGTGAAAAAGCATATTATTATCTAGACTAGACAAACATAGAATATAAATATAACTACTTAGATAAACATTTAACAAAGCAAATTACTCAAGGTAGGACAAATAATTGTAAACACATATCCACGTTAGATATATTGCATACATTTCTATCAGAACGGCATGCAATTTAAGCTCCTCGGCTACGTGGTCTATCTTATATAACTACAAAAACATGTTATCTTTGTAAAACAGCAAATTATTGTCTAGACTAGACAAACATAGAACATGATATAACTACTTAGATAAACATTAACATTCTTTACCTTTCTTTTTATTCAATACATCTAATAAAAATCAAGCTTAGAATTTATTAGCTTTTTTAGTCAAATATGTTGGAGCGAAGCGAATATGCTATTTTCACCACTTTTGCATGTCAAAGTTAGAGTGAGTACTAATAAATTTTTTTTATCCAACCATACGTGTAGAATTATTACAAAACAAAACTAATTTAAATTAAACTGCCCAGTTGTCAAAATATTGCATGACTATAAGTTTGAAAAAGAAGTTCTCTTTTCTACTTATGGTGCAAATGCAAAACAATCTGGCATACACATAAAAAAATAAGCTCTTGGGTAAACAATGGGTTGTACTACCTTTTACCCTTTTTTAACACCAGTTTTTACCAGACTAATAGAACAAATTTTTAAGTCAGCACGAGCAAAAACCTTATTAAATTTCTAATACATTACCATCACATCACAATCAATAATAAATCATAAATCTTGTATGTAGCTTAAGTTCTACGACCTCTTCATCTCAAAAAAAGCTTCCTATCTGATCAGAGATTCATGCCATAGAGCTTCTATCCTATGCTTTCATGGCTTCGAGGTCGTCGCCCGTTTACGTCATCTAAGGTTCACCACCATTACATTTTTTGTTTCACTTTACCAAAGACCCATCACACAATGTTATATTTGTTGCTCTTTCTATGTCTCCGTTGTTAAATTCAACTTTATTCTCTATGGCTTTAGTGATAACAGTTATTTTATCGACTGCGATATCAATTTGGTTACTAATAACAAAGTAAAGATAAAAACTTAGGTGTGTATTTAGAGATGGTGTATGAATCATTGGCTACTATAATTAAGTTCCTGTCGGTTGGATCGAGTCAGTAAATTACAGATCGGGATACGCTACTCCGATGTCGAGGAGTTTTTGTATTTTCAAGTTGGTAGCAATTGGATCCACATTTGTCTTTGGGGTAATGACCTCTATGTTAATTACCTGTTTCGTTTGATTTGTTGATTAGAAAAGCATACACGTATGCATAGTTTGATGCTCCTTCCTGTTCAAATATTTTTCTTTTACTTACATTTTTTGTTTACTTTTGGTCTTTGGAAACTTTCGTAATTTTAGATTCACTAATAATCCTCGATAGCATTAATACAAAAGTATTTATCTCGAAGAGCCTAAACATCGAAGGCCTGTGTCGAGTCGAAGTTAATGAGGCATTAAATATAATTGCAATTGATACAGATACTAACATGATCTTATAGGTGATAATTTAAAAAGGAAATAATGTCCGAGTCTGCATATTGTTGGGTCTTTTGGCCCGTCGATAAATCAGTCAGAGTTAATTGTTTTATTTTAAAACTTAAAGAACGCAAACACGGTATTGGAATTCGAAGACAAGATAATACCACACGATAAGAATAAAACAAGAAAACGGTTGTTAAATATTATGTTGACATGGTCGTTCTAGTTGTTGGCATGCCTTATGTAGAAAGCAAATTGTAGACAAAATTACACTTAAACTTGAAGGTCTATAATATAACACAGCACAAAGAACCGTATGTCGATACCACAGACCGAGAATTTTTTCGCATAAGTCTATGGTCGATACAGTTATTTATATAATAACATAATAGTTGTAGTCCCGGTACTAGATATAAAAAGCTTATCCGGTCAATCTTTGATGATTGTATTCGAAAGTATATTATGCTGTAAATGGTAAGTTGTGATAGATAAAATATTTGGATCAATATCCAAAACCAAAATGGCCAAAATCACTAAAGGCTCCTCAAAATCTGACAAATACTGAATGACCTAAAAACGTCCCTGATATGGTAAGATTGAAAGCTAGTACAAATATCAATGCAGAATATGTTATCAGAACCAATATTGACGTTTGATTAAATAGTAGGTTAAATTCCTTGCATGAGCTGATCAAATAAACATTCCAGGTATTTGCTGGGGAGTGTCAGCTACTTGACCTCATTTACCTTGCAGAGTGTAAAGGTGTGGTCTTTATATGACCGTATTCTGTGCCTGATAAAGTCACGTTAATTTGACACATAGGTACTAGAAGTAGAGATTTGGTGATTTCGGTTGATATACTGTTTGATTCAATTGACAAATTGATGACTCCAATCCAATGCGCTATCGTTTTAGAAAATGAATCAACGCTATCCATTCCACAGTTTTCATCTGAACTTACAGAACGAAACATTAAGGGAATATTCTCATTTGATTACCCAAGACCCAAGTAAAAGATGTTTACTTGGGTCCCCGTTCCACGTTAAAGAAGCATCCCACTATCCTGGCTGTTAGCCAGCTTCAGCCAACGGGTCGGGCACTTTCTCGTTAACTGATACCCACAGGTGCCCCAGGCTTGTTGTAATGTCAGCGATTACCCAACCGCAGACACCTGTTCCGACATGTTGTTTACATGACTCATGCGCTGAAAAAATACACATATTTTCGAGTCTACCCATTAGGTCATCGTTTAAATAAGGTATGTTTTCATTCAGATGCTCCTTAACTTTTGACCATCTAGGTATGTCTCCACATTATGGTAGTGACCAAATACGAGCCCGTTGTCGTCATAAATATGTAATTTATTCATTATAGTCCTTATAATATACTTATTTAGGCACTTTAGTTATAACTTTTGGTTTACCTACAAGGTTAATATGTATTCAGAGATTTTCATCTGAGTCAGAAGGTATTTTTCTGGAAAAAGATACTACTGTTAAAATACTTCTACGACTTGTTTTTTTTCTAATCTGTGCCTACGATGCGGTCTTCCGCACTGCTCTTACTGTAAGTACTGTACTGTAGGGTTCGTATTGTATTATTTTTCTCTATGGGTATGGTACTGACTGGCCTGATAGCTCAGTTGGTAGTATCTCTACCTTCTGAACGTTAGGTTAGATAGGCTATGGGTTTGATTCCTATCCAGGACAAACATTTGTGTGATGAATAATAGGTGTTTGTTCTGTGTCTGGGTGTTATACATATAGTATTCAATGTATGTATTTTCAAACAATCATCACATCACACTAATATTATAAAGCCGAAAGTTTGTATGTGTGTATGTGTGTATGTTTGTTACTCCTTCACGCTCAAACGGCTGGACGGATTTGGATGAAACTTGGAATATAGATAGCTAATGTACTGGATTAACACATATGCTACTTTTTATCCGCGGGTAACACCGCGGGGCGCAGCTAGTTAGTGTATAAATATTTGTATTCTATCAGTTACCTGGTTCCCATAGTACAAGCTATGCTTAGTTTGGGGATAGATGGCGGTGTGTGAAATGTCCACACATATTTTTGTTTTTTTTTTACTTGTCCTAAATTCCAAACTAAAGCGAAGCCAATTTGCTAGTCAAAGCTACATACAGACAAAAACGTCTTCTAATTTTACAGTCTGTGGGAAATAATACATCATTATAACAATAGAACAATACAAGGAAGTCTCAAGTCTGCGGTTCGTTTGAAAGAGCTGTAAATAAAGTGCATAATATAGAGCTACTTTTAATGTTTGCGGCGGTATCTGATAATATGCAAGGATTTCATATAAGTACATAGAAAGAAAAAAGAAAGAAAGAAAAAACATAATTTTTACAGTTTGACCAAATAATTTTTTCGTTGTAAATAAAATGCATGCTATTTTATTTAAAATCTATGGGGGCCTATAGGTAATTAGGTAGGTTCAATATTTGGTAAATATTACAGTTAGCTTGTCGCAAATATTCAAGATCTTAATCACAACAAAAGCTTTTCATACACACAATTTCTCAAATTTATTGTCCATTTTTCAAACTGTCATTGTTGGTCTTGTTCATCCTAAGTCCAACCAACCCAACCAACCAACCACCAACCAACCAAACCAACCACTACCGAATTCAGATCGGATTCCACTTGGCGTTGGATGGCCAATGAGACATCTACCCGCAATGGTCTAGAATGGTAAATTACATATTACGGCCATACTATTTCTCTCAGAAAAGCTCTGAGGCACATCAGTTCTAGTCTCAGTCTCTGAGGGAACAAGGAATTGGGAAAGGAAAGGTGAGAGGCGGGGGTGGATATGTATTGAGTAATTATAATAACTGTAATAGACTGATGAAAATGGTAATGCTAATGATAATCTATTATTTTTTAAAGTATCAAAACTTCGCGGTTGTCACATGTTTGATCGCTACCAACATTCAGTCCACGCCATCTACCGAGCTCAAATACCAAACCTAAAAATCCGTTAAAATTAAAAAATCCGTAGCAACAATATTGTACCAGTAATAAGAATAATCTCAATTTAAATTCCACGTTCTCTCGTCCGGAACCGAACCCGGGAACCGTGACGGTGGAGCCCTCCGTAGTCAGCCACCGTGCCACGATGCCTGAGAGCTGAGAGGATCGCTGTGGGGTTTTTTACTGATAGCATCTAACTTTTGAGTTTTTAGGAATGGTTAAACTGCCAGAATTGAAAAACAATATATTTGAATAAAATTTCGAATAACAACATTAGCTGTGTCACGGGGATTTTTTAAATGTAAATAACGTGCCGAGCTAGTCATTCGCCTGATGTTAAGCGTCACGGCTGCCCATAACAGATTGTATCGATCAGAACTTTAAATTAATATAGTTTTGCGTGACACTGCACTGCGCACGTCATCCTAAAACTTCACACAGTCAGTATAGTATTAAGACTACTAGGCTGAGTGATCAGATCATAAATTCTCATTTGCCCAGTAATTTCACTAGCTACAATGCTCTTCAAACCGGAACACAGTAGTGCTTGCACACTACTGCTTGGCGGCAGACTAGTAGTCTAGACGAAAAGTTTGCAGAAAAGTCCTACCACGTAGCAAATAAATTTTAGGCAACAGGTGATTTGAGGATACCGAATTAATAATTTCAATAGAGTGGACAATGATTACCTGGGTGATCATATTCCCAGGTGATCATAGGACACTAAAGAGTATCCTATGATCACCCAGGTGATCATAGTGGAATAGACCACAATGATTCAGAGTGATGGAAAACATTATGTGGAAACCGGGACGTTCAAGAATCACAAAAATTCGAGATGTGTCATCCACTAACCCGCACTTAGGGTGGGTTTTTTTTTTGATCCGTAGTTAACTGGTAACCAATGGTTAAAAGCTCTAACAAATTCTAACCAATAGTCAAAATTTGTTAGAGTTTTTAACCATTGGTTACCTTAACTAGTATGAAAAAACCCGCCCTTAGCCGGCGTGGTAGATTGTGAATGAAGTTGTAACGCTGATGCTTCAAATGATGCTTCAAAAAAGAAGAGATTCTCTGTACGGTTGTATATACTTTTTAGTTTGTTACTGATGTCTGACATATTTTATGAACGGATTTGCAAATATTTTTTTTTAATAGGCCAGTCCAGCTATTTTTTTATTCCATAAAATAATAATATTCCTCAAAAAATAAACAGTCGTAAAAACATAAATTAAATATTACAAAAAATGACAAAGTTACAAGCATTTTAATATACAGAAATAGAAAAAGACAGCTCTAACATGCAGTGACGTCACTCTTGCTCCTTCAATAGTACCTCATTACTAAGCTCAAAGCTGTGGTAGCTTTACATACAGTCTCTTTGGCATGTGACTTCACAACGTGCGTTTTTCATAGTAACTAGGGAATCTCCTGTTTTGCTAGAAAGGGACAGGCGAAGCCCCATCCAGAAACTTTAAAAGCTTATATTTCTCCTTGATTTATTGCATTTATTTATAGCCTACTTTATGAAAATAATATTTACTTGTTAATTTTTAATAGCAGGCGACTAGCTTATTATTATGTGCTGATCCATCTTTGCAAAATTGTAACCCAAAATTCTTACAATTAAATTCAGTTATTTCATTTCAAAATGAAATCTATGAATCATAGAAACCTGATTCGCTTTGCATGATGTATGTGAATCAAATTCAACCCGCATGGAGCATTCGAATTTATACTTTTATTTTATTGAGTGCATCTGTTGAGTTGACGTTGTAATAGATTTCATTGACCTCTTCTAGAAGAATACGACACGGTTTCACCACCTAATGTTTGCTGTGGCAGGCGGCAGCAAGCATTAAAGATGGTGCTGGTAGGTACAGCATCAGTTACGATTTTTCAATTCCTGATAATTTATATCCTACTGACACTGCAACTGTTATGGGCGGCCGTGTCACTTAACATCAGGTGAACGACTTGCTCGTCACGTCATTCAATCACATAAAAAAAAAAAAAAAAAAAAAAAAATTAAAAACTGGCTGAAACAAAAATCATTCTTGCACCCGACTACGGCGAAGCAAAAAGGATGGCTATGTTTCAAATATTCGGTCTCCAAAATTCTCTTTTACTTCCGTGTTTTCTTTTATCCAACGAATAACTTTCGTCTGATTGTGAAATCATGCTGCAAATAACCGCCAAAAATAAATAGTCAATTTTGTAAAACGATGGTGTATTGAAAAAGGATTGTCTTCGTTTTAGCAGGCTTCTAATTTTATAAGTCAGATGTCAGATAACTTTTATCCACTGCCTGTTTTGTATTAGCAGTTAATACGAGTTCAAGTCGCAAAAGCTTTAAAAAGTGTTTTATCTACCATTTAAATTAAACTTTAGTGTATATTTAATTAGGTACTTAATTCTAATTGGAATTGGGTATCCAATCGACTATCCACTTTTCCTTTAAAGGCACATACACAAAACATACCTTGGCTTGGTTTAAAATCATGTGCCTCCAGTCTGAACAAGCGCGTCTCTCGCCATCTGGCATCTGTCGTGACTAAAAAAACCTTTCACAGATTTGTCTCGGTTATTACCATTTCTTCACTAAAGAGTTCAACGACCGCGCATGCCCTGATAACGAAGCTTCCTTGCTCAAGCCTTATCGTCAGTTATCGTACAATGGGCACACGCCAACGAAACACCATGTATAGCATGCAATGTAAACACCATGTACAGTGTAACACGTGTATTTGTACAGTTTGTAATTATAGATAGATCGACGACCTGACAACGGGAGTTATTCTGGGAGTGACTTAAATAGATGGTTTTTGTTTCACTCGAATCTTTACCATATCCGAACTATTACGGAGTGGTGTGGTCAGCTTTAGAATTTGAATTTTGTAGCCAAGTATCGAAACTTGAGGATTTTAATATTATAATTATTGTGTTTTCTAAGCTTTTTGTACTATTACAGACTATATTCTAGTGAAGTGCCAAGTTTATGGTGGAATAGGAATGTGGGAAGCTCATTTAAATATTTTCGCTTCCCTTGGAAAGACCTGAGTAGGGAAGGGATAGGTTAGGTATGTTCCCTACCTAAATCGATACCTAGGCTGTTCTAAAATCACACAACTTTTGCATTTATAAAATACTAGCGGTCCGCCCCGACTTCGCACGGGTATCATAGTTTTCACAGCGCATGCGATGTAAAGAATTTTTTAGGTAACTTTTTTACACCTTAAGTCACATTATTGGAGGTTTAGTAAGGATCCCTGATTGTTTTGAAAATATAATATGGCCTATGTCACCCGGAAATAGTGTAGCTTCCCAACAGTGAAAGAATTTTTCAAATCGGTTCAGTTTAAGAGCCTATTCAATGCAAACAAACAAATATCAAATCTTTCCTCTTTACAATATTGGTATAAATGAGTGTGAAGTGGGATCATGATTGGTCATGATCACAGATCAGCAGCAGCACCAATACAGGCTCTTCAAGAAAGAAAATATCTTCTAGTACCTTATTTAAAAAAAAACTATTAAAATTCTTCAGAAAAGGCGCTCGGAATGAGTTATTCATAATACAATCTGGATGTGTAATGGCTGGAACAAATTTTATAAGCGGGACGAAAGGAGAATGGTGTGGAAATAAAAGAACTCAATTATGGAGTGGCTATAAGCTGTGCTTATAATGCATCTATTTCAATAAACCTATTTTAGGAATGGGATGATTCACAGTATAAGGTGCGGTATTCAATAATCAGATAAGAGTTATTCATTTGATAAAACACTTTTTACTAGGTGGTAGGACTTTTTTGCAAAGTTCGTCTAGGTAGGTACCACCGCTTTTCCAGTTATTCTGCCACCAAGCAGTAGTGTGCAAGCACTATTATGTTCCGGTTTGAAGGGCATTGCATCTAGTAAAATTTCTGGGCAAATGAGACTTTACGAATTGATCTCACAGTCTAGAAAGCTTTTTTAGACTGTGTGATGTCTCAGGATGACATGCGCAGTGTGCAGTGTCACGCGAAACTTTAATGAGGAGTTTTATTTTAAAAAAAACCTAGTTCTGCTTCGTTTCTAGATGGCGCAGTAAGTAATAGTTAAACCTTTCAAACAACAGAGTAGTTCAAACATAAGAAAATGCTTAGACTATCTACTGGGTGGCGCAAAAGTAAAGACCCTATTTGGTTCAGCTATAACATTTTTTCTAAATTAGAAAACTAGATTTAGGTTTTTTTAAATGTATATTTGTGCCATTAAATTTCGTACCATTAGGATTTAAAGATGATGTCTTTTGAATGGTGACCTCCAGAGTTGATACACATTTGAGCCCTATTTATGACATTTTGCATAACTTGCCGTAACACTTCCTGCGATATGTTCGTTATTTCTTGACGAATGTTTTCTTTTAGAGCTGCGAGAGTCTGTGGCTTGTTCACATACACCCGAGATTTCAAAAAACCCCAAAGAAAGAAGTCTGGACTGGTCAGATCGGGTGATCTTGCAGGCCAAGGCAAATCGCCAAAACGAGAGATAACTCGGCTTGGAAAAGCGTCCCTCACTAAGTCCATAGTGTCGCGCGCTGTGTGTGCCGTAGCGCCGTCTTGTTGAAACCAGATGTGCTCCAGCCCCAATTCGTCCAAACTGGGTATCAAAAACTCACGTAACATGGTTCTGTAGCGTTCTCCAGTGACAGTTATCGCATTGCCTCCAGCGTCTTCGAAAAAATAGGGTCCGATCACTCTGTCAACACAGATGCCACACCATACAGTAACTTTTAGTGGGTGTAGAGGTGTTTCTTGAATAATGCGCGGATTATCAGTGCCCCAGAACCGAGTATTCTGCTTATTGACATGCCCTGAGAGATGGAAATGCGCTTCGTCACTCATAACCAATTTTGAAGGAAAATCATCTTGCAAAATGTCATAAATAGGGCTCAAATGTGTATCAACTCTGGAGGTCACCATTTAAAAGACATCATCTTTAAATCCTAATGGTACGAAATTTAATGGCACAAATATACATTTAAAAAAACCTAAATCTAGTTTTCTAATTTAGAAAAAATGTTATAGCTGAACCAAATAGGGTCTTTACTTTTGCGCCACCCAGTACAAAGAATGTCAAATTCAGTTGAGTGGATCACGAGTACATTGCCTGTAGTATCTGCTAAAAAGTCTATGGTGCATTCTTATTAAGTAAATTGAAGTACAGTAGATCTGCGAGATAGATAAACGTCAATATTATGATCCAAAATAAAGCCGAGCTAAAAACTAAACTAAAAACAACGAAACTAAAAAGAAACGAAAGAGTTTAGAGTTGTCAGTCAGTATCGTGACACATTTCCTCTAACCTGTGGTCTATGCTTAAAACAGTGACAGTGACAGATTTTAGTAAAACCACAACTGGCGCCATCTGTCGGGTCATGCATAAAATACAATTTCTTTTTTTTAATAAAAAGCCTCATTTAGAGTTCCGAGTGACACTGCCATCTGTTAAGGGCGGCCGTGTCGCTTAACACCAGGCGAACGACTAGCTCGTCACGTCATTCGTTTACATAAAAAAAACAGTAAAAATAAAAATTAATTTATGATTTTTATAGCAGTATCGTCTGTTTAGCGTATCTAATAGATTATTTTTTTGGGATATGAACTCGCATATATCCGTCCTTAACGTTTGGATTTGGACATGAAATCGCTTGTCACGGAGCTGTCCCGGCTTTAGAGACGGATGAACGCTGGTGCAAATCACGATCGCAATTCAAAATTTTCCTTCACTAATGAATATAAAAATGGATTAGTTTTTCCTCTTGTAATATGTCTGTGTAATAACATACCTTAAATTATGTGAAAGTAAAAAAGGCTAAGTTCCAGTCTCTCACGGCCGCGAACAGTGGACACCCAGTTTTTAATTTAATTCAACACAAAATCGAGTTGCCTCAATTATCGAAACACTGTAACCCAATTCCGGAATGAAAGTTAAAACATTGCACGAGAATGAATCACTTTTTCAAAGAAAAGTTCCTGCGTTGGCACAACACAGATTGCGTTGTAGTTTCTTTCTTAAAAATTAACAGGTTACGTGTAAATGACACAGTTTATAGTAGTAGTTTGTACGTAAATTATACAGATTAAGGCGTAGTTTGTACGCTTTTGTTTATCAACATACGAATTCATTCCCCGTGCATAATATGGTGTGCTTGTGGGTGATTCCCGTTATTCACGATCACGAGTATAGTTTCCTATAAACAGTATGGAATCTTTTACTCTCATTATGTAAGGTTCTCGAGTGGCGACCACGAACCGGAAGACGCAGTGTAGGGTGGCCCCCCACTCGGTGGACCGACGATCTGGTGAAAGCCGCGGGGAGCCGATGGATGCAGGAGGCGAGCCGCCGCTCAATGTAGCGCTCTAGGGGAGGCCTATGCTCAGCAGTGGACGATAGCAGGCTGTTAATGATGATGATGAATGATGAGTATGGAATCTTTTACCATAAATCACTCACACATATTTATTTTATTTATTTATTTATTTAATTCTAACTTAAGTAAGTATTACATAATATTATGGAGCCTTAGATCCCGCACTAGGCATGCCTGTGTCGCAGGATCTAGCCTCTTACGTTCCTTATTGAGATAGGTATTCTGTGCTATACAAATCATCAGTCGGAAGACGTCCACTGCTGAACCTAGGCCTACCTCATAATAAAACGCTACATAGGACGCTTATCACAAGAGTGTTTGCCATTAACCCAATTCCAAGTCGCTCGATATCGAGATAGCATACATTGTTATTGTGCAAAGTGGCGTTCTTTGGGCGAGGCATATCTTCAGCAGTGGACGCCTTCAGGCTGTTGATAATGATGATGATGCTACATTGTTATTCTATTGTTATGGAAAATGCTGGTATTCCAGAAGTTAATCACTCCGCTTGGCAGGCATTTTGGTCGCAGTAAGATGTATCTAATGTAGACCAGGAGAATGCTGCTGCTGCTCATTTCTTGGACGTTAAAGCTCTTATGGAACTCGTAGGAAGAGGTAGGACCTACCTATTTTACCTGGTTCACACTGAATTCTTTTAGGAATCTCATATCAGAAGCTTTGATTTGTTTAGGACTGGATGACACTGTGTAAAGTGTCCAAAAATAATTAGGTATTTTTTTAGAACATTATGCGTTATTTTATTACTGTATGCCAGCTATTTAATTCAAATTCTTTGACGAATCAATTGGGAAGGGAGTACCTACTTATCTCATTTGAATTTTGAAATGTATAATAGCAAACCTATAGTGAATTGTGTTTTCTTTAATTTGTTAGTCAATCTGCCCTCGTAATCTTTTTGCTTTGCAGGCAGTCTGATTATAAAGGCCCCGCGCGATGTGGTGACTTTATTTGATTGTTTATATTGCACGTACTAACTGGTTTTATGATCTGTAGTCTGTGATGTCCTTACTGGATCCTCACTGTAGTGTAGCAAGGGTGAACAACCGCGATTGGGCTAATAATAAATTGTAAAAAACGTGCCATAAGATATAGAGGTATAGCTAGTATATAGCTGTAATAGGTACAAGATGATATCGGTATTTGTATCACAGAAGCGTACGCGATGGTATTTGATTGCCTCTGGCGATATTGCCGCACGTATGGTAGTAGAAAAATGAGTAGAACCTATTATTACTTGTTCTATGACTTAATTTACTTCGCGATTTTACCCGCAAATTCTCCGTTTTCCGGTGGAAATTCTTTATATTCCAAGATGCGAAGTAGCGTATAATGATTTCAGTTGTGTAATCTGTGAGCAAAGTTTCATTGGAATCGGTTGAACAGTTTTAGCGTGCACAAACGAACCAGTGACCACGGAACTGTGATTGCAATGCAACAGGAGAAACATTCCTAATTTGAAAATTGCCATAGTATTCACTTCATATAAACTACGTATTGAATCTGTCAAATCCATACTGTTTCTATCTGTTGTATCATCATCATCAACAGCCTGAAGACGTCCACTGTTGAACATAGGCCTCCCTCACAGAGCACCACTTTGAGCGGCTGCTCGCCTCCTGCATCTATCGGCTCCCAGCGGTTTACACCAGATCTTCGGTCCACCGAGGGCCGGCCTACGCTGCGTCTTCCGGTTTGTTGTCGCCACTCGAGAACCTTTCTTCTCCATCGGTTGTCAGTTCTACGAGCGATGTGGCCTGCCCATTGCCATTTCAACTTGCTAATTCTAAGAGCTATATCGGTCACTTTAGTTCTCCTGCGGATCTCCTCGTTCCGGAGCTTATCTCGCAGGGAAACACCGAGCATAGCTCTCTCCATAGCTTGCTGCGCGACTTTGAGCTTACTAATGAGGCCAACAGTAAGAGACCATGTCTTTGTTCCATAAGTCATCACTGGCAACACACATCTGCGTCTATCTGTTGCATTTGATTGAAATTACTCTCAGATTTATACGTCCGTTTTTTTCCACCGTCCATTGTCATGATCAGCTTTATTGATCAATAGATAAAAGCAATAAAACCATCGATCAATCAGCATCTCGATCTGTGATGAAAGCGTCCCAAAGAACCGAATTTTTCATATATTTTCATCTGTTCTCAAGTATCAATATATAAAAAAATGTTATTATATCAAATTCATTGATTATTTGACTATCGTGACAGGGTGTAGGTAGATGAAAAAACTCAGATGAAACGCGGGTTGTCTTTTCTACAAATAAATACATTTCAATTAGATAAATATAAATACTTGAACATTTCACACAACGCCATCTAGACCCAAACTAAGGAAAGCTTGTAGGTATACCATGGGATGGGATGGGAACCAGACAACTGATAGAATACTAGAATACTTTTTGTTTGCCAGTATAATATTAAAAATACAAAATATAACACCAAAAAGAACAAAATATATCAATTCTTCTCATACAAATATTTGAACCCATAACCACAGAATCATCATCAACAGCCTGAAGACATCCACTGCTGAACATAGTCTTCGCCTAGAGAGCGCCACATTGAGCGGCTGCTCGCCTCCTGCCTCCGTCGGCTCCCCGCGGCTTTCACCAGATCACTTGTCGCCACTCGAGAACCTTTCTTCCCCATCAACAGAATCTACAGAATACAACTACCTATAATGGTATTAAGGTACCATAACATAGTTCAGAAGGCAGAGCTACTACCAACTGCGCTATATAGTCAAAATTATGAGTTTTCCGTGAGATATGATTTTTGCTGATAGATTCAATATTCATTATCTTGTTCCCATCATTGTCACAAGGCAAGGCATCGGTTCTGGGAAAAAAATGTAACTGTTAAATGTAGGTATTTATCACACAATCGTAAAGTATTCGCAATCTCCAGAATTTTATTTGATTAGTACTTATTTCTTTCTTTTCATTCGAAGAACCATAAGGTGCATCTACACGGCGTGTATCGGCGGCGTATCTTTATTTCCATAGCCCCTAAAATTGATGGTGTGTATATGTAATATGTAACGTAGGATTGAAAAAATATATTTATTAAATTTTATTTTTTTTAATTTATTTAATTCTTTACAATATTTAAATATGTTTATGAACACGGATTAAACCAAATTAGGTTTGACTTCCGTGAATTGATTAATTTAGAAAGAACACCATTGTATCGAATGGGCGTCCGCTCAGCGTATCCCTAGCATTTCTAATGGTCAATGACATCCAGCGCTAGTTTTCAGCCTAAACCTAGAGGAGAGAGGCAAACCAATGCGCAATACGAAAAAGAAAAATATAACCAAACAATACTTTAAAATTAAAAGCTAATATTTAGGTATATTTATGGTAGGTATATATAGGTATATTGCCTTAATAACATACCAACGCGCGTGTATCGAAAATGATTACGTACATACCTAATATACGGTACGCAACTGTAGTAAATTATTTTTAAATCTTTTTTACACAGAAATAAAATACTTTTTACGGACTTTGGTTTATGAACAAGATCTTGGATCATATTTGGTTACAGAATTACCATAATATTGTCCATTAAAGTATTTTATTATGGTTCATACCCTTTAAGGTAGACAGAGTGACATACTTATGATTTTTCTTACATTTGTCGTGATTTATAGAATTTTTTTTTTGAGGGCAAACTAATTCTTTGATTTCTTGTTCATTTAGATTAGAGTGTACACTAGAGTTCGTAATTTGACATTTTAAAGCTTACACCACAATGTAAATTATAATTAATTGCATCCTCCATCTCGCTCGCGCATTGCGACAATTTTGAAGGCATTAAATGGTAAAATTTGTGATGTTATTTTTAAGTTTTCTATGGATAGAATTTGCGTAAGTAAATTCTACCATTTAATACCTTCAAAAATGACGCAATGCGTGTGCGTATGAGATAGAGGATACCCGAATGTACGAGTAACGAGCCTTAATATCATTTTAAAAAGCATCTTGTTTCATCACAAATCAAAACCAAAAAAAAAAATCAAATCGATTAATATTGAACCAACTTCAGAATTCCAAGAAGTGGCCGCTCAATAAGATGAGATTCAATCAATATTAAATCACGATGCCGAATTGAATAAAATGAGTCTATTTCGTTAAATAATCACAACAAAGCGTTCAAAATCTTCTTCAAAGCACGTTTCTCTAACAAAACTATCAAGCTCTCATCTAAAGCAGTTTAATAAGTTTAATTAAATAGTGTAAAAACAACAAAAGATCTAACTCCACTCAAGATGCGACTCGCGAATGGACCGGTTTGGGACGGCGTCTGACACGGGAAAAAATAAATATAAAAAAACTAACGCGGACGTATTTATTGAGCCGGGTCCGCTGGCCGCTACCTGAGTTACGCGCGGACTGACTTTGTAGGCTGATTAAGGATCTTACACACTGAAAAAGTAATGCGTATTGTAGTTGAAAAATAATTGTTCTTTTTATGTAAAGTTAAAGTTACTTTTTTCTTTTGTACTTGTACTAAGTCAAAAAATGTCAAAACTCTAAAATGAACTGTGCATAGGCGTTAGAATTTGGCCATCTGTTGTGGGTTATTATGATTAAGTATTTACTATTTTTACGAACGAGTGATTTATTTTTTGGTTAAAATTAAATATCATTACGTATAATATAATATAATAGGTATATTTTGGTATTAGTTTTAGCATCGGATATGCTCGAAACCTAGTCGAAAAATCGAAACACTATTCGTGAGTAACAGTCAGATATATATTTATTTAAAATAATAGGTATAGCCTATTTTTTATGATATTTAATTTTTTTATAAAAAATATAAATCTTTCATTCGTTTATTGATTTAATAACATTCAGTAATTAAATCTTTTTATACAGAACTTTGTCAATAGTTAGTTAGCTCTGCAAAATTGTTTTTTTTTTCGAGCCGTGAACATATAAACCACAGTTGTGATGTGCGCAGCCATTTTTGCCAGATTAATTCGGTGTGTAAACGCCTTTATTCTCATAAGCTTTTATGTATTCGTTCAACAATGGCACGATGTGGTTTACCACTGTTTTTCGTTTATGGTGTTCGCTGGATTTACATGAAATGATTACGTTCATACGACGGCGACGGCGACGCTCCGCTAAAAACCGTAAAGTATTTTTTTTATATTTTCTTGGAAGAATTTTATGAGGGTTTTGATTTGTGACTTCTGCACTTGTTTTTTTACTAAGTTTCTAAATTAAGACCAACACTAAAAACCATGAAACGCATAATAGTTTTTAAATATTTGAGATAAAAATGAAAGTAAATAAAACGAACCTAGGTTATATTTAAAAAAAATATATTTCTTTGTAAAGGATGGCAGTTGACATTTACAGTTAAGTTTTTTAATAATGTACCTACATTAGAAAGGTCGTTTCCTATTTATCATTCTCGTTAGCTTAGCTTCAAATGATCAAACAAAGATCAGTGGCACCGACAAAGCTTAGAGTCTCCGATAAACGTTAATGCTATCCAATTTCCTTACACCTGTCTTCATCCGTGAGAAATAACAGAACACTACATTTGCGCTTCCATAACATGTACTACTGTTGGAGAACATCAGAACACGTCTTTAATATCTTATCTTTATTCGGCTACTTAATTCATTAATTTAATAGATTCTTCAACGGTTTCTTTAACTTCTATCTTCTTTTCACCAGTAGTATTATACTCCCAAAATAATTAATCCTTTTTCGCTTCCGTCGTTTCTTGCTCTTGTTTTTTTTTTCGTTTTTCATCGTAGTGTGTTCGCCACAGACTGTCAATGTCTTGCTCCATCCACCTTATCTTGCAGCGCCCTCTGTGCCTTCCATGCACGAACCACCATAACGCTAACACTACCTACTGGCAGGAATTGTGCGTATTCTCAAGTTGATATTCACATTATAAAACAAGTACCTACATGGGTGAACTTAGATAAGTGACCTTTGTGCATATTACCATGGAACAAGATATTACACTATATTACATTACACAATTATTACAAATGCGAAAGCTTGTGTGTGTGTGTGTTTGTTCTCTCTAGACTCTTGACGTTGCAATGACTGAACGGATTTAAATGAAATTTTACATCATGTTAGGTTATATTATAGGCTACTTTAAATCTAATGAAACCGCGGGGTGCAGTTAGTTACTTTATGAATTCGTTATTTTTGTATTATAGTAATTATGCTAATAATACGCATTGATTGATAGTCGTATCAAATACAAAAAGTTATAGGCATTACATAAATTGGTAGGTTATGTTATTAGGCGTTAATAAAAATAATAGTGTAAAGAAATAGTGTAAAGGGCGAAAATTAATGACTTCTGTGATTATTTTCGCTGTCAAATAATAACTGATAAAGAATGTCTTTTGCTTTTCGCTGTGTCTGAGTGAACTTTAGAATTATACTCAAGTACCTATTGTATGAAGTTCAAACTGTCATGTAATGTATATTTTATGGGTTTGTTTGTTTTCTGGGAAATAAATATTCTTACTTATGTATTGCTGCATAAGATGGTGTTTCGACATCTCACATTTAAACTATACTACTTGACTATTGGCGGAAACGTAAAATTTTCCATTGTCGACACAGATACTTTAAAGAAAGGTTGTCGACATGATATTGTTTTGCCAACTTGCGTTACAATGGTACATTATTAACCCGTTAGTTCGTGAACGCACTTTCACGAACATGAGTGAAAAGTAAATGACACAAAGATGAAAAACGTGACTTATCGTGTTTTCTGTAAAACTCAAGAAACATTCAGTAAAGTATCTAAGTTTACAAAAGCTTGACTTTGACTTAACCGTGACTAGCCCGACCCATAACTTTGAATCGACATTGATTTACCTACCTAAACCTTTTAATTTTATACATATAGGTTACTCTGGAGCCAAAATACCAAACCACGTGGAGCTAATAATTTGGCAATGATTATTTGACAGATCGTTTCATATAGCATTGATTCATATGAAGCATTGAATATGTTTATAGGTAACAGATTTACGACAAGAAGGAATGCCTCAAGGTGGTCTCCAATTTCACAACAATTTTGTGGGAAATCGAAGCCCTCCTATGAGAATTACTCCCATGTTAAAAAAAAACTCAAACATTTATATCTTCATTACTCACTTCGAGATCCTTCGGTTCCAATTTCACGGCTGAACGTAATTCAAAAAAGAGATTCCAGGCTTTATTGAATTTTGCCGGCTTAGCCTTTACGTAGTTGCTTTTATTTCGTACCTGTCATTTCGTGCCAACTTACTTGCTATTAATTTTTAACTTAATTGGTTTTACAATGTAACTTTTGTATTAAAGCATTGTAGCAAGCGGGTATCATATACTTTTTATGACGAAGTCGCCGCCACCATGCAGTAGTTTTAAAAATATTTATGGCTATAGATTTATGTCAGGAGCTATTTACGATTTAATCTTTAATTTAGCCGTAAACGTCACATAAATTAGTAGCAATGAATTTTTTGGTCAAATTATGTTATAAATTTTTTTTTTTTGCATATTTATTATGAACGTATTTTAGTAAAATCTTTATTACCATACTATATCTGTCGGCGACCACCCAAAGAACGAGAGGCGGCGCGGCGAGATAGCGGCGTCCCTTTCTACAAGGAAGTTGGCCGTGCGAGCGAGAGCCAAGACTGAACAATAGCGGCGTCCCGCTCACGCACGGATTATTATGAAGAAGATATAAAATGCTAATATTTAGGAATTGCGTTAGGTTTTTGTTGGTTTTGTTATTGTAAATAGCTAGATCTAACGTAAAAGTACTCAGACGAAGCATTTTTGTAAATAAGAAACTTGTACAAAGTGGTATGTCGGCCAACTTCGCCAAAAAATTAAGAGGTTTTTTGGAAATAATAAAGAGAGTATAAAAGTTAGGAATTAGGCAAATAGGTCAGAAGATAGGTCTTAGAATAAGCTATCATTTGGTATAAGTTTTATTTGTCTACCTAATTCCTCAATAAAGATATGCGAGGTTTTCCGAGCCAGCCAAAGAGAAAATTAAGACACAAATGTAGGCAGAAAATAGGTGCTCTCTGTAAAGTAATGCACCGAGGTACTTAAGCGAGCAAGATCAAGCGCTCAGCAGCAGCGGTAGTTTCAAGGTGACAATAAGAAGAAAAGGAAGAAAAGAAGACTCTAAAGGAAGAAATCAGCTAGGAAGACCTTCAGGTTCCAGTAGAAGAAGAAGATAGGCTGAGCTAGGATAGGCTTGGCTGGCTTGAAGACTCGCTTGTTCCCGTGTACAGCGTGTCTTATTTCAACACCCCCCTGCCTCCCCCTGCCACAAGCGGCAGAGGCATCCCGATCGCCGAGTACAACGCAAGTCTGCGCACTGAGGTGGACTCCACCGGCGGCCGAGTCGAGAACCTCTCCTCGGTAAACGGAGCCCACCCCCCCGCGCACCGCGGAGGTAGCGCCGAGCGGGCCGCATCGCATACCGGTGCTCGCGTCGTAGCGGCGCAGGTCGGACGGCAACTCTGGATAGTTTCATATCAAACTCTGGATAGTTTCATATCAAACTCTGGGTAGTTTCATATCAGACTCTGTAGCTTCCGTGCCATAGCGGAAGCTGCCCGCCGTCCCCGACCCAGCGCCGCAGTTGTGCCTAGCACCCACGACGCGCCGTACCGCGTGTGCGAAAGAGAAGGCGCGACCCGCAACGCGCCCGAGGGACGACCCCGCGTGCGCAACAGCTGGTCCTTCGAGCCGGATTTGAAGAGGCTTGCAGGTTGTGCCAGCTCCAGGATGCCGACCACGAGAAGTCAACAAGGGGCCGCGACTACGGTGGCACAAGCGCCGCCGACCGACGTGACAGCGCCGACTACTGAGGACAACGCTGCCACAACCGGGGTGTCAACGTCCAGCATCATCTGCTCGTCGAGTTCCTGTATGACGAGTAGAACTGGGGAGGCAGACCGAACCATCGTCGGCGAGAAGACCGTCGAGAAGACCGAGAAGACCAAACAGCCAGAAGCCAAGAGCCGACCAGCCGCATCGGTACGATCAACGCGGAATAACAGAAGACGAGAAGAATTGGAGATCCGTGCCGAACTGGTTCGTCGGCAGTTAGAGGAAGCCCAAGCTACAGCTGCCAGGAAGCTAGCCGAGGTGCGGCTACAAATGCTACAGATTGAAGACGAGGACAACGATTCAGTCTGTGAAGAACCGGAAGACCGTCTTGAACAAACGAAGAACTGGGTCCAGTCGACAGTGGAGGGGATGTCCGGCGTTGGAGGGCATCCTGATAAGTCCACGCCCGGGGAGGGGCAGGAGGCGACGGTGGTAGGGGCGTCCGCGGAGGGGCACCCAGAGAAGACCACACCCAGAGAAGGGCGGAAGGCGTCGGAGAGGATGCCTATGGAGAGGCGTCCGAAGAGAGACCGGTCCGGGGAGGGGCCGCCAAGGAAGGTGTCCGGGAAGGGGCAGCTTCAAGAGGATTCTCCGGTCGCCGCCAAGCCAGAAGCCGTTCAAGATGGAGATAGGAACCTAGCTGAAGTCACCAAGAAGACTATCTACGACGCGCCGAGAACAGAAGCGGCACCTCCAGCCTACATGTTCGAGCTGCCCTGCTTCGACGGCGACAGTGAAGAATGGCTGGCCTTCAAGTCAGTGTATGAAGACACAGCCCCGCTCTTTTCCAAGGTCCAGAACATGGTGAGGCTACGGAAGGCAGTGAAAGGAGCGGCACGGGACGCGGTCAAAAACGTCCTGTACTCGGACGGTCTGCCTGACGAAATAATGAGGAGGCTTCGTCAACGGTTTGGCAGACCAGACGTCCTGGTCCTCGCGGAGATGGACAAGCTTCGAGCGCTACCGAAGATCAGGGACGCACCCAGCGACATCTGCGTGTTCGCCAGTCACGTGAGCAACAGCGTCGCAGCGGTGAAGGGGCTCAAGAAGCCAGAGTACCTGAGGTCACCAGAAATGCTGAAGGCAATTACGGATAAGATGTCTCCAGTATTACTGAACAAGTGGATGGACCACAGATACGACAAGGAAGACGCGGATTTGGCGATGATGGCGGAGTTCCTCGACGGGGAAGCAGATCGGTGCGCACCATTCGCACCGAAGGAGCCAGTCACCGGGAGAAGACAGCAAGTGCAGAGGCAAGCTGCGCATGCTGCGACTGAGCAAGAAGGGAAGACGCCGTACCCACAGAAAACGTCGAGCGCGGAGAATACGATATGCCCGCTCTGTGAAGAACATCATCAACTGCTCGAATGCCGCAAGTTTCTTCAAGCATCTAAGAAAGAAAGATGGGAGATCGCACTCAAGTCAAGGTATTGCTACAAGTGCCTACGAGGACGACACCGGAAGGAAGGCTGCAAGAAACCGACGTGCAAGTTCTGCGGTCGTTGGCATCATCAACTGCTCCATGAAGACAGGCCATCGGAACGGAAGCAGGAAGAGAAGAAGGAAGTTGCCAACAACGTGAGGCTTTCGGTGAACGCAATGAAGACGTCCAAAGCATACCTGAAGATGGTTCCAGTGGAAATATATGGACCAAGGGGAACAACCAGAGTGCTGGCTCTCCTGGATGAAGGGTCAACGGTGACACTCATCGACTCTTCGGTGGTGGATCAAGTCGGCCTCAGGGGACCAAAGGAGGCGCTGTTCCTGGAGACCGTTGGAGGAAAGACCATCATGAAGAAGGACTCCATGAAGGTCAATGTGAAGATCAAGGGGATCCACCAGCCGTTGAAGAGAGAAGTTGCTGGGGCGCGAACTATTGATGGACTCAATCTCACGTCCCAGAAGATCGACCGATCAAGAATAGAAGAATGCGCTCATCTGTTCAAACTGACCGACCAGCTATGTTATGAAGAAGAACCACCCAAGCTACTCATCGGACAAGATAATTGGGGACTCATAGTATCAAGAACCACCCGCGCCGGGAAGAAGAATGAACCCGTGGCATCCCTTACCTACCTCGGGTGGGTGCTACACGGGTATGACGGAGGAGCATCGAAACAAGTGAACTTCGTCACCTGCGCACACGTGGCTACGCAAGAAGAAGAGATGGATCAGCTGATCAAGGATCACTTCGCCATCGAGTCTCTGGGGGTTCAACCACGTCGGCCCAGCACAGATGCGGAAGGAAAAGCGCTGAAGATTCTGGAGAAAACCACTCGAAGACTGGAGGACGGGCGCTTTGAGACGGGACTGCTATGGAGGAGTGAAGATGACAAGATGCCTGACAACTACCAGTCGGCGGAGACCAGACTAAGGGGAATCGAGAAGAAGTTGGACAAGGACGAGGAGTTGAAGCAAGAGTACCAGATGCAGATCCATAACCTCCTCGACAATGGATATGCGGAAGAAGTTCACCAGGAATCAACGTCTGATCGCAAATGGTATCTACCTCACTTCGCCGTCACTCACCCCACCAAGAAGAAGAAGAGATTGGTCTTCGACGCCGCTGCCAAGTTCGCCGGGAAAAGTCTCAACGATGCGCTGCTACCGGGACCAGATTTGTTGCAGTCACTCTTTGGGGTCCTGCTACGATTCCGCCAGCATCCAGTCGCCGTGGTGGCGGATATCAAGGAAATGTTTCTCCAGATCAAGATACGAGAAGAAGATCGCGACAGCCTAAGGTTCCTGTGGAGGGGAGATCAGCGGTCTGGGGTACCGAAGGAGTATCGGATGACGTCCGTCACCTTCGGGGCAGCCTGCTCTCCAAGCTCTGCGATATATGTGAAGAACAGGAACGCCGCCGACCATCAGGAAGGGTATCCGGAGGCGGTGCTAGCGATAGAGAAGAACCATTATATGGATGACTATCTGCACAGCTTCGAGACAGAGGAAGAAGCCATCAAGATAGCCAGTGAAGTGGATGCAATTCATCGGAAAGCTAAGTTCGAGCTACGAGGATGGGCATCAAACAAGCCAGGGGTCATCAGAAGACTCACACATGAAGACTTTGGAAACAAAGAAGTTGAACTGGGGTCCAAAGAAGAAAAGACATTAGGACTTCGATGGTTCACCGAGGAAGACGAAATGGGATTCAGGACGAGCTTACGCAACGTTCAAGAAGACGTCATCGAATTGAGGAAGACTCCGACTAAGAGGGAAGTCACGAGCGCCGTGATGTCGACCTTCGATCCTATGGGGTTGGCATCACCAGTGCTCATTCAGGGGAAGAGACTTCTTCAAGACATATGGAGGAGCGGAGTTGGATGGGACGACGAAATCGCACCAGAAGAGGAAGTATTGTGGAGAAGCTACCTGGACAGCCTGCGGCTACTGAAGAATCTGCGAATACCAAGATGCGTCACCAGGTCCAGCTTTGAGGGGGAACTCCACGTCTTCACGGATGCTAGCGAAGTGGCATTCGCATGCGCGGTCTACTGGAGGCAGCTGCTACACGAGGGGGAGTACGGCGTCACGCTCCTAGCCGGGAAGGCCAGAGTCACACCACTGAAGCCGGTCTCAATCCCGCGGCTTGAACTACAGGCCGCTCTGTTGGGAACTAGGATGGCGAGATCGGTGGAAGAGGAACTGGACATCAAGCCGAAGAAGAAGACTTACTGGACTGACTCAAGCACCGTCCTAGCATGGATCAAGTCAGACCCGAGGAGCTTCAAGCCGTTCGTAGCACATCGTCTCGCCGAGATAGAAGACACGTCCAAACCGCAAGAATGGCGCTGGGTGCCTACAGCACACAACCCAGCTGACGACGCGACCAGAGGCATCCCGAAGGAGTTCAGCGGAAGTCATAGATGGTTCATCGGTCCAGCGTTCCTGAGGAAAGATGAAGAACACTGGCCGAAGCCGCGAACCTTCAAGGCCGAGGCCACGGGAGAGGAAAAGGAAAAGCCAACAGTCGCCGTCGTGAAGATCGTCACCGAATTACCAACTCCAGATCCACCAAGATTTTCCAGCTGGACTCGTCTGTTGAGGGCCACCGCACGAATGTTACAATTCATCGACCTATGCAGAAAGAAGAAAGAAGCGGTGAACCTCTCCAGAGCAGAAGAAAGGAAAGATCCTACCTGGAAAAAGAATCCCAAAAGAACCAAGAAGAAGATTGGACCCATAGAGAAGAGTCAAGAAGAAAGAAAATTGATACCCCTGGAACCAACGTACTTAGAAGAAGCAGAGAAGCTACTTCTGAGAAGAAGTCAAGAAGAGAGCTTCAGAGAAGAGATATCCTGTATTAAGAAGATGAAGTCTCTCGATAAAACAAGCAAGTTGAAGAAGCTCGACGTTATTGAAGAGGAAGGTCTGCTGCGCATTAAGGGAAGAATCGACGCCGCAGCAGACCTGGAGAGGAGCTTCCGACGGCCGGTGGTGCTGCACCACAAGCACCATATCACGAAGCTGCTCATCCAACACCACCACGAGGTCTTCAACCACGGCAACCACGCGACGGTCATCAACGAAGTCAGGCAGCGCTTTTGGGTCCTTGGGCTAAGGTCGGCCGTCCGGTCGATCGCGCACCAGTGCCAATGGTGCAAGGTACACAGGGGGTTACCACTTACACCTCCCCCTGGAGATTTGCCCAAGGAAAGACTACGGTTTGGAAAGCCACCCTTCACCTGCACGGCGGTGGATTACTTCGGCCCCCTCACAGTTACTGTGGGCCGTCGTCACGAGAAGAGATGGGGGGCACTGTTTACCTGTCTGACTACGAGGGCAGTTCACATTGAGTTGGCCGCATCTCTATCGGCCGACTCGATGATTCTGGCGCTGCGAAGAATGGCTGCGAGAAGGGGAACACCGAAAACGATGTTCAGCGACAATGGCACCAACTTCGTACGGGCGAACAAGGAACTGCAAGAGGCTACGGAAGATCTGAAGATCGAAGACGTCGCGATGGAAGCAGAGAAGATGGGGATCCGGTGGAAGTTCATACCACCGGGTGCGCCAAACATGGGGGGAGCATGGGAACGCCTGGTCCGGTCCATCAAGACAGCCCTGGCAGCGACGCTACGAGAGAAGCACCCCAAGGAAGAAGTCCTCCACACGCTGCTTCTGGAGGCAGAACACGTCGTGAACTCGCGACCACTCGTCAACGACGACTTGGCCGGGGAAGAAGCACTCACGCCGAACCATTTTTTGATTGGGAGATCCTGCGGTGCGCCAAGAATTGGCGCCTTCACCGATGAAGACTTCAAGGGCCAAAGAACATGGAAGATTGCACAGCGGCTGGCCGACCACTTCTGGGCAAGATGGGTGAAAGAGTACCTACCAACTCTGATCCCGAGAAGAGTCGACGGGAAAGCCACCACAAGGGACCTGCAGTGTGGAGATGTTGTTCTCATCGTCGACTCCACACTGCCAAGGAACATCTGGCCAAGGGGAGAAGTCATCGCTACCTATCCGGGACCTGA